>JAUPMV010000003.1:19907539-21195955 GCA_030848855.1 Branchinecta sandiegonensis | reverse complement strand
ATGGAACTTTGTGGGAAGAACAAACAGATGCTCTAGGTAAGTCATTTGCTGAATCGGATTGGCTACGTGCACCGTGGGGGAGCTGGGTGGGGTGGGGGGGGGGGGTGGGGTGGACCGGAAATCTGGAGAAACGGTTAGAATGATGGTATCGGAGTGAAACTTGCTGGGAAGAACAAACATCTGGTCCATATAAATCTTTTACATAATTTGACTGGATCCGGACACTTTAGGGGGGGGGGGGAGGGGTATCCCGGAATTCCGTTTTTGGGGGATTTTCACGACGAAACTTGGAAGGCATATCAGGGACCCGGTCAAACTGACTTGGAATAAAAAAAAAATCCTCGATATGAAAATCTTGGGGGGGGGGGGTTGAGGGAGGGGAATCCGGAATATTGAGTCATGCGTAACTTTGGAACGGATGATCGGATTCGAGTGAAATTTAATAATTAAACAGAGGACATTTTTCTCTTGTGACCTTTTTCATTTCCGGACCGAATCCGGCAATTATCGGGGGGAGGGCGGAAAATACTTGACCCGCTTAGACTGGTGTGACCTGGATCGAACTTCGTGGGAATGACAAACAGATGCTCTGGATTAATCATTTACAGAACAGGATTGGCTCCGGCTATTGTGGGTGGAGTTGGAGGAGGGGGAGGGGGGTCTGGGATTCCGGTGATCGCGCGTTAAGGTACTTCCAGATGTGCTAGAACGATGAAACTTCGCTGGAATATTGGAGACTCAACAACATTTGCATAGAAATTGCTACTTCCCAAATCCGATTATTCCTTAAAGTACCAATCTTGACCGCAAAGTAAAAAAAATACTTTTAAGCAATATATGCATTTTCGTGATGCCCATCAGCCCATTAGCAGTTTTGCCTCAAGGGTTTTGCTTACAAATGAAGTTCCAGCTCCCTTATAGCGCACATCTCAACCGCAAAGTCGAAACTTACTCTTGATCAATCAAATCATCTTGACACATGCAAGTGCCATATGAGCTTACAGCTCTTGTTTCATCTTGCATCACTGTTTTTTGAAAATTTTGCTATTAGTGACTATTGAACTGCCACTTGGTTTTCCTTTCACAGTTTGAATATTCTTTTAAAGAAGACGCACCTTCAACCAAAAATATGGCGGTTGGAGTCAACAGACATTTGAAGAAGCACTTTTGTAAATTCAAAATAAAATGAATTGAACTTGTACTCAAAGCTTATATCAGGATTAGACTACCCTGAAATAGTTAGCTATTGGCTGATATCAAGTTTGTTATTTTTCCTTTCCATTTGATTGTTTTACAAGCCAGGGTAATGAAACAGTTAGAGAAATGTCCAAAAAAGCATACCCCTACTGTATTAATTAGGTCATGTAAGTAAGTAGGTAATTTGTTTGTAAACCGCCATTTTGAAAAACCGAGTAAGTGAAAGAAACATAAATAAAGCACTGATAAATAAGATCTTGGTGTAAGTTTTCGTCCGTCAGCGTTTCTGCAACTGAAAAAGACAAAGTTAGACTTGCTGCCAAGTCAATATGTTTTCAGAAACCCGTCTTCCGCTTCTACATTTTTCAGCACTGACCAGGTGACCAAGGAATTTGTAGCCAATAGTCAATCCTTTTCCGAAAAAATAGATCATTCTTGGAATGTACCATTTCTTCTGAACCTTAGAAGACTTCAGACCTTACAGCTTACTTTTTACGAATGACTAAACATATGAAAGGAGCAGGTGGTCTCTAGATTCGTCGTCTTTCTCTTTCGACAGGCCATTTTCTCGTCAGCAGTTCCTTTGTAGCAATGGTTTACGATATGAAGTCACCTTTTGAGACGAGTATCAAACATGAGTTTTCCATAATGGCACTTAGCTGTAATTACTGCATAAAGACCACACATGGTGCTGCTTGATACCATCTTATATGACCCATATCTAATACATATCTTCGGAGCTAAATGGAAAATTAGAGGAGAACGAGCCAACATTACGAGCGGCGCGTGAGCCAGATTTGAATTTGGGCGGGAATACGTCGTTACGAAGGTTATTGCGGTCCCAACACTTCCAACTGATTCCTACCACATTGGACTTGGCTCTGAGACTGATCGCAGATGCCTCTTTGATATCTTTGTAACGGCCATTTATTGGTGGTCTATCTTTTTTTTTTTTTGACGAGGAAGTTACTTGCTGGATGTCCTCGTTTTTAGGAATGAATGGTGGTTTCTGTGTTGTATTGCGTTATGAATGACTATCTTAAGTTGTATATGTCAGTGTTATCTTCTGACCATCAAGCTCCATGAAGGATTAGAGACTATTTATTTTATATATTTGAAAAATAAATAAACCTGAACCACCCATCAAGTCCCAATCTTCCGGTCAATCCGATCGAGGCCTCATACGGCACATCTAGGGTCCATGACCGTTGTATGGATCAACCCGATGAAAAATTTGTAGCCTGCGTAGTTGTATGGTAGTTGTACGAAAAAGTTGCATGTAATACTATGTAGTAGCAAAGAATACTATCATTTAATGTGCCTCAGACTAGTCCAGTCTTATGTAGTAGTATCCAGTAGCATCCTGTCTTGCCATAGTAGCATCCAGTCTTGCTAATAGTAGCATGCAGTAGTATGCAGTAACACGGTAGCCTTGAAGTAGAAGCATGTAGTAGCATCAGTTAGTACTGCATTCTAATTTTTCGTACAACTTCGTACTACTATTTGATATAAATTTTTCATCGGGAGTTTCATCATTAACCCTTCTCCGTCCGTTTGTACCCTATTTGCTTATCACAACATTTCTGTCTAAACTGTCCCCATTTTGTCCAGACGGGATTTGGACATACATGTCACTTCTGGGGCATTTGCTCCTACCTCCCACCAAGTTTTCCGGAAAATATCCGGTACCTCCTCCAGTTCCCCTCACCGAGACCGGTCCCAGTCTGGACGTCAATCCATTTAGTCCACGAACATTAAAAAAATTTCAACCCCCTCCCCAACTCCCCCGCCGTTGTCGGATGCGGTTTGGACACTTAAAGGACTTGTCTTACCTATAATACTAACACAACCTACTTCCATAACCACTCCATATATTTCTAATCCAGGAGACCCCAATTTCGTGCGGTACATTATGACCCCTCCAACAAAACCACGCTGATTTCCTCACTTGCCGAGGTTTGCTACCTTCGATGTGTATCACGCTGTCGACGGTTGTCTGCGAGAAGTTTTTCCATCAGAAAAACCGGTTCTGTAAATTTTTTCCCTGTTTTCGCTACAAGTCAACGGGTCTCGGAAAAGGCTTAAAACAGCCAAAACCGTGGGTTATTTGTTGAAAGCACAGCGTAGTTTTAAAGGATTCAAATATTTTAAAATACTATAAGTTGAAGAGTAAATAGTGCGAAGGGTCCTTTAAGCGGAAATCTTGGACATCTGCTCCTAACCCTCATCAAGTGTTATTCGAATCGGATCACCCGCACTGGAACTTGAATCGGATCACCCGCTTGCAACTTTCGGTTCACATTATCCCGGATTCCTCTCCTTCCGCCCCCACACGGATGATCGGATTCGGGAAAAAAAATTCCTTTGAGCCTTTGGTCTCGTCCTAAATATGTCTGAATAGCTTCATCGTCATAGCCAATGTGGAAGTGCCCGAACGAGCAAAGTCGGAATAGAGGGGACAGCCTGACAGACATTACGATCGCTATGTGGCACTTGAGCAGAAGGCTGCAAGTGCCATACAAAAATGAAGAAAACAAGAATAACCGTCTGGATGCAAAAAAGGCATTTTAGATCGTTACACAGGCGCTTCCAGTTACCAGCGTTGTCTTGATACTGTTTATAATGCTTTGTGTAGTTGTAAATGGGGAAGATGTATTCTTATCTCTTTGATTCGGCGACATTATAAACCGTTCAGTTGGTGTTGTAAACATTTTATAGTCAAGGTGTAGTATTTGACGCCAACTGTTTCCAAAAGAGCGTGGGAATCCGAGGATGTTTGAGGCCACACACTTACGCGAGATTGCAATGGCATTAGTAGCCTACATTTCATCCCGAGCCTGGTATCGTAATTCTGCCCCACCCTGAAATAACTTTCTATGCCTAGAGAGGGTTCCGTCTCAAAACTGCAGTTTTTAATAAGATTTTCTATTTTACTAAATATTTGCGTTTGGGGCGGGGGGTTGCCAGGGGGCTTTTGTGTTCGTTTGTGCCGTACTTTCTTCGTTCGTTTAATAGTACTTACTCGTGTTTGTTTGGTAAATCATTAGCCATTAGTTGGGTTTTTGCAGATACCATGGTATCTGATACCACGGTCTAAAGTCGTTTTTGCAGTTATCGTGGTATCTGATACCACGGTCAAAAGGCGTTTTTGCAGTTATCGTGGTATCTGGCCAGTTATCGTGGTATCAGATATTCAGATACTACGGTCCGACCGTGGTAACTGGTCGTGGTATCTGAAGAGTCATCTCACTTTCATCAAATTTTGTCAGATTGGTGAGAAAGAAGTTTAACACTTAGTGATGTAACTGGATATCTGTTTTTCTTTTGGGATGACTTCAAAAAGTGGAATTTCGGCAATAGTCGTTTTTGCAGAGTACCGTGTATCAGATACCACGATAACTGCAAAAACAACTAATTGCAGATCCAGTTACAACTATTTTCTTTATTTTACTGTGTTTAAAGCTTTATGTGGTCAGTAAACGGGAAACATGCATGATAAACCAAAGATAAACGAATTAGAATGCTTGTATGCAAAATCAGTGAGAGATAAGGATCATGCACGGGTTGAAACTCCGTCGCGCTTTTCGCGCTCTCGAACCGGATTCGGTCGTGCGCCGGCGCTCATTATACCTTCTAATAAAATATTACGCACTGTGGCAAAGCTTTGTTGAGTTATGGAAATTGTAGACTTTAGCGTACCGTAATGGCTTCTCGATCTTAGTCAGCTTGGGCTTGAATGCTAACAATATTTATTGTTTTCCAGTCGCTCTGAAAGACCGCTGCAAGCTTTTCTGCCGCGTTGGCCAGAGCAGCGCTTATTATCTCCTGGCGGAAAAAGTGATCGACGGAACCGCCTGCGGACCGGACACTGACGATATGTGCGTCAACGGCATCTGTGTTCCTGCCGGCTGTGATCACGACCTATATAGTAAAGTGAAGCTAGGTAAGAGGGGTCACTCACCTAGCTGTCTCAGGACCTACCTCAGTAACCTACCGACTCTCTTTTCACAGTTGAATCTTATGTTCCACCCTCCTGCCAACAGTCACTAAGGTTGTGTTCCACAGAAGTTATTATGAACTGTGAAAAAGGAGGAGCCCGCTATTTATTTTGAGAGTTATTATCTTCTCTGGAATGAAAAAAAATAATATAATGGTTACATTCGAGATGGACTCGATCCTGACGCGAATTCTTGCTGAATAGATAGTTGTTGTCACGTATGATGCTGGCTAAATCACGTAATACAATTCATTCATGCTCACAACCATCATGAGTAAAGTGTAATGATCGTCACTCTTTGTTAAACGAAAATGGTAAGCAAGCTGTTGTTAGGAGGTTGGAGCACCCGCAATCGGATTCTATTGTTGCTTTGAAATAAGGGAGTTTATGATGTTTCTTTTTTTTAATCTCGATTTTGCGTCCAGTCCAGTAGATGTATGTTTATTTGAACGTTTCGACTTTAAATAGTGCCATTTTCATGCACTTGCTGTGACAATAGTCAACTACGAGTTAGCCAAAGTATCTAATTAAATGCCCTGAAAGTACCTGAATGGGTGTTTTGCATCTTCATTCAACCATTTACCCCAAAACTGAACCGTTCAAATTTAAGTAGCTGTTCAAATAAACATGCCTCTAATTTATGACTTTCTCCAAAGAGGGCCATAGAAAGATGTATAGGGTTAAAAAAAATGCGCACAAGGCTATTAAATAACTGCTGAAGCGCGATTCTTCTTCCCGTAGTGCTTAGCTGTAGGCACGTAATATACTTTTACGTTTAATGCACTAGCAAGCAACAAGGAAGAAGTATCCCGTTCGTCTGGTATTCCTGTGATTTCCTTGTGCTTTATTTGGTAGCCGATTTACAGAGGGTGGTCTGGTGCTGGTCTTAAAGAACCATGCCACTACTTCGGGCGACAAAAATTCACGCTCGACGTTCTGTCGACAGCTCTTCATATTATTAGTAAGTCGGATTGAAGGCCATACCCTTGGTTCACACTGCTGCTTCGTATGCGACACGATTTTTTCTTTGATGTTCCGACGTGCGACAGAATCGCATGGACCTTCCCACTACCACGCAGGCGCAAATGGAAAACGAAATTTTTCGTCGAGATTATTCTGCAAAAGGACAAAGAAACCCTTAGGGAAACAACCTCTGAAGATGCTAGGAGATTACCCATCTGAATACCACCCAGCATTAGTAAATTTTCAGTCCAGCCCCATATGCCATCTTGTCCAAACAGGTTAATATAAGTTTATTCAGAAGATATTTTGCATTCAGCCATCCTAGGATTACAGTCAGATCAAGGTTCTAGTCTTGAAAATTAACTGGTGTTTATGTTTTCTTTTCTTCCCCTCAAAAATCGCATGCGTTATGTCGGATCAGTTGAAATATTTCAGCGCATCCGACACTGCGATAAAACGCAAAGTTCTGCGTTGCTTGTCGCACGACTTGTGTCGTTTGTCGCATGACGCAGAATTTTGCGCGAAATCGCAGCAGTGTGAACCAGGGGATACCTGTTTTAAATCTTGTTCTGCGTTGAATCTGTTCCAGTATTATTGTAATGTATTTTCCTTTTTCTCTTTCATTTTCCTGTCTTTAAAATTAATGAAAGATGTCAGTCATTGGCGTCAGCGTTGGTTTGCATTCGAAGCACACCAACTTCATCACTCTACATTGACCGCCTTCATTAATCGACCATCGGTTTAATGCCGTGCTTAAACGGATGACAGAAAAATCGGTCCCATGGCTCTTAGAGTTCCTCTTCACCTTCGTAGAAAACCGGATGTATACCACGTGTAGACTCTAATCCTTCTAATTTTTGCTCATACATCTTTGAATCAGATGGACTAGTTTGTCGTCAGTTCCATCTGCCGGAGCGATCTGTGGAGCGATTTATTTGAGCATGTTCCGGTGAGGCGATACAATTGTTTATGTCACTGGTAGAATTCAGTGACGCGATGAGTCATGGGTTGGAACAGACCGTCTTTCTGACGCTTATTGGCGGAGGTAGGCATGGATATTCTTCAAAAACGGGACTAGATTTTCAGCCATAGTCCTTTTGGCTTCTTGAATTGTAGGCTACAGTTTAGCAGTTCAGCAGCATGGTTAGTTAAAAAAATTAACCTTTTTGCGAATCTGTATTTTGTATCTTAAGATTCTGAACAAATTTAACCAACTTAATACCTATATTTGATGATGAAAGCTCATTTAATTCAAAATTAAAGTTCATTTTCCAGTTTGAGTGGCTTTGAGCGCACCAATAAAATGTAGCTTGAGGTATCCGTTCTGTAGTGTCGAATATGATTCTCAGTCAGCTGCTGCTTGACTGAAAGAATATTTTTAACTAACACAACTAGCTATAGTCTAGATCGATAGATAGGTATTGACGCTAAAAGCCCAATGGGGAGTGGTTAATACAAAGATACACACACAAAAACTAACTTTTAATAAACAGAATGCAAATAAATCCAGAAAATAATTTTCAAATGTTGTAGTCCAGTAACTATGAGCGTGTTCCATCCTACTTACCGTAGTTACCACGCATAACGTCACAAATTCTGCCCTTTTGTCGTCAAGGCTGGAACGACTTTTCTATTTTCCAGCGGAATATCATGACACGGGTGAATCTGACCAATCACGTGACAGAGATTCGTGGTTACTACGCTTACCACGCTCCCGAGCGTGGTAAGCAAATAGTTACTATTTCGACAAGGCTGGAACGGTCAGCGTAGTAACTTTTCGTGAGGTTGGAACGGATTTAGTAACTAATAGTTACTATTGTTACGAGGGTGGAACACGCTCTATATCTCCGTCATCACTCTCCAAAAAGTTCCACGCCTAAAAGCTGTGTATTTTTATTAATGCGTATTACCTGCTAGTTCTGTACCGTAGCGTTCGACCAACTTTTCCTCCAGATTTCTGTCTTATGAACAAAATGCAAACGCAACATGTTTGTCATCTACGCGGAAACAGGTTTTCTTCGTGGTGATGTCACGTAACATGCCTGATACACGTTGATGACAACTTCCAGTGATTGGACAAACATATAAAAACCCTAAACCCGGAAAAATTTCTACTGACTACCAACAAGCCTTTCTTCTGGAAATCTCGAGGGACTCTCCCGTTCGTCAGATTCCCGATGAAAAATTCTTTGACTGTCTAGTTGTATGGTAGTTGCAGGGGCGTCATGACCGGGGGGGAGGGGGGACATCCTCCCCCTCCCCCAACGATGTCGGCCAGTCGGTAAAAAAATAACCGATTCAGCGCGAAGCGGTGCGATTTTTTGCCAAAACAGTTGATTTTCTTCATTAAAACAGTCGATTTTTTTGAAAATCAGTCGATTTTTCGTCAAGACAGTCGTTTTTTTCTGAAAATCAGTCGATTTTTTCGAAACTGTCGAAACAGTCGGTAAAAATTACCAGCCAGTCGGTAAATTACTTGGCCTTCCCCCCCCCCCCCCCCCCACCCCAAACAATTTGGCTAGTAACGCCTCTGAGTAGTTGTACGAAAAAGTTGCATGTATTGATATGTATGGAACACTTTAATTTAACTTGCCTCCGACTGGGTTAATCTTAAGTAGTAGTATCCAATAGCATCCAATCTTGCTGTAGTAGCATCCAGTTTGCTAGTAGTAGCAGACAGTGGCAACAGCTACTACTGTATGCTACTTTTTCGTATAACTCCATACGACTAATTCTCCAAAAATTCTCGAAAAAATTTCATCGGGTTAGCAGGTTTGAAAAAGTGCCCCCCCCCCCTAACGATCCTTATCACGTTCGCTAATAACCAGGGGTGCAAGCATGGCTGATTCCAGGGGGGGGGGGGGTTTAGGGGTTCCCCCTCCCCCGAAAGATACAAAAATAACCAATTTTTATAGGCTTTTCCCTCTGATCTATGTCTTTTTTGCACTTTTTTATCCGACCGGCAGGCAAAAAAAAACACCCAAAAGCCACCCCTCGGGGGGGGGGGGGGGGGTTCAGACGCGCACGTCGAAGCTGACGAGGCTACATGTCGCACCACTGCTGTCCTGTCCTTTCGACGGAGAAAGTACCCAAACCCAAACCCAAAAGCCACCCCTCCCCCGGAATAAATAACTGGATACGGGCCTGCCCAGCCTGGGTACAAGGTAGGCAAAGGGGTTTTCAGACGCGCACGTCGAAGCTGACGAGGCTACATGCTGCACCACTGCTGTCCTGTCCTTTCGACAGAGAAAGTAAATATCAGCGTCTGAACCGTTCATTCATCAGAAGAGCCGGTGGTCGTAAAACTCTTCCAAAATTTGCACAAGACTGCCACAAAGTTAAGTGTGCTAAGGACCGAGCCGTGTGTTTGCTATTGTACATAAAGATGTGCAATCTAAAAGGAAAACACTTTGGATACTATCTGCTGCAGTATTTGGGATATTAGCCTTTGATTTTCTTTTCCCATGGTTTGCAGTGTTAACGTTAACCTAAAATAAGGTCATAATGTAAATATTGTGTGACACTTGCGGATAAGAGACAAAGTCTGTCAAGACTGCGCATCCGTGTATTAAATATTGTCAAACCTCTTAGCCGACATTGTAAGATTTGGAGACATTTGCTAACGCCATGGCTCGTCTTAAGTCGGTGTTTTAAAGGACCCCTCGCACTATTTACTATTCAACTTACAGTATTTTAAAATGTTCGAATACTTTAAAACTAGGCTGTGCTTTCAACAAATAACCCACGGTTTTGGCTGTTCTAAGCTTTTTCCGAGACCCGTTGACTTGTAGCGAAAACAGGGAAACAATTTACATAACCGGTTTTTCTGATGGAAAACTTCTCGCAGACAACCGTCGACAGCGGGATACACATCGAAGGTAGCAAAACAGGGCAAGTGAGAAAATCAGCGTGGTTTTGTTAGAGGGGTTAGAATGTACCGTACGAAATTGGGGTCTCCGGGTTTAGAAATATATGGAGTGATTATGGAAGTAGGTTGCTTTAGTATTATAGGTAAGACAGGTCCTTTTAAGATTTTGGAGAGTCTCGTATTGTTTATGCTTAATTGTATATATTTTAGATATGTGCGGCGTCTGTGGTGGCGACAGTTCTACATGTGACGTCATCAAGGGCACTTTCAACACTTCTATTTATGGCTATAATCACGTCATGAAAGTTCCTGCGGGATCCTCAAATATTGACATCAAACAGCGTGGTTACATGGGAACCAACAGAGATGATAATTATTTAGGTAAGCGAAGAACAAAAAATGCCAAGTCCTCCTGAGGTTCATGTGCGTCACTAATCAGTTGGTATGTAGCGACTAACATGTCCGTACCTTCAACCAGTCAGTGTATCTAAACCTCATCACGTGGGATAAAGTACATTTCATAATCACTTTGCAGAGGTGAAAACTCAATTACCTGCAAACTGTCTTAATGATATGTTTGTCTGTTAAAGCCATAAGGTCGTCGTGCAACAAAAACGATGCTAACACACTAGCACATACTTCAAACCAATTTACGTGCTATATAGACAACCTCTCCATCGAAAGAAATGTCTCCCGTATTTGAAAGCTAACTTGAAGAACTTCCAAAAATGTGTATTTCTTTTAAATCTTTCCCCCCTTAATTTTATAATCACTGTCCTATCCATGTTATACTTATTATTAGTTGCGTTTTTGCAGATACCATGGTATCTGTTACCACGGTAACTGGATCTGCAATTAGTCGTTTTCGCAGTTACAGTGGTATCTGATATACGTTAAATATTCCTTGAGCCCAAGCTGACTTTGAAACATTTATTCAAATAATGTATACAACGGATACGTCAGCTACGATGCTTCATCAGCGATATTTCGGCCCTTCTTGGCAAGGGTCCTCGTCAGGCTGTCAATCTTCAGGTCCAACGTCTGGGAAGGAAACAAATCTGTAATAAATAACTGAAGCTTCTACCGACTATAAATATCCTATTCGGGCAAATTACTTTCAAATATCACAGAAGGGAAAAAACTAGTCCTGAGATTTAATTTTTGACACGGCCGCTGTTTTTCCTGCACGATGGGGCGATGACAGGAAAGTTTTTTTTCTGTATTTTGATCAACTTCGGTTTTGTTATTAGTAAGGAACTGAAATCTTAAATTTGTATACCATTAATAACCTCGTTCCACGTTTCTATTAGGGAGTACTCGCCTGTATCTATTACTTTTAATAATCAATGGACGCAAAAACTAGTGCTGAGATTTAATTTTTGACACGGCTGCTGTTTTTGCTGCACGATTGGGGCGACGACAAGAGGGTTTTTTTTTGCATTTTGATCGACTTCGGTTGTGTTGTTAATAAGGGACTAAGGCTTAAATTTTCTTCCATTAATAACCCCGTTCCACGTTTCCGGTAGGGAGTACTCGCCTGTATCTCGGTTAATGCCTGCTCGGTTTTTCTTTATCTCAACGGCTTCTCGAATAGTTTGATGGAATCCCGTGCACGTTGCAAGAATTTGGACTTTTTCAAAATATACTGAATGGGATGGGTTTTCAAAAATATTTTCTGCAAGTGCTGATTTGAAAGTATAGTTATGACGGTGTCCGTTGGAGAGGGCGTGGTCAATTTCTTGCTCATGCTCTGCAAGTCGTTTTCCGAAAGTTCTCTCTGTCCTTCCTACGTAACGCTTTCCGCAATCACAGGGTATTGAATAAATGCCTCTTTGGTACTGATTTGGGACTTTATCTTTTCCACCAGAGTTTAGTATTTTGGGTGCTGTGAAAAACTTGGATGTTGTATTTTTTCAAGCTTTTGGACAATTTTTCTGTCACACCACGGACGTACGGAAGGTAAACGCGGGCGTGTTTTTCTTCTGCCTCACCATTACTAGGGGAACTTATCTCTTGGTGCTGAATGCAGCTTCAGTCGTTTTCTGATGATCTGTTCAACCAGTAGAACGGGGTATTTGTTACCAAACAGGACGTAATGTGGCAAAGTTCGTCATCAAGGAGAGCTTCGTCGCAAATTTTGATGGCTCGGTCGACTAGTGAGATAACTACTCCTCGTTTCACATATTCTGGCGGTAGGAATCGTATGGCAGGTATCGATCGTTGTGGGTGGGTTTTCTGTAGACTGAGCAGACAAAACTTCCTTCACTTTTAGCAATCAAAACATTATGGTATGGTAGCTTCTGTGAGTCATTTTCAAATTCAATCGTGAACTGGATAGTCGGTTGGATTGAGTTTAAAGTGTCAACGAAACTCAGGTCTGTTGTTTGGCCTTCCCAAGCTGTGAAACCATCATCAACATAACGTTCGTAGAAACTTGAAGAAGGGCCGAAATATCGCTGATGAAGCATCGTAGCTGACGTATCCGTTGTATACATTATTTGAATAAATATCTGATATCCGGTTCTCTGCAAAAAGGACAATTGCCGAAATTGCGCTTTTCCAAAAGAATCAGTCACATTACTAAGTGCCAAACTTCTTTCCCACCAATTTGACAAAAACTGATGAAAGTGAGATGACTTTTTCAGATACCTCGATCAGTTACCACGGTAACTGGACAGATACCACGATACCACGATAACTGCAAAAACGCCTTTTGATCGTGGTATCAGATACCACAATAACTGCAAAAACGACTTTAGACCCTGATATCAGATACCATAGTATCTGCAAAAACGCAACTATTGTCAACTCACACCTTGGTGGTGGAACCACAGCATCAAAACCTTGACAACGTTTAGCACAAGGAGGTGCTCCGTTGTGTTAAACGTTGTTTTATGCCCAAAACGTTACACGTCAATATTATTTTTACTAATACACAAGAATGCGCAACTTTGTATTGAATGTTCTCAGATTTCTGACAGTGCAGGAAAGACAAACATGATGAGTGCCTGAAGAGTGTGTGCGTCTTTTTGGGGGTAAATACGAGCCGAAACCACCCCAGGAATCTAAACGACGCATAGCGAGGTCGTTGAGGACGTTATATTGTGACGTGGAATACACTATCGAACCACCCAACCCTAGGCCTAAAACGTCCAACGCTCTAACTGCATGAATAGTAATCACGCCGTGAAGCATATTTGCCTACCCCCCGAGTTGCCGATACACTGTCAGGTTTGATAACAGATAACACGAGGATGCGCGGTTTCAACAGATAACACTTCGGATGTTATCTGTTGTGTTTGAAAACGTTACGCGTGAAATGTTATGCATAACAAGCTTTGTTAGGAAGGGCCATAAAAGCATCTACTGACTTTATTCCTTATCATCATGATGTCGGAAAACTCAGCAGAGACTTTTTGGCGGTTTTTCGGTGCTTCATGATGGTAACGCATATTGTGCGTAACATTTTCATACACACCAGATAGCATCTGAAGTGTTATCTGTTACGCTTGACTTGACTTGACTTACTTTATTTAGTACTAAATACAAAATAAACTATAAAAACACGCAACCGCCCGGGGAAGGCTCAAGAAGCCTGATGATGGACGACTGCAATCCTCTGATTCTCAGCCTATATCAAATTTCATAAAAAAAAAAAAAAAAAAGGACAAGAACACTCTCTCAATTATCTGTTGAAACCGCTCATCCTCGTGTTATCTGTTATGAAAGTCCTGACAGTGTAAGTTTCAGTTAATTCAAAGAGCGGATGATAATGTACGTCGCTAACTCCCACTAGATTCGAGCTAGATTCAGTGTTGCCACTTTTCTCAGACGGATACTCTGAAATTTGGCCACAAGAATCAGTGACCAAAAATTCGATTATTTTTTTTCAAGTTTCAGCAGAAAATTATTCGATTCTAAGGTTCCAATTCGCTCTTATAAGAGGAGCTAGTAATCGTACGAAAAAACAAAAAGATCCCTTTTCTGCGACTAGTAGCAACACTGGCTAGATTGCTCTCAGACATTTGAGAATTGTATCAAAGTCTGCAGAATAATACCGACTCGAATCGAGGAGTTTGGACATGTCTTGAGCCAAACCCAAGACTTCGTAGAATGCAGCTCTTTAACATTTCTCTCAGACAATTTCATACACGTTCATGCTAATTCACTCTTGGTGAACCGCCCAATTATGAGCCAAAGCCCAATGCTGATTGCTCCATCTCGTCGATTGACTTTGTAAAAGCCTATTCAAAAGAGTTGTTCACTTTTTACTATCAAGAGGCATAACTGACTGTCATGCCGTGCATTGTTTATTACATACGTGCAAAAAAGTACTTAGTAAACCCGTACATGCTAGTTTGAACTTGATAGTTTTTCATGGTCGGTCGTGTGCAACTCCTTAAATCAGTAATAGTAGTCAACCAAGCGCAACTGCAACGGTGATTAATCCTCCTATGGAAGCCGTACATCATTGCCCGAATTTGCAAAATGATGCATGTACCGGTGTTTTATTTGCTCGTTTGCCAACTTGCCTTGCCAGGAGTGATTCAGTGCGTCAGTGAGATGCAAGCTTCCCGTTGACAACGAGGTATTTTGCGGACCGAAGAGTTTGGCAAGCTCAGCAAATATAGGGGCGAAAACCGTACCTGAAAGAATTGGCACGTTTTCGATTGAAAAGTGGAAGAGTGTCGTGAAAATTCGTGACTCAAATAATGGAAGTCTCACTTGTTAGTGTGCCAAGTGCCTCTCGTTTTGAAGCTCGTCAATGAAAGCTTCTTGAAGACGTCTTTTGCCTCTTGAGGAAAGCTTATCTCGAACTCTCAAGTCTTTTAAGAACCTTTGCGAAACGTGAAGTAAAGCCTGTTCTTATTCCATGTAGCGTTTTTTCTCGTCAAAGCTCGACGATTGACAAAAAGCTGAAAAAAATGAAATCTATGGCAAGCTACTAAACAATAATACATAAGAATAATCGGAACATTAGAATTAAGAGTTGCAGGTGTCAGTCCAGAGTAGCGTTTCCAATCGTACTTTATTGAATCTCGTCAATGAAAGCTTCTTGAAGACGTCTTTTGCCTCTTGAGGAAAGCTTATCTCGAACTCTCAAGTGTTTTAAGAACCTTTGCGGAACGTAAAGTAAAACCTGTTCTTATTCCATGTAGCGTTTCTTCTTGTCAAAGTGCTGCCTCGATGATTGGCAAAAAGCTGAAAAAATAAAACTATGGCAAGCTAATAATCAATAATACATAACAGTAATCGGAACATTAGAATCAAGAGTTTCAGGCGTCAGTCCGGAGTAGCCTTTCCAGTCGTACTTTATTGGTGTTAGAAGAGCTCAATTGGAAACTCGCAGTTTTCAGAATGTTCCGAGATGGCGCTACCGGCCCAGGAAGTTCTCTATAGAGTCGGCCAAGTTGTCCTTTTCATTTGGGCCTGCAGGAACGCCGAAGCTTGACGCATAATATGAGTTCTGGCTATTTCGTTTATTAGCGCGTATTTGAAGCAGTGGAATGTCTGCAGTAGACGTGTGCTATTGTAGAGATTGCGTTTTTTTCTTATTGGTTGATACAAAAAACGCAAACCCATTAAGGTAAATTAGTTTAACGGTAGATTTCTGTCAAAGCAAGTGGAGGGAAATGACTATGATAAGATAAGATAAGATAAGATTTATTCCACTAAAAGCACAAAGGTCATGGGAAAAAAATAAACACAAAAAAAAAGAAAAGAAAAAAACACAAACCAAATAAATGCTAACTATTTTACATCTTCCTTTACAGGAATCTTTCTCTGTGGTTCATCGAGACCGAAAGGAATCTTCCCAACTTTTCAATATCACCAAATATTTTACTTCCCATTACTTTTACCAGCCAATCCTCCCCCCAATTACTAACACCAAAAATTTCCCCACGAAGATCTGAAAGCTCAGGACATACGCACATTACGTGAAAAATATTTTCGTCCAGATGTCCACACATTGGGCAAAAGTAAGGACCAGACAACACTCTTACCTTACCCAAATATCTTCTACGCATTCCTAAAGGTAAACAATCACCTCGTAAACTCATTAACAACCTCAAATGATCTGCTGGAATCCCCGCCTTGAAATAAATTTCCTCCCCCCATGTCCAGCCAAGGTCCACTTCGTTATCTTAGCAGACTTTGAGGACCAAAAAAATGGCTCACGACCATCCGAAGTTAAATAACGTCAGAAGCAACATGTTTGTGTTGTATTCTGATTGATTCCGAGGCTCGCCAACGTTGTCCCCCGTCATTTTGCAGTCCCCTCGTTAGTTCCGTGGGAGAAATATGCTTAGTAGCTTACTTGGCATGAATAGCAAAAGAGATAATTTAACCACGCCTGGTGGACGGCAGTGACTTCACGTATTTCTTGTTCGTCCAGTCCAGAGCAAAATAACACTAGTGAGTAACACCAAGACTTGACAAAATATTAGTTGCGTTTTCGCTGATACCGTGGTATCTGTTACCACGGTAACTGGATCTGCAGTTAGTCGTTTTTGCAGTTATCGTGGTATCTGATACACGGTGCTCTGCAAAAACGACTATTGCCGAAATTGCACTTTTCGAAGTCATCCCAAAAGAAAAACAGATATCCGGTTACATCACTAAGTGCTAAACTTCTTTCTCACCAATCTAACCAAATTTGATGAAAGTGAGAAGACTTTTCAGATACCACGACCAGATACCACGGTCGGACCGTAGTATCTGAATATCTGATACCACGATAACTGGCCAGATACCACGATAACTGCAAAAACGCCTTTTGGCCGTGGTATCAGATACCACGATAACTGCAAAAACGACTTTAGACCGTGGTATCAGATACCATGGTATCTGCGAAAACGCAACTATTGACACACACTGGAATAGCACGGACACTAGCGCCATTAGCGATATAGAACGTCCCTACTGAAACTCAACCAGTCTTTCACCATCGCTGGCTTCGCTAATTTCATATTCTGAACATAGCAAAAAAATGATACAGCCTCCATTGTTTTCTTGGCGTGTGCAGACTTCACCTTTGCTTTACTAGAAATTTCTGAACCCGAAAGTTTGCCTCGCTTTAAATGCTGCAGTCGTAGTGTATGGCGCTATGAGGTGGCCCGTTTGCAAAGCATGGAAAGCATAGGTATTGGCGCTAAACCCTAGTGTTATTTTGCTCTGGTCCAGACCTTTCTTGTACGTGGGACTCGCTTGTCGCTTGGCATTTGGCTCGGTCAGTCCCGTTTGCATTAATCCCTTCTGGAGAAGGATACATTGGATGCTTTGCGTTTACGCCGTGCTTTTTATCCCTTTCGGGAACCTGATCCCGATTATCTCAAAATAGTAGTATGAAGTTGTACGAAAAAGTAGCATGCAGTACGAACTGATGCTACTACATGCTTCTACTTCAAGGCTACCGTGTTACTGCATTCTACTGCATGCTACTATTAGTAAAACTGGATGCTACTATAGTAAGACAGTATGCTACTGGATACTACTGCTTAAGATTGGCCCAGTCGGATGCACATTAAATGATAGTATTCTTTACGATGACATATCAATACATGCAACTTTTTCGTACATCCATCATACGACTGCGCAGGCTACACATTTTTCACCGGAACTACAGAATGCATTGACGCTTCAGAATGGAACAGTGGTGGCATGGAAGCACGAAGGTAGAATCTCATGTTAGGCTCTCATCGTCGCCAGGGATATGTTTAGTGGCGGTAATGCACCCGTGGCTATGCGTTGGCGAGGGATGCGTATTTGCAGGATGCGTATTTGCCGGGCTAAAGACTCGGGGTTATAGAGGAAGAGGTTTATTACTGTTCCAGAAATCCTGGTCCAAGACCGAACAGCAATGGTGCCCATTGCTCACTGCTGACCTTAGTGTCAATGCGCAGACTTGGTTTTACAGTTCCTGAACTTCGCCTCGAATACCTTACCCACGTGCGCCTCCTTTTGGAATACTGCTGCCCGGCATGGGGACCCCAAGTACAAAACACGGTTTATCTATCGGAAGAGCTCGAATCCGTACAGAAAAGCGCAACGAAAATTATAATGGGTCCTGGCTATCAGTCTTACGAACAAGCACTGTCTGTGTTGAGAATCCCGAGCCTCTACAACTGAAGAACAGAACTGATACTAAACTTCGGAAAAAGACTGTTGGCAAATGAGAACAACCGATCCTTCCCTGATGCTCCGAAAAATAGCAGGACAAGACAGCAAAGCAAACTAGTGCCTGTCAGAGGACGAACTTCAAGGTTCATGAACTCGTTTGTGCCCTTTTTTACAGAGATTTTTAACAAAGTAAATAATTAGTGTAATATATTTTTATTTTATTACTGTATGACCAGCGTAATTTAGCAGCTTCTGACGAAGAAAACTACTAAGTTGGTTTGCCAGTAAACAATTTGATTTGATTTGATTCGGAACTATAAATATGACGGTTCAGGTACGGGTTTGAGACTTCATTGTAATCCGTGGCCAGGTAGGGAGATGAATGACTTCAGATTCCGTTGGAAGCAATTAAAATGCGGACAGTCTAGGAGTCTGGTCCCAACCCAAGGCGTGTTGCTGTCGTCTGTCTTTCATTATTGCTCGGTTAGCACCTCTGATGTATAGGTGACAGTAGGCAATCCTGATCGGAGTGGATACTAACAGTTCTCCTCAGCCGGGACTTGGACCCAGTACCTTCGGCTTTCTAGGCCAGTCCTCTACCACTGCCACTACCACCAGTCCTCTACCACAGATGGGCTTGTGAACATGTTCGCAAACCACTAAAATGGTCAAATTAACAGTGATTCTGACTGAAGGCAAATTTATCTAAGTAGTTTACATCCCCATGTCACGGGGCCCTAGGTGTAGCGTCTGTTTTTGGAATGTACGCAAATTTGGAAAGCTGGTGCCCATTTTGACTGATCCAACTTAAATTGCGGATCTTTCTGCAGTTCGGTATCTTGAAGGAAAGGAGCGACAGTCGGCGGAACTAATCTTGACTCTCCATTAAGCTGTTTGTAACGTTTTCTCAACTGTTTTGACCGAAAGAAATATTATACTCCTTCCACTTTCGTTTTGGCGAGGAGATGAAGCAATAAAAGTAGAAATTCTCCATTTAAACCCTCGGTTTTTCTGATGTTGTTCAAGTGTGCTTGGTTTTCCCGTCCGTGTGATTTTGACTCTGACGTGGATGCCAGATCTTATGCTTCGTTTCACGGTTTCTGTAGCCGTTTTTATTCGCTCTACCTACCTACCTACCTGTTCGAATGGCGACAACGTTTAGTTTGAATGGCGGTTGTCGTCGTTTGTTCTAGATCGTCTCCTAGTTTCGGAGAGATTCTGAAGTGGAGGTTATGTGACATTAAAGTAGTCCCTTACAAGAGCTGCAACAGACGAACTATTCTGGATGGAGAGGGTAGGAAAAATTATTTGATTTATTGCAGTAAAAGTTATTTGTCCCATCTCGAAGGACAGACGATTTACCTACTACTTCATTCTAATAGCACTACTGCTTCGCTTTACATCCGTAATCGTTCTGTTTATTCTCGTTAGCCTACGAAGTTTTGAACTTACGTCCTTTTATCCATCGATAATCTTTGGATTTTCCGTGTTTAGCTGGGTTTCGAAGTGGATCAGGCTTCCCCTTATTGTTTCCGAGGAACTTGTCAGGGTTAACAACCGCCACGACGGGTTTGTTACCGAGCCGAGTTTTAAAGGAGTCATGGATGTTGGAATATTGGATTGTAAACGTATCCACTGCAACTTTGTTTTAATTGTTCACAAAAAACAGTTTTCGGGATCCCAAAACGTAAGTGGAGGGATACCTATGACATCGCAAAAGTTGTCCGTCTGTCCACTGCAACTTTGTTTTAATTGTTCACAGTAAACAGTTTTTGAGATCCCAAAACGTAAGTGGAGGGATACCTATGACATCGCAAAAGTTGTCCGTCTGTCCGTCTGTAAGCACGATAACTCTCGAAGGGAAAGAGATATATTCATGAAATTGTTCCACCCTCTGGGTCAAGGGAGAGGTCGAGTTCGTAGATGGGCTCTTCAGCTCAACATTTAGGGGTGGGGGAGGGGTTTCAAATTCAGGGGCGAACATTTTTTTTTAAACAGCTAATGAGATCGATTTAGGGGTAAGAAAACATGCTGAACATGAATATGAAATCCATTTTCTCGCCGGATAATTAGTTCGCCCGGAATCCAGTCAAAACCGTAAAGTTTGTTAAAAGTAAATGCTATAAATAAAGTTGATTAGATGTTTGATTTAGGCGTAAGAAGACATGCTGAAACATTTATATGAAAATCATTTTCTTGTCTGACAAGTAGTTCCCCCGGAATTCGTCCGAAACCGGAAAATTTGTAAAAAGTAAAAGTTTTATCTGAAGTCAATTAGATGTTCGTTTTCGGGGTAAGAAGACATGCTGAATCCGCTTTTGACAATCATTGTGTACCAGGACATATAGTTCGCCCGGAATCCGGCTGAAACCGGAGAATTTGTTAAAAGTGAAAGTTTTATCTAAAGTTGATTAGATGTTCGATATAGGGGTAATGTGATCGCTGAAATCGTTTTTTTATTTTTATTTATTTATTTATTAATAGAAAGACGATAAGCCGAAGCTTCTCTCTCTTCTCTTCTCGCTCTCTTTGAGCTTTATTTTTTTGCCGGACAAGTAGTTCGTCCGGAATCCGGTCGAAACCGGAGATTTGGCAGAAGTAAGGCAGAAAGATTTGATCAGTTTCGTCAAAGGAGATATTACGTATAGCCTAGGGGTAAATACACACATGGTGAATCCATATCTGAACTTGGTTTTCTCAGATGATTAGCCATTGACCTTCTTCTGTTTCTAAATCTTAGTAGTAAAAATATTCAAGGAGTCTGGCGAAGACCGGATATCTACAAGACCAAATTATCTGGATCATATATTAAATTACTGGGATCCCATCGAAACCTTTGGTCTTGTTTCTCACCGCGGAGAGAGACAAAAGCTGTAGAGCCCTCCTACCAGAGCTGGATCTAGGCCGTGAGTGGAATTATCAGCCTCATATATCCTTGAAATGCAATACTTGCATCATTTAATGCCTTAGAAGCCGAAATCACGACAGGATTTAGGATACATGGGCTGTATATATAGATAGATAGATAGATTTATTAATTGCTAAGCAGCCCGAGGGCCATGGCAACAAGAAATCACAAAAAAATATCACATACTAGAAGAAAACGCACAAAACAAAATAAGAACACAAAAAAGAGAAAAAGCTCCTCCTTAATCTTAATCTTTCTCTTCTCTAATAACCATTTTTAGTATTTCTTTGTTATTTCCCTAATCCAAAAATCTACTTCTATGTTCCATCGCTGTCCTCAGGAATCGCCCCAATCTCTTAATCGTAGTAAAACATTCATTCCTAACAACTCTGAGTAACCATTCTTCATCAAACTCACTCACACCGTACTGTTCTTTCCTCCATCCACTCAGCTCCATGCACTCGCAAACCATGTGAACCAAACTCTCATTCTCGCATCCACACATCGGACAGAAGTAAGGACCGGATTTCTGCCTAAAATTACCAATATAACGTCTTCTAGCACCAATTGGCAGAGTGTCCGCCAACATTTCAAAAGTCTCTCTTGTCAGAGTTTCTCTAAAAATCGGGGCTCGGTCTGCTTTGACCGTGTCAAGTTGTGAGCGGATATATTACACCATATCCTTGAAAATGGAATAGGATCAAAGTTCGTGGTGAAAGTTTCCCAGACTGGAACGGTAGTTATTTTCGCTTCGCTGATGAGTTCCCTTGTCCCCTGCTATTTTTTCTTGAGAACCCCGAAATCTTCTTTTTCGTTTTAAAACAGGTTCAAACCTCATTCTTGTGAACGTGAGTTTCAGCATGGATTTCATCAAAGATATCTGTTTCTGGCAATTGTGGGGTCAATAAATTACATCTTTAATTGCACTTTACAACGCTAATAGTCTTCATACAGATTTTCATGACTGTTTGACTTTTTACGACAAGTTAGATGCCAGGGATTTCCACTGGAACACAGGTCTTAATATAAAAAGAGCGATCATGCTGATGTTAGCAGATTCTTCCTCCCTTTCTATAGTTGTCTTCTCTTCTTTGTTTTTATGATACTGCCTGGTGGTGACATTTTTGTATTATAACAAGACCAAAGGTTTCGATGGGGTCCCAAATTTCGAATATTTATTGGACCACTTGATCCAGACAAGCGAATCTTGTAGATTTCTTGCCTTCGCCAATCCCCAGGGGCGTCGCAAGGGTGAGGGGGGGGGGGGGGGGGCAGCACCCCCCCTCACCTTTTTGAGATTAAAATTGTTCGATATTTTTTCGATAGCAGAACTGTTCGGTATATTTACAGGGATTCGGTACTTATACAGAATCCTAAATAGGCTTTCTGTACAAATCTCTTCGGTATAATGTTCGGGATTCGGTATAATTGCCAGTATTCGGTAGTTATCACGAATTTGGTGAGAGAATATACTGAAATCATTTGGTAATTTTTCGATGCCGGAACTATTCGGTATATTTATGAAGATTCCGTAGTTACACAGAATCCCGAATAAGCTATTGGTTCAAAATTATTCGGTATCATGATTGGGATTCGGTAATTTATTTAGTATAATTTCCAGGATTAGGAAGTTAACCACGAATCCTGACTTTGTTCCAGTTTTTGACGAAAGTATACCGAATATGAACATTGTTCGGTAGTCTTTCGATACCAAAACAATTCGGTATGATAACCGGGATACGGCTGTTATACAGAATCCCGAACATGCTATCGGTCTAAACTTATTCGGTATAATAACTGGGATTTGGTAATTTATTCGTTATAATTGCCAGAATTCGGAAGTTAAATATTCTTTGAGCCCAAGCTGACTTTGAAACATTTATTCAAACAATGTTTACAACGGAAACGTCAGCTACGATTCTTCATCATCAAACCTGTAATAATAACAGGTTTGTTTCGTTCCCCGACGTTGACCCAGAGGATTGACAGCCTGACGAGGACCCTTGCCAAGAAGGGCCGAAATATCGCTAATGAAGAATCGTAGCTGACGTATCCGTTGTTTACTCCAACATCTTATCTCTGATCGACTTCAGACCAACTTGACCACTTCAACTTTGCCAGCTTATCCGTCAGGGAAATAAAGTTCAAAATTGGATTCATCATGTACGATACCGTATCTCTCATCGATCTTTAGTATATTCGAAAGCTGCAACAGCATTTCTCCTCATCCTATGTCGGCTAAATCATTGGGTTTTAAAAGTTCATTCTAAATTTCCGGCTGTGGCCGGATTCCGGGCCAGTTACTGGTCTGCCAAGAAATTAGTTTTCATATTCGGATTCAGCATGTCTCCTTACCTCTTAATCAACCTCTAATTAACTTCAGATTAAACTTCAACTTTTCTGCTTTTCCGCTGCCTGCTTTTACTTAGTGCTATTTATTGTTCAAGAGGTTTAAAGTCGGCACTTTCAGCATTGTGGGGCGAGCTTGACATGTTCTCCTACTTGGTCGATACTGCCGACGAAAGCCGATGAATACCGCTAATTCGGTGGGTATCGTTTTTATGTGTTTTAATCGGGTGTTTGAAGTTTCGATCTAGTGATTAGAAGACGTTGAAAATCGATCTTTCAGATTCGTCTTCCTACCAAGTTGCTCGTTGGCCGAATACGGTGAAAACGGAGGTTTACGAACTTAAGGGTCGCTGATGATAAAATAACCTTTACGATATGTGGCAAAGACCGGAAATCCACAAGCCGCGGAAATATTATAATTGTCTACAGCAAGAAGTCCAACAAATATTCTCATCTGGGATCCCAACGAAACTTTTGGTCTTGTTCATCATAAGTGTTATTTATTCTTACAGCTCTCGTAGATGTCGACACTGGCGAGTATATTCTCAACGGAAACTTTATCGTCAGCATGTTTCAAAAAACTGTGCAGTATGGCGGGACCGCCTTGGAATACAGCGGATCCGACGCTGTCGTAGAAAGACTCAACTCCACCAAACCACTAAAAAAGGATCTTATTATCCAGGTTGGTCTGGTTCTGAATGTTTTTCTAGGCTCTTTCGGTCGTTGCCAAGACTCTATTATGAATTCGTTAGGCTACTGTGGTATGGCTGGCCAACCATTATTGCAGATGGAAAAGTTTACTCAGAATCGTTTAAAAAAAAGAGTACGTGGAGTTCTAGAAGAGACAGTGATCGATTGAATAGAAACAAAAGATAGAACCGCAATTTCTGTTGAGGACCCCAAGAGAGTGTCTCAGGATCCGTAGCAGAGTGCCAAGCTGTAAGATCTTACTACCATCTCAGATCTGCTGAATATGATTCCACTCACATTGTTAGGGTCGATCAGAATCTAAGAGGATGGTATGTTCTTATAGCTGAGTTCACTTTCAAAAGTTTGATAACATTTTTGCCACATGCGTGGCTCAGAAATATCGTTTTTCGAAAATACCAATAATTCCCTCGTGAAATTAGCGATTTCCTTGTTAGCGCTTGTCGACTTCTATGTCTCCCAAAGTAGAAAACGACACTTTGAAGCTTGCATGAAAAAGTTGTCGGCGGACCTTTAAGATTTCGGAGAAGTTTGCCTGGCGAAACTCGGCTAGGCCGAAAAAGCGCTAAAAAGTCGCAAGCACAAGACAAAACAATTACGATAGGCTTGGATTTTAGAAGCTTACAATTCCATAAGGGAGCTTAGGAATAATAAAACAATAGGTGAAAGCTCATATGGCACTTGTAAGAACAGTTAGCATGTTTGTCAGATACGGTTTGCAGTTATCAAGGCTGCATCTCTCTCCCGATATTCATTTCATCAGAAAATCGGCTTGATCTACTAAATCTGAAATGGTTATTCCACTCACTGATAACTGTTTCTCCCACAACGATGATCGGGTCGGGGGAGGGACTATTTTTAAGCCAATCTGACAGAGTCCCTAACATGCCTGCCAAGTTTCATGGTCATAGCACAGACTGTCAAGTTTCATGGTCATAGCACATTCGGAAGTACCCCAGCTCTTGATGACCAGAATTGTGGAAAACCCTCTCAAACTCCCCCAACTGTGACAAGATTCGGTCCTGTTTTGTCAGTGTTGTCTCTACGGCTTATGCTTGTTCTTTCCTCCAAGTCCCATCCCGATCTCTCGACTCTAAGCGTTTCACGAGATTTCTTGCACCCCCCCCCCCCAGTTATTGGATTCGTTCCGAACTTGAAATTGATCATCTGAGACACTTGTTCTTGACACTTGTCAAATTTCATTCACGTCCGATCACCCGTTGTAAAGTTATGCGTGTCACTAGATGCTGGATTCCCCATCCCTCCACTCCCCCCCTCAACATCACCGTATCTGAGCAGGAACTATTTCCAAGTCGACCTAGGAGAGTACCTAATATGTCTGCCAAATTTCATGGTCATAGTACATCTGGAAGTATCCTAACTCGTGATCACCGCGGAAATCTAAGAAACCCCCTCCGACACCCTCCACTGCGATACGATCCGGTCCTATTTTGTCAATAAAGTATCTAGGGTTAATGCTCGTTCTTTCCTTCAAGTTCCATCCCGATCCCTCGACCCTAAGCGTTTCAAAAGATTTCTGGTCCCCCCGCTACCCCACCCCCAGTTATCGGATTCGGGCCAGATTTAAAGTTGAAAATCTCAGACACTTGTTCTTCACACTTGTCAAGTTTCATGCATGTCCGATTACCCGTTCCAAAGCTATGAATGATTCTAGTTTCCGGATTCCCCATCCCTCCACTCCCCTCGCGATGGCTAGATCGGGGAAGTGATTATTTCCAAGTTAACCTGGTCGGTTCCCTCATATGCCTTCCAAGTTTTATTGTCCTAGCTTATGTGGAAGCGTTTTAGGCAATTTCTGGTGCCGCCCTCCAGCCCCCCCCCCACACAGGTATCGAATCTGGTCCGGATTTGAAACTGAATATCCGAAACACTTGTTCTTGACACATGTCAAGTTTCACGCATGTCCGATTACCCTCTCCAAAGTTACGCATGTTAATAGTTTCGGGATTTCCAATCCCTCCACTCCCCCCACTATGATCGGATCTGGAAAGTTATTATTTCCAAGTTAATCTGGTCGGTTCCCTGATATGCCTGCCAAGTTTCATTGTCCTAGCTTATGTGGAAGTGTTTCACGAGATTTGTTTTGTTGAAGTTTAGTTAGCATCAGAGCAAAATAGTTCGTTCTGACCACTTAGTCTTACTTTAATTCGTTCTGATTCGAATTCGCATTCTTTCTGACGACTTAGTCTTACTTTGATCTTTAAACCGTATCTCTTCCCGCATTCGCTTATAAATACATCAAGTCGTAGCGCCGTGGTAGAGCACCGGACCTACGCCACAGAGGTCCGCGGATCGATACCACATTTGGGCAGCGCTCTTTTTGTTTCCTTTTGCTCCCCTTTTGCTACCGTTGTTCCTAGTTTCCAGACTCCCAGATAGGGGAAATTCGTATTGGGGAAGTGACTATTTGTAAGTTAATCTGGTCGGGTCCCTGATATGCCTGCGAAGTTTCATCGTCCTAGCTTGTGTGGAAGTCCCTAATCTATATCAACCACTACTAAGGTTCGACAACATATTATACCAACCCCTTCGACCTTCGATTGCTCTAGCTCTCTTAGAGCGAATTTAAGCAAAGAATGGCTCATCCACGAGTAGAGCTATACTAGTGTGAAGAAAGAATGACTCATCCACGCCCAGAGTTATACTAGTGTGAGGAAAGGGGTAGTGGTTTGACAAAAACTAGAAAAAGCGTTTCAAGAGATTTCGGGTGTCCCCCTCCAGCCCCCCCCCCCCCAGTTATCGGATCCGATCCGAATTTCGCAATGAACATCCAAGACACTTGTTCTTGATATCTGTCAAGTTTAATGCTCGCCCTATTACCCGTTCCAAAGTGATGAATGTTACTAATTTCCGGATTCCCCATCTTGCCACTCCCCCATTGATGCTCGGATCGGGGAAGTGATTATTTCTAAGTTAATCCAGTAGGGTCCCTGATATGCGTGCCAGGTTTTATCGTCCTAGGTCATGTAGAAGTGCCCAAACTAGCAAAATGCGGATAGACCGACAGATAGACAGACATTACGATCATTACGATCGCTATATGGCACTTGAGTAAGCTCAAGTGCCATAAAAAGCAGAATAAGCAAAGGGGGTGTTAGGCCTCCGAAAGCGATAACACTAGAAATGGTCAGCAGCATTACCTCCCTTAAACAAAGAAATAAAACTGAAAACTCATGATGGAAACTACTGTGTAACACTTGAGATAACATCCAATGTGTTGTCTGTTGACACTGCACATTCTCGTGTTAAATGTTATCAGTTTTTTGACAGTGCATTAGTCTTTCTGGTTCTCATTAACCCTCATCAGGGCACTTTATGTAATTGTAATGGCTTGGTTGTTCTAGGATTTTTAAGCCCAATTTCACCTTTCCTGGAAACTGTATAAACCGAGGAAATCGGGGTAAAAAAAATCTGGCTTTGATGAAACGGCACAGGAGCTGAACATTTGGAAAAGCTAGGGAAGAAATGGTAAAACGCTGGAAAAGGCTAGGAAAGGACTTTGACAAGGAAAATAATTTGGGAAACAGCAGGAAAATATTTTGACAGGAAAATGACTTCGGGAAAAGACAGAGCAGACGAATGTAGGAGCACTGTGTCTGACAAAAGGGGATTTGCTTAAGACCGGGTCGGGTTGTAATGTGATTCTTGATACCCCATGACCACTTTCCAAGGAACTATCTATTTTGCATAAAATAGAAACAAATGGGAGTAAAAAACAGCCAGCGGAGGGGCCAGACGGCTACTGATAGGCTATGACCAGACCAAAATAGAGAATGTTTTAGGTACTATCAGTTGGTAACTTATACCCTCCAGATGTTCATTATCAGTATACGATATCGAGAGTAGAAAGCCCAAGGGAGCCAAAGTTCAGATGGATGTTTGGTGCTTCGTGGACAGAGTGTACCCCCGTTTGTCAAGGTAAGTGATTCCCTATGTCGTTTATGTTTTTACTGACAGTTCTTAGACAGTTCCCAAATCAGAGAGATGCTGGACAGGTTGTCTGTCAACTTCCTTTCCACTACGGGGGGAAAGTGGGACTACGCTGTAAAAAAAAATCTTGCAGTATTTGCTACTGGGATTAATCTTGTCTCTAATGAGACAATCTTTTCTCTAATTCGGATCAGTCTTACTTCAGTAGAGATAAGATTAATCCCAGTAGCAAATACTGCAATTAACTTTAATCCTTACCCGGAAAAACTTGTTACAGTGTTCTTAAGGCTGCACTTCAGTTTAAAATATCCGGTAGAATAAACAGATCAGTTCCTATGCGTTAGCTCTCGCAGTGTCTCTTCACTGCAGAGCTGTTTAGAATCGTTTCGGGACGTCTTTTTCATGGACTCGGACTCGTCTCTATCTCGTCGTTTACCGGGCGGACTCATCTCACGAAATCCGGCTGAGTCGCGAGTCCAAGTAAACGTCACGGCCCGGCAATTTTAAAACAAAACGAAGTTCCAAGCAACCAATTACAGAGATTGTCCTCCAAAAACGACTCAGACACATAAACATCGCATCTCCGATATTCTTTTTCCACCCATCAAGTCTTGTCTTCAAGAAGAGCAGGTGACTCCAAAACCAAAATGCAGAAGAATCTCTACACTTTTGACGACCCTATCGAACAGCAAAACAGCAGCGGTGTCAAGAATAAAATCACAGCACCAGCTTTAACTCCAACCAGTTTTCAGAGGAAAAATTCACAAATTTAGATACTTAAGGAAGAATCTTTGTAAGTTTTCCCAAAAGTTCGTTTTCAAGCTTGAGCCTGAAGAGGACCCTTGCCAAGAAGGGCCGAAATATAGCTTTAAAAAATCTAGCTGACTTATCCGTTTTGCACCGTCAAATATGACTCGCAGTCAGCTTGGGCTGAAAGAATATCTGTCACCAAAGTACGGAACTTCAAGTCGCCCATACATGCCGCCGACAAGTATCCATCTTATCTGGAAAGAAGACTGGAAAGAAGAAGAAGAGACAGGTTACTGCAAAAACAAAAAACATTTTTTCGCAATTAGCAGTTTTAGCATTTCTAAAGCACCCACGGCATCAGTTTTCCAGCGATCTATATACTTGCCTTTTTTGCATTTTTTTTATTCTTAAAGCACCCATGGCATTATTTTTTTTTCAGCTGATTTATATTTGGAAATGCTTTTTTGGAAAGATAGCTTCCGTTCTCCTATGGTAAATTTGTAGAAACATTCGGGCCAGGCAGATATTCTTGGCACTAAGATAGGCAGGTTACTGGAACATGGCCGCTGTCTCTTTTCCAAGCTGATTTTTTTTTTTTTTTCAGTGACGGCATAGCTCTAAAATTGGCAACTCGGATTGTCCAAATTATTTTCGCGTGTACCGGTACTGATACTTTCAAGGTTACGAGAGGCAATAAACAACTACTTCTGGTCAAAAGACTAGTTATAAAGATCCTATGTACTAGAAGTAGCCGTTCAATGTTACAATCTGTGCTTCTTGCGAAGCGAATTGTGGTGGCAGGAACCAGACAGGTCATCCAACATTTTTTTTTCTTTCTTAGCGACCATAAGTAGCCTATACTGTTTCGATGCAAGAACATGATGACTTTCGGAAAAGTTTGTAGCCTACGCATACCTGGTAGAGGGTGATGCAACAGTTGTACGCCCTGGTAGCAGGAGGACTGAAACAATCTTTGTTATGCCCGGGCCACATTCAGTCACATCTGTTCGTAGTTTGGTTCGTTAATTTGGTTGTTACCCATTCTTACGTTTCATCCTGGTCACACCTGGAACCAAGAAATTCAAGACATATTACCTCCATCATCACTCAAAGGTAAACAAAACTGGCTAAAGTCAGTGACTCTGATCTGTGATTGGTCGAAACACTCCAAAGACACGTTTCAAAATGGCGGAGATGGATTTTTCCATCTCGACTGTCTTACGGTTTCAGCGTCTTTTCTTCCAAATTTCGACCGTAAGACGGTCTTATTACCAGGTGTGACTATAGTGGGGCCCGGACATTAGTTGTATCTGTTGGTTTGCAGGTACTCAACAGCGGCCGCCGTCTTGTGTCCAAGTTCCTGGGAAACAGAGAGTGAGTGAGGAGTTCTGTCTGGGAATGCCCCGGCAAAAACCAGAGACTAGACCCTGCTCAAGGAATTGTATCTTGATGTAGGTATTCTTAGTATAATTAGAAAATCAGCTAAATGTTTTCTTGTTAAGATCTATTTGTAGCTTGCCCAGATCAGATGCTTCCGATTCGCGTCACTAGATGATCCCACGGCTGTACCGAGTCCTGGTTTGGACTAGCGACTTGGATGGTGTGGTCTAGACGCTACAAATATTAAAATGCCTTTATTAGAACTCCTTTAACTGGCTTGGGTGTAAAGTCGAATCATGGGACAAGACAGTCAGCCTTATAACAAGTATTTGGGGAAAAGATGCAGGGTTGAAACAGACGGTTCTCACGCTGGACTCAAGCTGCCCTGTCACATTAATCTGTCTCCAGCCCAGTAATCTATGTTTCCTTAGAGCCTTTACAACTGTGGGTTACAGCTGGAAAATCAGGGTTTCCGAATGGGGGTCTTGGGTCGTCGTTTTACATTTTGTATTCGGTGTTACGTTATACTTCTGCCAATAAAAAGATGTGTCCCGTTAACTCTCTGGGAATAAAGAACAGTGTGTTCGATCAGAAGCATCAAGAACGCTACCTATCAGATCAAGAATAACGGCTTATAACATCAGAAGAAACCCCGTTATAAAGGCTGTAAGGAAACATAAATTGCTGGGCTGGAGACAGATTAATGTTACAGGACAGTTTGAGTCCAGCGTGAGAACCGTCTGTTTCAACCCTGCATCTTTTCCCCAAATACTTGTTATAGCCTGAAGAAAACATGTTTCCATAGTAGATGGCAACTTACTCTGAATAATATTTTCTCGCAGGGCAGAATGCTTTTCTTATGCCATGGCTTAGATAGTACGGCTCCACAAAACTAGCAGGAACCAGCCATCAGTGCGAATGAAGACTGGAGGAAAAAACTAAAAATAATTTTTTCTTGAATTTTAGTTGGGAAAAACATCATGTTTCCGAATGTTCCGAAAGCTGTGGGAAAGGGAAAGCCACCATTCACTACCAGTGCGTGAAAAGCGAACGAAATAATCAGCCGACGAATTTAACCGCCAGTTTCTGCAGTCATCTACCCTTGCCACCATCAGAGCAAGACTGTTTCGGACCTTGCCTCAAAGCCGCTTGGCAATATGGATCCTGGTCGCCGGTACGTATGTTTCGGACATTTATCGACGGACTTGTAGTAGAAATATGTTATTTCAGTTGTCGCCTAACTTTGAATGTCGCCGAAGAATATTATAAAAGTTAACATTGTTAAAAAGTCGGAATAGTAGGAGTCAGTACCGGTCTTTACTAATAGTATCAAAATCCCCGACAATCCCGTACATTTCCCATCTTAACGTGTTTGGTCTCGCATCTTTGTCAAACCGTAGACACCAACTTTCTACCAAGTTTGGTGATCCAGCTACTGGAAGACCCCAACCATCGGCATATCCTTCCCCCTCCACACATTCCCGACCGTATAAGGCCACAGAGAACGGCAGTACAACCAGTTCCTAAGATCCAACCCATTCGGGCAATTCATGCGCGGTACGAGAGAAGTTTTGTCCCCTCCTTTGTGAGTTTTTTCAACACGAAATTTTAAATTCCTTTTCTCTTTTTTATGTTAATTATTGAAGTTTAGCGCTTTAATTTGTTGCAATTCTTGTTCTTGTGTAATTATTGAATATTTGACTATGTAAAAGCGCAATTGTATATAGTTACTTTTGACGAGAGGACAAATATTCGTTTTTTTGTTAATACCGTAAGGAATGTTTTTCGAATAATAAGGATTGATTGATTGATTGACTGAGCCTTGTCAGTTGACCAAGTTAACATTAGTCAAATTTTCCCAAAAATGAAGAATATTGTGAAAGTTAACATTGTTAAAAAGTCCGAATGGTAGGAGCCTTGTTAGTTGACCAAGTTAACATTAGTCAAATTTAAAAAAAAAAGTTGTCCTGTAAAAAGTCGGATGATGTACGTCGCTTTTGACGGCAGGAGACCGGTTCGTTTCCAAAAAGTCAGACCATTGTTCGTTGAGAGTAGGCTATGAAGCAACGATTAGTCGGAGCCTTTTTCGACAGTGAGGTTACGTGTCAGAAGTACGAGTGCAAGCAATAATTTAGTTAAGGTAAAGTAAAGTCTTCTGTCCTTTTTGCAACAAAGTTCACATGTGGATTCAGCGGAACTCCTTACCCCCTCAATGAATATCTTATTAGCTTTATAAAACATACATGTTTTTACCGTAAACTCGAAACCCCTCCTCTGCCTCTAAAGATAGGACTAAAGGACCAATCCTTTACTTGACCTGTACTTTACCAGTGAATCCTCATTGAACAACATCCTGGTTTGAACATGATATATCAACCCCTTCGACCTTCGATTATACTAGATCTCTCCGACGGCCATAGAATAAACAAATGAATTTCGACATCCACGCGCGCATAGCTATACTAGTTTGAGAATAAACGGGTAGGGACTGTTATAGCCAAAAATTGGTCGACTAATTTTGTGTCCGGTTTTCGCCGGATTCCGGGTGAACTACTTGTCCGACAATAAAATAATTTACGTATTCGGATTCAGCATGTCTCCTTACCCCTAAATCAACTATCTCAATAGCTTTTAAAAAATACCTGTTTTTGCCTCTTAATTTGAAACCCCCTCTCCGACCTCTAAATGTAGGGCTACAGAGCCCATCTACGAACTTGACCTTACCCTTGACCCAAACAATCCTTACACCAAGTTTCATCAAAATATCTCATTCCCTTCGAGAGTTATCGTGCTCACAGACAGACGGACTACTTTTGCGATGTCATAGGTACCCATCCACTTACGTTTTGGGATCCTCAAAAAAGTCGAGTTTGCTGCTAAGCAGATGCAAATCACAGTCCTTGTTAATGAAATTCTCAATCATCTACAATTTCCAAAAAGGGCTGAAACTGAGCAAGACCCCATACTATTCTTATTTGTTTTTGCAGCGGGTCAGTCTGGCTGAGAGGCACTTTGCTTGTGTAATTTTGCTACAAAAGTCTTTGTATCGGAAAAGAATCACTATTATTCCGATACAGTACATCCGCTCGTAAAAAAGGCGCTTCTCCCGTGCCAGACTGAGACTAGACTGGGAAGTCCCGTCTGCTCACCGTACAAATATGAACAAATATTTGCTGTTCAGTTCGAAGTTAATACACATTGATGTCCCATCTCACGCCCTTTGCTTAGTCTGCTTCCATGTCGGTTGTTTTTCATTGCGTCGCTTAAGATGCGCGTGCGTGATTTAAGCTGAGAACCTCGATCTTTGATATGTCCAGACACTGTCTGGACCATGACTGTTTTATGGGTGATTCCGGCATTCTTTCCTGGAGATTTCGGTAGGGTACCGCGAAATGGTTCAGATTGATGCCGTTTTATTTTCTCGCTTTGTCTCGTTTTATGTCTTTCTGTCACGGTAGACTGGCTTTTCACGTCGTGAACCACCCGGATTCAGTGTAGAATACGAGCTGAAGATGTGTTCGCTTTCAAGAAATTTGAGATTTTTAGCAGTTGCTTTTGCCCCGTACGCCTCGAATCGCTATAACAATTAATACAATAAGAAAGTAACTAAGCGGTTTATACGCCCTTCATCTAATCACTTCCAGATTAGCTCTTGTTTGGCCATTAGATGCGCTAGCATAAAGTAAACAGTGCCACGTTACTTCTTGGTGTACGTTTATCTAGCTTTGTTTGGCTATTTTTAATTCCTCTTGGGCCTATATTGTTTAAAACTATTGCAAATGCCTCTGCCTCTATTTGGCCTCTACTCAGCTCTGTTCTGTTAAACTTCACCAAATTTGTCAATTCTGGCTTCCTACTTCAGTGCTGACTGTTGGTCGACTTTTCCACGGGGCCGATGCGCGTCTCGGTACTAACCGAAAGCCTAATCGCTTCTTCCCCCTTCAGATAGCTTTTACCAAGATCTCACGTGTGATTATTACTGTTTCTGTAGCGCATCTTGCGGAAATTCTTCACTGGATTTTATGAGGAGCGTATTCCTGCCACTCTTCTTAAAATGGGAAATGATAAAACAAATCAGAAAGGCAAGACACTAGATACACTTTAACAGAACTATACATCAACGAAGAAACAGTGAAGCCCGTCAGATTTACTTTAAAGTCCGTATCCAAACCTGTTCTCGTTATTACTTATCCAGTGTTCAGCATTTGCTTCACACAAACCCATCGTCTGCTGTCGTCCGCCGTCATGGCGCTACAAGATCCCACACTGTGAAAAAAAAATCTTGCAGTATTTGCTACGGGGATTAATCTTGTCTCTGTTGAGAGAAAATTATCTCTGATTTGGATTAATCTTATCCCAGTAGAGATAAGGTTAATCTCAGTAGCAAATACTGCCGTTAACTTTAATCCTTACTCGGAGAAACTTTTTACAGTGAAGGCATTAAACAGATTGAAAAAAACTGAAATAAGACATTCAAATTATTTGTATGGATTGACTTTTTGCAATCTGACGTAAATAAGAAGTTGTGAATATGCCATTGCTCTTGAGTATTGCCGAAGGGAAGCCTCAGTATCATTGCGGTCTGCTGAAGTGTGAAGATGTGTGAAAGGGGTGAAAATGGTTCGACGGTGGAAATTTGACGAAGTCTAGACTTGGACCCGGGTTCTTTGACTGAAATTTTTCCTAGTCCAAAGTCGGAGTCGGGTTCGTTGGTGAAAATTCCCTCAACGAAGAAGGACTTTGGAAAATGCTTTTAAAGGCAATTCGTGAGAATGTACTTCTGGCCATTTCTACCGTCTTTTCCGTCGACTGTGCTATTGCCCCGATCCACCGAATGGATGAAACGATTGTATATATTTAGTAAAGAATACTCCTGTATGATTGTAATTTTGATATCTGATGCATAATATCACGAATTAAAGAAATTGATTGATTGATTACCAAATCCCATGTGCGGAGAGCTTTTAGTGCCTTGACCAAAAAATTAACAGAACCTTCCGTTTCAGTGTACTAGGACTTGCGGTGGAGGGGTTCAGATACGAAGTGCCGCCTGCCAAGATGAAAACGGTAAAAACATAGCAGAGTCTTACTGCAATGGGACTGTGCCATTGGTCAGCAAGAAGTGCGGAGTAGAAACGTGCCCAGAGTGGAAGTTCGGAGACTGGACCCCAGTGAGTACTTCATTTTATTTTCAGCCCTTCAAACGCAAACAAGGCCATAGGTTTCGATGGGATCCCAAAATTTTAATATTTCATCAAGACAATTTGGTCTTGTAGATATCCGGTCTTCGCCAAACTCCTTGAACACTAAATTGATCCTTACTTCTGCCAAATCTCCGGTTTAGACCCGACTCCGGGCGAACTACTTGTCCGGCAAAAACTAATTCAGCGTATCTCTTTACCCCTATAATCAACTTCAGATAAAACCTTAACAAATTTCAGGTTTTGGCCAGATTCCGGACGAACTATTTGTCCGACGAGAAAATAATTTTCATAGACGGTTTCAGCATGCCTCTTTACCACTGCATCGACCCTCTAATAAACTTCACATAAAACTTTTACTTATAACAAATTTTCCTATTTCAGCCGGATGCCGGCCGAGCAATGTGTAAGGGTTGAAAATGATTGTCAAATGCGGGTTCGCCATTTCTTCTTACCCGTAAATCGAATATCTAATCAACTTAAGATAAAACTTTTACGTTTACCAAATTTGCCGGTTTCGGCCGGATTCAGGTGAACTACCTGTCCATCCAGAAAGTGATTTTCATATAAATGTTCAGCATGTTTTCTTGCCCCTAAATCGAACATCTAATCAGCTTGAAATAAAATTTTCACTTTTAACAACCTTTCCGGTTTGGGCCGGATTTCGGGCGAACTACTTGTCCGGTGAGGAAATGATTTTCATATTTGTGTTCAGTATGCCTTCTTACCCCTAAATTGACTATCGCATTAGCTGTTAAAAATATGTTTTACTTGAATTTCGACCCTAAGTGTAGGGCTACAGGGCCCATCTACGAACTCGACCTGTCCCTTGACCCAAAGAATCCTCACACTAAGTTTCGTCAAAATATCTCTTTCCCTTCGAGAGTTGTCGTGCTTACAGACGGATGGACGAACAAAAGTCGTAGGCACCCCTCCACTTAGTCTTGGGTTCCCAAAAACAAGAATTTCCCTCTAAAAATTTCATCGGAAAATTAATATTGGCTTTGGGTCAATTTTTTTTTTTTCAAGAACCGTTGTGTCTATCTCCCATTTGCCTTACGATCCTTTGGCTATGATTTTCAGGTTTTTGAGCTTTCCATCCCCTTCTGGAAATTAGGCCTCTAGCAACTGTAAGGACGGGTTTTAGAGCTGGTGCCTGGCAACCCTTTGCCAGCTCACGGACTGTTCTAAGGTCTCCCTAACCTCCAAAAATAGGCCTTAGACAAATAGTGGTTAATTCACTTACTATATTCAAAATAGGGCTTCACACTTAAAATTATACACTTCTGGACTTTATACTAATTGTCGCAGAACTCGAAAAGAAGACCCACATTAACTTCAAACCAATGTAACAATTTATCTATTACACTTAAATACGAAAAGACTTCAATTACTAATAGCAATGTAAAAGAAGATAATTTCGCACCGAATATTTTTCTACAAAACATTATATTAAACAAATAATAAGTTTAATTCCATTGATTAATGTGACTTTAGTAATTCGAGTTCTGTGACAGAGGGTCGTCCTATTACGTTTCTGAGAACTTCAACGGAAAAACCGAAATCAGAAAAAGTCCCCCCTCCCCCAACATGTATCATCGTGGTCGAGACGATAATTTCAGAAAATCTTTGTTTGCTAGGCGCGCGCTTCCATCCCTATAGGTCAATCGTATGATTTTAATCTTTGCTTAAATCTGCAAAGTTTCGTTTGATTCTGACTGTTGTCGAGGAGCTTTGTCTGACCCTGCCTTAACCTGTGAATGTATCCTAACCTAACCGTGGCATTTTCGTTTGCAAGTGCTCGGAAACGTGTGGTCCTGGCTACCGAGAACGCTTATATGGATGTTTCATAAACGACCTGCATGTGAAGGTTGAGTACTGCAACGAAAATGAGCTGGTGGAGACTGCCTTAAGGGAACCCTGCAGTGATGGACCTTGCTTTAGTTGGAAGTCCGATGCCTGGAGCGAGGTATGCCTGTTTCGTTTTTGATATTTTGGCCCGTTAACATCCTGCTTCGCGTTTCTTGTTCTCTTTCCTCCGATTGTGTTTGTGTGCCTTACCCGAATACACTGTCAGAACGTTGATAAAGTTGGACACTACGAAGGGGGCAAAAGTTGACGACATCAGTTTAGGTTGAACTCTCTAAAAATGGGTAAAAATAAATGAAAGTAAGTCATATAAATACAGTTTTCTGCAAGTTCAGTACATTGTTTACCAGATCAGTATATATTGGTGGAATCACGTTTGCCCCTTCGTACAGAACATAAGGGTGGACAGTTTCAACAGAAACTATAGTGTTCCTTCAGTCCATTGTGACTGCAATTCGTTAACTCACGATGAAAAATGATCTAGTATGAAGTTGTACGAAAAAGTAACATGCAGTACCAACTGATGCTACTACATGCTACTATAGCAAGACTGGATGCTACTGGAGCAAGGCGAGATGCTACTGAATACTACTGCTTAAGAATAGCCCAGTGTGAGGCACATTGAACTAAAGTATTCTGGACTACTGCAAATCAATACATGCAACTTTTTCGTACAACTACACAGGCTACAAATTTTTCATCGCGAGCTGCGAAGCATGAAGGTGCTAAACGGAGATCTGCTCCAGTGATATTTCGGCCCTTCTTTCGGCTCCTCGCCATCTTTGCAGGTTCATTCATTCATATCTTATGGGGATGCGTTCTTCTATTTGACAGTGCAAAACGGATATGTCGGCTACATTTTACTAGAGTCTCATTTCGGCCCTTCTTGGCACTGAAGTCCCTTCATGCCTTCTTGGGCTGAAGAAATGTTTATCGTTCTTCTAGATACAGCCTGAAGAGAACCCTTGCCAAGAAGGGCCGAGACATTGCTGGAATAAATCTCAGGAACGCATTTAGCGCCATCAGCCAACAGCATCTGACACTTCGGATACTATCTGTTAGAGTTACAGACATTTTACAGAAATTTAAGCCTTATGTGTTACGTTTCCTTCTTTCCTTCTACAATCCCCGCCTTTCTCCTTTGTTTCGTTTCGTAACTAAGAATTTTTAGCGCTTTCTCGGCCTTGCCGAATTTTCCCGTCACCCAACGGTTTTCAAACGTTTTACGCCCAGCCGCCGCGTCGGAGAGCAGGAAGGTTGGATACAGTCGACAAGCGCTAACAAGAGAAACGCTAGTTCTAGGTGGAAAGCAATGGTATTTTCAAAAACTTTTTTTCTGATTCACTTCATAGGGAAAATATCATTTCTAGTAAGAGTTGTGCTTTAAGCTGATGGAAAGAGTTTAGTTACTGCGGCGTCACGGGATCGGAAGAAAATATTCACGAACAAAGCGGCCAGAGACTCCGCAAGAAAGAAGAGAATGTAATATATGTGTATTCATGTCATTGTTTATGACACTTTGCTGGAAGGATAAGTTTACATGTATCAGAAAGTAGAGGGTACAGTTTGATGTAAGCAGAAATAGTGTATTTTGAGCTCGCCTTTAAGGAAAATTTCAAGTACTCTAATTTCTTGCTTTTCCAGTGTTCAAGGTCTTGCGGGACTGGAGAAGAAAGGCGATCGGTTTACTGCGCAAACGCCAGTAACAGCGTAGTGCCGGATATGAACTGTCGGAGGGTGTTAAAACCAGTGACAAGCCGGCAGTGTAGTTTGGCACCTTGTCCCACGGAGAGACCTCTGGTAAGTGGATCTGTCGGTTAATGCGGTTTGTATTAGGAACACAAGTTAACTAGATTACGGTAGTACAAAACTGTAAGACCTTTACGGTTTTGCCCTAAAGGTTTCCTCCTCGGTTTTCCGAATTTTCCTTTCCGACGGCTCCATTCTCGCTACCCTTGTTGTGGCTGACAAAGTTATTCCTTTACTGAATTGTCATCTGGCAGGAAACAAGGGCTCATATGGCATTTGTTACGAGTAAGTGATACAAAGTAGATGAGAACGCCACAAAATACCTCGCCATCCAAAAATATGATTCGGACCTAGAAATAGGATATATAGTCTCACTCAAGTCTGAGCATTTCCGGCATTGCCTAGGATCATCTAGAGCAAATGACTGTTCTACCTTCCAAGTTTCAACCAAATAGATCAACTCGTTCCCAAGTTTCACAACATTTTCGAGACTCCCCTTTCAGTTCCCCCCACTGTGGCTGAATACGGCTCGGAAATATAAATGTCGTATCTCTGACATGTCTACTCTTCCTGTCCGTCAGGTTTGACTGGAATCGGAGCATAGCCAATCTGCAAATTTCTGGTTCCCGCTACATCCCCCCCCCACCTTGGTTGGATCCGGTCCGGACGCTAAATAACAAATTAAAGCCGCATAAACTCGGTACTGTCCAACTTGCATCCCATTCTGCCGTCCGTTCGTTTTTTGTGCATGTCAAAAAGTCCCTCCCCCCCCCCCAACCGTGGCCGCGTGTGGTTCGGACACATGTTTTGCATGTCTAGCTGGTCATCAGCTCATATCACCCATAAAGTTTCATTCAAATCGGACCACCCGTTCGCAACTTACGGAATTCAGTAATTTCCGGATTCCCCTTCCCTCAACTCCCCAAAGATGGTCGAATTCAGGAACACGAGTTTTCCTAGGGAATTGTGTCGGGTCCTTTAGTCACTAATATACCTTCAAAGTTTCATCGTCCTTAGAACATCTGGAAGTGTCCTAACTGGCGATCAGCGGAATTTCGGCAAAGACCCTCCAACTGCCCCCACAGAGCCCCGATACGATCTGGCTCTGTCAATTACGTATCTAGGGCTAATGCTTGTTCTTCCCACCGAGTTTCGTCCCGATCCCTCCACTCTAAGCGTTTCCTAAGATTTCCGGACCCCCCTCCAACTCCCCCCAATGTCCCCGGATCCGGTCCGGATTTGAAATAGGACGTCTGAGTCATGAGGTCTTTCTAAATATCAAGTTTCATTTGAATCCGGTCACCCGTTCAATAGCTGAGCTTGCCGCTAGATTCCGGATTCCCCATCCCCCCACGATGGTGGGTCGGGGAAATTACATTCTCAGTCATTCCTGACACGCCTGCCAAGTTCCGTCGTCCTAGCACATCAGGAAGTACTGAACTCGCGCTCCCCCACACTGACCGGATCCGGTCCAGTTATGTCATTCACCTATCTAGGACTGTTGTTTTTTCTTCTCACGAAGTTTCATCCCGAACCCTCCACTCTATTTCGGTTCCCCCTCCAACTCCCCACAATATCACCGGATCCGGTCCGGATTTAAAATGGGGCGTCTGAGAAACGAGAATTTCTATAGATCAGTTTTCATTAAGATCCGTTCACCCGTTCGTAAGTTAAAAATACCTCACATTTCCGGATCCTCCCTCCCTCCACTCCCTCCCCCCCCCCGATGATCAGATCGGCGAAACAACTATTCTCAAGTCAATCTGTCGGGTCCCTCACACGCCTGCCAAGGTTTATCGTAGCTTATGTGGAAGTGCCCGAACTAGCAAAACCGGGTCCGACAGACCGACGGACGGACAGAAATTGCCATCGCTATAAGGCACTTGGCCGAAGGGCAAGTGCCATAAAAAACCACTACTTTCAGGTTAATCGTTAGAAGGAAGGAAGGAAGGAATTTATTTCTTCAACATTTCTACAGCATGTTAACATATTCTTAAATCAATAGCCCGTCTCAATATGTGACAACAAGTCACCTGTGCAAGACGAATATCAAATAATCACGATCTGTTTATCAATTTTTTGTTTTTTTTGTTTTTATACACTTAGTGAAACTTCAACTCACTCCAAATCAACTTTCTTCACTCAAACACCCACAAACAACAGGTGTAAGGTGTAAACCAAGACACAGGAAAGTGTTTACTACCAGAAACATGGAATTGCATTTTAGATTAAAGAAAATCCTGACCCCAAGCTCTTCTCCAACACAAAACAAAACTTAATCAAAATGCTGACAGATTTCAACCATGTCAACGAGCCAGTCGATCAGCAGAAACAGCAGCCGTATCCAAATTGAAATTTCAACACCAGCTTTACCTACCAGCAACTCTTGGGAAGTAACTCACCAGAATCAAATATTTACAGTTGCTAGATTCTCCATTTATTTTGTCTCGGGCTCATTTTTCTAGCTTTAGCCTCAAGCCGAATTATCGCCAGAATCAATCTCATCTGGATTACCCGTTTTGCCGCATGCAAATCCACTACGTGGCTACATCTACCTTCTTTTCCTCGTAGACAACCAGCCATCCGATGTCGGAAATCCCCGTGCTACCTTCGTCTCTTCTACCAAATTTCGACGAACCCGGCCCGTCGACGCACCGACCAGGCGACTTTCTCTTGCCTGGGCCTGCGTCCTCCTCGCCATTTGGGCACGAGGACAGGCGGAATAATGAAATTCCAGCCGTTCAGGGACCCAAGTTCTCTAAACATCGTGGCCTTGGTGATATTGATGATAATAATATCCTTCCCCTGCCGGCACGACTTCGAAGCCAGACCTTGCCACCAAAATGGGAAGTTGGAATGTGGAGCAGCGTAAGTAATTTTCTTTGTAATCATCATTGAACTTGTGGATACGTTAAAAATTCGTAATGGCTGTTGGTTAACTAGCTCTTATTCTTTAATTTTCAGTTAGATGGCGTGGGGACTGGTTTCCAGGTCCTTGACACTAAAGGTGCGTTTCTTTTATGTCGTTTCGGTGTAGTTTCACTGTAGCTTGACGTACTTTTGTTTCAGTTATGAAAGTATAGTATGTGTACTGTTTTTTTTGTCTATTCTAAATACTGTACTTTCATAACTAAAACAAAAGTACGTCAAACTACACCGAAACTACATCCAGAAAAACGCGCCTTAAGCAGCTGTTCTAATGCAACAAATTAAAGATCTTAAATGATGATAATGATGTTTAGTGATCTTATGAATTTCTTAATTTAAATAGTCCGTTTTGTCCTTTACAGTGTTCATCTGCTTGTGGTGTGGGATCTCGGAAGCGCGACATTCAGTGCGTCGATCCCATTTCGAATGCTGATATATCGAACGAGTATTGCTCCTTCCCCGTTCCGGAAGTGGAGGAGGGGTGCATAGAGGTCCCTCAAGGTTGTGCGAAGTGGAAGACGTCCCTGTGGTCTGACTGCTCTGTCACGTGTGGACAGGTAAGCTGCTCTCAAGATATTATCAGCGTCACCGTTTGAGATTTCGGTAGTTACTTACTAAAAGCACGAAGGATTCTTATGAGGCCCACTTTCTAGGGGGCGCCAGCTATTTTGGTTATGTTGAACGAAAACCTCGGATCTTAAAACGCTACTGACGAGATATCTGTGACTTCGTAAAAGTATGTCTGTGTTCCTTAAAACTGTCTTGTCAGCACGATATTTCTCGAAGGAGTTGCGGTAGTTTTGAACTCGGCATGATGGTGGGCCAAAGTGCAGGTGAAGTTCGGAATGGCCACGTAGCCCTACATATAAGTTATGTATAAGGCGACTGCGGCATAGGGCCTTCGATTTAGGGGTAAGGAGACGGGCTAAATGTCATATCTAAAAGTTTACATTCTCGTCTGAAAAGCAGTTCGCGTGGAACCCAGCGGAAATCGAAAATTTTGGAGAAGCAAAGTACTTGTCTCAGTCTTGAGTCCAAGCAGTCTCAGTTGAAGTCAAGAGTCTTGAAATATGGGTAGCATAAGAAGACGCACTATGAGTGCATTAGCTTAAATTTTCCTGTTCCTCGGATATTCGGCCGAAATCCAGCGAAAATCAGAATTCTATAGTGCCTATAATTTAGTGATCGTGTCGTTTAGTTTATCGATAGCGGGGGTAAGCTGACACGCTAAATCGATACGTAAGCTTTTTTTTCGGCCGTGGACAAGATCCGCCGAAAACTGGGAATTCAGTTGGCGTAGTGTTATGCCTTTGTCAAATGTTCGGAGTTTCAGTCTAGGAATAAGGATAAATATTCCTTCAGCCCAAGCTGACTGCGAATCATATTTGATAGTGCAAAACGGATACGTCAGCTGAATTTTATTAGAGCTATATTTCGGCCCTTCTTGGCAAGGGTCCTCTTCAGACTCAAAGCCGCTGAAGTTGGAAAGACGAAACTTGTGGAAAACTGGAAAACCACAGTTTTCCCAAAAGTTTGCACTGTCAGTACAAGTTTTGCACTATGAGATATAGGAATAAGGAGTCAATCAAGAAATCAATTTCCTAGCCAAATCTGGCGGAAACAAGAAAATCGTTTGTTCGAATAATTATTTTCTGGTTGTTCGTGTCAATATATAGGGAACATAAGACCATGTAGTAGTATCTGCTTTGTTTTCCTACGGGGTAGAGATTGCGACTGAGATCGAATGTAAACCAAAAATTTTACTAAGAACAAAATCCTACAAACAAAAAATAAAATCTAAAAGTAACTAAAAAAAAAAAAAAAAAATCCAAAGAACAAAATTCAAAAATGTTTATCATCTGACCCTCGGCCACTTATGTTACGGTAATCTTCACCCAGAGAGCTAGCGGTTGGTATGACTTCATATAAACCTCCAGAGAGGCTGATATGAAATCATATCTGCCTCCAGAGAAGTTGACATTAAGTCATATCCACCTCTAATTTTCTCTGTGATAATCATAATATAATCACCTGTTTGATGCATGGTTAATGGTTAACTGTTGATTTTGAAAAAGTATCTCGGTTGATATCGGAATAATAAGCGCGACGGCCATTTAAAAATATCAAGCCGATTACCTTGATGAAGAAGTCCAGGAAGTATTCCTCTTTTGGATCCTGCCATAATCATCGTCTTGTTTTAGTTTAGGTTCTGACGAAAACGCGGCTCCTTTGGTTCCGTTTTCGTAGAATTTTCTGATCCATTCGTCAATATTCTATATGAATTAAGTCCAAAACACGCGAGTGATCTTCAGGAAGAACGAGAAAACGTCTCACTAACGACTCAAACTCAACAACTCATCATGTGTCAACCAATCAAGGCGCTCGTTTGGGACAGCTGTCGCTTCCGGCTCTTCCACTAGGTACACGGCGATTTTGCATCGGCAAGGAGAGTTAGTCATCAAGACTATTCAAGAGATAAAGTATACTGAAGTTTTACTTGCACACAGCCACTTCTGAGGACCATTCAGAAAATTGCACACTTAAGGTTATCCATCCCTTTTTTCAGGGTCTAGTCTTTCGGAACGTCTCTTGCGTAGTCCCCCACCAAGACTTAGAGGTAGAGGAGCACCATTGCCAGTTCTTACCAAAGCCAAGTAGTAAGGACCATTGTCCATTTGTTCCCACTTGCCCCTACCCTATTCAACATAGCTTGGACGTGGACCAACGAAAAGAAGAGGCAGTGGCTCGCTGGAGGACTGGACCGTGGGGAGTTGTAAGTTTATTTTTGTAACTAGATATCGGTGCAAGGGACAAAATCATTATCGGGATAGACCGCTTTACTGTCACTGTTGCCGAAGAGTAGCGCTCTTAAGCTCTACGTCCTACGAAAGTCTTACGCTTCTATAAGTTGGCAGAAAAAAATACAGGCCACTGTCGGAGTCTGGCTGGCTGATAAAAGCTATGTTAGGCTCGAAGCTTTTAACTTAGCCAATCAGAATACAGCATGTGTTTTTAATTAAGGGTACGCGATACGCTTGTTTCTTTCATCAAAGAACGAGCCGTTCAACTAGAAAAGCCCTCTTCCATGCTCCTCGGGGAAGCCTGCTCATCCATTATACACTCCGTCTATGGCTAGTGCCTAGCCGTGCACATTTTAGTGAAACATGCGCGTCCCGAGTAGGCAGCACGGTACTTCTGAAAATAAAAACATTCTCGCCTTTTTTTCTGGTCATATCGAGAGGCCCTGATTTTTTTGTTAATGGATCCTTCACAGTCTTGAACTACTTGTTACAGGCGTCTGCTTTATGAATCCAATTTAGATTTCTTTCGGATATTTTAGTCCTTCCCAACTAGCTCCCTCGTCCGACTGCGCTTGGGGGGCTGTGTCGGGAGGGGAGCGAATTGAAATCTTATAAACAGAAAAGGCGTTACCGGTTGTTGATAAAGCATGTTTGCATGTGCATGGTTGTATTTATTCGTTATCTGGGATCGCAAGATACCCATGAAATCTCCATTTTGTCGTCGGCCAGTTCGTCTGTATTCATACTGACACGTGAATGGTCAATACTGACACCAAGAGATATTTTGGTGAGCATAGAGGTTCTAGAGATAGTGAGGTAAGCGCAGTCCCTCCAGATAAAGCATAGTTAATTGAAAGGAGGCCTGGAGATGGAAATTCTTCTATTGGGGCAGAATTTATGCTATTTTAGTAATGGATCCGCTTAGCATTGGGACTGCTTTCTCTTAGTTAATCCCATTCTGTTCATCTTCTCTGCATCCAAGTTTTTTCTCCGCTTATTCTTCTTTCCTAATAAGAGTAAAAAGTACTCTTTTTACTGCTCTCCAGCTTTTTTACGAATGTGCCGAGAAAAATTACGGAAGATGATGATGTAAGTATGACTTGACTTTTGCCGTCTAGCTGGTGGGATATACTCTTGATGATATAACTGTCTGTGCCGTTGCAGAAGCGTGCCCAAAGAAGAGCCAGAAAGGTCACGAGAACAAACGTTGTTGATTGGTCTACACAGGATCTGAATCAGTTTTGAGGGATCGTTTGGGTGGCGTTTCTTGTTCTTCACGAGGTATACTGGCGTGTTTTGGACGTAGTCATTTAGAGAATTCAGCCGCAGGGTACGGCGCCATTCAGCTTGCAGTTTCTCACTCCTTGAGATATGTTCAAGCTTTCGGTCATAGTATTAGACTAGCCTGCAAATACGCTGTTAAAGGAACAGAAAACTTGACTCAAACTTGACTCGGGGAGCTAGCTGACATATCAAGAATGTACCCTGAGTCGATACTGAGAGTAAGAAAAATTATCGTTACGACCGTTGCAGTTTCCGAGAATTCGACTTTTGAGTTAGTAGAAAAAAAGCAAAAGGTTTGTGTGCCGAGAGTAGGAATCGAACGCACGACCTCTTGACTACTGTCCAGTCTACCACAAATCCCTGAGTTTTGGATACCCTATGCCAAACGCTGGGCATATCTAGCATTTGGCATAGCCTATGCCTAACACTGGTACCCTGTGCCAAACGCTGGATACCTGTTGGTAACCTAACCCTGACCTACCTCAATATAAAGGAGTTCTGATTGGTTGATTTTTTAGCTTAACTCAAATCATCAATATTTTACTGGGTTACAGTATCCAGCACTTGGCATAGTGTATCCTGCGTTAGGCATAGGGCATGCCAAACGCTAGACATATCCAGCGTTTGGCATAGGGTATCCAAAAATGAGGGGTTTGTGGTTGACTGCTACTGTCCCGATCTGTTAGTCAACACGGCCAAAGGCGAACTTTTACAGTGTATAAGTGCATAATTACAGTGCATAAGGGGCAAGGGCCTGCCAGCTAGCTTTGGGAGCACTAAGGAGGGGGTTCGAGATAACAAAGAAGGGGGGTCCTGTCGACAATAAGTCCCTGTATCTTTACCCACAGGTCGGTTTGATGGCCGAAAGTTGCGTAGTCAAGTTTTCTGTGTCTTTAACGCTTCTTCTGAACAACCTCTGAGAAATGAGTGACTTGCGCAAAAGCTCCTCGTTCAAAATGCTGTAAAATGCCGCAATTTTCACGCCGATGCCGAGTTACCTTTTTTCCAGTGTAAAGTGACCTAGTGAAGATACCATTGGTCATTGTACATAGGAGGTACTGAAAGAATTGGCTTTGTACCTGTTTAGCGCTCCAAGTGGATTAGTCTCTGTTTGCCCCTCTCCCCCCACCGCCTCCTCGAATCAGCATCCATCACACAGAGGTGGTATAATAGATCCGTAAGGTACGAGAAGCAGGAAAGAGAAGCTTTCATTTTTTTAATTGCAAATTAAAGAGACCAAAGGTTTCGATGGGATCCCAAGAATGTAATATTTGTTGGAATTCTTGATCCAGACAATTGAATCTCTAAGATCTCTGAGTCTTCGCCAGACCCATTTAGCATTTCGCTATTTATCCCCTAATCCACTGACTGAATATGTAAATAATTTGTTTTACTGTTTTGCAGTTTTTTGGCAACTTACGGCCAAACAACTAATCATATGGGAAAACCAAGTTCAGATATGGATTCAGCAAGGATTTTTACTCCAATATCTCATCTCTAATCGACTTTCGAAAGGTCCTTTACTTTGACCAAATTCTTCGTATTTCAGCAGCATTCCCGGCGAACTGCATGCACAGCAAAATAGCTAATGACATTGAAAGGAGAACCTTTCAATACAAATTTCCGGGTTTTGGCAAATTTTGCCAGCTTATCTGTCAAGGAAATAAAGTTCAAAATTCGATTCTGCATGTCTCCTTACTCCGATACTCGACTTTAGAAACAACTCCGGCAACTGTCCGGCAAGAAAACGAAGGTCAGATATGGATTCAGCGGGCCTCCTTACACCTGAATCTCATTAGCTTATTAAATATACTTTCTCACCCTTATTTCGAAACCCCCTCCTCTGCTTCTAAATATAGGGCTACAGGACCCATCTATGAACTTGGCATGTACTTTGCCACTGCTTCCTCATGCGAAGTTTGAACACACCCCCTTCGACCCCCCCATCACGACAGACTGCCAAGACTATTCCCAAAGAATACCTACGCTAGGTGTAAATAGTCTTTAATTAAACCCAAGAAACATTTGTGCGTTATACACGCGACGAGTGTCGTCACTGGCGCGCAGAGCTTTCGCCTGCATGGATAAAAGGGTAGGGGAGGGACTGGTATAGCTACCTGTTTATTTTCAGAAATTGGTCGACAAACTTGATTAATTTGTTCACAAAATAGTTGTCGAATGCATTATGAACTTTTGATCCAGTAAATGCCGGTTGGGACTTAGGAGATAACTAAGCTGATCGCATACACTTTTTGTTTATCTTTAGTATGTTCGACAGTTGCAAAAGCATTTCTCACCCTATATCGACTGTATCGTTGGGTTTTAAAATTTGTATGGCGAAGAGACAATTTTCATATTCGGATTCAGCATGTCCGTTTACCCAGAATCTAACACCTAATAAACTTCAGCTTCAACTTTTACTTGTTACAAATTTTCCGGTATATGCCGCATTCCGGGTGAACTACTTGTCCGGCGAGAAATTAACTTTCATAATCGGATTCAGCATGTCTCCTTACCCATAGAACGACTATTTCATTGGCTTTTAATAAATATTTATTTTAGCCCTTTAATCTGAAACCCCTCCCCCACCCCTAAAATTACAGCTTTGGTGCCCATCGTCGAATTTAACCTGTCCCTTCACCTAATCCTCACACCAAGTTTCACCAGATTATCTCATTCCCTTTGACAGTTATCGTGCTGACAGACGCACGGACAGACAGACAGACGGACAACTTTTACGAAGTCATACGTATCCCTCCACTTAAGTTTTGGGATCCCAAAATACAAGTGTTGCTCTCGCAACGCTTTAGTCGGTGAAGTCAAACAAAGGTTGCTGCAACATTTCACGTTGCCTAGGCAACGCAGATCTAGTTCAACGCTGTGATGGTGATGGTAATGGAGGGACTAAAAGTGACTAAACCGCATGACGGCTCTAAACAGGAGGATTGGGATTTTTGAACAAAAAGGGCTGTCCTCAACCGTTAACTACATTTCGAGAGGAAGAGAATGTTTATCGGCGCTTGTCACAAGACTTTAACAGCGGTGTTGGATTACGAGCTTTCGAGCATGACCCTTAGTAGCGGAGTGTCCTAGTTAGTTAATAGTACCACCCACATATCACAAGTAATGATACCAGATTTCCACATAATATACACCGAAGAGTCAGTTTGTGAAGTAACAGCCAATCACAACTTCGGAAATAACGCCGCCTAGATTTGAAGGCGAACTGTGTAAGTACGTGTGATCTGTGGTAGAGATTAGATGGCTTCCGAGCATTGTTGTGAGTACAATATTGCTCCGGCCTGGAGAATCCGGCCTGGAGTTCCAGGCCGGATTTTCTACACTTTCATCATCAAGTTGACGGAAGTGATGATGGTGTGAAAAATCCTGGCAGGAATTCCGGCACGGGAGCACCAGACCCTGACCGTCTGTCCCAAGTTCTAGTCCACGACTTGACTCGCTGTAACGACCGGTTAAAATTGCCGTGAAACAACAACAACCCTATTAATGCGAAAGAGAAAATACGGCTTTCGTTTTGGCGATTTTTAGAAAGGTCCACAGCCAGTCATGTCGTGTATTTGAGAGCAGTTGTTCAGAGTAGTGCGCATGTACGAGCTTGGTTTAAGGTGAAACATGCAGCTTAGGTTATGGCTTATCGCTGGCTTGAATGGGAGTCCAGCAAGTGAAGAATCTAGGTGATAGTAGCTAATTATTATCGTCCTCCACTCTGTTTGTTTACTTTTCATTATTAATGAGGTTCATAAAACCTACTATTAAGGTAACATAACAGTAGCATTAAAGGACACCTGAATGAAGAGTACCAAGTATCATCCCTACCTGTATGACTCCGTTAACATTGCCTGCAGAAAACCCAATCCAAATACGAAATAGGGTTTCCAAGCTATGATTTTTGCTCCATTTTGCATCTGTCCTTATTTCAGTACCGAACAATTTTAGAAATGGACAAATGTCTTCAATCAACCCTACTTCTGGAATATTTTTTAACCAGTTAAGCCCAAACGTATATCTAGAAGAAATTCCAATACGATCCGGCCAGCGCTGTACAAGATTTGAATGAATTGCGCTTTTTGTCTTGGAGTCTGCATGTGCAAACCTCTAGAAACGAACATCCCTATTTCGAAAACGTCACGGTCAGGAGAAGAATGCTCTCCGTAGCCATGTCTGTAAATGCATTCTCCATGGTGTGTTTAAGTATGGTTTCATTGTTCAGGTGTCCTTTAAGGGGAACGTAGTAATAAAACACAAGATTCTTTTAGATTTATGGAACTGGGGATATAAATACTCTGGTTTTGTGATATCCAATTCCGCGCTCGTTCAGCGAGAAATCCTCCCGCAAAGACCGCTGCTGGTAATTAAACTGATATAAAGAAGAAACATATAAAAGAACAGAATCATTTCGCCACCATCTTTGTTTGTCTAATTTCTCAAACCTTTCCCACTCCTTGAATTATCAGACAACGAACCGTGTGTTCTACGTGAATTCGATTTAAAAGAAATACAAATTACTATTTTTGCTTTTGAAAAGGGATGGTTCTAATAAGGTCAGTTGGAAACATTAGAGTTGCCGAACTAGCAATTAATTAGATCCCTTAAAGGGAATGCAGCAGGCTATGTATATTACTGATCTGTTCTTCTTCCCTAAATTGCCTGTTCCGGTCTTATCACGAAACTTTGACTTTCGTACTGTCTACCTTATCCGTCCTAGATTTTTGTATTTTACTTTTTTTTCACTTGTATCCGTTTACATGAACCCTAATGCGTGCTGAGAGCCAAGTCTTTCGGCCTTTCCGGCATAAGTAAGTAAGTAAGTAGTTTATTTATGACCCGCCATTCTGAAAAAGCGGAGTAAATTGAAGAAAATAAATAAAACACATAATCAAACAGAAAAAGACACTTAATTTTCAATCTTCGGCCAGGAAGCAGTGGATAACGTCGTGCACTGGTTGGGCCCTGTTGTCCATGATTTTTGAAAGCGATGAGGAAACATCCAAAAGGGTAACATTTGCATCTAATTTTGAACTTCTCCGTCAATGTATGGTTATGACATAATTTCGACAAGTGGAGCAGGTGCTTTGCATATTTAAAATATGAAATAAAGATCAGCATAAAGAATGAAATAAAGATCATTTGGTGCGATTTTTTTTTCAACTTTCCCTTTCTTCTTTTGGGATATTTCGGACAGCCATGAAAGCAATGCAAAACTCCGGACGTCGTTACCTGACGTGAAAGGGTGCAAAATGAACTGAATGAAACTGAGCAAAAGATTAAGGATACCTGTGTGTGGCTTCAAGTTGTTCTAAATACCTTACTGAAAGTTATTTTCTGAAGTTGAGAGGATATTATAAAGGAGTTAAAGGACACCTGAACAATGAAACCATACTTGAACACACCATGGAGAATGCATTTACAGACATGGCCACGGAGAGCATTCTTCTTCTGACCGTGACGTTTTCAAAATAGAGATGTTCGTTTCTAGAGGTTTGCATATGCAGACTCCAAGACAAAAAGCGCATTTCATTCAAATCTTTAACAGCGCTGGGCGGATCGTATTGGAATTTCTTCTAGCTATACGTTTGGGCTTAACTGGTTAAAAACTATCCGAGAAGAAGGGTTGATTGGAGACATTTGTTCATTTCTAAAATTGTTCGGTACTGAAATAAGGACAGATGCAAAATGGCACAAAAATCATAGCTTGGAAACACTATTTCGTATTTGGATTGGGTTTTCTGCAGGCAATGTTAACGGAAGTCATACAGATAGGGATGATACTTGGTACTCTTCATTCAGGTGTCCTTTAAGCATTAAACAATATTGGCCAAGATATCTAGCACTGCATTTCCTTATCCTGCATAGGCGCCATTTCGAATTCCTAGTAGAAGTAGTAGAGTTTAAGTGGAGTTCGATTTAGTGTTTGATTTTGTAGTGCTCTAGAACCTGCGGAGGAGGAACCAAGCGAAGAAAGGTGGTCTGCGAAAACCTAGATGGCGTTGAATCTGATGAGTGTTTGGACCGCAAGCCTCAAGATGTCGTGCCGTGTAATGCAAGCCCCTGTCCCATGTGGAAAACGGGCAAGTGGAAGGAGGTGAGGAATCTTTTTGTAACATAGCGATTGCTCCCTGCCGAGGAATATGGGGTTTTCAAAAACGAAGAAGATGCCAGCTTTTGGCTTAAAAAGTAGAACCGACCGTTAATGCAATAACTTTCTCTATTCCTTTTGGTCGTGCAGTTTCAGTATCCTTTTTCGTCATACCTCCGGTGTAATCCGGGTAACGATGGAAACGTAGTTAGATCCAGCAGCGGTGAAAGTAGAAGTTTGCTGTTGTAGTGATTTCTTCCAGAACTTTCGCTTTTTCTTAGGATCTGAAGGACACCCAGCTAGCCTGGATCGATCTAGTATACAAACCCCTTTTTATGGCTCTTGCCCTTCGGCCAAGTGGCATATAGCGATCGCAGTTTCTGTCGGTCGGTCGGTCCGGATTTTGCTAGTTCGGGCACTTCCGCATAAGCTAGGACCATGAAACTTGGCAGGCATATCAGGGACCCCATATGATTCAGTTCGGAAATAGTCACTTCCCTAATCCGATCATCATGGGGGAAGTGGTGGGAGCGGGGTAATTTGAACGGGTGATCGGATCTTAACGAAACTTGACATTTGGAAAATGCCTCAGACGACCCACTGAAAATCCGGACCGGATCCGGTGACTTTGGGGGGAGTTGGAGGGGGAACCGGAAATCTTGCGAAACGCTTAGAATTGAGGGATCGGGATGAAACTTGGTGGGAAAGCACGCCCAAGTCCTAGATACTTCATTGACACGGATTCGGGCACAATGGGGGAGTTGGGGGGGGGGGGGGCGTAGCGCTCCTGCCAGCTCGATGTAATAGGAAGATCTGGTCTGGCTTACCAGGGACTCGAACAAACCGACTTGAGAATAGTCGTTTGCATTATCCGACCATCGGGGGGGGGGGGAGAGTGGAGGGATGGTGAATCCGGAATGTAGTGGCATTCATCACTTTTCAAGCGGTGATCGGATTTGAATGAAACTTGGCAAGTGTCTCGAGTCTCAGATGTTCCGCGTCAAGTCCGTACCGGATCCGGTACTTGTGGGGGAATTGAAGGGGGGTATCGACATTTTTGCGAAACGCTTAACGTCGAGGGATCGGGATGGAACTCGGTGAAAGAACAAGCATAAGCCCTAGATACGTTCGTGACAGAACCAGATCATATCCGTCTTTTTGGGTGTTGTTGGATGGGCTTTCCGAGAATTCCGGTGATCGCGAGTTAGGGTTGTTCGAGATGTGCTAAGGGCGATGAAACTTGGCAGGCATATAAGCTACCCGACCAAATAGACTGACACAATGCCCTAGGAAAAGCTCTATTTCTGGATCCGACTATTTTTAGGGGAGTTAAAGGAAGCGGAATCCGGAAATTAACGACGTCCGTAGGTTGTGAGCGGGTGGTCCGATTCGAGTGTAACTTTTTAGGTAATAAGAACTAATGAAATAGATGTGCAAAACATGTATCCGAACCATATGCGGCAATTATTGGAGGAGTTTGGGGGGCGGGGAGGGGGGGGGGGGTCCAGAAACCTTGTGACAGGCACAAAAACTAAACGAATAAGCCTAAAGAGATGCAAGTTGAACAGAACCGATTTTATGAGGCCTAGTTTTTCTGTTTGGTGTCAGGACCGGGTGCAGGCCACGGTTGGAGGAGGATCAAGTGCAAACCGAAAATTTTTAGATATGCTCAGATTCGAGTCAAATTTGAAGGAAGATCCGAGGAGATGTCAGAGATGCGACGTTTATGTGTCCTAGTCGTATTGGGCCACAGTTGGGGGAGTTGGGGGGGGGGGGATCCCGGAAATTGTGTGACTCGCATAGGGGTCAAACGGGTGGAGTTATTTCAATGAAACTTGGAAAGTAGAGAGACGATGTTCCCTATATGACATATTTTAAGGTCCGGATCGGATCTGTGCTCGGTGGGGGGGGGGGGGGGGGGGTACCATAGTTTCCCTAAAAATGCTCAGACTCGCGTGAACCTTGATAGCCGGTAAGAGGAGATGCTTTAGATGATCTGTGTATGTGTCTGAACCATATCCGGCCGCGGTAGGGGGAGTTTGAGGAAGAGAGGAGCGCCGGAAATAGTGTGGCACTCCAAGGGATCCAACTAGTGGGATGAAATATTTGCGCTAGATGATCCGAGGCGATCCCGGAAATTGACATACTCGAGTGAAAGTAGAGATCCTATTTCTAGGTCCGATCCTAGATGTGTTTTGTGACGTTGTCATCTACGTTCTAGTACCACCTACTTGTAACAAATGCCATATGAGCTCGTAGCTCTTGTTTGAGAGTTTAGACTGAAACTTTGGGGCAGGGGCAGTGGTGCATTTGACACAGATGTTAGTAAAAAAAAATGAACCACGACAGGTAACTTGACTCGACTTGACTTGCGGGAGGAGTCATTCCTGTAATTTTTTCACATAGTAATAATAATAATGTATTGCAAAAAAGGCCACAAAGCGTCTACAAACTCCTGAAACTATCCCTTTTCAACACGTGTTCTTACTATATTCTGAAAATATGATTCATGAACATGATGATGGATTGAAGTGACAAATGTTGGGATGGTAGATTTTTGAATTTGTGGACACAAGATAAGCCATTTCATCTAGACGGTTTACCTGAGATAAAAAGTAACGTTAAAAAAGGAGCTTTCATGAGCAATTTAGACGAGGTATCAGGATACGAGCACGTCCCTGTGTCGCCAGAATCTCGACCTTATTTGGGGTTTTATTGGAAGGGGGTATATCTCGTTTGGAACACAATTCCTTTTGGTTACAAACTATCGGCTTTTGTTTATCAAAGGATCGGTCCTCCGGGAGGGTGTTTCAGAAACACCATTTCGCGACGTCTCTGTGGAACCTTTCGCCAGTGATTTTCAAGCTGTGGTCACGGAGATTGTCCCGATTGAAGGTTAGAATATCTTCAGCATTCAGATTGTCATACATGCCTTATGGCAGAGCTTAAAAGCCGTAATCATCACGGTGGAAACGGTAGGCTAAGGTCGGGGGCTTCAGCCTCTGGAGCCGTAGCTCATAAGTCAACCGTCGCAGCTTGGCCGAGAACTTGGTTATTCGTCTCTGTATACCTAGCATAAGATAAGATAAGATAAGATTTATTCCACTAAAAGCACAGAGGCCATGGGAAAAAAATAAACACAAACCAAATAAATGCTAACTATTTTACATATTCCTTTACAGGAATCTTTCTCTGTGGTTCATCGAAACCGAAAGGAATCTTCCCAACTTTTCAATATCAGCAAATATTTTACTTCCCATTACTTTTACCAACCAATCCTCCCCCCAATTACTAACACCAAAAATTTCCCCACGAAGATCTGAAAGCTCAGGACATACGCACATTACGTGAAAAATATTTTCGTCCAATGTCCACACATTGGGCAAAAGTAAGGACCAGACAACACTCTTACCTTACCCAAATATCTTCTACGCATGCCTAAAGGTAGACAATCATAGTGCTTCGATGTCTTTGTTGTTTAAGGGTCGGACAAGTGTCCGTACTAGAAGATAGGTCTGAAAAGAGAAATGCAGAGGCTAGAGAGCAATTGCTCAACATCAAATACAAAAGATCTCCATAGCAAGCCCGTGACCCTGTTTGATTTGCTGATTACCTTCTCATGGTGGCCTTGAAAGCTAAGCTACGGTTCAACTGTGATGCCGAGATCTCGCTTCTCTTGACTTCTGCTTAAAGTTTCACTGAAAAGTCAACTTATTTTTGTATCCTGTAACTGAATAGACTGAATATTCAGATTCTGCTAAGAGATTTTACGATTTTCCACTATCTGCCCTAGTATTGACGTTCGGAATATCTACGGCCGCCCCAACAGCGCAAATTCCGCTATGACGCGGAAAATTCGAATCTCAGCACAAGTGCGACTTTTCCGTGGCCAGTGGGGAGCTTGGTGAAGACTGTTTAGTGCCTGAATACACATTTTTCGTAAATTTTTTCGTCAAGCATACAACACAAACAAGCGCACAGAGGTACGACTAATCCGACGGGGAAAGTCCACTATACTCTTGATGACAAACTCTCGTTGCCGATGCACAATCGCCGTGGACCTAGCGGAAGAGCCGGAAGCGGCACCACAGCTGTCCCCAATTATCGCCGTGATTGGTTGATACAGGATTTGAGTTGTTGAGTTTGAGTCGTTAGGGCGACGTTTTCTCGTTCTTCCTGAGGATCACTGGCGTGTTTTGGACTTAGTCATATAGAGTATTCAAAATCAAATTTATTCGTGAATATCGGAGCAACGAAGTAACGCATTTTCATCCGGTCTTCAAGCCTACTTAAGTAACTAAGTGATCTGTAGCTAGACTGTCTTATCTCAGCCCTTTTCAGTTGAACTTTAAGGTAGTATTTCCGATGGCGTAAACCGTCGGCAGGATATTCGCTCTAAGGCCCTAGGAAATGGCCCCACGCGAAGAAACGGAATGATAAACTAAACAGGAATCACGAACAGAAACTAGTACCAGTAGAGGCAGGAATTTTGGACCCGTGGGAGGAAAATTCTACTATTTCAATAATTATATTTGTTTACTACTCAAAGACAATATTCTGGACACGCTGCCAGTTAACTGGCGCACATCTTCAGCACATTTAGGTTTGTCTCTACCTTCACTTGAAGCTGGTGCTTGCCTGCTTGCCCTCTGTAGCAGTCTAGAACGGAGCTTTCCAGACCAAAGCATGGCTGCATAGCCTGGGACGGTCCTCACTGACATAGACTAGAAAACCCCACTCCACTTTTCAAATTGTAGTCTCTGGATCTTCCACAAGCAAAAAAACCTTTCTGGCACCAGGCAAGAGTTCTGCGAAGCTTATGCGGTGCCATATGCATCAGTCTGACTGAGGGCCAAACTTTCCATGAAAACACAGAGGTTAGAACCATACCATCTTCGATCACTGAGCAGAAATCGGAGGACAATAGGAACAAGACCAAAGGGTTCGATGGGATCCCAAAGATTTAATATTTGAGACATGCAATTGGGTCTTGTCTTCGCCAGATCCAGTCTTCGCCAGAATCCTTGAACATTTTTAATGCTGAAATTTGGAAACAATTAATTTAGCAAATAGCTAGACATCTGAGACAACCAAGTTCAGAGATACCTGTATAAGCCATATCTGTTTTGACGATATTGATTGACATTTCGGACGAACTTCATGTCCGGGTAAAAAATGATTGTCATATACGGATTCAGCTTCTCTTCTTATCCCTTAACTGTCATCTAATCAACTTAAAATAAAACTTTTGCTTTTAACAGATTTTACGGTTTTGTCCGGATTCCGGTCGAACTAGTTGTCCGGGTACAAAATGATTTTCGCTTAAGTGTTAAGCATGTCTTCTTACCCCTAAATCAAATCTAATGAACTTCAAATAAAACTTTTGCTTTTAACAAACTTTCCGGTTTTCGCCAGATTCCGAACGAACTACTTTTCCGGCAAGAAAATAGTTTTCATCATCGTATTCAGCATGTCCTGTTACCCCATAATCAACTATCACATTAGCTGTTTATAAATATTTTGTTTGCCCTTTAATTTGAACCCCCTCCCCACCCCTAAATGTAGGGCTACAGAGCCCATCTACGAACTTGACCCACAGAATCCTCACACCAAGTTTCATCAAAATATCTCATTCCCTTCGAGAGTTATCGTGCTGACATTTGACAACTTTTGCGATGTCATAGGTATCCCTCCATTTACGTTTTGGGATCCCAAAAACAGGACAAAACTTAAGTGTTACTCCAGAGAACTAATATTTTGACGGTTCTCGCGAGCCCTAAAAGGAACGGGACCCGTAGGCAGGTGCCTCTTTACCTATTTGGTAATCGGGCACTGCACTGGCGATTACTTATAACCCGTTTTCGGAATCGCCGAAACCTCGTCGTTGGACTGGTCCCAGTGAGAAGTCACGGGGAAATGGCGACATCAAAAACTCCCTAAAAAGGAAACACCAGACACTAATGAGAAAAAACTAAAACTACTAAGAGTGCGACGATCGCGCCTAGTCGCAGTAAATTGTACTATGAAATCCAGGCCAGCTTTTAGAACTCTTGACCATGCATAGACCTGACCTTTACAGCCTGCCTTAACGTTTCAGCTCGCAATTCTCAACCAGACCAAATTTCGGTGCGACCCAAAAAACTTCGGATATTCTTGTTGGTTTGGGATTCGTGAAAGGGCATGGTGTACTAGATTGGCGTTGATACCCGAAGACCTCGTGGTTTTACTCCCTTTAGTGTAGTGCACCTAATTCCCTTTTGCTGAGCCCATGTAGATATTATAGTTGCTGAAAGTAGATTTTAAGTTTTGTACTAACCTAGTTTGGAAGTAGTTGACACTGACTTGGTGCTATTTTTGCTTAGTGCAACAAGCCATGTGGTGGCGGTGTTGAAGAGCGTGACGTCGACTGTAGTGACCACTTAGAGGAAAAAGTTGCGGACTTGCGGTGTGACCCCCGCATGCGCCCAGACGAGCGGCGGCCTTGTAACGAACACGCGTGCAGTTCCAACATGACGTACTCCTGGAGGACCGGAGTGTGGAATCAAGTAGGAACACCATTACATGGACTTCGGTGCATTGCTTTATACTGTATACTTTTGTGGAGTAGAAGAATAATAGTTTTTTTGTTTGGTGTGGTAGTGACTTAATACTGATTATATTCTATCCCTCGTGTGTGCTCCCTTGTGTTTAGCTGACAGTTGGAAGTAATAGTGGGTGAAGGTCTCACACGTCTGAACTTTGGAACGGGATATGTTTCTTAATGGGATCGACTAAAAAGAGGCACGGCTCGACATAGTGTAGGAGGCACGAGTACTAAAAAGAGGAACAAAAACTAAAAGGCACCCTTTCAGGCACCCCCTCAGGAATGAGGGGCAGGAACAATGTTCCAACGTGCCTTCTTTCAGGCTCTGGAGCTACGAACTCTCACTTACTTGCCTAGTTCCACTATTTGCTAATCTCTTTTCATTACTCATGCCCCCTGCGCCATGCCGTACCTCTCTTTAGTCGACCCGTTTCTTAATATACTGCATCGAAAAGGCTTTTGCCTTCGCCTCGCCACAACTTCTAACATCCCTCACATACCTCCAATGCGTAAGAGGTTACCGGAACCGTACTTACAGTGGTGAGACTAACTACTCAACTAGTTGTAAGTGCATGGGGAATAACAGGTTGGTGTACGGTGCTTAAACCTTTCCTCTTTTTGTCGCTTTCGCAACTTGGGATTCGCTCTCAGCAAAGTACAGGCGTTTTCTTTTTAATGGGTCGTTTCCTACTTCCTTAAACGGTTTATATACCAGGATGCAAGTAGACTGGTGGAAAAATATGAAGCCGCAACCGTGGTCGCCAGACGAATTTTCCGCATGTTAAGCAACATTATTTGCTTGTGAAGCGGTACTTGACAATACAAAGAAATGAAATATCTTTCATTACTTAGCTCATTAATCAAATTGCGTCTATAAATATTCCTTGAGTCCAAGCTGACTTTGAAATATATATTCAAATAATGTAGACAATGGATACGTCAGCTACGATGCTTCATCAGCGAGATTTCGGCCCTCTTGGCAAGGGTCGTCGTCAGGCTGTCAATCTTCAGGGTCAACGTCGGGGAAGGAAACAAACCTGTAATAATTACAACAAGTAGTTACAACAAACCTGGATTATTACAGGTTTGTTTCCTTCCCCGACCTTGACCCTGAAGATTGAAAGCCTGAGGAGGACCCGTGCCAAGAAGGGCCGAAATATCGCTGATGAAGCATCGCAGCTGACGTATCTGTTCTATACATTATTTGAATAAATGTTTCAAAGTCAGCTTACGTCTTCACAGAATTGCTTACCGTTTGGGTCCATCCACGTTCTGGAGGATTTTAGTTTTTCGAGTTCCCAGTATGCCACAAGATGGGTTGTACTTCGTAGTTAATTGATTTGAATGGCAACTGTTATAACGTGCGAAATTTGTTGCTCAGAATTGTCAACTTCGTTTTTTTTTGTGACTGGGTTATTAGGAGTTTTCCGGTTCTACAGCTCCGAGAAATTCTTTATTTATTTTATTTTATTTACTCCGCTTTTTGAAATGGCGGGTTAGAAATAAATAACTTACTACTTATTATTCGCTACCATTAAAGGCCTTTTCTTTTCCAGTGTTCAAAATCATGCGGTGGAGGAGAGATGTCGCGCGACGTCACTTGCGTGGGGGCCGACAAGCGGCCAACGAGCGAGAACTTGTGTGACCCAGCAGAAAAGAAAAGGGCTAAAAAGAAATGTAATGGCCACCCTTGCCCATTTGCTTGGAAAGCTGAGGAATGGCCAGAGGTATGAAAATTATGATATTTGTGTTTTGGTTTCGTAATAAACCATGCGTATCCTCTTGATCCTGGTTCCTAGCTCGAAGATACGGTCGTTAGTATTGAAGGGGAACAAGAATCAAAGGTGGAGTCCTAGTGAGGCTCGTAAAAATTTGAATGGCTAATTAACCACTATATTACTCTAGTGCTCGCACAAATGTGGCAACGGAGTGCAAGTGCGGCAGGTCACCTGTCACCGCGTTAACTCGTTTGGCTGGATGGACTTAGATGCTGTAGCTAACCTTTGCAATGCAACTGACAAACCGGAAATACGACAGAATTGTAATATCGGAGAATGCGATGCGGATTTCTACTGGAGAGCCACCCCTTGGAAAGAGGTTAGTATTGGCTAATTACGTAACAGTTGTCAATTAACCATTATTTTTATATTGATTCTTTGAAACTATTCCTTATACACCTGCAGAATGCACGTGGTACACTGGAGATAGCACGGAATCGGAAGCTTTCGCGCTTGCTTAAAACAATATTTTATTTTTATTCATTCAGTTATTTCTTACACGTTCAGTGCGAAAAGGATAAACGATAGAGTAAGAACAAAAATATAAACACAACTAAAGAGGAAAAATTTGTTATGTCTTCCGAAAAGGGAACAAGTTATAAATTTTCGCTGGGACGTTTTGCGTAAGATAGAAGGGTTTAGCCTTCGATATAGGAACTTTTTTCTTTTCTTTTTCCGTAGCATCTTTTTTTATTAATTTATTTTTATATCATTTAAAAAACTAAGAAATCACATTTCGCACTTTGTGGCTACTCCTCCATCCCTCAGTGACGTTAATTTTAATATATTTTTACCCACTTTTAACTATTCACGTCAACTAACGTTTGAAAAAAAAAATATATTTTTATTGACTTTTCTTCCCCCCTAATATTTTTAAAGAACAGCCTTCCAAGGTGTGAATGGTGGAAACTAAAGCCTTTAAAAGTTTACAAAACCCTACGTTGGTAACGACGAAGTTGCCCAGTTCTGTCTTCACTTCCTTTCTCTGATAGAAGCACAGCAACTACTACATAGTGGAGTTTTACTGATTATAAGCATTCCTTCAGCCCAAGCTGACTACGAATCATACCTGACTGCGCTATGTCATCTCACTTTAAGTCTATATATGTACTATCCATCACAGATACGTGTCTAGGCCCGTAGTATCGATAGAATAAACTCAGCTGACGTATCCGTTTAGCCCAGTCAAATATATTTTAAAGCACAACTGTTACTAGAAATGATCTTTTGCCTATGAAAGGGATCAGAAAAAAAGTTTTCCAAAAATACCATTACTTCCCACCTGGAATAAGCGATTTTCTTGTTAGCGCTTGTCGACACTATCCAGCCTTCCTGCTCTCCGACGCGGCGGGTGGGAGCAAAACGTTTGAAAACTGAACGCGCCGTGGTTAAAAAGTTGGAGCTAAGCAAATAAAAGAAGTAACAAACAAAAGATTCTCATGTCCTTATGTTTGAAAGAGTTGTCAGCGGAAATTGAAGACTCCGGCAAACTTTGCTTTGTGGTAACAGGCAAAACTCGGCATGGCCGAAAAAGCGCTAAAATTCGTAGCCACGAAAGGAAACAATGGAGAAAGGTTCGGATTTTAGAAGCTTATAATTCCACAAGAGAGCTTAATAAAGCTTATTATATTAGCTTATTATTAGCTTATTAAGCTTATTATTATTAGCTTATTATTATTATTATATTATTATAAAAGCTTATTATAAGAGCTTATTATAAAAGGCAGAATAAGCAAGAGGGATCCTTTAAGTTTGTTAACATCCTGTGCCGTGCTCTTACATCGTTCATCCTAACCCAACTTCTTTTCTAGTGCAATGCGAAGTGTGGAAAAAAAGGGTACCGGAAGAGGGTCATTGGATGTTATAATCGCGAAGGGAAACGAGTCCGCAATGGATACTGCCCGAAGCAGTTCAGACTTCAGCGAAAGGAAAGGTGCCGAGGACCGCCGTGTAAGTTAATATACTTTCCTAATGGATAAGTGTGCGTCAGCAACAGTCCTTTTATTCCAGTGCTTAAAGCGCGCAAACAAAAAATGTTTTCCTGCCACCACCATGATATAGTTAACCTCTCGCACATCCAATCTGAAAGTTCCGATTTTCAAGAATAGCAGCCGCAATAGTGAAAACCTCCGAGCAAAATATCTAACTTCAGTTGTTTCAACTATTAGCCTATCCGGTTCTCCTCATGCGAATTCGTAAGTTATGACACGCTAAAATCCTCCGAAGACTGAGGTACCAACCATACGACATATATGTAGGTTAGACCAGTTATTTTCAAAATGGTTTGCCTTACAACTTGTAAATTCCTAAATTTTTATTGTGAAAAGTAAATTAGTGAAGTTTGGTTCCAAAAAAGTATTTTATGTATTATAGTATAAGTACAAATCAAATATTGTGTGGAGTTGGAAATGTTCTTGTAAGTAAAATCTTTCTCATTTTCTTCTAATTTACAGTAGTTCGGTTGAGAGAAGATTTTTTTTCAAATTCAAATTCATTATATTCTCCAAATATTCTTTTACAACGAATAGCATAGGACGTCGACAAAAATAAGAACCCTTTTTGATTTATCTTATGGCTTATGGCGGTTACATTTAAACGATACATATAAATATAAATAAACTTCTACAAATAACTATAAATAAAATTTCATCAATTCATGAAATATTAAACTAATCGGTAACTATATATCTACAATTATAAAATGACAATATATACAATTAGCCTAGGTCAACAATTTGTATGTGTGACTGTGATGGTCTGAGGTTTCAAGGACAGAAAAAAAAATGAGCTGAAGCGAAAGTCTTGGGGGAGAAGAATAGTAAATGCAATATGGGTTTATTTTCAAAAGTTAAGTGACGTGAATAGTTAAAAGTGGATAAAAAGAGATTAAAGTTTAACCGAAAAGGGCTTAGATAAGACAGTCTAGTTACCCATCACTTATTCACTTAGATAGGCTTGAAGACCAGATGAAAATCAGTTACTTCGTTGCTGCGCTATTCACGAATAACCGATTATCGAATAGTGGAATTTCCTGTCGGATTTGTGGTACCTCTACGTGCTTGTACCTTTGTTGTATGCTTGATGAAAAAGATTTATAAAAATTTGTGTTCTGCCAATCGGCAGTCTTCACCGAGATCACCACTGGCTATTGAAAAGCCGCGTTTGTGTTGAGATTCAAATTTTCCACGTCATAGTAGAATTTGCGTTGTGGCGACGGCTGTAGATATTCTAGACGTCACTACTAGGGCAAATAGTGGAAAATCCAAAAATCCCTTAGCAGATCTAAATAATTCAGTGTATTCAGTTAAATGATACAAAAAAGAAGTTGCCTTTTCAGTTAAACTTTAAAGTTAACCTAACTGAGGGATGGAGAAGCCACAAAAAGTACGAAACGTGATTTCTTTTTTCTTCTTTTTTATAAATAATATAAAAAATAAGTTAAATTACAAAAGATACCACGGGCAAAAAAAACTTGTAAATTCCAAAGTGAGACCTGCGACAGAACTGCAAAACCGTCACGAATTATGACTTACATTTCACAAACCAACACGGAGCAATGAAACGCTATCGTAGTGATGGGAGAAGGATTTTCTGCCTCGTTGAGTTCGGTTATGACCTCTAGTAAATTCAAGTAGAATACAGTCCTTACTTCCGTCCTATGTGCGCTGATGATGATTGAAGTGATGTTCATTTGATGTGTGAGTGTGTTGAATTGAATGAATTGTGAAAGGTGGTATTTGGAAAGAGAGGATTTAATGAAGAATGAACGGTAAGGATGATGAAGGATGATTTGTTTTTTCAGTGTGAAAATACTTGGGCGTTACTTGAGGCTTGCGAGGAGCAAGAACGCGACATTTAGACTAGGGGATATTTGATATCCCCTAGGGGATCTTGTCGTAAAATTCTAGTGCTGATGATGTGTGTTAGTTGTTTGTTTTGTTTTTTCTTTAAAACACCTTAGGCTAGGATTTTATTAATAATTTTTACAAACAAATCAGAATTGGGGAAGCGTCGTTTTCTTACGCCACTAGCATGTCTGACGCTTTTAAGCAACATGAGGTTTATTTTTTATGTGTCAGTAAAATTGTACCTCACCTTATCTTACCTTTATTTATTTATTTATTTATTTCCTTTACAGCTGAGGAGTACAAAATAATGTATAAAACCGAATTATGCCTAAACCATCTGGTCCATTCAGTTACTATAAAAGGCACACACGATTTTGACAACTAAATTACAATTGTTTATGTTCTATATTATTCACTTGTTAAAAGTGTTAGTGTTGTGTTAGTGTTAAATACGTTAGTTTATTTATACGATTAATGTTACCATGGCCGTCGGGCTTTTTCGGGAATGCATTCACTCATTCAAAGCATTCCAAAGGGATGCGGCATAATTTATCTGAACATAAATCATACTCAGCTCTATCTCTTGACTATTATGTAACATGTGGAATGGCTGATGTTTTCTTTTCTTTTCAGGCGGGTATCTTAACTGCGCCGACGTTCAGAAGCGTATGAGAACCAGAGCCGATGGCGAGTATGTACTGTATGTTGGAGGAAAGAACCTGTCGATATATTGCCATAACATGAACACAGCCAATCCAAAGGAGTTCCTAACCCTTCCAAAGGGCGAGAGGGACAACTATGCGGAGTATTACGACAAAAGGTAGTTTTTTTATGTTAGCTTAGAATACCAACAGGCTATCGTTTGCTACATTGATAGGTGAATCGAGGATAATGTGAACTGTTCTGAAGTAATTCATTTGTAGGCTGTGTTTATGAAGATAGAGCAAGGAAAGCAGGGTGGAGACTCTGAATTTGTCCGATGTTGAAACTTCATAGCAAGCTACCCTCGAGACTAACACTTAAGTGCAAGGGAGAAACAAATAGCCAAACCTATTTCAGTGACCACAGGTCGACTGAAGGCCCGTCAACTTAGTTGCATTCGCAACGTTCTTGACGAAATGGCAGTTGGAAGAAAAAGTCCGTATGAAAATCTGGACTTAACAGTCTTAATCCAACCTGAAGAAGAGGAATGGGTTTATTATTCTAACCGACAATTTCCTGCAAGAACAGAAACAAAAATTATAGGAGACATTGACAACATTCGCTATTACACTGATATTAGGTACATTGCTAAACTTGCTAAGTATATAATGATGATTCGCTAGTTAATTAAGAATCCCGACGTCGTTGAACCGCATCCAGGTGGTGAGCAAAGAGGTTGGCTATTTTCAAGTAGCAACCTGAAGGAAGTAAATATATACCTTATGCGTTTTTGGGATAACGTAAGTCGAGGGATAACTATGACTTCGTAAAAGTTGTCCGTCTGTCCTTCCGTCTGTGAGCACGGTAATTCTCGAAGGGAAGGAAATATTTTGATAAAACTTGGTTTGAGGATTCTTTGGGCCAAGGGGGGGGAGGGGGTCCAAGCTAAGGGGTGAACAAAATAGTTTTTAACAGCTAATGAGATAGTCGATTTAGGGGAAGAAGACATGGTGAAAATCATTTTCTCGCCGGACAAGTAGTTTGCCCGGAATCCGGTCAAACCCGGAAAGTTTTTTAAAAGTAAAAGTTTTATTTAAAGTTGATTAGATGTTCGGTTTAGGGGTAAGAAGACATGCTGAGCATTTATATGAAAATCATTTTCTCGTTGGACAAGTAGTTCGCCCGGAACCCGGGCAAAACCGAACAGTTTTTTAGAAGTAAAAGTTTTATCTGAAGTTGATTGAATGTTCGGTGTAGGGGTAAGAAGTTATGCTGAATCCGCATTTGACAATCATTTTCTACCCGGACACATAGTTTTCCCGGAATCTGGCTGACTTGTTATAAGTAAAAGTTTTATCTGAAGTTGATTAGAGGTTCGATGCAGTGCTAAGGAGGCATGCTGAATCCATATATCAAAACTATTTTCTCGCCGGACAAATAGTACGCCCGGAATCCGGCCAAAACCTGAAAATTCAAAGCTTTATCTGAAGTTGATTAGATGTTCGATCTAGGGGTAAGGAGATATGCTGAATTCGTTTTTGAGCTTTAATTTTTCCGGACAAGTAGTTCACCCGGAGTCCGGCCGAAACTGGAGATTTGGCAGAAGTAAGGCAGGAAGTTTTGATCAAGTTCATTCAAGTAGATATGACCTATTGGTGTAAACACACACATGCTGAATCCATATCTGAACTTGGTTCCCTCAGACGATTAGCCATTGGCCTGTTTCTAAGTCTTAACCGTAAAAATATTCAAGGAGTCTGGCGGAGACCGGATAGATACAAGTCCAAATTGCCTGAATCAAGTATTCAATTTTTTGGCGTCCCATCGAAACCTATGGTCTTGTTTTTTCAGTCTTTGTGGCACCTATGCTGGAAGGAAAAGGTTGCTGAATTCGCGGTATGCGGAGAGAAGTTGGTTTCAGGTAGAAACGACGTATTTTGAGGCCTTCTTTATCGATAAGGTTGCTGATACATTCGACCTTTTTTTCAGGCTCCGTCGACCCGAGACTTGTCCTTATGAAGGTGCCAGGCGCGACGATTGCGACTGTGAAATAGTTAACAGAAGCAAAAAGCCAGGTGTCACCGCCTTTTCAAGAATTCGACTCAATGTAACATCATTAGAAGTTTTAAGTAAGTGTTCCTGACAGGTTTAGTTTCATATCGTACCGCCGATTTCCTAAAACCAGCTTATGCCAATTTAACTATAGAAACTCCAGTATCTAAAAAAAAACTTTGATTCTCATAAAGTTCTACATGTAGAGAGGAAAGTCATTTATTATGCAGTAATATTATTTATGATTATTTTTGCTGTAGAGTTTGACGGCGATTATTCGTGGTGCTGGTGCTACCTAGCGACCAGCTACGAGTTCTCTGTGTTAAAGATAGGTGGCCAATATGGGTCCTAGTGACCGCGATACAAAAGTTCGGGTAAAAGCTACTCCAGTACGAAGCTAGCCAAACCCCCGGCCGAACGACCAAAGGGTGTGCCAATTTGATGCCTAAAAGTCCCCTGGTCAAATCATAAAAACCGGGTCACCTGTCATAAAGCTGATACGCACGCCATGCATCGCTCGAACAGCATCTAGACTGTTACGACCCATGGCGTGTTCAAGTGCGTTCGTCATCATGGAAACATTTGCTGTTTCCCTTCGAGAGATGGGGAATTATAGACATCCCACAAGTTCCCCAGATAAAAAAAAGTTAAGCAATTTAAAATAATCAGTTGATTTAATTCCCTGATGAAGACAAAAACGGAGTTTTAAGCAAAACAGAGCTACGATCTCGTATGGAACTTTTTACGAGAAGATGGTGCCAGTAATGAGGGCGTCATCAAATATCTCCCCGTCCAACTCCCCCACAGTCGCTGGATGCGGTTAGAACCTAGAAATAGGAGATCTGCTCGTACTGCCATCAAGTTTCGCTCGAACAGTCGGCATTTCCGGGAAATGTCTAGCATGAGCACCTCCTTTTAATTTCGGCCATAGATGCCGAATCAGATGCGGACCGCAAAATGGCACATCTAGAGATATTGACGTTTGCAACATCCAAGTATTGTCTCGGTCGTTCAACCCATTTGGTCCCTATGCGTGTCACAAATTTCCCGGGGCTGTCCTGCCCTCCAACACCCACCAATTTGGCCGGATGCACGAATTCTAACCCAATATGGAACATCGTGGCAAACGTTCGTACCACCCATGAAGTTTCGCTCGAATCGGATCACCCGTTCGTATCTTACACGTTTCACAAGTCCTACACCCCCCCACCGAGGGTCAGATCCGTGAAAGGAAGGTTTTCTAAAGCGTTTTGTCAGGCCTTTTTATATTATCCTACCTTGTGTGGAAGTGCCAAAAGCTGGACAGAGCGACAGAGGGATGGACAGTCGTTACTATTGCTATGAGGTGCTCCACCCTTCTTACAATAGTAACTATTAGTTACTATTTCGTTCCAACCTCGTTAAAAATTTCTACGCTGACCGTTCCAACCTTCTCGAAATAGTAACTAATTAGTGTTGGGCGATATTCGATATCGACAACGATATATCTATATATCGTACCAAATATCGATATCGAATATCGAAACGTAAATATAGATATCGAAAACGATATTTGTTCATATATAATTATTGTACATAATCACACATTTATACATCCGAAACTGGATCAATATGTTGTTCGTAATTCAGTTTTTATTTATTTGAAGTTTGAGTTCATGCAAGGTGCTTTCATACGACAATTTTGGTCTTAAATTTTGGCGAGACGATACGTGTACTATAGCGAAACATGGTACCGAAATATAGATATCGATATATCCATTATTGAATATCGAAAGTGAAAATATCGATATATCGAAAAATCCAAATATCGCCCAACACTATAACTAATAGTAACTATTTGCTTGCCATGCTTGGGAGCGTAGTAAGCGTGGTAACTACGCATCTTTGTAACGTGATTGGTCGGATTTGCCCGTGGTATCATGTTCTGCTGGAAAATAGAAAAATCTTTCCAGCCTTAACGGCAAAAAGCCAGAATTCGGGACGTCATGCGTTGTAAGTAGGGTGGAATACGCTCTATGTAGCACTTGAGCCGAAGGCTCCAAGTGCCATAAAAGCAGAAAATCTGAAAGACTTATGTCTCGCCGGGTATGGCTGATGTTATCTTTCTTCTTCTAGACCATTTTCCGTTACATGCGTAGAGTTTTCGTAATCGGTTCCTTGTGCAGAGCAATCCGTGTTCCGAGACGACAGAGTAATTATATTATGCTAATTACTTTCAGCCAAAGACTTCACGTTTGCTAAGAACATGCGTGGCGCTAAAATTGCGTTCGGTGAGGCTGGAGATTGTTACAGCACATCGAACTGTCCTCAGGGAAGATTCTCAATCAACCTGGAAGGAACTGGACTTCGCGTAGCCAGTCACATCACGTGGGTTGGACAAGGGGAAAAGTCGTCCCTATGGGTGAATAGGCTGGACGTAAGTATTAAAGTTAGTTTTCGTTAGGAGTAGTCCTGTTTGGATCTGGTTTTCCTACACGTTTCATCGAGGTTTTATTCCATATGCCATTGAAGTCCATTGAAGTTCGTTGTGACTTAACAAACTTAACTGCAGTATTTGCTACTGGGATTACTCTTATCTGTACTGAGATAAGATTAATCCGAATTAGGGATAAGATTATCTTTATAGAGACAAGATTAATCCCAGTAGCAAATACTGCATTTTTTTTTACAGTGTAGCCGCCCTAGTCATTTTGGTGGTATTAAGCAGAAATTTGTTACAGATTCTTCTTGTTGAAGTCTCGTGTCTTATAAGCAATTCATTTAGAGATCCCCTTGCCCCTATTTCCCATTTAAGGGGTGCATGGGCCCGAAGGACCGCAACGCTGCAAAATTGTGGAAACCAAAGAAGACAAGGTGTAGAAGTTTGTGCACCCCCACATAAATATACTTCAGCCCGAGCTTACTGCGAATCAAGCCTTAGGAAGAATCTTGCCGAGGAAGGCCGAAATGCCGCTCGAATGAAATCAGCTGACGTATCCGTTCAGTGCAATCAACTATGACCCACCCCTTCAGTTTCTCTTTTAGATGGGACGAACCATGAGGCCTCATACAACAAGACCAAAAATTTTCGATGGGATCCCAGAAATCTAATATTTGACCCAGGCAACTGGGTCTTGTCTTCGCCAGGCTAATCATCAGAGAAAACCAAGTTCAGATATTCCTAAATCAGCCGTGTCTCTTTTGACGGTACTCATCGAAACTTCCTGCTTTACTTCTGCCAAATTTCCGGTTTCGGCCCAATTCTGAGCGAACTAATTGTCCAGCAAAAAAAGAAAATTCAGAAACGAATTCAGTGTATACCCTTATCTCTATAAAGAACATCTAATCAACTTCAAATAAAACTTTAACTTATACAAAAAATTCCGGTTACAACCGGATTCCGGACGAATTATATGTCCGGGTAGAAAATGCTTTTCACATCAGTGTTCAGCATGTCTTCTTACCCCTAAACCGAACATTTAATCAACTTCAAATGAAACTTTTACTTTTAACCAACTTTCCGGTTTTTGCCGGATTCCGGACGAACTACTTGTCCGGCGAGAAAATGGTTTTCACCGTCGTGTTCTGCATGTCTTCTTACCCCGTAATCGACTATCACAATAGCTGTTTAAAAATATTTTGTTTGCCCCTGAATTTGAACCCCCACCCCTAAATGTAGGACTACAAAGCCCATCCACAAACTTGACCTTACCCTTGACCCAAAAGAATCCTCACACCAAGTTTCATCAAAATATCTCGTTCCCTTCGACAGTTATTGTGCTAACAGACGGACAGACGAACAACTTTTGTGATGTCATTGGTACCCCTCCACTTACGTTTTGGGATCCCAAAAAGAAGTTGTCTAAGTGTTAAAATCAGGCAAGATGAATGCGACTGTTGAGGCCATAATTTGCTTATCGTCCTACGCTAATCCAGTCGCCCAGCGTTGAACCGGCGTTTGTCAAAAAGGTCACTATGTATGAATGAATGAATTTATTCCCAATAAAGCCCAAGGGCCATGGCGGGAAACATAACACAATAACAAAAAACAAAATATCATGCACTCCGAAAACAAACCAAAAACCAACTTCTATAAAAATAGTTCACGGTGAGTCATAGCTAGCTTCAGGAATCTACCCAGCCTTCGGAGCTCACCAAAACACTTACTTCCCATACCTGAAACCAAATCCCTTTCCTCCCAAGCCTCCCGACCAAACACTTCCTTTCTTAATTCTTTCAACTCCTCACAATAACATATCAAACGTACCGCATCCTCTCCTTCAGTACCACACATTGGACAAAAATACGGACCAGTACCTTTCCTACCTCTACCAATGTAATTTCTCCGCATCCCCACTGGAAGAGCGTCCGCCCTAAGACTCACCTTCCACCTCAATTCTGCCCCCCCCCCCCAATCCCAACTTAAAATATAATTCTTCTCCCAATGTCTCTTTGGCCATACCATACAACTTCAGAGAGTGGTCTCTGATATTGCTCTGATACCCCCATGCCACCTCTGAATCTCTTGATCTCTTAGCCTTTCTTTCACGCGTGCGTCAGCTTAACTTGTTCATCTGAATTAGCCTCACATTGGTTATCGTGTGTTTAATTGGGTTTGGTATCCGTGATGATGGGTGACAGTTTTGTGGTTAGTTTAGGTAGTAGGAAGACAGGACCAATGAACTGTCAGTTTGGTCATCCATGATTAATAAATATGTAGCCATTAATACGGGCAGACATACAGTACTTATAAACAGCGAAGCTTACAGTCTTAAGCAAACGGACGTAGTGCAGGACTAGGCATCGAGTCTTGATAACAGATCAAAGGCGACCCTGGTCAGGCTCATACTTGCATCGCCTTTCTGAGTTCTTGCGCCTTTTTTCGGGATCCCAAAACGTAATTGGAGGGATACCTATAACTTCGTAAAAAGTTGTCCGTCTGTTAGCACGATAACTCTCGAATTGGTTGAGATATTTTGCTCAAATTTGGCACGATGACTCTTTGGGTCAAAGTACAGGTCAAGTTCGAAGCTGGGGTCTGTAGCCCTATATTCGGGGGTGGGGTTTCAGATTAAGGGACGAAAAAAAATATTTTAAATTCTAATGAGATAGTAGACATGCTGAATCCGAATATAAAAATTATTTTTCGCCGGACAAGTAGTTCACCCGGAATCCGGCAAAAACCGGAAATTTTGGAAAAAGTAAAATTTGTATCTGAAGTTGATTAGATGTTCGATTCAGGGGTAGGAACACATGCTGACCCCGAATATGAAAATTATTTTCACACCGCACAAGTAGTTCGGGCTGAATCCGGAAATTTAGCATGGAGTTTTAACATAGTCGATATAGAGTGAGGAGACATGTTGTTGCAACTCTCGAACATACTATAAATGATAAACAAAAAGTGTATGCGATCAGTCCAAGTCCCAAGAAGGTGGGGGGTCGAAGGGGTTGATATATGTGGTTCAAGCTTCGAAGTACAGGCCAAGTCTGCAGGTGGGTCCTTTAGCCCTATATTTAGAGGCAGAGAAGGGGGTTTAGAATTAAGGGTAAAAACAATATGTTTTATAAGCTAACGAGATAGGTGGCTGACTGAATCCATAAATGATTCACCAGGAATCCGGCCAAAACTGGAAATTTGGTTGAAGCTCAAAGTTGTTTCTGAAGTCGATTAGAGATTCGGTATCGGGATAAGGAGACATGCTGAATCGAATTCTGAACTTTATTTCCTTGACGGATAAGCTGTCAAAATTTGCAAAACCTGGAAATTTGGATAATTGAAACTATTGAAAGGCTCGGCTCTCAGCGTCACTAGATCTTTTTGCTCTGCATGCAGTTCGTCGGGAATGCTGCTAAAATACGAAGAATTTGGTAAAAAAAAAAAATATATATATAAAAGACCTTTTTGAAGTCGATTACAGATGAGAAAATGGAGTAAACATGCTTGTTGAATCCATATCTGAACTTAGTGTCCTCATTTTATTAGTTGTTTCGCCGTAAGCAAAAAACTTCAGAGCGGTAAAAAAAAATTGTACATACTCAAACGGTTGATTATTGATAAATAGCAAAAATGTTAAAGGGGTATGGCGAAGACTCGGAAATGTACAAGATCCGATTGTTTGGATCAAGAAGTCTGATAAATATTGAATTTTAGGATCCCATCGAAACCTTTGGTCTTGTTATTTGAACGCGAAACAATTCAGTATTAGTAGGGAAGTGGTAGGGCTCTAGGGAGGATCCGCTTGGCGTAGAGAATGACAGGCACATATAATAGTTTATATGGCAATCGGCATATCTTTTGGGTGCAAGTTCCCAAGTAAAAAAAGGAACTTGATCCATACTTCCAAACTCCTCACTTCCACCATCAGCGGGTGGGTAAGACCCTTGACTCGTCCACCGTATTTTTCTTTCTTCTAAGTTTTCTACCAAGCAAATAGTAAAGGGAAGCCGCCAACAGTATAGAGGTGTTTAAAAAACTTAGAAAATTTACTATTAGAGAATCTTTAAATCGACCCTTATTTCTTCTTTATAGTGACTCCTGTTCTTTTTTCTTAGTTACATTTATGTACTGCTTCAGTACTGATACTGATACCCCAGTACTGATACCCCAGAGGGCAATGCACTCTTCGGGTGCAGTTAGTTTACTGTGTATAAGCTTGTTTGTGTTTGTTAAAACTGAGAAATTAGCGCAACGGCGCTGACGTGGCGCTTGTTACAAGTTCAAAGTTTGCCTTTTCTCCATAGGTCGGTTAACCGACCTATTTGCACTATTGACCGTTTTTTCGTCTCGTCTCGCTCGGTTTGACTGAGCTCTAAAAAACGGCTTGTAAGAAAAAATGGCGTCTTCCCGGCGCCGACGCCTATCTCTCCAGTGAGAATTTTGAATTTCGTGCCGTGCCAAGATCGTAGGTCGGTTGGATAGAGCTCCCGCCTAGTCCACAGGTCGGTTAACCGACCCGCAAACGGAGCAAAAAAAACAGCTTATAAAAACTTAGGTCGGTTAACCGAAGGAAGAAAACGACTTATAGTGGCAAATCTTGTATGTCGGTTAACTGGATGACGGCAAAAAACGCAGCTATTGAGATTTCCTAGACCTTTATACCGTCCAGGTTTCATCCCAACCATTCTACTCGTTCGGTATTTAGGCTTGCCTCAAGATCCTCCCCCCTTCACTTCCCCCCACCGTGACACATAACTCTCATCTAGGACATCTGGTCCGGGTTTCACTCGAATCGGTCCCTGTATCCTTGAGTCCCCCTCCCTGCCACCGATACTTAGGATCGGATCGGGTAGATTGTTTCGGGGGCATTGTGTCCGTTCCTTTATATGCATGCCAAATTTCATCGTCCTAGCTTATCTATAAGTACAAACATGGAAATAAGCGTTTTCAATACCGAAGGTTGACGGGCTAAATAATGATAGTAACGTGTAGAGTTATTTCTGTTGTGTATCGCGGGGCACGGGCTTCTGTAAGAATCATTTCTTGTGCTGTATGAAGGCCCTCCCCTTTATTTGGAGGCTATGCTTCTTAGACCCGTCGCCAAGCCCCCCCCCCCCTCCCTATTTGGACTTCTGGCTCCGGTGTCACAAATTTTGATAATGCTCCAGTGTTGTGTGTAGTTATTATATATCTTACTTTTTTCAGGACTCACAAAAGGTCCAAGGAAAATGCGGTGGTTTTTGCGGCAAGTGCTCCCCAGACTCGTCGACAGGTCTGAAGTTGGATCCTATTCCTACTTAGTCAGAGCAAGAGAGGAGTCTGGCCAATACAGCATGGTAACTTTCATTTTTGTTTTGCTACGGTATCTTTCTTCCGAGCTGCAAAATATCAATTATACATCAGCTGTTTTTGGGATCCCAAAACATAAGTGACGGAATACCTAGGCGAGAGGGGGGGCAGGTTCGTTACGTTTTTGCTTTTTTGTATACCGAGATTTCGTTTTAGCTTCTAATGATTCAATTTTTTCTTACTGTCTTAGCTTTTATTGTTACTTCGTAGAATCGTGTTACCTGCAACATTTTCTTTACAAATTCCATTTTCCTAGTAGCTACTTCTGTAGCTAATGGCTGGGACAGCTCCGGACATCATTTTTTTAGTCCAGGAAGGGCTTTCAAGAAAGTTGTATACACATTTTTTCATTTGCTTTCGTTGCCTCAATTCAGTTTCGTTCGTTTGCTTCCGTTTGTGAAAACTCTACAAGTATACCGTCACTTTATCAACATATGTTATTATCATCCGGATATGCTGCTACCGGTTGGTCTGAATATGACCTGTTTTCTTTCGGAATGGGTCTGAAAGGCTTTCTGAGCCTTTTTGCTGACTTGTTTCCTTTCCTCTTCCGATTTTCTCGTCTTTAATTATTTTTTTCTTTTTTTTTCCCTTCAGCTTCACTGTCAAAAGTTTCTCCGAGTAAGGATTAAAGTTAACTGCAGAATTTGCTACTGGGACTGATTTTATCTTTACGGGGATAAGATTAATCTGAATTAGAGATAACCTTATCTCAGTAGAGACAAGATTAATCTTTTTTTACAGCGTTCTCTGTCTATGCTGTCCGAACCTGTCCCAAGTGTTTTTCCGGACTGTCCCTGGTGTTGTTTTGACAGAAATAAATTTGTAACTATAAAAACTGCTGCATCAGTTACGGAAATTCCTTTTTATGGCACTTGCAGCTCCGCTCAAGTGCCCTATACCGATCACTTTTCGGTCGGTCGGTCCACTCTTCTCGAGTTCTGGTACTTCCAGAAGTGCTAGGACGATGAAACTTGGCAGGCATATTAGGGACCCGACCAAACTAACTTGGACATAGTCACTTGCCCAATCTGACCATCGTGGGGGGAGGGGGAGGTGGCGGAATCCGGAAAGTAGGGGCATGCATAACTTTGGAACGGGTGATCGGATCTTAATGAAACTTGATATCTAGAAAGACCTCGTCTCTCAGATGTCTCATTTCAAGTCCGGACCGGATCCGATGAATCTGGGGGGGGGGAGTCGGAGGGGGAAACCGGAAACCGTGTGAAACTCTCAGAGTGGAGCGATCGGGATGAAACTTGGTGGGAAGAACAAGCATCACTGACAGAACTGGACCGGATTCGGACTTCGTGGGGGAGTTGGAGGGGGGTCCGGAATTCCGGCGACACGCAGTTAATGTACTTCCAGGTGGGCTAGGACGATAACACTTGGCAGGCATATCAGGGACCCGACCAGATTAACTTGGAAACAGTCACTTGCCCGATCCGACCATCGTGGGGGGAGGGGGAGACGGCGGAATCCGGAAATTAGTGGCATGCATAACTTTCGAACGGGTTATCGGATCTTAATTAAACTTGATATCTTGAAAGACTTCATGTCTCAGATGTCCCATTTCAACTCAGGTCCGGATCGGATGAACTGGGGGAGCCAGAACCGGAAATCTTGTGACACGCATAGAGTGGAGCGATCAGGATGGAAAAGGTGGGAAGTACAGGCACAAGTTCTAGGTACATCAGTGACAGAATCGGACCGGATTCGGATACCGAGGGGGGGGAGCTGTAGGGGGTGTCCAGTATTCCAGTGATCGTGAGCTAAGGTACTTCCAGATGTGCTAGGACGATTTGCTAGAGCATTAGAAACTTGACATCACTGGGTTAAACATCGTCACTTCTCCGATCCGACCATCCCTTAAAGAACTCATCTTAACCGCAAAGGGCAAACAATACCTATAAGCAAAATTTACTTTTTCACGATCGCCATGAGCACATGCTCCTTTTTGCTTCAAGGCTTTTGCTTAGAAATTAAATTTTAGCCCCCTTAAAGTGCGCATCTTAACCGAAAAGTGAAAAAAAAAAATTTGACGATCTCTTCCATCCTCCGACCCAGCCTTGCAAGTTTGTGCGCATCTTAACCGAAAAATGAAAAAAAAAATTTACTATCACTTCCATATGACCCAGCCTTGCAAGTGCCATATGAGCTTCCAGCTCTTGTTGATATGGTAGAGCCAATCTGAAACTACCTAAACAAAAACCACCAAGGATTTAAGTGGGTTCGGAACTACCAAAATGAGGTGCCAACCCCATGACGTAGAACTTACTTTCGTGCAAAAAAGGTGACACTACCATCAGTTTCTGTGATTGCATGAGTGCAGCTGTGGGAAGTTTTTACAGAAGAAGAGTACAAGTTTGACAGCTCTAAAAAACAATTTGCGTAATTTAAATTTCAATAGTGAGGTTTGCAGTGCCGATGTCCGGACCTGCCCCCCTCTCCCCATATGACGTCGTAAAGGTGTCCGTGCGTCCGTCTGTTAGCACGATAACTCTCGAAGGGATTCAGATATTTTCTCCAAACTTGGTGTGAGGATCCTGTGGGCCAAAGTACAGATCAAGTTCGTAGATGCGTCCCATAAGTGTATATTTAGGGGTGGCGGAGGGTTTTCAAATTAAGGGCCAAAAAAAAATATTTTTAAAAGCTAATGCAATAGTGGCGTAAGGAGACATGCTGAATCCGAATATAAAATTATTTTGTAGCCGGACAAGTAGTTAACCTGGAATCCGGCAAAAACCGTGAAATTTGTGAAAATTAAAGGCTCAATCTGAAGTTGATTGGAGGTTCGATCTAGGCGTAAGGAGACATGCTGAATCCGAATGTGAAAATTATTGTCTCGCCGGACGAGTAGTTCGCCCGGAATCCGGCCAAAAACGGAAAATTGTTAAAAGTAAAAGTTATATTTGAATTTGATTAGATGTTTGATTTGCGGGTAAGAAGACATGCTAAATCCGGATGTGATAATCATTTCCTCACCGGACGTATAGTTCGCTTGGAATCCGGCTGAGACCGGAAAATTTGTTAAAAGTGAAAGTTTTATCTGAAGTTGATTAGAGGTTCGATGTTGGGGTAAGGAGTCATGCTGAATTTGTTTTTGACCTTTGTTTTTTGCCAGACAATCAGTCCGCCCAGAATCCGTCCGAAACCGGAAATTTTGCAGAAATAAGCAAAGAAGTTCTAATCAGTTTCATCAAAGAGATATGACGTAGTCTGTACGCACACGCATGCTAAATTCATATCTGAAATTGGTCTTCTCAGATGATTACCGTCCTTAATCTGTTTCTAAATTGGAATAGTAAAAATGTTTAAGAAGTCTGGCGAAGACCGGATATCTACAAGACCCAAATGTCTGGGCCAAATATACAGTTTTTGGGATCCCATCGACACCTTTGGTCTTGTTGGTGGGGCAATCGACAATTTTGACCAGTTACACCTTGATCTGCAGGCCAGCTGTAGCGAACCGTTGTGCCATTATAGGCTTATCCTGGAAGATAGAAAGATTCTAGTCTTCAGTTCTAGTCATTACCGAAATGCAAGATGTGTCGCATTATAGAATTTAAAAGTTGAAATGAAATTTTCTTGCGACATCAATAGACATTCCTAAACCTATTCCTGAAAAAAAGAAGAAAAGAAAAAACAGTACAAAAACAAACCTGATTTTGCGATTTTATCTTCTCGATGTATAATCTTTGAATTAAGTAGAAATTTTCCACAGCCTCGATTACAGCCCTGCACACCATTTGTTGTGTCAATTTTAGTGTTTTCTTTCACTTTGCTTTTAATTTTTGCACTTCCTCTTTGCGTGTCAACAAAATAACAATAGCCTACATGCAAATCCGTCTTTCTTCAAAGCCCACGTTCTTTTATGGAACATCGTTGTATTCCTCTCTTATTTTTCTTGTCATCTGTTCTCGGGTATACATCTGTTCGAAAACAAGTTTTAGGTTAAACAGAAATTCTAACTTTAATTATTTAACTCAGCAATGCAACAAAAAGGAATGCGTATCGAATCCTTCAAAATAGCATATCTTCCTGTTTTCCTATTGTAATCATTATTAAGAAATTGAGTGGGGATCGTGGCGCCATTGCGGCCATTTTTTTTATCCGTTTTTATCACGCAACACACAAGTATTTTTTTTTATTTCAGGCAGTACTTGCTAGAGCATCAGTAATTAACAAGCTGGAATCACTGAGATCAACTTTACTCAAGCCTACCGAACAGCCATTGAATGTTACTGAACGTGCAATAGCCCGAGCATCCACAGGAGTGGGAAGGGAGTCTGATCTGTTAGTGCTTGATCTCAAAACAAGCCTGTGTCATTCGTGCTACGTCAAAGGGCAATAGACCTTCTAACTTCCGGGAAACTGCCTTCATCAGGGGGACTCCAGCGCAATAGCTTGCCCTGAACGCTAAGAAAAGAAACCGTGCTCCCCTGATGTCTAGTCACGAACATTGTGGACAACCGCTTCTTGTCTTCTGCGACTTGCCCGCTGTCGTGGTCTTTTCACTGTTGTTAAAAGAAGGTATACGTCTCTATACTTTTTTAAGCCTTGCCATGGTGGATCGTAAGGCTTATAGCGCGGACAGACGGTCAGGGTCGGGTGGTCGCAGACTCGAATTTCTGCCAGGGTTTTCCGCACCATCATCAGTTCGTACATTAAAGTTGAGGTTTTGTCACCCTCATCATGAAAGGGAACAAAACCCGACCGGGAAAACCGGATCGTTTGTCCGCAGAATCAGCTAGATTCCAAAGAACATACCCGCTATGGAACGGTGCAGGGACCTTTTGGTGCAAATCGGTTCTGCCACCCTTCCACTGGCTTCTGCCCGCTCACAGGTTACGATTTTTTGTTGTTGTTTTTTTACGTCGGAAAGAGGCTGCAAGATTCACTTGCCTGGATCAAGTAGCCCAATAAATGTTCAATATTCGGGATCCCATCGAAACCCTTGGTCTTGTTTCTTACATCGGATAGAGGCTGGATTTTCTGTTCGGGGGCCTGTATTTTCTTGCTATTAGTGAGACGCATTCTTTACATTGCCAAGTCGGCGCGTAACGCTGACATGTGACATGTAGCTACCGGTACAAAGCCGCGAGAATTAAGCTACTTGCACACAGAGTTCTATTAGATTTCGCTTGCGACATTCGCCTCACTGTAGGCATATTCTCGCCGTTCCCCGAGGACTCCTCGGGGAATCGAAGGGAATGGCGAGAATAGAGGGAGTCACTCCACGCGGACTCCGCGTACAGAAACAGCGAGAACACGGGAATGCTTCCCAAACGGATTTTGTTCAGAAAAAATAGGTATGCGGTTGACAACGTTAGTCTGAATCCACTTGATTTTTTGTTTTGTTTATTCTGATTGTTTTTAATTAATTTTATATTGCACCAACACCAGCAAAAATTGATTCCCCTCAGAATCTGAAAGGGAGTCCTTTTCGATGATGGTGATGATAATCGGAGCATTCCCCGTCCGTGGGGACTCGCGAGAATACGGGGAGTGAGTCCCCGGGACAAACAGAAACGCGGGGACTCCTCAAGTGGAGTCCTCGAGGAACTGCGAGAATACGCCTTATGGGGAACTTGCATGCGATGCGTAAAAATTTCGGAGCGAAGGAGGAAAGTTGAATCCGGACTGATTTTGCGCGTAGCCTACCTTTACAGTGAGCAGTTTCATAACATTTACGCAAGTATGCGTAATTTCAACAAATACGAAACAGTACACTTGCTTTAGTTACAGAATCTTTCCGTTATGCCCGTTTAAGTAAAATTTTTCGCAAAAAAGTAACGTTACAAACCTGTTTAATCCTATGTCTTACTGAAACGTAACACTCAGAGGTCTATAACAAAATTTTCTGTAACAGACAGTGTTTTATCTTTCGTATTTTGAAATAGTGCATCCTTTAGTTGTGAGAGAATGCGAATGCATTGAAAATCCGTCTATATTCGCTGTCAGAAATTTTGCTTTTCAATGGTGGTGTTGGGTGAGGATGTTGCCTTGTTGGTTAATAACCCTCTTAAACTTTCTCGTTTTTTAAGTGAAACTCGTTTCCAGAAGATTACTAAAAAAAATGTGCTGTTCAGCTCTTACACAAAGAATCTGTATGACTTGCAGGTGTTACGGGTCCCTACTAATTCCACTAGTTTTCACAAACGGCTTTGTGAATATTTAATCGTAACAATCGGTTAATTCCCAGTTTGCTTCTTCTCGATTTCTTCGTTACTTTTCAACTTCCATTAGAGGGATCGTGATTTATGTCTCAGCAATTAACGAGCCTTTCACCATCTCCTTCAGCTATTTAACCTGGGTGTTGTCTCTAAAGAACAGTATATAAGAGCAGTAAACTTCTAGTAGTCTCGACGCGGACCAAATTGGGAGTGCTTTTAGCAGTGCTTTGAGGGGTTATGTTCACGTGGTGATCTGGAAAAACCAAGTGGCAAACCACGTTGGCGATGAGTCACAGACTCTTCGTGGCTTCTGCCTAGGGCAGACCATCAGGGCGGGTGCTCGTGGACCGGAATACTCTTGATGACTAACTCTCCTTGTCGATGCAAAATCGCCGTGTACCTAGCGGAAGAGCTGGAAGCGGCACTTCTGCTGTCCCGAACGAGCGCCGTGATTGGCTGACACATGATTTGAGTTTGTTGAGTTTGAGTCGTTTGTGAGACGTTTTCTCGTTCTTCCTGAGGATCACTGGCGTGTTTTGGACTTAGCCATATAGAGTATTGTTGACACCATCGTCAGTTGCAAACGAAAAAGTTGAGATTTTTTTCGTAAAAGTGCAGAAAATCCGGCCGGAAAATCCTGATCGTGTTTTCTCACTTTTCATCGGAAAGAGCGACGTCAAATAAAACAAGATGCCCTACACGGGGTTGCATGTCAAAACCGCAAAAGCGAAGACTGTCCCATGCAAGAACAATAAACGCGACGGTCAAACCGTGAAAGTCAGTAGGTTACCGCAACAGGCCTAAGTGGCTGATACACACGTACAACTGAATTGATAACCGCATGGATTTGGTGCTTTGATGGATGGCGAAACGAGATCGGTCCTGACGTCCGAAGATTTGACAGCGTTCTTATTAAAACGGGGGTTCCCACATACCCACGATTTCGTGGCCACTTACAATGACCCGATTATAACGCTTACGTACCCACGGTTTATGTAAGGTCTCATAAGTCTACAGGTAATCACTATTATCCGAAATTAAAGGTATTTAAAGGAATTATTTCACACTCGATCAATTCAGCCGTGGGCATTCTGAATCGTGGGCACTTCCAGCCATGGGCAGTATGGGTGTTAGCCGTTAAAACACGTCATTTGAAAGAACTTACTACTGTTGGCGTAGTTTGGAAGTTTTATACGAAAGTCTCCGTTAAGCCTTCTAACTTGATCTCTTAGTCCGCAAGTTTGAAAAATACCAAAAACATCCTAACAATCGGTCATAAATAAGACAAAGAAAATGCTGGGACGAAAGCAAAATCAACATCTTTAGCCGTTATCATAAGTCCGCGATTTTTTTTACCATCGCTGTTGTTTTTGCATGGCGCGCTTTCGGCTTTGACCGTTGCGGTTCTTGCCTTGTCTGCTTGTCCTTTAAAAAAAATCCACCCTCATCTTAATATGTAAATATAAAATAGTTTCGGGATTCATCAAATAAAATTTGGACATTTCGTCGCATAGTTTTTCATGAGTCATTTTCTGACGTCAGTCGAACCCGGATTTAAGTTGAATTGCACACCAAATTCTTTTTAGCCTGATGGCATTCAACTAACTACGCGTTTGTGGCTAGGATCTTACTGATAACAAAGGACCACTTACTTGCGAGTCTGACGTCATATCTACTATGTAGCTATATTACTCATGGACTCTGTCCGTGACAAAGCATGTGATAATTTGAATTCTGAGATGTCCGTAATGAAGATGAACAATAGAAGTTTCCCCACGATTTCTTTATTTCGATACCAGTGGGTCGTGCGAAACGGTTTTAGGATTCCCAATTCTGCGTGACAGTGAGAGATTGTATTTTCACACTCGCTGTTTGGCATGTCGAGTTTTTCTTATTTGCAACATATTTAAATACTATCTAGCAAGGTCACGCCACCCATCGTCCGTGTGCGAATCGTCGGAAAAGGCCTGTTCGTATTTTGCCCTGTTCATCCCAATACCTGTTCAAAGATCCCGATGAAAAATTGTCGAAAATTAGCTGTATGAAGTAAAGTTGTAAGCTCTAGTAGCATCAGCAGTAAATTATCAGCAGTAACATGCTCCTCTGTCAAGACTGGATATTATTGGATTATCCTAGTGCACAGTTAAATGAGAGTATATCGTACCATTACCAGGGACCCATAAATTTCCTGTAATGACTCGCCATTCAGGGGGCTTGTCATTTCCTGTGCTTCTATGTTGCTATGTTGCCCGAGCCTCATCTAGTTTCCAAAAATTCCGCTTGGGTCGAATCGGCGTTCTTGCTCAGATAGACAAAATTTGTTGGGACTATTCAGCATGCCACAAGGCACCTAAGCTAGGACAAAAGATCCAGGATACTCTTCCACTACAGAGGAATATTCCTAGTTCAGCACAACAGCTGCGAAAATTTTGTCTATCTGGATAGTCGAGTATTTTATCCCCGTGGGTATTTCTCGAACTATCTGACGCTCGGTCAAGAGTGCATCAGAAATGTCTTATTGACAAGCCCCCTGAATGGCGAGTCATTACAGGAAATTTATGGGTCCCTGCTATTACAGACATCTTCACCAATGAAGTTGTATCAATCCGGCCTGCACATTTTCATCGGGATCGTGTCTTTTTCTTGATCTGTTTCAGGTCTTGCACTTGTCATATCTTTGTCTTGAGAGGCTGCTAGCTGTTACGTTGTTCATTTCTGGCCTTAATCCGTTTGAAAGCTTGTGATGCTACTGAATGGCCATTAATTATTCTAGTCTTCATTTATTGTGCTCTGACCATCATGTCTGACTCACAAACTAGTTGTTTTACTTCTGACTTTCCAAGTATGCCAAAAGGGAAGGACTAAATCGAGTTTTATAGCGAATGGTTTGCAAGAACGATAGGGTTCCACTTCAGCAATAGTGCAATTGCTGTTGTTCGTGTAAGATGATTCATTTGTTCTTCCGACTTGTCTCAAAGACTGGGAGCTTGCGGGATGAATGAACTGTTTGTTTGTATTTCGCACCAACACGTATGAAAGTGAGATGTTTTCTTTAGGCAAGCTTTACTTGTTTTCTGTGTCAAGATCCAAATGATATTTTTTCACCCTTAGCGTCAGGGGGGTATAATGGGCCCTTGATACTATTGTGTGGCCACATTGCAATCCGTAGAATTCAGTTTTTCACACACCGACTGATTTACCGGTCGAACAAGGTCCTACCGAATTCTTTACCATAGCCTCTTTAGGATTGGATTTTAGTCCATATAAAGTTTCAGTCGAGCCAACTTGTTGTTTCAATACTTAGCCGGAGTCTTGCTGTCATTGTATTTTGCTTTCATAACTGGTTATTTGTTGTGTTTCCGAAGCTGTCACTTTCCGAAATTGAATGAACAGCCCGTACCTGGTTTTATAGGTGGTTGATATGCTTCGTATCTGTGACGGTAACATGACTATGCTAAAAGTCTATCGGTCCCAATTTCTGGCGAACGTACCACCTACGAAGTTTTCTCTACCCGTGTCTTTTGTGTAAAAGAATCTCTTTTTAGCCCATGGGAATGCAAAGTTTCGTGTACCTTACGTTTAAAGTTCACAGCGTTAAATTGCTGGTCTATTAGTAGGCCTATTCTTTGGCCACCCAGAACTCTTAGTCATGTTAGTGTGTTTCTTCTTTGGTGTAGATTATCAGAGGTTTATTGTATATCTTGTAGTGTTAGAGTTGCGCGCATGCTTTTATTAACAAATTGTTGCAACATTGTACATATTTTGTACAAATTTTGTATATTAAAGACATATTTTATAATAAACAAACTAAACTATTGACAATGTATTGTGTTTACTTTGGCAGAAACCGCGTGATTAAAGTAAGTGCCGTCTATAGGTTCGAAAAGCAGTTTAATCAAAACTGAATGTGTTAAAAAAAAAAAGATAACTGGTTCAGGTTCAGGTTCATTTATTATTTTCATTAATTGTACACAGGTAAATTAACAAATACTCCCGGCAGAGGGCAAATCACGAGTGGCACGGGGGTGATAAATGAAAACAATTACCTTCTTGAGCTGACTATTCTTTAGCCCGAGCCTGTACTAAGTACAAAAGTTTTGACATAATAAACATAAGTTTACTTTTGTTCTTTTGAAGATAGGCACCGAAACCAGAGGTTTTCCTAGGCTAACCACTACATTTATTGGAGATCCCATTCATAATTATCTTGGGATGGTGCCGCTGCGTTTTGTAGTATTTACCTGATGACTCCAGACTGAGCCTAGAAACTGATTTTCACTCTTTAAAGCACATATGATGACCATTAAGGACCACATGCTACAAACAACAACGTGTGTCTGGTAATTCTACCCTTTAATAATTGTGTATATTTAGTCATAACCCATGGTTGGCTATTTATTACACACACGTAAATTTTGACAGGGTAATAACCTTTCACCCTGGCCCCTTTAAGGTTTCGGCCCCACATCCGACCCAGGGAAACCATTTTAACAAGTATTTATTGTTTTGAGATTATTTGGCTTTCGCAAGAAAAAACATTCTCTGCCTTAACCGATGCCAAAATTCATTCCTGGTAACTGAGAGGAACCCCTAACCATATTAGGAAATGAACATGAAAACTTAGAAATGTGGTTTCAGCACCAGGTGGTTTGGGTGTGGTTAGTTAGTGTGGCTGGGGACTCAGACGCCCTCGGCGCAGCGCTTCGCGCTGCACCTCGCCAAAAGTTTTAACATAATAAACATAAAGTTTACTTTTGTTCTTTTGAATAAAATCTTTAAACCAAAGTAATGTTCCAATGTCCAACAGCGTCCTCGGAAAAATCTCAGTTGCCATCAAGTAACTTTATTCAAATTCAAATCATCCTGTAAACATCTACGTACAACAAATCCCCTTGTTGGGTACACTATACGTTGGACTCCGAAACCGTTATCATTCAGTCAGTCAGCTCTTTATTCCTAGAATCAGCATGCCATCCCGATTATTAGATGGTGACTGCCCTTGCAATCTCATAACTACAATTACATAGGATTACAAGACAGGGGTATTCTGATGTGAGAGTTTATTATCGCTGACACGTGTTCGCGACTATTGGATCATTATCATGCAGGTTGGCACCCACTAAGTTGCGTCGTTCGTAAGTTTTTGATGTCCAGGCAGGCGCTGTCGTTATATCTCGGCGCCAGGCAGGCGCCTGAATTCTGACGTCAAGCAAATCTAGCCATCTCAGCGGGTTTTTTCACGGGTCTCTTAGACACAGATCGATATGGTCAAAACCCACGAGACACGCATAAGAAAAGCGAGAAACAGGTTCTTGAATTCTCATTTTGAAACTTTTCAAAAATCCCAGTCAAGTGATAAGGATTTATGGACAAGAACTCGAGCAATTTCAGCCACATTCTCCTCGTACAATTTGGCTTACACTACACTGTCAGGAGTTTCATAACAGATAACACGAGGATGCGCGGTTTCAACAGATGATGCGTAACAGATAACACTTCGGATGTTAACTGTTGTGTTTCAGAATGTTGTGCATAATAAGCGTTACCATCAGGAAGAACCGAAAAACCGCCAAAAAGTATCTGCTGAGTTTTCCGACATCATGACGAGAAGGAATAAAGTCAGTAGATACTTTTTTGGCTCTTCCTAACAAAGCTTTTTATGCATAGCATTTCATGCATAACGTTTTCAAACAGAACAGATAACATCCGAAGTGTTATCCGTTACGCATTCTCTGTTGAAACCGCGCAACCTCGTGTTCTCTGTTATGAAACTTCTGACAGTGTACAGAGCTGAAGGGAACTGATCTAATAAAGAGAAGCTAGCAAACCATGACACGTTCCCTTCGTTATTTTTTCCTGCAACTGCTGAAACAAGTTAATTACTATTTTGTTAGTTTGTTTATTAACAAGTCTACAGTAAACAAACATGAATAAAAGAATCATCCCCCAAGGCTACATGAGCAGTGCTTTGATGACTAACTCTTCGCGCCCACGAAGAATCGACGAGTGCCCAGCGAAGCTGGGTGGTTCCCAAAATCACCACGATCTTTTTGCCCACTCTCACAATGCCCACGCTCAGAATGCCCACGGTTCAAAATGCCCACGATCAAAATGCCAGCGATTAAAATGTCCACGACTCAAAATGCCCACGACTCAAAAGGCCCACGACTCAAAATGACCACGACCACGAAATGCTTGCACCCTAAAATGCCGACAGTTCAAAGTGGTCACAGGGGAGACTAAGCATTTCTACCAAGAAGGTACGTTGTGTTTGGCTGGTATGGACTTCGTGCGTCTTCACCTTCAGTACCGAGGATTGACGAGTTCAACGACTATCTTGAAGGTGTGTATCTATTTGGCCAAAAAAAACCCTTATAATATCTTGCTAGGCTTTGACTGGAACTTGGAAATCTAAGACAAACTGTAGAAGCGTAACGATAAAAACCTATTGAAGGTATTTTAAAGAATCTGTTCCCTGACATTTCCGTAGTACTATTATCAAGTTCGTTTTACTGTATTTGTGCTTCAACGGCATCGACTACTAAAGGCAATATATTTGTTAATGTTTTAGTTGCTTCTTTACCGCTTAAAGCGCTGTACGGTCTACTGTCGACTCTATAGGGTCGTGTTCTAGAAAAGTTATTAGGCGACAATCTTAACATTGCACCTCTTGTTTTTTTTATAGATACCTGGCTAAGTTCGAGTTCTACGTTTCCACCGAAAACCTGGAATCAACATGATAATGACGGACCTCGGACCACGAACCACGTTGAGGCCTGGCACCGAGTTCTCAAAAGAAGAATTACAGCCCGACCACGTTTATTTCGACTTCTGCGAGAAGTTCAGACCATCCAAGATGAAATGGAATCAGACCTCCTCCAGATCGGTGCTGGAGCCGACTTCAGACGAAGGAACCGAAGAATGGTACGGAAAGACCAGCAAATTCAAGCACTTAAAGAGAAGCTCCAAGGGTGCTCAGTATCAGTCAGAAGCCTCCTCAAGAAAGCACAGCGCTTTTGCGGCATCTAACCACGACGCAAGAGGCTACAAATGTTTCTTGTAAATAATAATAAACCAGTGTTATATTTATAACTGAGATTATACAAGTTCATCAAACAATTATCGTCATTCTGATACTCGGTCTACTCCTCCCGTCACTCAATCACGCCTAATTACGGACTGAAAACCTCAAATTTATCCAATCGTGGGCATTTTGAGTAGTGGGCATTTCGAGTCGTGGGCATTTTGAGTTGTGGGAATTTTGAGCCGTGGGCATTTTGAGTTGTTGGCATTTTTAGTGGGCATTTTGAGTCGGGGGCATTATGATCGTGGGCATTTTGAGTGTTAGCCAGAAACGTCATCACTACAAACGCCGTTGATTGGCTGACATATGATTTGAGTTGGTTTTAAGAATTCGTTTGGGTGATGTTTCTCGTTCCTCTGTAGGATCAATGGCGTGTTTCGGAATTTCATTTGCCCCTTAATTTACCCCCCCCCCCCCTAAATGTAGGGCTACAGAGCCCATCTACGAACTCGATCTTACGAACTTGATCCAAAGAATCCTCACACCAAGTTTCATCAAAATATCTCATTCCCTTCGAGGGTTATAGTGCGCATAGACGGACAGACGGACGGACGGACAGACAACTTTTGCGATGTCATTAGGTATCCCGCCACTTACGTTTTGGGATCCCAAAAACATTAACCCAAGAAAAAGGCTCGTAATTCTCGCAAGTGCGGCAATCGCTACCTCACCGACTTATTCTTTTAACGCGGTGGCTGGTTCACGACAAACGGCAAATCACCTCCCATATTCAATGTTACAGGCGTTTGCCCGCGCCATATTTGTGTCCCACACATTTCTGAGCGTTCGTCACTGAAACGCAAGTGTTTGCCACAAACTCGACCCACAAGTCGAAACCCGCCGGAAAAGCCGTTTTATCGGGTTTTTTTTGCGGTATTTTCAAATGCCTTAAAATAAAAATAAAATCCCAATAAACCGTGAGCTGTATTCAGCATTCGATGTTGGGTAGATTATTGTTTTTACATTTTTGCCCACCCCCATTGTTAGTTGTTAATATTTATTGTTAGTTGTTTAGTATGGCCGAAGCTGGCCGTTTTGACAGATTAAATAAATAAATAAAATAAAAACAATCAACAGGCTTACCTTTGTGTACTAGAAGAACCCTCATTTTCAAGTGGCTTAGTTTATTATCGAGACTTGAATTTTCGTTAAGTTTGAATTTCCCGCCAATTCTCTAGCCACAGAATAGAAAACCAAATCGAGAGCTGTTAGTTTAATTTGAGCCACCAAACGCTGGTTGGTTGCGGAAACAGACTTGTGCGTCTCATAAATGACCACGCTAACACTCTTATCGAGCCACAAACGAGCGAGACTCATCGTGGGATCGCGGAAAAACGCCCTGTATCAATCAATCAATCAGGTTTTATCCAAATAGCTAAAAGCTAGAAGAGGAATACAAATAAAAAATGTTGTAGTAAAAAAAAGTATTAAAAGTATTTAAAAGTATCGTAGGACTGGAAAGTTCACTCCAATCGCAATGCATCATTGGCCAAAGTACGACCTGCAATAAAAAAGTATGGAATTTGATCTTCCATTAAGTAGACTGAATATTATATATATACTCAGTAGCCTACAACTTTATAAAGATGATTAGCTCGAGTATTCACCATCTCTAAATGACAACGGTTTTCCACAAAGTATTGTCTTAATCAGTTATGCCAGAACTTCCAGAAAGTAGACACGGCTAGAATATGAGTGATTGTGTAAACGATATGTAGTCTGCCAAAATATTCCTACTATGCGTGTTTTAGCGTTAATCAATCGACCACAACTTCGCACGGGAATGCCAAGTAAGTTATATTGTGGACGGTATCTAAAAGTACTCGATAGACTGATTGTATCACACGATCATCCCGAGATTTGATGAGATAGAACAACTAAGTCGGTTTGGAGCTGCAATGCACTTCACCTGCTTTTAAATCAGAACCAGCTGTGAACAGCGATAGCATCCTCTAGCAAGATGAAACACTGTAGCAAATTCGAAATAAACACGGTGTAAGCAGTTTTTTCACGGCGCATTAACATTCGTGTATGGAGAACGAGTAGCACAGACAATCTCGCGATACCCTCTTTATATTTTAGTCTCATTCGAGTCGAGAGTCTTGTCTTCAAAGCATACAAACAATTACGATGGAGGGGCTCAAACCTAGAATCCTAACCTTAGGATCCCTAGACTACAGGAGGGTTAGCAAAATCGTCTGTCGTCTCGGACCATTCGAAATTAAACCATCACAAAAATGAGACGAAGAACAACCAAAAATCGGCCAACACCAAGAAGGCAAGGAAAAAAATGTTGCTGATGTAGCGAAGCGGAGGACAGAGAAATGACGGAGAAGCAAGCGTTGACTAGGACGGCGCAACATGGAGAATCTGTTTCAGTTCCGACTTTCCCGCGAAGAGATCGCACAGTACCAGCAAGTACCACAGTAGCCTTCCCCTAAAAGAAAAGGTCCACCAACGAATGGAAGCCGATGGCGCTAGTGCCCTGCAGAAAGCACCGAAGGACCCCAAGGCCCTAACCAACAACACAAACCAGTCACCACCATGCCCCAAATCCAAATGGCTAATCTCCGTAACGACTAACTTCCAGGACAACCCACAACCTGTCCCCAAAAATAACCGTGAGCCCGTTAAGACTATGAACGATCTGATATAGTTTAAATATGAAAAGGCTCATTAACACCGTAATAATCGGAGACACCACATACACTCCTGCCACCTAAGGGGACCAAGAAACCCAGGACTAAGCTCCTCGGAGCCTGAAAGAACTAGAGGCCCTAAAGTGAAGAATCGAAAGGGAAGCTGAGGCTAAGATGGATGCAGCTTTCGTAAAGCTCATAAATTTGCGAGTGATCCCGCCAGCGGAGGCAGCCATCCTAAAGTCCCCAAAGAAACTAGTCTCAAAAGATAAGGTTGCTGAATGCTAGAGGCAACCGTCGACCCAAATTTGTCGCTAGAAGAGAGGCCGCAGGGTAACATAACTCGAAGAGAATATCAGCCAACACCGGGCGAGGACTACATTTATGTAGGCTCTATACATATATTATAATATATATAATAATATATATTAAAGATTATTAACTGGTATGGATATAGAACGATTAATAATTGGTCCTACCCGTAAAACTTGGTATCGAGTTTATATCCCTGGATAACTACGACTATTGGGTAACCCAGTCTTAGACCTGTGGCTAAGCTTTACTCACCCCACACATAGACATAGGCTTGAGTAGACAATTAAGGACAGCCCGTTTTGTCTTAGGGTCGAAAACGGTTCGACATGAAAAGGGATAGATTACTCATATCGCAATTAAAATTCACCCCAATTTTATACACAGTATCTGCCTGCTCATGAGCATAACTAGGAGACTAGTGACGTCAATCAAATATAGAATAATTAAATAATTATTAATTAAATAATAAGTAATTATTAATAATGACTACAGTAGCCCACAGTTATTAATTGGCAATTCATCACATCCATTTGGGTCTCTATTCGGTCCGAAGTGCGAACAACGGATAAAGTAATAGAAATGTGGATTTCTGGAATAGTGATGAATGTGAAACACTTTCGGTTGACCGTGTCTTTAATCCGTGAAGTAAACACTAAAGCTTAAGAAAACAAAAAAATTGACCTGAAAAATAAAAAATAAAATAGAAATGGCTAAAAACACGAATTTTGCACCCCGCTAGGTTTCTCAACTTTTTAAATGTTTTACAGTATGTTTTCTCTACAACATGGTGTAAAAGTCATTTCTTTTGCAGTTTGTTTGCGGTCAAACCTTATTTTGACTGTACTAGGGCGCTAAGAACTCGACATTGCTGTGACAAGTGGTGGTTTCTGCAAATCGCTAGGGCAGCTTTATGTGTTTTTGGGATCCCAAAACGTAAGTTGAGGGATACCTATGACTTCGCAAAAGTTGTCCGTCTGTCCGTCCGTCCGTCCGTCTGTAAGCACGATAACTCTCGAAGGGAATGAGATATTTTGATGAAACTTGGTGTGAGGATTCGTTGGGTCGGCGGACGAGTCGAGTTCGTAAATGGGCTTTGTAGCCCTACATTTAGGGGTGGGGGAGGGGGTTCAAATTAAGGGGCAAACAAAATATTTTGAAACAGCTAATGTGATAGTCAATTATGGAGTAAGAAGACATGCTGAACACGATGGTGAAAACCATTTTGTAATCGGACAAGTAGTTCGCCCGGAATCCGGCCCAAACCGGAAAGTTTGTTAAAAGTAAAAGTTTTATTTGAAGTTGATTAGATGTTTGATTTAGAGGTAAGAAGACATGCTGAAGACGATGGTCGAAACCCATTTTCTCGACGGACAAGTAGTTCGCCCGGAATCCGGCCCAAACCGGAAAGTTTGTTAAAATTAAAAGTTTTATTTGGAGTTGATCAGATGTCCGATTTAGGGCAAGAAGACATGCTGAACTCTTATGTGAAAACAATTTTCTTCCCGGACATGTAGTTGTAAATTTGTTATAAGTTAAATTTTTATTTGAAGTTGATTAGATGTTCATTATTGGGGAAAGAAGATACCCTGAGTTCGTTTTTGAGCTTTCTTTTTTCGCCGGACAAGTAGTTCTAGTTCGGCCGAAACCGGGAAATTGGCAGAAGTGGCAGGGACTTTTCGTCAAAACAGATATGACTTATACGGATAAACACACATGCTGAATCCATATCTGAACTTGGTTTTCTCAGATGATTAGCTATTTGGCCTTAATCTGTTTCTGAATTTTAATTGTAAGAATGTTCAAGGATTCTGGCGATGACTAGATCTGGCTAAGACATGACCCAGTTGTCTTTTTTCTGTACATAGTTCGCTCGGAAGTCGGTCGAAACCGGAAACTTGGCATGAGTAAAGCAGGAAGTCTCGGTCAGTATTGTCAAAATGGATATGGCTTATAGAGGTATATCTGAACATGGTTTTATCTGATCATTAGCCTGGCGAAGACTGGATCTGGCGAACACAAGACCCGACTGTAGGAATCAAATATTAGATTTTTGGGATCCCATCGACACCTTTGGTCTTGTTGATCGTGACTTGGGTAAGTTTCAGGTCGCGTTTAACTGTTGTGAAAATCAACCGTGATGCTTCGGGGCTCGCAGCGTTTTTAAGTGTAGTGTACTGTAAACCACACTGACACAGAGTCTTATCTTTCCTCTCGATTTTCTGTTCTAACTTCTAGGTTCCAATCTTTCCATGTGCTGGCGTCTAGCCAAGCCATCTGCACAGCATTCTAATAAGCCTAAATACCTTCTTTTTTAATTTGCATAAATTCCTTTCGATGTTTCTCTTGGCGCCTGTTGTCCTGTTTTGACTGGTGTTTCATTTACATATAGAATCGTCGCAGCGCCCATGTTCCAATCCGACCTTGCCTTTTCGCATGGTCGTAGAGCTCATCGTTGGCGCCAGCATTACTCGCTTTACAACATATGACGTAGCGAAAAACTACACGAGGGTAAACCCGAGGTTCGAGCATAACCAACTTCGTAATTCTGTTCCAGCAGTCAGAAAGGAAACTTCGACGCGTACTGACATAAAATGAAACTTCTTGTGTGTGCAATGTTTGTGTTCTCGGCTATGTCCGCAGCTTCTGCTTCTTCAATCCCTATTTGGGACCTTTTGTCCCGGGAAGAAAAGGTAAGACAATTTTTAAATTCTAATACATATTACACAATTATCCTTTTTGTGTTTTTTTACATTTCTCTAATTTTGATTCCTTCCGAAGGGGACCTGGAAAGTCTCTTTAAAAATGTCTTGGTAAAGCCTCGCCTACTACACACACTCACAGTGACGTCATAGACGGTAGCATGAAGTGCATACGCCGTCTTCTAATTTTAGAACGGGCTTAGGATGTCAACTGTAGACCTATTTTCAATCTCCATTCTTTTGGGATAGCGATCTGAGTTCTTTTCCGTGTTAACCTAGGAACTATGAATACAAACCGTTTCTTTCTGCTGATAAAGAATCCGACAATAACATTAACATGGAACTTGCAGAAAATGTACTTATGGGGAGGAGCCCTGTGCCCAGCAATTTTAACATTTAAATGGCAATTTTAGAGAATCTACCGTCTGCAGTTTGACGCACAAAACATCAAATACTTAGGTCAAATTAACCACGATGATTTGTTTTCTTCTGGAGTGGAGTTTATTTAATTAAGTGATGACAGCTACCTAATGTAGTTTTGCTGGTCAGTTCTCATTAGTTTCTGTTCTTAACAGTCGAAGAATTAGGTTGTCTTAATTTTTTTAACTGTCAGTAATTGCTTTAAAACGTTTAATGTCGACTAATCACATTAAAAACTTAATTTTTTTTTTGTTTTTTTTAAGTAATCAAAGAAGATTGAATCACGCTATTAAACGATATAACTGTTTTGCCAGAGATTGTTGGTATTCCCCAAGGCTGCATCCTCGATTAAAAAGGCGTCAGATTGGCACACAATTGCAATCCATTCCACTTTCGCCAGTTGTCAGCATAAGCTCAGGCTTGTAAAGTTTGAACACGAATCATGGATTTTACTGTTGGCCACGAACGAAATAAGATACGACAGAATTACCATCTTCAGAATCGTAATTGAATATGCAAATCAATCGATTTCCAACGTCACAAAGGTATAATGGGGTAGATGCACTATCACGACCATATAAGGCAAGATCAGCTCTCGCCAATTGCTCGCTTGGCTCCTGACTTGGCGCCGAGACGGCCGAGGCATGCCGAGAACTGACGCCAAAAAACATGTGCATGTCACAGCTGCAGAATTCACAGTTTTCCGTGGATCCTGCAAAAGCTGCAGATTTATGAGCGTCGTAGTGGGTTGTTGTCAAAACGGCGCCACTACGACAACCCAGACGTGACACGCATAGAATAATACGACCACATTTCAGCATGGTGCTTTTGTATTGCATAAAAAGGTCCCGTCACTCTGATATCCACATTGTTGCTATGATTTTATGTGGCGCCAACCCCCGTGAATTATAAAATAACACCCTTTGAAATGGACATTATTGTTTCTCACCATGGTCCCATCCTTACATGTTTTTGGTGACTGCCCTTTGTGCAGTAGAGAAAAGGAAGAACATGTAAATGAGGGGTATACTTCATAGTTTTCGATCCTGGCTTTAGGAGTTTTTTAAGCTCCTTTTTTCAACCGCCTATATGATTCTTAAGAATCTGCAGAGCTGTTGCATACAATTATAATTTACAGAGTAATTTATCCGTGCGATGTTATAATAAATTCCATAATTGATTGCTGAGTACTATTGAGGAACATACATGTACTTTTTTAACTCACTTTACGCACGCAACAACATTAGCTATAAGCAGTCTCCGCGATTTATAAGTTTATAAATGAAACATTATGACGTTTCGTAATTGATTTTTTTTTTTTAAACTGGCGGTTGAAGAATATATGCGTATCTTTCAACTCACTATAACCACATTAACACCGGCTTCCACTGACAGTCTAATCCTAGCTTAGGCGATTAGGCGAAAATTTTTTGGCATTTAAAAGGGTGCAGGGCAATGACTTATTAAATCAGCTCCGTGAAAACGTTTACTCAGAAATACCATCAATCTGAGTGAGTTGACGTGGAAATCCTAGTTCTTTGAACAGCCAAGACATGAGCCATAGTACTTGAATAATAAAAAGAGCAACTCTAGCTTAGTTACAGGCTATATAACTTCGGAATTGTGTGACCGCTTTGGGTTTTTCGTGATGACCGTTCTACTTGTTTTCTACATATAGCATAAGCGTTCCTAGCTGAAAACCGGATTCAGGGACGACCTTCAGACCAGACAACGCTTCGGCGAAGAACCAGTTAAAACTGCTTCAAAAAGGCTCCTTGTAGCTTATCTACGTAGCTCTTTTCTGCATTCCGAGACGAGGGCATGACCACTGCCCTCGTATAGACAATTACTGGTCCTCTGCACAGGGGTGGCCCGATAGAAAATTTATATCTCAAATAGTAGTACGAAGTTGTACGAAAAAGTAGCATGCAGCACTAACTGATGCTACTACATGCTTCTACTCCAAGGCTACCGTGTTACTGCATACTACTGCATGCTCCTATTAGCAAGACTGGATGCTACTATGGCAAGACAGGATGCTACTGGATGCTATTGCCTAGGATTGGACCAGTCTGAGGCACATTAAATGATAGTACGGTATTCTTTGCTATTACATAGTATTACATGCAACTTTTTCGTACAACTACGCAGGCCACAAATTTTTCATCGGGGGGTGACCAGGGGTGACTGATGAAGACTATCCTTGGAAGTTAATGAAAATAAGGTCAGACCAAAGTATGGCAGTTCATGTCAGTGTTAGTAATATCACCTTTTTTTCAGATGGGACGACTATTCTATGTATTCGTTCACTTGGTGGAGCAGTACTGCAAAACCTCTGACATTCCAGGTAAGCTATTATACTTCATATCTCAGCGGGATGCGTCTTCTTCTGTCTCATAACTCAAACGATGAAGAAAGAAGAGAAACATATGACACTCATTAATATCATTTATTCAAATTAGTCCTCTTTTAAGATCGAAAGGCCAAAGTTCATTGCGTTGGGGAACTTTTAAGTTTCTTGAAGTTGGATGAGGCAGATCGTACGTCAGACCGGTTTAAAGGCTGGCGTTGAGGATGGTAGATAGGAGTATCGTCTGCGTAGACGAGTCAACTTGGTCCTTAAGTTGCTTACGTTCTCAAAATCGAGTATTATGATACCAAAGTCTAATATCAGTAAATTTATTGCATGGGCTGGCAGGTTATAGGATAATGTGGTTCTGTAAACACATGTTACCGCATGCAGCTCATCTGATAGAATCTTTGTAACATTCCACAGATTTTATCAGATACAAGCAATGTCTAAAATTGTTTTTATCTTTTTCCAGACTGCTCAAAAGTGCTAACTCTCTATGGAATGTCAAACCTTGTCAACGATGATGAACTGGAGCTCAATAGCTTGGATCCGTATCAGAAGAATTCAAGAGCAATAAGTAAGTAAGATGGACATAATTAACATGCTTTGCATTCCATGTTCTTATGGATATGGGACGGCTACAGCTCTGTTTCATTTCTCGTGGGAGCAGTTGTCCAGTACACCCATGTTATCAAAACAAGAACAAGACCAAAGTTTTCGATGGGATCCCAAAAATTCAATATCTGATCCAAACAACTGGGTCTTGTCTTAGCCAGATCCAGTCATCGCCAGAATCCTTGAACATTCTTACAATTAAAGTTCAGAAACAGGTTAAGGCCAAATAGCTAATCATCTCAGAAAACCAAGTTCAGATATGGATTCAGCATGTGTGTTTACCCGTATAAGTCATATCTGTTTTGACGAAAAGTTCCTGCCACTTCTGCCAATTTCCCGGTTTCGGCCGAACTCTAGAACTACTTGTCCGGCGAAAAAAGAAAGCTCAAAAACGAACTCAGGGTATCTTCTTTCCCCAATAATGAACATCTAATCAACTTCAAATAAAAATTTAACTTATAACAAATTTTCCGACTCCAGCCGGATTCCGGTCGAACTATATGTCCGGTTAAAATATAATTGTCACACACGGATTCAGCGTCTCTTCTTACCCCTAAATCGGTTATCTAATCAGCTAGAAATAAAACTTTAACTTCTAACAATTTTCCGGTTTTGGCCGGATTCCGGGCGAACTACATGTCCGGGTAGAAAATTGTTTTCACATAAAAGTTCAGCATGTCTTCTTGCCCTAAATCGGACATCTGATCAACTCCAAATAAAACTTTTAATTTTAACAAACTTTCCGGTTTGGGCCGGATTCCGGGCGAACTACTTGTCCGTCGAGAAAATGGTTTTCACCATCGTCTTCAGCATGTCTTCCTACCTTTAAATCGAACATCTAATCAACTTCAAATAAAACTTTTACTTTTAACAAACTTTCCGGTTTTGGCCGGATTCCGGGCGAACTACTTGTCCGATTACAAAATGGTTTTCACCATCGTGTTTAGCATGTCTTCTTACCCCATAATCGACTATCACATTAGATGTTTCAAAATATTTTGTTTGCCCCTTAATTTGAACCCCCTCCCCACCCTTAAATGTAGGGCTACAAAGCCCATTTACGAATTCGACTGGTCCACCGACTCAACGAATCCTCACACCAAGTTTCATCACAATATCTCATTCCCTTCGACAGTTATCGTGCTTACAGACGGACGGACGGACAGACGGACAACTTTTGCGATGTCACAGGTATCCCTCCACTTACGTTTTGGGATCCCAAAAACTATCTGAGCTGCGTTTGCTCATAAGCGAGATACAACACTGTCAGAAGCTTCATAACAGATAACACGAGGATGCGCGGTTTCAGCAGATAATACGTAACAGACAACACTTCGGATGTTATCTGTTGTGTTTGAGAACGTTATGCATAAAATGTTATACATAACAAGCTTTGTTAGGAAGAGCCAAAAAAGCTTCTACTGACTTTATTCCTTATTGTCATGATGTCGGAAAACTCAGCAGATACTTTTTGGCGGTTTTTCGGTTCTTCCTGGCGGTAACGCTTATTATCCATAACATTTTGGAACACAACAGATAACATTCGAAGTGTTATCTGTTACGCGTTATCTGTTGAAACCGCGCATTCTCGTTTTATCTGTTATAAAACTTCTGACAGTGAAACAGGTCCGAGCTACGACTAATCCAACCATGACAGAACATGAGAACAATAGTACAGGAGCGCTTTTCCAAACCTTCACAAGTCTAAATATATACTGAAAAATGCTTTTAGCCGTTACTTACGAGACCTTTATTCTGATCTGTACCACGATTGTGCAACGAACATTCTTTTCTAGTCTGGGCGAAGATTATGAGAGGCGAGTTCAAGCAATCAACCAAAGATGTCGTTCTTTCTGTTAGCCAGCATTTGGATGACACTGATGGTAAGTAAGCTTTTAATTCCACACGAGAACGAAATTGGTTATTCAGTCAGGATTTAGAACACCCAATTACTTGAAGGCATGAATTTCGTGCAAGAATGTGAAAAATGTTGTCATGCTAAGTGAAGGCGTCATGACTAAGGACGTTATGGGCGACGGGGCCGAACGTCCTTACTAATGAACGCCACATTAAAATTCAGATAAAAAAGACACCCACATAGCGTAGGTTTATTTACATATCAAGGATTTCACGACTGAATTCCGTAAAATCTCTCATGCTCGACTTCACGACCGTGATTCATGCCCTATTGTTTGGATGATAAATTGCATCGAGTCTTGCCTCGACGGAATCTTAGGTTTCTTCGACCCTGTCCATGCGGTCCTGAACCCCGGCTGTCATAAAATGTCACCACTTCGTATTTAGTGATTTATTGGAATGGCTTTTCTTGATCTCCTATATACAGCGGCCATAGATCATAGCATACCTAAAGAAATTCTTCTTTATCAGTTAATAGATCGAAGGCAGATTTGAGATACCATCATCATTATTGACAAAGTAGTTAGCTATTACAACATCTGCAGTCACAAGGGGTGGTCCTTCAGAAAGGGGCTTGACTGGGATCCTTTTGAGGCAAGTGGCTCCTAAAACTGACTGGTTTGAAGTGATCTAGTCAGATCTGTCTGCTAGGGTTGTCTGTCAAAACCTGCAATAGGTTAATTCATTTCTTTCTTTTACAGATGATGAAGGAAGATCGAACAACGTTTTCCCATCTTCTCCTTATGAAGTCCGGGTGAAGCCTCCCGCAGGGTTCACCTACAACCCCAGCGATGAGGTTCGCCGCTCACAACGACCAATCATGCTTGGGTCGACGAAGTATGACTCAGATTTAGATAACAGTGCTACAAAGTTATCCAATAATGTTGTATTACTGAGGCCAGGACGAGGTCAAAGATCAAGGAGATCAGTGAATCGGAGATCAATCTTGCTCAAGAGTTTGAGTTCGAAATGAGAACTGTTCCTTAGACTTTGTGAATATGTACATAAGACAGGAGCCCGATATATAGAATAATTTATATATGTAAATATCATGTGAATATGTACAGCTATAGAACTCTAGTCATGAAGATATTTTTTCTACTCATTCGAAACTGTTTTGATCTTTCGTGTCTTGTGAACAGAACCAGTGGCAACTGCTACAGGAGCGCTAAATGCCCAAAATTGTTTGGTTTGCATACATTTTTTGGCTCAGTGAATATTTGTGGCTTCTGTGAAGTTTGATGCAATAAATCTTACTATTATATGTACTTGACCTTGTTTGTCTGTCACCAAAGTTAGACTGTCATTCCGTGTTACCACAAAGAGAAGTCTTTTGTGCGAATCCAATCGTTAAAGGCTCATTGAATAGGGCTAGTGTGAAAATCAAGTTGAAAATCACTTGTTAACGTAGACACGCCCGAAATCCCGACGAAAGTTCTTTAAGTCATTCCCCCGCTAGTCCAGAATAACGATTTTCATTTGTGTGAAAGATCTTTCTAGCTTGTGGTAGCTCTACGTAATTCGAAATATTTAGGATCTACAACAGCATCACATTGCCTGCTGTTAATAATCAAACTTGTTACGTTGCTATTTGTAAGACTCTTCTGAACTTCTATTGAAGCCAGGCGTTTGCAGCGTCTTCGACTTTCTGTCCTTCGGAATTTACAGAAGGAAATACCACGTTCTCGATAAAATTCAAATTGTCAAATGCGCGTATATTGGGATATGGAAAGGATGGGCCATAGTTTGCAAAATAATGTATATTTTAAGAATAAATGCTATTCGAAGTGTCTTCTTTCACTCATACAATTTGAACTACTACGCTGTGAAAAAGCTCATAACATTTACATACACGATTGCAACAGACAGTGGAAAACAGACATGTTGGCTTTACAGGCAATGTCCGTCATGATCTTTTAAAGGAACAGCCGTGCCTACAATGCCAAAGCAACCTGATTGCGCAATTGCTCCAACAATTTTAAAATCCTGAAATTCGAATTTCTCACGGTATGAAATTACGGTTCCTCGACTTAACTGTCTCTAACCCTTCGAAAGACAACGCACTGATTTCTACACTTGCCTTGTTTCTATTTTCGAGTGCATGTCCAGCTTGACTCGCTACGACGCGTACCATGCACACAACGATTGTTTGCGAAAAGCTTCGCCGTCGGAAACAAGACCAAAGGTTTCGATGGGATCCCGAAAGTGTATTATTTGATCCAGGCAAATGGGTCTTGTGATACCCATCACAAGGAGTCTTCGCCAGACTCCTTGAACATTTTCACTATTCAGATTTAGAAACAGAAGAAGGCAAATGGCTAATCATCTGAGAAAACCAAGTTCAGATATGGATTCAGCATGTGTGTATTTACCCCTAGGCTATACGTCATATATACTTTGACGAAATTGATCAAATCATCCTGCCTTACTTCTGCCAAATCTCCGGTTTCGACTGGATTCCGGGCGAACTACTTGTCCTGCAAAAACTAAAGCTAAAAACCGAATTCAACGTATCTCCTTCTCCCTATATCGAACATATAATCAACTTCAGATAAAACTTTAGCTTTTAACAAATTTTCCAATTTCAGCCGGATACCGGGCGAACTACTTGTCTGACGAGAAAATGATTTTCATATGAATGTTCAGCGTGTCTTCTTACCCCGAAATCGACTATCTCATTATCTGTTAAACAAAAATTGTTCGCCCTTAATTTGAACCCCCACCCCTAAATGTTGAGCTGCAGAGCCCGTCTACGAACTATAGACCTCTCCCCTGACCTAAAGAGTCCTCTCACCAAGTTTCCACGTCTTCCAAGCTTTAACACCTCTTCGAGAGTTATCGTGATGACAGACGGACGGACAGACAGACAGACGGACAACTTTTACGAAGTCATAGGTATCCCTCCACTTACGTTTTGGGATCCCAAAAACGGTTGTCTAAATATCTCCCTGTTTTCGCTGGAAGTCAACGGAGCTGTAAAAAGCGTAAAACAGCCAAAGCTGCGTGTAATTTGCTAAAAGCAGCTAGTTCGAAAGTGTTCTACTATTATCAAATACTGGAACAAACAGGAAACAGGGCGAGGGGTGGTTTAAGTGTCGCCAAAACTAACGTTGTAACGTGTTTAGTGCGATGTTTTGCAAAAACGTAGAAAAAGGCTTATGACACATTTTTTTGTAACATCAACGTATCGTTTGTTCTTACATTTGTTTGGATTGCGCATCCTTGTGTTAATGTTATGGAACTTCTGACAGTTTGGCCAGAAACGAAGCATGCTTCTTTGAGTCGCGTGTCATAACGAACTCGAGAGACTTATCCTTTTTTGTTATTAGGCACCACGCATGGTACAAGTGAGTGACGTCAATGAATGTCACTTCTGAGCGATCGGCCACGCAACCGATCAGTCACGCATCACTGAGATGTGTTTGTGACTGCTTCTCAACGTAAGGTGTCAACTACACCTCAAATTCGTTGCATGCATTCCTTGAAAATAAGCGCAGACGTTTGATAAAGACAAGTCCAGTGCATAATAATAAGAGTTTTTGCTTGTTAACAGTTACCTCAAGGGCCTGTGATCACTTATCCGTATCTTAGTTATCCGCACTAGGGCCCTTTGCTAATTATCCTTTACCAGAGCGATCTTGCCCTCCACCGTCGCAGAGAAATTTCGTAGAAGTGAAAGCCAATTGACTGTGTGTATATGATTATTATCATTTGTAGGTTCAACCACGGGCACCATTTGGGGGGAGGATTTTCTAGTTTTGATTTGGTGGATCGCTACTGTAGTTCCCGTTTGTTAAGAGGCATGTAACTTTCAAGTGATAGTGCTTGTAACTTTAAAGTTGTAGTTACCAGTTCATCGCTCAAAGCGGATTAGTCTTTGTTTGTCACCACCGCCCCCCACCTATTATCAACACCCATCACACACAGATAGTGCAACAGGAACATAAAATCAGAAAAGAGAAGCTTTCACTTTTAAAATGAAGGGTGATGCAAAAATTTCATCGTCGAGGATGCTTGCATCGTTTCTACTGAAGGAATACACTTAAACACATATTCTAGCAGAGTCTTAGTTCAACGCTCATGATGATGATGATCATGGGGAGGGAGAATAGTATGAGAATAGTAACGAATTTGCCTGGTGGCTCTGAACTGGAATTTGGATAATAAGCCACCTGTTGGTTGTAAACTGTAAATATCATGTCGTAGTTCATCACTGGGTCATTGCAAGATTGCGTAACGTTACCAAGTTCACCTTTCAAGTGCGCCTTGAAGCATCTTTGGCACACGACTCAAGATCCGTGTCACAGTTTTTTCTGAATCCAATTAATCACTACCTAAATATAGAATGACAAATAGATTTTGCTGGATGTAACAGTACCATTTCAAATCGAGTTATCAGCATGACGCCAAGATGTTTAATTTACTGAATCTTAACACCTGAGTCCTCACTTCAGCTGTTCGGACAAAGTACTTCACGACTCGATCCGAGACGTCAGCAAGACATGTGATGCTGTGAAGCTTCTGACATAATATGTTCCAGCATCCCAGTCAGACGTGCCCCAGTAGCATATTTGTATTAGCTAAACAACAATGCGATAAAACATAAAAGAAAACTTTGCCTAACACGACTTCTTACTTTAAACACGTTTTAACGAACTAATGTCATTTTCAGAAATTAACACATCTTTAAGATTTTTTGCTTTCTTACGAATCTATGTAATCCACGGGTGCTTTAATGTGGCTTTTCATTGAATTCTAGCATCCCAGCATGATATGCCCCAATATGGGTTCATGTTCACTGTTTAGGAACGAGTGGCTTGTATATTAAAGGTGAATTTCAGACATCGAGGTTGATCTTGAAAAATAACACCGAGACGGTCATCGAAGATAACCTATCCGAGCCGAAGACGAGGTAGGTTATGAAAAAAACTACCGAGCCGGATCTGAGGTTGATATTTTTAATGGCCATCGAGGTTGTCATTCAGATAAAAACCGAGACGGAGGTGTGTTAACAGCTATAACTTTTTCGAACAGAAATCATCTCTGGAGGCTGATGTGACTTATATTATCCTCTCTGGACGCTGATACAACTTATATCATCATCTCGGATTTACCGCTAACTTTCTGTGTGAAGATTATCGTAATAGAACTGACCGTGGGTCATAGGAGGATATGCGCTAATCTAATCTTCTGACCTTGTCGAAATGCCAGGGGTCAATGCTGACGATATGTTTGTTGCTGTTTGTCAGTAATCCTACTGTTGACATCTTGCGAAGCCATCAGACTTTCCCCCCAGATGAATTTCTGTCCTGAAGTTACCTTGCAAGGATGAAGACATGGACTGATTGCAAAGATTATGCTAATTTCAATGAAAAACATGTTGGCGTCAGGTTGCGATGAAAATTTCTTGGCAATACGTTCGCAACTGATCGCATATGTTTACTAGGCGTGCATGTAATTTTCATAATAGAATCCGGGTTGGAACATGTTCTTTTCTTCAGCAGAGAGCATGCAAAACGAAGACATGTTTGCTGGACTAATGTTTGACAATTATCATCAAAAAGTTTTATCGCCCAACTTCGAATGGAAGTTTGCCTGGACGAAAGTGACAGGCAGAGCTGCTGCGAATCCAGCAAATCCGAGTCCGAAACAAGTCCGAGTCCTTGAAAAAGGCGTCTCGAGACGAGTCCAGAGTCCGAGTCCACCAGCTCTGTTGACAGGGAAACAGTTTTGTATTTATGGTTGATCAAGTTGGGCTTGGGATGTCAGTAATTAAGATTTTTTTTAAGTCAAGCCATCGTGCGGCAATTTGATATCACACAGTATGGAAGCATCAAGCTGACATAAAAGGTGCTTTCGACAATATTTCTCATGCGGCTGCTCTTCTATCCCTTGTGTATAATGCTATTCCCCGTTATGTTGTGCGTGCTTTAAGGTCCTGGTGCAATGGACTGAACGTTCAAGTGGCAATTCGTTCCCCAAAAATTCTGTCTAATTTAATTTCAGTGGGAAAAGGCGTTAGACAAGGTGGAATTTTATCACCATTTATTTTTAATGCATGTTTGGCAGATTGTCTTCGGTCGCTTAAGACTTCTTTAATACATTTTGCACGTGATGTAACGTTTTTAGCATATGCTGATGATATTATTATTTTAAGTCGGTCAATGGAAAAATTAAATGAAAATTATAAAATTCTAGTATCTAAACTGAGGCAGGAGGGTCTAATAATTAGTTCTGAAAAGTGTAATTATTTTGTGATTAGTAGCTTGCCGACACTGAATTCCCCTCTGGATTGTGGTGGGGGGATTGTTTTCAGCCCTGTTGAGAAAGTTATGTATCTTGGAATCCCTTACTCATCTAATACCAGGGATTGGAAACTTATCCTTATTCAACATGTGCAAGATAAAATAAGAAGAGCATTTGGTGCTGTTATTCGTTTACGAGGGATGTATCGCAGAGATGTTCTTGGTTCTATTTATACGGCTGTTGCACTTCCTCACATTCTTTTTCCGTCTGCTTTCTTTTCTTCTTTCCGTCCTTCTGAACTTTCTGCGTTAAAAGTTACTTATTATAAATTCTCTAAATTCCTTCTTGGCTTCCCGATTTCTGCGAGTAACTCTTTCTTAACTTCGAATTTTTAAGTGAAGAATCCTTTGGAAACTTTAAATGGTAAAATCCAGAACTTTCATAAAAAGGCTGACAACATTCTTCTTCATCACAACCTTTTTCCTATTTTCACAAAAAAGCGCCCTGATTAGTTGGTTTATTTTGAGCTTTGTTTTCTTCCATGTACTTCGTTGTATATTTAGTAGGCTAATTTGTCTTTCACGGTCAGCTGTTTATTAGTAAGTAAGTGTGTGTGAGTTTAACTGACATGTTGTTGTTCCTTTTTATACATTACTCTTCAGTTTTGAAGGATTTTGAGGAATTTGAGGTGAGACGCAGACGCTAGAATGCATATGCCGCGAATATCGTATTATTCCTCTTCCGGAGCCACGAAAAATATATCCACTAAAAATGTAGAAAACTTAAAGAACCTGTCTTGCCTATAATGCTAATGCAACCTACTTCCATAATCACTTCATATATTTCTAAACCCGGAGACCCCAATTTCGTACGGTACATTCTAACCCCTCTAACAAAACCCCGCTGATTTTCTCACTTGCCGTGTTTTGCTACCTTCGGGCTTTGATGTGTGTCGTGCTGTCGACGGTTGTCTGCGAGAAGTTTTTCCATCAGAAAAAACGGTTATGTAAATTGTTTCCCGGTTTTCGCTACAAGTCAACGGGTCTCGGAAAAGGCTTAAACCAGCCAAAACCGTGGGTTCTTTGTAGAAAGCACAGCACACTTTTAAAATATTCAAATATTTGAAAATACTTTAAGTCAAAGAGTAAATTGGGCTAGGGGTCCTTTAAGAAAAAAATCGCAGGAGGGATGAGCCACGCACCCACTCGTGTATACCGCATATACCATTTCATCTCCTTTGGTGTTGCTTCTGATAAACCTTGCTCAGGGGACGACTTTTAGGGCATCCAATTTTCATGTACCCCCCTCCAGAGACTAGTAGGCTACTGCATGCCGTGCCACACGACTGAAATGGCACCTGTAGCGAACTTGGGTATTCTGTCGGAATGCAGGTTGGCTTTCCCACTCGGTTTGGAAAACCCACATATTTAGTATTATGCAAGTGATAAAAGTGTATCTCTCGCAGAGCTTTGTTTTGTGTGGAACACTTACTGCTCGCCAAATCTGCTATAACGAAGGTGGAGAACAGGTTTGTGCTGGATGTCTGGACGCTTTCCAAGGTCTAGTCATTTTCTAAACATAGGAATACTGCGATAAGTTTTTTTTTTGCCGACAAATACTTTTAGCAAACAAAATAACGCGCTGCTCCTGTTTTCAGCATCAGGCGCCGACCGTCCTGACCTTCCAAATCGACTGTCCGTACTTTCAACCCATTTGTTACTGCGTACTTGATGACACGAACGACATGGTGGCCACACCCTTTGCGGAAAACTACCTACAACAAATGACAGGGCATGTTTTTTATGGAAATTGCAGGCTTCGGCTCAAGTGCTCTGTAGCGATCCTAATGTCTGCCGGTCTGTCGCTATATCCAACGTTTGCTAGTTCGAGCTCTTCCACTTGAGAAAGGACGGTGAAACTTGGCATGCGTGTAAAGGTTCTGTTGTTCCGTGGAGGGCGAATAGAGGGGGAAAGCTGTATTTTGTTGAAAACGTGTGACCCTGTTCGAGTAAAATCTGATTTTGTGACACACATTGAGGCCGAACGGGTGGAGGGATTGGGATGAAACTTGTGACATGAGCCCCAGTTGTGTCATTTTGAGGTTCGGACCGGATCCGACCTCGTTTGGAGATGGGAAGGGTGTACCGGACAGTTCCTGGGAATGCTGCAAATCCCCTAGATGTGATATGCATGTGTCCGAACCCCCTCCCCCTCCAGTCGTGACCAGGTCGTGACGCCCCTGGTCCGGGTCCGTCCTCGGTAGGCAGACCCACAGAAAGCGGGCAGGTTCTCGAAAATACGATTTTCAATACGAACGGATGATTTGATTTGACTGAAACAATTAACGGGTGGTAAGATAGAAGCCCTGGATGTGTCATTCGTGGGTCTGAGCCATATCCTGATACGGTGTTTGGAGAAGGGGTCCCCCATAAAAAATTAACAGGTAGGAACCGGACCAATGGAGCCTTTCCCGGAATTTACAAGAGTGCACAAAAATTTAAATGCCATACGTAGGTGCTCGTATCTCTTGTTTTCGTTAAACCCAAGATCTCCAGACTTGAAACGATTGATAAGGGTATAAGACGACTTTGCGAAACCTATCAGGAACATTTCAAATCACTATTTTTCCGCTTTCTAACGATGTCTGCAAGAACGGAAAGAAAACTCTCAGGATCTCGGGAGTCTCGGGACCTCGCCGGATTTGATGTTCGGAGTAACAATTGAATTCACCACGAAAGCTAACCAATAAAAGTAGCATCCTATTTTCTCTTACAATATGCGATCCACTCAGCCTAAAATTTAAATTGATTTTCCACGGTAATTTAGAGGATTCTTCTTTGTGCATTCGTGTCCTATTAACAGTAAATCGCAGTGCTACCGCTCGATCCTTTCCAAAATAAGCTAGCGGTCCTTCGGAATAAAGTACATAAAAGTAGATTTTTCTTGAAATTAAAGTAGAATAGGTATTTATTTATTTTTTTACATCAAACTGTGTGCTTGGCATAGGAGTAGGCTGCTACAACCGTCAGATCCCTCATTTCCTCTTCTCTCAATGCTTACTAAGTCAATTTGTGTTCAAACCATGTCCTTCAGAATTGAAAAAATCAATCTCTTTCATGTTAAATACATACAAAATTAGGCTGTTTCGCTCTAAAATACAGAGCTTTTACAGATCGAAATTGTGTTCAAACTGTAGCCTACGCAGCAGGCAAAAATTTCGAAACTAGCCTTTTTCTGCTAAAAACACATAGATTGACTATAAAGCCAGCTTGTGTTCAACTGTGCAACATAGGCAAAATACTGAAAATCCGACTCTTCTATGCTAAATTATAGAGATTCTCACACAAAATCAAAGTGTTTTCAAAGAGAGGGCCACAGAGGGCCACAAAACAGAGGTTTTGTTTATTTTCTTCATTTACTCCGCCTTTTCAAAATGGCGGGTCATAAATAAATTACTTACTTATTACTTACTTACTTACAGGGAAAATTTCGAACGTCAATTCTTTTGTTTTTGCTAATGCTCCCACAAGAGAAACAAGACCAAAGGTTTCGATGGGATCCCAAAAATCTAATACTTGATCCAGACAATTGGGTCTTGTCTTCGCCAGATCCAGCCTTCGTCAGGCTAATCATCAGAGAAAACCAAGTTCAGTGGCTCGCTTTGTGGCTCAAATTTGACAAACAACTGGCGAGGTGATCGTCGATTTTGTGGCTCGATTCTGGCGGGAAATTCAAATTAAGCAGAAAAAATAGTGTCTAAACAATAAAGCTGACTATCTATTTTGACGATACTGACCGAAATTTCCTGATTTACTTCTGCCAAATTTCCAGTTTCACCCGAATTCCGAGCGAACTACTGTCCAGCAAAAAAAAAGAAAATTCAGAAACGAATCCAGCGGATCTCTTTATCCCTATAAAGAACATATAATCAACTTTTCAGCCAACACACCCAAGCAGTAGTTGCAAAATCCTTCCAGACCCTTGGCCTGATCAAAAGGACATTTAGCTCTCAATCCCCACAAGTAATAACAAAGCTATACAAAGGCCTGGTACGACCAAAAGTCGAATTTGGGATGTGCGTAGCAACACCAACAAACAAGGGGGATCAGACAGCACTTGAGTCTGTACAAAGAAGAGCCACTAAATGCATCAAAGGATGTAGCACCCTGGACTATCAAACAAGATTAACGAAGTTAAACCTGCCAACCCTTTGCTACCGTCGCAGGTGACGTCATTATGGCACACAAACTCTTGGAGACAGACACCAACCTGTTCCAGCTAGAACAGAACACCCGAACCCGAGGACACCCCAAGAAGTTTTTCCGGAAGAGAGCTACAACCAAGAAGCGAAACCGATTTTTTTCTAATCGAGTGGTACCGCTATGGAAATCCCTCAGTCAAAACACTGTCATGGCAGATAGTGTGGAGGCCTTCAAGTCATCGGTTGACAAAGACTGGACTCGGAAGCCTTGGAAAACTGCATGGGATTCCCAAGATGCGGCCCTCTCCACTCATCACTGAGCCAGCGCACGACAGGATTACCTTTCGCTGGCAAGTGCGATTTAAGGTAATTTAAGGTAATAAAATTTTGACTTGAAAAAAAAATCCGGTAACAACCGGACTGCAGACTAATTATATGTCCGGGTAAATGATTGTCATAGACAGACTCAGCGTCTCTTCTTACCCCTAATCTGTCATCTAATCAACTACAGATTTTACTTTCGCTTTTAACAAACTCTCCGGTTTTGGCCGGATTCCTGGAGAACTAGTTGTCCGGCGAGAAAATGGGTTTTACCATCGTGGTCAGCATGTCTCCTTACCCCTAAATCGAACATTTAATCAACTTCAAATGAAACTTTTACTTTTTCCCGACTTTCCTGTTTTTGCCGGATTCCGGACGAACTACTTGTCCGACAAGAAAATGGTTTTCACCATCGTACTCAGCATGTCTTCTTACCCCATAACCAACTAAGTTTAAAAATATTTTGTTTATCCCTTAATTTGAACCCCCTCCCCCACCCTCAAATATAGGGCTATAGAGCCCATCTTCGAACTTGACCTGTACTTTGACCCAAAGAATCCTCCCACCAAGTTTCATCAAAATATCTCAATCCCCTCGAGAGTTATCGTGCGGACAGACGGACAACTTTTGCGATGTCATAAGTATCCCTCCACTTACGTTCTAGGATCCCAAAAAGAAGAAATAAAGTAGTAAAGTAAACTAGAAATTCTTAAGTAGAATGGTCTAAAAAAAAGTAGTAGCACTGGTGAACCGTAAAAAGTAACCGGGGCAAAATAAGACGGGGGTAACAAAGTCACCCAGTGGCCAGTGTTATTTTGCTGTGAAATGAAGACCCATCGCAGGTTGAGCCTAAAGGGCAGAGTATGAAACAAAAATGAAAATCAAAAACACGACCAGCTCAAGATTAAGGGCAGAGTGAGGCACAAACAAAAAATATACAATCATACAATCCAGGTGATGTTTTACCTTACAGGTTTTAGAACGTTGATTTGTATTCCGTCCGAAGACATCTGTAAATTTTGACAATCCAGAAATAAGAAGAGGGACAGGCTGCGTCATCTAAGGAGCGAATCTGGCACCCAAAGAGGGATTTCACCAGATAGAATTATGTCTCTCTGACAGGATAGAAAACCAGAAACTAGCTAAAACCATAAGAACAGAAAATAAAAAACTTTACTTTAATCTTGGCTAGACCAGTCTGGAACCAATTGGTTTCCTTGTATGAGAAGCTATTCTTTAAAGATTTGGGCATCTAGAAAACTATAACTTGAAATGCTTCGGACTCCAGTAGCTTCCAAGCTGAGGTTCAAGGTAAGTCAGTTGTTTAGAGTAGCCACAAAAAGTCAAGTGCTGGGTAGTGGTAGCGTGCATTTCCTGACTGTTTAATGCTAAAGACAGTTGTGCCAAATTTTTTCTTATCTGTTTTTCTATGTCTTGCCATCAAAACTGCTTCCAAAAAAATGTAAAATATTGCATTTTGTACAGTAGAGGTAGGATCAGGGGCAGATCAGGGGCATCACTATGCAGTCTATCACAAATCCCTGATTTTTGGATACCCAATGCCAAACGCTGGGTATATCTAGCATTTGGCATAGCCTATGCCTAACGTTAGATACCCTATGCCAAATGCTGGATAGCCTACTTGTTGGTAACCTAACCCTGACCCCAGCCTGACCCAGTCTAGTACACTAGCCCCTTTTCAGGCATGGTGCTCAAATGTCTAGCACCATGCCTGGGTCCTAGACGATCAAGCACTGTACCTTGGGTTTCATGCATGGTGCATGGATTTCAGTATACAGTGCATGCATGAAAAACACAGTTTCTGTCATCACAACTGAGCACCAGCTCGGACAGGGCGGAAATTACTACCATGAATTAGAGAAATCAAAGACAATCCTTATGGAATTTTTCACAACAAAAACAAAAGGGCTCGACTGATGATGGTGATGCAAAACCTAACAGCACCCTATCTATTTTCCATGTAGAGTGTCCCAAGAGCCAATATTCTGGTTGGCTGCTAGGTAGGAAAAGCTAAGGCACAGGGCACTTTGCATGCAAAACCCTTGACTATGTAGAAAAGGAAATGAGGTTTTCACGTCTGTCATTAGCCGAGCAATGTTGTTCTAGTTTGATAAGGATTGTCTTTGATTTCTCTAATTCATGGTAGTAATTTCAGCCCTGTCCGAGCTGGTGCTCAGTTGTGATGACAGAAACTGTATTTTTCATGCTTGCACTGTATACTGAAATCCATGCACCATGCATGACATCCAAGGTAGCCTACAGTGCTTGAACGTCTAGCACCCAGGCATGGTGCTAGACATTTGAGCACCATGCCTGAAAAGGGGCTAGTGTACTAGACTGCCCTGACCTACCTCAATATAAAGGAGTTATGATTGGTTGATTTTTTAGCTTCACTCAAATCATCAATATTTTACTGGGTTACAGTATCCAGCACCTGGCATAGTGTGTCCAGCGTTAGGCATAGGGTATGCCAAACTTTAGACATATCCAGCATTTGGCATAGGGGGGACACCACCATTCAGCTATTTTAAGATTGATCAGTTTATATATAAATGAAACGTATTTAGCTGGTCATACTATACTACCAAAAGTTCGTAGCCAGTTAGTTGGCTACTCTTGGTGTGCCCTATATAAACAAGCTTAGTAGCCAACTTGTTGGCTACACTTATCCCCCCAGAAACACTCAGTAGCCAGTTAGTTGGCTACACATGTCCCCCCAGAAACACTCTCAGTAGCCAACTAGTTGGCTACACATGTCCCCCCAGAAACACTCTCAGTAGCCAGTTAGTTGGCTACACATGTCCCCCCAGAAACACTCTCAGTAGCCAGTTAGTTGGCTACACATGTCCCCCCAGAAACACTCTCAGTAGCCAGTTAGTTGGCTACACATATCCCCCCAGAAACACTCTCAGCAGCCAGTTAGTTTGCTACACATACCCCCATACAAACTTTATCAGAAGGGAAATACTTCGCTTCTATAAAGTGTTTCTGGGAATATTCTTCTTCTTCTGTTAAGCATAGAAATTGGCTTACTAAAATGTCCGGCAGATAACGTTGATGAGCAGGAGGAAAGTCAAAGGATTTGAATTTTTTTCTTTCCAGGATCTGACTACATAAATACTAAAAAGACAAGAGAAAAGATGGAGCTTGGAAGAGTGTGGGGATTATATGAGCAAGTTTAATTCTTACGTTCTAAGTGGAGGGATACCTATGACATCGCAAAAGTTGTCCATCAGTCCATCTGTCTCTGAGCATGGTAACTCTCGAAGAGAATGAGATATTTTGATGAAACTTGGTGTGAGGGTTCTTTGGCTCAAGGGTGAGGTCAAGTTTGTAGATGGGCTCTGTAGCCCTAATTTTAGGGGTGGGGGAGGAGGTTTAGATTAAGGGGCAAACAAAATATGTACAAACAGCTAATGTGATAGTCATTGTGGGGGAAGAAGACATGCTGAACACGGCGATGAAAACCATTTTCTCGCCGGACAAGTAGTTCGTCCGGAATCCGGAGAAAACTGGAAAGTTTGTTAAAAGCAAAAGTTTTATTTGAAGTTGATTAGATGTTCGATTTAGGGATAAGAAGACATGCTGAACGCTTATGCGAAAATCATTTTCGACCCGGACAACTAGTTCGTCCGGAATCCGGACAAAACGGAAAATGTGTTAAAAGCAAAAGTTTTATTTTACGTTGATTAGATGACAGATATAAGGATAAGAAGAGACGCTGAATTCTTATATGACACTACTTTTTATCCGGACATGTAGTTCGTCCGGAATAAAATTTTGTATAAGTTAAAGTTTGTAATGCAAGCTGAAGAAGAAGAATATTCCCAGAAACACTTCACAGAAGCAAAATATGTCACTTCTAAGAAAGTTTGTATGGGGACATGTTTAGCCAACTAACTGGCTACTGAGAGTGTTTCTGGGAGGACATGTGTAGCCAACTAACTGGCTACTGAGAGTGTTTCTGGGGGGACATGTGTAGCCAATTAACTGGCTACTGAGAGTGTTTCTGGGGGGACTTGTGTAGCCAACTAGTTGGCTACTGAGAGTGTTTCTGGGGGGACATGTGTAGCCAACTAGTTGGCTACTGAGAGTGTTTCTGGGGGGACATGTGTAGCCAACTAACTGGCTACTGAGTGTTTCTGGGGGGACAAGTGTAGCCAACTAACTGGCTACGAACTTTTGGTAGTATAGTATGACCAGCTACATACATTTCATTTATATATAAACTGATCAATCTTAAAATAGCTGAATGGTGGTATCCCCCCTAATTCGTATAGGACACTAATTTTTTTTATCCGGACATGTAGTTCGTCCGGAATAAATTTTTGTATAAGTTAAAGTTTGCAATGCAAGCTGAAGAAGAAGAATATTCCCAGAAACACTTCACAGAAGCAAAATATGTCGCTTCTAAGAAAGTTTGTATGGGGTATGTTTAGCCAACTAACTGGCTACTGAGAGTGTTTCTAGGAGGACATGTGTAGCCAACTAACTGGCTACTGAGAGTGTTTCTGGGGGGACATGTGTAGCCAACTAACTGGCTACTGAGGGTGTTTCTGGAGGGACTTGTGTAGCCAACTAGTTGGCTACTGAGAGTGTTTCTGGGGGGACGTGTAGCCAACTAGTTGGCTACTGAGAGTGTTTCTGGGCGGACATGTGTAGCCAACTAGTTGGCTACTGAGAGTGTTTCTGGGTGGACATGTGTAGCCAACTAGTTGGCTACTGAGAGTGTTTCTGGGGGGACATGTGTAGCCAACTAACTGGCTACTGAGAGTGTTTCTAGGGGGACAAGTTTAGCCTACTGAGAGTGTTTCTGGAGGGACATGTGTAGCCAACTAGATGGCTACTAAGAGTGTTTGTATAGGGCACACCAGGAGTAGCCAACTAACTGGCTACGAACTTTTGGTAGTATAGTATGATCAACTACTTCCATTTCTTATATATATAAACGACTAAATATTACTTTAGCTGAATAGTGGATATCCGGCATAGGGTATCCAAAAATCAGGGGTTTGTGGTTGACTGATACTATGGGGGGACTTCCCCCCCCCCCCCAAAGGTCTTCTTTTCACTTGTTTGTTGATGTTGTTCTTTTCATACTCAAGAAATAAAATCCTGCAAACATTTATCGGGCAAAACACAGAAGAAATCAAATTCTGCATGCTTTTCTCGGGCCTCGGTATTGTCGTCGGCACATCAGGTTCTTTTTATACATAAGGAATACAGAAGAAATAAAATTTTGTATGCTTTTGTTGGGCGTCCGTCGACTCGTCAGCTCATCATGTTCTATTTATACGCAAGAAATAAAATCCTGCAAATATTTTTTGGGCAAAACACAGAAGAAACCAAATTCTGCATGCTTTTGTCAGGCCTCGGTATTTTCTTTGGCACATCGGTTTCTTTTTATACATAAGGAATACAGTAGAAATAAAAAATTTTATGCTTTTTTTGGTCCTCGGTTGATTCGTTGGCACATCGGGTTCTATTTATACGAACAAAATCAAATTCTGCAAACCTAGTTGCACGCACCCGGGAAGTTTAAGTCTCGTTGACAAAACAGGTTATTTTTACAGGTCTGAAATCAACTTCAGTACATTCCAGTCGGGCAAAGCACAGAAGAAATGAAATGCTGAATGGTTTTTACAGGCTGTAAAATTTTACCAGATCTGCGCCTCCCACAACCCCCTTTGCGACGCCCCTGTCTCTAGTGCCTAATCACATTTTGCGTGACCCGCCGACCCAGATTCCGAGCATGCATTTCCAAAGTCTTTATCATAATTTTCAGCTCTTTCCCGATCTTCATTCATGAATAGCTGCCTTGGGTTCATATTACGGGTAATAGCATAATGTCTACGGCCTCTGTTACTTGCCTTAGGCCTACGGCTACTCCCACGTCTCGGGTAACTAGTACTAGGCTGGAATAGGGTATCACTGGAGTCACTACCTGGTCACTGTTAGGCTTGCCCTGCCTTGTCCCAATCACTACTACCTGACCACTTTCTGATCATTTGCACCGTTCCCACTTTGCGTATTGGGAGAAACTCGCAAATTGGGAGCCGTTGCTACTTGTATTTCATTAGCCCCCTATCCTGTACTGGTTGAAGATGGTGGGGATCTCTTTGCTGGCCGCATTACGCATTACTCCCTCCTTGCCACTCTACAACTCTATCCAGCTCAAGCTAGTAAACATACACCTTAGGAGGGTTTTCGCGAGCTGGAAAGCTCGGAATCACTTTCCAATAGTCGGAATCACTTTCCAATTGTTTTCGCGCTACCGTACTTAGGAAAGATGCCGAACTTTCCAACCCGGTTTTCGCGCTTTCGAAACCGAAGCAGCTTTCCCGGAAAGTGATTCCACGAGGTTAGTGGAAAGCTCCGCGAAAAGTTGAATCTTTCGGCTGGAATTTAAAAGGTGTGGAGAAAAAAACAGTGCAAGTGTCACTAATAAATTGAAAAAATGGCAATCGTAATTAAGGTGACTTCGGTGGAATATATGAGAATAAAAGAACCGATCAGTGAACCATATTTATTCGAAAGGTTTGTAAATTAACATTTTCTCTACGAGATTCCATGTGTTTTCGCGATCAGTCCAGCGGGAAAGTGATTCCAGGAATCACTTTCCCACAGTTTTCGCGATGCGCTTCGCTCGTCGGAAAGTGATTCCGAGATCCCTCGTTAGCTGCAGTTTGAGTTTGCTTCTCGCTAGCAGCTCTGATTCACTGTATTCAGGGGCAGCAGCGAGGTGATCGCCGCATGCGACCTTAGAATTTCGTTTCGGAGATCAGCGGATGCTAACTTTAGCAGTACTGGACAGAAACCGCTATTTGTCGACAATCGAAAAACGTATGTTGCGTCGGAATGAGCGAGGCCTAGGTTCGGAACCACATTGTTATGGCACCACATGATGCCCTGCGTGAGAGACGGGCCTTTGTTCAAGTTCAAGTTCAAGTTCTGTTTATTTCAAATTAAATTCAACATAAAGAGCGAATTTGGCAGAGAGAAGGCTCGAGGCCAAATGGTGGAGAAGGCTCGAGGCCAAATGGCGGATCAAACTGTAGATCACGAGGCCCTTGCGTGGCGGATCAAACTGTAGATCACCAGATTACACTTCTTAAGTTCGGCCTCCATGCGACTCAGCCCTATTCCAACTCAGTTCGCTACAGAGCAAACCTGTCTCTTCGCTTAGTTCATCAGTCCGCACACGGAGGCCTGACAGGCCCTCTTGGCTTGCTTCCAGATTTGCAGTAACTGCTGCGTCAAATCACAGCTCGTTTACAGTCGTGACCATGGGACCAATTTGAGCCAAATCTCGGCTCATCTCCTTTAGCTTCTCCATAATTTCGCCCATAATGTCCTGCTAAAAGTATCGTATTCTACCCAGTTCAGATTTGTCTGTCGGACAGTTTTTGCGCAGTTCTCTCTCACTCTGTCACTTTGAATCAGTATATCTCTGTGTGCACTGAAATGAATAGCTGCGTCTGCTCTCGGGCACGACTGATGCTATAGCTTAGTGTGTGCACAAATCTCAGTGCTTCCACTTGCTCCACTTCGAAAATCCTGCCAGGAGCCCCAAAAATCCTGCAAACTCCTGCTCGGAAAGTCCAAAAATCCTGCAAAGAAATCCTGACGAAAAAAAAATGTTTCCGTACTAGTTAAAGGGATAGTTGTTAAGGCTATATATAGCTGGGGGATTTGAGCAAACGCAGCTGAATTTTTCGTCTCTAAAGGACTAGAACGTTTTTGCCGTAAGAACTAAATGAATATTAAAGTACTAAATACCGCAAATACCAACACTACGTCACTAGACGGGACTTGAAACTGTACAGACAACAGGCGCAGCTGCAACGACTGTATCCAGGACAAATTATACTGTGCGCCGCAGGCAAACATTTTTAAATGCACCTTTTTTCTGGCGGAATTTAACCTAAATTCTAGATTTTAGTGTGGTTTAAACTCACAAATATTCTAAGCCCTCGACGCCTACTATAAATGACGTACCATTCTTCTAAATTGGAAATATATAGTACAGAATGCGCCTCAGGCGAAATTTTGTGGAAACACTGATCGTCAAAGTGTCTTTTTGCTATCCGAAATGAAGACACGATCAGACGATATATACGAAAGAAATAAACCGCATTTCTTCGTTTTTATGGCACTTGCAGCCTCTGGCTCAAGTGCCATATACCGATCACAGTTCCGTCTGTCGGTCGGTCCGAGTTTTTTGTCCCACTTATCCGAGTTAGGGTACTTCCAGATGTGCTAGTACCAGTGAAACTTGGCAGGCGTATCAGGGACCCGACCAAACTAACCTGGAAATAATCAGTTTCCTGATCCGACCATATGCGGGGGAGTGCGGGGCGCTGGAAACTTGAAAATTTAGGGCATTCTGTCACTTTTTTCCGAGTTAGGGTACTTCTAGATGAGCTAGGACAATGAAACTTGGCAGGAATATCAGGGACCCGTCCAAACGAACCTGGAAATAATCAGTTTCCCGATCCGACCATATGCGGGGGAGTGGGGGCGCTCGAAACTTGAAAATTTAGGGCATTTTGTCACACTTTTTCGAGTTAGGGTACTTCCAGATGAGCTAGGACAATGAAACTTGGCAGGAATATCAGGAACCCGACCAAACTGACCTGGAAATAATCAGTTTCCCGATCCGACCATATGCGGGGAAGTGGGGGCGCTGGAAACTTGAAAATTTAGGGCATTTTGTCACACTTTTTCGAGTTAGGGTACTTCCAGTTGTGCTAGGACCATGAAACTTGGCAGGCATATCAGAGACCCGACCAAACAAACTTAGAAATAATCAGTTTTCTGATCCGACCATTTTCGGGGGGGGGGGGGGGGTGGAGGGCAGGGGAATCCGGGAAATTGAGAAGTGTGTAACTTTCGAACGGATGATCGGATTGTAATGAAACTTCATAACTGAATAGAATATATTTCTGTAATATCCCGTTTAAAGTCTTGACCGGATTCGGTAGCCAGGGGGGAGTTGGGGGGGGGGAGACCGGAAATTTCAAGAAACGGTTAGAATGGAGGGATCGGAGTGAAACTTGCTGGGAAGAACAAGCATCTGCTCTAGAGAAGTCCTTTAGACCATTGTACTGGATCCGGACACTTATGGGGGGGGGAGGTTCCCGGAATTCCGGTGATGGTGGTTTTGGGGATTTTCACGATGAAACTTGGCAGGCATATCAGGGACCCAATCAAACTGACTTCAAAATCAAAAAAAATTTCGATCAGACAATGGTGGGGGGAGTGGAGGGAGGGGAATCCGGGAAATTGAGAAGTGTGTAACTTTCGAACGGATGATCGGATTGTAATGAAACTTCATAACTGAATAGAATATATATCTGTAATGTCCCGTTTAAAGTCTTGACCGGATTCGGTAGCCAGGGGGGAGTTGGGGGGGGGGAGACCGGAAATTTCAAGCAACGGTTAGAATGGAGGGATCGGAGTGAAACTTGCTGGGAAGAACAAGCATCTGCTCTAGATAAGTCCTTTAGACCATTGTACTTGATCCGGACACTTATGGGGGGGGGGGGGGGTCCCGGAATTCCGGTGATGGTGGTTTTGGGGATTTTCACGATGAAACTTGGCAGGCATATCAGGGACCCAATCAAACTGACTTCAAAATAAAAAAAAATTCGATCAGATAATGGTGGGGGGAGTGGAGGAAGGGGAATCCGCAGGGGAATCCGGGAAATTGAGAAGTGTGTAACTTTCGAACGGATGATCGGATTGTAATGAAACTTCATAACCGAATAGAATATATATCTGAAATGTCCCGTTTAAAGTCTTGACCGGATTCGGTAGCCAGGGGGGAGTTGGGGGGGGGGAGACCGGAAATTTCAAGCAACGGTTAGAATGGAGGGATCGGAGTGAAACTTGCTGGGAAGAACAAGCATCTGCTCTAGATAAGTCCTTTAGACCATTGTACTGGATCCGGACACTTATGGGGGGGGGGGGGGTCCCGGAATTCCGGTGATGGTGGTTTTGGGGATTTTCACGATGAAACTTGGCAGGCATATCAGGGACCCAATCAAACTGACTTCAATATAAACATTTTGTAGATCAGATAATGGTGGTGGGAGTGGAGGGAGGGGAATCCGAAATTTTCAGTCATGCGTAATTTTGGAATGGGTGATCGGATTCGAGTGAAATTTAAGAATTGAACAGAGGACATTTCTCCGATGATTTTTTTCATATCCGGACCGGATCCGGCAACTATTGGGGGGGGGGGGGGGGGGAAATACGTGACCCGTTTAGAATGGAGGGATCGGGATGGAACTTTGTGGGAAGAACAAACAGATGCTCTAGGTAAGTCATTTGCTGAATCGGATTGGCTATGTGCACCGCGGGGGAGCTGGGGGGGGGGGGGCGGAAATCTCGAGAAACGGTTAGAATGATGTTATCGGAGTGAAACTTGCTGGGAAGAACAAACATCTGGTCCATGTAAATCTTTTACATAATTTGACTGGATCCGGACACTTGAGGGGGGGGGGGGAGGAGAGGGTTTCCCGGAATTCCGTTTTTTGGGGGATTTTCACGACGAAACTTGGAAGGCATATCAGGGACCCGGTCAAACTGACTTGGAATAAAAAAATCCTCTATATGATAATCTTGGGGGGGGGGGAGTTGAGGGAGGGGAATCCGGAATATTGAGTCATGCGTAACTTTGGAACGGGTGATCGGATTCGAGTGAAATTTAATAATTAAACAGAGGACATTTTTCTCTGGTGACCTTTTTCATTTCCGGACCTAATCCGGCAATTGTTGGGGGGAGGGCGGAAAATACTTGACCCGCTTAGACTGGTGTGATCTGGATCGAACTTTGTGGGAATGACAAACAGGTGCTCTGGATTAATCATTTACAGAACCGGATTGGCTCCGGTTATTGTGGGTGGAGTTGGAGGAGGGGGGGGGGGGGGGTCTGGGATTCCGGTGATCGCGCGTTAAGGTACTTCCAGATGTGCTAGGACGATGAAACTTCGCTGGAATATTGGAGACTCAACAGCATTTGCTTAGAAATTGCTACTTCCCAAATCCGATTATTCCTTAAAGTACCAATCTTGACCGCAAAGTAAAAAAAATACTTTTAAGCAATATATGCATTTTCGTGATGCCCTTCAGCCCATTAGCAGTTTTGCCTCAAGGGTTTTGCTTACAAATGAAGTTCCAGCTCCCTTAGAGCGCGCATCTCAACCGCAAAGTCGAAACTTACTTTTGATCAATCAAATCATCTTGACCCATGCAAGTGCCATATGAGCTTACAGCTCTTGTTTAATAAAAAGGAGTTTGATATTAGATGGTCAAAGTTGGACAAAAACAGAATGTCAAGTGTAGCCATATAGCTAAAATAGGGCTTCCACAATGGTTGTGTTTTCTCAAAAATGACTAACTCTTATTGCAGTCTGTTAAAAATATTAGCAAATTCCTGGTAAATCCTGAATAAGTCCGGAAATCCTGCAAAATCCTGGAATCTGAAAAATCCTGAAAAAAATCCTGCCGGGATCCAAAAATCCTGAATTTCAGGATAAATCCTGCAAAGTGGAAGCTCTGCGTCAAATCTGTACCTTGTCAAATGCACCATCACACTAAGGCAAATTCTACACCAGTGTTGTTCGGTTTGGAAAACTAAAAAGATAATCATCATATCAGCTTTAAAAAAATCACATATCAAAGCTAAAACGACCGGAAGCAGTTACCGGTTGCCTTGTTTCGTCTATTCTTCCCTGTTTTTACTCATCATGATTCACTCTTGAGCACTTGAGTTTCATCAACTCTGCATTCGTTTTTTTTTCAGGGGATACAAGCATTAATAAGTGGCAATCGAACCCTTACATCACAGCCTTTGGACCCTGAATGGGTCCCATTAGCCAAAAAGCAAATGAAAGGGAAGGAGCCAGAGCATGAGCTGTTGTGGTACACTCAGGAAGGAATAGTTATCAAGCCCCTGTACACAGCTAAGGATATAGAAGGGTGAGGATTTGTTTTTATTTGAACTTTATTCAGAGATGTGGTTTTGTACTGCCAGTTGCCACAAACACGAAGTAAATGACATGTCTGGATCGTAACACTTTTGATAGTAATGATTGTTTTCCTAAGGATGTAAACTACTAATTATCGACAATCTGTCATTTAAGATGAAAACTAAAATTTACTTTCTTCAAGTCCTCCAACTTTGTACCATGCCCTAACGTGTCAGCACCGACGTTGGGGCACCATGCCCTAGAGTAAGGGTGTAGTACCCCTTTTATGAGAATGGGTTGAATTGAAAATTAGTTTTTTGAACAGATTTTTATGGGTGTACTAGAGGTCTTTTTTTTTTTTTTTTTATATGCCGCGTAGTATCTTTTACCTCATTCCCGTCCAATATGAATTGGCCCGGTGACTACGCTTCCACTTACCCTCGGTGACGCCAACGGTCTTATACCAAAACTTTCCTTTAATTATTCTGACCGACCTAACTAATTAGCGTCACCTACACTGTCCTCTATCTCTGCTTTTCATTTTTAAAATAATTCATTTTAAAATAAAATAGGTCCGTATCCAGGAATTTATTTCGGGAGGGGGGGGGGGGTGCTGTCCTTTAATTGCTCCAGGGCATGGTACCCCAGGTATGAGCACCGCTCCTTGTAGGTTGGGGCACGCCTTATAGGACACGTCGTACATATGATGCTAATAATTCTTTCTACTTCAGTAGTAGTTCCACCCATTCTCGTTCCCGAGATTGTTCACTTCATATGTGCATCCTATCTCCTCTGTTAGCAATAAACTGATTATCATCCTTGCCACGTTTGTTCTCTTTACCTATCATGCGCCCGATCATTGTTTCCGAGGAGCTTATTCGTCCGGAGACCGGTTATGCAAGTTTGCCAAGATTGCCATCCGAGGCAAGGGACATGGATAAGCATAGCTTAGTTGCAAAGTGTTCAACTATTTCAGAGCATCTGAGTAGAAACACTGTGTAGTGCGAGGTGTCCTTTAAGCTTGGAACATTGCGCCCAAATATTGAGGATTTTTGTATGACTGGATCAGGGTGGTTATTCACACCTTCTTTGCTCAGTAACAGCTATTCCCTTCCCTTCACCATGCGTGAAGCAACGATTCTTGATTATGTTCCGTAGATCTGAGCGGATGTCTACTCGATAGCTTGTATATCATCTATATTGCATAGCGCCATAGGGCAAGTGTAAACTTTGCAGGGACACGATAATGCTCATTCGGGTTAGCAATCGCTTGTCCGGAGCAGGAAGGCGTTGTGAAAAGGGAAGACGGATGTTATTAAGTTTTCTGTTTATTTAAACATATCTTTTTTCAGCCTGGGGCACGAGCTGCCGGGGAAATACCCATACACTCGAGGCCCTTATCCAACTATGTACTCCCAGCGCCCGTGGACCATTCGACAGTATGCTGGCTTCAGTACAGTTGAAGAAAGTAACAAATTTTACCGAGAGAATATTAAGGCTGGACAGCAAGGTCTTAGTGTTGCATTTGACTTGGCTACTCATTGTGGGTAAGTTCATTTCTGATCTAGCTAGTTTCAATCTTGGACGTAACCTCCGGGACTTAAGATGCATGCCCCGCTTACAACACTGATCAACTTTACTCGCAAACCTCCACCTGTTTGCACTCCCAAAAGTTCAAAGTTTTGTGTTAGCATCTTTTGTTGACCCTAATAACATATTGCAAGCGGCAGTGATGGAACCTAGAGCATCGTAAGTGTGTCCATTTACGACGTTCCCAGACCGAAACCTTAGCCTATACGTTTACGTCTTATACGTTTATACCAATCAGTTCTTCTCGAGACCCCTTGGACCTTGGTCTCACGATCCTTGTTTCCGGTAAGCATAGCACAACAATGGTAAGACGGCAAGACTAGCTGTCCGAATCTCTAGTTGAGTTTTTGCAGATACCATGGTATCTGATACCACGGCCGGATCAGTTACCACGGTCCAACCGTGGTAACTGATCGTGGTATCTGAAAAAGTCGTCTCACTTTCATCAGGTTTTGTCAAATTGTTGGGAAAGAAGTTTGGCACTTAGTGATGTGACTGAATATCAGTTTTTCTTTTGGGATGAATTCGAAAAGTGCAATTTCGGCAATAGTCATTTTTGCAGAGCAACCGTGTATGAGATACCACGGTAACTGCAAAAACGACTAATTGCAGATCCAGTTACTGTGGTAACAGATACCATGGTATCTGCAAAATTGCAACTTTTGTCTTTCTCATTGAAGTCAAGCAGATCATAGTGTGGATAATAGTGGAGTAGAATCCTTGTGCTCTACATCTTAGTATTCTTTTGAAGTAGTCAAGTAGCTTGGAATATTGAAGAAGTAAATACCGTATTTACACCCTCGTTTACACCTCAATGTCTTTTAAAGTTTAAATCAGTTTAAAATACTCTATATGACTAAGTCCAAAACACGCCACTGAACCTCGGGAAGAACGAGAAACGTCGCCCGAACGATTACTCAAATCCTGCGTCAACCAATAAACGGCGTATGTTCGACACAGCTGTGGTAACGCTTCCGGCTCTTTCGCTAGGCGGCGATTCTTCATCGGCTCGTAGAGTTAGTCCTCGCAGTGCAAGCCGACGACGCTATATTACGTCTTTTGCTTTCTGAAGTTTTACTATTTGATTTTTATTGCTTCGTTTTAGATACGATTCGGATAACCCTCGGGTCTACGGTGATGTTGGCATGGCTGGAGTGGCTATAGATTCAGTGGAAGACATGAAACAGCTTTTCGATGGAATCCCTCTTGACAAGATGTCTGTCTCTATGACAATGAACGGCGCTGTCGCTCCGATCCTTGCAATGTATATCGTCGCAGCTGAGGAGCAGGTAATACTCTATATGACTAAGTCCAAAACACGCCAGTGATCCTCAGGAAGAACGAGAAAACGTCTCACTAACGACTCGAACTCAACAACTCAAATCCTGTGTCAACCAATCACGGCTATCGTTCGGGACAGCTGTGGTGCCGCTTCTGGCTCTTCACTAGGTACACAGGGATTTTGCATCTGCAGGGAGGGTTAAGCCGCTTTCAAATTGACGCGTCGTTGCGTATGCGTTTATCTTGCGTTGCCTACAGGTTGTGCAACGTATCTTTCACACCTGCGCGAGAAGCTTTCGCGCTGGATGCTCATTTACATTTTCCTTTCTCGGCTTCTTCTGCTGAATTTTAGTTTCTTTCACTAATAGCAAGTTTTTCTTCGTCATCAGCATGTTTTTTTTTGTTTTTGTTTTTTTAAACTTCCATTTTCCCCTGACAAATCTGCGTCGACGCAAGCACGACGCAGCGGTTGCGTAGCTTACTGTGAAAGGCTCAACGCATCAATGTGGAAGCGGCTTTAGTCATCAAGGATTTGAGTTGTCATTAGGAGCGTAGGGGCTCTTTCGTCAGAAGGCCAAGAAAGCTGGCGTTGACCTTTCGTTTGACGCTTTTCTCAGAAAATTCTTGAGCCGGTAGGAACCAGTTCATCGCAGCGTATCAGGTAGCATGTGTCTTTGTTACACTTTCTTTACAACAGAATATCCTGAGGCAAGTAACATAATTCGTCTGGCACACATCTAGGGTGTGTTCTAGTCTCCTGTTTGTTATAGTAGCCATGTGTTTCACTGTGATTGAGTGCGGAAAAACTAACAAGGTATGAAGAAACAAAGGAAACAAATTTGTTTAGTAAATAAGGCTAGCATTAGAAGTACCTAGTAAAATAAGGCAAGCATTAGAAGTAGTCACTCAAGAAAAATGATTAATTTTCTTGTCCTCGATAGTCTGTAACATTCGCGAATAAAATATTGACGAAAAAATGTAGCTTTCTTACTTTTCCTGCTCATATTTTCGAAGTTTCACTTTCAGTCACGAGCGGAAACGGTATGAGAGGTAGAGGTTTGGAACGATTTTGCGGGGTGGGTCGGTCCTCCTACCAGTAGTCACTAAGAGCTAGCACCATCGTTACAACCTGTATATCCCTTCATATAGGTTGAAAGGACAATGGTAATTAGAGAAAAGGTATATCGCAGAATGTGGTTTTGGCACAGCGTTGTCGTGTTTAGCGTGCAGTAACGAAATCCCATATGCGAATTGGGAAATCCTTCAGCTTCACACGCTTGAAATTATAAGATGGGGGCTATTGAAAGTTACTAAACTAATTCCTCTTCTAGCTTTTAGCTATTTGGATTAAACTTGATTGATTGAAAAAAAAACGACAAAAGGTTTTGTTGATGTCCCTTTCATCATCAAGCGTTCGACTTCGGAGAGCCGATTTTAGCGGCTCTGTCAAGGCCCATTCACAACGGATTTTAACCAATACTCAGTACCAGCCAGTTCCGCAAATCGCTCTGAGACCGGTAATTAGCTGGGTTTCTGCCGTTCGCAATCGATACTGGTGCCAGTTTCGGGTACCAGCTAGTCTCGCACCCAAGTTGAAATCAGTTCAACTTTTCAGGGTACTAGCCAATCACATTACTTAGGGGAATTCTCAGGTATGTTCCGATTGGCTAACGCTGAACACGTCAGACCGAAGAACAATGACCTAAATTCACTTTCGGTTTTCAAGACAGCAAGGAGTGGATGTGATTTTATCTATTGGGCTTGGTTCGAAACTAGCCAATCAAAATATTCCTCAATATTCCCCAAAATAATCTGATTGGCTAGTACCCTCGAAAGTTGGGTGCGAGACTAGCTCAGTGGTTCCCAACCTTTTCCGCACCGCGTACCCCAAAAAAGGTTCGAAAAGGTTGCGTACCCCCATTTTCAAGACGTTAAAAACGCGATATTTATGTCATAAATGAAAAGGCATACACGTGTAGAAATATACAAAATCAATGGAGGCATTTGAGGCTGCGTTGTAGCAAAAATTTTGGCGAAACTCGGCTCGATGTCATTAACGGCAACATTTTTAACGGTCATCACATTTTTACCGGAGCTTGACATCACGTTTCCCACTAAATGGATTTTGAATCTAGTCATAAGTTCTACCCTGTCACTGCAGAGTGCAGACTGATAAATAACAGGCACACGAATAGTTTTTTCATGCTGTCCTGGTACTGGAGGTTTTTGCAAAACAGAATATTTTCTATATGTCAGAATCTTGATAACGGACAAATACTATCATCTGAGCTTTATATGACACATCCCGCAAATCATGCTTTCATCAAGCTGCATCGCAGACATTTTCGTTAATTTTGTTCTAGACCTGAATGACAATATTACTTGCAATGCCTTCGCTTCTTTTTGAACAATATTGTTTGACACAGGAATAGATTTTACAGCAGTAGGCTAGCTGCTCTGGAATCAATATTAGTTCATGAATTTCATTAGGGCTTGCATTCAGAGGCGTCACGCATGGGCTGTGGACATCCCTCCCCCTAAGTGGTCGACCAGTTGGTAAAAAGAAACTGGACGGCGCGAAGCGCCGCAAATTTTCGTAAAAATAGTTATTTTTTTCGAAAAATAGTCGGTAAAAATTACCAGCCACTCGGTAAAAATATCTTGCCCACCAAAAAGTTTTTGGCTAGTGATGCCTCTGCTGGTAATATTAAGCTTTCGGCAATCAAAAATGAGTGAGGTGGTATTTTGATAATACAGATTAAACAGACTTTGGTACCTTCACGTACCCCTTGCAAGGGTCTCGCGTACCCCTTTGGGTACGCGTACCACCGGTTGGGAACCACTGCTAGCTTGTATCCGAAACTGGCACCAAGATCAATTGCGACGGCAGAAACCCAGCTAATTCTCGATCTCAGAGCGATTTCCGGAACTGGCTGGTATCGAGTCAAGTCCTATCTGCCAAGGCTCAAGCTGTTTCGTTGAAATCGGAAAAGTTTCCGATCCACCCGATTAACACTCAGCAGGTAAGGATGAACGCCTGTCTCCTCACAGTCGTATACAGTACGTCCTTACTCCTTTTGTGTTTAGGGAGTCTTTTCGTTTAGGGAGTCGAGGCCAAGCTTCTTTCCGGAACCATCCAAAATGACATCTTGAAAGAGTTCATGGTGCGAAACACATACATTTACCCACCCGAGCCGTCGATGAGAATCATCGGTGACATTTTCGGCTATATTTCCAAGAACATGCCCAAATACAACTCCATCAGTATTTCTGGATATCACATGCAAGAGGCTGGAGCGAACGCGACACTGGAGCTGGCGTTCACTATCGCTGATGGGCTGGAGTATATCCGCACTGGACTCAAAGCTGGCCTGACTGTTGATGAGTTTGCGCCTAGACTGTCGTTCTTCTTCGGAATTGGAATGAGCTTCTACATGGTAAGTTGTCTATTTTACTCGTCTTTAACGACTATCGCGAAAACCGGAGAAGCCATCAAAAGTTTGGCTTAAGAAGTTATGGTTGTAATAGCCTCGACTTCGACGTTCACACTAGTTTATAGACGTTTCGAATTGATTAAAACTCGAGGGGGTGGGTGTGGGGGGGGGGGGGGGGGGGGGTGATGACAGTGTTGGTATCTATGGCCCACTGTGTACTTTTTCTTTGCTGATGCAACTTTCCCGAATTTGTATACCCCCCCCCCCCCCCCGCGGCAGCTTTCCTCTTTTAATCTTCCCCGTCATGTCCATAACTAAAATGCTTTTTCGGCGGTCCCCCCCCCCCCCCACTACTTTTTAACAGTGTCATAGCATGGGGTAAGTTGCCTGAAATCAAAGGTGACCCAAGTAAATCTATGGCTATAGATCAGTATGGGCAATGCAGAAAAAGGTACGAGTTCCTGTGAATCCAGTAAAGGAAAGATGACCATGATTAGCAATCGGTAAATGTCGGCTCGATCCTTTATAAATTGGTAAGCCTTTCATACGTTTCACAGCCACCTTGCCTTCATTTAAGTACCGTCCGGCTTCGGTGGCAGTCTTGGGGCTCCTTTCCTCGCCGAAACGGGGATATGTTGAGCGTGTTCTACCCTTCTAACAATAGTAACTATTAGTTACTATTTTCGTTCCAACCTCGTAAAAAGTAACTACGCTGACCGTTCCAACCTTCTCCAAACAATAACTACTTGCTTACCAATGTCGGGAGCGTAGTAAGCGTGGTAACTACGCATCTCTGTAACGTTATTGGTCGGATTTGACCGTGGCATGAAATTCTGCTGGAAAATAGAAAAATCGTTCGAGTCTTGACGGCAAAAAGCCAGAAATCGTGACGTCCTGCGTAGTAACTACGGTAAGTAGGATGGAACACGCTCGTTGTCTCTGCGTGAGTTAATCTCAGAAGACTAGAGGTGTATTCTCGCCGTTCCCCGAGCACTCCTCGAGGAATCAAAGGGAACGGCGAGAATAGAGGGAGTCACTCCACGCGGACTCCGCGTACAGAAAACAGCGAGAACACTGGGAATGCTTCCGAAATGGATTTTGTTTGAAAAACAAATATACAGTTGACGAAATTAGTCTGGATCCACTTTATTTTTGGATTTGTCTAATCTGATTATTAATTTTACATTGCACCGACACCAGCAAAAATTGATTCCCCTCCGAATCTGAAAGAGAGTCCTTTTTGATGATGGTGATGATAATCGGAGCATTCCCCGTCCGTGGGGACTCGCGAGAATACGGGGAGCGAATCCCCGGGACAAAAAAAAAACGCGGGGACTCCTCAGGTGGAGTCCTTGGGGAACGGCGAGAATACGCCTTAGGTGGATAAAGGTTGGCGAGTTTGTCTTTCCAGCGTTTATGAGAACGAACGTGTGTGCAAAAATTGCCGTCCCACTTTTTCTTATCAAAATCCGTTTCACATTTCAGGAAATAGCAAAGCTTCGTGCTGCCCGTCGTCTGTGGGCTGAATCGGTAACGGAACACTTCCAGCCTAAAAACTCCAAGTCGACCATGCTACGCACCCATTGTCAGACCTCAGGATGGTCTCTGACAGAACAGGACCCGTACAACAACATCATTCGGACCACAGTCGAAGCGATGGCCGCTGTTTTCGGTGGTACTCAGTCGCTTCATACCAACTCGTTCGACGAGGCCCTTGCTTTGCCTTCAAAGTTTTCGTCTAGAATTGCAAGAAACACGCAGATCATTTTACAGGAAGAAACAGGGATTCCAAAGGCAAGTTTTTTTTCTACCGTTCCGGGCCGGAAGGTGGGTTCATCACGTCATTCATCTCATCAGAAACAGACAAATAAGATGAAAGGCGTTGCAGCTCCCTTAAAGGACCCCTCTTGCTTATTCTGCCTTTTATAATATATCTAGCTGGTTTGTGGAATTATAAGCTTCTAAAATCCCCACCCCCCTTTCTCCACTGTTTCGTTTTGTGCCTATGAATTTTAGCGCTTTTTGTGCAATGCCGAGTTTTGCCAGTTACACAAAGCTAAGTTTGCCGGAGTCTAAACTCCACTAACAACTCTTTCAAACATAAGGATACGAGAATCTTCTCTTTTTTACATCTTTTATTACTTAGTTTTCCAACTTTTTAATCACGGTGCGTTCGGTTTTCAAACGTTTTGCTCCCACCCGCCGCGTCGGAGAAGCAGGGAGGCTGAATAGTCTCGACAAGCGCTAACAAGAACATCGCTAATTTCAGGTGGAAAGTAATGGTATTTTTGGAAAACTTTTTTTCTGATCCTTTCATAGGCAAAAGATCATTTCTAGTAAGAGTTGTGCTTTAATTTGAACGGCCATAATTGTCTACGGTTATTAATAATTGGATCGGAATGACGTTCAGCTAATAAGTGGACCATAGAAAAGGCGATGGCCGTCAGAGCAAATTGTGCGATTCCTGCCAGTGGACCTAGGTTGTACTAAGCTATTTTTCAGAACCGGGGGGGGGGGGCTACTTCTAGATATTCTAAGGTCTACGTCATCCAGGTCTATAGATTGTTTTGGAAATATGGTTGAAAAAAGTATTAGTTCAACAGAAAGTGTGTAGGTATTACTAAGTTATGAATGTGAGAAATAGTTAGGATGTTTCATGGATACAGCATGAATCAGGAGCTTCGTCCATCACAAAAAGAGCCATAACACGGCAAATGTAGTACTGGCGATAAGCTAATCTTAACGCAAAATGTACTAATTGTACTATTACTGTTTACTCATTATTTAGTAAGATTACTGGATGCAGTAATGAAACATCTAGAGAATGATAATTCGTATGCTGAAATTATTTTGGGTGATATTATTAAGGCTTTCGACAGCATCAGTCATCAAATTGCAGTTGACGAAGAAGAGCAATGGGGGCTCGTGAGTTCATTGTTCGGTTAGTTGCTAGTTTTTATGGCACTTGCAGCCTCTGGCTCAAGTGCCATATACCGATCACAATTCCGTCTGTCGGTCGGTCGGTCGGTCCGAGTTTTTTGTCCCACATATCCGAGTTAGGGTACTTCCAGATGTGCTAGGACAATGAAACTTGGCAGGCATATCAGGGACCCGACCAAACTAACCTTTAAATGATCAGTTTCCCGATCCGACCATATGGGGGGGAGTGCGGGGCGCTGGAAACTTGCAAATTTAGGGCATTTTGTCACTTTTTTCTGAGTTAGGGTACTTCTAGATGAGCTAGGACAATGAAACTTGGCAGGAATATCAGGGACCCGACCAAACGAACCTGGAAATAATCAGTTTCCCGATCCGACCATATGCGGGGGAGTGGGGGCGCTCGAAACTTGAAAATTTAGGGCATTTTGTCACACTTTTTCGAGTTAGGGTACTTCCAGATGAGCTAGGACAATGAAACTTGGCAGGAATATCAGGGACCTGACCAAAGTAACCTGGAAATAATAAGTTTCCCGATCCGACCATATGCGGGGGAGTTGGGGCGCTGGAAACTTGAAAATTTAGGGCATTTTGTCACACTTTTTCGAGTGAGGGTACTTCCAGATGAGCTAGGACAATGAAACTTGGCAGGAATATCAGGGACCCGACCAAACTAACCTGGAAATAATCAGTTTCCCGATCCGACCATATGCGGGGAAGTGGGGGCGCTGGAAACTTGAAAATTTAGGGCATTTTGTCACACTTTTTCGAGTTAGGGTACTTCCAGTTGTGCTAGGACCATGAAACTTGGCAGGCATATCAGAGACCCGACCAAACAAAATTAGGAATAATCAGTTTTCTGATCCGACCATTTTGGGGGGGGGGGGTGGAGGGCAGGGGAATCCGGGAAACTGAGAAGTGTGTAACTTTCGAACGGATGATCGGATTGTAGTGAAACTTCATAACTGAAGAGAATATATATCTGTAATGTCCCGTTTAAAGTCTTGACCGGAATCGGTAGCCAGGGGGGAGTTGGGGGGGGGGGGGGGAGACCGGAAATTTCAAGAAACGGTTAGAATGGAGGGATCGGAATGAAACTTGCTGGGAAGAACAAGCATCTGCTCTAGATAAGTCCTTTAGACCATTGTACTGGATCCGGACACTTATGGGGGGGAGGGTCCCGGAATTCCGGTGATGGTGGTTTTTTGGATTTTCACGATGAAACTTGGCAGGCATATCAGGGACCCAATCAAACTGACTTCAAAATAAAAATATTGTCGGTCAGATAATGGTGGGGGAGTGGAGGGAGGGGAATCCGCAGGGGAATCCGGGAAATTGAGAAGTGTGTAACTTTTGAACGGATGATCGGATTGTAATGAAACTTCATAACTGAACAGAATATATATCTGTAATGTCCCGTTTAAAGTCTTGACCGGATTCGGTAGCCAGGGGGAGTTGGGGGGGGGGGGGGAGACCGGAAATTTCAAGAAACGGTTAGAATGGAGGGATCGGAGTGAAACTTGCTGGGAAGAACAAGCATCTGCTCTAGATAAGTCCTTTAGACCATTGTACTTGATCCGGACACTTATGGGGGGGGGGGTCCCGGAATTCCGGTGATGGTGGTTTTGGGGATTTTCACGATGAAACTTGGCAGGCATATCAGGGACCCAATCAAACTGACTTCAAAATAAAAATTTTGTCGATCAGATAATGGTGGGGGGAGTGGAGGGAGGGGAATCCGAAATTTTCAGTCATGCGTAATTTTGGAATGGGTGATCGGATTCGAGTGAAATTTAAGAATTCAACAGAGGACATTTCTCCGATGATTTTTTTCATATCCGGACCGGATCCGGCAACTATTGGGGGGGGGGGGCGGAAAATACGTGCCCCGTTTAGAATGGAGGGATCGGGATGGAACTTTGTGGGAAGAACAAGCAGATGCTCTAGGTAAGTCATTTGCTGAATCGGATTGGCTACGTGCACCGCGGGGGAGCTGGGTGGGGGGTGGTGGTGGACCGGAAATCTCGAGAAACGGTTAGAATGATGGTATCGGAGTGAAACTTGCTGGGAAGAACAAACATCTGGTCCATGTAAATCTTTTACATAATTTGACTGGATCCGGACACTTGAGGGGGGGGGGAGGGGTATCCCGGAATTCCGTTTTTGGGGGATTTTCACGACGAAACTTGGAAGGCATATCAGGGACCCGGTCAAACTGACTTGGAATAAAAAAAAAATCCTCGATATGATAATCTTGGGGGGGGGGGGGGGGAGTTGAGGGAGGGGAATCCGGAATATTGAGTCATGCGTAACTTTGGAACGGGTGATCGGATTCGAGTGAAATTTAATAATTAAACAGAGGACATTTTTCTCTTGTGACCTTTTTCATTTCCGGACCGAATCCGGCAATTATTGGGGGGAGGGCGGAAAATACTTGACCCGCTTAGACTGGTGTGATCTGGATCGAACTTCGTGGGAATGACAAACATATGCTCTGGATTAATCATTTACAGAACCGGATTGGCTCCGGTTATTGTGGGTGGAGTTGGAGGAGGGGGAGGGGGGGCTGGGATTCCGGTGATCGCGCGTTAAGGTACTTCCAGATGTGCTAGGACGATGAAACTTCGCTGGAATATTGGAGACTCAACAACATTTGCTTAGAAATTGCTACTTCCCAAATCCGATTATTCCTTAAAGTACCAATCTTGACCGCAAAGTAAAAAAAATACTTTTAAGCAATATATGCATTTTCGTGATGCCCATCAGCCCATTAGCAGTTTTGCCTCAAGGGTTTTGCTTACAAATGAAGTTCCAGCTCCCTTATAGCGCGCATCTCAACCGCAAAGTCGAAACTTACTTTTGATCAATCAAATCATCTTGACACAAGCAAATGCCATATGAGCTTACAGCTCTTGTTTAACGGGTAGGACTCAATGTGTTATGTGAAGTCCAGACAACATTTCCAGCTTTTTAGATATATTTTATGGAACCCCGCAAGGCACAAAGTTGTGGCCTTTAATCTTTTCGACCGTTTTAACAGCGTTTTGACCCATGTTTTAGATCGTTTTAAGCTTGCTGACGATCTATCGACATTATCTCTCCGGACGTTTCCTATGACCCCGACTGAGGTTTCCCTATCTTCTCTTTTCGAACTTTTGAAAAAGGATTTAGATGAAGTCAGGTTGTCCGTTAGTATACCGAAAAGCATGGTAATGAAGGTCTCTTTCTTAAAACGGGAATTGCCGGCTGTTGAAGAAATTGGTCTGGAAATAAAATTCTCTGTTAAACTTCTTGGGGTGAAAATAGATAATGACTTGAAGTGGAGAACACATGTTGATTCCATGATTGCAAGATCTGCCCTACTGCACCTGACGTTGAACTTTGGAAAAAAATGTTTAACTTCTGACAACCATCGGACTATTTTCCCAGACTTTGATACTCCAGACCAGGCCAGACCGAACACAAGGGGAACACTAGCTAACATTGACAAGCCGCGATTTCTTCAGTCCCCCATAAACTCAACCGAAAGGTATTTATCTTCGTTTGTGCCTTATTTTATTCGTAATTTTAACTGTCAGAATAATAATCAGCCGTGATTCGCAATTTGTTATGCTGACGATCCGCAGCTAGCAGTTGTAAATGCTATTAAGGAAATAAATGAGTTATTATTATTATTAATAATAAATAAATAAATACGCATTTATAGGTGATCGACCCATGGGCAGGATCATACATGATGGAATCGCTAACAGAGGAAGTTTACACGAAAGCGAAGCAGATCGTTAACGACGTCGAGAAGATGGGAGGGATGGCAAAGGCTGTTGCCTCCGGTTGGCCGAAATTGAAAATTGAGGAATGCGCAGCCAAAAAGCAAGCGATGATTGACAGTGCTGCAGGTAGGCAGTAGAATCCCCCACGTCATCCCCTCGTTCTAATTCCAATGTGCTCGGTTGAATCAAAGCAAAACAGATCATTGATGACGGAGCCGGAGCACGGAGCTCATTTTATATTCGTTTTTGGGATCCCAAAACGTAAGTGGAGGGATACCTATGACATCGCAAAAGTTGTCCGTCCGTCTGTAAGCACGATAACTCTGGAAGGGAATGAGATATTTTGATGAAACTTGGTGTGAGGATTCGTTGGGTCGGCGGACCAGTCGAGTTCGTAAATGGGCTTTGTAGCCCTAAATTTAGGGGTGGGGGAGGGGGTTCAAATTAAGGGGCAAACAAAATATTTTGAAACAGCTAATGTGATAGTCGATTATGGGGTAAGAAGACATGCTGAACACGATGGTGAAAACCATTTTGTAATCGGACAAGTAGTTCGCCCGGAATCCGGCAAAAACCGGAAAGTTTGTTAAAAGTAAAAGTTTTATTTGAAGTTGATTAGATGTTCGAATTAGAGGTAGGAAGACATGCTGAAGACGATAGTGAAAACCATTTTCTCGACGGACAAGTAGTTCGCCCGGAATCCGGCCCAAACCGGAAAGTTTGTTAAAATTAAAAGTTTTATTTGGAGTTGATCAGATGTCCGATTTAGGGCAAGAAGACATGCTGAACTTTTATGTGAAAACAATTTTCTACCCGGACATGTAATTCGCCCGGAATCCGGCCAAAACCGGAAAATTGTTAGAAGTTAAAGTTTTATTTCTAGCTGATTAGATAACCGATTTAGTGGTAAGAAGAGACGCTGAATCCGTGTGTGACAATCATATTTTACCCGGACATATAGTTCGACCGGAATCCGGCTGGAGTCGGAAAATTTGTTATAAGTTAAATTTTTATTTGAAGTTGATTAGATGTTCATTATTGGGGAAAGAAGATACCGTGAGTTCGTTTTTGAGCTTTCTTTTTTCGCCGGGCAAGTAGTTCTAGAGTTCGGCCGAAACCGGGAAATTGGCAGAAGTGGCAGGAACTTTTCGTCAAAACAGATATGACTTATACGGGTAAACACACATGCTGAATCAATATCTGAACTTGGTTTTCTCAGATGATTAGCTATTTGGCCTTAATCTGTTTCTGAATTTTAATTGTAAGAATGTTCAAGGATTCTGGCGATGACTGGATCTGGCTAAGACAAGACCCAGTTGTCTGGATCAGATATTGAATTTTTGGGATCCCATCGAAAACTTTGGTTTTGTTCAGAAAGTTTCATAACATTTACAAAGGGTTGCGCAGTTTCTACAGATATGTTATTTTAAGTAGTGAATTGAAGTACTAAACTGCTGCTTAGGCGGGATTTGAACCTATGACCTTCGGCTTACACGGCCACTGGTATACCACTGAGCTGCCAAGGGGCTTGTGAACATATTTTGGTTTGCAAACCACTAATATAGTCAGCTAGAAGTGGGCTGTAGCGTAGGAACAATGATAAGGCCGAAGGCGAATTTGTCTAAGAAGTTAGACACCATGAACCTTTGCGACGATCTGGTTGACCCTGTTTCAGTTTACCAAATGAACAAATTCTTTGCAGGTATCTGTAATTCGTTACCTCCATTGAGTGAAAAGCCCCTTGAGCGTAGTGTTTCTGATATACCGATAATTATTCCTGCTATGGTTGAGGAAAAGATTCTCCGATTGAACCCGAATTGTTCTCACGTTAACAATGAGAAGCCAATTCGGTTACTGATACAATGCACATTTCTAATTTTTAAACCCATCGCAGCAGTCTTCAATCAATGCCTTCTTCAATGTATATATCCTAAGTGTTTCAAAACTGCTGAGGTTATACCAAAAAAAAAAAAATAACCCCTCTAGCCTTGATGATATGCGACCTATATCGAAGACTTCAGCATTGGCCAAGCTACTAGTGAGTTTTATATATGATTGGCATCTTTGTGAAGTATGTGATAATTTTGACCCCAATCAGTTTGGTTTTAGGCAAGGTATTAGCACATCGCATCTTTGTTAGCCCGCTTCATGACATACTAACTGCTCTTGAGGAAGATGATTCGTTTATTGACCTAATCCTCGCTGACCAAAAAAAGGCTTTCGATCTCCTGGATCATGCGGTTCTCTGAAATGCCATCTCTGAAATGGGTGTCAGTCAATTTTCGCAGTGTATGATTGCCAGTTTTCTCCAAGACCGGAGCCAAGTTGTTAAACTGAATGGTTCCGTTTTGGCAGTTGCAACAATAAATTGCGGTACCCCCAAGGAACTAAGTTAGGTCCTCTCATTGTGTTGCGAGAGCAACACTTTGGTTTTGTCCTGTTTTTTTTTTTTTTTTTTTTTTTTTTTCCTATGACTCCGATTTCATTTTATTCCTAGTAACTGGTAAGGGTCTAACCTGTGCGGTCTTTACGGAAAGTGTGGACCTTAGGCCGGATTGATGAATATGACATTACATTTTGGAAAGCTCCGTAGAACTCTTGCCTGGGGCCAATAAGGATGGTTTTTGCTTGTCCTCGAGCCAGAGCCTACGGTGTGCGAAGTGAAGTGGAGTTATATAGCCCATGTCAGAGAGGACTATCTGAAGTTGTGTAGCGAACCTTTCGTTTCATCAAACCATGTTTCTGCTTTCGAGTGGAAAGCTCCGTTCTAGCACGCAAGCAGGCAGGCACCAGTTTCAAATTGAAGATGGACTAAAATCTATAAGTGTTAAATATATGCGGCAGTTACCCGGCCCCACAGCCAACATATCTTCTTTGAGTGATAAATAGAAAAATCTACAGAAACGAAAAAGTGTCATTTTCCCACGGGTCCGAAAGTGCTGCCATCTATTGTTTCTATCCATGTCTGTTCGCGATTTCAGCTGAGTTTATCATTCCATTTCTTACACTTGGGAGTGAGGAAGAGAAGTGAGATCAGATGGGCCTCTTAAACTTTAAAAGTTCTCTCACTGCTAAAGAAATTAGAGCTTACCCTTTGCTCCTTTCTAAGTGGTGATATTAGAAAGTTGGCCTACGGCAAAAAAGTCAACTTTTGAACTAATACAGATAGATTTTTTTTTTCAACGGCAGTCGATAGATATTGGTGAGCTGATCAAAGTATATGTCATCCATTTTTTGGTACAAAAATTCCTTCATGAGATATAACAGTTTGAAAGTTTAAGAGGGGTTGACAACTTCCGTAGTAAGGTACACACTGAAACCAAAATTAGGCCGATCCCAATTGTGAGACATGTAGGGGACTTGTAAGCAACAGTCGGCTGTTAGACCATAATCATCTTCAGTGATGAGGGGTTTGCAGCTTTTGCTAGTTGGTGTACCTATTATTTGTTTCTGGTGTATTCGATGGTAAGAACAATTTGGTTCCCAATTGTAAGATAGGAAAGGGACTGTAAGTAATAATCACCTGTTACCATCTTCAGCGATGAGGGGTTTGCAACTTTTGCTAGCTGGTGTAGCCTACCCACTATTTGTTTCCGGTGAACTTGATGTCTATCATGGGAGAGGGACTTGTAAGTACGAATCGGTTCACGAGCGGCTAGAAATTTGTGCAAATTGGTGCACATCGTATTCGATTTTTTTAAATCTAACGGTAAGAAAGTTTGTATCGATGGTCTACCGCTGTAAACTAGGATTAACTATTTACGCAACGGGTACGAACATAATTTAAAACAATGAGGTAGTTTCGTAATAATTAATAGTGTCATCTATGGTATTTTAATCCTGAAAAGTTACGCATAGCTTTATGATACCAACTAGATTATATAAGACATTGTCCCAAGTTTTCATCCGTCACGATGTCTACGATTGAAAACGATAAAGTTCAACTGACTGCAAAGTCAGTTTAGTCCGTTCTTCCGATGTTCTTTTGTTGTTGTTTTTACAACGCTGAGGAATAGACTTTGATCATGTGATTACTGATTGTGTTCTTCTTAGAACATACCGTTTTGTAAGCTTTGATAAGTTGACAACTTCAGCATTTAACCGACAGCAAAGAAACAAAACCAAAGTGTTGCTCTCGCAACACTTTAGTCGGCGAAGCCGGACAAAGGTTGCCGCAACACTTCACGTTGCCCAGGCAACGTAGGTCTAGTTTTTCTTTGTTCTGTTAATAATGTTGCTAAATATTTCCTTCATGGGTATAAATTTGCAGATGATCTTTCCCTTCTCGTTATTTCTAAGCTTTCTTTCACACTTCCGAACAGTTCAAATCCGGTGCGGGAATCTATCACTTCCCTTAAAACTCAACTGTCAAGCAAGAAAAGGCAAATTTATGATAATAAGTCTTCGGTTGTGCGGTTTAGCAGACTTAGAGGAGACACTGCTGAATATCCATCTTATTCAGGCAGTGTAAATCCGTTAAATTGCTTGGGATAATAATCGATGATGATCTGGAAAGGGGATTCTCATGTTGACAGTATTATCCGTAAACTCAACTTTTTAATTAAATCCCTCTCTACCCTTAGATCTTTCGGTTTGGATACTAAATGCCTCCTCTGTTATTTCAAAACTTATATCCGTCCTCATTTAGAATATGCTTCACCGGTTTGGCATTCTTATCTTTCTGCAGAGCTCTCTGATCGCCTGAAAAATGTCCAAAAGAGAGCAGTAAGAATCATTCTGGGTGATCATAATATTTCGTATGAAGAGGCTCAAATTAAACTGGACGTTCCTAAATTAACTGACCGCAGAAATCTCTTTCAAAAAAGTTTGGAGCAAAGATACTGTGTTGTCCCGAGATATTCCCACCTCCCCTCCCATCTTCCGTGCGTCGGTCCGAGGGGAACACTGGCAATCAGTTGTCTCCGTACCCTGCTAATTCTTCTGCCCAATTTTATTTCATCCCATCGTTTATTTCTGGTCATATCTTGTAAGTGTATTAATTGTTAATTTGTTTTGTGTCTCCGTACCCTGCTAATTCTTCTGCCCAATTTTGTTTCATCCCATCATTTATTTCTGGTCATATCTTGTAAGTGTATTAGTTAATTTGTTTCGTGTCTGTGTATTTCGTAAGTATTTTATTCCTCTTCTAGCTTTAAGCTATTTGGAAAATAAACTTGATTGATTGATTCAAAAAAAGTTGTCATCATGTCACGGGATTGGGTAAATTATTTAGGATAAAATTTGTGACGGTGGAAGTCTTTTATATAGCGTTCCATCATTACATATTATTTGGATATGATATAAAAAACCCATTTGTTGAAGTAGTACAAAAATTCCGTTATGACCTTTAAGTATTATTTTTTTCGCTAAAAATAACGTTGCAAACCATGTTTTTTGTTACGTTTTATATTTCTCATGATTTTTATGTAAAACCAACCGAAGGTGTGTTTTATATGTGATATTTTGAAATTGCGCATTCTTGTATAACTGTTATAAAACCTCTGACAGTGCAGTTACAAGCGCATGTATGAGCCGCACTCACGAGCCCTGTGGAACGAAAACCCGATCGAAGGTACAGGAGGGGTATCCAGTCTCAGACAAGATTTCAAATTTCCAGAGAAGTCTTTCCTTCAGAATAGTCTATCTGGCTTAAAAAGGAACCAATAAATATGACAAACATAACAGATTGAAGCTAACTGAATGGTTTACATATTGGATAAATAATATTGCTTCAGTATTTCTAGTTAAATATATTTTTCTTTTCAAACAAGATCCCTTCATTCTAACCTTACCTCGATTGACTACAAAATGATGAAAAAGGTAGAGTTAGTAAAGTCAACAGCCAGAAAATCCCTTTTCAAACCAGCTTCAAAACAAAGAAAAGGCACAGAATGTGAATATTTTTGGACACTTGACTGTCCAAAAAAGTCATATTTTCCCTCTTGACTGTCAGGACAGCATGTACATTTCAGTTTAACATTTTTGCGGCAAAAATCGACGCAGAGTAAAAACGAGGTACCCCTCCTGTACTGACTGCTTAGATGTCTATTTCCCTGCCCCTTCTTCAGAAATTTGGACAGATTGGTACCAAAATAAAACCCTGTTTCTTCTATTATACACGGTTTTTTATTGAGAAAGTGAAGATCTTACATATTTTCATGAAGATCGCATGTCGTTTAGCCCTAAGCGGTATACCACCTCTCGGTCCTTGGTATTAGGTAAATTTCGGCGTGGCTTTATAACTAACTGTCCAATCACGCATCAATACTATCACACAACCTGCTTGAAGTTATCGATAGACGGGTGGTTAAAACGTTGGACTTGAAATAAGAAGGATGTGGGCCCCAAAGTTCGAATCCTTGCCGAGACGCGCGACAGTCAACGGAACCATTGTTGCGGTTCAGTAAGCTAGCCGCAGGCTACCCAGCTGTGAAAACGGTACCTAGAGAAATCTAGGGTAAAGCGCGGGAAGCGTTCGATGCTTTGTCCCCAACCATGCATCGCAAACGCAACATGAGATCGGCACCTGCGCTACGCGACCCTGAATGATTCGCATGCGAAAGCTGGTGTGCTTGACGGAAATTCCTTCGTGGATGCGAGGCAAGCTTGTTTGAAATGTGCAATGCTGTTTTTGTGTGTGTCAAGGATAGGTCATTGAGCCTCTGTAGAATTAGCAGTTCATCACAAGTAGGACCATGTAAGCTTTAAGTTTCCAACTGGCTCGCCCAACCACTTTCACCAAATGGGCCTCATTCTTATCCTAAAACTTAGTCTATTCTTGATCTATAGCTATGCTGTTCTCGTTTAGAGGTCATCGTTGGAGTCAACAAGTACAAACTAGAGAAGGAGGAACCTCTTGAAGTGCGAACCATCGACAATAACGATGTGCGAAGACAGCAGATAGAAAAGCTCCAGCGAATCAGAAATACTCGGGACTCGAAGCGTGTGGAGAAGGCCCTTGATGCGCTCACGAAAGCTGCCGAGACGGGAGACGGTAATGTTCTTGAGTTGTCAGTTGAAGCCGCACGGGCAAGATGCACTGTTGGAGAGATCACACAAGCTATGGAGAAGGTAAATCATGTGTGAAACTACCATAGTGAAAATAGACTGTAATGTGGCCTACTCCCAGCAGTCCCAGCTGCAATATATTCTGGCTAATGGTCCATAATGGTATCCATTCCCAGCAAGGTCCTTCCGCTACCTACACTCTCACAAGTTTCATGATAATTAACACTAGATGCGTATCCTTGTGTTGAATGTCGTCAACACTTTCAGCCAACGACGAATCCCTGATTTTGGGCTACCATACAAATGCCGGTACCCAGTACAGTATTGATGATTCCAGTGAAGTTCATAAACCAACAAATCAGAACTCGTTGGTGGTGAAGTAGGTCAGGGGCTAGGGTACCCAAATCCTGAGTATAACCAGCGTTTGGCAAGGAATGTCAACAAATCAGGGATTTGTGGTAGACTGCCCTTTCGATGTTGGCCCCCCTTCCGCGCTGGGGTCTTTAGGCAGCTGCCTAGTTTGTCTCGGCACAAGTTTACCACTGGTCACACCATGGTACTTTCGGTGATGCGTATCTAAAAAACAGTGAATGTTGAACGCAAGTGAGACAACATTCGCGTATACTGTGGTATTACGACAGTGCTAGAGATATCTATAAAAGAGTAAATCTGTCCATCCGCCGTGGTCCTGGGTTCTACGAAACTTCTGTCATTGTTAACGTTTCGACATAGCGCACGTCAGGTATGGCCTAGGAAACTGCTGAACTCTATCTACCTTTATAATATAGTCAAGTTCATACCGCTTTTCCTTTTTTATAGGTTTTCGGCCGGCATGTAGCATCCGACCGATTGGTCTCTGGAGCTTACAAAGCTGAGTATGCAAATCAGAATGAACTAGACGCTGTCTCAAAACGAGTAAGTATTGCGATTAAGGATTTAGACGGTGAAATTGAAAAATTACTTTGTGTCGTAGGGACAAGGGTGCTTTTCAAGCATAACAGTTTGTTTTATTAGGGTAGTTCCAGCGACTTATTATTAGTTAAGATCGTTACTATTCTTGTTATTATTGCCGTTTCGTCGATCACCATAATAAGTAAATAAGCTCCTCCCTCTTATTATTTTCGTTCCGCGTCTGTTACGATCTTTACAATTTACTTATGATGGTCCCGAGCATCGTAAGCGATAATAACTATTGGCTCTGCAGAAAATCCCGTGTGATGACGTATGTCCGCGTTGTTGTTATTTTCGTTCCATAGAGCATTATAACTATTACAATACGGCGCTCGCCCCTCCTCTCATCATCATAACTTGTAATAACTCACTGGAACGCTAACTAGATTCGCATCTTTGAACAGAATGAATGAATGAATGATTTATTTGCACATTAAAGCCATCCGGCCATCATGCAACAAAACGAAACAAAAAGTGAACAGTCTTACATGCGCATATCCACACTAACACACTCTTAATATTTTTAATTTACACTGCATACTTTATTAGCACTAAAAACACAACTTCCCCATCAGAAGAAATCTTTCCGGTGTTTAAAAGCTAACCTGAGGAACTTCCCAATATTTCTTATTTCTTTAAAATCTTTACTTCCCATCATTTTAATAATCCATTTCTTATCGGTTCCCCCCACCCCGAAAATCTCCTCCCTTAGCCCCCGTAACTCTCTACAATCACACAAAAGGTGGCATATATCCTCGTTCATTTCTCCACACATAGGGCAGAAGTAGTAAGGACCCGATCTTTCCTCGTTTTTCCCCATATACTTTCTTCTTTTACCGAGCGGCAAACCATCAGCCCTCATACTTACAAACAAACCCAACTCCTCCCTACTTAACCCTACCTTAAAATATATTTCCTCACCCCACGTCTCTTTTGCCGCAGCGTACAACCTCAGAGATTCTGACTTACTCACCTCGCATAACCACGTCTGTATTTCCTGGTCTTGGAGTGTCTGTCTAACTACTCTAGTCACATTTCCTAACTCCCATCCTGGACCTTCCCCTTCATTCCACATATTACTTAAACCTGTATTATCTAAATTACACTTAATCTGGTGTGCCCACGACTGCTTCCTTCCGTCACACAATGATTCTAGGTATGCCTCCTTTAGTAGTCTTGAATGGGGCATAATCAAAATTCTTTCCCAAAAATTTACCATACTCACTAGCCTCCTACTCCTTAGTGACAATAGACCTAAATCACCCTTTACCACTAGACCGTTAATTATATTATTTACACCTAGAATTCTTTTAAAGTAATTTAATTGCAACTTATCCAATTTCCCAGCTACTGCATATCCCCATATCTCTGCTCCGTAATGGATTATCGGCACTACTTTCGACAAAAATACTTCTTTAACCATTCTTACTTTACTACTATTTCTCAATCTACTGGCATGCAACATACTTACGCACCTTTTACCTTTCGTGACACAATATTCTATATGCTTACTTGCTCCTCCACGTGCACTCATCTTACATCCCAAATACATCCATTCTTCCTTCACCGCGATTCGTCTTCCCTTAAACACAAATTCTGGGTCTTCCGATGTTTTACCTCCCTTTCTATATATCATTACTACTGTCTTATCTACATTCAATTCTAGTTGTTTTTTGTCCAAATACTCACCCAGGATTTGGAGCAGCTTTTGCAGTTTTTGTTCAGATTCTGCGATCAGAGCAATATCATCTGCGAACAGTAGCAGACATAGCTGCGTAGTACGAAGTGTTACCATTAGCGTAGCTCGCTCCTCCATGAATTTCTCAATATCATTCAAAAACAAACTAAACAGCTTAGGTGATAGCGTACATCCTTGCTTCACGCCTACAAACGATCTTACACTCCTTGAAATTTTTCCCATCACCCGTACAACAAATTTTACCCATGTGTACATTTCGCACACCATCAAAATAAATCCAACGGGTAGCCCCAACTGCAACAAAGCCTCCACCAGTAACTTACGATTTACATTATCGAACGCTCCTTTAAGGTCTACGAACGCTACGAACAAACGACCCCTTCTCTTTCTTGTATATTTCTTTACTAACACATCCAACACGAATATCTGGTCTAGTGTACTGTAACCCTTTCGAAATCCAGCCTGTAATCCGCTTAACTTCCCTTTATTTTCTAACCATTTTTTTAATGTATTATCGATTGCCCTACAAAATAATTTACTCACCGTATTTCCCAACTGGATCCCTCTATAATTAACATGTTGACTACTATCCCCTTTCTTAAATATCGGGACCAAAACCGATGTACACCACTGGGTTGGCCAAACTACGTTCTTCTGGATTGAAGAGAAGATCAATGCCAACAGCGGCACCAAAAAAACACGACCCCACTTCCAAAGCGTAGTGGGTATACCATCAGTCCCTGGCGCCGACCCACCTTTCATAGTCTTCATTGCTGTTCAGACTTCCTCTTCTTTAAACGGCTGTAGTAGCTGAAGGTCCTCGTCTTCCACTGGTATCTTATCTTCAATCATAAGCTTCTCTTTTATTTCTTCGAGCTCTATCTTGTCCCTCATCGCTTCGTCGTCTTTTCTCTCGAGTACCGCCGGCCAAGTTTCCGCTGTTGGTGTGAGGTTCTCTTCTCTAGATCCAAGTTCCTTCCTAATACTACTCCAGAATTGCCTGCTATTTGTGTCTTTATAACTCGTTTCTATTAACCTAAGTCTTGATTTATCCTCTTCTATTTTTTTTGGGAAACTAACTTCTTATACTCTTTCCTTATCCTTCTATAATCAATTAGCCTATTTTTCAATTCTTCTCCATTTGACTCTTTCACTTTTATCAATGCAAAGACCACTTCCCTTCTCTTCTTCTCACAATCTCTATCAAAAAAATCTTTTTTCCTCTTCCTCTTTGGTTTATTTTCTCTCCGCGTCACACTTACTGCTGCTTCCTGTATTACCCGAGATAATTGATTAACAGCTTCCTCTACTCTATGTTCCTCAATAAGACTGTAGCATGCGTCTAATCTAGACTCAATCTGTACTTCTCCTAGTGCCTTAACATATTCTTTTTCTTCTATATCCTTAACGCAAATAGCCCTATGCACCTGTACATCACACTTTTCTCCTTTTCCTTTTGGGAGTTGCGATTGTCGATGGCAACGCAGCTCAACTTCCAACTCTAGTGGGACGTTGTCTGATCCAGTTACCTGCAGAATCCTGAAATTTTTACACTCGGGAAAAAGAGACATATCAACTAAAATATAATCTATTACGCTCGGTGACCCCGAAAAACAAGTGAAACCTCCCCCTAATTCAAAATCCTCTCCAACCCTACCATTAACAATCACCAAATTTTCCTTTCCCAACAAATCCAACAAATTTTCTCCCCATTTATTTCTTCTTCTTTTGTGGTCCTTACTTCTCCTCTCCACCATACCTCTCACACTATCATCCTCATTCACACAATCCCGGCCCCTATCCAATTCCTCAAGTTTACTTTAGACAGATATCGACTGCCGAGGTCTTACGTGCCATAAGAAGGCTGTAACTTAAATAGGGTCTTGAAACACGCTCTTTCTGCTTAAAAATCGTGATATCGTGATACCGCATCTACTTTTTCTTCCACGAAAGTGCCATAAACACTGAAAACAAGAGCTACCAGCTCATATGTGACTTGTTACGAGTAGGTTTTACAAGAAAGTAGGTGAGAACGTCACAAAATGCCCCTTCGACCCCCCTAGAATCGGACCTAGCAATAGGATATCTAGTTTCAGTCGAGTCTGAGCATTTCCGGCATCGCCTCGGAATTTCTAGGGCAAATGTGTCATCCCACTAATTAGATCCCTAGGAGCCACACTATTTCCGGTACTCCTCGCCCTCAAACTCCCCCTACCGCGGCCGAAGACACATAAACAGATGACCCAAAGCTTCTTCTCTTACCGGCTATCAAGTTTTTCTCGAATCTGAGCATTTTTCGCGAAAGTTCGCCCCCCCCCCCCTCCCTCTACTTTTCCAAGTCCATTCAAATCACTCCACTCGTTTGACCCCTATGCGAGCCAAAACATTCCGGGACTCCCCCTCCAAGTCCCCCCACTGTTGCCGAATACGTCCTTCAAGTTTGACTCCAATCGGAGCATATCTGTGAATTTCCGGTTTCCGGTTCATCCTCCTCCTACCCTGGCCGGATCCGGTCTGAACTTAATTAGCAAACTAGGCCGCGTAAACTCGGTACTGCCCAACTTACATCCCATCTGGCCCATTAGTTTGGTTTTTAGTTGAGTGTTCCTTGGAACAATCCACTATTGCGAGTGCTGTAGCAGCTTTCGGTTTTCGCCGTATTTGGTGGAGCTGATAACTCGTAAGCCAGTGCAAGTATCAAGTTCGAGCTTGGTCCACTTGTGGGTATTGGGGTCTAGTTGTGCCTTTTGGGGGGTCCCACCCCGGTTCAGGGGCAAATTGGCCCAGATTGCACAGTTAATATGTTCATAACTTGACAAGACCTGGACATAGGACGATGCAATTCCTTGTATTTGTAGATTCTAGGGCTGGGAAGTTGCTTTTAAAGTTGCACCTCCCCCAACCGCCCCGTTCATGGGCAACTGGGCCCACATTGCCCAGTAGTAAAGTTCGGTACCCGTGACAGGAATCAGCAGGCATCAAGTTGAAACTTGGTAGGTTTGTGACCATTGGGGTCTCTTTTTGCTTTTTACAAGTCCCAAACCCACCCCCCTTGGTTCAGGGGCAATTGTGTTCAGATTGCCCATTTTTTAATGTTTTTAACTCGACAATAACTGGAGGTAGGGCGATGACATTTCTTTGTGCTTTTGGATCGTAGGGTTTGGAATATATATGATATGATATCATATATATGTATATATGACATATATATGGAGTTGAACCACCCTCCCTGTTCATGGGCAAGTCGGCCCAATTTGTCCATGGGTTAAGCTTCTGACCCGTGACTGGAATCAAAGTCTATAAAGCTAGTATAGTCGAGGATGTTTAGGTCTAGATGTGCAATTTGATGACAAAGGGATATTAGGCTGCTACGGTTTGGTTTCTTGCACTTGTTATTAAATGGCTAATGGAAAAGAGGTTTAAAGGGTCGGACTGGCTAGCAAGACATTCAGTATTGAAACTCAAACCGCTCTTGCAAGATCTTGAAGATTTTCTTTGGATTTCTAAATGCGGTTTGTTTACATTAAAAGCTTTTAATTGGGATGATGACTTCGAATTAGGTTATTTCAGTATTTGTTTGGTTATGGGGGATGTCAAATGTCTTGGTTCTAACGCTGTTTATTTTATAAGATGTGATAAACAGTTTACTTTCATACGCCACGTCTGAGCGCTTGCGCACTTGTTCTGCATGTCACAAAGTTTCCAGAGCCCCTCCCCCCTCCAACTCCTCGTACCGTTGCCATATGTGGTTCGGAGACATGTTTTGCATGTCTATGTCATTATTTCTTATCACCCAAAAAGTTTCACTCGAATTAGACCACCCGTTCGCAACCTACGGAAGCTCCCTGGAGGTGTCAGGTCTGTAAGTCTGTTTGGTTGGGTCACTAATATGCCTGCCAAGTTTCATCGTCCTTAGCACGTCTTTAAGTATCCTAACCCGCGATCACCCGAATTCTGGGAAACCCCATCAAACTCCCCCCAAAGATCCCCGATATGATCTAGTTCTGTCAAGAACGTATCTAGGGCATATGCTTGTTCTTCCCACCAAATTACATCCCGATCCCTCGACGATAAGTGCTTCACGAAAATCCCGGTGCCCCCCTTCAACTCCCCCCACAAGTATCGGAACTGGTCCGGACTTGACGCGGAACATCTGAGACGACACCTCTTTCCACTTGCCAAGTTTCATTCAAATCGGGTCGTCCGTTGAAAAGTTATGAATGCCACTAGATTCCGGATTCCTCGTCCCTCCACTCCCCCCCCCCCCCCTCTAAGATGGACAGATCATGCAATGACTGATCTCAAGTCAGTTTGTTCGAGTCATTGATACGCCAGCCCAGTTTCATCGTGCTAGTACATCAGGAACTACCGAACTCGCGGGATCACCAGAATTCCGGACCCCCGCCCCCCAACTTGCCCCACAGTGCCCAAATTTGGTTCGGTTATGTCAGTGATGTATCTAGGACTTCCGCTTGCCCTTCCCACCAAGTTTCATCCCGATCCCTCCACGCGTAGCGTTTCTCAAGATTTCCGGTTCCCCCTCCAACTCCCCCCAAAGTCACCGGATCCGGTCCGGATTTTAAGTGGATGGTCTGAGGCACGAGGGCTGTCCAAATATCAAGTTTCAGTAAGATCCGATCACCCGTTCAAAAGCTATAAATACCTCAAGATTCCGGATTCCCCCTCGCTCCAGTCTCCCCACGATGCTCGGATCGGGGAAGTGACTATTTCCAACTTAATCATTTGGTGTCCCTGATATGCCTGCAAAGTTTCGTCGTCCTAGCTTATGTGGAAGTGCCGGACCCGGACCGACCGACAGACAGACCGATGGACGGACAGAAATTGCGATCGCTATATGGCACTTGCGGCCAAGTGCCATAAAGACTGAATGTGGTTTGGCGAATCTCGGATCCTTAATTTTCTTCCGTGAGCATTAGAATAATCACTGAATAAGTAGCAATGTAAGTAATATCTGTGAATTTAAAAAATCAACATGTAAGTTCATTCTTCCGAATAATTTTCAGTGTTTCCTTTCATTTTTATGTTTGTTCTCAATCTAAATAGGTTGCCATATAGACAGACAAGCATGTTTCGTGCTGCAAATGTTGATTGGTATTGACTCACATGAGAGGGTAGATTTGTGTCGAGGAAAACCTTAAAGTTTAACTGACAAGGTCTGATATTTGATGACGATTACCTGATGTTTGGATACAGTGAATTATTTTGACCCAACTCAGGGGTTTTAAATTTTTTCACCCTGGACTCTAGCTTCAACGTTCAGAATGTGCGCTGCTTGCAAGACAACCGAAAATTCATCCAGACGCGGAGAATTTGAATTTCAACAAAAGCCTGCATTTTCACTTGTTGTGGATGCTAAGCTCGGAAAAATGGAGGAAGCAACTCCTCTGAAGGGGAAGGGAATAGGAAAGGGATGATAAGACATGTCTTATGGTTATATGTGTTATTTTTGGGCAATGGCTTACTTCTATAGTTGTTGAGTAGTTCAAGCATAGAGGGACAAGCACATAGAGGTACCACAAATCCGAAAGAATGAGTCAATTTGATGAAATCGACTATCTGTGGATAGCGGCCTATTTAAGTAAAGAATTGAAGTGTTACTAGACTATCGGATCTCAGCCCTGTTCTGTTAAAAGATTGAATTTGTACTAGTTATATCCAGGTTTTGATTGGGACTTTAGTCTTGAATAGCGCAGCTAAAACAACACTAATTTGATCTTCAAAGAAAATTACAATCTAGATGTCTTAAATTGTCTCGATGTAAACGAATCTTGTGGAATGTACAGTAGTGACTTTAACCCTTACCTAGCGGTAGAAATGCAGACCACAAACAGATTATTTGTAAGGGGGACCCGATGTGTTACAGCCGCCACAGCCCCTTTTGGATAGTCGGATCCGATTCTCTCACCGGACACTGTTGGACCCCCGCTTAATTATGCTTGTAATTTCAGATTGACGACTTTGTGACAATCGAAGGTCGACGACCTCGTATCTTGGTAGCGAAAATGGGCCAGGATGGACATGATCGGGGAGCAAAGGTCATCGCCTCGGGATTTGCCGACCTCGGATTCGATGTTGACATAGGACCTCTTTTCCAGGTAAAGTAATATGAAGTTACTCGTTTGATATATTGTACACCGTATTAGGACACAGGGGAAGTCCCTGCCAAAACAATCAGATTACAATTGGGCAAACTATGCGAAAGGTTTGCGAGGAAGCAGTCAAATCAGCCGCTAAAGGAATCAGATTTGGTTACTGCAAAATTGTGCCGAACCGTTCCAGGTATAGCAGACCTGGGCTTGGGAAATTATATACTGCCTTTTGCGCACCGTATGTTAACTTCCTTGCTGGATTGCATTTTATACTTAGAAGAAAGGACCTTCAACGCCTACGCTCGACATACTTCAGATATCTGAGATTTCTTCTCTACCTACCACGGCGCACGCGGAACCGCTACCTGATCCGCCGTTTGTTGCTTTCCGACCCATTGTTGACGCTCGAAGCCCTCTCCTCTAATTTGTGTTCTCCGATTGGAAACTTACCTGTCCACGACCCCATCAATGTGATTCTGAATTAGTGAAAATATTTTTGAGTTTTTGTGATTATTTTATATTTCTTTGTCCTTTTTACTGCACTTACGCCCTTGGGCAGTGCGTCATAAATCCTTCATTCATCATTCATTCATTCATTCATTCATTACCAAAGGTTTCCCACCTGTTTGTGGAGCCAAGAACTTATAATGCTACTCTGTAGAAGAATCTCTCCCTTCCTGCAATGCATCCGCGAATGAGCGCTACGACCGAGCCTAGAACTTCTGATTTGTGCTAGACAGATCGTACACAGGCTATCCGTTAATTTCGCTTAGAAAAATAGTTATGGCTTAGGGCTTATTAATGGTTTATTAAAACAAAAAATAAATTCCTGGACTGAATTACTTTACTCCATCTGTCCAAAACAGGTACCCTTCAGTGCTTTACCAAGCAGTGGGCAAGGTGACCCTACACCATCGCAGTACTAAGGGATACGTGGTAGAAGGCCGTTGTAATAAAGGAACTTGAACAACTTCTCGTGGTCCCTTGGCTATACTAGACTGAACAATATGGATAAACTTCGATTTGGTGAAGCTGCCATACTCGCTTCAGAAGCGTTTTATTTCGGCTTTACTACAAAGCACGAAGTATTCCTTGAGATTAGAAGCGATGGCACGCATAGCTGAATCTCGTTCGGGAGCATGGAGATAGACATCCGCAGTGGATAGTTCTCATTGTAATAATAATAATATATTGCTAAAAATCAGGCCACAAAGCCTCTACAAAATTCGCTTAAAACTGTTAAGTTTAAACATTTCTTCCTGAAACATTCTTTCGATATGACTCTTGAACATGTTGAGTGACTGGCAATTGGCCGTTTCCTCCGGAAGGCTATCAGTTCTTGTGCGAGAAGTGCAACTCAGCTTTGCTGCCGAACGCTCGTCCTACCCATACCGAAAGGTTTCCAGGCGGCAAGCTGGGTGTCCCGACGAAGCAGTGACCCTTTCAACAAAATAAATCTTTTTTTAGACACCTGCAGAGGTGGCCCAGCAAGCAATCGACGCTGATGTTCACGTTGTTGGAGTCTCCTCCTTAGCTGCCGGTCATCGGACTCTTGTACCTGCGCTAGTCAAGTCCTTGACGGAAATGGGCCGACCGGACATTTTAGTCGTTGTCGGGGGTGTGATCCCGCCACAAGACTACGATTTGGTCTTTAAATCCGGTGCAGCTGCCATTTTCGGACCAGGTAAGTGGGACCCTCCCCACCCGCTAGCCAGCTAGGCGGAGTCCGGCACCGCGGAGAAACTGGACCTTGTACATCAAGAGAGACCAGTGCGTATTTCACGTTCTGACACAACTCCCGTCGCAATCAATGTAGCTGTTGTGTCCTCGTCATCCGACACGAAACACCAAGAGCAGATAACAGGAAATAGAGCTCGAACAGGCGAGGTTCGATGGCCTATGGCTGGTGGAGAAAAGCCGAAAGTGTGGTATTTTCTGTCGAATGGGTAGGGCTTTATTTTTTTGGCACTTGCAGCCTCTGGCTCAGTGCCATATACCGATCACAATTCCGTCTGTCGGTTAGTCGGTTAGTCCAAGTTTTTTGTCACACTTTTTCGAGTTAGGGTACTTCCAGATGTGCTAGGACCATGAAACTTGGCAGGCATATCAAAGACCCGACCAAATTAAACTTAGAAATAATCAGTTTTCCGATCCGACCATTTTTTTTTTTTGGGGGGGGGGGGGGCAGGGGAATCTGGGAAATTGAGTAGTGTGTAACTCTCGAACGGGTGATCGGATTGTAATGAAACTTAATAACTCAATAGATTATATATCTGCGATGTCCCGTTTAAAGTCTTGACCGGATTCGGTAGCCAGGGGGGAGTTGGGGGGGGGGGGAGACCGGAAATTTCAAGAAACGGTTAGAATGGAGGGATCGGAGTGAAACTTGCTGGGAAGAACAATCATCTGCTCTAGATAAATGGTTTAGACAATTGTTCTGGATCCGGACACTTAGGGGGGGGGGGGGGGGGTCACGGAATTCCGGTGATGGCGGTTTTGGGGATTTCCACGATGAAACTTGGCAGGCATGTCAGGGACCCGATCAAACTGACTTCAAAATAAAATTTTTGTCGATCTGATAATGGTGGGGGGAGTCGAGGGAGGGGAATCCGGAATAGTCAGTCATGCGTAACTTTGGAACGGATGATCGGATTCGAGTGAAATTTAAGGACTGAACAGGGGACATTTCTCTGGTGATTTTTTCACATCAGGACCGGATCCGGCAACTGGGGGGGGGGGGGGAATACTTGACCTACTTAGAATGGAGAGATCGGGATGGAACTTTGTGGGAAGAACAAACATATGCTCTGGATTAATCATTTACAGAACCGGATTGGCTCCGGGTATTGTGGGTGGAGTTGGAGGGGGGGGGGGGGGGGGTCTGGTATTCCGGTGATCGCGAGTTAAGGTACTTCCAGATGTGCTAGGACGATGAAACTTCGCTGGAATATTAGAGATTCAACAACATTTGCTTAGCAATTGCTACTTCCCACATCCTATTATTCCTTAAAGCACCAATCTCGACCGCAAAGTAAAAAAAATGCTTTTAAGCAATATATGCATTTTTATGATGCCCATCAGCCCATTATCATTTTTGCCTCAAGGGTTTTGCTTACAAATGAAGTTCTAGCTCCCTTAGAGTGCGCATCTCAACCGCAAAGTCTAAACTTACTTTTGATCAATCAAAACACCTTAACCCGTGCAAGTGCCATATGAGCTTACCGCTCTTGTTCATCTGGCATAGATGAGCAGTCGTTGGAGATTTCATTGTCTGTTACTGTGTCATATAAAAATTACGCCCAAGCAGCTGTCTGATATGTTACAAAACCAAACCCTTGCTTTATAAGAGGACAGATGAACGCCTTGAAGGCACCCGCTGCTCTGATACCACTTTGCTGCTTGTTTCCTATCCCCTCGAGTGTCCTTCCAGTTTTGCCAAGCTATATTCAGGCTAAGTATTGCCTTTGCTAAACATTGTCTCAGTATTTCGATCTACACGTCTCACAAGCTTCCATCTCATTAGTTGCGTTTCTGCAGATACCATGGCATCTGTTACCACGGTATGGCATGGCATCTGTTACCTTGGTTCGCCTCTGAGCATTGAAGATTCTAGTCTGTTTTTTTAAATGAACCCTTCATTCATTCATTCATTAAAACTGGATCAGCAATTAGTCTTTTCTGGTATCTGATACCACGGTCTAAAGTCATTTTCGCAGTTAACGTGGTATCTGAATATCAGATGCCACGGTACCTTGCCAGATACCACGGTAACTGCAAACAGCCTTTTGACCGTGGTATCAGATACCATGGACAAAGGTCCTGCTTCGACTGGATAGAACGAACCCGCCCCCCATTCCGCTAAGATGTGTTTGAGAAAGACTTGTTGCTGCGTAAGCGAACAAGGTATGCGTTGTACTGGCTAATCAGTGTACGGACATTTACAAAAATGGATGAATTTCAGGCACCAAGATCCCAGTTGCTGCCCTCGAAGTTCTGAATCTGATCATTGGATGGATAGATAAGAAGCAAACAGCTTCAAACAAGTAAAGCAAGGCGAGGTACAACTATTATTTTGTTATATACAACGCATTTAGTAATTCGCGGTGTTGTTTAGTAACGAAACATTTACACATTTTTTGTGACATGACTGCCTCAGACATAGATTTTAGTTTCGACTTCTTCTCAGGCTGAGTACACCCAAATAGGACATCCTGGCAATTCTGTTTTTGGGACATGGGGCGGGGAGAAAATGAGTACATACCAGTGATTGGGTATAGGTCCCGCTTCTCTAAATCGGGGACTTATGTGGGGGGGGGGGGTACACCAGTGGCTGATAGGGGCCGTTTCGAACAATCGGCAATGGGAAAAGTTTAGTGTCGAAATTTTGCTCTTGGACGTGTGTTTGACAGAAAAAAGATTAAGTGACTTCAGTCAAGTATACTTCTTTCATTGTTATTTGGTTATAGTTCTTTACAACTGAAGCCGAACATACAACAGGTAGTGGTAGGGAAGAGACTTGTGGGGTTCGTAGTCTTTCCGTTTGGATTCTAACGTCCTATTTAACATTTACGTATGCTATGGATCTGCCTATAATATAGGCAAACACTTCACTTCTGATCAGAGCAAAATAACACTAGAGAGTAGCTCCAAGACCTATGCTCGCCCTGCTTTGCAAATGGACCATACTCGTAGCGCCGCCCACTACGTTTGCGGCGTTTAAAGCAAGGCAAACTTGTGGGTTTAGAAATTTCTAGTAAAGCAAAGGTGCGGTCTGCACACACCAAGGAAGCAATGGAGGCTGCATCAATTTGTTTGCAATGTTCAGGATAAGAAGTTATCGGAGCCAGCGCTGCTGAACGACTGAATGAGTTTCGGTAGGGATGTTCTCTATCGCTAGTGGCGATAGTATCGCTGCTATTCGAGTGTGTGTCAATTTTGTCAAGTCTTGCCACTACTCCCTAAGGTTATGTCGCTCTGCTTCTGATGTACATGGTCTGCGACTATGAACAGTTGGAATTGCTTTGGAGATGGGTCGGTGGGTCTACTGTAGAATCTCGTCTGGGCCGTGCTGTAATCGTCTCCTCTCTCCCCACCGGTTCTTACCGTATCTCAACAGGACACATTAGATCAGAAGCAACGGAGGTCTCGAATCAGAGAATATGTTTCTTAGCTAGGAAGTCGTATTCCTATTGTAGGTTTCTTGGATTACTCCTCGAAGCCAAGATTGCTGTTGGCAAGTCGCTTTATGACGACAAAACAGCTGACCAACCTGATGACGTCAGAACTTCTTCCGCACCTGTTTTGTAAACTTTAAAAGCATCAACTACCCGAAGAGGTTCCTGCCAGGTTCATGGACTCTTTAGTATCTAGCCTTCGCCAAAGAAGGTCTTTTCTTCCTGAGTTATTCTGTTGGGTAAATGCGCAGTTTAACGAGGGATTTAGTTTTACAACAGGTTGTCATGTAACGTTTCCGACGCGTCGATGAAAACGTTGTTCGCAAGTGCGTTGGGCATGTTAACCGATTGAACAGGAATTCCATATTACAGATCTGATAATGTCTTAGAGGAGGGAGGGGGGACCCGCAATATTGCGGCACACTTAACCTCCCGAACGGTTGATCTGGCTCGGACCGAGCCTGCTAGATGGCAAACACATGGCCCAGATAAGCCATTCTGACTGGATTTGGCCACGCGGAAGCTTCATGTGAGCTTGTAGTTCTTGATTTACAGTAGCTCTTGCTGCAACCCACGGTAAAGACTAATGTAACACTTTTCTTATCATTATACCAACTAAACCTCATTCTATGATTTTTTCCTGGGTAACCAAAATAGTTTGCGTCCTTGCTTCGGATAGATAGACAGATATTTTTATTGATCCAACTCGTAGCGCCGAATTGGCACTAAATATGTCGACCATTATATTTAACGAGTTAAAATACCTCGAAATACCTTGAAATTCGCCCGTTTCTTGTTAATGAGAATAACGCACCATGAGCTCAGCCTTGGCTGCACCTAAAAACTTTTGCATTGACCTGGTTAAATTCAAATTCCGAAACCCACTCTATTGGTTATGTTTCGGATAAACGATCAGGTTCGGCTGCTCGCGTACTGAAATTCTTGCCAGGGTTTTCGGCACCGTCGTTAATTCTATTACGGAAAAGTTGCCATTTTTCAGCTTCATAATGAAAGTGCGGAATATCCGGCAGGGAGAACCTCATTGTCTTGTCCATACCCTTATAGTGCGAACACACGATCAGGATAGGGAGCTCGCGGACTGGAATTCCCTACCGTATTTTCGGCATTCTGGGTTTACCACCATCACTTCCATATGGAAAAGTTAAAATTTTCTCAACTTGATGGTGAAAGTGTAGGAAATCCTGATCGTGTGTTCAAGGCATTTCAGCGAGATGCAGGTATTCCAAGCACACTCAGTTGTTGGATACCACCTGTGCCGGACTTCCATCTGTTGGGGAAACCCTGAGTTGTTACACTGAATGTTGGTTACGCAGCGTTTTTCCAGCCAGAAATTCTGACAAAATACTTCAACCTGCCAACAATAAAACGTCTCCATAGCATTTATGACATCAGTACGGATGGCTCTCAAAAGTCCGCTACTTTTTTTTAGTCTTCTTTACCAACGCCACCGACGGAATCCCTTTCAGGGAGACCGTAATTCCTTTCAACTTGAAAGGAATTCTTGTCTCGCTGGACTTCTTCCCGAAAGGAATCCTTTCGGACCAGAATTCCTTTCGACTCGACGGGAGTTCTTGTCCATGTAAACGCTACATTAGACCAAGTGAATCTATCGCCAAACTCAAGAGACGAAAGTGAGTAGAATCACCGACCATCCTGGTTCCTTGGAAATCTATCCTTTGTTTCTTCAGCAAATCTACTCGATAAGTTAATCGTTACTTAACAAATTAAGTCAACGTACATCCCCGAGAGATTTTATTCTTGTTATTAAGAATGGGTCTCACAGGCACTAAAATTCGGAAATAGAAAATAACAAATCGATGTATTCTCATATTGTTCACCAGCAACCCATCATATAAATAACACATGAACACTCATTCACAATTTCACTTTGACTTTCCAGTCCCCGTGGACAGAAGAGCTACTAAACCAGAGGCAAGGCCGATGGTGAAGATATAGTTGATGGTGGGGTGGAATGACTTGAGAAGCACGAAGCCTAAGAGGATGACAATAGCCAAAAAGAGGGCATTGTTGTAGAAAATGGAGTAAGTTGTTGCTTCGTAGTCAGCAACTTCGTTTTTCTTCCACAAAATCCTGAAAGAAAAACCGTAAAGGTTCCAAGAAGAGCGTATCTTTCCAATTTCCCACCACAGTCGTACCAGTGCTGCATCCCAGTTTCGTCTCTTCGCTGTGGATAGCCTACACCACCTACGAACTTTTTTTTAAGCAGTGAACTGAAAGAGAAAAATGCTCCACAGGCGACATTTGAACCCAGGACCCTCTGCTTGAATTATATTCTCTCTGCTTAAATTAAATTATATTCGAAAAAACTGTCTTTGGTTTATTGGACACGGTACAAGTCCCTTGTGTAAGTACCATTTATGGTCTTTTTACCTACAAACATTAGTTGCGTTTGTGATCCAAATTCTCCTCGCGATTCTCCTATTGCGCGTTTTTGGACTATTCAAATGAAGAGAATTCTCCTTTTCTTGCGTTTTTGTCAGAATCGAGAACGGGGAAAGCCTCGCGATTTCTCTGCGTTCTCCTCACTGATTGGTCAATAGAGTGCGGGTGCTCGATATGCATAAACACGTATACCGGGTTGCGGACGAGCTGCAAAATTAGTGTTTTTGTCAAAAGCGAGAATGGAAAAGTCAGAGGGGCAAAAATGGTAATTTGTACAAGAAGCGAGAATTCGGGACGGAGAATTTGGATAAAAAACGCAACTATTGTCTCTGATTGTTTTGTACACAGTACAAAACAACTGTACTTGAACCAATCAACTGGACTGAACCAATCACAAACAAGGCGAGTGGCGGCTCTCAACTGTGGTGACATACTCTCTGGTAAGACTGGATTGGGCACCACAGCAAAAGCACGAAAACAACTGTGAAACTAAAATTTTCGTTGTTACGGAGAAAATGAGGATCATACGGAAAAAGGGTTGGGTGCCAGTTCTGCTGTAAAGGAAAATTTGGCGGTTACCTTCGGACTGCGCAACGACGATGTGTCTCTCCAGCAGCAGGTCTTTATAATTATCATCTTGGTGGGACATAGATAACATTCTAACAAAACCTAATCACTTTTGTCGAAATCGAAACCATTCCAAACCCCTCTCGGCTGCTCTTGGGATCCTTTGGCTTCCGATAGAAACACGGCAAAATCACGAAAAGCAAACAGGCCAATCAAAACTCAATCTAGTGCCGGTTACGGTTCATACAAATATCAAGTTCAACGCAAAATATCGAGAATAAGAATGAGTGGGACGATTAAGGAAGTAGACCGGATTAGTATTATCAGTATGACGGCACATTCAGCAATGCAACTAATATTCTGAACGACCTCGTGCTTATCAGAAAGGACAACTTCCACTTCCCCTCGGGTGGTTTTTTGGTCAGGCTAGTGGTGGGTTTCAGTATAATGGCTATGCGGTGGAAAGTGTTCCGTCTGCTCGCCTGGTGGTAACGAACATGGGTTCGTGTATAGAGGTCGTCCAGTGAGCTTTGCTGAGTAGTGTTGGGCGATATTCGATATCCATAACGATATATCGGACCAGATATCGATATATAATATAGAAACGTAAATATCGATATCGGAAACGATATTTGTCCGTTTGTCATTATTGTAAAGAATCCAGCATAACAAACATTTTATATATCCGAAACTGGAGCTTCGACTGGAGCAATATGTTTTCTATAATTCAGTTCTTATTTATTCGGAGTTTGAGATGATGCAATATGCTATTTAACGACAATTTTGTTCTTAAATTTTGGCGAAACGAGACGTATCCTAAAGCGAAACATGGTAAAGAAATATCGATATCAATATAATCGAATATCAAAGGTGAAAGTATCGATATATCGAAAAATCCAAATATCGCCCAACACTATTGCTGAGTAGGTGGGCCCTACACTTGCAATCGTACGGCCGTCGTTACCGCGCTCGTCCAGACACGGCGTGCTCTGATTGGCTGATAAACGCCAAAATGACCGGTTACGACACATTACGGTGGCTTTCGAAAACTTCTTAAGCCAAGACGAAATGTCTATAGTATTTTCCTATAGTATTTTCTTCGTTCTCTTTTCTCATAAAAAGGCAGAATAACTAGGTTTTACCCAGTCCCACATCATTAACGTAGCCACTGACTGACGACTAATGAAAAGATTCGCATGTGGCTTGGTACTGATAGCAGACAATTTCAAGGCAACCACTAAGTACAGTGCAATTTCGAAATCCAGGTTTGTAGAAAGATTGAACACTGGCATACTGCGATTCTGATGGAACAGAAGTCCAGATTTCTAGAGGCTCCCAAGTCATAAACGAATATGGTTTAGGATCGTATAGTTTATATAAATATATATATATATATAGTTATTAGATATATTTGATTAGATATTATATAGCTATTAGATATAGTTTAGGATTATAGGTTAAGGATCTGACTTACCTCTCGTCCTTTTCCTTTTTGCTCATTTTCTTGTCATCGCCTAATCTCTTGTTCATTTCTCTTGCAACTGCATCTTCTCTCTGAACAGCAATCTAGAAAGATCAGAAAACATAAAATTAGAGCAATTAACTATATTTTCATCCAGTGTACTAAAAACTGAAAGTCCCTAAGAACTAAAGTGACTCGGAAGAAAGTGAAAATGATTGTACCTCTGAAAAATTCTGCTGGCACTGGGCTTATGGATGTGCTTAACGTGGGCTGAACATAGTAGGGTCAGCTGATCTCAAATTTCAGGTAACAAATATTCTTTGAGCCCAAGCTGACAAGCATAGAAGTTGGGATTAGTCCGTTGTCCGATGGATCTTACTAAAAACTTCAGTTGGTTTATCACTTGTCCTTTCCTTCCAGCCAAGTTGGATAACTGTATGCATGTCTGGGCTGTGAAAGGTCCGTACTTTGTAGATAAATATTCCTTGAGCCCAAGCTGATAGTCGATAGAAGCTTCAGTTATTTATTGCAGGTTTGTTTCCTTCCCCGACGTCGACGCTGAAGGCTTCAGGTAGCAAATAGAAAATTCCATTTCAACTTTAGCATTATGTGCTTCGCATGAGTGAACCAAGACCTGAAGGACATAAGCAATAATGTTTCTTTTCCCTACCCCCAAGGTTTCCGAGCTTTTAAAACCGGCTTCAAGCCTCAAGTGGCGACTAAATTAACGGCATTTCCTCTTAGCCCATTCAAAATAACTGTGAGCCCTCGATAGCAGCATGACCGTCTTTCCACACGCCGAGTGATAAGCCAATAAGAAAAGATGGCAGGGGCCGTGCTACTTGTCAAGAGAATATATTATAGCTGGGCTGTATCTGCAGAAAGTAGAAACGGTGCAAATTCTGTTTTCGGTGAAGTGCAAGGACTTTGTTCCCTAATTAAGGGTGTGTTCAAGCCTCTTTTCAATATTTAGTAAAAGCTAACATGATCATTCCAACCTGTACAGTTGTATATCAACGGGTAGGGACGCAGGTAGTAGCTTTTAATAGTTGCGTTTTTGATCCGAATTCTCCGTTCCGAATTCTCGCTTCTAAATTCTCGATTCTCATACAAATTACCGTTTTTGCTCCTCTGACTTCTCCATTCTCGCTTTTGACAAAAACACTAATTTTGCATCTCGTCCGCAACCCGGTATACGTGTATATGGATATTGAACATCCGAACTCTGTTGACCAATCAGGGAGGAGAACGGAGAGAGGAGAATCGACAATTCACCATCGGAGCAAATTCTCGATTCTGCAGAATCGCGAGGCTTTCCCCGTTCTCGATTCTGACAAAAACGCAAGAAAAGGAGAATTCACTTCGTCTGAATAGTCCGAAAACGCGAAATAGGAGAATTCGGAGGAGAATCGCGAGGAGAATTCGGATCAAAAACGCAACTAATAATCACTGGGAGGAGTTTGGAACACATACTTTGTAAAGGGGAGCACTGTCCGTTTACTAAAAGCTAACATGATCATTCCAACCTGTATAGTTGTATATCAACGGGTAGGGACGCCGATAGTAGCTTGTAATAATCACTGGGAGGAGTTTGGAAAGAGGTAAGAAAGAGTAAAGAGGACCACTGTCCGAAGACTTTTTTCAAACTTAAATCTCACCGGATGCAGGATGTTCCCATAATGTTTTCAATTTTTTTACGGCCGCTTCTGAAGCTGGCACTGCATTTAGCAAAAAAAAATACCATCACCCCCTAACAAGGGTACCTCTAAAAAGCTCCGAAATATCCTGAGCCGCTGTAACTTTCATTTATTAAATTTTTGAACTGGACAGCATTGCCAGCATATCATTTTGACCCGAGTGATTTTCAAAGATAAACAGTTTACTGTACCTTGTGCTTCAGCAAGAATTTAGTATTTCTGTTAGCCATGGCAATCAAGTATGTTGAAACAACTGTCATGATGAGGAAGTACACTGAGGAGTACAATGGGTCAAGCAAATACACTCTCCAGTAGAGCCCTGCAAAGATAGAATCTGTTACCAAAGGCACTACAGCAGCAATCAGAACAAACAGCAGCAAACAAAGACATGCATGAAAAAAAATATAGTTAGTTTATACCCTTAGTTTGTTGATATGAAGACAGGTAAGCATCATTAACTATTTCAGAGAACTTTAATCATTTCCAATTTATGTATTACAGCGGGATGGACCTAGTCAAAATAGTCCATACTGGAACCAGCAGGAGTACCATAACAGTCTGGTTACACTTTTTGGTACTGGATGACAACTCAAAACTTCACCTTTTTAGGTCCTTAACCCAAACTTTTAAACGATCCATAAAATGCCCTTAACAAAGTACCCTTTCAGGTTACAACCTAGTAGCAGACGGTGATATTCAACTTTGACATTCGGTCATCACTCCTGTTATCAATGTGGACCACTGTTCTCATACTGCAGCAGGTTACAGTGTTGATACCAGAAATGAAATAGAGCTCATGTAGACAAAGGCAGACCCATCACACATGGGGGGGGGGGGGGACGACCCCCCTCAATGTTGTTGGTCAGTTGGTAACAGCAGATTTTTTTTCTCAATAACAGTTTTTTCTAATTTTGCATTGATGCTACAAATCATGTTTTCTTTAGTTCTCAAGGAGAGGTGCTACCACACCCAAATAAGCACGTTAGCCAAAAGTTTGGTATCTAAGGTAGCGTTCCAGTGAAGTTATTACAAGTTACGATGATAAGAGGAGGGGCAAGCGCCGTATTGTCGTGGTTACCACGCTCTCTGGAACGAAAATAATAACAACGAGGACATACGTCATCACTCTTACGGGAGTTCCTGTAGAACCGATAGTTACTATCACTTATGATGCTCGCGACCATCATAAGTAAATTGTAACGATCGTAACAGTTGTGGAACGAAAATAATAAGTGGGAGGAGCCTATTTACTTATTACGGCGCGCTCTGGAACGGCAATAATAACAAGAATAGTAACGATCGTAACTAATAATAAGTTGCTGGAACGCTACCTTAAGTTGCAAAATTGAGTAAATGTCCCACTGATTACGAAGTATTAATCCATTACTTTTGTCTGAATACTTCCTAAAAAACAACTACACCACCATATTTCAACGACAACATAAACCTATTTGGACAACTAGATTGTGTTTGCTGGTGACTAAAAGCATAATGAAAAAGTGTTTGACAGTAGTGCTTGACCACTGGTGAATATCTGACACATGCCCAACCTGGTTATTCTGTGTTTGGATATAAAGCTTTTATTTTTGTATCAAGAAAAGTCCCGGGAGGGGTGCAGAGAATGTGCGACTCCATCCAGTCTACCACAGACCCCTGCTTATAGGATACCCTATGCAAAACGCTAGGTATATCTAGCGATTGACATACTCCATGCCTAACGCTGGATACACTATGCCAAATGCTGGATACTCTAACCTAATAAAATATTGATGATTGGAGTGAAGCTCGGAAATCAACCAATCAGAATTCACCTGGTTGACTGACTCTGTCCTTGCAAAGTTCAAAGAATAAAAGAACATAAATATCTCTCGGAATTTAGTAATTTGAGAGAGTTCCACCCTACTTACAGTCTTTACTACGCATGACATCACAAATTCTGGCTTTTTGCCATCAAGTCTGGAACGACTTTTCTATTTTCCAGCAGAATATCATGCAATGGCGAATCCGACCAATCACATTGCAGAGATGCGGAGTTACCATGCTTACTATGCTCGGAGCATGGGAAGCAATTTGTTACTATTAGTTACTATTTCGAGAAGGCTGGAACGGTCAGGGTAGTCACTTTTTACGAGGTTGTAATGACAATAGTAAGTAATAGTTACTATTGTTTAGAAGGGTGGAACACTCTCTTTACCTTATTATAAATGAGGAACATCAAAGGTATTTTTCGGTGCTCCCACAAACAGTTTGTGGGTCGACTGTGGCTCGAAAAGAGTGTTTCCGCAGTCTTTCGTGCGGCCCACAAGTGTGTTTCCGCGACCAACAAGATTTTTGTGGCTGAAATTCAACAAACAACTGGCGACGTGATTGTCGATTCTGTGGCTCGATTCTGGCGGGAAATTCAAATTAAGCAGCAAAATAGTGTGGAAACAATAAAGTTAACTACTTTTACAAGCAAATAGACTTAAAACTGAGGATGGTTTTGTACAGAATGGTAAGGAAATAAGCCTGGAGTTCCATTTATTGAGATTTTACATGAATTTTCTTTTTTATTTTCAGATATTTGAAATTACCGCCAACAAAATAGACAAAACTGCGTTTGCACGAGTTTCAACTAGTGTCTCGACTGTGTGGCACACAATCATGTTTCCGCGACAAACACTCAGAAGTTTGCAGCCCACCTGTGTCACAGAAAAAGCATCGATTTAATAATTTTTAACATGTATGTTTGGTTGTATACTTTTAAGCAAGAAAACAAAGTACATAAGCTCTGAGTTGTTACCGGTACTAGCCAAAACTTTTTTTTTTGGGGGGGGCAAGGTATTTAGGCCTACCAACAGGATGGTTATTTTTACCAACTGTTTTTCAGGAGGATCAACTGTTATCCGAAAATCAATTTTCTGAAAGAAAGTTGTTATTGTTTAAAAAAAATTTTTTTTTAGGAAAAACTGCTGTGCTTTGCATAGACTCTATTCTATACAGACTGCTCGATATTCCTTCAGCCCAAGCTGACTGCAATACATATTTGACAGTTTAAGATGGATATGTCAGCTGAACTTTATTCAAGCTATATTTCAGCCCTTGTTGGCAAGGATCCTCTTTATGCTCTAGCTGCTCAAACTTGGAAAGTCAACTTGTAGAAAAAAAAATTCACAAGTTCATTTTCCAGATTTGAGCGGCTTGACACTGAACAGGACCCTTGCCAAGAAGGGCTGAAATACAGCTCTAATAAAATTCAGCTGCTTCGTTCTGCACTGTCAAATACAAACTAACAAGAGCATTGGGGGTGTCCCCCCTCCCACCTATGTGAGGATTTCAACATGTGTCCAGAATAAAGGGACAGAAATCTGTGGGATCCTGGAATACTTGTTACATTTGGATTCCATCATGTTCTTTCACACAAGTAAGGCAAGAGTCCTCTTGCAGATACAGTCCAAAGAAGGTGAGTGCCAAGGAAGAAGCCTAAGAAGGGGAGGGAAATATTGCTGAAGATTATCCTGGTGGACTCATCTGTTTTAAGTCATTTTTGAACACATGACTCCAGTCAGCTTTGGGCTAAAGGAATATTTTTTTCTCTACTGAACTTTCACATCAAAGCAGTAGCTGACAGGAGGGGTACCTAACCTCGTTTTTACACTACCTCAAATGTTGCAGCAAAAATGTTAAAACGAAATGTACATGCTGTCCTGACAGTCAAGAGGCAAAATGCGACTTCTGTTTAACAGGCATGTGTCCAAAAATATTCAAATTCTGTGCATTTTCTTTGTTTTGAAGCTGCTTTGAAGAGGGATTTTTGAGTCTCGTTTTGTTGCAATAGTGCTGCCGCTTTGCTGCTGTAGCACTTCTTTGCTGCATGAGACACATTTTTGGATTTACTTTCTGCGCAATTTCTTCTTGGTTGACAGAGCACCATGCAGGGAAGCAAGTCTGCCATTCTCAAGAAGCGCTGCAGTCTTCCTCGGAAGCACTGCATTGCCAAAAATGAAAGTAGAAAGAACCAGCCCGGAAGCAGCCGAGAAGTGGTCATGAAGAGTGCAACATATACGAGGCTCTGACTATTGACTTTGGTACAGTAACTTTACCTTTTTCATCATTTTGTAAGTCAATCAAGATAACAGGCTATGGTTACCAGACGGTTACAACTAGGTAATCTTGTTTGAAAAGAAAATAATGCTTGACTAGAAATATTCAAGCAATATTTATTTATCCAATACGTAAACCATTCAATTAGCTTCAATCTGGTATGTTTGTCATATTTGTTGGTTCCTTTTTAAGCCCGACAGATTATTCCTAAGGAAAGCCTTCTCTGGAGATTTGAAATCTTGTCTGAGGTTGGATACCCATCCTGTACTGTATCCTAGGCTACTTACAAATTGGGAGTGCTGAAACCATAAAAGCATTTCCGTAGAAAAGAGCAGATGACTTTGTGGAGACATTCCTGCTGAAATCCTGAAGGAGGATTTCTTCTTCTTTCGTAAGCGCTTTAGACATGCTTAGTCTTTACTGTCCTAAAGAGAAACAACACTAGGCTATCAGACTGTTTATTTCACTAGTCTGTTGCTGCTGTGGTTGCCAGAATTCCCAGTCGGTATTTTTGACTTTTAAATCTTTTCTTCTTCAAAACAGAACCTCAGCCGAAAATTGCCACAAAACGTAGGCAAGCCTGCATGATACATTACATTTATTTGAAAGAAAACACAAAAACGCTTGGAATTCTAATTATTTTTTCTTTATTATAATAATAATTGAAATTTAGTAATTGCAATACTTATTATTTGACGTTTAGTTTTTTTAGAGGACTAGATGGCGTGGGCGGCACTGCCCAAAGTTAGTTCGTAATGTGGGCGGAGCATCGCTGCTTTGAGCAAATTGCACCAATCATAATTTTTGAAACCTGTTCTTGTGGAGGGGTTGCACCAGTTGCACCATCCCTACGTTCTTTCCAGCCATACAATGTTGGTCATAAACTCTTTCATATTTTACGGAATTTTGGGGGCGTCCCGAGCCTTTCTTCATTGGGGGGGGCGAACCTGGTAAAAATTGACCGAATCGGTACCTGATATTGACAGAATTTAAATTTTTTTTTCTAAAACACCGCGAGTTGCCTTCAAGAAGCTATAATGTAAAAAGTTGCATAGTATGTACAAAATCAAGTCTAAAAGAGAGAATTTGGTGTTTTCACGCTCTCCCACTTCTTTGTTTTTCAGGGATACGCCGTCACTAGCCTTTTATCTTTGGGAAGTTCGGTTTTGCGAACAGGACCTGAAAATGTGTCGACAAAAAAATGCAGTTGCTGCCAAGCGACAACGTCGTGAACGGCTGTAACCCCGAAAAATTAAAGCGCCGCAGGAAAAATTTTTTGAATCTGCCTTTTTTCTGGCAAATTCTAGCTTTTAACGTGGTTCAAGCACCTCAAAATTTCAAGCCTCAAACGCCAAGAAAATGACGTACCCTTCTTCTAAATAGTGAAGACTGCTAAATGCGCCGCAGGTGAAATTTTTTGGAAACACTCATGATCAAAGTGCTTTTTTGCGATCTGCCTGCCTAACCACAGAGCTGCCTGGCGAAAAAAGGGTCCATCCATTGTTAAATAGGTGTAAAGTACGTTTATTCTGAATTTACCTCAAACAAAAATAGGCTAGTTTTCAAGTCAGGAGACGTGCTTATTCCTAAAAGTTAAGTGTAAGTTAAGTCAGTGGTTCCCAACCGGGGGTACGCGTACCCAAAGGGGTACGCGAGACCCTTACAAGGGGTACGCGAAGGAACCAAAATCGGTTTAATCTGTAGTTTCAAAACCTCGCCTCATTCATTTTTGATTGCCGAAAGCCTAATATTACCAGCAGAGGCATCACTAGCCAAAATGTTTTTGAGGGGCAAGGTATTTTCACTGACTGGCAGGTCAATTTACCGACTATTTTTCACAAAAAATAACTGTTTTGACAAAAATCGCGGCGCTTCGCGCCGACTGGTTTCTTTTTAACCGTCTGGACGACCACTTTGGGGGGAGGGGTGTTGCCAACCCGTGCGTGGCGCCTCTGATTACAAGCCTTAGTGAAAGTCAACGAAATAATGTTGATTACAAAACAGCTAGCCTACTGCCGTAAAATCTGTTCCTGTGTCAAGCAATATTGTTTCAAGAAGAATCAGGTTGCGAATTGAGTTAACGAAAAAGTTTGCGATACAGCTTGATGAAAGCACGGAGAACAACAAAACCCAAAACAGAAACAGGCGGACTGTAAAAAATATTGCCGTTAATGACGTCGAGCCGAGACTTGACAAAATTTTTGCTACAAAGCAGCCTCGAGTGAGTTTGTATATATTTCTAATAAATATCGTCTTTTTCACGTTCTGAAAAACGGGGTACGCAACCTTTTCTAACCTTGATTAGGGGTACGCGGTATGAAAAAGGTTGGGAACCACTGAGTTAAGTAATGGATGGAAACCAGTTGAAGCTACCGTTAAATGGCAAAGAACAAGAGCTAAATAAATGCCAATTAGCACAATAACTGGGCACAGTTACAGTAACTGGGGTGAACCACATAATGAATTCGTACTACCGAAAAATTAACTAAACAAATAAAGAGCAGATCGGGAGCGGTATTACGACCGAATTTGGGAATGGGATAAAACTCATAGGAGAACCACCTAAGACAACCGAACGTGGTAAGTCTGGTAACAGATGCGGACCAAACAAAAATCTGGTGAATTACCGAATTCGGTAACGAACCAAATGAATTTGATTAATGACCGAATTATGAAATAGATTGACCGAATGCGATAGAACAGATACGGACTTGAGAAAAGTCCGGTGAACAACCGAATTAGCTAACGAAAGAGACCAAATAAATACTTTAAATCACCGAATTTACGTGGGGACGTACCGAATGCGGTGAAATCGACTCGGACTGAACAAAAGGTGGATGAATTGTCGAATTCGGTCACAAATCAGAATCAAATGAATCTGATTAATGACCGAATTATGAAGTGGACTGACCGAATGCGATAGGACAGATACGGACTTGAGAAAAGTCTGGTGAACAACCGAATTCGCTAACGAATGAGACCAAATAAATACGTTAAATCACCGAATTTACGTGGGGACGTACCGAATGCGGTGAAATCGACTCGGAATGAACAAAAGTTGGATGAATTGTCGAATTCGGTCACGAATCAGAACCAAATGAATCTGATTAATGACCGAATTATGATGAAGTGGACTGACCGAATGCGATAGAACAGATACGGACTTAGTCCGGTGAACAATCGAATTCGCTAAAAATGTGACCAAATAAATACGTTAAATCAGCGAATTTACGTAGGGTATATACTGAATGCCGTGAAATCGACTCGGACTGAACAAAAGTTGGATTAATTACCAAATTCGATAAAGAATGGGAACCAATAAACAGGTTAAATCGCCTAATTTGGAAATGTCGGCACAAAAGATTTTATAAAACAGGCATCACGGCTTCGCCGCGATGCCCGTTTTGACCGAATTTTCGCCTTCGGCGAAAATTTGACCGAATGCCCAAAACGTAGGGGGGGCGCCGCCCCCCCCCCCCGCCCCTGCCTCCAGCAATTGGGGTAGAAAATTAAGTATATGGTAGGAAGAATAGACCAATTCATAGCCTGGTCTGGTTTTGAGGGTGACTTCATACATAGCCTTTTGTACAGGTCCCTTTCCTTCGGCCGTGGTGCTTGATACACAAGAGACTTGAGCTTCTTTACACAGTTGCTTCGATCTGGAGAATGCAGTTTTTTTCCGAAATAAAACAATTAAATTTAAATACAGTACATGACTTCTGAATTTCTGAAGAGCACTTGAGAAACTTCTTTGACTGACCTAAATCTTAATTTAGTCGTAGCAAGTGAATGAAATGCCGCTGTTCATACTGAAGTAACAGTCCAAAGACGCATAGCTCTGCTTTACAATAGAGGCTTTTTTCTCGACCATCTGTGTTATTTTTCGCCCCCGAAACAGTCAAATGGGGGTAATTAATTAAGAACTTAACAACAGCCAAGAACCAAGTGTTTCAGATTTCATTTTGCGTAAAGAATTAAATTAATTTCCGAAAGTTTATTTTCTTCTGTTGGAGTAGGCCACTGTGAGCGGTCGTGAAAGTTCTACAAAGCCCTCCTGCCAAAAAGACTCGAAAGAATAATAGTGAGTGGCATTTAATTTGAGTATTTTTAATTTGAAGTTTAACCGAAAAGGGCTGAGATAGGACAATCTAATTACCCATCACGCATTCACTTAAAGAGGCTTGAAGACTCGATGAAAAGGTAGCAGTGTTCTAACGCCACCGCGATTTTCAGCCACCATATGTTTTCCGCCACCTTTTAATTCAGGTAGGGCAGGTAGCCTGTGCAGGTAGTTTCAGATTTAAATCTTTAAATGCGAAAGGGTGTTTATCGCCACTCAGGAAATCTTACGTCCCCAAGAGGATTGGTTCCTCTAGAGGGTAGGGTCAAATCTTGTCAGACCTAATATTCTGACGGGGTGTCGAGCAGCAACCGGATTAAGTATCACAGCGATTAAGGGCTCTCGGCCAAACCTGCTCCAAAACGTCGCAAAGTCTACAGAGGAGAGGTTACTGAAAAATAAAATTACGTATCAAGAAGGACAGTCTCCAGGAGAAGCACTTCTGCGGGCGATTTCTCGCCTTTTGAAATTTGAATAGTTTGGGGGCCTTGAGTTGTTGAAGTTTTGCAGTTTCTTTGGTTGGACTTAAATAAATAATTCTTTGAAACGTTAAGCTCAATCTTCGTATTATCTAAGATTAACGTAGAGTTGGCGTTGGTGGCGGTAAACCCATCTTCGTATTTAACGATTTAGGTCTCGGATTACATTACGGTGGACCTACCAAAATATTTGACCCTTTCGTCTGACCCAACTAATCCTCTTGATGATGCAAGATTTCCTGGGTGGCGGAAAACATACGGTGGTCGCTAGAGCACGGTGGCGTTAGAACACCCACTTCGATGAAAATGCGTTACTTCGTTCCTCCGATATTTACGAATAATCAATTTCCTATAGTGGAGTTTCCCTGTCGGGTTTGTGGTGCCTCTATGCGCTTGTACCTGTGTTGAATGTTTGGGGAAAGCGATTTATAAAAAGTTAAGTGTTTACGCAGTGAGCTACCTTCAGCAAGCTGATCACTGACCAGTGAAAAGCCACGAATGTGTATATGCACGGCACCGGCTCGGCACTGGCACGGCACCGGCACGGCACCGGCTCGGCACCGCGGCACGCGCCACGCGCCACTTTTCTTCGAGTTAGAATAAAGTGCCCCGATTCGAATTGTGATGTACTAGTTGAGTGTGGTATACCAGTAAAAAGGGCATAAGGCAAGGGGCTGTGAACTCGCCAGGTTTGTTCAATTACTCTGTTATTGAAGTATAATATAAAGCCCCAACAACATGTATTCTGTATAGGATTGATGTGTCGCTCGTTGGTTACGCAGATGACATTTTAAATATTAGTAGAACTCTACAAGGAATAAAAAGTTGTTTCAGTGCTTTAACGGAGGAATATTCTCGTATCGGCCACTCATTTAACCCAGTGTTTCCCAACCTTTTTCATACCGCGTACCCCTAATCAAGGTTAGAAAAGGTTGCGTACCCCGTTTTTCAGAACGTGAAAAAGACGATATTTATTAGAAATATATGCAAACTCACTCGAGGCTGCTTTGTAGCAAAAATTTTGTCAAGTCTCGGCTCGACGTCATTAACGGCAATATTTTTTACAGTCCGCCTGTTTCTGTTTTGGGTTTTGTTGTTCTCCGTGCTTTCATCAAGCTGTATCGCAAACTTTTTCGTTAACTCAATTCGCAACCTGATTCTTCTTGAAACAATATTGCTTGACACAGGAACAGATTTTACGGCAGTAGGCTAGCTGTTTTGTAATCAACATTATTTCGTTGACTTTCACTAAGGCTTGTAATCAGAGGCGCCACGCACGGGTTGGCAACACCCCTCCCCCCAAAGTGGTCGTCCAGACGGTTAAAAAGAAACCAGTCGGCGCGAAGCGCCGCGATTTTTGTCAAAACAGTTATTTTTTGTGAAAAATAGTCGGTAAATTGACCTGCCAGTCAGTGAAAATACCTTGCCCCTCAAAAACATTTTGGCTAGTGATGCCTCTGCTGGTAATATTAGGCTTTCGGCAATCAAAAATGAATGAGGCGAGGTTTTGAAACTACAGATTAAACCGATTTTGGTTCCTTCGCGCACCCCTTGTAAGGGTCTCGCGTACCCCTTTGGGTACGCGTACCCCCGGGGAACCACTGATTTAACCCAACGAAAACGGAATTGCTGTTTTTTAACTATAAAGTGCCAACCGATGGTGTATCTGTTATGCTAGACGGTACGGAGGTCAAACCGGTTCAAGCTATTACTTACCTTAGAGTCCCAATCGGTACATCACTCAAGGCTACGCGTGTACTTGTTATTGATGATGCCCTCAGAAAAGTTCGTAGTGCGTATGGAAGGCTTGTCCCTAACAAGACAAGATTTAATCGTCATATTCTAGCCCGGTTGTATAATGCGTTTGTTCTACCAAATTCTCTCTACGTATCTCCGTTTTGGAAACGTTTCACTCAAACAGATAAAAAAGCTTCGTATGATTTCCTTTAAGTAAGCAAAGTATTTGCTTGGGCTACCGCCGTGGTCCAGTAATCTTTATTTGATTAAAAGATTTGGTCTGATAAACCCGGCAGTTGCTGTTCCTATGAGAGTTGTTAATCTTCGAAATAAGTTCCAGACTCTAGATCACCCTTGGGTGACTCTTCAGAGAACGTCTTAAATTGGAAATTATATATAATAGTTGAATGTTGAGTGTATTGAATCTGTTGTATATATTCGTGGTAAACTGCATTTTGTTGCATTTTTTGTTTTGTTTTTCCATACTCTGCCCCCTATTGTACTTGTACAGTTTTGGCAGGTAAGAAATCTATATCATATCATAGTGTTTTTGTCGAGCTGTTACAGTCGGATCCTCTGTCCGAGGCATAACAAGAGCTGCGTTTATGCAGATACCATGGTATCTGATTCCACTGCAAAAAGGACAATTCCTTTAGAAATCACCCAAAGTCACTGGTGCCAAACTTATTTCCCACCAATTTGACAAAAACCTAGGCGCTTGTGTTGGTGATTATGAAAATGGGATCTGTAGACCGTAGTATCAAACACACATGTCTCAGGGTATCTGCATAAGCGCAACTAAGGTTTTTTGGCATAAACACCCGCTCGGTACGGAACTCGATAGCCCATTTCGGCTCTTCACAGCTCCACGAGACACAGGTTCTTATCGTTATCCGTTCTTGCTTAAACCGACATTAGCTTAGCTTGGTGTGAGGCCTGACCAGAGCAGAAACCGGTTTCTAGTCGTCGCGATCGTTTACACAGGCATAATAATGCCCTTTGGCTCACGTTGTCAAGACACGATATGTTTGTTTTATTTTCCGCATTCCATCACGAATTTGCAAAACTTATTCAGTAGATCTGGCACGTGGATTTTCAATTCGGTTTAAAACGAATTGGCAAGAACAAAATTATATTTTCACGCTTTGCGAGGCGCTTAGTCTGATTGTGGTAATCGTGCGGTAGAAATAATACAGAAGAAGGATCGTTTTTCATGATTTAAAAGTCTAACAGACTCCGAGGGACCGATTCCCAATGTAAAACTAGCTAACATTCAAGCTTGTTTGACATAAATCCAGAATCCGTTTAGTCGGATTCGTATACGCTATGTCAGGATTGTGTGTCAGTATTTTATAGTGTACCTAAAGAATGTGAACAAGTTTAATGATATTGTTATGTTTTTAAGTGTTTCATTCGTGCCTTTTACTTTGTTTTATTGCTCTGCTGTATCCAAGAAGTGGGTCATAAATAAAAAAAGAAAGAACACTCACACCAGGTTTGATACGAATATCGAATGTCTCTACGAATGTCTTAAAGCCTCGCTTAAAGCACAACTCTAACTAGAAATGATCTGTTCACTATGGAATGGACCAGAAAAATGTTTTTCGAAAATACCATTACTTTCCACCTGAAATTAAAGATTTTCTTGTTAGCGCTTGTCGAACCTACCCAGCCTTCCTGCTGTCCGACGCAGCGGCTGGGCGCAAAAGTTTTGAAAACTAAACGTGCCGTGGTAAAAAATGGGAAAACTAAGCAAATAAAAGAAGTAAAAACAGTAGATTCTCATATCCTTACGTCTGAAAGAATTGTCACTGGAAGTTGCTGAATTCCGTCAAACGTCGCGTTGTGTGACGAGCAAAACTCGACACGGCCGAAAAAGCGCTAAAAATTCTTAGGCACAAAACGAAACAATGGAGAAAGGTGGGAATTTCAGAAGCTTATAGTTCCATAAGGGAGCGAGGTGTGTTACAAAAGGCAGAATAAGCAAGAAGGGTCCTTTAGTCCGTTCGAGGGTTGCGGACTTACAGACAGACGGACCTTAGCAACTCTCGAACACGTGATCACTTGTTGAGCAACCCTGTATCCTCCGTGGGCACTGGGCAGCTATTTTGGGAGTAAGCCCCCCCCCCCTCGTTTACGCCGTCAATGACGTTTAGAGGTGAGAAATACCACATTGGGATTGCTCTTTGCCTATAGTACACTTCCACCCTTAAAGTTTTTTTGTTTTCTTTTTTAACAAAGTACCCTAAGCAAACAATGACAACTTCTGGGTGAGAGCGGCTGGGTACGGTATCTTGAGACATTAGAGGCAAGATTGGAAGTTTGCGTCTTTGGACACTTTTCTAATTTTAGCTTCGCTCTGAATTATAACATCTTTAGCCTCTTTTAAACCTCTAATACGGTCAAACGAAATGAATTAAGATCGTCATGTCGAGTGGTTACCAACTCCCTGGCCCCTGCTGTACACCCTTTGCAGGCACCGGCCGAAACCAGCGGTGCCAGCACAGGGGTAGACACAAATTAGGCAAACATAATGATTTTAATGTTCTCACACGTGGCAACCGGTGCCATCTGCTGTCAGCTGTTGCGGGCACCGGCCGGGCACCACGACACCGGGCACTTGCCTTATACTAAAATATAGAGTGGGCAACCCCTCGAGTAATGTAAGCTAAGAGCCAAATGTTTAGTCTTTCTTTTGGCGTAGGGAATCAAATCAAAATCTTTTAGTGAGGTTTGCTGCTCCATCTTGATTGTTCTTTTTCTACTGTTGGGATACTTCGGACGGCCAAGAAAGTAAAACGGAACTGTTGGACAACATATCCGGTCGTTAGGGGGTGCTAAAGTAACCGAGCAAAATACAGAAAAGAACAGCAGTGCGTGGCTCTAATTTGACTTTATTTTACTTGAATACTATTTTCCAGGCAATGCTAACATAAATACTAGCTACAATTTGAGGTTGCGTTCCAGAACTGAACAATTGTTAACAAATTGTTGACGATTGTTAACTGTTTGCGTTCCAGGTGTCTGATTTTGAAAGTCCAGCTCCGCCCACCCACGATTTCCGTTCCAGAGCTTAACGATTGTTAACTATTTTGTAACGATGGTTGGTGAGCATCGTTGGGAAAAGTTAACAATTGTAGAATTTAGGAAGTTAACGATCGTTAAAGCTGCAGTTAGCTCCACCCCGAAATAAAATGACGATTGTTAAGAATTGTTAAGTTTCTGGAACGCAACCTGAATCTCGTCATATTTTTCGGCGCCGTTCAGAGCCTGGTGACGTCCGAGGTATCACATTTCTACTGCCCGTGACGTTTTGTCGAAATCCAGTTCAGGTGAGAAAGTGATTGAAAGCATGTCTCATCTCCCGTATGTCTGCTTGTCCAACATTTTTATTTGTACAAACAGCGGCAAGCATGGGTCGTCCCTTAAAGAACACCCCACCAGCAGACCATACGGATGTAAAACATCTCCTGATCTCGCCGGATTCCGGTTGAACCATCTGCAGTACCGTCTTTTAGTTTTGGTGGACTCTAACCATCCATGGATTTTTGGCACCTTTTCATGAATCAAAAACGTAAAAACGTCAAAAATGCCAGAAAGGTGCAACGGAGCTAGTCACACCTGGATCGCAATAAACAAGGCAATATTGTTAGCAACCATAGCCTGATTTCTCAACAATTTACATCGGCCGTTTGGCCTCTCGTTTGCCCTGGCCCCTTAGCACCGGCCTAGGGGTAAAGACGGCACTAACCATCTGTCCGGTGAAAAAACGAAGCAGAGTTGTAGAATCAGCACATCTCCAACTCTTAATAATCAGGATTCAATCAATTTGATCAGCTCATTTTCAGTCTGAATCGAATATCCGGTTTTGACCCGACTTCGGTCGAACCCTATATAGACAATATAAGGACCTGAAGAAATAGTTAATCTGCGAACCCGCACCAGCCATGAAAAATTCGTCCATTCAGCCCGAATAGAAAGGTGTCTTGGCAGCGGCTGAGCGGCTTATCTGAGAGGAGAAAGTAAGGTTTAAACCCTGTTTAGGGCTTAGGCCGTAATGCACCACTACCATATTTAAACTTGACATTTACCCTTACCCAAACCATCCTCGTAGTAAGTATGATCATAATATCTCGATCACAGACGGACGAAAAAAAATGCGATTTACTAGGTCAATGCCACAGACGGTCACTGCCTTTGGGATTCCCCAAAGCAAACTTCTTAGTGTACTCGTGGACGGAATTGTCGATAAACTTGATCTGTTGCCTTTGGCTATACTGGAAATGCCCAAGTTTTTTCCAGGGTTTAATTGTAACATTGTTTACAAAATGAAAATAATAGAGGTTTGGAATCACAGTCACAAGCTGAACATCATAAACCGCATTCAATAATAAACAAGATATCTAACTTAAATATAAATAAAACCAACAACGCACGAACAGGTCTATGACTCACCAGTAGACGGGGAACCGCCCGACAAACCCACCTGCACCTGGCAGAGATCGAACTGGTAAAGGCTTGGGAAGGCGTAGAGAGAGAATAAAGAGTTTATTTTAAAAAAAACGAAACTCTTCAGTGCCCAGAGGCTAGCCTGCAAGTGACTAAGTATCCTTAAAATATTAACAACAAAAAAGACTTGAACAAAAACAAGGAAGAAAAATACCAAAGAAAGAAAGGAGCTTGACACCCGGTCTGGGACGCCCAACCAAAAAACAACAAATACAAAAAATTCAACCAAAAACACTGCTAACTATATATACAAAATAAATAAATAAGAACTTGTCTCTACGGCCCGATCAGTACGGCACGATATGTTGACGTAAGTTAAATAGAAAAATGCGTTGCAGCATTGACGCCAAGAAGCCGGGATTCGTGACTTCATGCTTACTCACTACGGTAAGTAGACTGAGACACGCTCATAGTTAGGCCTACCGCATTCGAGTTTCAAGTTTCCCAAAAGAAAAAATTATCAACTCCCATGCATCACCTCTTCTAACGTCTCTTCGGTGTAAAAGCACACTATCGATTACGTGGAACCTTGACTGAACTCGCCAAAAACGCCGTCTCTGATTGGTTTGTACAGTTCGTAATTCAGACAGAACCAAGCAAAAATGACACGAGAGGCAGGACTTAATTGTGAAAATTCTCTCCATGGGAAGATTAGACTTGGCTAGAGAGCCGAAAAGTGAAAACAACTGTGAAAAGAAAATTGAAGATAGGCGGAGTGATGATGGCACCTCAGCCAACAGCAAGAGAAGCGTCTTCTAGCCTTTGAAAACACATGCCTTAGGCGATTCTTAAACATACACTGGACAGAAAGGGTCACAAACCTGGCGATTCGCCAGATGACAGTGCAACCCCTTATTACTGAAGTCATCAAGATCCGCCGCTGGAGGTATCTGGGCCATACAATCAGGATGGGAAGCACCAGACTCCCCAACGCTATCCTCCAGTGGCATCCGGAGGGATCCAGACGAAGAGGCCGACCGAAGAACACTCTTCGCCGTACCTACCAGTCGGATCTTCACAATATCAACGCGTCTATCCAGCCCGAATGGGAAGATGTATGGGCAGCGGCCCTTATGAGAGACGACTGGCGACTCTTCTTGGATGCCCTAAGCGCCTCTGGAGGTGCAGGAGGTGCAGGAACTAAGGTCTAAGGTAAGGAGAGCCGAAAAGTGAAAACAACTGTGAAAAGAAAATTGAAGATAGGCGGAGTGATGATGGCGATTTTTATTGAGAAGGAAAATAATGAAGAAGAAAAATACTATAATAATATCAGGTTTCAGTTCTGCTTTAAGTTCTCTCAAGAAATCTTTAGGTGCTTAAGTTACCATTTAGCCTGAAACTGCACCGTCCGAACTCAGGTTTCTGTTATAATATTCTAAGATAATTGTACGTCAATCTCAGCTCTGTTTTCAGTAAATTACACAAGGCTTTGGTCCGTTTTTGGCCTTTGAGTTCAGTGGCAAACAAGTCAAAATTCCTTCTGAAGAATGAGCATCTAAATAAGAACAATCGGGATCCCGTGATCTTTCGAAAAGAAACAAACACGGCAAGCAAGTAATGTGCAGGTAGAATGGACAAAATATAGTTTATAAAATTGGTAATGTCGGAAATAAGATTGGACGGGACGTTTAGCGAGGTAGACCCGATTTGTTTTATAGTTACGACGGGACCATTAAAGGGCACCTCCCAGGCTGGCACTATTCACTCTTCAGGTTCCAGTATTTTAAAATAGTCGAATACCTCGAAACTCGAGGGGTTGCTCTCTCTGCGCCACCGGTGTACACCTCGGCGTGGCACCGACACGGCACCGCGGCACGCGCCACTTGGTGTACATCGTTTTTGGGAGTGAAAAATCCCTCGTCGAAACTACGCTCGCCTGAAATTACCAAAGGCATTGGCTGTTTTAAGTCTTTTTGCAGCCTGTTGACTTTTAACAAAAACACTGAAAATTTCAGGTAGCCTTTTCTGAGGAATAAGCTTCCGGGGGGGGGGGGGGTAGAATATACCGTACAAAATTGGGGTCTCTGGGTTTAACAATAACTGATGAGCGATTACGAAAGTAGTCTGCATTAGCATTATCAGTACGGCGGGTACTTCAGCGTTTTGCCGCGTTGTCCGTGAACTTCGTACCTAAAAAGGGCATTTCGCGATCAAAACTTCTCCATAACCTTACATTTGCCCTCCACTGATTACCCCCCCCCCCCCCCATCTCCGAAAATATTTATAAATCCTAGCGCACTCCAGTATTATCAGAACAACGAATCTTATTTATTCGCGTCTGCCTGTCAAACCCCATTGAAGTATGCCCCTCTGTGGGGATTTAATTACATTTTCCAAACTAGGGGAGCGGGCTTAACACCCTGTGTGAGAGTTTTGTTTGTATGCTAATGTCTACAACAGCTGGCACTCGTCGATCAACTTTTGATCCCCTGTACTTTAGGCCCATTGATCTTCTGCCAACCAATGACGGCATTTCCTGGGAGGGCTTCGGGAACGACAGCCTCCCATTCGTTCAAACCTTGTATCTGTAGAAAATTAAATGCCGTTTTAGCCAATGAGGAGGAAGAGCTGTTCACCGCTCCGAGAACGAAACAAAGAAGCACGTTTCGTGATCAGTCTGAGTTGGAAAGTTGTCGTGTGATGAGCTCACGCCAGTTCGATGCGAATTCCTAGATTTTGGCACGTAGAGGATATGGTGAGTTTTAGCTTTTGAGTTTAACATTCCTGTGTCTTAGAGCGTTCGTTTAGCGTATTTAAATATAGGAAGAGAGTGTCCGTACCTATGATTTTCAGGCCCAAGAGGTATCTAGTGACCAGATTTTGGAAAGGGGGTATTGGTGTTCTGTCAAGTACGGGCTAATACAAGTATCTCAGCCCAATGGTCAAGTCTGTGTTGTTCAGTTGAGAAAGCTGGAAGAGGGTTAGGGTTACCGTAGTTCTTAGCTATGGAACCGCGTTGCTCCGTGGGAGATGGTCATTACCATCAGTTACTGGTCTGTAGTGTTTCTGGCTCTCATGCGAACACTGGTTGTCCAGGGACTTCTTGGAGACTTCTGAAGATGGTTTTGGTACATTGTATTTGGAAAGGTCATTCAGTTTGTTGACCAGAAAAGAACTTCTGTCGTTGCATACTCTGGTTTTTGAGATGGCGTTTACAGAGTTTCTTGAAATTACCTCTTGTAAGGATAATAGAGGCTCGGTTGAGGTGTAGGCGATTTGGACGTGTCCTTGATGAGTGAAAATATCTTGCTCGAGATCTTTTTGATCAATGAAAGTTGGAGACTGTTCTGATTCGCTGTTAGCGTACAATAGACAATGGTATGCTTCTGTTCTTCCGAACTTGGAAGTAAGTATACAGTGGATGTACGCTTCTTTGTTCATTAGTTTACACAGAACGTTGTCTTTTTTGTCCATTGGCCCGGTTAAAAGTGAATTATTGTTCAGTAAGATTAGTTTCAACGGCATGTAAGTGGTTGTTGTAGGTTTTCATATTACCGTTTCGCTTAACAAAAGTACCATCCGAGGTTAAATAAGCTGCGCAAGTACCATACCTCTACTGCAAATCATAGAAAGGGCTGGGATCTTGTCACTCTTGTCTTCACTTGGCGCAGTGCACTTGAGCAACCTTCTACTCGAAGTTGCCAGCAAAGGCACATGTATGAATCGGAGCTAGGGCTAGGATCATTGGCCAAGCCCCAGCTGTCAAGCATCACTCTTTGGAAGGCTAGTGCAGATTTTGGTAACATTGACGATTCGTCACTTGTTCTTCTAAGGAATCAGCGTTCAAGCCACTTTGATGATTTTACTATCAAGGACCTCAATTGCTAACTCAGGAGAGCAGTGGTGGAGCTCAATAAGTCGAAACCTACAACGCCTCAACCTTTTGTCTATGCCCTACCCCGTGTCGTCATGAAAAAAAACCTGATGTCCAACTTTATAACTGTTACTTAAGGAAGCGCTTTGAGAGCTGGGGTCTAGCCCACAGTCCCTAGCATAGGCTCATTGCCTGTAAGACATAACATGGATGAACCGTTGCGTACAGGCTTTAGCCGGCAACCGTGACGCATTTGATAGAAGATGAGTTTAAAGCTGGTCCAGACCGCTGCATTCTTTTGTTTGAAGATACTTATGAGAAGTCGAAAGTCGGCTGCTTCGCTTGGCTCGTGCAACGGATTTGTATAAGTCGAAAGTCGGCTGCTTCGCTTGGCTCGTGCAACGGATTTGTCTGTTCGTGTGTGGAGGGAAGCCAGGAGAGAGTTTGGACCATTGTGCTCTGAACTCACGTGGAGACCGGTTTGTCCAGGGTGAAGATCAAGTGCCTTTCTTCATGTCGTTAGTCTTCATTCTTGTTCAGTCTTTAGAGGCCTTGTAAGGACCAAATTGGGCCTGGTTGCTGCTGTTGGCTTTTGAGTTCGATTGCTTGGGAGTCGAGTTTTAACAGAGGCAGTGTTCGGTGTATATGTTACCATTCGCTTCTCTGACTAGTGTCTTTATTCATGTAGCCTACAGTAGAGGTATGCTTATGTGAACGTTTGTTGACAGTGGACATAGCCGAGGACTTAGCCCTTTTCATTCTCTTGCTGCGTCTAAAGCTAACTCCCAGTTATCCAAAGTAGGTGATTAGGAGCATCCGAAAACACCTGTATAGGTATTTTGGATCTTTATTTTACCATTTGGCCCAAAACTGCACTGTTCACATTAAAGTAACTGTTCACATAAGCATACCTCTACTGTAGTTGTTAAGAAGCTCGACTAGTTTGTAAAGAGTCCCCTGTTCACTCCACAGTATGCTTTATGTCGTCAAGATTTGTCCAGTCCAAGCCTATAGCGTGTTTGTGCTTAAAATGTGTTGTAAGACGCCAGCTTTGGATATCGCAATAACATATTTGCTTGCTATCCGATCATGTCGCAGTCAGGTTGTTTAGTGCAAGCCTACCGCAGCCCTCTTTGGTCGTGGGACTCTTGGTGATCTGCCAGGGTGGTATTCGGGCCGCCAGAGACGAGCTTGGCTGTGTTTACCGCGAAAGCGGACGCGTAATTGTCCTTGATGACATGACACGACATGTAAGTTGCAATTGAAGTTGATCGATTATTTTGGGAATGTAATAGGGGGTTGTTGTGCAGGAGCGTATAGATAATGAAAATGTACACTTGTCATCGTGAAACGTCGAACTGCCTCCAGAAGAGAATCTAATTTGATTATTTTTGCGTGGTCAATTCACGTGGTCTCAAATATGTCAGGAGTTTATTTCGGGGGGGGGGAACCACCTACCCCCTGGATACGACCTTGTCTCTCAGATGTATTGGATTTTTATTTAGAAGTAGCCCACTGAAATTATTTCATCGTGCCCTGGCGAATAGCTAATTTGATTAATTTTGGGATTTTTGCCCAGGTATTTACAACCCTTTGCTTTTTTTCCGTTTTCTTATTCTGGTTTTGGCAAGAGATTGGGTTCTCTTCCATTTTCGGTGGCGAAGACTAAAGTAGCCACTGCCTACTTTGCTGACTATGATTGTGTTGGGGCTCGGTGTTAAACCGCGAGCCATTATGAATGAGGTGGCGCGCCATCCACCGAGTTGGCAGTAGAGGTCGAGGATGGTGGTACATTGGTGACTGAAGTATTTCAACCTTGGGGGTCGGAACAAAGATCCCAGTGAGCTTGAAGTCTGAGGCATGGCTCGGGGTCTTATGCACCAAGAGTATTAGACACGCATAACTATCATTTTCTCTGCAAGTGTTGAGGTAGAAGATCATTTGAGCAAGGTGAAAGGATAAGTGAATAAAGAAAATAACCAAGCAAATGGCTCTTCAGGGTCGATTGACCCTTCGCTCCTTTCTCAGTCGTTCGGTTGACAACTGGAAAAGAAGCAGTTTTGTTTCATTAATGCCTTTAGCTTCATGGTTGGAAATCGGTACTGGTGAAGATTTGCAAATGTTGATGGATGTTGAGGATTGCTGATAGCCACTTGGTCGGATATCAGGAGTGGCTGCAAGTCAGTTTTTTAATTAAAAATTTGCAGTGTAGGATAGACATGTTAGGATCCCGATTAAAGTAGAGCTGCATCCCCTCAACACAAGCTGAATTCGCTATAATTCAGGTTAGTAGTTTTCAATTGATTGCTCTATGAGCAATATTACATCCTTTCGTTCCGGAGCATGTCAGATCCTCTTTTTCCCTCCACTTTTGATCCAAGTTTGATCCGGATACAGTCGTTTCCAGCCGAGTTTCCAGAAACGCCACTTAATCATTTGAAATGCGGGAATATCAGCATGGAACTTAGAGCGTGGGGACAGCTATTCATCTTATCAAATCAGGAACTAGAGAGGGAGGGAATTACGTGTCCGACAAAATTGGTAATAAAGGGAAGGTGAGCTGATCGCCTATATTCTTTTTCTCATGTGGAATTTTTTTCGCTCTTACGAACGAAGACTTGGATGAATAGCACTATATTCTCCAGCAGACGTCTTTATTGTATTAAATATATATGCAGGTTTGTCATTGTTGGACATGACAGATTGTTCAGCTGAACCTGAAATATAAATATTCCTTGTAGCCGATTCCGGAGCATATTTGCTGAGGCTAAACTGATTTTGTTTCCGGCCCTTCTTGGCAAGGGCCTTCTTCGTGTCGTAGCTAAAAATCTGAATTTGTTATCAGTTTTATGATTTAATAGTAATTGCTGGTGTTGCTAAACCTCGGCTAAACATCCTAGACGCCAGGTGATGGTGCTAGACGTAGCTTAAAATCTGAGCAATCAACTTTTATGGTTACTTTAAATATACGAACTATTAACCTGAAGTGTGAGGGTTTCCAATGTTTTATCTGGAAGTGAATATATAACTTCACGCTTCGGACGAAATATCACGTTTTGTCGAGACCTGTTCCGACAGCATGAGCTACCAAGAAGCCAACGAAAAGTTTAGGCCTTAACATCTACTCTGAATGCTAGGTTTTACGCCTTTCTTATCTTTCCGTTGGAGATTAACCACTACTTACGCGACGTTCAAGTTAATTAGTGTAAACCATTTTCAGCCTTCAGCAATGTCTGCGAAGCCGTTACCACTCCGAGAGTTGAACCCGCATCTCATCTGTACACTCTGCTGTGGTTACTTGATTGATGCTACTACAATAACCGAATGCCTTCATTCATGTGAGTACCCTAAAGCTCGCTTGGCTCTGCGAAACTATGCGCTCTGCGTGTTGATTAAATGTCCCTCATTTGCTATGCGCCGTGGCCTTTTGATCCCCGAAGTGCCGAATCAGAGGACTGATTGTTTTATGAGGCTATTCGGAATCTGTCGTGGTGTTGTTTTGTCCTTGTCGAATTCGAAAAAGGGACATGAGGCATGGCATTAGAAGGGGCGTGACTTTTTGTGCGATGACTGCAAATCCTGAAACTCAAAATTGGCTTGCAGTATAATTATTGTTATTTTCCATGGTGAAAGTACAACCGCCCTCCAGATCGAGATTGGTACTGGCGAATAGTTAATCTTAATTCAGTTTGGGGAATGTGTCTGGAGCAACTGAGTTCCGGTTGAAGTCGTCAATGTGTGTGTCTCGGTGTGTCCTGTGTCTTGGTTGTCCGATTTCCTCAAAAGATTGTCGTCAAAAACGGATCGAACTAAAAGTATTTTTCTGTGTGTTTATATTTTATTTATTTTCTTTCATTTTTTCCGCCTTTTCAAAATGGCGGGTTATAAATAAATTACTTACTTACTTACTTAAAGTATTTTGGCAATTTTGTACCAATTCTGTTCTCCTGCCTCTCAAGATCTCGCTTTTGATTCCTCCCCAGTACCGATTCCTTTCCATCTGAAATAAGAAACAAAAGTGGCGCTTTTCGGTAAACTGATTGTCCTTCTTTTGCCCTTCCTCTATCACAAATTGCCCTTTAGACCCTCTCTAGTTAAATTGACTGCTGCACAAGGAACAGTGAGTGAATGAATACTTGGATTCAGCATCAGGGATACAAGAAGACCACTACAGTTTCCTTCAAGCAGACCATCCAGTTGTCTTTTCGTATCGCTTAAATTCGTTACCATTTTTCCTAGAGATTGTTCTCTCTCGACTGCGACAGATTTGTTTGAAATTTATCCCGTTTAATATTATGTTTCCGTGGGCTACTGCCGCGAAATTAGATTCCTGGATCTAGTCGATTTTAGATGGATGGGAATGGGCTGGTAACTCAGTGATGATGGATATGACGCACTGAGCAAGAAATGGAAATAGTCAAGTAAGAAGAAATAAAATAATCACAAAGAGCTTTGCGAATACGCAATATATTTATTAAAAAAAAATACCTTGTCAGGTAGCGGCCGCATGATTTTTGCCGATTAACAATTACTCTGCAGACCTGATGTCGTCCAATTCCTTCCTTGCCAGGAACATTTCCTGACTATAATAAAAAGAAGTAAGACTCCGGAGAATCAAAGCGACACTTCGACCCAGTCGTGGAATTTGTCGGTCTTCAAGTTGGCGACTGAATAGACAATCTGAATCCTTAGTTGTATGGTAGGGAATTGATCACGCCGAGGCACCAGTTACGGTTTTAACTACCCGGCGATTCTAACGCGCTGAGTTGACGTGTCCCTCCTCGGGACAATAAACAAACACTCAGGAGTTTGATGACACTTAAGACAAGCATGCGCATCCCTGTGGTAAACGTTGCCAACATTGTGTTGTCTTTCGTAAAAAGATAACTAAAAATTGCTTAAATCATTTGTATGTTATGCTTCAACATTAAACCTTTGGTAAGCTCGTTGATAAGGTCATAACCTAAGTTTCAATTTTCTGTCTGTCAAAAACTCTTCTGTGCATCCTTGATAACATTCAGTACAATATGCATATCCATGTGTTAGCTTTTAAACTCTGTGAGTTGCTATTTTAGATGAAGCTGCACGGTCTGTTGCTCGAATTGGAAATATTTCAAAACCTTTTTTGTAATGGGTCTGTTACGTATGAGTTCCGGTTTATGTCAGTGAATGCGTCCCTGTTATCTTGAAGCCGTGCTATTTGTTTTCCGATTTTCTCAGGAAAATTTTGTCATACAAAAACGAACAGAACAAATGTAGTTTCCCGATTTTGTACCAACTTGTGTCTTCTTCTTCTCAGGGTCTCAGCAGAAACAAATCCGTACATTGGATACACTGCCAATCATGACGCCAGTTCCGATTCCGGATCATATAGAACAAATAACAAAACAGGCACTTATGGGTGAGCAAAATGAGAAAGCTAATATGAATGAATGATTTATGAACGAATGATTTATTTGCACATTTTAAGCCATCAGGCTATCATGCAACAACACAAAACAGTCTTACATTCGTATACACACACTAACACACTCTTAATATTTTTAATTTACTCTGAATACTTTATGAACACTAATAACACAACTTCCCCATCAATAGAAATCTTTCCGGTGTTTAAAAGCTAACTTGAGGAACTTCCCAACATTTCTTATTTCTTTAAAATCTTTACTTCCCATCATTTTAATAATCCATTTCTTATCAGTTCCCCCCACCCCGAAAATCTCCTCCCTGAGTCTATACAATCTACTACTACTACTCTACCTATACCTACCCTACCTACCTACAATCTACTCTACCACTCTATACAGTCACACAAAAGGTGGCATATATCCTCATTCATTTCTCCACACATAGGGCAAAAGTAGTAAGGAAAAAGTAGTAATGCAACGAATTCACCATAACTCAAAGTTGTTTACCACTGACAGATTCCAGACTCGTCCCTGCACCAGCTTGTTTTTATTGCACTTGCCTTCCGGCCAAGTGCCATATACCGATCACTTTTCCGTCGGTCGGTCGGTCCGGTGATCGCGAGTTAGGGTACTTCCAGATGTGCTAGGGTGATGAAACTTGGCAGGCGTATCAGGGACCCGACCAAACTAACTTGGGAATAGTCACTTGCCCGATCCGAACATCATGGGGGGAGGGGGAGATTGCGGAATCCAGAATATAGGGGCATGCATAACTTTCGAATGGGTGATCGGATCTTAATGAAACTTGATACCTGGAAAGACCTCGTGTCTCAGATGTCTCGTCTCAGGTCCTGACCGGATCCGATGGATCTGGGGGGGGGGGAGTCAGAGGGGGGACCGGAAATCTTGTGGAAGTCTCAGAGTCGAGCGATCGGGATGAAACTTGGTGGGAAGAACAAGCACAAGCTCTAGATAAATAACTGACAGAACTGGACCGGATTCGGACACCGTGGGGGGGAGTTGGAGGGGGGTTCCGGAATTCTGGCGATCCGTAGTTGATGTACTTCCAGGTGGACTAGGACGATAAAACTTGGCAGGCATATCAGGGACCCGACCAGATTAACTTGGAAACAGTCACTCGCCCGATCCGACCATCGTGGGGGGGGGGGGAGGAAGACGGCGGAATCTGGAAATTAGTGGCATGCATAATTTTCGAACGAGTTATCGGATATTAATGAAACTTGATATCTTAAAAGACACCGTGTCTCAGATGTCCCATTTCAAGTCCGGACCAAATCCGATGAACTGGGAGGGGGGGTGGAGGGGAGAACCCGAAATCTTATGACACGCATAGAGTGGAGCGATCAGGATGAAACTTGTTGGGAAGTACAGGCACAAGTCCTAGGTGCATCAGTGACAGAATCGGACCGGATTCGGTTACCAAGGGGGGGACTGTAGGGGGTGTCCGGAATTCCGGCGATCGTGAGTTAAAGTACTCCCAGATGTGCTAGGACGATAAAACTTTGCTGGAGCATTAGAACTTGGCATCATTGGGTTAGACATCGTTACTTCTTTGATCCGACCATTCGTTAAATCACTTTCTTAACCGCAAAATACAAAAAAATACTTCTAAGCAATATTTACTTTTTTAAGATCGCCATGAGAACATGATTCTTTCTGCCTCAGTTTTGCTTAGAATTTAATTTTTAGCACCCCTAAAGTGTGCATCTTAACGGAAAAGTGAAAAAAAAACTTTTGACCATCACTTCCATCCTCTGACCCAGCCTTGCAAGTTTGGCGCATCTTAACCGAAAAAGTTAAACAAAAAATTTGACCATTACTTCCATTTGACCCAGCGCCTTGCCAGTTTTTGTTTTCCTTCTTGTTTTCTTTTGCTTTCTCTCTCCTATTTTATATTTTAAGTGAAACCATAGGTTAAATTTTCAGCCCCCTTCATTTTTTCTTGTTGGTGTAGCCTATTACTTACTACATATGCTTGCAAGTGCCATAGCTCTTGTTGGCTGTATCGATCCTCCCACACATAATGCTGTTTTCTCGGAAATTAGGGCATGAGAACATAAAGTACCTAAAAGAAAAGACCCTATTAAACCCATTCAGACATCCGGACAGAAAGATGGCCTGGGAACTACCAAAATCTGTTCGAAAAATCTCAGTTAAAACAAATACAGTTGTTTACCTAATTGGACGCGGTCATTACTGCAGCGAAGTGTTCTGATAAGGAACAAGTATGTTATTTGCGTAGGTAATGGATTCGACAAGTTTTGTTTGTATTTGTAGTTCGGAAGTTCTGTACCACAAGATAAGAACGTAAGAAAAAGGGGAAACTTGTTTCGTTCATGCTGATGTCACGCAGTGTGTCTTTCTTGTTGACATGCAAAGATCACTAGTGGTCAGGGGCACACTAATTTACCGAAGCCTGTCTAGAACCGAACGTGTGTTCAGTGCTGATAATTTAAGTGATCGATAGCGGTTGCTTTATTATCCTTAAATCTGTTTAAGCCAGTATCAACGGCCTAAACAGGCCAACACATTATCAAAGGAGTTTTTTGTATGTCTATCTCAGCCGAACTGGCTTAATTTGCTTGGTAGTAGGCTACTGTAGCTCCTTCGGCGTCTGGGTGGGATCCCCCGTCCACGAGCCGAGCCACGAGCTCCCGTATTTTGCTGGGTTGTTTCCACAGCAGCTGCCCATCAACTAAGTGTTGCAGTAAGTACATTTCAACCTTAGAAATCCTACTCTGCCTGGAAATATCCACAATTATCACGTGCCTGACCAGGTTGATCTTCTTTTCCAGTCTGCAAGTCTTGTATCGTTAAACACCTTGAAAAGAGCAATTTTTGCCCCGCATGTGACGTTCAAGTTCACAAGGCAAAACCGTTGATGCATATCAGGTAAGTTCAGTGAATTAATTAACATTTTTATTTTCCACTTGTATGAAATCGAAATAATAGAGTGTAAGAAAACGAAGAAAATAGATAAAAGAAGGGATACGACTTCGATTATAATAAATATTTACACTTCAAAGAAGTGGACAAGAGCGTGGTGCGGAAATTACGCTGCAACCGACAGCTTTCAGATGCTCCAGATTATAGAATCTTCAGTTTATCCACTTTGTTCTGCTAAGACATTAACAAAATAATAGCAAAGGCATCAAGTTTTAAAATCACGCTGAGCTTCCTCAGTTTTGGCACAAAGGCGACGGGTATACCGGTGTTATCTGTGCTACATTAGACGTGAGGCGTGAAAAGCCTTCACTAGCATTCGCGAATCTTTAAATTCCTTCCTCGCCGTCATCATCTCCCACCGACACCAGCAGGGTTGCCACATGTCGAACGATAGTGTGAATAATTGTCACTCTATTTTGTTTTTGCCACTCTTGTCCTGCGTAGGGCATAGAATTCACTCTATTACAGAAAATGTCCAGATGTGTCATTTTCGAGCGTAATTCCGACCAAGAGTGACTATGTTACGTTTTTTCTTGGAAATCAAATCAAGATGTGTCATTTTTGCAGGAATGGTTCCGACCACAAATGACCATTCCACATTTTGTTATGAAAATTAAATTTCGCTCCTAATTCACTCTGTTTTCGACCGAAAGTCACGCTCTAAATTTGTTTTAATGTGGCAACCCTGCACACCAGCCATGGACTCTTCAGGAAGGGCCGTATCCAGGCGGGGGGGTTAGGGGGTTGAACTCCCCCCCCCCCCCCCGAAACATAAAAAAATACTTTTTTGTCCGACCCGCAGGCAACCCCCCCCCCCCCCCCGAAAAAAATTCCTGGATACGGGCCTGTCCTCAGGAAGGGCAAACAGACAGTTCGGCTCGGTCATGACTTCTTCAGTTCTCAAGTTGGCCAAGTCATTCGTTATTGTCATTATTTATGTATTCCGAGCTTTTGATTAAAGGCTCCTAAAAGCACCTGAATAGGTGTTTTGAGTATTCGTTTAAGGGGTTGAACTCCCCCCCCCCCCCCGAAACATACAAAAATAGTCATTTTTATAGGCTTTTCCCTCTGATCTATGTCTTTTTTGTACTTTTTTGTCCGACCCGCAGGCAACCCCCCCCCCCCCCCCCCGAAAAAAATTCCTGGATACGTGCCTGTCCTCAGGAAGGGCAAACAGACAGTTCGGCTCGGTCATGACTTCTTCAGTTCTCAAGTTGGCCAAGTCATTCGTTATTGTCATTATTTATGTATTCCGAGCTTTTGATTAAAGGCTCCTAAAAGCACCTCAATAGGTGTTTTGAGTATTCGTTTTATGATTTACCCCAAAATTGCACTGTTCAAGGAAATATACCTCTACTGTACGTATCAACCTACGTAACCTAACTATTGTAAAATAATCGAGAGATAGCGCTTCCATCGACCTAATTGACGTTGTCATTAAATCTCAATATGAAATGTAAAAACAGTTTAATTACATATATTATTTCGAACCGAATCGTTTATTGACAAACCAACTTCGTAGCTTTCTTCATCAGAAGATGCTAAATTACGCTGGTCATACAGTAAGAAAATAAAAAATGTATTACACTAATTATTCGCGTTGTTAAAAATCTCTGTAAAAAAGGGCACAAACGAGTTCATGAACCTTGAAGTTCGTCCTCTGACAGGCACTAGTTTGTTTCGCTGTCTTGTCCTGCTATTTTTCGGAGCGTCAGGGGGGAGCAATGACCGGTAGTTCTCATTTGCCAACAGTTTTTTTCCAAAGTTTAGGATCAGTTCTGTTCTTCGGTTGTGGAGGCTCGGGATTCTCAACATAGACAGTGCTTGCTCGTAAGACTGATACCCAGGACCTATTATAATTTTCGTTGCGCGTTTCTGTACGGATTCGAGCTCTTCCGATTGATAAACCGTGTTTTGTACTTGAGGTCCCTATACCGGGCAGCAGTATTCCAAAATGGGGCGCACGTGGGTAAGGTAAGCGAGGTGAAGCTCAGGAATTGTAAACCCAAGTTTTAACTCGCTTTCATCTAGGCCCGACCGAACTCTACAGGACCTGGTGTACAAATTGGTCCCTGAGCTTTTCCGTTCAGAAATGGCACGGAGAAAAGAATTTCTCTCCAGACATCCACAAGCCGGTAAGTCCCTCTTTTTTCAGTAGCGAAAACTCTGACTGTATTCCAATTCTTCCTCGGGATAGGGAACAAGCTGTTAAAACCATCGCTTCTTTACTCATTGCTTCATACCTAGAACGGAGGGGTTGCCTACTCTCGATTTTAGTGTACAGCAAGTACCCGGTACTGAGGTGCCCTGTCCCCGGCACCGGTTGCCACGTTTTAAAACATTAAAATCAGTATGTTTAAATTTATGTCCGGCAGCCCTGGTTTCTGTCGGTACCGGCCGGGAAAGGGCGTACAGCAGCTGCCGGAGATTGGGTACCCCCTCACCTAGAACTGTTTTGTTTCGGAATACAGAACGGGTGTTCTTGGGTCAAATCCAGCTAAAATTGAGCTTATCCGGGAATAGGTAGTCAGCAGACAACAATGAAACCAGTCTACCACAAATCTAGCGTCCTTGATTTTTGGGTAGACCATGCCCATAACCTGGAAACGCCCGCTTACCTTTTGCCAATGCTGGGCACCTGAACCCTATCCTTGATCCAGAAAAAAATGGTGATGATTTGAGGGAAATTGCGGAAAACAACAATTTAAATTTATTTCAGTGGGTTACTGCGCCCAGTATTTAAGCAAAGGGTAACCTGCGTTTAGCATGGGCCATTCCGAACTTTGGGTGTACCTAACGTTTGGCATTAGGGTATTATGCGAGCGAGTGAAAGTGTTCCAAATCACGATCGAATTCACACATATACCATTTCGTTTTTGTAACACGATCGATTAAAAATGTGCTTTCGTCGGTGCTAGTTTTTATCCGAACTTCGTGTAGTGACCGCTGGATCTGCGTTTTTTCAGCTTGTTTACCTTATATTGTTTTCCTTCTGCTGATTAGGCTTCGCCCTAGCAATTATCATCTTTGAAGTCATCGAGGGCTGGGCTTACGAGCATATCTCTCTCCCCATTGGCCGAAGTCCACGTGCTCGCCGCGTGGGTCGCTATGTGGAGAGATTGTTTCCAGGATTGATTGCTTGAAATGGGATTTTAGAGAGCTATTAATGTCAAGCAAAAAGGTGATAACTAGTGATTTGACGGGATTGAGGAGAGCATTTTAGCTTAATATGACTTAGGACCTTCATGGGGGAAGCGAAGATATTGCTCGCGAGTAGGTTACGCATAAGCATTATCTCAATCTGTCCTTTAGGCTTGCATTAGAAGATGATCGGAGTTTATTGGTGCCCAATGCCCATAGTGAAATACCCTTAATTATCCATGCAGTACAATATCAAAGTGAGCTCGCACCTTTTCCAAAATTTAAGTCCAATACCGGACAACTACGGCCTTTCGCCTTCTTTTTTTTTTTACATAAAACACTATTGACATAACTGAATCAAACCCACAAAACACCAACCCCCCCATTTCAACGAAATAAGAAGATATATATGCCTAACTCTGTACTTCGATACCTCCAGTTTTGAATAATACAGGTTTTTTCCACACCCTTCTAGCACCTACACCGAGACCTACACTTCAAATCTTGTGCTAATATACCTTCTCCTTGCTAGAACGGATTCCCCAGCAAACTGCTGAACGCAGCAACTTGTTTATTCTGAAGTTGCCAGGTAGACGACTAACAACGCTCCAAGGATAAATTTGCTTCACTGAAGCCTCCATGTTGTTTCGATTTTTGTATGGTTGGAAGGTCGTACTGGTGCGGAAGCAATTTGTTACCTCTCGATTTAATATTGCGTAGCAAACTGTTTGAAACTGTTACGCTTTGTCTAATGAGCAGTCAAAGAGGGACTTGAACGTATTTCCAGTAAAAAGTTTCCGCTCAATAAATTGCCGATTAAACTTCGTCATATCTACCGAGCTTGGGATGGCGGGCATGCCGACTTTCCTCCACACTAATATTCCAACCAACGGCTGTTATCAGCCTATCCGTGACAGCAGCCGGTCCCGAGCCAATTTAGAAGAGCGCGAGGAGCTTCTACCTCCTCTCTTCAATCACGAGCACAAGCTTAAAGCACAAATGTACAAAACGCCAATTATTATTTCATCCCGAGTCCTTCAACGGTTAAAACTCCGACTTAAATCGATCGATCGCATTCGCTCACTTCTTCTGATCTCGGAAGAAATCGATCGATCGGTTCGTAAAGAGGCTTCGGTAAATTAGGATGGGGCTTTGTCTTTGCCCAATAGCAAGGGTTCTCAGCACGGACAAATTTGCAGAACCGGTATCACTGACCGACGAGTCCTCGGAATTAATGGGAGCCTAATCAGCCTGGAAACCAGCGAAACACGGAAAATGAATGAATCAGCGTAGTGATGTAAGGGTTGAGAAAATTACATAGGAAGTTCGAAATTTCGGAAATGAGAATCGATTAAGAACGTAGAGTGAAACAGTAATATATGTAGGGCGGGTCCTTTACAATACAACTCTTACTAGAGATGATCTTTTCGGATCTTTTTACGATAAAATGGCTCAGAAATATCGGTTTCTTGTTAACGCTTGTCGACTCTATCCAGCCTTCCTGGTCTCTGACGCGGAGGCTGGACGCAAAATATTTGAAAACTGAAGGCGCCGTGGTTATAAAGTGAAAAATATTTCGAAACAATATTTTGAAGTTTCCCATGTCTGTGAAAGAGATGTCGGCTGGCCTTGAAGCTGTCAGAGAAGTTTGCGTTGCGTGACTATCAAACCTCCGCTAGGCCGAAAAAGGCCGCTAGGCCGAAAAAGTGCAAAATATTGTTTCGCCTATTTTCTGCAACCGATATCGTTTTCTAAGCGTTATATAATATAATTATACGCGCTAAAGAATTGGCGAATTCGATCGCACCAAATCGGCTTGCCAGTATCGCACGACGGCTCGAACAGGAGCCGAGTTTTTGCAGCGATATGTGGTGGTCTTTGATTGTTCTGGCAAGAGCCAAGGTAGTGTAGAAACCAGAAAATTTGGGCTCAACATTTCCCATAAATGTTTTAGTTTCCACATTCTCACCCAGCGACCTTTCGGTCTAAGCTGGGTCTAAGGATAATCGAAGACGGAACTTGACCGGTGCGAACTTTTTTGTCGGCGAAGCGAAATCTCGGCGAAAATCATGGTCTGTTATACCTTAGCTTAAGATAGGACAGCAGACAGAAGATGTGGCATAAATAGACACAAGAGTTATACAGCTGCTTCGTATAATTTGCAGAGTGTTTCGGCAAGGGAAACAGTACTAAGTTTCTCATGTTTTTAGGTGCTGTTCCAGAAGGTAGCATCTCCTCTCGGATGCTTTTCTTCGCCCCGAATGACCAGATATCTCTTTCTCTTGAGTACATCGAGCCAAGGTTAGTTCTTGCTTGTGATCGTTTGGCATGAGTTACTGAATCTGGAGTTAGCAGGAACGGGAGTCGACTGCAATACATCTGACGTTTGGGTGGTGGTTGTAATTAGCGATATGGCTGGGCTCTGGACGCGAAGATTTCAAATCACTCCTTGCTTGCTTTGCTTTGCGGCTTTGCAGTCTGCTTCATTAACAGTGTTTGCTTATGCTGTGTACGTATGTATATGTCAGGGCTGGATCAACTTTATGGAGGCCCCTATGAGCTCGCCCCCTTCCTCTCCTTAGTCGGTCGCCAATATAACTCACAAAAGCTAACTAAATAACGCAGAAGACCGGTGAGATATATACTCGTCGGAATTCTAGCTTCTACTCTTGATTGTACTTTTTTCAAAATCAAGTCAGTATTAGTTTGAATAGTTTTCGCGGGGTCGCTAGAGGGTGATGAGGGGGCGTAGGCCGGTTTCTACTTGCATGTTTGGTAATCCAGTCTAGACTGCAGCCGTTTTCCATATCTTCCATGTGGTAAGTTTTTGTCGAGGTATGCTTATTTTAACTTGTTAACTCTGAACAGCACCACTGCCATCTACTTGATGTGATAACATTCAATTACTTGTGTGTAAAAGTAGCTCCTCAGTATTCTTGATTGGTTGTTTTTCAGTTTCAGTTTATTCATAAAAAAATAGTGGACACCATTAACTCTTTATCTCGCTCTTTATGGCCCCACCATAAGGCCTGGCAATGGGCGTGTATTCTTTATTTATATAGTCCTAACGGAAACAAACCAAACAAATCAAAGAAAAATAAGGAGAGAAAAAAAGAAGAAGAAGAATAAAGACATAGCACACATTTGGGTTTGTTAGCCAAAAACTGCATTGTCGAGAGTTAATAACCGTCCGAAGCAACATACCTCTACATCGTGTCTCGTTCTGTGTGTGCCAACCTTGTCTCAGGTGAAGCTGATAATGTCTCGGATAATGTCATGTTCCATTCGCATGTCCAAACTCTATTGGTCATCAGAATTATCGCTGGCAAAGAAAATCGTCGTCTGCCCAAATAACCTTGCGTGTGCCAACTTGTCTGCTGGTTTTCGCGAGCATGAATCCAAAACAAAACAAAAAATTTGCATACAAACAAATGATTTGGATTCCATTCATTTTGAGTGAGAGAAGTTATCATAGAAAATGACTTAATTGTAAACTGTATGGAAACAGCACGATCCCCAATTGCGAATCGTCAGGAAGTAAATCGACCCGCTTCCGGTGAAGAATCCCGACTATACCTGCGAGGGGTTGCTAACCTGGTGGAAACACTGTCTCATGGGCACCGGCTGGGCACTTCCTGTGAAAGTATTTTGGGAGCGAGCAAACCCTCGCATACTCGTACACTGTAAAACAAATTTCTCCGGTTTCTGATTACTTGATCTGCAGTATTTTGTATTCTAGCCTTATAATCCTCAATCCGAGGGGTTGCTCACTCCCAAAATGGTTGTACAGTGGTGCCCAGCCGGTGCTCAGCCAGTGCCCAGCGGTGCCGGTGCCCAGCGAGGGTGTACAGTGGTGCCCAGCGAGTGAGCAACCCCTCGCCTCGATCGGATTTTAACTCTCCGAACTCGGACTAAATATCTCCGAATTCGGTGATGCATGAGTCCGATATAGGAGAAACTTGTTACAGTGTATTCAGCAAATTGCTTCTTCTAATCGAATAACTATCATTGCTTCGTTCGGAAATCTACCGCTGTAGAAGAAGCATTTTGCTGCTTTTAGTTGTATGGTCGTGAATCGTACTGGAGAGTGTCAATTTTGTTCGTCTAGGTGCGCAGGTAGGCATGATTTTGTCAGTGTCCTTAAAACTGAATGTGATATGAATTAGGTAAAGACGAAGGGTACAGGGAGTCGCAGGCATCCCGATGTTAAACCTCGTTCATAACCGGAGAGCTCGAAATACTTTTCAAAGTCCCGTAAGGAGCGGTGGTGGTATAACCCTTCACACCCTTGTTCAGTAGCAGAGAGTAGGGAGTTACATGGGGGGTGTAAGAGAATCTTGAAAAAACATATATGGTGGGAAGGATATAAGCCGAAAAACTGTTTCGTTCGTGATTGTGCCGCCATGAAACTAGCCAGAACTTCACTGGTCGAGATGAGTTGTAAAAAATATAATGCCTAGGATGCAACGCATTTCATGGGGATGGATAAGGGAAATGCATTTCGTGCGTACAGAAACTAATAGCAAACTAATGTTCCTTGGGCAGGATGCTCAGTCTTGTTTGGTTGGCTTGAACGGAGCTGGGGTTAATTTCGGTCCTTCTTGGCAAGAGTCCTTTTATGCCGTAGGTAATATGGACTCGGGTATCCTGGGCTTAAAGAATGATTATGGCCGGCCCACTTGTTTTGTATATAACTGTATAACCATCCATCTCACTCCTCTTTTACCGTGTAGATTTCTATCTCTATTTACTGGTTTAATGGAAAAAGTGCCACAATAGCTAAAGCTAAATAATAGGCAACAAAGAACTTCTTAGCCTGTTGTGGAGCTTGATTACAGCAGTGCATTTAGAATAGATGACGGGAAGTCTTGGCTCGCTCCAGCGCTAATTCGTCGCCGAAATTGAAGTTAGTGACCGTTGATCCCAGCCTAATAAATAACGATGGCTGATTACAGTTCAACGAAATTTCTCTCGAAATTTAATCCTTCACGAGGGGTTTCTTAGTCGACCTGTATGGCTACTATCAGTTCCTACTGGGTTCGAGACTGGGTTCCAGGTTTTGCATTCTATAGTTGCTTTTGGGTACCACCGGTGTATGATGTACACTCGTTGTTACTATTGAGCAACCCCTTGATCCTTTGATATGTTTCGCTTATTTTCCTGGCAGCATATTCAGCAGATCGTTTTATTTTCTCTAGAGGTTAGGTTATCTTTAAAGCATCACCTTTCGAACGAAACGGTGTATGCCCACCGACGTCTGAATCGTCTGATAGAAAGGTAATCTAAAAGTCGACCTGGTTTGGACAAGGTAGTGAAAGCTATCTAGGCTAGACGGGTTGAAGCTAAATATGTAGTAGACTAGACTGTGTAGCAACCTTTGCACATCGAATCGTACATGGTCGTTCTGTCAGACACGAAAGAGGGGCTACATCCATGACTACACAATGCCCTGCCACCACCCTTCAGATAGGGCTTCGTGAAATCTTCATTGCTATCGTTGATTTCATTACTAGGCTGGTAAGTCGCAGTCTTTGAAGGTCGAAAAATCCTAGATTATTTGAAACTGTTCTTGGATTAAGCTGTTACAACCAATTATGTTTTGATCGTGTACCTCGCCATGTACTAAAAGCCTCTTCAGTGTACCTCACAACCTCAATACCATACTCTAAACAGAGACTATGTTGGCTTCGAACTGAAACTGTTCTTGAATCAAACTGTTGAAGCCATTTTCTTCCCCATTTACTAAAGTCTCTTCCGCCTACCCCACAACCTCGATAGCCCCACTCCAAGCTCAATACCCAACCACATTCTGTGCTTCAGAATATACGATCCTCTACATTTTATCCGTCCCGTTTGGTCTTCGTTTCCAAACGCTCCTTCGACAAAATATCATTAGATTCGGCTCCGGCCGTTGTTGATTGTGGAGAAGCTCGGTGCGTGTCGCCTGTGGAGTTTGCATTGATCGAGCGAGGGAGCCTCCTTTTCCCTCCCCGCGCCTCACCTTGGCAACTCTGTAGAGCATGATAGCTGAATGTATAGCCTCTGGTCACGTGACGATTATGCGCCGGTCATGAAAACATATTTTGAATGGCGGTAGAGAAGTGTTTATGTCCTTGGCGGAAGTCGGGCGATGTACCGATAAAGGTTCGAAAATAGGAATGGGAATTGTGCTGAGGCGAGGAGCAGCGTAGCCTGAGAATGATTTCTAGATTTGTGAAAATGGGAAGGGAAAGGGCAGAGGATGATGGAAATCAGTACCGAGAAAGGTTTCGGAATGAGGAAGGCGAACAGGGCAGCGTTGCCTGATAAAATAGTGTATGGATTCGTGAAAATGGGAGAGGGCAGGGCAGGGACTGGAAAAGCGATGGCCGTTGGCTATGATGGGAAGTAAGGTCAGGATGGTTGGCTGCATAGAGTTTGCAGTGAAGTATGCTTTCTATATGGTATTAGATCAAGTTTGATAGACCCACTACACAATGTAATCAAGATTTAGCCTTAAAATCCAAACTGAGATCCTGCCTCATTTAGAAAACAAACACGACAGACCATCTTTTGGGCGGTTCCCAGGGTTGGTCACCAAGAACCAGGGTCTACGAGTTACTTCAGGATACTTTGGGTTACTCAGGGTTACATTGGGTTACTTTGGGATACATTAGGTCACATTGGGTTACTTTGAGATACTTTTGGGTTACTTACAGGGTGTACGGAGTTACTTTTGGTGACCAACCCTGGTGCGGTTCTTCTTTTTGTTTTGTGAGTTCATCAGCTCCTATCCGTGTCTCTCCGCGCTAAGGACGTATTTATGGTTTACTTGCATGAACGCCTTTAAACTACTTTCATGAAAGTATGAAAAGTGTGCTAGGTAAAACTCTCTTGTATAAATTCAATCTGCAGGACTTACAAATCAGTCAGTGACATAGGGAACTGAACTGTTTAAACAAATGTGCCTCTAGTGATATTATTGTTGACATAGCCCGTTCCTAATTGCGATTGTAGTTTCTGTGAAGTCAGTTCACAAGCTCCTAGTAGCTCATATAGTTAGAGCGTTGACCCAGTAAGCCGAAGCAGACGGGTTCAAATCCCGCTCGAGGTGCATTTTTGTTTTTCAGTTCATTAAGCAATTTACTGTCTTCAACTCAAAAGCTATCTACCCTCAAAAATTAAGTCTAGTTTTGCTTCGGTTTTCTCCCTGAGGATCCGCCGTGTTTGGCCCTGAACTGTCTTAAGAGGTTCGAGTCTACGAGAAAGTCGCTTGGACTTGATCTAATACCATATAGAAAGCATACTTCACTGCAAACTCTATGCAGCCAACCATCCTGACCTTACTTCTCATCATAGCCAACGGCCATCGCTTTTCCAGTCCCTGCCCTGCCCTCTCCCATTTTCACGAATCCATACACTATTTTATCAGGCAACGCTGCCCTGTTCGCCTTCCTCATTCCGAAACCTTTCTCGGTACTGATTTCCATCATCCTCTGCCCTTTCCCTTCCCATTTTCACAAATCTAGAAATCATTCTCAGGCTACGCTGCTCCTCGCCTTCGAATTCAGTTTCTACCTGAATGTTTTGTTATCGGAATTAACCGACAAATCACTCGACCTATTAAGAACGATCTTTTGCAACCAAGAAAGATAGCTCATTGAACGATGGCTCTAGAATGGAACAACTTATGTCTCATAGGAAGGATTTGCCTCAATTTAAAGAAGTTTCGGGGAAAACAGCTGATGTTGTCTTGCAGTTGCGGTCGTTTTGACGGGGGGTACACTATGGTGTTACAGGTTCCCTGAGCAGCACCCATCCCATCGTTGAGCTACACACACCCATTTGCTTTCCTCTTCTCATCTCTGATTAGCTATACACCTTACCTTCCGGGCAGCGGCTTTACTAAGCCTCAAGAATAACCCGAAGGCCCACCGCCTAGGTTCCAGCCTGACGGTTATAAACAACAACCCGAACTGACGGTTAAACATCATTTTTTGTTACATTCTGTTTGTACGCTGCATCCCTAAATCCCACTTAGTTAGTCGGTCTGGATCTGGATGAATGATGGTTGTTATCGATTAAAGCCACGTGAATCTTTGATAAGGTTCGCACCCGAAAATACGGCTTACCGACGAAACGTCCCCATGACAAACGTCCCCAGCGAAACGTCCCCGTGACAAAACGTCCCTGTGGCAAAACATCCCCAAGCATAGATTTTTAAGTTCGCCTCGATCTTCAGGTGCATGATCGAGGTAAAACAACTTCAGAGTGTGCATTACAAATGTGGGAACATTCCTTATAAGCAGGAAAGATCGGACATAGGACCGGTTGCTAAATAAATGTATTGTTTTCAGTTAAAATATGTCGTAACTGATCAGTTCTAGGTCGTTTGAAGCAACATGCAAAATCTGAGGAGCACCAATATGCTCCTCAGAGAAATGGGAAGCCCGCTGTGGCTCAAAGAGAGTCAAACAAGGAAAATGCAAAAATAAACGTAGTGCCGTTATGCTGGATAAAAATGACATGGGAAGCGAGGAAACGAAAGCGGATGGAACGATTAGTTAGGTAAAGAGACATAGTAAATCTGGGCTAGACGGGTTTGATCCTTTAATAAAACCTTTTAATAATAAGTATCATCAAATTAAATATCAAACAAAGGCGAGATCGATCAGTTATATCGCAGCATAAACTAAAACACAAAATAAACCAATTAATTAAAAGATGAAACGAAAACTGACAAACTACTAAATCCTTGAGAAATGGCTATAGCCAGGAGAAACACTTCGGTTTTGTTTCTTGAGTATCGTTAAATGCTGAAGTAGTGAACCTGTCGTGGATTTCAAAAGTATATGTTCCAAAAAAAGAATTTGTCTGAATTGATGACGCAGTCAGTAGTCTCATAGGCCTAGCTATCCCTCAGCAATAAAAAAAAAATTGTATAGCCGGGGACGTTTCGCCATAGGAACGTTTCGCCAGGGGACGTTTTGATCGGGGACGTTTCACCACGGGGACGTTTTGTCGTGGGGACGTTTTGTCATGGGGACATTTTGTTGACAACCCGAAAATACACATGCAAAATTCGCCTCAATGATGGGGAAACGTGCATGCGATGCCTCAGAATTTTCGGGGACGAAGGAGGAAAGTCGCATCCGAGTGCGAAAATCGACTGATGTGCACGTGCCTTAAATTCTACGATACACGTGTGTTATTTTCTAGGTCTAAAATATAACTATTGTCATTTGGCCTCCGAGATTCTTTTCATTAAAACAAACCACTCTGAATCAGAAAGTCTGCCGGTCTCAGGATTTTATTAAAACGATATTCAGTGTCCTATTTCCACGTGCTTTTGTGTCACATTCCTGGTACTAGCCTGCTCTAAGAGTCGGCTCCTTCCTTTGCTTTCAATTTCTTACGCTCCAAATGAGTTGTTTCCTCGTTCCATTTGCACTTGCGGGCGATTAATTCTAGTCTTAATTTCCAGCGCGGAACAGGCGAATGAGGCCAAGTCAGAGAAACCAGGAAATGAGGAAGATTTAGCTGACGAAGGCAAAAAGGTAATGATGAAGGTGCAGTAAGATGAGTCGACTTGCAATGGTTTAGCCTACTTTGGCTGGTTTACTTTAGTTGCGTTTACTTTGCGTTTAATGGAATCACAAAGTGCTAAACTTCTTTCTCACCAATTTGACAAATTTGATGAAAGTAAGATCACTTTTCAGGTACCACGATCAGTTGCCACGGTCGGACCGTCGTATCTGGATATAAGATACCACGACGACTGGCCAGATACGACGGTCACTGCAAAAATGCCTTTTGATCATGGTATCAGATACCACGGTAACTGCGAAAACGACTTTAGACCGTGGTATCAGATACCATGGTATCTGCAAAAATGCAACTTTGAGACGTGTTACAGCTTCTATCAATAGTTACTAGAAGTCGTCCTCGTCGTTCCGACTACACTTTACTAATAGTTGACTATATTTGATAGCTCTAAACGTATAACTCAGATAGGATTTTTCGATCTTGACAAGGGTCCTCGTCAGGCCGCAGGTAGGAGAAACGAACCTGCAGTAAAATAAATGAAAGTTTCTGAGAGTTTCAACTTTCAAGTTTGGAACGTTGTATCTGATTGGTCTGTGTGGTCTGCACCTCTGGGCGAACCAGTCAGAAACAAGGCGAGAGGTGGGGTTAAAGTTTAACTGAAAAGCCAACTTATTTTTGTGTCATTTAATTGAGTACACTGAATAATTTGGATTCTGCTAAGGGATTTGTTTTATTTTCCACTGTCTGCTCTAGTTGTGACGTTCCGAATATCTGCGGCCGTTCCCACGACCTAGATTCTACTATGACGCGGGAAATTTTAATCTCAATACAAACGCGGCTTTTCAGCGGGCAGTGGTGAGCTTGGTGAAGACTGCTTAGTGCCTGAACAGAAAAAAAAATCATAAATCTTTCTGGTAAGGCATATAATGCAGATACAGGCGCATAGAGGTACCACAAATCACACGGAAATTCCACTATTTGTAAATCGATTATTCGTGAATAGCGGAACAACGAAGTAACGCATTTTCATCGGGTCTTCAAGCCAATTTAAATGAATAAGTGATGGGTAACTAGATTGTCCTACCTCAGCCCTTTTCAGTTAAACTTTAACTGTGAAAATACTCTCCATGGGAAGATTAGATTTGGCGAGAGAGCAAAAGCATGAAAACAACTGTGAAAGGAATATCTAAAATAGGCGGACTAGTGATGTCGCTTGTTACTGAGAAGGGAGATAATGGAACAGTATCAGGTTTCAGTTCTGCTTTAAGTGGTAATCCAAACGTGTTTCCTTTATTACAGGTGCTCGGCAAGCGTTACCTCTGCTGTCCAGCAGCTGTTACCATCGGTCACCTTCAAAAGTTCATCCGTTTGAAATACGATCTCGAGTATCGCTACAAGGTATGACCCCCTCTAGATTCGAACAGTCCGATCAGTTTTGATTGGTCAACGACTGTTTTTTCACTTCGCGCAAGATTCAAAAGGATGGCCGTAAACCACAAGGCTTTGACCCTAATGGCTTCTGTTTACGATGCCAAGCGCGTAAGCAGTTTTTCCGGTGGGATGTTGTTACACGAACGTATGTAAATATGAACCGACAGGCGAACTGGACTTGAAATGGGAGAGCATTTACCTTGCAAGCTTAAAGTTTAACTGAAAAGACAGCTTATTTTTACACCTGATATTTGGTTACATTCAATCAGTTTGACTCATCTAAGGGATTTTGTCTTTTTCATGCAGGGCTCTAGTAATAACGTTCAGAATGTGCGCTGCTTGCAGGACAACCCAAAATTCATCCAGACGCGGAGAATTTGAATTGCAGCAAAAGCCTGCATTTCAATGTGTTACGCTCGGAAAAGTCGGACGCTAAGCTCAAGAGTAGGAAAGTGGTGACAACATATGTCTTTTTGTTATGTGTTTTATTTTTCGGCAATGGCTTGCCTTTGTAGTTGCTGAATATTTCAAGCATAGAGGGACCAGCACATAGAGGTACCACAAATCCGAAAGAATAGTTCATTAGATGAATTGATTATCTTTGTATAGCGGGGGTTTGAGGTTTGAGCGAGGGGATGTGAACGTTTGCCGTTTGGTCCACACACGGGCACTGTAAACAGTGAGGTTGAAATCGACTCCATCCCATTACCGATTCCAAACCGGATAGCTAAAGTCAATAATGTCTCCTGTCGTTTTTTGGCGAATGGATGCTAATCTTCTTCCTTGGATAACCGTTTTCTTGCGTATTTTTATATCGTTGGGAGTCGGTACTGATGAGGGATACTTTTTGTATGTTACGACACGCGGCCGGTGGATGTACACTGATACCCCAAAAAGTACAAAAAAGACATAGATCAGAGGTAAAGCCGATAAAAAAACGATTATTTGTGTATGTTTTTTGTTGTTGTTGTTGTTTTTTTTTGGGGGGGGTAACCCCCTCCCCCCCCCCCCTCCCCTGGATACTGCCCTTCCTACGGAAAAATGTTTCGCATTACAGGATTTGGCATATGACACTTTAAATTTGATTAGTAGTCGTAAAACTGGTCAGTAGTTGATGAAGAAGTTAATTAGGCAGACTCCTTCAGTTTTTACATCACAGAGTGAGAGGAGGAGACGTAGTGATTTCAGTTGTTCTGTCAGTCGGAATTACGAGTTTAAAAGAAGCTACGTGGGTATTAAGAGTACAAAGGGCTGTGAGAATCTTTCGAATATGGAGAACGTAACCTCACGATACGTTGTCTCGTTTGTTCCCTGTGGTTTGCGCCTAATCCAGCTTGATATGCTGCCGGATTTGTAATGCTTTTTTCCGGGACGGTATTAAAACCTTCGGTTCATTAAAGTCCCTGACAAAACATGGACGCACTGATTCTAATCCAGTCTTCGGCGGCTGCTTGATACAAACCTATAGACCCACTTTTATTGTCCAACAATAGTCCAAGATTTTGGGCATGAAACTTTCTTGTCGTGCATAGCAACACATTTCGAGCAAGACCAGAATTAAAAATGAAAAGAGACCATCAAATATTAGTAAGGATTTATTATATCCTGATATTGTGTTGCTATTTATTCACTGGTGATTCACTATATGCAGGGAAGGAAATTAAGAATCTCGGCATAGCCGAACTGTGTTCGGGTGGCGAGCAAAGGGGTTAGTCACTTGCAATTAGCTACCTGAAAAAAGTTAACGGGTGTGAAGTTTTGTCAGTATTTATATACTTAAGTGGAAGGAAAATGTCACAGGTATAAATAATTATAGAGAGGAGTCGGTTTTAGGTAGAAACAGCGTATTTCAGGCCATCTCGACAAGCTGTCGGGCTTGCTTCTGTGTGCGCATTTGATAATTACAGTCTGGGGGTTGTGAGTTGGGAATTCCTTCTCAGAACCACCAGTCTCAGGTAACTAAGCCCAAGTATGGCATTCGTTATGTACGGAATCGTTACTGAAACGTGGCGCTTGTATAGGACAGAGCGTCAACTAGCCGTCATCTTCTGACATCAAAGCTTCATGGTTTCTATGACTGCAAATACAATGAAAGCCTCACGCAGAAACAGGATAATATCCAGAAAGAAACGGGGGGTCGAGAGTCAAATACAAATCTTCAGGAACAGAAAGTTGGGGAAAACGAGGTCACATAACCGCTTTATCTGCGTCCGATTCGTTACGTCGATAGAGCGCTTTTGGTAGCGCGGTTCCAGCAAAATAATGCCGGATTAGGATTTCCTAGTTCAGTTAGCACTTTTCTGGGAACTCTTTTTAATCCGAGTGAGCTGATTGGTCAAGTACATTTCTGATCGTGAAAGTTGGGTCCCATCGTTTAGCTTGCCATATATTACAACATTCGGCAAGGGTTTGCAAATCACGAGGTCGGTGTGTCGTCAGCAGCGGTCATTGCGGACGCATCGGATGACTTCCCCTGCCCCCGACCAACTCTGGGTGTTACCCGCTAACTGAAACTAGCAGCGCGATTTACTTTGGTGATGTTAAGATAAGACTTTAAACAGATGGGCTATTGTACTTCTTTCGGCATTGCATGAAGTTCGATTGGCAAAAAGACAACCCTCTCTCAACGCTCAACCCTTGAACGAGGTTTGCTCTGCCTGCCCTGGCACTGTCCGCCCCCAAGTTGCCCGCTGGTTCAAACTAGCAGATGCGATTCACTGTTAAAGTAAAACTTGATACAGATGTCTCCTGTACTTCTACCGACACAAGGGTAGCCTCCCCCTCAACTCGTGGACAACCCTTTTCCAAGACAAGGTCCCGGCACTATCCAACCGAGGTTCGGTAATCAGGAGATTAACGAGTTTGCAGTAATCCCCCGGGTCCAAAATTGTGAATACCGAAAGTTTTGAATCCAAACATATAGTTAAAGCAACTCTTCTGGACGAGCGCGTTTTTGTCTGCTTAAGAATGGAGAATCGGCATTTCTTTAGACCTTTGGGAAGAATTTGCTCGTCTGTACTGTAAATGCGAGTATGTTTTCGTCTGGTATGTTTCCGCTGTGACTTGAGCGCACCCCTTGGCGTTCATCGTAACAAACATGCCAGAGCACTTGTCATATATTGTGATTAATCTGACACGGAGTTGAGTACTCGTTGGCAAATAAATTAGGAATGGAAATGTGGAATGAGCTAAAATACTTATCTGTGTACCTAATCAGACTCACTAGTTGTCAAATGGCAGTGCGAGGATAGTAATTGTGGATAGAAAAGTTCATTTTATTTCACATGTTAGAAAAGAAATAATCTTGAATTTTTTCTTTACCAGACAAATATAGCATTAAAATGGTCATTCGTGAGTGTATACAATAAAATCAACCACCATCTGGTCTCAATAGGTAAAAAAAAAAGAAAAAGCAAGAAAATAGAAGACCAATAAACCGTCGACACCCAAGGGGCAAACCACTAGTAGGCTACTCAATATTTGCAAAAATGACATTAAAAAAAAACATATTAATTACTGCTGTTTACGAGAAGCTTCCTGAAATGAAAGTCGGTAAAAACAAGACCAAAGTTTTCGATGGGATCCCAAAAATTCGATATCTGATCCAGACAACTGGGTCTTGTCTTAGCCAGATCCAGTCATCGCCAGAATCCTTGAACATTCTTACAATTAAAATTCAGAAACAGATTAAGGCCAAATAGCTAATCATCTGAGAAAACCAAGTTCAGATATGGATTCAGCATGTGTGTTTACCCGTATAAGTCATATCTGTTTTGACGAAAAATTCCTGCCACTTCTGCCAATTTCCCGGTTTCGGCCGAACTTTAGAACTACTTGTCCGGCGAAAAAAGAAAGCTCAAAAACGAACTCAGGGTATCTTCTTTCCCCAATAATGAACATCTAATCAACTTCAAATACAAATTTAACTTATAACAAATTTTCCGACTCCAGCCGGATTCCGGTCGAACTACATGTCCGGGTAAAATATGATTGTCACACACGGATTCACCGTCTCTTCTTACCCCTAAATTGGTTATCTAATCAGCTAGAAATAAAACTTTAACTTCTAACAATTTTCCGGTTTTGGCCGGATTCCGGGCGAACAACATGTCCGGGTAGAAAATTGTTTTCACATAAAAGTTCAGCTGTCTTCTTGCCCTAAATCGGACATCTGATCAACTCCAAATAAAACTTTTAATTTTAACAAACTTTCCGGTTTTGGCCGGATTCCGGGCGAAACTACTTGTCCGATTACAAAATGGTTTTCACCATCGTGTTCAGCATGTCTCCTTACCCCATAATCGACTATCACATTAGCTGTTTCAAAATATTTTGTTTGCCCCTTAATTTGAACCCCCTCCCCCACCCCTAAATGCAGGGCTACAAGGCCCATTTACGAACTCGACTGGTCCGCCGACCCAACGAATCCTCACACCAAGTTTCATCAAAATATCTCATTCCCTTCGAGAGTTATCGTGCTTACAGACGGACGGACGAACGGACAGACGGACAACTTTTGCGATGTCATAGGTATCCCTCCACTTACGTTTTGGGATCCCAAAAACCAGAAATGCCTACAAACTTACAAGATGAATTGACGGAATAAGGACAAACCGACACATCTACCACGCAAAAGTGGAGTTTAGAAAAAAAGTAAAAAAAGTAGAGGTAATTTCCGTCAGCAGCTCGAATCTGCGAAGGATGTACAGGCTTTTTTTTTGTTTCTTACATTCCTCCCTCATGACTGAGGTCAGCTCTGCTTTAGGAACGTGCTGCTCATCGAGGGTCTCTAAAATTGTAATGATTAGAGAACACATCATTACTAGATGTTTCTAAATGCCAACGGCACGAATCACCGAAATAAGAACATTCACGAATCCCGAAAAACACCGGCCGAACCCGTAGAAAACGCCCCGGATCGTGATAGCCTCGTGATTAGCTTACTTGTACTTGGTTCAGGACTGTAGCTGTTCAGCCCTTTCTGGCAATGACAGCTGGCGGAAAACTCATTAAACTTGGATTTATGGGGCCCTAAATCGATAACTCCCTTATCCTTGAGTTTTCTTCAGTAAATAGCTATAATATATAGCTATTTAGCTATTAGCTATTTATACGTAAGCAAATCAAAGACTAGCCGAGCAGAGCGAGTTCCTGCTGCAGTTCCTGATGCTTATGTAAAGCGAAACGTTACGTGTTTACATTATCTTGATATGATGTAGGTTGTTTATGAATCATAGATGTCATCCATGAATCCCGTTTTTTGGAAAACAGCATCGAGATCGAGTCCCACATTCTCCCGTGGCGACGGAAACCTCCCATATCGCAATTAGAGACCGCCGCGATTTACTAAATACGACAGAAGCTATAAGTTACCCGGTAATTATCCCCTTTTTCTCTTCAGGTTGATATACTTTGCCACTCGGAGCTCCTTCTACCAGAATACCGACTACTTGATGTTGCCTATATTACATCGTGGACTCAGGTGAGCAATTATCATCTTCTCGTACTCATTTTGTACAACGATCAGTCATCCCGATCTTCGATTGTAATCCATTATAGACTCGACGAAACCATGTATTAGTCGCCTGAACAGTTAGATGTGCGGTTGCGCTTAAATTGGGATGTCCCTCATGAGCTCAATTTATTTTTTTGTTCAAATCGTTCTCACGATTTGGCCAGCTCTCGAATGCGTTATTGAGACACGTCACATGTTCTTGGCAGGGAAAGTACGGAGGGATGTTTTTTGCTGCTAATCTTGGCAGTGGGGTGGATGAATCGGGAACACGGGGTGAAACCTGGATACAGCCGTGTTAGCAAAAGGACCGAAGGAAGAGAGCGTTAGAAATAGAATGACAAAATAAGTTTGGGTTGCGACAAGTAGACCTCGAAGGATGAAAATTTGTAAGTGTTCTCAAAGGGTTGCTCACTCCGGATTTTGGTGTAGGCTACACCAAGTGTCCGGTGCCAATTGGTTATAACCGAGGGGTTGCTCACTCCCAAAATGGTTGTACAGTGGTGCCCAGCGGTGCCCAGCCGGTGCCCAGCGAGGGTGTACAGTGGTGCCCAGCGGGTGAGCAACCCCTCGGTTATAACATTTAAATCAGCAAACATATTAGCGTTGAACGATGAATCGGCTAAATTTATGGCGGGCACCGCTGGTGCCCGGCCGATGCTGTGAAAGGGTAAACACCAGGTGCAGGGGAGTGGGTAACCCCTCGATTGTTCTTAACTACCAGAAGATAGTATTTATTAAATCAGTATCATTATTGTTATTAAGGGCTTTCACGACAACACACTGCTTAAGTATGCGCATTGTTGCGTTGTTCAGATTCCTGTGAACTATCGTATCTGCATCTCAAGCGATGATCTTTGTAAAAACCTGATATGTTTACGAAGCTCTGCGGCCTCTTTCCATCGTGATGTTGGTTAACTAGTTTCATCGCCTTTTGTATTTTAGTATTTTCGCGTTTATTCTTTCCTGTTGTTTATATTATCCCTTAGGTTACGCTGTCTGAACATACTTTATGGGCAATAATATTAAGGTTGCGTTCCACCAACTTAACAATTGTTAACAATCGTTAACTTTACTTCGGGGCGGAGCTAACTGCAGCTTTAACGATCGTTAACTTTTCCCAGTTCTACATTGTTAACTATTTTGTAACGATGCTCAGCGACCATCGTTACAAAATAGTTAACAATCGTTAAGCTCTGGAACCGAGACTGTAGGTGGGCGGAGCTTAAATTTCGAAATCAGAAACGTGGGACGCAAAAAGTTAACAACTGTTAACCATCGTTTAGTGACGGAACGCAACCTAAATCAATCAGTTTAACCCCCAACAAGTACAGAACAATGCCGTTTAAAGAGCTGACCCAGAAGATGAGAGACCACGCGTGGAAACTGAGGGGGGATGTTGCGGATATTACTGAAGCTAGTCATTCCACGAGGGAGCTAGGATTAATGTAAAAGGAAGAATTATTTTTATTCATGATATATGACCTGTGGGTATGACGATGGGTGGGCTCATTATTTTCTTCCGAAAACCGGTGCATTACATTTCACTGGATCCAAACGTAAATTACGCGCTTTGGTCCAAGAATCGTTTAATCGTGCTTGCTTAGTAACGGAGATTTAACGTAGGAAACAAACGAGGAAAAACGGGAAAAACCATGTTGCCATTTCGATAACTAGGAAGGTTGGTTTTTCTTTGTGTAATATGTAGTAAAATTGACATACACAGTTTTGCGCGTCCGGTTGCTATATCTTATCACTTGTATGGAAGCTATAGAACATAAGCCTGTCATCGTTTATTTGCTTTTTTCGCCTTTACCTGTTAAAACGCAATGAGTTGGACGACTGTGAACTCCACAAACATTTCGAAGTCGAGCTTTCCGCCTGTTTCATACATCTCATTAGCTTGCTAATTAACTCCTCGATAAATCATTTTCTGGGAAGAGAATATCACGCGATCCCTACGCGTCCACTTTGGCCAATTAATCACCTCCGCTTTGATTTCTTTTGACTAATCAAGCACTCATTTCAGGAGGAGCCTCTTCGCCTGTTTTACCGAATCTACCAGATCAAGCACCATTACGACTACGCCCGGGCGCAGTCGCCGAAGAACCAAATTTCCGCTGACATCGTAGATTCCCGAAAAAATGATGAAGTGACGATGGGTGGCGGAGGGGAATGTGCTAAAATTGGCAGCGACGCGCCGCCCATCGAACAGACTCTCCCGAGCAATGTGACGCATTTAGAGGAAGCACGTGGCGTAAAAAGACAGATGCCGATCGTGCCGCACGTCAAACCCAAGCAAGGGACGCCGAAAAGACCTCGGTTGGAGGATATTAGCCAAAGCGCTAGGTTGAAGCTCATAGCTAAAGCCAAATCGGAGAAGTTGAACGAGAAGCCAAGTGAAAATATTGCGCTACAGCCAGTGGTACCTAAAGAAAATATTCAGGCAAAGCCAAAGGAGAACTTGAGTTATCAGGCAGCGAAACCGAAAGAAAATGTCCCAGCACAGTCAAACAAGCCGAAAGATAACCCCCACACACAAAATGTGAGGGCTGGTGATTGTGTTCCTAGCGGCAGACCGACGTTTAAGCCACAAGATAAACCACTATCTAGTTCTTCGCCTCGCGACGAGCCCCACAATGTGTTTAAACCCATCTCGGATTCACGAGAAATAAATAGATCAGTTCAGCGGAATGGTCCACCACTGACAATCGCGAAGCCCACACCCAAGTCCGGGCAAGAACTGACGAAGAAGCCAGACAGTGTGAAAATTCCGAAACCGGAGTCAAAGAAGACTTCACCCAAGGGGGATCCGGACCTTCGGCCTCTGCGACCTGATGCCCTCCCCCTCCCACCGATAGGGAGGCTTGACCCGAACTCCCCCACAAAGTTGCCAAGTAAACATACCGCGAAAGTTGACGCTTCTGTCAAAGCGAAGGAGGGCAGTGAAACTGGGAAAATCAAGAGTTCGAACAATGAATCCCATTCAAAACCACAAGCCCTTATCCTTGCGTCAAAGGAAAGTGCCAAGACACTAAATGGGTCCCTTTCAGCCGAGCTGCGTAATGACAAAGCGTCTGCAACACCTCCTTCGACAATAAGCCCTGAACAACCAAAGGCAATTAGTGAACCGGGGAAAGTTCTCACTGGGAAAGGCTCTCCTAGCGAAAAGCGTCTCCCGGAATTGCGCGAAATTGACAAACTTTCCTTCCTTGAAAAAGTGGATCTAACTGAGAAGAAAGAAGCCGAGGCGGCAGTGGAGACAGTGTCAGAAACACTCCTTTCAGAAATCAGAGACAGAGCTCTCTCCAAGAAGTCAAAAGAGTCGACGGTCGCCGCTCCAAGCCAGTCCCCTCCAGAATCGATTGCTGATATTAAAGAGTTCATTTCGGCAACATCGCCGGAGAACAAACTCAAGCAAGAAGGAGAGATTAAATCCGAGGAGGACCCACCGTCGAAAAGGAGGAAATCGACGAATGGTGGAACAGTGAGAACGATGCCGAATCTGATCGCCATTTCTGAAATTCCGTCGCCCTTAATAGCAAGGAGCATGCAGACGATGGCGGGTAGCAAGAAACCCGAGGTGAAAATTATTGAAGCAGTGCGAAGTAGTGAGGTTGGCAAGGCTACACCCCCTAAGGAGGGGAACGCGTCACCACACACGTCAACAATTATTTTGGACTTATCTGGGAAATCTTCCCGGTCTACTTCTCGAAGCTCTAGTGTTGGTACACCGGATGATAGGAAGTCACCATCCCCTCCACTGAAGCGCGTATCGCCTCCTGCGGTTTCGATTACTGAGCGCGTGGTTATGCCAAAGCCAAGTCTGTCAACGTCCAAAGCGGCTCTTTCAAAGAGCTCGCCCCAGCCGCAAAATTCCCCGTTACCTCAACTGAATCCAGGAAGCATGTTCCCCTTTGCTAATACAAGCTCGCCGTCCCCGCAAACCCTCTCTCGGTCATCCACCAGCCTTGCTCAGAGTCAAATGCTCCATACCATGGCCCTAGCACAGCGGCAGCAGCAGCAGCAGCAACTACACCAGTTTCAAGCTGCTATGTATGCCGCCAATGCAGCCAAACAGGCAATCAATGCTACCTCCCCTTTGACGAATCGCGCCGAGTTCGAGCGCGTGCGCAACATGCTCACCTGGAATGCGCTGGCTCAGTTGCAAAACCAGCGACCAGCTGCTCCTGTCGCTCCCGAAGCACCTCGTCCATCAACAAGTAAAACACCTGACAAAACACCCTCGTCAATGATGATGAAGCTGCCCAACGTGACACGACCCAAGGCGGCAATCACCAAACCAGGTCACGATCCAATTAACGTCCGAATTAAGCACTTTGTCCAATCACAGCAGAATCCACGTGTCGCCGCTAGCCAAGGCCCCAGGGCGGGTCTAAGTTCCAGTGTGAGGGAGATTCCTAACCCCTCGATGCTTCAACAGCGACGACTGACGCAACTGCTTCACGCAGGCGCAGCGCAGGATCGTGTGACAATCACGAAGGCGGAAACGCAGCCTTCTCCTAAAGAAATTGTTGAAACGAAATTGGCGGGAAATAAAGAAATCACCGTCAGTATTGTGAATCCAGACGATAAATTGAGGAAAAGTCCAGATAGTAAAAGGGACTAATTGTATAATGAGCTTTGTGTTTGGAGGTGTTCCTGAATGTGTTGTTAAGTGAAATTATTTCTTCAGAAGTAATTAGAGACACGGCTAGCCTATATGTTCTGTGAGAGTCGAAAGGCGCGAGATCTGGGGTGTGTAAACCTGTAACGAGAAGGATGTTCTTGCTTGCCTTGTCGGGAGAATCCCTGAGATAAGTTAACGACATGTGGAGCTAGCAGAGCCAAAATACATTTATCCCGTGATGGTAAATGATATGAACATGCGGAAAGTGAAAAAAGAATGTTCATTTGTTGTTGGGTCGGTTCTGCCTAAACTCTTTGCGCTCACATATTCTGGAAAGACGTTGGATGATCGGTTTTCTTCATTGGCTAATACATTCCTAGTGAGATGTTACGACTTAGTGATTCTGGCCCCTCATTCGTCAGACTTTAGTAGTGAAGCCCGGGACTGTTGCTCAGAATCGCTAGGCTTTGTGGTTGTTAAAGCTGATAGCACCTCAGCTTTCTTGGACTTCTGATTCGTGGAAATCGCCCTCGCTCGTGAAAAGCTTTAATTGAGTCTGCAAAGCATTTTGTTCGATCTTTGCAGCTTGTCCAAGTGTTCTTGTTAGTATTATGTATAATCTTTTGGGTTGCGCTTGACCAGTGGATCTTGGGAGTTGTTGAGCCTTTGCCTTGTTGTGAGCAACGTCTTATGTTGGTATTCGCTACCCTCCAAAAAACTTAGAATAGCAAAAGAGCCCCCGAAATACCCCCAACGCATAAAGTATCGCCGCTTCTGCAATTTCTAACCCTTTGGATACTCGTTCTTCTCGATGGATCAGCTGCGGCTTAATTATAACTGTAATTTCTTTATGTTTGTGGACATTTGTTGTTATTAGTTACGTGGTACACCCTATTGTGGGATCTATCCCTGGACCTCTTTCGGAATTCTAGATGTAAAAAGATTTCACAAAAAAAATTAATTTGATTCTTCTCCATCGTAAAAATACGATCCGTCTCTACGAAGCATGGAGTTGATTGTTCAGAACTAAACACCTTGGGCTCGATTTTTTGTTGAAGACGGGTGTCTTTTATTACATACCCTTCATAGACCATGGAAGCCTACAGTGCCCCCCCCCGCCCTTGTTTGTGATATCCGGTAATTAAGCCTGTTTCTGTTCGGAAAGCGTTCCTCCCGCCCTCTACTGTTTACTGTAATTAATCTTTCATTCTTCCACCCTTCTGTCCTTGTATTTGGTAGTCCCATTAGCTCAGTTGAGCTTTGTAATTAATCTTGTATTCATTCGACGCAGCGGCTGCTTGATACAATTTCGTAAGATGGCATGCTTCGACATAGGTAAAGGCTCTGTATGGATAAGATCGGTCTACCTGTCGGGCCTGGGTTAGTTTCATTGTGTGTATTTCTCTTCGAAGTTGTTGGAATAAAACCATGTTTTACGTTAACGAGACATTTTTCTTGGATTTTTGTTAACTAACAAACTAAAGAGGGATCCCACGCGTACTTCTGACGTATTGGCAAACTGGACAGTTTGTTCATGTCCGACTCCGGTATTTCGAAGTCCAGTTGGAAGTTTTCTTCGATATGTTCTTTGCTCAAAGATTTCGGCAAGATACCTGAAACAGAAAACATGGTTAGGACCTGAGCATCGGCATTCTAGTTCCCCAACCCATCCAATCCATGAACCCTACAAAACAGTTCGAGTCGAAGGGCATTCTCCTTGGTTGGTTTGAACGGAAACGTCACATAACTCACTACGTCGAAGTGCAACTTACATTTCAGAAATTACACGTATGTAGATAATGTGTTGGTGGATCACGACCAAACCTTCACGTTCAGAAGGTTATGCGATGGGTGGCCAACTCGCCTTGTACTGTACCCTTAGTCGGCCTCTCAATAGTCTAGAGAGTCAGAAACTGCTAAGTTTTCATTCCTGCTTAGTGGTGTGCGTCATTTTTAGAGCTTTCCTCCCCTCGAAGCTGCGTGTACTCCAAAGTACTACTACTATTACTGAATGAAACATGCACCTAAGAAATGTTTCCAATTACTGTCTGCATATTCTGCATAAAGCAAAGAGTGGTAAAATATAAAACTGTTCATAGCACAGAAAGACATCCCATTTAACAAATCCGTGCACGATGCAATTACCACCAAAACAGATCCCGTCGAAGCCACGCAGTCCGGGTGACGTGACTGGACCTGTACCCACAGCAAAATAACACTTGGGAGTAGCGCCAAGACCTATGCTTTGCAAACGGGACATATTCACAGCGCTGCCCACCACGCTTGCGGCATTTAAAGCAAGACAAACTTTCGGGTTCAGAAATTTCTAGTAAAGCAAAGGCGCGGTCTGCACACACCAAGGAAATAATGGAGGCTGTATCATTTTTTTGCCATGTGCAGAACATGATGTTATTGGAGCCAGCGCAGGTGCACGACCGATTGAGTTTCAGTAGGGACGTTCACTATCGCTAGTGGTGCTAGTGTCGCTGCTATTCGAGTGTGTGTCAATTTTGTAAAGTCTTGGCGCTACTCTCTGCTGTTATTTTGCTCTGCTGAACCTGTACCCAGAGCAAAAAAACACTTGGAAGTAGCGCCAAGACCTATGCGTTCCATGCTTTGCAAACGGGCCACATTCACAGCGCTGCCCACTATGATTGCGGCACGAAACAGTGGAATTTTTTTCTTTTTTTTTGCTTTTTTCAGAATATTAAGTTACTCGCGCCAGCGATCTGCGCTGGAGCACGATTGAGTGACTGAATTTCAGTAGGGACGTTCACTATCCCTAGAGTTAGCGACAGAGAACGTTCCTACTGAAATTCAGTCAGTCAGTAGTGCACCAACGCTGGCTCCGACAACTACATATCCTGAACACAAGAAAAAAAAAATAAAACCTCCCCTGTTTCCCCGATGTGTGCAGACCGCATCTTAGCTTTACTAGAAACTTCTGAACCTGCAAGTTCGTCTCGCTTTCAATGCCACAAGCGTAGTGGGCAGCGCAGTGCTACAAGTATGGCCCGTTAGCGAAGTGTAGAAAGCATAGGTCTTGGCGCTACTCCCTAGTGTTACTTTGCTCTGACTGTACTAAACTATAGCCTACTAAAATGGTTAACAAAGGTAGGTAGGTAGGTTTTTTTTTATTTGTAACCAAACCGTTGAAAATAAAAATAAAAAGAAGCCTCAATTTCAGACGTGCATTATTGAGATTTCACGAGTTTTTCGAATTGTTTTTACAGACTTCTAATGCCTTCGTGATGTATGAGAACACACAAAACACACCTGTAAAAAGTCCTCCGTACAAAGATTAAAGTCAACTGCAGTATTTGCTACTCAGATTCATCTTATCTCTACTTGGTATTAATCTTATCTGCGTAGAGATGAGAGTAATCCGAATAGCAAATTCTGCAGTTCACATTAATCTTTATACGGACAAACTTTTTACAGTGCACACGTCTTACACTCCTCACAGTCAGCGGGGGTCCCGTCAAGCTCGATAGGCATATAGTGACAACAGCCTTAACGGGTGTAGCCGAGGCACAAGCGATAGCAGACAGATGGGGATTAAGATACCACCTGGTCACAGAAAGTACTGAGGGTAGATTATACTTCGAAGGAGGCTTTCTGTCGCATTAACAACGAACTATCGTTCCTCGTTTTCTAGAGGCTCATGACCTACACTGTAAAAGGTTTCTCCGAGAAAGGATTAAAGTTAACTGCAGTATTTGCTACTGAGATTAATCTTATCTCTACTGGGATAAGATTAATCCGAACTATAAATAATCTTATCTCAGTAGAGACAATAGTTGCGTTTTCGCAGATACCACGGTATCTGTTACCACGGTAACTGGATCTGCAATTAGTCGTTTTTGCCGTGACCGTGATGTCTGATATACGGTTGTTTTGCAAAAACGACAATCGCCAAAATTGCGCTTTTCGAAGTCATCCCCAAAGAAAAACTGATATTCAGTCACGCCACTAAGTGCCAAACTTCTTTCCCACCAATTTGACAAAAATTGATGAAAGTGAGATGACTTTTTCAGATACCACGACAAGTTACCACGGTCGGACCATGGTATCTGAATCTCTGATACCATGATAACTGCAAAAACGCCTTTTGATCGGGGTATCAGATACTACGATAACCGCAAAAACGACTTTAGACCGTGGTATCAGATACCATGGTATCTCCGAAAACGCAAAAAATATTAATCCCAGTAGCAAATACTGCAAGATTTTTTTTTTACGGTGTATTTGTTGTATTGTAATATTCGAGGCTGCTAGCGGCTACTAAAGCTTGTAGACGATGGAATGTTTCTGGACTTTCGATAGGAAAAAAGGATATAGGTCACTGGTTCACCTATGATTCGTCTTCTTCTCACGGAGAAGTTGGTTCTTGCAAGTCCTTTCTTAGCTAGTCTTTCACAAGAATCCTCCACATGACTCTTTAGTTTCTCTTACTACCTTATCTTATTGACCTATTCATTCCTGACCCACACAATGGACGACGAGTAAATGGTCGGGTGATAGCAAAAAAAGAATTACTCAGAAATGAAGAAAAGAAAATCAACCAAGAATTTGGAAAGACTCTTAGTTCCGAATAACTATATCCTCACAGTTCACTATAGAACACCAGATCGTGATGCTAGTGGAGATATTTAACCTAAGAAATTGCGTTATTATGTACACAGTTACTTTCTTACATATACATACTTAACGTTATAATAATGATAATACGGATTTTTTATCTCGCCAAAACGACGTGACAGATAAATAAAGGCAATAAGAAGGGAATTTAAGGTTAGAAATCCAAATCTAGACGTTCCCTTGTCTAGAATTACAACAAAATAAACGGGTTGTCGGCGAAATGTCCCCAGCGAAACGTCCCATGGCAAAAGGTCCCCGTGGCGGACGTCAACATGACAAAACGTCCCCATGGCGAAAAGTCCCCATGTCGAAACGTCCCCGGCTAAAAGGAACCGATAACCAAAATATGATCACATTTTTGGGGGGAGGGAGGGATTTCATGGTTTACATCAGACCCGACATTCCTTTAAAGCGGATTAGTTTAAGACCAGAGCATAGAAATAAGCGATTAAAACTGCCTAGGTGTACAGTTTAAATATTATCCCAAGCAATCCAAGGTTCACTAAAAAAGGTCTTGAACTTCCCATCCCATTTTTATCCACCATTACAGACTACGCTGATTTTTGCATTCTCCTTGTTTGACTCTTTTTGAGCCGAGGAACTTATTGGTAAAAAAAAAAAAATACCGGTTATGCATGTTGCTTTGAACGAAATAGAACTAGCTTACTACTGATCAGTCGAGCCCAGGGAAAGCCGTATTACACTATATATTTTGAAGGGAAACGGTGCATATCTGAAGCAACTGGTACCCCGCTCACCCTTTAATGCCTATGAAGAATTTCCCTACATCTCAAGTTGGAAATACGAACTTGTGGAAAAAAAACAACTAAAGATGCTAGCTTAGAACTGAAGATTCTAGCTTAGTTTCTTTTCCCACAAGTTCGTATTTCCAACTTGAGCGGCTTTTAGCCTGAAGAGGACCCTTGCCAAGAAGGGCCGAAATATAGCTCTAATAAAATTCAGCTGACGTATCCGTTTCGCAGTATCAAACATGATTCGCAGTCAGGTTGGGCTGAAGGAATATTTAGCCATGGGACGTTTTGTCGTGGTGACGTTTCATCATGGGGACGTTTTGTAATGGGGATGTTTCGCCACGGGGACGTTTTGCTATGGGGACATTTCGTCGGTAAGTCAAATAAACATAGGGCTATTATAGAGACATAGGGTTCTTATAAATACTTAGGTTTTTCTACAGGTACTTAAGAAGTAAATTATTTTGAATTCGCTGTTGCGTTTAAACGGGTAAACGGCATATTAAGTTGACAAAGCTTTAATTCTTAAAGGACCCTTCGCAGTTATTGTGCCTTTTACACTGTCCCTAGCTCCCCTAGACTTATAATCTTTGGAAATCCCCGCTCTTCGCCAATGTTTCGTTTTGCACCTATACTCTTTTCGATACCAACTCTTTTTTCGGCAAATCGGGTTTGCCTATCAAACAGCTTTTTTACCACACCGCGCACAAATTTTCAAAGATTTTGCATCGAGCCTGCGCTTCGCAACTTGGAAAGTCCGGACAGAGTTGAGAAGCACCAACAAGAAAACGTGGCAAACGTTCCACGTGGCAAGTGCTGGGATTTTCGAGGAACAATATCTCTGAACCCTTTTATCGTGAAACTGTCTCTGTAGATCTACAGACTACAGATCATTTATTTGTAACCCGCCATTTTGAAAAAGCGGAGTAAATGAAGAAAATAAACAAAACACGTAAACACGCAGAAAAAGATTTAACTTTTAACTTCATTACCAATGCCCTGCTGCGTCGCCCATCGAAGTAAAACCTGAGCTGGAGTCCTGCCAAGCTCCTGGGCAACGTCACGCACGCTGGGATCAAAAACAAGAGGACTCTTTGCCGTCGTACTCCCAAGAGATGAATAAGCTTGAAGATGAATTCCGTGTTCTTTACAGAAGACATGGATGTCTTGCTGGATGTAGTGGGGATGATGTTCTACCTGAAACAGTTCAAAACGTCAGAAGGCTGGGGAGTATAATGAATCAGTTAACAATTTATTACGCACAGCCCAAAGGCGCAAGTGTAGTAAAAAGAAAAAAAATATGGACAAATGAGGATTGTTTCTATGGGATCGTGAACAAACAAACCAATCGTAGGTGACAAGAGTAAACGCGCAGGAGCCAAGCTGACGGTCTTGCACAAGGTCCCAAGGGCGTGGGTCGATTAGTTCCCAATAAAGAAAATATGCATTGTTTTTTAGAACATCTTTCAGTACCTCAGTTCAGTACCTCTTTCAGGGCCAATATTCTTGTGTGTCCATCGCCCAGTAGTCGAGCTTTTCTCTCATTCGGACAAGTCAAGTTATCTGGTTTATGATACTCTGATTTTGATGGCACTTGTCTACCGGCCAAGTGTTGCATACCGATCACTTCACTTTCGGTCGGTCAGTCCGGTGATCGCGAGTTATGGTACTTCCAGATGTGCTAGGATGATGAAACTTGGCAGTCGTATTAGGGACCCGACCAAACTAACTTGGAAATAGTCACTTCCTCGATCCGACCACCGTGGGGGGAGTGGAGGTAGGAACGGAATATTGACGTATGTATCTATTGAACGTGGAATCGAATCTTAATGAAACTTGATAATTTGGAAAGATCTCGTGTCTCAGATGATACACTTCAAGTCCGGAACGGATCCGGTGACTTTGGGGGGGAGTTGGAGGGGGGGACCGGAAATTGTGTGACATGTTCAGAGTGGACGGATCGGGGTGAAACTTGGTGGGAAGAAAAGCACAAGCCCTAGATACATAGTTGACAAGACCGGACCGGATCCTGGAATTGTGGGGGGAGTTGGAGGGAGGGTTCCGGAATTTCGGTGATCCCGAGTTAAGACGCTTCCATATGTCATATGACGATGAATCTTGGCAGGCATATCAGGGACTCGACCATTTTAACGTAAGAACAGTCGTTCTTTTTAATGTTTGAACAGTGGGGGGGGGGGGGACAGAAATTTTATTACACGCTTAGAGTGTAGCGATTGGGATGAGACTTGGTGGAAAGAACAAGCATAAGCCCTAGAAACATCAGTGATAGAACCGGACCACCGGATTTGGGCACTCTGGGTGGAGTAGAGGGGAAGAGTCTCTAGAACATTAGAGACTTGACAAGATTGGCTTAGATACTGTCACTTCCCAGATCCGACCATGTCTTAAAGTACTATCTTAACCGCAAAGTACAAAAAATACTTTTAAGCAAAATGTACATTGTCATGATCCCCATGGGCCCATGATAATTTTTACCTCAAGGATTTTGCTTAGAAATGAATTTCCAGCACCCTTAAAGTGCGCATCTTAACCGAAATGTCAAAAAAATACTTTTGACCAAACCCTCTACACTCATGATTCTAAAGGGCCCACGATCATTTCTGCTTCAAGCGTTTTGGTTGGAGATGAATTTCTAGCGCCCTCAGAGTGCGCATCATCACAACCAAGTGCACAAATAAAATAGTTTTTATCAAACTAGATTCTCGTGATTTTCGATGTTCCATGATCATTCTTATCATCAATGTGTATCTGTGATCAATGATCACAGCAAACCCACGAATTGGCAAATTCCTACTTTCATCCTCTTACCCAGCCTTGCAAGTGCCATATGAGCTTCTAGCTCTTGTTTGAAATTAAAACCGTCCGCAGTCCGTAAATAGGGTGAACTCACAATATGGATTGGATTCAATAACCAGTTGACCCTGTTGGCATCTGTTTGAAAATTCGCCTTATTCTGGAGTTAAAGCCCGTATCAAAGCTTCTGCTTGACACAAGGTCACTAGACAACCCACCTTGTGGGTCACCATCAATACATGCCAAGATTGTAGCCTTCTTAGCCAATTTCGAGCAAGAACAGAAACAAAATGGAAATGGCATCTAAAATCGTTCGCTAGGATGAACTTAATAACTTAACTTAGCTCATTGCTCGTTTACTCAACAGTTCTCTATTCAATGATCAATCATTACACTAATGGAAGAAAATTATAAATCCTGGCAAGGGCCTAACCACCAGTTGGTGGGCAAAGGGGTTATGGAACTGATAAGAAGCAACCTGAAGGAAGTCAATGTATGTGCGTTTATTACATTGCTTATGGCACTATCAGACAGGGAAACGGTTTGCTGATGTCGGGGGATATAGAGAAGAGTTGATTTTAAGTAAGAACAGGATATTTCGAGCAGAGTCGCCGTTTGGGTGGGTGGGGGGGGGCAGGGGACCAGAATTTTGATGGGCACAAAACCCTCCATCTTGGTACTAATCTTTGGACCCTAAATGGTCGTCAAGTCAAGTACTGACGTTACTTTAAGCTATATCCAACAACTATTTCAAATTTACCCCAGAAGAATAATTAAATTTGAAAAACTGGAGTTATACACCTGGAATGGGGGCCCAAATTTTTCTTTACCCCTCCCCTAAGGTTTACTCAAATGGCGCTTCTGATTTCGAAGCCCTCTTTAAGTTTAGGAAAGATAAGACCTGTCTATCTCGCGAGTAGACTGGTGATGCAATGAGGATGATTTAAGCTGTAAGTTCTCCTGAGGACTGATGTCTATTAAATTTGGCTCTCCATCTTTGCGTAACCTTCAGCGGCTGGAACGTGACGGAGCTCAAGATAATCAGGCAAGTCAAGCGCTTCATCCAACGAGGCATGGCTTCCTTGTCATTCCGTTTTACGCCAAGCGTAACGACTGCCAGAGTGCACTTAACAAAAGAAAATGTCTGTTGTTTTTTATGACTGCAAATCAAACATGGTTATGAAGAGGCAGAAGAAGAATGTCGGTTCCAACTGAAAATTAATTTGGCGAAGCTGTCCGAGAGCCGAGCGTTTTGCTGATTTGCTCTTCGTCCAGTCTTCGTCTAGTTCTCCTTTGCGCCAACAGTAGTGGTATCTACGACGAGGAATGAACAATGGCCTAGAAGAAACGAACCTCCAAATTTTGCAGGTTCGTTTCTTCCCCGACGTTGTCCCTGATGTTCCACAGCCTGGCGAGGACCTTTGCCAAGAAGGGCCGAAGTAGTGCTGCCAAAGTATCGTAGCTGACGTATCCGTTTTATCCATTGTTTGAACATATTATGCTTTCCAATCAGCTTGGACTCAAGGAGTATTTAAGGAGCTAGAAGCAGAAAGGCAATAAACTTGGCCTACGAACGGCCTGGTTCATCAAGGCCGATTTTCATCCGTTCTATCCCAATTGTTAGAGCCACGATTGCCACGTCACAGTATACTATCACTGATTCAGGGTCGCAAGACTGAGATGAATAATAATTTTATTTATTACTCGCTGAATGCAAAAGGGGGAGCTGGGTACAAGAAAACAACGACATTCAGAAAGATCGGCCAACAAATGAAGACATCAAATTCAGACATTTTTTCTAGTGGTACCTGAAGAATTCATGGAGGATATCGTGAAGACGATGGGCTGGATGACAAAGGGTGTCCAACACAGAAGTCGATGTTTTTTAAGTTACAAGCGGTATTAAGCGCTCATTTTCTGCCAAGAATCAAGCAAGTACAGTACTTTGATACTTGTCGTCCCGATTACTCTGCTTCGTTAACTGCTCAGCCGTTCTTTTCCTGAAGTTGGTAACTTCATACGACGTACACGATGCGTCCTAACGAAAGATTCTTGCTTTTGCTACGATCATTGGCGAACTTAATACTCTTGATGACTAACTCTTCGCACCGACGAAGAATCGACGTGTTCCTAACGAAGAGCCAGAAGCGTCACCACAACAAAACTTTCTTGATTGGTTTACATATGATTCTAGTCAATTGTGAGGGTGTGTTTTTCCCTAGGATCACCAGCGTAATTCGGACGTAGTCCTATAGAGTATTGCCTAGGTATCTCCGACCTCGGAAGGGGCCGAAGTGGTAATTACCAGGTAATTACAATGTAATGTAAAAAGTATGGTTCCATGTAAGTATGGTCCAAGTCTGCTTGTCTGTTTTCTAAGCTCAAAGCACGTTAAATAAATATTAAGATAAACTTTTTTTTGCTAAATTACGAAAAAGGAAGCGCCAACTGTGTCAATTGTTAAGGGGCCCCATATGTCTATTTTCTGGCCTCATTTTGAGATGAGGCGTATTCTCGCCGTTCCCCGAGGACTCCTCGAGGAATCGAAGGGAACGGCGAGAATGGAGTCACTCCACGCGGACTCCGCCTAGGAAAACAACGAGAACACGGGGAATGCTTCTAAAATGGATTTTGTTCGAAAACAAAAAATGCAGTTGAGGATATTAGTCTGGATCCACTTTATTTTTGGTTTTGTTTCTTCTGGTTCTTTGTAATTAATTTTACGTTGCACCAACACCAGCCTCCGATACGCCTATGGTCCGCTCAATTTGTCCCGCAAAGATTCGTTGTATGAGTATTGTCACTGGTGAATTGTATAACCTCATCGGGCTGGATATGAACACACGATCTTCTGTTTCCAAGATCGACGCCGACCAAACCGATTTGCGAGTATTCACTTTGAAGATTGAATATTTTTACTCTTGGGTGTATGTTTAGTGGTTTTTATGTGTTTTGCATATGAATATCGATGTATATGGCTCTGACTGAAATAAGCCACAACTTTCTATCCAGCCAGCAAGTCATGCGGTGCGACCACAGTATTCATACCAACCGAGAGATCGGACATCCGCAAATAATTCTCACGATTTGGCATTCTGAGCTTATCCTCATTGAACAGAAATAATAAACATGGAGATATTTATAGATGGCAATCAAGCTGAAAAAGAAATTATAGCAAACGAAGCCAGTAAAAGAAGAGTAAGCTTCGCGGGTTATGACAATCACGACTGAATGTCTTTATTTGGCATGTTCATCTTTATTTGGTGTGTTCATCTTAACCTTCCCAGTTGGTTTGCCTCGATAATTACTTTCAATGCTCAATTTCCGGTTCTCACATTAATCCGATTCAACTATATTACACCAGAAGTAAAAACAGACAACATGTTACCTCATTTTACTGCGTCTTCTTGTAACCCTTTATTAGCCTTCGTAAGTCACTGAAAATAGGTAATCGCTCTCACTCACATATTAACCGGATTGCGGACACAGTTTCCATCCGAGTAGAAAACTAACAGCATAGGCTACTCCGTTTCAGCTTTTACTTTATTTTATCGCTCTGTTTACCGCCTGTTCGATTGTTAATTCAAACAATGTTTACAACGGGTACGTCAGCTACGATTCTTCATCAGCGATATTTTCGGCCCTTTTTGGCAAGGGTCCTCGTCAGGCTGTCAATCCTCTGGTTCAACTTCGGGGAAGGAAAGTAATTACATTGACAGCCTGACGAGGACCCTTGCCAAAAAGGGCCGAAATATCGCTGATGAAGAATCGTAGCTGACGTACCCGTTGTAAACATTGTTTGAATAAACGTTTCAAAGTCAGCTTGGGCTCAAAGAATATTTATTCGATTATTCCTGGTAATTTGGTTCGTTCTCAAATTGCTGGTTTTCACCGGATTCCGGCCAAAATGTTCGTCCGAGCCAACAATTAACAGTATATCTTGATTCGGCTTACTCTTTTTACCCGCAACATACGAGCTCGATTCCCTTGTGACCAGACGTTCCCCATACCAACTTAAATCAAATAAGCTTAGTCGTTAGGCCACAGACAGACGGACTAACAGGCAAATTTATAAGTCCATAGATTTCAACGATTTTCGTTCTAGATCGAAAAAATCCGTACACGCGAACCCGTTACCTTGCCTGCTATGTTATGACCTCGGTCATGACCAAACACAGGGAGAGGAAATGAAATTTCCATCTTTCAAATGAAGGCTACGTAGCAACCAATCACCGCCCTGCCCCGATTAAGATCTCTGACCGAGAAACCGCCATGTCCTCTTGCGGCCGGCACTTCTGGACGAGAAATTTCCAGATGGACTTGACTTAAGTTTAAGGTAAACCGCAGGAAATATTTATCCCACCTTTTTGAGGTACCGTAACCTACCGCTACTATTAGTACGATCATTTTTTCCTCAACACAAATCGGCTCAAATCTTAGATCTTAGGCATGCTAAACAAATAATTTTATTTTTTATTGCTTGTCAGACTCGCAACTTTGCTATACGGTTCGCCGACCGACGTCGTTCCAATTTCATGCAAATGTTTCTCTCTCCCATAATAGACTCGAGCAACACACCCGTTGTGTCACGTGATCAAGAGCAGGCAGGAGATTGGCTGGAAGCTAGCATTCATCGCTCCAAGCGGAAATTGAAAGTCATGAGCCGCCAGGACACGAATGATCGTTTATGGACCGCTGTTCCCATTGAAAAATAAATTGCCTCGCCATTTTGAGTACTACTAATGAACGTAAACAGGAAGATAGAGGAGAAAGGGATAAAATGAAGGGAATGGTAGTAGATTATGGCTGCAAAACATAAAGACAAGAATACATTGTTTGGTGATGCTAACGGATTCGTCAGCTGTGATTCTTTCATCTTAGAAAAAAGATTTTTGTTTCCAGGTCAGCTGACGAGTCCGCTTAGCACCTCGAAATATGGTTCGCCCTTGGCCTAAAGAAATACTTAGGAACAGGGAGTCGTTGAACGGAGCGAGCCGAAGGTCTACTGAAGTCCGTATCAAAACCGGGACGACCCAATCTCCGGCTTCTGCTTCACGCGGTTCTCCTTGTCGTCAGACTTCTAACCCCACATGGCTATCCTTCCACCCCGCCTTTCTCCACCCCACCCTGCCTCACTCCACCTCACCCTGGCTCTCCAGTACCAGATTACCAAATAGGCATCGCATACGTTGCCCCATGTGTAAATCAGAGTATCAAAATCTACATGTTTTGTGTCTTTTCTTTTTTCTTTCTTATTTCTTCATATTCCGTTTGTGACTTTTGTCTTAGAATGGGAAATAAATTTCATTCATTCATTCAATCATACTTTTTTTTAGAGGCCCCGCTGCACCGGATCATGATAATACTGGTTTGATCTTGAAAGAAAACTATAATCAAGTATTCTCGAGGTTCTAAGATAAAAGGAAGCAAACAACTGTTTGTTCAATGACATTTATGTGAGTTTAGTGCAATAAAATCTTGTCCTTACAATATGGTTGATGTAATTAAAATAGCGGGCATCCACAGGGTTAAACCAGCACTGCACCCCCCCCCCTTAAATTCTGAGCTAGCAACCCCTCTCGGGGTCAGTACTTTTCAGTAAGACTCTGGTAATTGTATCTAGTCGATTCCTAATTACAATGCTTCGCCTGAACGTCGTTCTGTTCAGCAGGGGCGTCACTATGGGGGGGGAGGGGGGCTCCCCCCAAAGTTCTTGAGAAATTACTTTCGTCGGGCGAAGCCCGAGGAAAGTTCACTAGTTTGTCGGCGCGGAGCGCCACCAAACACAGAAGAAATAAAATTTTGTATGCTTTTGTCGGGCGTCGGTCGACTCGTCGGCACATCGGGTTGTTTTACACGTAAGAAATCAAATTCTGCACACGTTTGTAGGGCTATGCACAGAAGAAATCGAATTCTGTCTGCTTCTCGTCGGCACATCGGGTTCCTTTTATACAGAAGAAAAAATGTTGTCGGGCGTCGGTCGACTCGTCGGCACATCGGGTTCTGCGAATATTTGTTGGGCTCACCCGGGAAGTTTAAGTCTCGTACATCAAGTTATTTTTACATATAAGAAATCAATTTCTATACAATCTTGTCGGGCCAAACACAGAATAAATCAAAGAAGGTTTGTTATTACAATATTTATTCAAATAATAATAAATATCTGATTTTGTGAACTTCTTCTCTGAAAATTTGTTGGCTGGTGCTGTGATTTCATTCTGGACACGGCTGCTGTTTTTGCTGTTCGATTGGGTCGTCGAAAGGGTAAAGATTTTTCTGTATTTTGTTTTTGGAGTCATCTGTCTCTTCTTCTTCTTTCCAGCTAAGATGGATACTTGTCGGCGGCATGTATGGGCGATTTGAAGTTCCGTACTTTGGTGGTAGATATTCCTCCAGCCCCAGCTGACTGCGAATCATATTTGACGGTGCAAAACGGATAAGTCAGCTACATTTTGTTAGAGCTATATCCCTTCATGGCAAGGGTCCTCTTCAGGCTCAAGCTGGAAAATGAACTTGTGGAAAAACAAATAAAGATTATTTCTTAAATATCTGATTTTCTGAACTTCTTCTCGGAAAATTGGTTGGAGTTGAAGCTGGTGCTGTCATTTCACTCTGGACATGAATGAAATTATTTAGAATCTTTGAATGTTTTTCCACAAGTTCATTTTCCAGCTTGAGCAGCTTGACCCTGAAGAGAACCCTTGCCAAGAACGGCCGAAATATAGCTCTAATAAAATGTAGCTGATTTATCCGTTTTGCACCGTCAAATGTGATTCGCAGTCACCTTGGGCTGAAGGAATATCTCTAAACCAATGCTGTATGGTTTTGTCGCGCGTCGGTATTCTCGTCGGGACATCGGGTTCTTTTTACTCGTAAGAATTCTAATTCTGTAAGGGTTTATCGGGCGCGTACTGGAAGTTTAACTTTCGTCGGCCCGTCCACAAAGTTTCGACTGAGGCGCATTTCGTAGTATTCTCTATTTGGAAGAACGGTGTTGCATATTTGATGATGCAAAACGGAGAAGTCAGCTACATTTTATTAGAGCTATATTTCGGCCCTTCTTGGCAAGGATCCCCTTGGAAATGAACTTCATTTTCCAGCTTGAGCCGCTTGAGCCTGAAGAGGACCCTTGCCAAGAAGGGCCGAAATATAGCTCTAATAAAATGTAGCTGACTTATCCATTTTGCATCATCAAATATGATTCGCAGTCAGCTTGGGCTGAAGGAATATCTAGAACGATGTTTCATTCACGGTCTTAGACTTGAAATTAAACACATTAAAAGCTAGAACTTGTATGGTATGTATATGTCAAGTTTTTCCGGAAAAAGGCAGAATATTTTTTTTTATAATAGAATAAAAGACAACGGTGTTTCATTTAGTTGGCGTTTTAGACTTGAAATTCTTGTGTTGGGGTCTGGAACACATTAAAAGCTAGAAATTGTATGGTATTGTAAATTCGTCCTTTAAATTCACATATTCGGCTTTTCATTTCAGGTTTCGTTAAAAAGCTAAAAAATTTTCCGGAAGAAGGCACAATAAAACATTTTTCGCATGCGGCGCTTAATTTACCTTGTTCTGGGTGCAGTCGTTGGAAGCTTCGCATTTAGCAAAAGCTGAAATGAAAAGCCGAAGTTGTTAATTAAAAATATACGCATTTACATTAAAGTAAAATCTCAGTACATTTACATAAAATTACAACTGATTCATTACAGTTAGTTTTACTAAAAATTTCGCTGCGACGCATTTCGAAGTGTTTTTATTTGGAAGAACGTTGTTTCGTTTAGTCAGCGTTTTAGCATTGAAATTCTTCGGGGTTTGAAGCACATCGGGGTTAGAACTTGTAGCTTGTATGGCTAAATTTTTCCAGAAAAAGCAGATTAAAAAAATTTCGCATGCGGCGCTTAGTTTAACTTGTTCTGGCTATAGTCGTTGGAAACTTCACTTTTTAACGAAAACTGAAATGAAAAGCCGAATATGTGAATTTAAGGAACGAGTTTACATTAAAGGAATAATATCAACTGACATTACAGTTAGTTTTACACCGGTTCTGTTCTGTGCTCTCGGAATATGCGTTTTGTCGGCATATTTTTTAGTCCGTCGGTACAAACTGGACGTCCCCTAGTGACGCCCCTGCTGTTCAGTTCCATCTGACTCGTTACTTATTAAACAAACATTACCGAAAATTGCTCTTCCAAGTTCTTTCCAACATATTGATATTTTTCCTTTTCTCGCTCCAAGAGGACAGGAATCCATTCCGTGGGATTCATAAATAAAATCTGACAGTACTGTCAGAACTCCAGGAAAGAAAACGCGTATCAATTAGCATACCTCTAAAGGGAGAACTTCGACAGACATGAAGGAGGAGGGGATCTTTCTGCCTTATCCCGATCAACTTCAGTCGAAAACAGTGCAACTTATGCCGATGGTACCCTCAATGGCGCCTGATGGTGTACATCAACTCGGCCAGTGCACAACCCGAAAATGTTTGCCATCGGTATGTGTCAAGCCGAGAGAATATAAGAAACACTATTACGGAGATTTTTACAAATTTTCAATAAAACAGTATGCCTTGTCTTACGGTAGAGGTTTAGTTGCTTATAGTATTTGCTGTTTGTGCGGAGTGCGCAGTTTTGTGTTTCTTTTTTTTGTAGTTTATACAAGTGTCTTCGCCTTCTAGCCAGTAAATCGGGTTGCCTGATTTTGTTGTATTTCTAGTACGTAATTAAATACTTATAAATATACAACTGGCTTCAGGCGAAAACAAAAAAAAATCAGATCTTCGGCAGAAATCTTAGAAAGGCAAGGTGAAAATCGCTTCCACAGGGGTGCGAACATGCGTCTATAAATCACACACGCAGCGGCTGGGACTGGATTACAACCTTGGCTGTCGGTTGGTAACTGACGACAGTGTGGTGAGCGTAGGCGTCCGATAACTCACCAGCTTTGTAGTTAAAATATTCACGTACGATAGCCGCAAACCAGCGCAACTACAGCTACAGGACTACAGACAGCGGCAACAAAATGGATATTGTTCCTCCATATTACATAATTTTTTTTTCTTACCGCATCTGACCTACCCAAACACTATGCAAAACTCTCTATCAGAGCACAGCCGGATGGTTTAGTACCCCCATTCACCCGCACCAACTCACGGCTCGGAACGAGTGTTCGACAGCAATAGTTCACGTACGATAGTGATGACTTCGAGTTCTCCACAAAAGACCGTAGCATAAGACCGCATTACTAAGCGACTGGCTTGTGCAGATTTTGAGAACATTTGACGACCCCCTTATCTCTGGCTCTTTAAGGAGTGAGCGGTCAAGCCGCTCTAACGATTTTACCGTCAAGAACCCCACTTGGAAACTCGGGAGAGCTGTGGCGGGACACGTTTTCCTCGGAACTTAGGAGCCTACGATGCAACAATACCTTTGGGTACGTTCTACCGCTGGTCAGTAGAAAGAGCGATAAGAATCATAAGAGACCAATTTCATAAATCTTTAATATAACGAAGGGGAGAGCCCTTAGAGACCTGGTGTATAGCCGACAGTCCCTTGGATAGGCTTACTGCGAGGCAGTGACATGCATTTAGAGATGCTTGATTGTAGCGGTCCTGGAGCGACACTGTGCCGGTACGAGAAAAGATTTAAGTAAGTAAGTAATTTATTTATGACCCGCCATTTTGAAAAGGCGGAGTAAATGACAAAATTAAAGAAAATAAACAAAACACATATATACACACAGAAAAAGACACTTAATTTTTAATCTTCGGTCAGGAAGCAGTGGACGACATCGTGTGCTGGTTGGGCCTTGTTGTCCATGAGTTTTGAAAGTGATGACGAAACATCCAAAAGGGTAACACTTGCGTCTTGAATTTTGAATTTCTCCGTCAATGTATGGTTATGACATAATTTCGACAAGTGGAGGAGGTGCTTTGCATATTTAAAATAACATGATCTCATCTTTTTAATCTCCTTCTTTCGCAGAACATGAGTGACGCCAGAACGAAATAGTATAGAAGGAGCGCAGAAGGTGCTGTACAAATTTCCCAAAGCTTTACGATTATAGCGCCCCCGGTTGGGGACGATGCGCCCATAGGCGCTACGGATCGACTTATAAACTTCTTGAACAACCGATGAGCAAAATTTTGACAATGAAGATTTGAATGTTATGCCGAGCCACCGTAGAGAGTCTGTTGATTTGACGATGAACGATCCAAGAGATATAGAAGCTTTAGATGCACTCGAACAATTTGACGAAGGGTTGAAATGCAGGTACTCACATTTTGAAAGGTTAACTTCAAGGCCAATTTTCAGAAGTTCTGACGACAGCTTACTTACACTTTTTGTGAGTGTGGATCGGCTACGGCTTACTAAGAGCAAGTCGTCCGCATAGGCTATGTAGCTGAAGGCATAGTCTTTATAGAAGTAAGCAGGAAGCAAAGAATCGAGACAAGAAGATATGGCCGATTTGAAGATGTAGGGAGATAAGACTCCCCCTTGGCGAACACCAGTTCGGACAGAAATAATCCCTGACAAGCTACCTTGCCATTTGAACCTTACTGAAGAATGACCATACCAAAATTTTAACAGATAGACGACAGACAGATTCACGCCAGAAGTAATGAGAGAAAATAGGTTCCTGTTTTCACAGGCTTCTTCAATTCCTTTACCACCATGGCTAGCGATCTGAATGAAGATCTTCATGCTGCAGATCAAAATTGGGGCAAGAGTCTTTACCTTTTGGAGAGGGTCGTTCCCCTTTCGTGTTCTATCGGATGGTTGCCTTTTCTAACCGGGGAAAACCACCTTCGGGAAATGCTGCCGAAGACTACTTACTACCACGTCTAAATCAGGGTTGTAACTTCTCCAAGGAATTTGTCCCTATGGGCTCCGAATTTGCCACAGGATGAATATGCCTTTCGGACAGAAGTCCTTTGATAAATCTCCAAGGATCCGATTTTATCAAGGGCGAGAGAAAGCGAGGGGTTGTCAAATCTTGATTTTAGTGTACAGCAAGTGCTCGGTGCCGCGGTGCCCGTCCAGTGCCAACACCGGCTGACCCCAGCCGGCACCGGTTGTCACGTGTTAGAACAGTAAAATAAGCATGTTTACAAGTGTTTGAAAAATGAATCGCCTAATTTATGACCGGCATCGCTGGTCGGTGCCGCGTGAAAGGTTGTACAGCAGATACCGGGGAGTGGGTAACCCCTCGAGAGAAAGATCCGTCATTAAGAAGTCGAAAAAGAACACGAACAATCACAACGGATTCCAAATCAACGTCCCGTCAACCAAGTTCCTAGATGACGAGCAAGAAATTCCGGCATTTTAACCAAAATTTGGCGAAAATCAAGTCATTTAAAACATTTCTTGCAATCCAGTGGGGTCCGGTCCAATCTCCGAGGTGAGATACTGACCCCTTGCCAAGTCAATTTGAGGGTTCTACATTCTTGAGTCGTCATACTGACGAGTGGGGAGCCAACAATTTGCTGTATTTTTCTGTACGGTCGAGAATCGCTACTGCCAACGAATCATTTTGTTACCTCAGCATGTGTTACACTCTCATTATCTCCCCAGGTCCTAGTTCAAAGTCCAGAATTTGTTTTCATTCGTTTGCTCTTTTATTTTTGTCAACTCTGCCTCTCTGTTTCCAACGGTTGGCAACAGGTTGGTAATACTTGCTTTAGTCGGTTTAAGGTTTAATGAAAAACAGCCGCAATGGCAAAAGTTAAATAATTGGCAGCAAAAAGCAAACAAATATCCACACAAAAATAGGTAATAGAATGCAAATAAAATATATTCAAACAAATCTTAAGACGGATACGTCATCTCCGATGCTTTCTACAACAAGACCGAAGGTTTCGGTGGGATCCCAAAAATTCAATATTTGATCCAGAAATTTAAAAACAGATTAAGGCAAAATAGTCAATCATCTGAGAAAACAAGTTCAGATATGGATTCAGCGTGTGTGTTTACCCCTATAAGTTATATCTATTTTGACGAAATCGATGGAAACTTCCCGCTTTACTTCTGCCAATTTTCCGGTCCGGCGGAATTCCGGAACTACTTGTCCGGCGAAAAAATAAAGCTCAAAAACGGATTCAGCGTATCTCCTTACCCCCATATCCAACATTTAATCAACAATTTTTCCGGTTTCAGCCGGATTCCGGGCGAACTAAATGGCCGGGTAAAAAATGATTGTCATACACGGATCCAGCATTTCTTCTTACCCTCAATCGAACATCTAATCAACTACAAATACAACTTTTGCTTTTAACAAATTACCCGGTTTTGGTCACATTCCGGACGAACTACTTGTCCGGGTAGACACTGATTTTTCTATAAATGTTCAGCATGTCTTCTTTACCCTTAAATCGAACATCTAATCAAGTTCAAATAAAACTTTTACTTTTAACAAACTTTCTTTGGCCGGATTCCGGGCGAACTACTTGTCCGGCGAGAAAATGGTTTTCATATTCGTGTTCAGCATGTCTTCTTTTCCCTTAATCGACTATCTCATTAGATGTTTAAAAATATTTTGTTTGTCCATTAATTTGAACGCCCGCCCCCACCCCTAAATGTAGGGCTACAGAGCCCATCTTCGAACTCGATCTTTTCCTTGACTCAAAGAATCCTCACACCAAGCTTCATTAAAATATCTCATTCCCTTCGAGCGTTATAGTGCTTACAGACGGACAGACAGGCGGACAACTTTTGCGATGTCATAGGTATCCCTCCACTTACGTCTCGACTTCTCGGGATCCCAAAAACTACAATGCATTGTACTTTGCAAAGACTCTCTAAAATCGCACTGTGTTAGTGTTACTGCTTCTAGTTATACAAATTCACTAGTTCCCATTTTAGGGGGTAAGTTTTATTACTCCTATCTCGACTCCGATTGCTTAATCAACAGTGTTTCCGGCACACCTCACACGAAGATTAACCTATGGTCCTGGGATATGCCTCTTTTCTAAAATCCTATTGCCTCGTGCATTTAGCGGGTGAAAACTAAATATTCGTAACGAAAAAAGAAGACGACTTGACAAGCAACCACGAACAAACAACTCGAAAATACACTACCGTTATTGTATTGGAAAACGACATAACCAGACGCGCAAACATGACCATCTGGTCAACTGAGTTCAATCTGTAGTGACTATGTTGTTTTTCGACACTACAGAACTGGACTGAGGCTGTTATATAATTACTATCATGGCGATCTCTATTTGATTTACTACAAGAGACTGCCCTGCAGAGTAATGGTGCTTTCACATTGACGCGTTTGCCTTTCACACTGAGCTACACAAGCCTTGCGTTGCGTTTGCGACGACGCAACGCGGAGCTTGCGCTTAAAAAGTTGACGCAACGCAAGAATAGAACTGAGCTCTATTTTTACGTTGCGTCCGACGCGTACGCATCAGATTTTTCAATTTGTTTTTCACTGAAATGGAAGTTTTTGAAGAAAAACTAGTTCAAGAGAGACCTGGACTATACGATAAAAAGGTCCTTGACTATCACAACAAGACTTTCATTAATAATACATGGTTATCAATTTTTGAAATCATCAACAAGGAGTTTAGCAAGAGCATGACTGGTAAGTTGACTCTACTTAGTATCACATTACATTTAATTGGACCTTGTCTCCTTCAAGTAGCAAATAGTAATAATAAAAATTACCTATAAACATTCTACAAACTGTCTGAATTTGCCTATAGGCTCCATGTTCAGTCCAGGCATCATTTTAAGTCTTCATCAGAACTAGCCATTTTCTGAAAACGCAACGTACAAGCCTACATGGTGTGAAAGGTCCGACGCAAGACAGACGCAACGCTAACTCTACGCAAGCGTCTTGCGTTCTCAGTGTGAAAGCCACATAAAGCAAAGCTAGTTGTGAAGTCCTTATCAAAACCTGGACGCACAAATCCTGATCCAATCTCCACTCCAGCTTCTGCTTGTTACAACCAAAGCCTCTCCTGTGTAGCCTATCATGCATGAATAACAGCAAAGATTCAGGCATGAAACTTTCTTCTCCTACACAGCGTTTCAAGCAAGAACAGAGTAAAAATGAAAGAAGACAATAAAAATATTCGTAAGCAAGAACTTATTTCATGCTTATATGTGAAACTCTCAGATTTGACATCAACTGTTCGCTGATGATCCATTATGCTCATGGATAAGGAAATGAACGTATGTGCAGTTTTGTCATGTTTATGATGCTTCGTAGAACAAAAAGGTTGCAAGTATTACGAAATACAGAGGGGAGATGGTTTATGCAGAAACGGCGTATTTTAAGGCCCTCTTTAAAGTTTAAGTGGATAGGGCTGAGATCCCACAGTCTGGTTACACTTCACTTATTTCCTCAGATGGGCCCGAAAACCCGATAAAAAGGCATCGCTTCTTTGGTCCAAATCGTCCATTTCGTGGAATGAACTTATTCTTTCGGATCTGTGGTCCCTCTATGTGCTTCCCTCTATTCGAAAACCCTCGGGTTTGTCATGCAAGCAGCAAACATTCTGAGCGTTATTACTAGAGCCCCGGGGAAAAAGTGCAAAATCCTGTAAGTAAGTCAAATAATTAAGTGTATTTGTATATCAGATGTAAAAATAAGCTGCCTTTTTAGTTCAAATTTAAATGACCCGAATTCGTTTCCTGCTAGTTTTTGGGACCTTAGCATTGGGCAGTCGCCAAAGTGAGCTTTCCTACAAAGTTTTGCCTTGCAACCATGGATGTACCTAGGGGGGGAGTGGGTTCCGACCCCCCTCCCCCGAAGCGTAAAAAACTAAAAAAAAAATTTTTACAAGCTTTAACCTTTGATCTATGTCTTTCTTATACTTTTTGGTCCGACCCGCGGCCCCCCCCCCCCCGCCAAACAAATACCTGGATACGGACCAGTTTACATAACCTACACAGCAAGGTCTCATCTACCGAAGACACAAGTTCTGTCACGCTGACGCCATACAAAGTGTCGCGAAAACTTCTCTTGATTGGATTAAGACAAAGCCACGCCCTCATTTACGGAAGTTTGCTAAAATCAGAGCGAGTGTTTGCTGCTGTGATTAGAAGAAAGGCTGTAATCATAGCTCGAGTCAGTCGGGGTTAAAATGTCTCATTTAGCTTAATTATGTTTTTCTTTTTACTAATCCCGCCGAGGAAGAGATAGCTTATCACTCAACCAAATTTATCAAAAGTTTATCACAACCTGTCACTCAATTCTCCTAGATCCTCATCGCCTGATCTCGTCCACTCTTGACTTGTTTACTCTCAACGACGCAGCCGTAATCCCTCTCCAAACAGTTCTCAAAATCCTATCGCACTTTCATCCTTATTAAGAGCGAAACTTACTTGCAAAACGTGAGGCATGATCTTGGCATAACTCAGCATCTCAGTCAGGTGTTTCATGGTGTAATTAGAGACTCCAATGCTCCGAAGTTTTCTGTCGTTGTAGAGCTCCTCAAGGCCCTTCCAACTCTCGCGGCGAAGTTCGGAATTACGAGGGTCCTCCGGCGACAGACCTCGGGTGCCTGGCCAATGAATGAGATAGAGATCCAGATACTCCGTTGATAGTTTTTTGAGCGACAGGTTCACGGCGTCCATGCAAGATTGATAACCTTGGTCTTTGGGGGCTGAAAGATTAGAAAAACGTGATAAGACATGCTCAAAGCCGTAGTTGTGTTAATCTCCATTCACAAGATAAATAACACAACATTACAAATTTGGTACTTCATAGCGGAAGGCTGGGCAACGGTTTTAGCCGCACCAGCTGTTTCAAGCCAAATTGACGTACATTACACTATACAAGAACTTCACTGAAAAGATTCCTCTTCTGAACATTTGAATAGCGAGTTGGCAAAACATATGTCATTAACAAACCATAACATGCACTTTACATCACTCATTACGACCCTTCTATTTAATGTCGATCCGAGCAAAACGATTTCAAAGATCTAATTTTTAATTGCAGCTTTTTGCATTTGTTTCCAACAAATCGTTTTGCGTGTGCGTTTGTTTCCAACAAATCGCTTTGCGTGTGCGTGTTATGAAAATAAATTACATGTCTAAACCGCAAGAACTACCGCAGACGTATTTCTAACATATTTCACTTTCAACCGGTGAAGGATGGAATCTCTTTGCATCTCTTTGCAAGTGTCTACGTCGCCTCCAAGGTAATAGATGATCGATCGAAGCTTTACAAATACGGTCCGTAGAGCAATGTCCTTTGAATTAACGATATAGGATTCGCTAAGCCACACCTTCGAGACAACTGTGTTGAGAAGCAAGTATCGAAGGGCAAGGGTATACCACTGACTGGTAATGGCCTAGTGCTAGGGACAGTCGGATAGACCCAAACTCTCAAAGACCTCTATCATTCGTCACATTAGCAGGCTTATAAAGCTGGTATCCTAGGATTCTTATCGCTCTTGCTAATGACTAAGGGGTAGCCAAAGGATTACGGCGGTGTAGGCTTATTAGCTTCAAGGTATTGTGTTCTGCCACTGCTTGCCTGTGTTGCCAAATGGGGTTATTGACAGTAAATAATCAGTGTGGCTTTAACGCATTCCCTTGAAGAGTCGGCAGTAGACAAAAGGTGTCGTAAAATGTCCCCAAAATCAGGAAAAGCCTGTCTGAGAGTAATATGAGACAAATCAATTACGGACAAGATACTTCGAATCTAACTACTCAGATAAGTTGCAACCCGATTCCTCTCTCGCATCTCCTTTAAACATGCAAGCGTGTGGATAATGATGAATATCACATATTATTTCTTCTTCTTTTTTACTTTCCTACCGAGGGGTTACCCACTCCCCGGCACCTGCTGTTCACCCTTTCCCGGTACGGACCGAAGTGCCGGCACCGGTGTTGGCCATAAATTAGGCGATTCTGCTTCTCAACATGCTTATTTTAATGTTTCTAACACATGTCAACCGGTACCGGCACCTACCAAGCATCGCGCTACCGGGCACTTCACTGTAAAAAAATTTTTTGCAGTATTTGCTACTGGGATTACTCTCGTCTTTATTGAGATAAGATTATCCCTAATCCGGACTAATTTTATCCCAATAGAGATAAAATTAATCCCAGTGTTGCTGTATACTAAACTCGACAGTAGGCAACCCCTCGTTTCCTAATGTCATACCACGAACGACTGCTATACTTTGACCGCGGTCTCCGACTCCGGATTATTAAATGTTATCGTAGCCAAGCCAATGAATTATTCGATACGAAACCTAAATCTATTATGGTCTCACTTCCCGGTAGGCAACGACAGCAATAGATCGCTTAGGCTCGGTATTTTTAACTTATCCTTTCCGCGCTACAGCTTTTTTCAATTCGATCAGTTGTTTGTCAGAGATTCCTTAAAAGGCGACACATACGCCAAACTAAGAAGGTCTAGTTGCCGCGCCCGCCTGGATACACATATGATTAAACCCTTGGAAATAACCCGCAAGGGAAAGGAGAATAAACAGGACTGAGTTTAGACGTTCTCTAACATGCAGCACTAATCCCTCAGTTAGACTTTAAGCTGTTGCCGTAAATCCAGACCCATCTCCGACTACAACCAAGGGCCCATGACACGGCAGTATCGAGAAATTAATTCTGGGGTGGGGGGGGGGTCTCCCCACAGCCCGGACCTAATCAATACCTAACAATAAAACAGGAACATGGACCAGATGCTAAGGCCTGTAAATAAACGAATATTTGTGTATGTTTCGGGGGGGGGGGGGGGGGTAACTTATTTACGAACAACTTATTATGGGCCCATTGGGTCAATACAATATAAAGTTACAACTTGGCATTTCTTTCCTTCGCTTTCACAGAATTCTGCGATTTCAAAGCTTTCTGACCAATTTCAAGGAAACTCTTTAGGATTTGTCTGTTTTACGAAGCTCCTTTTACAAAAGTAGGCATAACACTGGATATTTGTTTTCGAAACCAACATACTTTTATTTTCATCACTTGACGTATTTCTGATGTCATATAGCGATCGCGATTTTTGTCCGTCCGTCGGTCTGTCGGTCGGTCGGTCCGGGTTTTGCTAGTTCGGGCACTTCCACATAAGCTGGGACGATGAAACTTGGCAGGCATTTCAGGGACCCGAAAAGATAACCTTGGAAACAGTCATTTCCACGATCCAACCATCGTGGGGGAATGGAGGGAGGGGGAATCCGGAATCTTGAGGTATTTATAACTTTTGAACGGGTGATCGGAACTTAATGAAACTTGATATTTGGAAAGACCTCGTGTCTCAGATGACCCACTTCAAATCCGATCCGGATCCGTGACTTTGGGGGAAGTTGGGGGGGGGGGGGGAATCTTGGGAAACGCTTAGAGTGGAAGGATCGGGATGAAACTTGGTGGGAAGAAGAAGCACAAGTCCTAGATAAATCACTGAGATAACTGGACCGGATTCGGGCACTGTGGGGGGAGGTGGGGGGATTCTGGTGATCCAGCGAGTTCGGTATTTCGAGTACTTCGGGTATATTCGAGTATCGCTATTGTCTCAGATGTTCCATGTCAAGTCCGGACCGGATCCGATACTTGGGGGGAGGGGAGTTGGAAGGGGGCACCGGAATTTTTGTGAAACGCTTAGCGTCGAGGGCTCGGGATGGAATTTGATGGGAAGAACAAGCATAAGCATTAAATACGTTCTTGACAGAACCAGATCATATCGGGGCTCTTTGGGGGGAGTTGGAGGGGGCTTCCCGGAATTCCGGTGATCGCGAGCTAGGATACTTCCAGATGTGCTAAGGACAGTAAAACTTGGCAGGCATGTTAGTGATCCGACCAAATAGGTCAAGTTCAAGTTCAAGTTCTGTTTATTTCAAATTAAATTCAACATAAAGAGCCAATTTGGCAGAGAGAAGGCTCGAGGCCAAATGGCGGACATTTTCTTCTACTACAAACTATAATAACATCAACTCACAAGTTATAAACAAACCATAATCCATCCAGTTTCCAGATTCAAACGACCAAGATGAGTTGGACTAACCGCGACAAACCATTCACCCCCGACATTACCTTTAATCTTTTTTTTATTATTATCATCATTTTTTTCAATGAGCATTGATTTAACTTTATTCTTGAACGTTTACAAAAGTTCAAGTTTTACTTCATTATGATAATTATGCCATACCCTCAATATAGTATTTCTCGGTGAAAATCTTGATCTTTCGGAAATTATCAAAGGTTGCCGGGTTTTAAGAGGATCGCGCGTGTTATGGTCGCGATTAGATTTAATTCCAGAAAATAAATCGGGTTCATAAAAATGTTCCGGTGGGGAATTAGAGTGATGTTTTCTTGAATAAAATGGAATGGAAAATAGACTTAAGGACCCGACACAATGCCCTAGAAAGACTTCCGTTCCTGGATTCAACCATTTTTCGGGAAGTTGAGGGAAGGGGAATCCGGAAATTACTGGCTTCCGTAGGTTGCGAACAAATGGTTCGATTCAAGTGAAACTTTACGGGTGATAAGGACTGATGACCTAGATATGCAAAGCATGTGTCCAAACCTCATGCGGCCATGGTTGGGGGAGTTGCGGGGGGGATGGGTCTGGAAACTTTGTGACATGCACAAGAACCTTGACAAAAACCAAATGGAATGGCCGAATGAGATGCAAGTTGGACAGTACCAAGCTTATGCGGCCTAGATTTGTTGTTTGGTGTCCGAACCGGATCCGACTGAAGTATGAGGAGGATGAAGCGGGAACCGGAAATTTGAAGATATGCTCCGATTCGGGTTAAACTTGATGGATGGGAAGAGGAGAGGTTAGAGATGTTAGAGAGAGGTAGTTTATGTGTCCGAGTCGTTTTCGGCCACAGTGAGGGGAGTTGCAGGGGGAGTCTCGGAAATGTTGTGGCTGGCATAGGGGTTAAACGAGTGAAGTGAATTGGAATGAAACTTGGAAAACAGAGAGATCGTATGCTTTAGATGGCATATTTTAGGGTCTGAACCAGATCCGAGCACGGTGGGGAGGGGTACCGGAATTTCCGGAAAAATGCTCAGATTTACTTTCTCGTTTCTCACACCATCTACTCGTAACAAGTGCCATGTGAGCTCGTAGCTCTTGTTTTTCTTGGGTGTTCACCTTTCGAGTGAATCAGAACCGATACAATCTACGTCGTTAAACTGGAAATTACGAGGAAATTATGACATCTGCCACCGTTTTAGCTGCAAGATGGTCATCAAATGTCACAGGTTCCGTCGGAGAAAAGTGACAACACTGTTCTGATCTGAAAGCGCTACTGGATGAACCACAAAACGCAACATAACTAACGCTAGGGCAGAGGTCACTGCCGGAGCTTGCACTCCCCTCCCACGAAAGATAAACGATTCGCTAATGAGAAATGTTTTTAACGCGATTCTGGAAAACTGTAGGTGTACACTGTAAGAGGAGTGACAATTTTTAAAGCAGAACTGAAACTGATACTATTCCATCTTTTCCCCTCTCAGTAACAAGCCCCATCATCAGTCCGCATATTATCGATTATCTTTCCGCAGTTGTTTTCGTGCTTGTGCTTTTATGCCAAATATGATCTTCCCATGGAGAGTAGTATTTTCACAACTAAGCCCTGTCCCTCTTGTCGTTTCAGCTGGAGCTGCGGACTGTACAAACCAATCGGAGCATACAAACCAATGCGCAAAATAGGCTTCTCTTGAACTTGGTCTGTTTTTTTCTTTCTTCCGGGGAACTGGAATTAAAACACTCTCCAATGAACCCTTAACACAAGGGTGCGAACCCATGTGTTAAATGTTCTCAAACTTTTGAAACACAAATGCACACGGACAATTACTATGAAGTCAGAAAGGATACTTTCTTAAGTTTTGAAAACAATTTACTTTAACTAATTGGCCAAAGACACGCTTCCGAACTGCGCACTCACAACCACGAACACTGCAAATTCATGACAATCTAAAGAGCTCATATTCCCTAGAGCAGTGGTTCCCAAACGGGGGTACGCGTACCCAAAGGGGTACGCGAGACCCTCGTAAGGGGTACGCGAAGGTCCCAAATCAGTGAATTCGAAAATGTCTGCTTTCGTCTAGAAATTACAGTTAAGTTTGAAAGAAACAGCACAAGTGTCTTTCTGATCCTTGACCAGTTTACGGACGAGAATGAAATTGACAACCTTGCAGCCTCAAGTATCCCATTTGTTTATATATATTTTTTGCACATTGATGCCTTATCATTTATTAGAATAAATGGCGTTTTTTGGCGCTCTGACCTTAACAGATACTAGTAGAATAGTAGATAATTGTTCTTCAAAAAGGGGTACGCAACGTTTTTTGAACCTTAATTAGGGGTACGCGACATGGAAAAGGTTGGGAACCACTGCCCTAGAGAGTCCAAACTCCAAACTGAAGAACCGGACCGCATAACGCCTTGTTCACACTGTAAGTTATATATTTAATTTATGACCCACCAAACGCACAAAGCGACAGCGGAGTAGAAGGAAAAAAAAAACACTGCCGCAATTTTGAGCAAATATCTGCTTTTTGCGGCATACAATACTAGTCGTTTCGTCGCATTGTCGGATGCACTGAAAAATTTCAACGCGACCTGAAAGGAAATGTTGTAATCATCGGATGTCTCGAAACAAAATATTCTCAGAAGAAAACTTTATTTGACCTGATCTGAATAAGATAAGATGCAAAGTTTGACTGAAAATTCCCAAGTTGTGGATTGTCCTCAGGGTTTTCAGAAGTCGTCTCCCCGAGTATTTCTTAGTCTCCTGCAGAATAATCTCGACAGAAAACCCAGCTTCTCGTAGAGAGGTTACCCACTCCTGCTGTACATCCTTCCCGGTAACGGCCGAAACCAGCGGTGCCCGTGCTGACCAAATCAATTTTCTGCTTGTCCAGAGCACTACCTATTATTTTTTTGCTGCGGATGAGCTTATGCTAGGGACTGTCGGCTAGACACCAGCTCTCAAAGAACTCACCCTTCGTCACATTGGCAAGGTTGCAAATTTAGTCTCCCATTACCGCCCTTGCTAATGGCCAAGTGTAGAGAGGTAGCAAAGGGATCAAGGCGTTGGAGCTACATATTGTGCTCCGCCACTACTCTTCTGAGTTACCAAATGGGATTCTCGACAGTAATGACAGTAAAATCATCTGAATCACTTGATCTCTCATTCCTCAGAAGAGTCGGCGATAGATAACAGGGTCATAAAAGGTGAGAAACATTTTCCTTTCCTTAAAGGACCCCTCGCACTATTTACTTTTCAACTACAGTATTTTAAAATATTTGAATGCTTTAAAACTAGGCTTTGCTTTCAACAGATAACCCACGGTTTTGCCTGTTTTAATCCTTTTCTGAGACCGTTGACTTGTAGGGAAAAGCGAAACAATTTACATAACCGTTTTTCTGATGGAAAACTTCTCGCAGACAACCGTCGACAGCGTGATAGACATCGACGGTAGCAAAACACGGCAAGTGAGAAAACCAGCGTGGTTGTGTTAGAGGGGCTAGAATGTACCGTACAAAATTGGGGTCTCCGGGTTTAAAAGTATATGGAGTGACTATGGAAGTAGGTTACGTTAGTATTATAGGTAAGACAGGTCCTTTAACCATGTGAGGTGCAACTACAATTCTCGCAATTCTCTCGTGCTAACTAGCTTTCCGAAACCGTAGTCCTAAAACGTTACACCTATTTATCCTCGCTAATACTGACTACGAAGTGAGGCTTGGTTGATTGCTGGCTATGCCGTCAACCTAAAACCCAAGCGTTGAGTTTAATTTCGTTGCTAATTTGAGCGTTTATTTGATAAGCACGACTAGATTATACTAGTGCTTGTCTTCTCATCTGACATGGCAAAGTTCCACAAGAGTAACTCTTGCGTCGAAAGTACAGGTTTCAAGACTCGGTGATAATAACGGTTTACCAAAAAGGCAAAAAATCAGATCGATCTGCTTGTTGACATTTTAAGTAATGGGATCCGCTTGACGCTTACAGCTCGTTGGTGTGCTCTGATTTTAATATCTCTGAACACAGATAATCTATGAAGAAAGTTTTTTTGTGATGAAATTAAATGAAATTTGTTTATTCCCATCGTTGAACATATACTTGAATCCATATATAGAGTCGAGCGGCCCTCGTAGCGACCAACGAACGAGGCGCTGGACGCGTTTGCATTTACCGTCCTAGGGACAATCAAATCCTATGTTAGCTCCCCAGTCACGTAACGTCACAAAATACGTCACGACCAGGACCGAATCCAGTGGGGGGGGGGGGTCACCCCCCCAAAAAAAAAACATACAAAAATAATAATTTTTTATAGGCTTTTCCCTCTGATCTATGTCTTTTTTGCACTTTTTGTCCGACCGGCAGGCACCCCCCCCCCCGAAATAAATTCCTGGATACGGGCCTGGTCACGACTGTATGGTATTCCGCCACAATTTATACGACACTGTTGGTGTGGTATGTTGCTTCTCCAGTATCCCATCCATGTATATGTTACAAGACCGTATCCAGTGGGGGATAGGGGGTTATACCCCCCAAAAAATCAAAGACAAATAATTTATTTTGCTAGGCTTTATCCTCTGATCTCTGTTAGGTATGGATTAGGCCCGACCCGCGAGGACCCTGCCCCCCTGAAATAAATTCCTGACACGGCCCTGATAGGTTATTTGAAAATCTTCTTTCAAAACTTGTCAAAACATACAAGAACAAAGCTTCCAAAGAGATTTGAAAGGTTTTCGAGATTCTTGATCGAAACAATAATTTGTTGTAGATTTCCGACTGCCTATGGACCAAACACACATACACTGTAAAAAAAAATCTTGCAGTATTTGCTACTGGGACTAATCGTGTCTCTAAAAATGTAATCTTATATCTAATTTGGATTAATCTTATCTCAGTAGAGTACGATCAATCCCAGTAGCAAATACTGCAGTTAACTTTAATCCTTACTCGGAGAAATTTTTTACAGTGTATTTGACAAAAAATGACTCTGTGTTGCTGGCTTAGTTTACACCAAGCAAAAGACAGTAAGGTGAGTGCCGCAGGTTAAACCCCCTCCTTGCCCTAGATAAAGGACACTTGCCCCTATCCATGCTGGCATTTCCTTTGATCGAAAGGATCTTTACGCAATTGTCCGAGGTCGTCGCGCTTACAGACATCTATCCTAAATTTGCGATATCACGTGTATCCCGTGACTGACGTCTTGAGATTCCGAAGATTTCTATTAACCACAGTCGTATGGTTAGCCCACAGGCTTACCGACGAAGCGTCCCCATGACAAAACGTCCCCTGGCGAAACGTCCCCGTGACAAAACGTCCCCGTGTAAAAACGTCCCCGTGACAAAACGTCTCCATGACAAAACTTCCCCGTGACAAAACGTCCCGGTGTCAAAACGTCCCCATGACAAAACGTCCCCACGGGAAAACGTCCCCAAGCATAGATTTTTAAGTTCGCTCGATCTTCAGGTACATGATAGAGGTAAAACAACTTCAGAATGTGCAGTACCGATGTGGGAACATTCCTTATAAGCAGGAAAGATCGGACATAGGACCGGTTGCTTCATAAATGTATTGTTTTCAGTTCAAATGTGTAGTGTAATATGCCTTGCAATGGACTCGTGACTGATCAGTTCTAGGTCGTTTGAAGCAACCTGCACAGTCTGAGGAGCACCAATAAGCTCCTCAGAGAAAGGGGAAGCCCCGCTGTGGCTCAAAGAGAGCCAAGCAAGGGAAATATAAAAATAAGCGTAGTGCCGTCATGCTAGATAAAAATGACATGGGAAGCGAGGAAACGAAAGCGGGTGGAGCGGTTAGTAAGATAGCGACATAGAAAATCTAAGTTAGACAGGTTTGTTCCTTTGATAAAATCCTTTGACAATGAATATCAACAAATTAAATATCGAACAAAAGCGAGATCAATGAGTTATATCGCAGCGTAACACACAAATAAACCAATTAAATAAAAGATAAAACGAAAACTTACAAACTACTACATCTTTGCGCTTTCTTTAAGAAATGGCTATAGCGGGAGTAATACTTTGGTTTGTTTCTTGACTGTCGGTAAAATGCTGAAGTAGTAAACCCATCGTGGTTTTCAAAAGTTTTTATTCCAAGAATATTTTTTGTCTGAACTGATGACGCAATCAGTAATCTCATAGGCCGAGCTATCCCTCACAGAAAAAAAATCTATAGCCGGGGACGTTTCGCCAGGGGACGTTTCGATCGGGGACGTTTCGCCACGGGGACGTTTTGTCATGGGCACGTTTTGTCACGGGGTCGTTCCGTCGGGGACGTTTCGCCAGGGATGTTTCGAATGGGGACGTTTTGTCGACAACCCAGCCCACATACGTCAAGAACTAACGGATAGAGTGGTGAGGTGAGGTTGCAGCTGTTAAGGTATCTTATATTTTGTCGCAAACGATAGTAAAACACAGTTATTTCACATAAGCTATCGGATTATTGTTCGTTTGTGGGGAGAAGGCGACGGAGCTGATACAAATGACGGATGCTTTCAATCTGAAGCTGCTTTATACAGTAGATGTATGCTTACGTGAACGTTTGTTGACAATTTCATGCACTTGCTGTGTCTAAAGCTAACTACCCGTTAGCCGAAGTAGGTAATTAAGGGCATTTGAAAACACTTGAATAGGTATTTTGGATCTTCATTCTACCATTTAGCCCAAAACTGCACTGTTCAAATTAAAGTAACTGTTCACATAAACATACCCCACTGTATGTTCTTGACGGCATGGACTTATTTTTTCGCGCAAACGCCACATTATCAGTCAAGACCAAGAATATTTATCACAGAAAGTGGATGAGACAACAGGGGCGTGGGTACTCCCTAATTCCTAATTCGGCTCCAAATACTCGACAGTGTCGATGATCACTCGCGTTTCAAGGTCCGACATGTAAATTATCCTAAACTCCTGCCTTCAACCTTGCTTCGGCAACCCTTCCAACTCTTCAACTTTGGCGTTCTCTGCGTCAACAATTTATAGATCCGACTTTTCGTCGCGACCGCTGAACTCTCTCGTATTGATTTTCCAGGACCATGAGCCAAATGTCCCAGGGAAAGTTTCCAAAGCAATACGGTTGCCATGGAAACTTTGTCGTCAACGGCCGCGGCACGGTCGACGAGACGTCCCTGATTTGTTGCAATGAAGGCAGGGGCGAGCCAATCTCCGATACTGCTCTGCGTGCCCGTTGGCAGGGGAGAGGGAACAAAGGAATTTAAAAAACAACCGCGACCCGCATGCCACGAAGGAACGATAATGGCTCGCCGAGGACATTAGAGATAAATATGCCAGTGAAGTGGACTATAAATTACGATCTGAATCTAGACGGCGATCAAGTGGGAAATGTGCTAACGAAGTGGGGAGGCTGCTGGTATAGATCATCGGGAGCGTAATACAATGATGAGTACAATTTATGCGAAACAAATACAATAAGCGAAACAATTTCTGTACATATGTTTGTTCGCTTGGCAATTGGTTGTGCAAAAAACAACTGCCAATGAGCAGCTTTATTTTAAAAACCTTTCGGAGGATCCTGGTATCGGGAATTTAACTCAATGATGAGTAAAACAACGCACGGAATAAAAACAATATGGGAAACAGATTTCTGTACATTTTTTCATTCGCTTGGCAATAAATCGCGCAAAAAACCAGTTGTTCTTTACGAGGGGTTGCACACTCCCCGGCACCTGCTGTACACCCTTTCCCGGCACCGGCAGGCACCGACCGAAATCGGCTGTGCCGGCACCGGTGCGGGCAATAATTAGGCAGTTTGTCTTTCAAACGCTTCTTCAAAATGCTTATTTTGATGTTTTATCACGTGGCAACCGGTGCCTGCTGATGTCAGCCGGTGCCGGCACCGACCGGGCATCGCGGCACGGGCACTTGCTGTACACCAAAATCGAGAGTGGGCAACCCCTCGGTTCTTTACAAATCTCACATACGTCAACGACTCAACCGAGCAGCAAAAGCGGCAAGCATGTCAAAAATAAAAACTCATGACTAGCTTTCACCTCCAGCAACTGCTAAGAAGTAACTCCACAAAGTCAAGTGTCTGTAGTTACTAGAACTTCCATTTATTCAATTGCAGGTTCATTCTTCTAGATACAACCAAAAGCCCCCTTGCCAAGAAGGAGCGAAATATTGCTGAGAAAAATCTCAGCTAAGAACCACGAAATATGATTCGCAATCAGCTTGGGCTGAAGGAATATTGATGTCAATTAGCTTTCTTTTACATCTGTCGTTACTTCAGTACGAGATAGAGATATGAGACGGCGTTAGTTGCGTTTTTTATAGAAGTTTTTTTCGCCGTCGCCCACGATCCTTGCCCGGTCGCTGTTTGATCAGCGTTTCTGGCAAACTTCGAACTTACTAACTCACCAAGTTTGACGGTCAGAGTTTGAAGGACAAAGAAACTGTGACTGGCGACCAAAAACCGTATTTAACAAGAGACCATTGAGTTTGAAGGTAACTTCAAACTTCCATAAAAAAAAAACGCAACTATTGTGTGTTTCGTGTCTCGTCCTGTGTTTAGTGAAACTTTATAAAAATAATCACATTATCTTGGTTGCGAAGCTTCTTGGGAATGGTTTTTAACGAGCTGAGAAGAAAAGCCGGAATCAATTTCCGTTGGTATTCGCTCTGCGGGAAGTTATTAAGCTTCTCTGCAGCAGTTTTCGCACTTAGCTTATAAGCTTTGTGCCACAGAATGCGAATCTTTCCTGTGACGCGACGCAAAATCCCCTTTCCAAAGTCTCCTCGTCTCTACCGAAAATCGTCGACAACTGGACTCAACCAGCGCATGACCTTTTATCCTGTCTCCTGGCTGAAGATTAAAATTGTGTTATCGTATCGTATTTTGTTTGCATTTGTTTTATTTATTTATGTCATTTTCTATACTCCGGTTTTGGCGGGTGAAAAATAAATTACTTACTTACTTAAAACAAAAAATCGACATGACGCTCAAACGGCTCGTCGCGATTTTTTTGGTCGCGACGCCGAATTCGCCTAGGCGAATCCGCGTTCTGTGGGTACAAACGTGTTGGCAGAGCGACCAGCTTTTCCAAGGGAGTCCTGCGGAAAGCTGAAAACTAGGGCAACAAGACCAAAGGTTTCGATGGGATCCCAAAAATCTAATATTTGACCCAGACAATTGGGTCTTATCTTCGCCAGATCCAGTCTTCGCCAGGCTAATCATCAGATAAAACCAAGTTCAGATATACCTCTATAAGCCATATCTATTTTGACGATACCGACCGAAACTTCCTGCTTTATTTCTGCCAAATTTCCGGTTTCGGCCGAGTTCCGAGCGAACTAATTGTTAAATAAAAGAAGAAAATTCAGAAACGAATTCAGCGGATATCCTTATCTCCATAAAGAACATCTAATCAACTTCAGATAAAACTTTACTTATTCAAAAAAAATTCCGGTTACAACCGGGTTCCGAATTATATGTCCGGGTAAAAATGATTGTCATATAGGCCTTCAGACTCTCTTCTCTTTTTGCCCCTAAATCTATCATCTAATCAACTTCAAATGAAACTTTTGCTTTAGACAAATTTTCCGTTTTTTGCCGGATTCCGGGCGAACTAGTTGTCCGGGTAGAAAATACTTTTCACATACGTGTTCAGCATGTCTTCTTACTCCTAAATCGAACATTTAATCAACTTCAAATGAAACTTTTACTTTTAACAAACTTTCCGGTTTTGCCGGATCACGGACGAACTACTTGTCCGGCAAAAAAATGGTTTTGACCATCGTCTTCAGCATGCCCTTACCTCATAATCGACTATTACATTAGCTGTTTAAAAATATTTTTGTTTGCACCTTTGAACCCCCTCCCCCACCCCTAAATGTCGGGCTACAAAGCACATCTACGGACTTGACCTTACCCTTGACCTAAAAAATCCTCATACCATGTTTCATTAAAATATCTCATTCCCTTCGAGACTTATCGTGCTAACAGACGGACAGACGGACAACTTTTGTGATGTCATAGGTATCCCTCCACTTACGTTTTTGGATTCTAAAAACAATATGAAAGCAAATTACTCAATATCTGACTCAATACTGAATCTCAATAGTGACTAAAATTTTGAGTCACTTTGTTGGAATACAGAAGGGTGGTTCCCAAAATCACCACGATCTTTTTGCCCACTCTCAGAATGCCCACGATTAAAACGCCCACGGTTCAAAATGCCCACGATTAAAATGCCCACGACTCAAAATGCCCACGACTCAAAATGCCCACGACCACGAAATGCCGGCGGCCTAAAATGCCGACAGTCGGATCCCTGACTTGAATGCCAAGTTTCATTGGCCTAGCCCACCTGGAAGTAACTAAACTCCGTGTCACCGGAATTCCGCAAACCCCCTCCAACTACACCCACAGTGCACGAATCCGGTCCGGTTCTGTCAATGAAGTATCTGGGGCTTGTGCTTGTTCTTTACACCAAGTTTCATTTCAAGCACTTAAAAAGAAGTTCCAAGAGGGCACAGTATCAGTCAGAGGCTTCCTCAAGAAAGCACAACGCTTTTGCGGCATCTAACCACGACGCAATATGCTACAAATGTTTCTTGTAAATAATAACAAACCAATGTTATATTTATAATTGGGATTATACAAGTTCATCAGACGATTATCTCATTCTGATACTCGGTCTACTCCTCCCGTCACTCAATCACGCCTAATTACGTACTGAAAACCTAAAATTTATCCAATCGTGGGCATTTTGGGTCGTGGGCATTTCGAGTCGTGGGCATTTCGAGTCGTGGGCATTTTGATTCGTGGGCATTTTTGAGCCGTGGGCATTTTGAGTTGTTGGCATTTTTAGTGGTCATTTTGAGTCGTGGGCATTTTGAGTCGTGGGCATTATGATCGTGGGCATTTTGAATGTTAGCCATACAGAAGTCTACAAAATTCTAATGCAAACCCTCGCGCAAACCACTACATGAGTAGGCTATTACTCCACCCCAATCTGACTACGAACCACATTCAGCTGGCGCTATACCGATGAGCCACCAGACTTCGTTCTAGCGATATTTCGGCTCTTCTTGGCCAGGGTCCTCTAGCTACAGACCGAAAATAACTCTTGCAGAGAAAGGCAGAAATATCGATGGAAGAAAATTCAGCTCATCAACGTAAATGGCTTAAGCAGAAATTATATGTTTCTAAATGGGAAGTGGAAAGCAATACCGTCTAAGGTTTGCTCACTTCTTGGGCAGCACAGTACATCCTCCTGCCATGTGTGCATCCTCCCCTTCAACAGCGGCCTAGCTTAGCTGTGATTGGCCTACGTTAGTTGTGTGTCATGCGGTATATTACATACTAATGTGAATTAATGTGAGTTCGACTGCAGGTAAACAGTTTGATATCTGTTCAGTTAGATTAGTAGGTAGCCTACACACAAGAGCTGGTGGACTCGGACTCTGAACTCGTATCGAGACGCCTTTTTCAAGGACTCGGACTCGTCTTGGACTCGTCGTTCCCAGAGCAGGACTCGGACTCGTCTCACCTCGAAATCCGGCCGAGTCACTAGTCAAAGTGAAAGTCTCGGCCCGGCAATTTAAAATAAAACGAAGTTTCCAGCGACCAATTAAAGAGATTGGCCAATAGATGGTTATGTAGCACCTTTTCCAGCAGGATTAAGTCAAATAACACCTTGGAGGACTAAGTAATAAAATTCCCTCAACTCACATGCAGTGCAGAATCCGGTTCGAGCACATAAATACGTTATCGAGAGCGTCTGATCTTTCCACCCACACATTTTTAATCGGACCTGGGTATTTCTGGGAAATTTCCGTTACCCCTCAGACTCCATGAGGTCAAATCTGTCTGGGACCCCAAAATGGGTCATCCTGAGCATATGACCTTTGCACCTTCTAAATTTTATCCCAATCGTCATCCACTCGTTCGGTCCCTATAGGCACACCACAACATTTCCGGAAGCCCTCTCAAACTCCACCCACCGTGGTCATTTCCACTTCGGAATTCGGACACGGACAAAAGTCTTCGATGACTTTATCTCTTGCCATGCATCAAGTTTCATTCAAATTTGGACATATTTCGGGGAATTCCTGTGCCCCCAACCGTAGTGGATCGGGCTGATCCCCAAAATATGTAATCTTCATACTACTAGATTTCGAGAAGTTTCATTTATCGCCCTACTCGTTTGACCCCTATGCGAGCCACAAAATTCCCGGGATTATCCCTCCAGCTCCCTCCACTGTGGCCGAATACGACTCGGACACATAAATGTCGCATCTCCGACCTATATTCTTCTACCCATCAAGTTTTGCTCTAGGCGGAACATATCTGCCAATTTCCAGTACCTCCTGATCCCTCTCACCGTTGCCGAATCCGGTCCGGACGTCGAATAACATATTCAGGCCGCATAAACTCGGTACTGTCCAACTTTCTTGTGCGCTTACACAATTTCTGGAACCCCGTCCTAACTCCCCCGGTCACTGCTGCAAGTGGTTCGGGCAGATTCTATACTCTTAAGTTTTCAGTTCACCACTTAAAAAATCACTGGAATCGGACCACCCGTTCGTAACTTACACATCAATAATTTTACGGATTCCGTTGAGTCAACTCCTCCAAAACTGGTCGGAGGGCAAGTCCCATTAAAGTTTCATTTCTTGTGACTGACCAGGATTTCATTTGGGATGCACAGTTAATGGAAATCTTAAATAGTTGAATAAATCAGTGCTTCCGCATCAAAAATACGTCAGACCAGTGAGTAACTCTCGCAAACCGTCGTTTGGATGTTTCAAAAACCGAACAACGGGACTTTCTGCCTGGACGAACTTTTTAAATACCCGTGCCAGTCACTCTTCCCATTCATTCTTTATCTCCAATCCCGTTCAGTATTTCGCAAACTTCATTTTTAAATGATTAATAGATTAAAAGATCACATCCGTCTTTCATATTTCTCATTTTTAGCAAGATATTTTGCCGACAACACTGTGATTTTTGGTTGGCATTCAAATTTGGTTCATTTGTTAATCTCAAACTGATTCTGACTGTTTTTTTTTCTTCTTCAAATTATCTAGCTTTTAAATGCGGAAAAATGTTGATGTGTGCTTTTCTCCTGGTATGGTCAATTTCGGCTTCTGTTAAACCTCGTCTCTCTGATGCCGAACTTTTTAGATCCTCTGTTTTCAAACATGTTAGCCTTATCCTTGATGAAAATATCTCTTTAAAGCAGCGCACTGATTCTTTGGCTCAGAAATTGATCCAAATAATGGTTTGCTCTTCTGCCTCAAACATTTACTTCCATAAAACATCTTTCGGTTGATTTATCTCGCCTGGCTCATTCTCATATGAAGTATCTGTATATGAAGAATCTAGTTCATTACTTAAAGAAAAAAAAACAATTGTTAGGCCTCTGGGCGTGACTCGGTCTCGAAACGCGTTTTTCACGGACTCGGTCTCGTCTCGTCTCGAACGATTTTTGTCTAGGACTCGGACTCGTCTTGGCTCGTGAGCGAGACTTCGGTCTCGGACTTGTCTCGGACTCGGATCTGCTGGACTCGCAACAACTCTGCTACACACATACGTAGATTAATGTCAGCAAACGCAGCCGTGCAAATTACAGTAGTAAGCCTTACAAGATGAATAATTAACCTTTTACAGAGAACAAGTGCGCAAGCGCTCAGACGTGGAGTGTAAAAGTAAAATGTTTATCACATTTATATACAAACAGCTTTAGAGCCAAGACATTTCTCTTCCCCAAAAACTAAACAAGTATTGAAATAACTTTGTAATCACCCCCTTTTAAAAGCTTTAAATGTAAACAAACCGCCAGTATAAATCCAAAGAAAATGTTGAAGATCTTGCACGAATAGCATTTGTTCGAACACTGAATGGTCTGCCTGCCAGTCCCACCCTTTAAACCTTTTCCATTAGCAAGGTAAAAACAAGTGCAATAAACCAATTCGTAGCAGACTAATGCCCCCTTTGTCACAATTCATTAAGAACGGCGTATCATGGATGATGTGACAAAACAGTCCAGTTTCCAACTGTTCATTAAAGATTAAAGTACGTCGCGTCGTCTTATTTGTTGATTTACATCAAATCCTCATCCATAGGCATATCTCCCCAAATATACAAGAGTTGGACTTGAGACCTGTCATAGACGAACTTAACTCATGGGAAAACTGGGCCGGGACCCATCAAAATGCGTATTTACACCATTTTCCCTCAAGTATACCAGCTTAGAGTTTGATTCCAGTCACGGGTCAAAAACTTTTTTCATGGGCAATTTTGGGCCCACTTACCCATGAACGGGGAGGATGGGGGTGGTTCAACTCTCCCGGGTCCCTATGATCCAAAAGCACAAAGGAATTTCATCGCCTTATCCCCAGTTATTGTCTAATTAAAAACATAAAAAAACGGGCAATCTGGGCCCAATTACCCCTAAACCAGGTGGGGGTGGGGTTTGGGACCCGCAAAAAGTAAAAAGAGACCCCAATGCTCACAATCCTACCAAGTTTCAACTTGATACCTGTTGATTCCTGGCAAGGGTAACGAACTTTACTCCTGGACCCAGTTGCCCATGAACGGGGTGAGTGGGGGAGGTACAACTTTAAAAGCAATTTCCCAGACCTAGGATCTACACGTCCAAGGAATTTCATCGTTCTATATCCAGTTCTGGTCAAGTTATGAACTTTATCCACTGGGCAATCTGGGCCCATTTGCCCCTGAACCGGGTTGGGGTGGGGGGTGGGACCTCCAAAAGGCACAACTAGACCATAATACCCACAAGTGTGCCAAGTTTGAACTTGATACTTGAACTGGTTCACGAGTTATGAGCTCCACAAAATACGGTGAAAACCGGAAACCGAAAGCCGAAAGCTGCTACAGCGCTCGCAATAGTGGATTGTTCCAAGGAACGCTCCACTAAAAACAGTTTAAAGTCTTACCTATATTACTTGCTTAAAGGACCTGTCTTCCCTACAATATTAACGCAATCTACTTCCATAACCACTCCATATATTTCTAAACCCGGAGACCCCAATTTCGAACGGTACATTCTAACTCCTCTAACAAAACCACGCTGATTTTCTCACTTGCCGTGTTTTGCTACCTTCGATGTTTATCACGCTGCAGACGGTTGTCTGCGAGAAGTTTTTCCATCAGAAAAAAACGTTTATGTAAATTGTCTCCCTGTTTTCGCTATAAGTCAATGGGTCTCGGGAAAGGCTTAAAACAGCCAAAACCGTGGGTTCTTTGTTGAAACCACAGCCTAGTGTTAAAGTATTCAAATATTTTAGAATACTGTAGTTGAAGAGTAAGTAGCGTGAGGCCCCCCCCCCCCCCCGAGACGGTTGCTCATTGGTCAGAAGTAGGCTACATAGTTATGCAAGTTTTAGTGTTTCTCATAAGAACCAGGGGGCCGAGAAAGGCTGAAAACAGGCAAAAACAGCACAGCAGGGGTGGGTCGTTAGAATATTGGAAGTTAAACTATGAGATAAGATAAGATTTAATTACACAAAAAAGCCAAAAGGCCATAGCAAAAAAAAACAACAACAACGATCTAGTAACCTACTCTAAGCATATTTTTCGGTGTTGAAAAGCGACCTTGAGGAATCTTGCCAGCCTCCTCCCATCATCAAACTGACGGCTACCAATCGTACTACACATCCATTTCTCATCTAACACCCTCACACATTCTGTGATGTAATGTTTATTTTTCACCCATCGTACAGAAAAGAGAAAATGATGGAGTATTTAAAAACCAACACCTCGTTCCTCAGCTCTCTTAATTCTTCACATTCACAAACGACATGCACCATGCTTTCGTTCTCAAATTCTCGCTTTCAAACTGTTCTACTGCGGCTTGTGCTTTAAATTGTTCGAGTAAGTACTTTGCAGAATTTGTCTCAGCAACCGCGGTCGTTCAAATAAAGATGTAAACGTTGTGAGAGCAATAACTTATCTCAGGGATTCCAGTCATCAAACATATAGATAATTCAGTTCTGAAACCCTGCGAGTCTTTAAAGGACCCGTCTTGCTTTTTCTGCCTTTTATAATATACCTAGCTCCCTTATGGGATTATTAGCTTCTAAAATCCCCACCTTTCTCCAGTGTTCCGTTTTATGCCTACGAATTGTTGGGGCTTTTTCATCCGCGCCGAGTTTTGCCCGCTACGAAACGCAACATTCGCCAGAATCTTCAACGTCCGCTGACAACTCTTTCACACACATGGATATGAGAATCTTCTGTTCTTGACTTCTTTTATTTGCTTAGTTTTCCTACTTTTTAACCACGGCGCGTCCAGTTTTCAAACGTTTTGCGCCCATCAGCCGCGTCGGAAAGCAGGAAGGCAGGATAGAATCGACAAGCGATAACAAGAAAATTGCTAAATTCAGATGGAGAGTAATGGTATTCTCGTGAAACGTTTTTTCTGATCCGTTTCATTGTGATAACATCGTTTCTAATAAGAGTTAAGTAGTCTAGTAAGAGTAAGAGTAAGAGTCTTAAAGACCCGGCTTTTGTCTTTAACGAGGTCTTTTATGGTGAAAGATGTAGAGTCACGCATTTCTTCTAGTTTCGGGGCGGTGATTTTCTTAGGGATTACGTGCCTAGACGTAATCTTGCGAAGATTTTTAACACTGTTGCTCTTCCCCAGACCTTGCTTGCATCTTCTTTCTTACCCCTTTTGTTACAAATTTATCTCGTATTAAAATTACTTTTTTTAATTTTGGGAAATTCTTATGCCGGTTCTCTAAATTTGAGTCTAGTTCTTTCGTGGTGGAAAATTATCGTTTACAAAACCCCATTGATATTTTGTCAAAGAAGCGGGAAACATTTTTTTCAAGTTTGTGTACCAGACAGCACACTGTTTCTGATTCAATTCAATTCAATTCAATTCAAATAATTTATTTCCTCCAGAAATCGGAGAGTAAAAAACATAGTAAACAAAGTGATGCATTGCGTTGATTGATTGATGATTGTATTTTGGTTAAAGTTTTAGGTAGGCTGGATGTTTATTGAGGCTATTTTAAGTTTTGTTAAATGAAATGAATGTAGAATTTGTGAAAGTATCTGGTCTAGTTATTCGTCAACTGTAGACCTATTATTTATATTTTACTAATTTTTTCTACTCGCCAGCTTTTGGCGAGTACAAATAAATGAATCAAATTGCAAACTTCGTAATGTAACTCAGCTTATGAGTGAACACTTACCTAATTTGGAAGTAACAAAAAGATGCTCCCGAAGAAGACGATGCTTTTCCATGGTAGTGGACAAAGCGTTGCTGATGAACTCTTCATTCCGATAACCGGTGGCTGTGTCTGTAAAACAAACTAGACGTTAGCGAACGCCAAGTCCTCGTAACCGAGTGATTGGTTATTTACTACACGGAGGGATTGTTTGCTGGACGAAACAGGCTTTATGGAACTAAATAGAGAAGTAGTGGTGCATTTGCACACTGCGTAAAATCCGAGCATATTTGAAATCCGAGCGTATTTTACGCACGTATTTGGGCCTGAAAAGATCTACAGCAGTACGGACGTATTTGAGAAATCGGTCCGTTTTGTATCTAAATACGTCCGTATTGCTAGAAATCTTTTCAAGCTCAAATACGTGCGTAAAATATGCTCGGAACTTACGCAGTGTGTAAACCCACCATAAGCCGAAAAAAAACCTGGGATCACGATGTTCGCATGGTTCATTTTCTAGCTAGAACCCAAAGAGGACCCATGCCGGAAGGACCGAGATAAATCTCAGGTAACTTATCTGTTTGTCGCCATCAAAATCAAATATGATTCGCAGTCGGCTTGAGGAAAACACAGAAGAAATAAAACTTTGCATGCTTTTGTCGGGCGTTAGTCAGAGGCTGGCGGGGGGGGGGGGGGGTACTTTGTAGACAACAGGAGAGAAAAAAGGTAAAGTGGTAACAAGACGCAGGCCCTTGCGCCAACTGCTACCGCATACAAATTCCTGTTTCTACACTTTTCTTTTCTTTCCGCGCTGATTAACAAACACAGAGCATAAAATCGAACAAATTCACACGCTTGTTAGAAAAAGAATATTAAATAAAAACAGAATCCTCATTTTTAGTCAATTTCCCGTGGTTTGGGGCCTTGGGTGAAGCTGCTGAGTCCTGTACCGAACTAGCCACACTCAAGCCGTCTGTGTTGGTGTGTATTTGCCTACTCTAATGCTCTCCATCCCTTATCAGATAAATTTGTAATCAGATAATGAGAGGGTGGGGTTGTGAAGTTGCCTGTGGGTGCCTGGCTCACCCACTACAGAAACGAATATTCGAACGGTGATCTGACTACTGATATTTTGCCTTAATTAACTAAACAATAACATCTCTTAAAGATATGCACAGACATGTGTTTTTGTTTTATTCGCCCTGGTCGGTTGTCAATAACCAAACCCAGGGAACTAAGAACAAGAGCTGAAAGCTCATATGGCACTTGCGAGGCTGGGTCAGATGGAAGTGACAGTCAAAAGCATTGTTCTTCCTTTTTGGTTAAGATGCGCCAAACTTGCAAGGCTGGGTCAGAGGATGGAAGTGATGGTCAAAAGTTTTTTTTTCACTTTTCGGTTAAGATGCGCACTTTAAGGGTGCTAAAAATTAATTTCTAAGAAAAACCCTTGAGGCAAAAAGGATCATGTACTCAGTACGATCGTGAAAAAAGTAAATTTTGCTTAAAAGTATTTTTTGTATTTTGCGGTTGAGATGAGCTCTTTAAGGGACGGTCGGATCGGAGAAGTGACGATGTCTAACCCAATGATGTCAAGTTTCTAATGCTCCAACCAAGTTTTATCGTCCTAGCACATCTGGACGTACCTTAACTCACGATCACCGGAATTCCGGACCCCCCCCCCCCCCCTACAGCCCCCCTTGGTACCCGAATCTGTTCCGATTCTGTCACTGATGCACCTAGGACTTGTGCCTGTACGTCCCACCAAGTTTCATCCTGATCGCTACACTCTAGGCGTGTCACAAGATTTCCGGTTCTCCCCTCCGACCCCCCCCCCCCCTAGTTCATCGGATCCGGTCCGGACTTGAAATGGGACTGCTGAGACATGAATTCTTTCAAGATATCAAGTTTCATTAAGATCAGATAACCCGTTCGAAAGTTGTGCATGCCACTAATTTCCGGATTCCGCCGTCTGCCCCTTCCCCCGCGATGGTCGGATCGGGCGAGTGACTGTTTCCAAGTTAGTTAACCTGGTCGGGTCCCTGATATGCCTGCCAAGTTTTAACGTCCTATCCCACCTGGAAGTACATTAACTACGGATCGCCGGAATTCCGGAACCCCCCTCCCCCACAGTGTCCGGATCCGGTCCAGTTCTGTCATGTATTTATTTAGAGCTTGTGCTTGTTCTTTCCACAAAGTTTCATCCCGATCGCTCCACTCTGAGAGTTTCACATGATTTCCGGTTCCCCCCTCCGACTCCCCCCAGATTCATCGGATACATGACATCTGAGAAAGGAGGTCTTTCCAGATATCAAGTTTCATTAAGATCTGATCACCGATTCGAAAGTTATGCATGCCCCTATTTTCCGGATTCCGCCACCTCCCCCTCCCCCCACGATGATCGGATCGGGCAAGTGACTATTTCCAAGTTAGTTTGGTCGGGTCCCTAATACGCCTGCCAAGTTTCATCGTCCTAGTACATCTGGAAGTACCCTAACTCGCAACCACCGGACTGACCGACCGACCGACCGACTGAAAAGTGATCGGTATATGGCACTTGGCCGGAAGGCAAGGGCCATAAAAATGGATCACGCCCCGCCAACTCCGCCAAACCTCCTACCAATCCCATCAACCCTCTATGTCCTCTCTTTTCCCTGTTTGATAACCAAAGCTGACAAAAGCTTCTCAGTCGTACTATGGCCTATTTCTGATTCCATGTTCTTGGGGATCCATGTTTTTACTATCTCTGTCACAAGTGTTGATAAAGAGAAATGGAGGAATTTGAGAAACTAGTCCACTTGGAGCGCTACAGGAGGTAATACAAATTTTGTCCAACACCAGCTCTTTACAAAAATGCATCAATGACCACATCTCTATCTCAACCCGCCTCTTGAAATCATTCCTGATGCAACCGGGAATACATCCGACCTTATGAACCATTTCAAAAGACTTGACGTCACTTGAAGCAGACATCTTATTCTCGGCCGATATAGTAAACTTACCCTCAATTCCGACTGCCGAAGGAATTTTAATTTGCGTAGTTTCTACGAGGGAAACTACAATCAATCAATCATCGTATTTATTCCTGAATATATGTTAACATGATAACGTAGGACTGTCAACTTAAACAAAGTATAATTGATAGATACAATTCATTTTAAAACTTGTACGACTTCATAACTTGTAACAAAATTAAACGGTATGTCAAACATAAAAACATAAAACATGTAATACTAGATTAATTGTCAAAACATTGTAGGTGTCTTCACTTGTTAAGAAACTTCACAAAATATTAAAGGTTAACTTCAGACATCGAGGTTGTTATCGGAAAATAACACCGAGACGGTCATTGAAAATAACCTATCCGAGCAGAAGGCGAGGTTGATATTTTTAAATGGCCATCGAGGTTGTTATTCAGATATCAACCGAAATGGAGGTGTGTTAACTGTTATAACTTTTTCGAACAGAAATCATCTCTGGAGGCTGATATGACTTATATCATCCTCTCGGGAGGCTGATATGACTTATAACATCCTCTCTGGAGGCTGATATGACTTATATCATCCTCTCATATCTACCGCTAACTTTCTGTGTGAAGATTATCGTAAAATAACTGACCGTGGGTCATAGGAGGATATATATATATATCTGAATTTGAAAGCTATTTGAAAAACAAAACAAACAACAATCTCAAGTAACAAACAACCTCACATTGTTAACTTAATATCTTACCGACTTTATGCTAAACTAATAACTTTTTCTATCATGTTTCTAAAACACACTATAGACATTTGTAGACTTAAGGATACCTAGAAGTAGCTCATCCCCCCATTCTGAAAAAAGAGTACCCCTTATATTAGAATACCTGTTCGAAACAGTTGTAATATAATACTTAATACTTAAGGAATCTATCAGAAGAGCGACTAGGTGGGTTTTGTAGCGTTACTTTATTTGCCGTTCTGGTGCGTGCTTGTTCAACATTCTTTACTGCAAAAGTAAAGAAGTAGCCGAAACTACGGCTACTTCCCAGACTCACGGCAACGTTCTGAGAGTAATAATCTGCAGAACGGTCTTCTCATTCGATGCTGGTACCTACTGTTGAAAGTAACCTGCATGGGCGTGTATTCCCGATTTGTCACACACACAAATTGTGTAACAGACGTTTCGATCCAGAAGGACAGAAACCATCTCTATGAAAGTATGCAGAAAACCCTGCGCTTCCCCCACGTATTTCCACTCCCCCAGCGAACACCCCCAACACCTATTGCAAAGATACATTTACATCCCAACTGCACAACCTTCACATGTGACACGTACTACTAAAAAAAAGGAAGAGCGACGTTGGGAATCACCCCCCAAAAATAATACGGGGAGGGAAATGTTTCCTTGTAAATATGTTATTCACCACCAAAGTGATAAAAATTGCATACCACTCCTAGGAGTGCAGTGGATCCTAAAACCAAAACGACGGTACCCTAAGATCAAGGGGTGGATTGGTTCTTTTCTTGAAAGTTGCCTGATTTTAGGCTAGATTTCAGAAGATTTTATACCTGTGTCCCACTTGTCTTTCTGAAACTAAGCTGTTTACAAGCTGGAAAAGGCGGGAATCGATCGGCACCGGTATGCAAAATCAAATCGAGTGTGCTATCCCTCGATTCGATCGAACTCTTTTTGGAAACCTGGCTCTAAAGATGCTTGCAAAAACTCACCTCCAAATACCCTTCACCTGTTTCCAGCCTCAAACACTTGACGTATAGTTCACTCACTCGTCTTTCCCACTTTTTTGTCGACTTATTTATGAATATAAAAACCGGTTCCATATTTTTGTTTTTCTTTCTTTTTTCTCTTTGTTTTTATGGCACTTGCAGCCTCTGGCTCAAGTGCCATATACCGATCACAATTCCGTCTGTCGGTCTGTCGGTCTGTCGGTCTGTCGGTCTGTCGGTCTGTCGGTCTGTCGGTCTGTCGGTCTGTCGGTCGGTCCGAGTTTTTTTGTCCCACATATCCGAGTTAGGGTACTTCCAGATGTGCTAGGACAATGAAACTTGGCAGGCATATCAGGGACCCGACCAAACTAACCTGGAAATAATCAGTTTCCCAATCCGACCATATGGGGGGGAGAGCGGGGCGCTGGAAACTTGCAAATTTAGGGCATTTTGTCACTTTTTTCTGAGTTAGGGTACTTCTAGATGAGCTAGGACAATGAAACTTGGCAGGAATATCAGGGACCCGACCAAACGAACCTGGAAATAATCAGTTTCCCGATCCGACCATATGCGGGGGAGTGGGGGCGCTCGAAACTTGAAAATTTAGGGCATTTTGTCACACTTTTTCGAGTTAGGGTACTTCCAGATGAGCTAGGACAATGAAACTTGGCAGGAATATCAGGGACCTGACCAAAGTAACCTGGAAATAATAAGTTTCCCGATCCGACCATATGCGGGGGAGTTGGGGCGCTGGAAACTTGAAAATTTAGGGCATTTTGTCACACTTTTTCGAGTGAGGGTACTTCCAGATGAGCTAGGACAATGAAACTTGGCAGGAATATCACGGACCCGACCAAACTAACCTGGAAATAATCAGTTTCCCGATCCGACTATATGGGGGGGAGTGCGGGGCGCTGGAAACTTGAAAATTTAGGGCATTTTGTCACACTTTTTCGAGTTAGGGTACTTCCAGTTGTGCTAGGACCATGAAACTTGGCAGGCATATCAGAGACCCGACCAAACAAAATTAGGAATAATCAGTTTTCTGATCCGACCATTTTGGGGGGGGGGGGTGGAGGGCAGGGGAATCCGGGAAACTGAGAAGTGTGTAACTTTCGAACGGATGATCGGATTGTAATGAAACTTCATAACTGAAGAGAATATATATCTGTAATGTCCCGTTTAAAGTCTTGACCGGATTCGGTAGCCAGGGGGGAGTTGGGGGGGGGAGACCGGAAATTTCAAGAAACGGTTAGAATGGAGGGATCGGAGTGAAACTTGCTGGGAAGAACAAGCATCTGCTCTAGATAAGTCCTTTAGACCATTGTACTGGATCCGGACACTTATGGGGGGGGCCGGAATTCCGGTGATGGTGGTTTTTTGGATTTTCACGATGAAACTTGGCAGGCATATCAGGGACCCAATCAAACTGACTTCAAAATAAAAATATTGTTGATCAGATAATGGTGGGGGAGTGGAGGGAGGGGAATCCGCAGGGGAATCCGGGAAATTGAGAAGTGTGTAACTTTCGAACGGATGATCGGATTGTAATGAAACTTCATAACTGAACAGAATATATATCTGTAATGTCCCGTTTAAAGTCTTGACCGGATTCGGTAGCCAGGGGGGAGTTGGGGGGGGAGACCGGAAATTTCAAGAAACGGTTAGAATGGAGGGATCGGAGTGAAACTTGCTGGGAAGAACAAGCATCTGCTCTAGATAAGTCCTTTAGGCCATTGTACTTGATCCGGACACTTATGGGGGGGGGGGGGTCCCGGAATTCCGGTGATGGTGGTTTTGGGGACTTTCACGATGAAACTTGGCAGGCATATCAGGGACCCAATCAAACTGACTTCAAAATAAAAATTTTTTCGATCAGATAATGGTGGGGGGAGTGGAGGGAGGGGAATCCGAAATTTTCAGTCATGCGTAATTTTAGAATGGTTGATCGGATTCGAGTGAAATTTAAGAATTCAACAGAGGACATTTCTCCGATGATTTTTTTCATATCCGGACCGGATCCGGCAACTATTGGGGGGGGGGGAAATACGTGCCCCGTTTAGAATGGAGGGATCGGGATGGAACTTTGTGGGAAGAACAAACAGATGCTCTAGGTAAGTCATTTGCTGAATCGGATTGGCTACGTGCACCGCGGGGGAGCTGGGTGGGGTGGGGGGTGGGGGGGGGGTGGACCGGAAATCTCGAGAAACGGTTAGAATGATGGTATCGGAGTGAAACTTGCTGGGAAGAACAAACATCTGGTCCATATAAATCTTTTACATAATTTGACTGGATCCGGACACTTGAGGGGGGGGGGGAGGAGGGGTATCCCGGAATTCCGTTTTTGGGGGATTTTCACGACGAAACTTGGAAGGCATATCAGGGACCCGGTCAAACTGACTTGGAATAAAAAAAAAATCCTCGATATGATAATCTTGGGGGGGGGGGAGTTGAGGGAGGGGAATCCGGAATATTGAGTCATGCGTAACTTTGGAACGGGTGATCGGATTCGAGTGAAATTTAATAATTAAACAGAGGACATTTTTCTCTTGTGACCTTTTTCATTTCCGGACCGAATCCGGCAATTATCGGGGGGAGGGCGGAAAATACTTGACCCGCTTAGACTGGTGTGATCTGGATCGAACTTCGTGGGAATGACAAACAGATGCTCTGGATTAATCATTTACAGAACAGGATTGGCTCCGGTTATTGTGGGTGGAGTTGGAGGTGGGGGAGGGGGGTCTGGGATTCCGGTGATCGCGCGTTAAGGTACTTCCAGATGTGCTAGGACGATGAAACTTCGCTGGAATATTGGAGACTCAACAACATTTGCTTAGAAATTGCTACTTCCCAAATCCGATTATTCCTTAAAGTACCAATCTTGACCGCAAAGTAAAAAAAATACTTTTAAGCAATATATGCATTTTCGTGATGCCCATCAGCCCATTAGCAGTTTTGCCTCAAGGGTTTTGCTTACAAATGAAGTTCCAGCTCCCTTATAGCGCGCATCTCAACCGCAAAGTCGAAACTTCCTCTTGATCAATCAAATCATCTTGACACATGCAAGTGCCATATGAGCTTACAGCTCTTGTTATTTAACTAAATAATGCTGTGTAATTGAGTTTGTGTCCTGCTATATTTTTACAATGCTGTTGCCACCTCGGTTGCCACAGGTCATGAAACGTGTATTTTTTAAATCTTAAAATTCAATTTAAGCCTCAACCTCAACCTTAATAAACTTCAAAAGTTCATAATTATAACCTCACCTGTTCATGCCTACCTATCATTGTTTTTGTTATTTTTCTTGTGTTGCCTATTATTGTTGAATTTGTGGAGTGATGAACATGTGGCTCGTTAATTTCTCTGTTTTTCTCACTAATTGTTATTATGTATATGGCTATGGCGGAAGTAAATAAATAGCATAACAAAAAATCAACAGTTATTTATTGATTTCAACAATCCAAAATATTTTCTTTAAGCCTCAGCATCGCAACTCGCAAGTTAAGCCTATCATTTTATTTAGCTTCGGCTATGTGTAGTTTTTTCCCGCGTTTGTAATTCGACCTCCCAGCTACGTTATTCTAAAAAACATGTATTCAAGTATTTATTCAAGTATTCTGATGTTGATGTAACAATATCTTTACCAATTCTCTATTTTTTGCGGGTGTAGTTTCGCTACCGTTGAAATCAGCATAACTCTCAAGTCATGAAAGTTGCAGAGCATCTTTTTACCTCGTCTGTGTACACGATCTCAAACAACGACCATCTGATACTTGCAGGGTGAGGAGTACCAGTCATGTTCCCATAATTATGCGATTATAATCTGAGATTTCATCGCAAAACCTGTTTCAAACTTCGCCAAACTCTGAGCGAAGTAGAAGCACACTTTATATTTTGTGGAAGAAACAGCGCTTCGGTACAAGAAAGAAGTCAGTGCTACGTAATTGGAAACAGTCGGAAGAAAAAGCGCTTGGAAGATTGTAAAATGTGTCAGGAGCTGAAATGAGTTAAAATTACTGTTAAAAGTTGCCTTAAGGTATTGGAAGCATTGAAGGTGATTGTTTGTCAGATAATCTTCATTGTTGTCTGAATGCACGCTCGTAGTTTTGTGATTGATTCATTTTATTTTGTAGTTTACTCGTCGATTTCGGTGGGAAGAAATAAAATCGTAGAAGTAGTAAGAAAAAGTCAGCCCTAATCAGAGCAAAATAGCACTAGGGAGTAGCGTCAAGACCTATGCTTGCCTTGTATCGTAAACGGGCCATACTCATAGTGCCGCCAAATAAGCTTGCGGCATTTTAAGCGAGACTAACTTGCTGATTTAGAAATTTCTAGTTAAGCTAAGATGCAGTCTGCACACATCGAGGAAACAGAGGAGGTTTGTATTTTTTTTCGCCGTGTTCCGAATATGAGGTTACTGGAGCCAGCGGTGGTGCACGACCGATTGAGTTTCAGTAAGGACGTTCACTATCGCTAGTGGTGCTAGTGTCGCTTCTATTCGAGTGTGTGTCACTTTTTTCAAGCCTTGGCACTACTCCCTAATGTTATTTTGCTCTGGCCCTAATGGAAGTTTTCGGATAGCCTGCACTGTACCTCAAAAGCTTGGTAGCTCTTGCAGTTGACACTTTGGGTTCACGTCTTGGGGCATATTAGCTATTACTGGAGCGAGTAGGAATGTCAAATATATGGAATGAAGGTCTTGGTTGTGTTGATCTGCCAAAAGATCTAGAACGTCAGATTAGAGTGGTTTTAGAAGACAGGAAATCCAGTGTTGGCAGAGTATTGTTAATAGTTCTATAACATTAAGTCATTATCAAGTGGTTAAAGTTTGTTTTGGAGAGGAAGTGTATTTTAAGTTTAATCTACCCGGGAAAGTTTTAAGTCGTTGGATCCAACTAAGGGAAAACTGCCTTCCAATCCAGAGCAGGCAGAAGGTTTTTGAGAGAGGTAGTGTGGTTCCTGATGGGAGGTATGCTTGCCCACTTTGTGAGAAGGAGGAAGAAAATTTGGACCATTTCCTCCGTAGATGCCCGAAGCTTTCTGATTTAAGAAAAATGTATCTAGATGGTGTAATTTTGTCCCTACTGTTATTACTGATTGTTTAAGTTATATTTTTTTTTTTTTTTTTTGTATATGGCCCTTGGGCTTTTGAAATACACTGATCTATCTATCTATCTATATATTAGTTAACTTAGTGAATCCTCACTAGGATAATCTTGGCTGCACGATATTTTTTTTTTTCTTATGACCATCCGACTGGACCCTTTGTGACCATGACCAGCCCATTGGACTCTTTGTGACCATTTTCAGGAGAGGTGCCCAATCTCGAATTGACACAGCGTCGTAACCGGTGTAAAAAAAATCGTAAATGAAAATTTTTCTGCAGTCCTAACGAGGTCCTAGGTCATTAGATTTTTCTTCTTGACAGCTAGGACTGCAAAGGAACTTCTTTTTAACATTTTGGAATAATTTCGAGGCTGTGTGTAAATTCGAGGTTGGGTATCTCTCCTGTTCTTCTTTTTTGTAGTTTACTAGTTATCAAAATAATAAAAAGAATTGCTGAGATGCGACAAGCAAAACATTCGAAACTCTGTCGTCTGGAACTAGTCCACGATCAACACAGGGGCATCGTCAATCCAGAACACCTGCACCACCCATCGTGAAACACTTAAATCCTCACCAGCATAGAGTCCCGAGCAAGAATTTTAACGTCCGTAAAAATGTGCAGATTCTACTTGATACAAACTTGTATCAATACTTTTGATGACTAACTTTTCGCGTCGATGAAGAATCGCCTTGTGCCTACCGTAGATCCAGAAACGTCACCACAAACCGACCACGACAAACATTGTTGATTGGTTTAAATATGACTTGAATCAATAGTTGCGTTTTTGCAGATACCATGGTATCTGTTACCACGGTAACTAGATCTGCAATTAGTCGTTTTTGCAGTAACCGTGGTATCTAATATACGGTTGCTCTGCAAAAACGACAATTGCCGAAATTGCGCTTTCCGGAGTCATCCCAAAAGGAAAACTGATATTCAGTCACATCACTAAGTGCCAACTTCTTTCCCACCACTTTGACAAAAACTGATGAAAGTGAGATGACTTTTTTATATACCACGATAACTGGCCTTATGCCACGATCACTGCAAAAACACCTTTTGACCGTGGTATCAGATACCACGATAACTGCAAAAACGACTTTAGACTGTGGTATCAAATACCATGGTATCTACAAAAAACGCAACTAATTTTGAGGACTCGTTTGGGTGACGTTTCTCGTTCTTCGTTCCGGATCTATAGAGTATTACAGATTGTTGCAGATTCTCTTGTGGGTCATCGTCAATATACCAGCAAAGATTTGAGGCATGACATTTGCTTGACCTCCGTAGTATCTAATTTCACGAAAAGACAGAAATAAAAATGAAAAAAAGTCAAAATATCGCAAGGATGAACCAAGGGATGAACTATTATATGCTGATGTACAAAACTCATAGATACAGAAACATGACACTTTCAAAAAAGGAAAAGATTGCTGGTATAACATTGTATACAGAGAAGAGATGGGCTGATGGAAGGTTGATCAACGGGTTCTCCGCACCAGCTGACACGCTACCCGCCGAAAGGTTGCCACGTCTATCTCAAATGAACTTGAAGGGAGCCAGTGCTCCATGAGGTATAATCGTTATAGGTACACGTTGCAAGTTAAAGCTGCCTCCAGGGATGTAAAACGGTAAATCGCGTCTGTATCAGCCAAATAAACGTACCGGCCAATCACTGTTGCCTGTAATATAAGTGAAGTTTTTGAGTATGTACTACTCCCATCTGTCATTGATCATGTAAATTACGATGCCAATCAGTTTGGTTTTAAAAAGGGAATTGGATGCCAGCATGCACACAGGGCGCTTGCTGTTCTCCTCAAAGATGTGCAACCAAAGGTCAGTCATTACATATTTGTACTTTGGACATCTCTAAAGCATTTGACACCGTCGTCCATTCACAAGATCTGCTGTCACTGTATCAGCTTGGTATAAACATTTCTATTATATCTGTGCTACGTTTCTGGTATTCAAACTCGTATGTGAGATTGAAATCTAACGGTCATATTTTCGGGAATATTCCAGTGAAGTGCTGGGTCAGACAAGGAGGTGTCCTTTTGCCGTACATATTTAATGCTTGTATCGCCAGTGTTCCGACCAAGATCCCATCGAGTTGTTTTTACGGGTTCATTGAAATTTCATGTCTAGCGTATGCTGATGACCTCCTTCTGATTAGTCGCTCAAAAAGCTCACTTGAGCTAAATGTCCGTCTGGTTGGGTCTCTGTTTAAAGATATGGCCTTTCTTGAAATATTGCTAAGTGTGAATATTTGTCCTTTAATAATGATCAATGTGCCAGTTCTCTGAATTGCGGGAGTTTTGCTGTACCTAGAGTAAAGAGGCTTAAGTGGCTGGGCATATCTGATTGTAATTCTCTTGCTAGTATCCGGATGAAGTTTTTATCTGATACTAAAGATAAATTAAGAATCGGCTATGCAAAAATTGTTGCTAATCGTGGTCGTTTCAGCAGACGTGGATTGGCTAAACTTTATTCTAGTTTTTGCGACCATGCCGTTTTGTCTGGTTTATATCCTGTATTTACAAAGACTGATTTTACGCAAATGAGGGTGGATTATTTTCGATACTGCAAATTCCTTTTGTATACTTACCCAGATCGGTCCGAAATAGACGCCTCGGAGCTACCGACTACCGACTACCGACGGAGCTACCGACATCTTATGTTCACTGGAAATTCTGCAGACCAGTACTGGTGCCGACGCGTGTTTCCGCCTAGGTGCGCACCACGGCCTCATCCGGCTTTTTCATTGAGTGCTTTTTTGTTGTTGTGTGTTATATCTTGTATTATCTGTATTTCTTTTCTTCTTTGATGACTACACTATCCCAAATCTATACAGTAGGTTACAAATAAATATTATATTAATATAGTTCATTAGGGATATCTTCAAAACGTATGGTTCCAGCTGTATACTTTGAGGTCACTTGAAAGTATTTTGGCAGAAAGAAGGAAATACACTTCCCGAGTGAGTGCACCGAGGTTTCGGAGGAAAGAGACGCTTGCTTTAGGTATTTGCCGGTATTTGCCCCCGTCAACCAGCATCCAGAAGAACAGAAAAAAATGATTGTAGAGTTTGTGCCGTATCATAGGAAAACTGCAGCAAAAGGCGCAAAAGCCTTTTACAGGAAAACTGCATTACAAAAGAAAAGAAGAAATTGACTTTGGTTTAGATATCTTGCTTAGCAACATTATTAAAGGTTTGGTTCAGATATCTTGTTCAGGAACCTTATTAAACGTTAACTTACAACGAGGTTGGTGTCGGAAAATAACATCGAAACGGCCATTTCAAATAACCTACCCATGCCGAAGAATATAAATTCGATAATATCTACCGAGTGCAGCGAGGATGGTATTTTTGAATGGCCGTCGAGTTTGTTATTCCTATCAACCGAGATGGAGGTGCGTTCATTTTTTCAAACAGACCCATTATCAATTAACCAGTTGGAGATGAAGTCACACAAAAAGTTTGAGGTGGATATGACTCAATATCAACCTGTCTAGAGGTCTCTCGAGGCTAACTCCTCTGGAAGTTTATCGTAATATAAATGACCATGGGTCATAGGATGGTACACATCACATACCTATTCGAGAAAAGTTATTGTGTGCTATCATCCAGGAGTTGTACACCCACAAAGTAGCAGTAGCCTATAGTTAGTGCCCAGATCGCATAGTGTCTCAGTGTGCCCAGCCGGGATAGGGGCCGATACGGCCAACGGAGATAATCAAAACAGGACTTTCTTCAAAAAGTAGAACTTTCCAAAAGACATGTCGTCAGGCTGGCTAAGTGACCGTTTACAGAAACATCAGGTACCCTTCGTCTCCAAATTCAAGGGGTTGGCTGAAGGTGCGTAAGGTTGGGTCTCTAGGCAAACAACAGCTACTGCAGTTACTGAAGCAAATTTATCCGGAAGCCACACCCTACTGCTTCGAAATACAATTCAAGTCAATTTGGGCACTATCACAGACTAGTCACGCATTTCTTTTTTACTTTAAATTTTATTTTTAACGGATTACTTTTACGAATGTTATAACGAGCATGTTTAGACTAAGCGTATCCTTTTTGGTTGAAGAAAGAAGTGTAATTCGCCGCGACGCTATAAAATCAATAGTCACATTCTCTATTCTCCTACTAATTTAAGGTTACTCCTAAAATCGCACAATTAACGCCAGATTTTCCTGGAAACAAAACAAGAGCTGGAAGCTCATATGGCACTTGCAAGGCTAGGTCAAAGGATGAAAGTAGGAACCTGCCAATTCGAGGGTTTGTTGTGATCATTTGTAAGCAAAACCCTAGAGATAAGAACGATCATGTGCCCTTAGGAATCACGAGAATGTAGCCTATCGTTTGGTAAAAAGTATTTAATTTTTACACTTGTCTGTGATGATGCGCACTTTAAGGGCGCTAGAAATTCATCTGTGATTAAAACCCTTGAAGCAAAATTATGATAGGCTCATCGAGATCTTGAAAATGTATATTTTGCTTAAAAGTCGGCTATTGTTTGTATTTTAAGGGATGAACTTGGAAGCAAAACCCTTGAGGCAAAAATGATCGTGAGGTCTTGGGGATCATGAATATATATCGTTTGGTAGAAAGTATTTTTTTACTTTTCGGTTAAGATACACGCTTTAAGGGTGCTAGAAATTCATTTTTAAGCAAAACCTTGATGGCGCAAAGGTCATGGGCCCTCGGAGATCATGAAATGTATCGTTTGCTAAAAAGTTATTTTTTTCACTTTGCTGATAATTTGCTGATTTTTTCACTTTGCTGACTTTAAGGGTGCTAGAAATTAATTATATATTTATTAAGTATTTTTGTATACTTAGTTCAGATGAGCACTTTAAGGGAGGGTCGGATCTGGAAAGTGACAATTTCTAGCCCAATCGTGTCAAGTCTTTAATGTTCAAACCAAGTGTCATGGTTCTAGCACATCTGGAAGTACCCTAACTCGCGATCACCAGAATTACGGACCCCACCCCACCCCCTCTAACTCCCCCACAGTGCCCAGCTCCGGTCCGATTCTGTCACTGATGTGTCTAGGGCTTGTGCTTGTTCTTCCCACCAAGTTTCATCCCAATCGCTCCACTTTAAGCGCCTCGCAAGATTTCCGGTTCCCGACTCCGATCCCCCCACATTCGTCGGATTCGGTCTGGACTTGAAATAGGACATCCGAGACATGAGGTCTATCGAAATATCAAGTTTCATCAAGATCCGACCACCCGTTCCCCAGTTACACATACCTCAAGGTTCCGGATTCCCCCTCCCTCCACTCACCCAAAGGTGGCCGGATAGGGGAAGTGACTATTTCCAAGTTAGTTTGGTCGTGTCCCTGCTATGCCTGCCAAGTTTCATCGTCCTAGCACTTCTGGAAGTACCCTAACTCGATAACACTGGACCGACAGACCGACCGACCGACCGAAAAGTGATCGTTATATGGCACTTACAGGAAGCTGCAAGTGTCATAAAAACAAGAAAGGGAGGGCAGTCACCGCCCAAGGGTCGCCAGACTGTTCCCTCGTCAGGAACAATTCCCGAACATGCAAAAAGAAGCGTCCATTTCAATCAATTAATCAATTTATTATATTGCAGTAAGTTCATCCTTACGGATATTTTGAGTGCCTCGTCATTATTATTTCTGTTCTTGCTCGAAAAAGTGTTTTTCTGTAGCATACAAGAAGAATGTTTCATGCCTGAAATCTTGGCTGGTATTGATGGTCATCCACAAGAGAGGGTAGGTATGTATCAAGCAAAAGCTAAGACTGGATCTGGATTAATAAATCCAGGTTTTGATACGGACTTGAAGACTACAGTCAGGCTTTCCTTTGATTACCCTTTTTAAGAACTGCGCGTTCAGTTCCACTGAATCCCAACAAAAACACTTCGAGTCATAAACATTGGACAGACTGACAAATTACGGTTGCCAGTTAAAACTGCTACCGTTTTTCGTCGGCAAGGAAAATAAAGAATGGGAATTAAACTTGACTGTCAGCCATTAGAGAATGAAGAAGACATCCTGTGGTCAACCAAAACCGACACATCCTACACAAACAATAATGTGTTTCTACTCGTGCACTGGTAAACAAAATGACGATGGATCTCCAAAAATACGATCAAATCAAGGGTTCATGACAACTAAGCTCGTATTTTGGTTGATCTCTTTTTTTTTTTTAAACCCGCATAGCATCTTTTCCATACAAAAATCAGGTTTTTGACTTTTTGGGCTACGAGCCTACGACTCATCCACTCGGTGGCGTTAAAATTTTCGTTAAAATATTTAATATTTTCTTAAATTCTAACATCATCTTCAAAAACAAAATAATCATACAAGGTTAAACTTCAAACTTAAATTGCCATTTCAACTGTTTAAACTATTCTACAAATTTCCAATCACCAATCCAGAGATTCTTTTTAAATTATTCCTACTATAATTCTTACTTTGCGTTCTCATTGATAATTTGTATACTTTTTTCGTATCTGCACATCCCCAGACCATCACAACCACAAATATAATATCTATATATTTGTGGGGATATAAAATATCCTATGTATAATATATAAAACCCAATTGCTACGAACAATCTCCACCAGACACACAACCACGAAAAAACAAATACATTTCAAAAGAGAAAATGCGAACTGCAATATCTAATTTAAAAGGCATTTCTCTGCTTATCCTTTAACAGAGCTATCCCCCCCCCCACACTACCGAAATGGACGTATGCTTATTTTTCCGAACAGAACCATTAACAATAAACCAGTAACCATGCACATCATCATGAAAGTTAGAGGAGATGAAGTCATACAAAAAGTTAAAAGTGGATATGACTCAATGTAGGCCTATATGTAGGCCTAAACCGTCTCAGGATGACTGCTTACTGGATCCCCTCCAGCCAACACGCAACCTTTGTGCCATGCCTGGTCTGGCGATGAAGGGCACATTTCTTGGTGAAACGAAAAAAAATGTACATCCTTCATATTATTTTTTTTCAATCATAACACCAGTTTCTTATCTGTTCGACACAGTTTGACATGAAGCTCATAGAGCACTGATAGAGCACACTAAGATCATCAAACGAGGAAAAAATACATTTACAGTCAACCAACAAATCGTCCAGCCATCACAAAAGCCAATGTCCGTAACATAGTGTCAGCTCTTATTTTCGAATGAATAAACAAAAAAAAACACACACAAACTATGTAAATTGTAAATTCAAAGATGCTAGTGAGTTAATTACCGCGATCTTAGATTTTCAACTACGGCTTAAGGAGTTAAGGAAGTCTTGTCATGAAGGGCCGAAATAAGCATTCCATCCAAGACTTCTTTAGGCCTAGTCGCGAGGCGATACTCACTTCTGCCGCAAGGTATACAGGGTCCCTGCCTCCTCTCTGTCTCTTGGTGTACACCAAAAGCGTCACGGAGTAGCCCCTCGGATAGTGGATGGTGCTAAACGGATAAATCAGCTGAGATTCTTTCCAGGCCCTTTTTGGCAAAGGTTCAAGGGTCCTTGCCGGCTGGTTCAACGGCGGGAATACCGCTAGAATAAATTTCAGCTGAATATCCGTCTTGCAACACCACACGTAATACTTCACAGGTTTCTTAATTTCCCCGTCTCCAAAACTCGGGGAAGCATCTGCAGATTCTCTCCCAGTTATTTTCCTTTCAGAGAAATTTCATTCCCTCTAGCAATTCCTAAAGAGCAATAACAAACTCCCCCGCGAGAGACCTCATCACATTCGTGCCTTTTCCTCCGCCATCCAATTTCTAAGAGGGGATTCATCCCAGTATCTTCGAGTTCTACGCGGAGGCATTCCCCGTTTCCCGTCTAATATCGATTTTCCAGAAATCTCTCTTGGAAGGGAACGGCGAGACTCTCATAAGGCTAATTGACGGTGATAACTTGTGTTTGTCCACAGATTAAAACTATGGTAGTTCATCCGGGCCTTCGTGTTTTATCGATTGGGAATTACCGAGTATACAAAGAAGGGCACAGAAAACCAAAAGAAGAAAGGCAGTTTACTCCCAGGACTGACATGAATGTTTGGTCGAGTAGGGTGGAGTGGGCAGATGCGCCATTTCAGTAAGCATCAAGGGGGGAATAAATTCTGGGTTCATTCCGCTATTATTCTGAAAAGTAACATCATTGCTTAGCATTTTGCATTATGAAATCTATTTAGGGACCGCAACTAGTACCAAGATGGATGGCAGCCGTCCGAATGACGCTTCTGAGAGTGAGTGATGAGGGTAGGGCTAATTCCATGGTAGACAACCCACTATTTTTCTCCCAGGGCTTATAAATGCCTATTCTATCGTAGCAACTATCTCTAACATCTCTGCTACCTGGTCTGGCGACGACGATTATCTGCTTAAAATTAACTGTAGCCTACTCTCCATACCCAAACTTCACTGTAAAAAAAAATCTTGCAGTATTTGCTACTGGGATTAATCTTGTCTCTAATGAGATCAGATCATCTCTAATTCGGATTAACCTTATCCCAGTAGAGATAAGATCAATCCCAGTAGCAAATACTGCAGTTAAGTTTAATCCTTACTAGGAGAAACTTTTTACAGTGTTCACATATATAACTTCCTTCAAGTTGCTCTATTGCGGAGTCGCCCAAGCATGGTTAGACAACGCCAGGCAGTTGCATATCGTGAATTTAACATATCATGTTATAGCTCATCCCTACAAACGTTCTGAATGACTTTTTTCATTTTCATTTTCTTTCTTGCTCGAAATTCATCGCTAGGGCGGTTCGCAAATGTCTCATGCCTGAAGCTTGCCGTGACGGTGACTGAAGCACGAGCTAAAGGTTGTATTAGGGTTAAGAAGCTTTAGTACGTACTTACAGCCAGAAGCAAAGTGACCTGACCTTACTTTTTTACTTTTACCGGTTGTTCCCGCGCGAAGTTACCATCTCTTGACCAGGACCTTCACGTCTGTCTCTAAGAAAAATCCCCTTCCCAATTAAGGAGAGGAGTTTTTAGGCCCTATTAGTCCTTTTTATTCTTGGTTTTCACCTTGGTTGACCAAAACCTTGTTTTTGTTTTTCGCCTCTGAAACAGTCAAAATGAAACAATGAATTTAAAAACTATTATCAGCTAAGAGCCAATGAGCTTTCTTCTGACATGAAGTACGAAATCAAACTGCCAAAAGCAACCGAGAATATACTCAACTAAATTTATAAAATTACCATGGTCATCGGTGGTCATTTAACTAAAAGTTGTATGAAACACCCATGAAGACATCACACGAGAACAGTTGCGGGGTACAGAGTTTCTTATTTGTTCCTTTGAAGCAGAAAAGTCCGTATCAATACTCAATATCTTGCCAGTATAGTATTCAGGGAGATAAGAACCCTTCCGGACCAAACAATATGACACCTCTAATCTGACGAAGGGGCTGAAGGCTTTGGATCCCTTTGAGGGCTGGAGAGATCCCGGATACGTCTTCATGCCACCGGTTGGCAAATAATATGCCTCTCCTGTACTCTTCACAAGAAATCAACGAAGAAACCAACGAAAATGGGGTTTTATAGGCCAACGAATATACTGAATAAAAGGCAGAAAATTTCGAGGAAAAATGCCAAAACGACGATGGATGGAGAACCAAGAAAGCCAAAACAAAGCAGAAAACCAACAAGTAACCTCTTTCGTGAGAAAGTCCTCTTCTCGAGCCTGAAGAGGACCCTTGCCAAAAAGGGACGAAATATAGCTCTAATAAAATTCAGCTGACGTATCCGTTTTGCACTGTCAAATATACCTATCGAACTCTTGGTGGCGAGAGGATACTCCATATCCGGTGCACGGTTTACACTGATTCCTGGCACCCTTCCGACACCGACACTCGGCATCCATGGGTTTGAAGAGTAAGTATCCACTCGCTTGGCAGCGAATTCAGACAAATAAGAAAATATTCATACCTATTGACCGGTAGCCGACAGCCAGTGCTGCTTCTATGACGTTGGAGATGTTTTCCTGGCCCCGCACTTGGTATGTCCCAACTAAAAGCATAAGAAAGCAATTAAAGCTAGTGTATGCCTTGAAATTTAAACACCACTAATTACCATTTTACAGGAAGTAGCGAAAAATGTGAACTGATGATGAAAGCGGAACTGTAGCTGATTTACACTAATCCAAAATCAAATCAGAATACAACTTACACTAGAACACGAACATATATTTACATTTTCGTATTCTTCAGATATGTTGTGAAATCTAGATGAGACCTATACTGTCTATTTAAACGACACTAAATAATAACAGAAGGGACCCCGAACTTGGTATGTCCCAACTAAAAGCATAAGAAAGCAATCAAAGCTAATGTTTGCCTTGAAATTTAAACACCACTAATTACCATTTTACCATTTGCCAGAAGTAACATAATTTGCACTTCGCCATACCATGCGGCCAACAACACAATGTTAAAATAAAAACACGTCTCTTCATGATTGCAGAAAAGGGGGGGGGGGGGCATCATTTCCAAAGACTGATTATTCTGACCGTCAGCTGAACGCAAGTGTACCATTTGTTTCTGCAAAATCCTAACACCAGCCGACATTAATCACTAGTAACATGATTTCCATTTCGCCATCGATTCTACCATCTGCCAAATTGGCCCCTTCTTTAGTGGAGTGTTCCTTGGAAGAATTGAATGTGTGTGACGTCACAGGTCTCAGAAAACTGCGAGCGCTGTAGCAGCTTTCGGCTTTTTCACCGTATTTTGGGAAGCTCATAACTCGTGAACCAGTGCAAGTATCAAGTTCAAACTTACATTTCTATGGATGAGGATTTGGTGTAACAGCAACAAATAAGACGACGCGACGTACTTTAATCTTTAATGAACAGTTGGAAACTTGACTGTTTTGTCATATGATCGATGATATGCCGTTCTTAATGAATTGTGACAAAGGGGGCATTAGGCTGCTATGATTTGGTTTATGGCACTTGTTATTACCTTGCTAATGGAAAGAGGTTTAAAGGGTGGGACTGGTTGGCAGACCATTCAGTGTTAGAACAAATGCTATTCGTGCATGATCTTCAACATTTCTTTGGATTCTACTGGCGGTTTGTTTCCATTTAAGAGCTTTTAAAGTGGGATGATTCCAAATTAATTTATTTCAATACTTGTTTGGTTATTGGGGATGAGAAATGTCTTGGTTCTAAAGCTGTCTGTATGTAAAATGGGATAAACATTTTACTTTTACACTTCACGTCCGAGCGCTTGCGCACTTGTAATTTAGTGTCGTTTAAATAGACAGGATAGGTCTCATCTAGATTTCACAACATGACATGACATCGTATTCAACATGATGAATACGAAAATGTAAATATATGTTCGTGTTCTAGTGTAAGTTGTATTCTGATTTGATTTTGGATTAGTATAAATCAGCTGCAATTCCGCTTTCATCATCAGTTCACATTTTTCGCTACGACCGGAAGAAGGCCCTTGACAAGAAGGGTTGAAATGTACAGATCACGGCGAAGTTTTTGTTTTGGACTTCAGTTAAAAACTGCACGAGATGATGCGCCGGATCGTACAACAAATTTAGTATTTATTTAGTTGTTGTACTGGAGACTATAAATACCTAATGGTAGTGCGTAATAATTTATTCATTCATAGCCGAAAAAAAAATTTAACTGACTGATCCGATTACACAGCAACTATGCCTCATCTCATCCGTCAGTCTATGACGTATCCGTTTAAAGCCGTCAACCACGATTCATAGTCAGCTTGTGCCGAGGCTAGGTCTGAAGGAATACTTATGTCTCATCGTCTACAATCCTCCCGCGTTGTCCTACCACCCAAGAAGTAAGCGACTATGTCCCATCGCCAACAATACTTATTCATAGACACACATGCAAACAGGCAGAAAACAATTGTCTGGTCGAATTTTAATGAAGCTTCGTCAAAACAGCAGGAAACGGTACTTCATGCCAACAAACGATCCTGACATACTTATTATCCTGGCAACTTGAATGTGTGTGACGTCACAGGTCTCAGAAAACGGCGAATACAGACTATCCTCAGCCTCAGCCACCGCAAGGAATTTAAACGAGATAAGACCTATCTGCTCTCAGCTGGAATCGTTCGGATGTGGCAAGGATCGAGTTACACATCGCACTGCAGTCTGTTTTCTCGCTAATTTTAAATCCGCTAACTCGGTTGGTCGGTAAAATATGGGTCGGAAGAAACGACACGGGTCGAAATAACTGTAAGGGTGTTGAACGGAAAGTTAGAAGAAGGGGAAGAGTCCAGCTTTCATTTTAGAGTCATAATCCAGGGTGGGTAATAGTTACAGCGCACAGCGCCACAAGAGAAATACCAAGGATGGCGCATTAGAACAGTAGGCACCAGTCGGGTCTCACTATGTGTGTGTTCCACCCAATTGTTTAGCTCATAACCCGGTTGTGGTTTCCTAAAAAATTTACTGAACTTTTGCTGGGCTCTTTTCCTGACGCTCGTAGCTTGCGCTTCTGCGCCCCTGATAACTGAGACTTTGTCGCCATGTAACAAATTACGACGACTGTTCGCTGTCTCTCCAGACCAGATGCGTCACATATGGGGGGACCCCCCCCCCCCCCCAATGTTGTCGGCCAGTCGGTAAAAAATAGCCGAATTGGCACGAAGCACTGCGATTTTTCGTAAAAGTAGTCGATTTTTTTTTGGAAACAGTCGACTTTTTCCCTGCAAAAACAGTCAGTAAAAATGACTAGCCAGTCGGTTAATACCTTGCCCCCCCCCCCAAACATTTTGGCTAGTAACGCCTCTGCTTCAGACACAAAAACAAAACTGAACAATGGGTCATTATCTCGGCCTCGTTAGTGACCCTCTTAAAATCCACATGACGCAACTACCTGTCACAATGCAGCCGAATGACTGTTCTTGCTCATTTTATGACACTTTCCTGTGTAGCTGGCGGCACCTTGAAAAGTCAGGGGTATCCAAGTTCAAGCGAACATAATCTGTATATCACTTAAAGTTTAACTGAAAGGTCAGCTTATTTTTCTTTATTAGATACGAATATACTTAATTATTTTGAGTCTCCTGGGGGCTGTTTTTTTTCGTCTTGGGAACTAGTAGTGACGTTCAGTTCAGAATACGCACTGCTGGCCCGACAAGACAAAGTGCACCCCGACGCGGAGAATTTGAATTTCAGCAAAAACGTGTATTTCAATGGCTAACGAAGCACAGCTCAGGAAATGTTCACTTCTAAATTGTAAGAAATTTGTAAGAAACCCGCTATTGCGCGTCAACCAATTACGTCCCCGGCGAAACGTCCCACGACAAAACGTCCCCATGGAAACACGTCACGATGACAAAACGTCCTCATAGCGAAATGTCCCCACGACAAGCATCCCTATAGCAAAATGTCCCCGTGGCGAAACGTCCCCAAGGTTGTTAAGTTTGCCTTGGTCTTCATGCACATTATCGAGGTAAAACAACTTCAGAGATTGCATTACAGATGTAGGAACATTATTTCTGGGCAGGAAAGAGCGGACGTAGGTGAGCAGTTGCTTCAGATACGCACCGTTTCCCTTCAAAATATATAATGTAACACGCCTTGCCCTGGGCTCGTAACTGATCAATAGTAGGCTAGTTCTCAGTCGTTTAGAGCAACATGCATAACCGATATTGTTTTTTACCAATAAGTTCCTGGGAGGAAACAAGCGCCGAGACAAGCGCAAGCCTGAACTAATTAGAAGAGAGTCAAACAAGGAGAATGCAAAATTAGGCGTAGTACCAGTATGCTGGATAAAATTGGCGTGGGAAGTTCAAGATCTTGTTTACTGAACCTCGTATTGCTCGGGATGTGTATGCCTAGGTGATTTTAATCTCTTATTCCCATTCTTTGGTCCTAAATTAATCCATTTTGAAAGAATGCCGGGTCTGATGTAAATCTTGAAGCCCCCCCCCCCAAAAAAAAAACTATTATCATATTTTGGTTATTAGTCCATTTTAGAAGGGGAAGTCTCACCATCGGGACGTTTTATCATGGGGATGTTTCGCCACGGAGACGTTTTGTCATCGGGATGTTTCGCCAACAACCCTTTGCACCGGGTCTTCAAGCCTATTCAGGTGAGTAAGTGATAGGTAGCTAGACTGTAGTGCCTCAGCACTCTTCGGTTATGCTTTAATAAAAATTGAAACGACGGCAATAGTCTTCAGCAACTACTGGTAGGAGGTTGTTGTCAAAGCAAACAATTTCAGAAGGGCTGGACAGACAGATTAGCCATCACTTAACATTTCCGGGCATAAAACTGTGTTGTAGTGACTCTTGCCTGAATAAAGTTGCTATTGTTATTATTACTATTACAAATATCCATAGATTCAGTCACGTTCAAGTTCGGTCCTAGTTAACTTCGAGGGATTGTCAACTCCTCTCGCCATCGCGACGCACTCCTATCCGAGCCTTGCAATCTCGCTTGCAATGCTCGCTCGCGCGCAATGACAACCCCTTGGGCCAATTAAGACTGATCCATCACGGTAACGATATGACCATCGCGTCACATTTTAGTTCGTAACTAAGTTACTACATTATGACGCATAACATGTTCCAGAAACATAACAAAGAATCTAAGTTTACATATTTTTTTTTTCGTTATTTATCGTTTTGCTTCTTTCATAATACTCCGTATTTTGTGTTTTACACTTTTACGGGTAATAAAGTTCATTCATTCATTCATTAGTGGCCCTTCCTCAAAACACAAAACACAAACCCTCGCTGTAATTTTTTGTAAGCCCTTCTTGCCTGAAACGGGGTTGCGGTTACGAAGTTGATGACCTGAACCGTCAGAATTTGTTTGCATTTTGTTTCCGTGGTTTTAATTTAAAAATCCTCATAAAATAAATTTTGCAAAGTAAGTATATGGCTTTTACAGAATTTTTTTTCGACAGCATTTGTTTCCAATTTATCAAATTTAGCCCGGGAGCCGAGGGTTCGATCCTGATCAGGCCAAAATATTTGCTTCTCCACGGTATTGAGACAAACTAAATGGACTGATTACGTTTTACGAGTTGAAAAGAAAATGAGAAGCTAGTAACTGAATACGCAACGGGAGCTGAGAAAAAGAATTAACGGGCTAAGTTATTGGCACGGATCCTTTAAGGAATTTCATCATTTGAATGAGAAAAAAAAGGCAGCGACGGAACGGAAGACAAGAGCTAGAAGCTCATATGGCACTTGCAAGGCTGGGTCAAACGATGAAAGTAGAAATTTGCCAATTCGAGGGATTGTTGTGATCATCTGTAAGCAAACACTTGAGATAAGACTGATCATGGCCCCTTAGAAATCCCGATAAGGGATTTCCCCCCATCGAGATCATAAAAATGTATATTTTTGCTCAAAAGTACTGTTTGTACTTTAAGGGATTAACTTGTAAGTTTGGTAAAAAGTATTTTTTTGACTTTTCGATTGAGATGCGGACTTTAAAGGAGCTAGAAATTACTTTCTATGCAAAACTCTTGAGGCAAAAATGATCATGGGCTCATGGAGATCATGAAAACGTAATTAGCCTAAAAGTATTTTTTTTACTTTATGATTAAGACGAGTACTTTAAGTCAGTGGTTCCCAACAGGGGGTACGCGTGCACAAACGGGTACGCGAGACCCTCGTAAGGGGTACGCGAAGGTACCAAAATCTATCAATTCGAAAATATCTGCTTTCTGCAAGAGAGTTTTGTCTGAAGAAGGTTCAGTTCAAAAAAGTGTCTTTTCGAACTTGATCAGTTTGCGGACCAGGCCCGTATCCAGGAATCGGGGGGGGATATCGGGGGGGGGATTGCCTTTCGGGGGGGGGGGGGGGGGCCTGTGGGTCGGACAAAAAAGTACAAAAAAGACATAGATCAGAGGGAAAAGCCTATAAAATGACTATTTTGTATGTTTCGGGGGGGGGGGGGGGGTCAACCCCCTAACCCCCCCTGGATACGGCCTTGTTGCGGACGATAACGAAATCGACAACCTTAAAGGAAACCTCGCACTAAATAGTGTTTTGGTTCAGAATGACCACTTTACAACTAAGCTATGCTTACAGAAAATTACACGCGGCTTCGGCTGCTTTTAGCGTTTCTTTCCGTCAGCCTCTTTCCTTGGATAAAAATCTTGGCAAAATTTGCATATAGTCGGTCTCCCGACGAGTAGGCTCCTCGGAAACAATAATCGAGCGCATAGAACGTCATGTAAATAGAACAAGCGTGGCAAGCTGCGAGATCAACTTGTTTAATATTTCCCACTGATCACGACCAAAGATAGACCTCGGGACTGTTTACAATATCCATGGTGGAACGTTGCCTTTAGGTGACGAGCTTACAGAAAATCTTACTGATCTTGCAACTAATCATACCTTAGAACTGAAATTTTCAAATTTTGCTGTTTTCTTTGTTTGGAGGTGCAGGGATAATACGAAGAACCAAGTACGCGGAAACGCCATTCGGTTGCCATTCAGAATTCAGTTGCCATTCAGTGACATCAAGCCAAAATTTAACAAAATTTCAGCAGCAAAGCAGCTTCAAATGTCTGACTGATTTGTGGATATATTTTTACACTTTATGCCTTATCATTAATTGATGACAATATATATACCTTATCCGGCCTGGTTCTGTCACTGATGTATCTACGGTTTGTGTTTGTTCTTCCCACAAAGTTTCATTCGGATCGGTCTTCTCTAAGCGTGCCATAAGATTTCCGGTCTCCTCTCTACCCCCCCCCCCCCCCACATTCATCAGATCCGGTCCCGACTTGAAATGAGACATTTGAAACACGAGCTCTTTCCAAATATCAAGTTTCATTAAGATCCAATCACCCGTTCTAAAGTTATACCATGCCTCAAGATTCAGGATTTCCCTTCCTCCACTCCCCCACGATGGTCGGATCGGTGGACTGAGTATTTTTAAGCCAATCTTGTCAAGTCTCAAATGTTCAAGCCAAGTTTCATCGTCCTAGCAAATCTGGAAGTACGTTAACTCGCGATCACCGGAATTCCGGCCCCCCTCTAACTCCCCCACAGTGCCCGAATCCGGTCCGGCTCACTAATGTGTCTAGGGCTTATGCTTGTTCTTCCCATCAAGTTTAATCCCAATCGCTCCACTCCAAGCGTGTCGGTAAGATTTCCCGTTGCCCCCTCCTAGCCCCCCCCCCCCATTCATCGGATCCGGTCTGGACTTGAAATAGGAAACCTGGGACACGAGGTCTTTCCAAATATCAGGTTTCATTAAGATCCGATCACCCGTTCCAAAGTTCGGCATACCACAAGATTGCGAATTCCCCCTCCCTCCACTCCCCCCACGGTGGTCGAATCGGGGAACTGACTATTTCCAAGTTACTTTGGTCGGGTCCCTGATATGCCTGCCAAGTTTCATCGTCCTAGCACTTCTGGAAGTACCCTAACTCGAGAACAGTGGACCGGCAGACAGACAAACGGACAGACCGACCGAAAGGTGATCGGTATATGGCACTTGAGCAAAACCGCAAGTGCCATAAAAACTAGTAGGATAGAGGACCCGAGATGTGCACTGTTCAGGAGTTTCGGATACTCCGTGTGATTTCAATCAGGTTCTCAAACTTTTAAAATGCACATTCTAACCGCTTCAGCTGGCCGTTAAAGTGGGCCACAAAAATGATCTTTCTACCACACACACAATGCTAACCATGCCTACTGTCACTATGAATGTTCAGAACCACTAAAAACACCGTAAAACAATGAGCAAATTAAAAAAAAAAAAAAAATTCCTAGGTTTGAAATAACTCTGTCTGGACTAAATCTCAGCCGATTATCCCGGACAGCTGCTATGGCACGTAAGGAGCCAAGGGTCAAAATAATAATTTCCATCTAATGCTCCAACTATTTATTACAAATACAAATAAATTATCAAACCAAGACCAGTGAGGTACCTCTGAAGACATAGAAACATTATCAGTTAGGTCTTATAATTCTTTGCTAATCAATCCTGGAAAATTTCGCCATCTGGAAAAGAAGACATTGTGCGTGTTTTTTTTTATCGAACCCAAACAGCAACTCGGCAATCGAGTTCAAATCTAAACAAACCCGTGGCATGCGATGACTAAGAGAAGGTAAACAGAAGGTTTGGATTAAGTTATTCTGTTCTTCTTTCTGTCCTCTGAAACTCAGGCAGAGCAAACTGGAACAAGCTCACCCAAAACATGCCATAATAACCGGAATGCTTTGTTCCAAAATAGGCTTGACCTAAGTCTCATTCGGTCTTAGGACAAGGCTTTACGATCACGCCTGGTTTCTTTTCGTAATCAGAACGAGCAATGTAACTTTTTACCATACTATTCATTTCAGCAGCCTGCACAGTATCTTACACATTACGGTAGCCACATTGGCCTACAAAGATTTAGTTGGTGTACGAATAAAAATTTCGTATCCATTTCTTTCACTAATTCGTTCTCAGCTTTTTATGGTAGTTTCTGCTTAGCAATGAAACAAACTTTCAATAAGAAAAGGTGTGTCTGCTAAGCTAGTGAATGCTGTCTGATACAGTTAATAATTCATGAGCGGGCGGGATTGTCATTTTTTTTTAATACCCGCGCAGCATCTTTTCTATTTGAGTGCATTCTTACTTTTTAGGCTACGACTCGTCCACTCGGTGACAATAATTCCTCGGATAATTCTTTCTTAGAACTTGTTAACGTCGGCTTACCGACGAAACGTCTCCATGGCAAAACGTCCCCAGCGAAACGTCCCCGTGGCCAAACCTCTCCATGACAAAACGTCCACATGACGAAACGTCCCCATGACGAAACGTTCCAGTGGCGAAACATTCCCGTGACAAAACGTTCCCACGGCAAAACGTCCCCATGGCGAAACGTCCCCAAGTATAGACTTTAAAGTTCGACTCGGTCTTCAGGCGAGTGATCGAGGTAAAACGACTTCGTGAGTGTCCACTGCAGATGCGGAAACATTCCTTATAGCAGGGACCCATAAATTTCCTGTAATGACTCGCCATTCAGGGGGCTTGTCCATAAGAGATTTCTGATGCGCTCTTGACCGAGCGTCAGATAGTTTGAGAAATACCCACGGGGATAAAATACCCGACTATCCAGAAGGACGAAATTTTTCGCAGCTGTTGTGTTGAACTAGGAATATTTCTCCATAATGGAGGAGGATCCTGGATCTTTTGTCCTAGCTTAGGTACCTGGTGGCATGCTGAATAGTCCCAACTAATTTTGTCTATCTGAGCAAGAACGCCGATTCGACCCAAGCGGAATTTTTGGAAACTAGGTGAGGCTCGGGCAACATAGCAACATAGAAGCATAGGAAATGACAAGCCCCCTGAATGGCGAGTCATTACAGGAAATTTATGGGTCCCTGCTTATAGGCAGGAAAGATGAGACATTGGAGCAGTAAGTTGCAAGAAACGCATCGTTTCCAATTCAAATATATAGTGAGTACTCTTAGCGTTTGAGGTATATGCCTTTCACTGGGCTCGTTACTAACCAGCTCTAGGACGTTTGAAGCAACATACACAATCGGCATTTTCGACCTCAGAGGCAAGGGGAAGCCTGCTCAAAGAGCATGAAAAAAGGAGAATGAATAAAAAGTGTAAGTATCTATTAAGGTTGGTTCGATTGGTAGGGAAGTTCAAGGGGTCATCCAGGATGAGGAAATTCAGAGGTGGCACGTTCATCTGTTGGCTTCCGGGTCCCTGATCCGAGTTTATATGCGACTGTCAAAGAGAGCTGGGGGAGGAGGTTTATTTTAAAGCGGGGTTAAAAAGGGAGGAAATAAGGTTGTTGTTAAGTTTTCGGGGAAATTGTTTACCGTTTGGTGAGAAGAGAAGTTATATTAGTAAATGTAGTGGAAAGACTGGTCCTCCTTTCTTTTGCCCAATGTGTGGGATTGCGAATGATGATTTGAGCCATTTTATGTCTGAGTGTAGAGAGCTAAATGATTTAAGATCTGAGATATTTGGTGAGAGTGTTTGGTAAAGAGTGGATGTCTAAAACATTAAAAAGTAAACAATTTTGTGATGTGAGATTGTTGGGGAAATTCCTCCGGATTGGTTTGCACCACCGCGATTTGTTTATCCAATAGTTGTTTTCTTTTTATTTATGTGTTGTTAGTAGTGTGAGTTTATTCATGCCATATGTAAACCTTACGTGTTTTTGCCATGGCCTTCGGGCTTTCGTGTAAATATATAATATTCTATTCTATTCCATAAAAATGCCATGGTAAGCGAGGAAACGAGAACGGACGGAACGATTCGTTAGGTAGAGAGACACAATGATCTAGGTAAGACGGGTTTGATCCTTTAATAAAATTAGATTCAGAAATATCACAAAATTAAATGTCCAATTTAATATCGAATAAAAGCGAGATCAAGGAGTTATATCACAGAGCAAACTAACAAACAAATAGATCAATTAAATATAGCACACACGAAAAACTTACAAACTACGAAGTCTTTGCGCTTTCTTCAAGAAATGGATATAGCCGGGAGCAGCAGCACTTCGGTTTGTTACTTCGCTGTTTGTTAAATGCTGCAGTTGTCAACCCATCGTGGTTTTAAAATGTTATATTCCAAGAACTTTTTTTTTCTGAACTGGAATTGAGATTGAATATTTGACTCTTAGTATGTTAATTGTTTCGGAAAGAGTAGATGACGTTAAGGGATGTTGGCGGAACGTCCCCATGACAGAAAGTCCCCACGATAAAACGTCCCGAGAAACGTCCCCAATCAAAACGTCCCCTGGCAAAACGGCTTACCGACGAAACGTCCAAATGACAAAACGTCCCCATGACAAAACGTCCCCATGGCAAAACGTCCCCATGGCAAAACGTCCCCGGCTATAGATTTTTCTTTTTTCATCACTGAGGGATAGGCCTATGAGAGTACTGATTTCGTCATCAGTTCAGACAAAAAATGTTCTTGGATTATAAAATTTTGAAAACCACGATCGGGTGACTGCTTCAGTATTTAACCGATAGTGAAGAAACAAACCAAAGTGTTGCTCACGGCTATAGCCGTTTATCAAAGATAGCGCAAATATTTAGTAGTTTGTCAGTTTTCGTTTTATCCTTTATTTAACTGGTTGTATTTGTGTTTTAGTTTACGCTGCGATATAACTCATTGATATCGCTTTTGTTCAGTATTTAATTTGGTGATATTTAATGTTAAAGGATTTTATTAAAGGATCAAACCCGTCTTACCTACATTTACTGTGTCTCTCTACCTAACTAATCGTTCCATCCGCTTTTGTTTCCTCGCTTCCCATGCTATTTTATCCACCATAACGGCACTACGCTAATTTTTGCGTTCTCCTTGTTTGACTCTCTTTGAGCCACAGCGGCCTTCCGCTTTCTCAGAGGAGAATATTGGTGACATTGGTGCTCCTCAGATTGTGCATGTTGCTTATTGTTGCTTCAAACGACCTAGAACTGATCAGTTACGAGTCCATTGCAAGGCATGTTACACTATATATTTTAACTGGAAGCAAAACATTTATGAAGCAATCGGTCCCATGTCCGATCTTTCCTGCTTATAGGAAATGTTCCTACCGAGGTTCCTACATGTGTAATGCACACTCTGAAATTGTTTTACCTCGATCATTCAGTTGATGATAATCCTTAACTTAAAAATCTATGCATGGGGGCTTTTCACCACGGGGACGTTTTGCCGTGGGGACGTTTTGCCGTGGGGACGTTTTGTCATGGGGACGTTTTGTCATTTGGACGTTTCGTCGGTAAGCCGTTTTGCCAGGGGACGTTTTGATTGGGGACGTTTCTCGGGACGTTTTATCGTGGGGACTTTCTGTCATGGGGACGTTCCGCCAACATCCCTTAACGTCATCTACTCTTTCCGAAACAATTAACATACTAAGAGTCAAATATTCAATCTCAATTCCAGTTCAGCTATTTAAATAACTCTTTTTACTTCCAATGACCAATCAAAATTTTCTTTTGTCATAAGCCAAAGGGTTGAATCACGGTTGTGAACAATGTTGGCCGATGTTAGGATATTCCAGAAAGAAAAGGTACATCAGTGACCACAATAATCGTTTCTCTTTAAATTTTCGCCATATCAACTATCTGTATTTGACGGTGCAAAACGGATAAGTCAGCTACATTTTATTCGAGCTACATTTCGGCCCTTCTTGGCAAGGGTCGCCATCAGGCTCAAGCCGCTCAAGCTGGAAAATAAAGGGCCGAAATATAGCTCGAATAAAATGTAGCTGACTTATCCGTTTTGCACCGTCAAATATGATTCGCAGTCAGCTTGGGCTGAAGGAACATCTATCAACTATCCACTTTACCAACTGGTAAAAGAATGAAACTTTGGACCCTTAAAAGAACGGTCATGTTACAGCGCGTTCCGACGCACCAGTTCCTAAAAATTCAGGTCGTCCAAACGAAGTGACAAACCTGAATGCAGTTGATACCTTTACGCTTCCCTGTATTTTACAGCTTCAATTAATGAAACTTTAACTATAACTGTCTTGATTTTCCATTACTCAGACTATTACCAGTTGTTGCGATACTGATATTTTGAATTGCACTAGACATAGGTCTAAAAATGTACTTCCCGAAAAAAAAAGTACCAGACGCCAATTTTTTTTTTGCGCGTGTTAACTTCCTTCGCGGTACTCTTCGATTCCATACAATATCTTTTTTTTGCTGATTTTTCTCTCTCCTCCCGTTGGCTCCCGTTTTCTTTTCTATCCTCCTTTTTCCGCACCTTTGTGTCTTCTCGGGTAGAGCTTGGCAGGAAGGAGTGCTCAGGACCAAAACGTGCGGATCAAGGTAAATTAGTTCTGCCAAAACAATGTAACTAGGAGCTGAAAGTCACACAAAATATGACAGAAAGGAAAAGCGGTTGGGTCGCGAAGAAATTCGACTGTATCTTCGAGCCACAGACACAGAAATGCCTCTTCTAAGTTAGAGCTCTAGGTACAGTAGAGGTATGTTTATGTGAACAGTTACTTTAATGTGAACAGTGCAGTTTTCGGCTAAATGGTAGACTGAAGATCCAAAATACCTTTTCAGGTGTTTTCAGATGCCCTTAATTACCTATTTGGCTTTAGACACAGCAAGTGCATAAAAATGGCAAAGTCCGATGTCAACAAACGTTCACATAAGCATACCTCTACTGTAAATCAGCGAACTAAGTACGATAAGTCAAGTAGTCAAGTTCTTTTTCTTAGTTTTCTAGCAAATGTACTGAATTTTTACCAGAATTTTGTACTGATTTCCTGACTTTAAAGAAAAGTTGTACAGATGTACAGGTCGGGGAAAACAGTATTGAATCTGGTACAGTTGTACCACCCACCGCAACAGTGATTGCCACCCCTGACGACTACGACTAGTGAAATTACTCCCGGAATATAACGAATAATAACGATACCTCACCTCCAACCAGTGGCATGACAATTCCGTTACGCAAAGTGGTCGACATCGAAGGAGCGAAGGCCATCTATGAATTTCAGCAAGAACTACAATGCGTCCCTAGAAAATTAGGTTAAACTGACAATAAAACACTGTGCCACGATTAGGACAAACGAAAATGCCAGACAGTACATCGTCTTACAGACAGTTTCATAGCTCTTCTACTGACTACTCTAACTACATCATTTTTACCTATAAGCACAAGCAGATTCCCTTGCCAACAGAATATTTGACACAAGGAAATATTTGCAGCTAGATGGCAGGCACACGTTGGCAGTATAACCGAAAGGGAGGAGCATTAGCAACATTTTTATCACCTGTCAAGAATGATTTGTTTGACATCGCTGGGAGTGGCAGCCGACATAACAACTAAGTAGAGCACGGTCCAAGACGCGAAATAAAGAAACATTGAAGACAGAAGACAGGAGTCGTATTTGTAAAACTTGGGTCTGGCAGTATAGCGTACTAAAGAAAAGAAAGTCCTAAACCGTTTGGGTAGTTCTTCTGACGGGTTTCGCCTGTTAGGACTTAGCTGAAGTATGATTAGTTCTATCTTAGGCCTTTGTCGACGAGTGCTTTTACATACCTAGCCCCCAAATGAAGTTCCTGATCGTGCCAGGTTGTCCGTTCCGGAACAAAGGGGTCACTTACTTATTTGCGAGAAAGTGCTTTAAAAGACCTGTCTTACTTATAATATTACATTTCTTGCAGTATTTGCTACTGGATTAATCTTGTCTCTGAAAAGCTAATCTTATCTCTAATGAGGATTAATTTTACCTCAGTAGAGATAACATTAATCCCAGTAGCAAATACTGCAGTTAACTTTAATCCTTACTCGGAGAAACTTTTTACAGTGCACCGCAACCTTCACGCAACAATCACTCCATGATTTTCGAAACCCGGAGACCCAAATTTCGTATGGTACATTCTCCCTCTAACAAAACCACGCTGATTTTCTCACTTGCCGTGTTTTGCTACCTTCGACGCTTATCACGCTATCGACTGTTGTCCACGAGCAGTTTTTCCATCAGAACAAGACCAAAGGTTTCGACGGGATCCAAAAAATTTACCTGGCCTTGTTTTCGCCAGACTCCTTGAACATTTTTACTATTAAAGTTCAGAAACAAATTAAGACCAAAGCTAACAATCTGAAGAAAAAAACAAGTTCGGATATGGGTTCAGCAAGATGTTTACCCCTATATGTCATAGATTCTGACGAAATTTATCGAAACTTCCTGCCTTACTTCTGCCAAACTTCCGGTTTCGGGCGAACTGCTTCTCAGGCAAAAAAAAGAAAGCTCAAAAACAAATTTAGCGTATCTACTTTACCCTAAACATCCAATCAACTTCAAATAAAACCTTTACTTATAACAAATTTTCCGGTTTTGGCCGGATTCCGGGTGAACTGCTTGCCCGGATAGAAAATGATGTTCACAGAAGTGTTCAGTATATCTTCTTACCCCTAAATCGAACATCTAATCAACTTCAAATAAAACTTTTACTTTTAACAAACTTTCCTGTTTTGGCCGGATTCCGGACGAACTACTTGTCTGGCGAAAAATGGTTTTCACTGTCGTGTTCAGCATGTCTTCTTACCCCTTCACCGACAATCTCATTAGCTGCTTAAAAATATTTTGTTTGCCCCTTGATTTGAACCCCCTACCCCATAATATAGGGCTACAGAGCCCATCTACGAACTCAGCCTTTCCCTTTACCCAAAGGATCTTCACACCATGTTTCCTCAAAATATCTCGTTCCCTTCGAGAGTTATTGCTGACAGACGGACAGACGGATAACTTTTGCGATGTCATAGGTACCACTTACGTTTGGGATCCCCAAAACCGGTTATGTGAATTTTCCCTGTTTCCGCTATTAGTCATCGGGTCTAAAAAAAAGGCTTAAAATAGCCAAAGCCGTGGGTAATTTTTGAAGGCAGAACCTAGTTTTAAAGTATTCAATTATTTTAAAATACTGGAAGCTGAAGAGTAGATTAAATAGTGCAAGGGATCCTTTAATTATGATTATTCTCTTAGAAGAATAATGAAGTATATTAAATTTTCGTTATGTGACATATGTCTTTGATCTTGTATGATATTTCGGCTAAATAAACGAACATTATCATCATCATAATGATAGTTGGACCTCACAAAGCTTAGAAATTAGCATTGCGGCTTGTTTGTGTTCTAATAAACAGCAATCTTTGGGCCTGTACGACACATGATACTTCTCTCTCGTAGTGGAAAAGTAGAATAAACTGGCTGAACTGGAAGAGATACACGAGTATCTTTAAAGGACCCCTCTTGCTTATTCTGCCTTTTATAATATAGTTAGCTCCCATATGGAATCATAAGCTTCTAAAATCCCCACCTTTCTTCATTGTTTCGTTTCGTGACTACGAATTTTTAGCGCTTTTTCGGCCTTGCCGAGTTTTCCCGTCTCCCAACGAAAAGTTTGCCGGAGTCTTCCACGTCCGCTGACAACTCTTTCACACATAAGGATGTGATAATCTTCTGTTTACTACTTCTTTTATTTGCTTAGTTTTCCCACTTTTTAACCAAGGCACTTTCAGTTTTCAAATGTTTTGCGCCTAGTCGCCGCGTCGGAGGGCAGGAAGGCTGGATACAGTCAACAAGCGCTAACAAGAGAACCGCCAGTTTCAGGTGGAAAGTAACGGTATTTTCGAAATCTTTTTTTCTGATTTATTCCATAGGGAAAAGATCATTAGTAAGAGTTGTGCTTTATAGCTGGGAATATGTTAAGTTCGAGTCCGGAAACCCTGATCAACCTCAAGGGCGTCGTTATGGGGCTCGAACACAAAAATTCAGCTAAAATGGGCGCTCGCAGAGCGCCCGAACACAAAATTCAACTAAGCTGGGCGCTCACCCAAGAAAGCTAAATGGGGGCTGGCATGGGTTCTTGAGCGTTTGAGACTTAAGGAATTGCATTCTCATTCACATTTTTGGATTTTGCCAGATTGACATAAAGAGGCGGGCTATTTCTAATTTCTAGTTGTTCGGACACGAAGAGATTTTTGGTGACGTTTTAGCTCCCAAGATCGACAAAAGACAGTTGTCAAATCAGGAATTGCATCATGTAGATAGCGTACGGTTTAACCCAAGTTTTAATACGATCTGTTGTGTACAAATCGATTCAAGGAAAAAGCAGGCTGATTTTACTTGTGGCATAACTTTTAAAGAATTTGTTAGTTTCATGCAAAGATTCTTGTATTTTAACAGAAAAGAATTGAATGATAAGAGTTTTCCTCTAGTTCGACGTTTAAACATAAAATAGCTTCGGTTTTAGTGAGAGAAGATGTAATGACATGCCTGATTATTGCAACACGTCATTTAATTTTCATTTTGTTCTTAACTGTAAATTCAGAACAAGTCTACTCTGTTTCAGGTTTTTTTTTTCGAAATGATCAGTGGCCATGCTTCTTTTTCGGAAAGGGTCGAAGTGATGTCTCACATTTTTCTGGATTCGTCGTGAACAAAGACAGACGGGCAGATCCGTGCTAAATGGCCCTTATTTTCATTTGGGATCAGAAAGACGTTCTGATCATACAGGATTAATATAGGACGTAATATAGCATAATATAATAATATAGGCTTTATTTACTGAAAGTAGGCTTGGAATCACGGGGCTTGGGGCACATTAAAGGATAGATTTTGTTGGGGGAAGTAGTGTTTTGCCCCAAAAAAGCCATGGCCTACTTCAAAAATTTCGCCAGCTCATTTTTATTCTGTCTCTTATACAGCCATCAGAAACTGCGGCGGGTCGGGCTATTGCAGCCAATTCCTATTCTTACGTATCACATTCACCTCAACCTTACAAATACTAGCTTTAATGTTTCTTCAGACTCGTACAGTGTCCCGCATGTGGTGCTGGGTTTCTCGGCTATTGTTTCTAATTGGTGTGACTCTTTAGCCTTGCCGGACATCTACCACTGCTAGTCGCATATTTTGAGGTATAGTCACCTCTCAAGACCTTCCAACCGCCCCTGAGCTAGGAGATACGACTAGGCTTCTTCAGTCCTCAACGCTTGCGGGTAACAAATCTAAGCCGGATTAACTCGGTACTGTCCAACTTGCTTTTTGTGCAATGTCAAAAAAATCCCCCCCCCCCCTCCAACTCCCCCCACCGTGGCAGCATGTGGTTCGAACGCATGTTTTGCATGTCTAGCTCATCAATTCTTATCACCCATAAAGTTTCACTCGAATCGGACCACACGTTCGCAACTTACGGAAGTCAATTTCCGTACTCCCCTTCTCCAGTCCCCCAAAGCTGGTCGGATCCAGGAACGGAAGTTTTCCTGGGGCATTGTGTCGGGTTCTTAGGTCAATTTAGTCGGGTCATTAATGCGTGCAAAGTGTCATCGTCCTTAGCACATCTGGAACTATCTTAACTCGCGATCACCAGAACTCCAGGGAGCCCCCTCCAACTCCCCCCACAGCCCGGTACGATCTGGTTCCAACAATTACGTATCTAGGCCTAATGTTTGTTCTCCCCACTAAGTTTCATCCCAATCCCTCAACTCCAAGCGTTTCACGAGCCCCCCGGTGCCCCCTCCAAGTATCGGATACGATCCGGACTTGACATGGAACATCTGAGACGATAATTTTTCACTTGCCAAGTTTCATTCAAATCCGATCACCCGTTCAAAAAGTTATGCATGCCACTAGATTCCGGATTCCCCATCTCCCATCCCCCACGACGGTCGGACCGGGGAAACGATTATTATCAAGTCAGTCTGCTCGAGTCCCTGACACGCCTGCCAAGTTTCCTCGTTCTAGCACATCAGGAAGTATCAAACTCGCAGGATTCCCCCCTCCCCCCCCCCCCCAACTCCCCCACAGTGCCCGAATCCGGTCCGGTTATGTCAATGACGCATCTATGACTCGTGCTTGCTCTTCCCACCAAGCATCATCCCGATCGTTTCCCAATATTTCCGGTTTCCCCCAAAGTCACTGGATCCGGTCCGGATTTGAAGTGAAACGTCTGAGACAGAAAGGTCTTTCTAAATATCAAGTTTCATCGAAATCCGATCACCCGTTCGAACGTTTAAAATACCTAAATTTTCGGGATTCCCCGTCCCTCAGCCCCCCACCACAGATGGTCGGATCGGGAAGTGACTATTTCCATTCAACCTGGTCGGGTCCCTGATTCCTGCCAAGTTTCATCGTCCTAGCTTATGATGAAGTGCCCGAACTAGCAAAACAGGGACCGACAGAAGGACAGACCGACAGAAAAGACAGTCAGCCTGACGGGACCCTTGCCAAGAAGGGCCGAAATATCGCTGATGAAGAATCATAGCTGACATATCCGTTATATACATCATTTGAATATATGTTTCAACGTCAGCTTGGGCTCAAAGATATTTAGAAAGTACGATCTGGCCGAAGGGCAGGTGCCATAAAAATGGGCTGGAATATCATTCTTGCGTTGGGTAGATTTTCACATATGAGAATATTGCGTCACGACTTCGCAAACGCAGCGCAAGGTTTGCGTAGCTATAGGAGTCGAATAGGGTTTTCGAATTTCCCGCTTTTCGTGAGTCCTCGAAGGACAAGCGGATCACATCGGCAACCTAGTGTCACCAACTATCAAGCAATACAAGCAATGTGCTTGTTTCCAAACACATTGGACAATGCCGTAAACAATAATTGTAGCCGAATCGATACCTCGACCGGAAAATGGCTCTTAGCCGAATCGATACCTCGACCGGAAAATGGCTCTGTGTGACGAACTTACACAACTTTAAAGCATTTTTATTACAAAATGATCAAAAACATATTCGGTTCCTGTAGGCACGGTCTGAGTACACGTGCCGTGAGATCTGTGTACAAGCAGTGAAACTGCACTAAAGGTTCTATTTGTCGGAAAACATAAAATAGTAACTTCACTCTCCTTTAAACGTCCACTGTATCAAGAACGAATAATGATAAGAACCTAAGTCTCTCAGCCACTGCGCCCAGCGAAAATCCACAGTCGTGTTCCGTAAATATTGAGCGGGTGCTTACACCCGGGGCCTTGTATACCGTACTTCCCCATTGCACCATAGAGTTAGTGTATATAACGTTGCAAAGACGTGAGAATGCAGGAGGTTTCTGATCCCGCATATAGCGTATTTTTTTAGTAGGGAAGTGCATAGTCGGAACAATGGTGCATCGCGAGAAAGGAGAGACGGCTGTTCTTAGCATTACGCGTTCCTGACTGCGTCAAGCATTAAGGGTCTCCTGTATCATCATAACCGTAAAACCAATTTTTCTGCGTTCATAATCAATGAGTGAGAGTGTTTTCCTTCTTTTAACTGGGATGTATAGAGGGCGAGCTCCGTAGCCGGTCCTTCGCCTTTCAGAATTAAAATGCGGTAGCGTGGCTCCGAAATACGTCAGATTCTCCGATAAACAAATTTTCCGGGTAAGTTTTGTTTCCTCCAACGGTTAGCCTATTTAATTACATATGTTGGGAGAAAAGGACTTCTTGCAAATGAAGTAACGTATTTTAACCAAGAAAGACGAAGGAAACAGCTTTGGAGAATCGATTTTCACCTACTGGTTCGGACAAAATTCACCCGATAATTGCAGTCCTCGCTTTATTTTGCTGGCTAAGGAGACAAGCAGGGTTTAGATTGGAGGCGTAATTTATTTGGAGTACACTGTAAAAAAAATCTCGCAGTATTTGCTACTGGGATAAATCTTGTCTCTAAAAAGATAATCTTATCTTTAATTCAGATTAATCTTATCTCAATAGGCTATAGAGATAAGATTAATCCCAGTAGCAAATACTGCAGTTAACTTTAATCCTTACTAGGAGAAACTTTTACAGTGTATCTTAGAGGCAACGTCGGGCAAGATTACAATTTCCACTGTCAGGTAACCGTGTGGTTTTGTTTTACTTTCGTGAAAAAAAGGCCGAAGTTCAGGAGACATCATGAAAATCTGAGGAAATTGTGAGGAATTTATTTTTTAATTTTTTTTTCTACGAGTGATGCGGAGTTCGCAGTGATAGGGTCCTGTGTATATCCTTATTACACTGTAAAAAAAAAATCTTGCAGTATTTGCTACTAGAATTAATATTGTCTCTATTGAGATAAGATTATTTCGAATTCGTTCTAACCTTATCCCAGTACAGATAAGATTAATCCCAGTAGCAAATACTGCGGTTAACTTTAATCCTTTCTCGGAGAAACTTTTTACAGTGTAAATGACACACTGTAAAGTCTGACAACGGTTAACACATGGATCCGCTCAACAGACATGACTTGGGATCGTATCTATAACTTATGGTCTTCAAGTGTAAATTTTTCGCTCAAAGTAACAATGCGAACAACTCTTAGCGTTATGTTTTACAAAAACGGAACCCTGACATTCTCACAAAACAACTTTTCTGTAACGTTCATCAGCGATCTTTCGGCCCTTTGGCAGGGGTCCTCATCAGACTGTCAATCTTCAGGTTCAACGTCGGGGAAGGAAATAAACCGACAGCCTGACGAGGACCCTTGCCAAGAAGGGCCGAAATATCGCTGATGAAGCATCGTAGCTGACGTATCCGTTGTATACATTGTTTGACAAAGTCAGCTTGGGCTCATGGAATATTTAACAGATACTGTTTTGTCTGTCATCTGTTGAAATCGCGCATCCTTGTGTTAGATGTCATGACGCTTCTAACAGTGTATAAATGAAGAAAAGCAGAGGCGTTACTTTTTGCAACTAAGAGAGAGGTCGGCAACTACTGTTTGAAAATGCAAAACGGATACGTCAGCTACATTTTATTAGGGCTATATTTCGTCCCTTCTTGGCAAGGGTCTTCTTCACAGGCAAGACAAGGGTCCTCTGCATAGGATTCGGCCAAGAAGGGCCGAAATATAGCTCTAATAAAATGTTCTTCCCTTTCTGCATTGTCAATAATGATTTGCAGTCAGCTTGATTGAAAAACTATATATGAATATCTATAATAAGAAAGTATGGCAGTCGCTGGACATGTCCGTATCTCAACTGAAACTTAAAATTTACGAAAGGATCTAGTATGTCACAGCACATATGTCCATTACTTCTACTGAACCTTAATGAAAGAAAGATCACCCTTTAGAAGATGCAGTTAATGTTAAATCGACTGACAGCTTGAAGTGCTTAATCGACAAGATCTCCAACTCCGCTAAATAAGACTATTCTCATTTTTATTTTTAGCAGAGCCGAAATCCTTTTTACGATGGATTATATAGTTATTATTTACACTGTTTCATGTCAATAATTTAACTTTCAATACAGACAGACAGACAGACGGACGGACAACTTTTACTTTAATCTGGCTAATGTTTATAATCCGGAGGAGGGAACTAGTGTCAAAAACTGTGCAGGTCAATTGCAGCTAAGATGCGGACCGAAAACCCTAGGGGTTGCGACCACCCTACCCTAAGGGGTGAGGACCAGACCAGGTGGCGGGTGTACATCAGTATGCCACAAATACCTAATTTCTGGAAAGGCTATGCCAAACGCTGGGTGTAACGAAAGCTTCGGAATAGCCCATGCCATACGCCGGTCACCCTTTTGAAAATGCTGGGCACCCGGACCCTGCCCTAACATACAGAACTTTGATTTATTTTTTTGTGGGTTTCGGATTGATCTTGGCGAGTTGTCCGTGGGTTTGTGTGTTTAATTATATGTCAAATAGATTTGTTCTACATTGTACCGGATTTTTGTCAATCGACCTTGGGTCCCCGGCTTGACCCTCTATTTATTATCATTTTTTACAGAAGTGAAATTAAAACTTTGGATGTTTGTTTTCCAAATTTCCCTAAAGTCGGCAATATTTTATGGGGTTGGAGTGCCCAGCCCTTGGCATAGGATAATCCACATTTGGCACAGGCAATACTGTGCACCCTAGCCCTGCCCTAATCCACTCTAAAATATTTTAGAATGGTTGTTTTCTAAATTTCATTCAAATCGTCAATAATTTACTGGGTTGGGTTCCCAGAGTTTGGTACAGTTAATCAGCCTTTGGCGTCATAGGCCAAAACCGTAGGCTTACCCAATCAGAGATTTACAATAGACTGTTGTTCATACACGTACATCGGTCGCACTAGCAGTCTTCAGTCTTACAACAAAAATGTAGCCTAATGTCTAATGCTTATCATGTAAAAAATGTCTAACAACAACACAACACATTGTAAGGTGAAAGATTTCCTCTTAACAACTGCAACGGTGAGCCTTGACATTTTCTTATTTCATAGCCAATATCAGCTATTGAAGGAATTGCCTGTTTTATGACGTGCTCTTGGCACAGCATACGCAACTGCGAATGGCTTCTTCATCGCTGGCTTATTTTGTAACAGTTGTTATATAGTCTGTTTTGATCCATGCATTTCAGAAGTCTAGTCCTTTACCTAAAGGCGTATTCTCGCCGTTCCCTGAGGACTCCACTTGAGGAGTCCCCGCGTTTTTGTTTGTCCCGGGAACTCACCCCCCCCCCAATTCTCGCGAGTCCCCACGGACGGGGAATGCTCCGATTATCATCACCATCATCAAAAAGGACTCCCTTTCAGATTCGGAGGGGAATCAATTTTTGCTGGTTTGGTGCGATGTAAAATTAATTAAAAACAATCACGAACAAAACCAAAAATAAAGTGGATCCAGACTAATTTCGTCAACTGCATATTTTTGCTCAAACAAAATTCATTTTGGAAGCTCGCTGTTTCTGTACGCGGAGTCCGAGTGGAGTGACTCCCTTTATTCTCGCCTTTCTCTTCGATTCCCCGAGGAGTCCTCGGGGAACGTCGAGAATACGCCTTAAAAGAAAGCGGCTAGTCGAGAATCGCGGGGCTGCGTTACAGGTCCCTTCCCGAAAAAATATTGCGCGGTTAGCCGGAAATTTTTCGTGGAAAATAGCAGTGCTGTTTTTCACTGAGTTCTACGAATTTTACCGGACAGTTATAGCCGTAAGTTTGTAACCTAATTTCTTTAGCCAAAGCTAACTGTGAATCATGGTCGATAGTTCTAAACAGATAAGTCAGCTGAAATTTATTCCACGAATAATTCAGCAAGGGTCCCGATCAGGCTGTACTTAGAAGAACGAAGATGCGATAAAATAAATTAAGCAGCCGTGTCAAAGATTGAATTTCACCAAGAAAATATTCCTAAGAAGTCACTCCCTAAAATCGGAGACTGAACACTTTATTTATCTTATTGAACGTTCGTTCTTCCAAAATATACCCGGAATAACTCTCAGCTGAATTATCCGTCTAGCGCCATCGGGGAATATGTTTCCCATTGAAACGGTGGCACACAAACTACTTAGTTTTACCTAAATTCCTCAAAGTTGACTCGCTTTCAATCCACAGAATGCTAGGCCTCTCAAATTGGTTGTATTTTCTCGAAGCTGAAGGAGAGATCAACAGTAAATCAGTCTGTTTAAGCCCCCCCCCCCCCCGAAAAAAAAGGTATAATGACGGGCCTGTTGTCAGACTATACCAACAGCACGGTCGCAGAATTCGAATCTGAAGGTCGCACAGAACTGAAGGTCACCTTGATGGTATAGGAGCTCTCATCTAAAGGTAGCAATAATTTTTATGCGCTGATGTGTGGAGGAGGGGGGGGGGACCACTAATGACGACAACTGGGGTTTCAGCTCATACACTGTCAGTAATTTGGTAACTTTTAACGCAAGGATGCATGTGCGATTTCAACAGACAACACTTTCGATGTTACCTGTTAATGTTACCGAAAATATTTGTTTCCATACAATATAACACTAAATCTGGTTTGCTATGTTATTTTTTTATCGAAAACATCAAACTTGATAATAACGGAACATTCTGCAATACTTGCAACTAACATCCAATATGTTGTTTGTTGAAATTAAGCATCCTCGTGATCAATGTGATCAAACTTCCGATGGTAAAGGTTCATGGGTTCCTTAAATTTTGTTCCAGCCGCTTGTTCAGTCGGTGCCCGCTCCATGCACGCCCGCTAACTAAGGTGAGCAGCCAATCGGGAGAGGGCTCTCCGTAGCGGACTACGAAAAGGTCGTCAAATGGGCACTACCGCATGTTCCCAACAAAGCGAAGCATGCAAGAATAACTGTTACACTCGACTAAGTCCAAACCATCGCGACATCACAAATGAGGGGAAGGGGCTCGCTTATTCCTAAACTTATACTGGTGTCCAAGAAAACCCCTTTTTCCATTCTTCTCTGATTCACTGCCTACGTGATTCCTTAATTGCTGGTTATGAATGATACCAGTCCCTGGACCCATCCGCGTGTAACCAACAAATCCTTAAACCATCATTACAACACAACTGAGGGGAGGGGGCTCGCAAAAACCTTTTTTCATTCTTCTCTTCTTCTTTGGTTCACTCCGCGTACCTACGTGACCACTTAATTGCTGATCACAAATAATACCAGTCGCTGAATCCAGCTGATATCGGATACTACATATGTTTGACACTGTGAAAGAACCAATCGAACTTGGTTGTCCAGGCCCCGTCGTGGGCCTCGAAGAAACTTCTCTGGAAATATTCCAACGCCTTCTCGTCGCTTTCCTCTACCGCCAAGGTCTTCCGCAGATATCCGATGTCGTCGATGGACTAGAAGGAAACATATGATTACTCTTACTACTAAACTTTTCATACAAGTAATTCCAGCATAACCTTCCTCCACTTTAGATCCGTCAGTCAATACATTGCCGACGAAGTTTTTGCGTACGTTCTTTAATGGCAAAGGGTTGTCGGGTAAACGTCCCCATGACAAAACATCCCCAGTCAAAAGTCCAAATGGCGAAACGGCCCCCGGCTACAATAGACCGATAAAAATATATTGGTAATATTTTTTTTTTTTGGGGGGGGGGATTTGAAGGTTTAGATCAGACGCGTTATTCTTTCAAAGAGGATTTAAGAAGTAAGAGATTAAAATCACCTAGGTAGACAAATATTATCCCGAGCATTACAAGGTCACTGAGCAAGATTTTGAGATTCCCATGCGATTGTTATCCGCCATAATGACAATATGCTGATATTTGCATTCTCCTTGTTTGACTCTTTTTGAGCCAGGTCAGTCTTCGCTTGTTTCCTCCGAGGAGCTTATTGGTAAAAAATACCAGTTATACATATTTGATGGTGCAAAACGGATACGTCAGCTGAATTTTATTGGAGCGTTTTGCACCATCAAATATGATTCGCAGTCAGCTTGGGCTGAAGAAATATTTACCGGTTATACATATTGCTGAACGACCTAGAATTACTACTTATCAGTTACGAGCCCAGGGCAAGGCATACTACAGTGTACATTTAGAAGAGAAACGGTGCATTTCTGAAGCAACTGCTCCCATGTCCGCTCCTTCCTGCCTGTAAAGAATAGTTGCGTTTTTGCAGATACCATGGTATCTGTTACCACGGCAACTGGATCTGCAATTAGTCGTTTTTGCAGTAACCGTGGTATCTGATATACGGTTGCTCTGCAAACACGACAATTGCCAAATTGCGCTTTTCGAAAGAAAAACTGATATTCAGTAAAATCGCACAGTGCCAAACTTCTTTCCCAAGAATTTGACAAAAATTGATGAAAGTGAGATGACCTTTCAGATACCACGGTAACTGCAAAAACGCCTTTTGACCACGGTAGTAGTTATATAAAGGGGTTTCTACCCCACCCTAACCTCAATTTCAAAACCCCATTTTATCATCAATTTCTTAAATTTTAACATCCTTTATTCCAAATTAACCCCTTTTTTACAGATTTTTTAGTTTCATTATTACACGAAATAAGGTGCCTAGAAATGATAATATTACCCCTTTAAGACATATAAACTAATACAATATACCCTAATATATAAGTACACTTATTTTATTAACTATTACAACAATTCTAAATCATATCACTGGTAAACAGTTCCAAATCCACAAATGTTTCGTTACTCTTATTTACCCGTACAATCGGTTGCAAAATCAGATATTTCTTTGCAAGTAATTCGTTAGCAATAGCATTATATTTCTGAGTTATAAACAAATCACATGCTTTGCCATTATGACTAATGACTACAACCAACTTATCACCATATTTTGTCTTAGCAATTCTCATTTTAACAATGGCATATTTCAATCCTAGAACTAGTTCTTCTTTCCCGATTGTCTCATTATATTTGTTTATTCTGACTGTAGACTTCAGCGACTCCATTTATTAGCGGGTGAATTTATTTAATAAAAATCCAAACTCACAAACTCACATACATATTTTTATTAATAATATCAAGTGTAGCTTTTCTTTCATAATATATAACACAGTAAATATTATATGGTATGGGTTGATTATCTTTTAATGTTATACTTATTTCAATATCAGCAGTTGTTCCATTATAAATATTTGACTCGTGTATGGAAACATCGAAACAGAATAATGGATATACTTCTTTAAATTCTTCTATATTGACTACACTACCAGTATCAAACGCTAATTGTTTATAACCCAAATGTATGTATCTGTTGTACAGATTAGAGTACGTGCATTTCTCATCACTAAAGTCGCATTTGAGGGGTTCTTCTGGATATTTATCCCCGTTAATTCTAACCTCTATATCCGTCAAATTCATATGATCAAACACCATATTATTCTTTTTTTGGTTGTTATGCTTTTCATTTTTCTGTAACATCACAACGATTTTTGTAGGACTATTTCTCTCAGACACAACTTTCCATGTGTGTTCCTTATTCTGACTAACATCACTTTTATAAGTATTACAAGCTTCCCACATCAGATTATACTTTTTATCCTTTGCCAAACCCTTTTCCAATTCACTCATCATTTCAATACTAGGAGCTATGACAGGAATTTTCCAGGATAAATACTCAATGACTACTTTACAATTAGTATCCCCATTTCTTACAATCATGTTATTATCATCATTTCTTCTTAGACAAATTCTATACGATGCACCTCGAAAAAATCGTTTGTTTCCCTTCAAGAATCCGAACAACTCTGATAATGGTAAATATATATTTACTAATTTGCTGTTTTTAGTTCTGTTATATCTCTTCTCAAACCCTTTATTATAATTTCGATTGGGTTTAGAACTGACAACCACAGTTCCTGCTAGTGCTCCACCTGCAGGTACGGTAAATGAACTACTTATAGGGTTGATATCGGTTCCCTGATTATAATCCTTATACCAGAAATGATTTCTAGCCGCACTTCTAGAATAATCATCGGAATATTCAATCAACTTTGTAACGGTAGTTGCAATACCAACATGATTAATTTTTTCAACAGGAGCATCGTTTATTATATACTCAGCGGTACTAAATAAATTGAATCCATTTTTAGTTAACGTAGCGACATCGGTTGCATCTATGTTAGCTCCATTCTCTTTAACTATTCTTACACCCACTTCAAGATAACTTTCACTTGGATAGAACAAGGAATCCAATTTCTTCGTTACGAATTCAAACTCTGATTTATTTGATACATTCACATCTGTTTCTCGAATTTCTTTAAATTCATATTTGACCACTGTATCATCCACAAGCGGCTCATCAAAAATGTTCCATTGCGGACTGACAACTGTATTTACTGCCATTTATATAAGAAAGAAATTATTCGATAAAAATTATTTCAGAATCTTTAATCCACTTCCAGTCATTAACGTTTTAATCAAGTCCTGACTTCTTTGATTTAAAATTCTTTTATTTGTACCTATAAGATCCTTAATCGATTTCTTATTTCCAATTACATCAATGAGTTCTTTCCTGTTTACATCAATCAGATCTTTCCCATATTCTATTGCTCTATTTTTCAACAACTCAAATCTCGGTTTAATAATTTTGTTATACATTGACATAGCTCCATCTTTTATTTGTTTTGCTGACGTTTGAAATAACTGAGAATTGGCAATGTTTTTGAATATACTACCGATTCCACTTCCATACTGTTTTTTATAAAGTAATCGTTTATTATTAATCAACATTTATAGGTAAATAATTTTATTTCACTAATCCTTTAAGCTTTTCTCAAATGCAAAGCGTATCCAACATTATCACCATTCAAATCGATAGGTCTTCCCAACTGATCAGTAATTGTCATTCTAGTGTTAATAGGAAGGTAGATTAATTGTCTAGGATTTTCAACAATTTGACAACCTGGTTCTGTATTCGGAACAAATGTCCAAATGACGTCTGATTTACTTTTGTTTACGATAGAACTGTTTACAAGAGAGCAGTGAATTTGAATTTTATCAACGCTTCTTGTTATATTCGGAAGCTTTGTACCTTCATTAATTTTCTTAGAAATCTCACTATCCTTCTCAAAGCCTAAAATCTGACACAACTCACTATTACATCTAAACACATACTTTTCTTGTAATAGTATGACAAATCTCATAGATGCTGGATTGGATGAGATTACAATAGGACATTTATCTTTTGAAGTATCAAAATACTGACACAAAAAATAATTCAAACAATCATCGTTATACATCCCGTTAGGAATAGTAACATTCACCCATCCCCCCTCTTCATCTTTCCTGTATTGAAATGTATTATTTTCAAATTTATCACTAATATTATGCCACGAATACCACAAAGTACACTGATTCAAACCTATTTCATAATCCCAATTACGATTCAGTTCAATCGGTTGACTAAATGTTATATCAATGATACTTTCATTACCTTCAAGGTTTAACAACACCATTTATTTAGAAATATTTTTTATATATTGAATTGTATTCTCTCTTGGTTAAGAATTTATTTGGCATTAACCAATCCAAAATATCAATAACTTCATTCCTCACCTCATCAGATGTATTTCCGTTTACTCTACTACCTATCAAAGTGTACAATTTTTTAATCATTTCATCACAATTCATAAATATTCCAGTTCCTTGTTGTTTGATAAAGGGTCTACTAGATTGAATTTTTTTTAATCTATCCTTATAGTCTTGAATAAATAAAATAACTTTATCATACTTACTAGAACTACTTTTACTTTTCAAACCACCATAACTTTGACTTATAGGTGTTAATTCAGACAAAGCATCTTCTATATTCTCTGGGTTATCAAAGTAATAATTAGGCATCTCAAAATATTCTCCTTTATATCTTGTATGATTCTCTCTATATTTTACATTAAGTGCTTTTAATAACTCGTTATCAACACCTTGATCCATATCAACGATTTTGATACTTGTTGGTAAATCTGGAGATGCTTCTAAAGCGGTCGATTGTGTTGACTGCGTTTCTACCTCTGAAACTGGAATCTGATATGGTTGTCTTTGTAAAGCTGTTTTATACGTTTCACCTAATTGGAGAAGCCGGCTTCTTGGATTAATATCCACCTCCTCTAATTTTTCGATGATAGCTTCAGCGTCTTCTTGTAATTTTTTGATGGTATCTTTAGTGTTTTCTTTTTCTGCCGTAACAACTGGAGCGTTTAATTCTGAAGCATATTCCCGAAAACCTGCTTTCTCCATCTCGTATTGTTGAACTTTTTTTCTTTGAATTTCTCTGTTCTTAACTATACCCGATAACATATCACTCAAACGTCTTGAATCCATTTATGTACAAGTAATTTTATTTCATAATAAATTTTGAAAGTTCTTTTTCATAAAACCCTCCTTGAATTAATTCCCCACTTTTGTCAGATATTTCATAAGTAATGGGGGTGGTAGGTCTAACGGTTGCTATCTGGAATACTTCATTCGTGTAGTTAGGTAAATAACCTTTATCAAAAATACTTTTTTCTTTTTTAATTCTAACTAAATCTACTACTTTGTAATTTCCTGTGACTTTGTAATCACATGGAGGAAACAAAGCATTGTAAACCTTTTTCTGATTTACCTTTTTACTAGCATCTACTGGTTTCATTTTTATTGAACGATGATAAATGTTATTATAATTCCTAACAAATAAAGGTAAAATATCAATCCATTTAGTAGTGTTATTGTGAGTAAAATATTTCCATAACTTTTCTTTCAACGTTCTACTGAATCGTTCAACGATTTGCGCTTTCAATTCACTTTCAGATGCAAACCATTGTATGTCGTTATTTTTCAAAAATGTTTGAACATTTCTCATTACAAATTCTTTACCTTTATCAGTTTGTAGTTTCTTAGGAATTCTTTCTTTAAATATATGACTGAATGCCTTGATTATTTCAGCACCCGTTTTATCTTTCAAAGGGACACACCAAGCATATTTAATAAAGCAATCAATAATAGTCAAGATGTAATTTGTTTTATCATTCACTTTTTTATATTTCTGCATATCAACTAAATCAGCTTGCCATTGCTCATCAACATGGTGAACATAGACTCGCCTCCTTTCGAAATTGTGATAGGAGGGTTTGTGTAACGTATACACATTCTCATTTTGCAAAACATGTTTTATGTTATCTTTAGAAACGTTCACTCCATTTTCTTTTAATTTTCGGTAAATATCATCAACACCTGAATAATTTGAATAATACGTCTTTAAAATATCTTTTTCTGCGTCGAGGTTTTTTTTAAAAACCGATTTTTTCTCGACCCACAAATAACACAATTACCTTTCACCATTGGAACATTATTTTTCTGTGACACTGCTTTAAACACTGATTCTGTGTCAGTTTTCTTTTTACATTTCATACAATAAATCTCCATTTATTAGAAAAAAAATTTTATAAACAAAAAGACGAGAGACGAATAAACTACGAACTGCGCTTAATGTAGGAAATACAATGCAATCCACAGTTTAATTCATCTATATTTTGAACAGCAAGATTTTCATAAGCTATTTTTTTCTTTGAAGTTTTTAGATATTTAATTATTTCTTTTCCTGGGGGTATACCGAAAGAATCAAAAAATTCTACATAAGGACTATCAGGTAGATTACAGTACGCCACCCAGTGAGTTCCAGGCATTCCGAGTTTATCATAATTAATGACACCACATTCTAGGCTATTTATTTGTTTGGGTAGCGTATCTATAGAGAAAACACCTCTAAAATGTGGTATATCCCCTAATGCATCCATAATGTCAATATTGGTTAGAGGTCCTACTTTACTTTTGCTTCTTTTTTGATGTCCCCGTTTTTTGACTTCTTAGGCCTTCCACGTTCCCCATGACCTACAACTTTTTGTGTTCCAGGAAGTGTAAGCGCACCACCTGTGTTGACATCATCGGTTTCCTTCTTAGGCCTTCCACGTACCCCATTACCTACAACTTTTTGTGTTCCAGGAAGTTTTAGCGCCCCACCTGTGTTGGTTATGTTATCCACCAATTTCTTACCAGCGAATGTACCCAAAGCAGCAGCTCCGCTTGTTAAAGCTGCCTTTCCAAGGGTAATTGCCAACGGTATTAGGAAAGGAAGTAATCCACCCTTTTGAATCGCTTCTTTCATCTGTTTGTATGATACATCAATATCACAGCCCTTATTATTCATTTTACATGTTTCAATTTTATCAATTTGTCGTTTACTTAAAAGTAACTTGACTGGATCTCGTTCATTCTGTCTACTATGACTAATACGTATCTGACATTTTTGTTTAGCGCCAAAGCATTTCTTCAGCTTTCCTTTCTGAAGCTTTGACAAATAAACTGTATACTCCATCGTTTCAACCATTTATTAGAAAAATAATTTATCATATAAATTTATTTACCAGCCATCATTTTTTCAATTCTGGAAACGAATGGTTTGTCAACAGGTTTTTGCTCTAGAAGCCTTTTTAAAATGTTTACGATTGCTCTTTCAATATTATCGATATGGGTTTGTTGGTCAGCAATTTTTGTTTAAGTTATATTGTTATGGGTATGTTGACCAAGAAGCTTTTTGTCAAAATCTAAAAGATACGTAATTAACGTTCCTAAATTAACAGCGTCATTTTTGTTTCTAGGGTCTTGAACATTTGTTATCAACTTGTTTTCAGCGTTAATTTCTTTATCATTAACTCGAATTATTTCTTTTACAAATAACCCTTCATCTTTAATCCTTACCAATAAATTATCGAGAGAATCATGTACAGCAGTTAATCTGTTGATATCTTCGCTAAAATATTGATTTATCCCCACTTGTTCTGCGGTAATTTCTTCTTTAAATTGATTCAAAATAATAGTCATAGATCTGAAACTAATAGCGTCCTGGTCTGCTTTCGCATCCCCTAAATTAATAATTCGTCTATCTTGTAGGTTAATGTTACCATTTTCATCAGTAACTTTCGATTCATTACCAACCTTTTTTCCAACACTACCAAATTTATTCATTTATAATAGAAAAAAAATTATCCAGTAAATGTTTTCTGTACTTCAGGGTTTTATCTTTTGTTTTCAAATCTATTAAGAAAAATCCGTAACCTTTAGTTGCAACCTCGAATTGTTTCTGAAAGTTCTCATTGTCTATATTAGATACATGATTTTGCCTGATTAATTTTATTTCTTTTGGATTAGAACACTGAAAGAATGCGACATAATTACACTGAAGTCTTACAACCTTTGGTGTTTTATGATTGCTCTGTGATAAATAAACAATTGAAGCATTTTTCTTTCTTCCTCTTATGAATAAATCTTCTATTTTCTTCTGGTCTTTTCCAGTTACAAAATCATCAAAGATAATCAAGTTTTGATAATTAGGGTCTAGGTCATCAACATCGATAATGTCATTAAGGTCATTACTTACGGTTAAAATATTCGTTTTACATTTTGATTCCAAGGTGGTTAAATTGTCTATAAGTTCTTTATATTTATCTTCTTCAAGATCTTTTGCATACAAGTATATCCGGTTGAAACAGATATATTCATAAATTAAATTCAAGAGTAGATTGGTTTTCCCTGTTCCTGAACTTCCACAAATTAATAATCTAAATGGCCACTGAGGTGCAAGGTCGTAATTGTTCTGATAGTTATTCTTTTCGCTAAAATCATATACTTTGATTGGTGCCTTTTCATTCATTTATTTAGGAAGAATTTTTCATTATAAGATTTACTTGAATTTTTGAAGTAGGTACTTGAATTTTTGAAGTAGGTACTTGAATTTTTGAAGTAGGGACTTGAATTTTTTAAGTAGGTACTTGAATTTTTGAAGTAGGGACTTGAATTTAATGTTTATAACCTAAAGGTAAAGTTGTGTATTTATCGCTTGTTACTATCCTTTTATCATCCTTAGGATCTAACGCTTTTTTATTCTGTTCTTCTAGAAACATATTGTGCTTGTATGATCTTAAGTTATACTGGGTTACAGATAGGTTTTAAATTTTACCAAACAGTACATCCTTATAGTTTTGAATCGTAATTTTATCTTTCACTATGTTCATTTTTATTCCTTTTAGTTTTTTGCTTGATTGTTCTTGGTTGTCCTTATCATAAGCATATACTTTTGATCGTAATCCAGCAAATTCTGTCATAATTTGTCCTGCTAATTCATCTTTCATCATTCCTATCCCTTTCTTGTTTACACTAGGAAACCCGTATGGATTATCTTTTGCATAATCAGATGTATCGAACCTCTCATTCAAATCTTGTTTGATATCTTCATAGAAATCCTCGGTTCTTATGTCATATATGAACGAATCGGTATCCATATAACATAAATCTATTTTATCCCCATATTTAGGTTACATATAATCATAATGGAATTCATACATCAAGAGCTTGGATTGTTCCAGTACAGCAAAACCGATATACATTGGTTTGTCTAGTTTTATCTTTTCCTTTGACATTCTTGCCACAGAAAAGTTTTCACTGAAAATAATTTCAGATTTAAAGTTGGATTTCTTTATTATTTTTTCTCTTGTTTTATCGTCAGTTATTATTTCCATATCAGCTCGTTTCCTTACGTTCTCCATGGTTTTCCCAAAGCAAGCATTATTCATGAGCTTAAAAAAGTCCTTTTAAAAATCATTTGTACCTTTAGTTCTAAGTGCTGTGTTGTGGTCTATGTATCCTTTTAAGTAAGCACCCTCAGTGAATCCTAGTATTCTATGTACTTTTTTCAGTATCAAACCCTTTTGTAAATAGAATTCTAGATTCCTGTGGTGAACTACGTAATTGTTTTTATCATATAAGGTCGTACATAGTTTGCCATTGAAATGTTCTGGTGCTAATGGTAAATCTTTGCGTAAGTTGAAAAGTTCTTTCGGGTATTCCAAATCTACTTCATAGATAGCACCTACATTCGGTAATTGCATCGCCGAGTTAATATGATTTTTTAGATGGGTTATAATACTCGAGTGAACTGTGTTCATTTCTTTCTTTCAAATCATCTGGTATGGGAATGAATTGGAAATCATTCGCTGGTAATTTTTGTGACATCGCCCACCCATACAAATTATTCTTATCCAAGTACACTAAATAATTAGATGGTTTACTCTTGTTATAATCACTCATATATTTATTATTTGCTTTAGCGTATCTTTTTATACATTGAGATACACCCCCTCTTATCCCCTTTTCAATGAATGTATACATGTCATCCTTTGAGAATAACGGTAGTTCTACTTTCGAATGCTTTAGGAAAGCATCCCATGTTAATCCTGGAGCTGAGAAGTAATGTAGTGGATCCAGATCATAATTATGAATACATACATTTCTGAAATTCTCTACAACATCAGACAATATTAAAACATCACTTTTTAAGTACAACTTCGTATAATCCAGTAGGTCTTCGCAATTAAATTGCTTCCATATAGACACCGCTCTTTTATAGTCACCTTTGCTAATACCTTTCCCCGTTAACCTTGAATAAAAGTTTTCTATCGGTGGTAATTTTTTACAATCCATTTTACCTAAGCTATCTACAAAGTCATAAGGATATACCCCTTTCTTAATTATTTCTTGGAATTCGTCATCTTTTTCGAAACAATTTGATGTGAATTTGAAATTTTTTCTTAGATGATCACAGGGTATCCTACAATCACATTTAGCTAAATTTGCTGATAACTTGTCCAAAGATGCGGCCATGAATCGAATGGAATCTATGAATCTGATTTCATATTTTATTTCTGTATCCTGTCTTGGAATACTTATTGATTTCGAGAATGATATAAAACTTTCTGCTGATTCAAATATTCCGTTATCAGGTATCAACTCTTTCACAAATAGATGAGAATCATATTTTGAATCATAGTTATGCATCACTACAGGGATATGCTTGGGAATTCTGTATTTCATATTGCATTCCGTATGAGTAAACCCCCTATTCTTTCCAGTCATGTGATCGTGATCAAAGTGGGGATTTTCAGTGATTTCAGTCTTACAGATATGGCAGGTCTTATCCATTAGTGTGTTCCATTTTTCTGCAATTTCTACAGCTGTATAAGTGTGATTTCTCTGCCTGTTTTCATATTTGTTTGCAATTTCTGTGGATACTTTTGTAACGGTTTTAACAAAATGTTTTGCAGCGTCTTCACCGAAATAATCGTAGTATTTGTTTTGGTTTGTATCAAAGGAACAGCATACCTGAAATCCGTACGCAGAAGGTTTCTGTTCAGCTACTTTTATTGTTTTCTTTCCGTTTACCTGGTTGTATTCTTCGTTATAAGACTCAAAGTCGGCTATTATGCAATAAGGTACTTTCATTTGTTTTGCAATATTTTTATATTGTATACTTGAACCTTCAGGAGGCATTATAATATCAGGATCTTCGCAATTATTTTTACTTTCATGTTTTTCAAAGTGTTCTTCCTTCTTAAAATGTCTTCCGCAATAAGTTCAGAGGTATGTCTTTGTTTTCTTTTTAGAGATTTGAGGACCAACTAATCTGCTCAGATCCTTTACCAGTACATAATGATTATCGAAATATAATAAATGAATGATATGTTTTGCAGTTTCCCATTGATTGTACTTTTTAGTATATGACTTCTGATAATTTTCTCTTTTTCAATTTGAAATAAACAAATCTTAATGTTGTATCTATTTTCAAATTTGTGTATATCTTTTGTATCCATTGGGAAGTTAGTAATCCCTTTGAAATCAAATTCGTTCTCATATTGTTTATATTTCGAAGTTCTTTCTGCATGATCTTTAGCTGGGTATAAATGTGCTAAGATTGACCAAAGAAAGCATTTTTGATCCTTATTTTCATTATTCAGGGAAGCTTTTTTAATTTTTACGAAATCTGGCAGTGTTTTAAACGTTCCTCCCATATACGATTCTATTCGTGTCATCCTATAATCAATTCCTTCATACCGACTAAATTGTAGCCCAGATCGAGGAGTATTACTTAAAGAACTAAGTCTCTTGTTATTATCATCCAAATGACTATGAGTAAGTATGCTATTTTTATTTAAAATCCAAGAAGTACTGTTGTAAAATACTACTACTTCTTCATCATTCTCCTGTCTATAGAAAATAACCCTGGTTACGAATTGAACTCTATATTGATATCTTTCATTCATTCTTCGTTGTAAATCAGCGAAAACAAAAGCTATAAGAGTATGTTTATCTCTTCCATTGCTATCAATTGAAACATTTACGGTAGACAAATTTTCAATTTCCCTAGAAATAGTAGGCTGCTGCTCTTCTTCCGTTTTGAATAAATAATTAGGAATGGTAGTTTCTTCTTTAATCCGTTTCTTATTTATAAAGAGAGTTGATAAATCGACTACTTTGGGTTTATTTTTATCACTTCTTTCTACATGAGTTCTAATGATATCTCTATTTTTCTTTATAGTATCTTCATGTTTTTTAATAATATTATTATAGTATTCTCCAACTCTTTTTAGTACTTCTTCTCGGTTTCCGCGAGTAGATAGGTTCTTGTTTTTCAGAAATTTCTTTGATTCACTTGTCTCTTTTTCTTTGTTACCATTGTATTCTTGTTTTATTTTCTTAATGGCGATATTATTTTCTTTTATCTCATCTTCCAGAATTGTCCGTAATTTCGGTTCTGGGTTATAGTCGGATGTTCTGTTCTTATTATGGATTCTTTCGTTTCTGCGTCGAATATTAATTGTATCTTCAGCTAGCAAAATATTCTTATTAAGATGGTTTATTATACTATTTGTTATTTCATGTTTCTTAGCTCCATTTGTTTTGATTTTATTAATTTTCGCATATGTCCGCAGTTCATTAATTCGGTATTGCGGTAAACTTCGTATAACCGATTCGTTGTTTGATATAATGGTTTTACAACGCTGAATAACCTCTGCAGTTTTCATCATTTATTAGGGGAATAATTTATTAATGAATTTCTCCCGACTGCGTTTTCTCAGCCGTAAAGAAAATCACTGGTTTCAATATGTGTTTCATAGAGCAAGCGCTACCTAATTATCTCCGACCGATCGAGAAACACAGACAGCACAGTTTCCGAGATGACTCTTGAGTTTTGCGTTTCATAGAGCAAGCGCTACCTAAATATCTCCAACCGATCAAGAAAGAGCAAGTAGAGTTTCGCAGGTGGCGCGTGTGTTCCGAATCGCGAAGCTTTCACTCAGTCAAATAATTTTTCGAAACAATTTTATTATATAATAAATGGAAGAATTGGAAAAGAAATTATTCGTTTACCGTAGAAGTTATAAATATTACAATAATGTTAGCAATTGTCTACTTTTATCCAAATTCGTCTTCTCAGCAGCTGGTCTCAGCGCATTTCTCATGCTACCTTTAGCATCTTTAAGTTTGGGGGCCGTTATCATCGAAATAATCGAAAAACATCTAAACATTGCAGAAAGAAAAGTAGAGTATAAAACCGCTTATAATTTTTACACTGAACTGTTATCATTGTTAAGATGTGGGCAATTAACGGTTGAAGCAGTCATTCAGCGTGAAACTGAAATGCGTAAAACCTTTCGATTTTTTCCTCGCGAAAATACATGAAACAGGTTCGCTTAAACGGTTATAAATATTGCAAGAATGAATCTATAAGAAAACAAGAAAATTTACCAAAAATATAACATTTTTGCAAAACCTCCCACCCCAGACTCTGAAGATTGAAGATGTTTATTTGTCGTCTTATTTTTTTTTTGGTGAGTCTGGGGTGCCCCGTGAGGGGAGGAAACCCTCTGAGTTTTTTTTGTTCGCCATCGCTCACTATCAACGGATTGCTGGTAGTGGGATTCGATCTCACGACATCGTTAATGCAATGATTACTAAGCTTGCAATGACTTAGACCATTATGCCAACGGGGCCTGTAATCTCTCCGGGAGCAACTGTTTTGTGATGTGAATGCTAATGCGCAAAGAGATTTTCTATTTTTTGCTTGCCCAAAGAGCTTTATCCGCACTATAGATAGAACTGTTGGGTGCATTGAGGTGATTTTAATTTGATGATGTGATGAATAGCGATCTGGATTTTTATTAAAGAAATTCAGCCACTAATAAATGGAGTCGCTGAAGGAAGTCTTGTCTACAATCAGAATAAACAAATATAATGAGACAATCAGGAAAGAAGAACTAGTTCTAGGATTGAAATATGCCATTGTTAAAATGAGAATTGCTAAGACAAAATATGGTGATAAGTTGGTTGTAGTCATTAGTCATAATGGCAAAGCATGTGATTTGTTTATAACTCAGAAATATAATGCTATTGCTAACGAATTACTTGCAAAGAAAAATCTGATTTTGCAACCGATTGTACGGGTAAATAAGAGTAACGAAACATATGTGGATTTAGAACTGTTTACCAGTGATATGATTTAGAATTGTTGTAATAGTTAATAAAATAAGTGTACTTATATATTAGGGTATATTGTATTAGTTTATATGTCTTAAAGGGGTAATATTATCATTTCTAGTCACCTTATTTCGTGTAATTATGAAACTAGAAAATCTGTAAAAAAGGGGTTAATTTGGAATAAAGGATGTTAAAATTTAAGAAATTGATGATAAAATGGGGTTTTGAAATTGAGGGGAGGGTGGGGTAGAAACCCCTTTATATAACTACTCACGGTATCAGATACCACGATAACTGCAAAAACGACTTTAGACCGTAGTACCAGATACCATGGTGTCTGCAAAAACGCAACTAATGTTTCTACATCCATAATGCAAACTCTAAAGTTGTTACGCCTCGATCGCGCCTGAGGACCAAGGCGAACTTCAAAATCTATGATTGAGGATGTTTCGCCTCGGGGATGTCTTATCGGTAAGCCGTGGTAAGAGCTTCCTTCTCTGGGTTCTGGTGGGGAGGTTGCTGTTGTTCTTCCCGCTCATATAGTGTAACGTCAACGAACAACAGAAAGACAAGAGAACTATCCGTTACGTCGGGTTTTATGTAACAAACCGGGTGAGAAAAAGATAATAGCTTGTGTTTTGTATGTGTTTCCAGACTTTAATTTTAGTTGTGTTTGTTTAAGACTGGTTGAAAGATTAGAACATGGCTGTTTTTTTGTAATGTACGCAGGCTACCTTGACCTTGTCCTAGTATTCTCCTGCTACATGCTCGTTATTTGTGTTTGTTTGTTTTGTGGATTTTGTTATCTAACTATAAGAATCATATTATTGACTAAGTGCCATGTTTGTATGCCACTGGCATGTCTGGCACTTTGTTACCCTACTGCTATTTCCATTTCAATAGAATTCTGCCTTACATTTTGTTCTTCTGTAACTATAATTTTTGAAGTTGTTTGTTGGTGGACAGACAAATAGAAAGTCTGCATTTTACAAAATGGTTAACGTCAACAAAAGTTTTTTTTTTACAACATTGTGTCAGCACTGAAGAGGGTGAGGCTTAGCCGAAGTCAGGTTACGATATCCATAGGTAAATGGATAAAGGCGTGATCTCGATCAGTTGCTTTTACGCGTAATCGCATTGTAGAAACAGCTTTCGGCGGTCTGAAACGCTCGAGGAGTCCCCGAGGGAAAGGCGAGAGTACGCTTGCGTATCATGTTCCTCAAACGCAGCGTTTTAACCGATACGCAAAGGAGAAATTCGGAGAAAATAAGAAAAAAATACCTGAAGCTCAGGGATTCCTGTTGGCAACATCATCATAAAGAGGGTGATGAGAAGATTGGCATGCTTCCGCAGGATCATGTATGCTCTGCCACATAACTCATGAAATCTGAAACGTGGTCGAATATATTACATGAGCTTAAAGTACCACGGACACTAGAAACTATAAGGCGGCTCCGCACTCATGACTGGCTTTCGATTGTCGAAACGAGCAAACACCACGAGCAAGCAAACATTCGTCGTTGACCCGAATACTGTCGTCACTAACACTAGTTACGTTTCTGCAGATACCATGGTATCTGATACCACGGTCTAAAGTCGTTTTGGCAGTTGCGGTGGTATCTGACACCACGGTCAAAAGGCGTTATTGCAGTTATCGGAGTATCTGGCCAGTTATCGTGGAATCTGATATTCAGATACCACGGTCCGAGCGTGGTATCTGTAAAGTCGTCTCAATTTCATGAAATTTTGTCAAATTGGTGAGAAAGAAGTTTAGCACTTAGTGATGTAACTGGATATCAGTTTTTCTTTTGGGATGACTTCCGATATTGCAATTTCGGCAATAGTCGTTTTTGCAGAGCAACCGTGTATCAGATACCACGATAACTGCAAAAACGACTAATTGCAGATCCAGTTACCGTGGTAACAGATACCATGGTATCTGCAAAAACGTAACTACTATTTCCGCAACCACCAAAACTAGCAGTGACGAAGGCTACTGCCAACGCCGACTGGCACAGGACATGTAACCAAAGAGATTTTTCCTCCAGCCGATGACTACAGTCAGACATTCTGGCCATTTCCTCAGAGTAAAGCTCTCAGGACAACCTACTGTCAAGGCAGGGTCCCTTATATTCTCCTCCTCACAGAATTCCCAATCCCAACTTTGGCAGTGAGATGTGCTTTCCTTTTGCGTTCAGTTCCGAATCCTACCGCTTCCCCTCTCCATATTTCCTCGATTTATATTGCCCCCTAAACCGCGCTTACCAAACACTAAATCAGAGCCTGGAGTATCCTTGTCCGACTTGGCACCCAGGACTCACCAACGCACAGACTGATAGATCAGAAGCCATCCAAAAAAGGGCTGTTAAGATTATGCTCGGTCCGGGTTATCTTTCTTACGAGGATGGCCTGGTCAAGCTTGACCTGCCAACCCTTGCTGAAAGGCGGCATCAACTGACAATAGCGTTCGGGAACAAGTGTCTGGCATAAAATGCGCACCGTGCCATTCTACCTGATTTTGAGACCATAGCAAATAGTCTGCCCAATACGCGACAAAGACAGAGGGACGCTGCTTCCCAGAGACTAGAAAGACCACCCATAAACTCGACTGATAGTTACCTAAATTTCCTTTGTACCTTATTTTACCCAATATTTTAATTTTAGTTAAGTCCAAATTATATTTTTAAGTTGTATGTATAGATGAAATGTCTTCTTATGTAACTGTCATGTGTTATTTGCGTGAATGATGATCCAGTGCTAGCGTAGGCTATTAAGGAAATAAAGTACATTATTATAGAGAAAGTCCCAACTCACATCTAGACGCAGCAAGCGGATAAGGCACTGTTCAAGGTCGACTAACGTTCTAAGAAGCATATCTCTATTGTAACGGAAATTTTCCTTGGGACTTGAGGAAGAAAATTATGTTCCGCTGCTGTAAACTTTAAGTCGAAAAAAAAACAGGAACTTGCTTACTTCTGGAACTCGTCTGACTTCGTAGGATCGCCGCCGAATGCTATGACACGTTTGAAATCCTCAGTCAACACAAAAGGTACTCGTTCTCGGTTGATACCAAACTTCTTCTTAAAGTGACCGAGAAAGTGGCCGAAGTCAATGTGAAAGATCTAAAAGAAAGCAAATTTGCAAAGAAAGAAGAATTGAGAACTTTGTGGAAAACAATACTCGCACCAAGCAAGAGGTTGAGAATCTCGTCGACACTGACTACTGGTCGGCTGCTAATAACACTGTCCGAAACAGGGTTGCCACAGCAAAAATATTTAGAGAGTGACTTTTGGCCCAAAACAGAGAGTGAACTGGGAGTGAAATCTATTTTCATGAAATGTTCACTTTTGGTTGGGATCGCCTCTGTAAAAATGACATATCTTAATTTTACTTTCGTGAAAAAAACTTGATATAGTTACGTTCTGGTCGGAATCCTTGCTGTAAAAATGACACATTTGGTCATTTTCTAAAATAGAGTGATTTGTATGTCCTTATAGACGCTTACCTGTCCATTTTCGCTGACCATGATGTTATCTGGGTTTCTGTCCCCGATGCCCAGAATGAAGGTGGCAACACAATAGCCTGCGCAAGAAAACGTGAATGTTTCCACTGCCATCTTGAGGTTCTCTCCTTTATTCTTCTCTTTTAACCACTTAAAGAGCTGCGTTGAGTCGACTTGGATAGCTGCCAGCTTACCAGCTTGTCTTTGGATGCCATAGACGGTTTTGGCTTTCCGCACGACTTCAATGAGGCCAACCTGGGTAAAACAATTGGTTGTCATGGTGTTAAGGTTTACTGTTCTAGGCTTCTGCCCAAACCGTAGCCGCTCAACCGAGTCGCCTGAAAGGAAGGGCTCTTCCTTTCAGCTCACTTAGTTGATCACGTAGTCTTTCAACACGGTAGCGTCTTATCGAAGGCGTAGATGTGTTCGTACGGTTTTAGCTATGTTCAGGTTCAGGACATGTTTATTGTCCTCTACTCACTGTTGTGTTGTTTCCTCCAAGCTTCACCACACTCTGCTATGATCTCCAACTATCTCCTTAGAAAATGACTACACTGTCTGAAGTTTCATAACAGATTGCGCATAACACTTTCAAGAATAGCACGTTTTCACTTAGAAATAAAGTGTTATGATCAATTAAGTTTACACTATTTCGTGCCTAGATCTCCAACAACACCTTCAATTGGTAAAAATACTAACGGGAACGAAAGAAACATAACATATAACATCCCAAAGTGTTATCTGTTGAAACCGCGCATCCTGCTGATGTGGTTATGTAACTTCTGACAGTGTAGAATTTTTACATATTGAAGGTGTTGTTGGAGATCTGGGCACGAAATGGTATAAACTTAATTGGTCATAACACTTTTTTTCTAAGTGAAAAGGTGTTATTCTTGAAAGTGTTATGCGCAATCTGTTATGAAACTTCTGACAGTGTAGAAAAGCCTTTTTATAGACTCTTTCTCTGACGCTAACTCGCCTTGCTCAACTCCCACTGATCACCTGCTCATCTCCCGCTTTGACCGCAAACTCTCTCTCGAGTTCTAAGCGTTACGTTAGAACTTGGTCTTGAATTCAGAAACAATATTTCCTTTCAAATCTTGGCTGAATTTAAAAGGTTCGGAAACAATGCTCATTTAATTCTGACTTGAGTTTAAAAGGTAAACCAGACAAAACTATAAATATAAAGATATGAAGACCCTTCGCAACATGGGATTACACGAAGTGATTGTGAGTCAAGACAATACCGGCCCAGGGGCCATGTCGCCACCTTTCGAGACCTGCCATAATTCTTATGAAAATATCAGACCAGGGTCTATGTATGTATGTATGTATGTATTTATTTCCCATCAAATGAAAATAGATGGAGTATAAGATGAAAAGAAAACGAAAAACACGCTACGAGAGAATGCACTAACACAAGAAAAACAAACCGTATTCTGTATTCAGTCCTTTTCTTCAACCGGAACGGTATCAGAGGACCAGAGCAAAATAACTCTAGGGAGTAGCGCCAAGACCTATGCTTTCCATGCTTTGCAAGCGGGCTTTACTCGCAGAAATTTAAAGCGAAACAAACTTTCTGGTTTGGAAATTTCTAGTAAAGCAAAGGTGCAGTCAGCACACACCACGGAAACAAACGAAGCTGTATCATTTTTTTTATATGTTCAGAAAATGAAGTTGTCAGAACCAGCGCTGGCGAACAACTGAATAAGTTTCAATAGGGACGTTCTCTATCGCATGTGGTGCTAGTGTCGCTGCTATTCGAGTGTGTGTCACTTCTTTCAAGTCTTGGCGCTACTTCTTAGTGTTATTTTGCTCTGCAAAGGACACAAGTTGGACGGTAAATAGCGTGAACGCAGAACCATAAATCAGTTCAAAGCAGGCGCGGACCATAATCTGGCTGAAATTCGCTTTAGTGTTAACAAGAGAAATTTGCAGAGACGAAAGCTTATTTCTATCATTATTATGTTATTTCTATCATTATTCGATATGTGTGTGATAATGGACTTGAACCCAGGACCCCCGTTTTATCCAATGGTACCTAGGAAAATTTATATAAAACAGTTCACATCCCAGTCACATGATAGTTAGATATTTCAAGAACAAATACGGGAAGAATGGGGAAGACTTGAATCATGGGACGTTGTTTTTTCCCGATTCTCAAGTACCGGGGGTGAGCCTATCCGGCGCCTGTCCCGACAACAGAGTAATTATTGGCACTATTTCTTCTGATCGCCGTTCTGACTAATTTGGCTGATTTCTTTTTTGATAGTGCAAAACAGATACGTCAGCTGAATTTTACTGGAGCTATTTTTCGGCCCTGCTTGGCAAGTTAAATGTTAAACATTATACGAAGTTAAATATTTAACGCTAAGCTAGAATCTTTAGTTTTGTGTTTCCCGCAAGTTCGTTTTTCCAACTTGAGCGGTTTTGAGCCTGAAGAGGACCCTTGCCAAGAAGGGCCGAAATATAGCTCAAATAAAATTCAGCTGACGTATCCGTTTTGCACTATCAAACATGATTCGCAGTCAGCTTCGGCTGAAGGAATATTTATTGACTGATTTTATTTTTGAACGTTAAGCGTTTCCATCATTCTGACATAATGTAGGGCGTGTGCATACGTTAAATACAGTATCGATTAATGCGCCAATAAGGTACAATACAGCGTCGAAAAGTCAGTCCTTATAAGGGTTACCTTCCGATTTGTATTTTGAGTTAATGTTTCTTTTTATTGGTTAGTTTTCTCATATTCAATAAATTTATAATATGTCTATACAGGTCAAGAACTGGCAACCCTTGAGCCTTATGAATGAATTAATGAATATGTTTATTACCTATCTTTACATAAAATGTCACTGATGGAGTATAAAAAAAAAATAAAGTAAGTGGAACAATGAACAACACAAGGGATGCAATTTTAACTTTGAATACATAATTCAAAAAAAGAGAAAAAATAAATAATAATACACCATTCCTGTAACTCTGTTTAGTTGCTGGATAGAGGCTGTTTAGAGGGTCAAGGGATTCCAGAAATCGAGTACGACGCTCTAAAACAGCCTCAATCGGATGTTTAATCCCATGATTTCGTGTACTCGTCGATTACGAGACCACAGCGGCAGCCCAAGCAGGAATTTAGCATATTTGTAAAAAGTACATCTAATAGTTCTAACATCAGATGCGTGGAAAAGTTTCCAGAAAGGGACTAGCTTATTCTATGTACAAGATCTTACGTCTTTTCCCGTCGCAAGACATCCGTATGGTGTCATCCGTAGGTCAAGACCGTCCCTTCGCCAGAGACTGTCCATTAGTCGGATCACTTGAAGGGTCAACATGTCTTGACGAAGGTCTGAAAATTAGTTAGGGTTAATGAGCTACTTCTAGGTATCCTTAAGTCTACAAATGCTAGGTCTATAGTGTGTTTTGGAAACATGATAGAAAAAGTTGTTAGTTTCGCAGAAAGTCGGTAGGATATTAAGTTAAGAATGTGAGGTTGTTTGTTACTTGAGATTGTTGTTTGTTTTGTTTTTCTGTTTATGGCTTAATAGCTTTCAAATACAGGTATATATATATATATACTTCTTCCCAGACCCTTTTCTTTTTTCTCTCTTTACAAAACCAAAAATCCCACAACGGCTAGATGCCAGTTTAAAGTCCGTATCAAAATTACGCTTCTGCTCTTGAAACGACTACCCTCTCTTGTGGCTCACCATCAATAGGGTTGCGTTCCAGAAACTTAACAACTGTTAACAATCGTCAATTTTATTTCGGGGCGGAGCTAACTGCAGCTTTGATGATCGCTAAGTTTATCTGAAAAGGGCAGAGATAGGACAGTCTTGTTACCCCTCACTTATTCACTAAAAGAGGCTCGAAGACCCGATGAAAATGCCTGACTCCGTTGCTCCGCTATTCACGAATAATCAATTTTCGAATAGTAGAATTTCCCTGTCGCCCCTGTCGGATATTGTGTTACCTCTATGCGCATGTACCTGTGTCGTGTGCTTAAAGCCGCATTTGTGCTGGGATTCAAATATTCCGCGTCACAGTATAACTTGCGCTGTGGGGACGGCCGAGATATTCTTAATCTCGCTACTAGAGCAGATAGTGTAAAATCAAAAAATCCCTTAGCAGAATCCAAATAACTCCCTGTATTCAACTAGATGAAACCAAAATAAGTTTGCTTTTCAGTTAAACTTTAACTTTTCCCAAATTCTACAATTCTTAACCAAACGATGCTCACCAACTATCGTTACAAAATAGTTAACAATCGTTAAGCTCTGGAAAGGAAATCGTAGGTGGGCGGAGCTTAACTTTCGAAATCAGAAACCTGGAACGCAGAAAGTTAACAATCGTTAACAATTTGTTAACAACTGTTAAGTTCTGAAAAGCAACTAGAAGTAATGATTTCAGACACGAACGATTCTGGTCCTATATTGCAACCAACCTTGAGCAAGAACAAAAATAAAAATGAAAGGAGACACTAAAAACATTTGCAAGGACGAGATTATTACATAATTTCTTAAGCTCACACATAATAGGTTACAATACAGTGATAACACATCACAGATAATTATTCAGGGATTATTCATTATACTCATGGAATGACATTAAGGATCCCGGAGTCCCGAAACCGCATTCAGCTGGTTAGCAAGGGGTTAGCCTCTAGCGAGTAGCAATTTGAAGGAAGTGAATTTATGTCCAGTTTGTTCAGTGTCTATCGCACTTTTTGTTTGACAAAAACATACCTACTCCTGTGTGTCACCATTAATACCAGCCAAGAGTTGCGTTTTTGCAGATACCATGGTATCTGTTACCACGGTACCTGTATCTGCACTTAGTAGTTTTTGCAGTTACCGTGGTATCGGTTGCTCTGCAAAAACGACAATTGCCGAAATTGCGCTTTTCGATGTCACCCCCCCCCCCCCCCAAAAAAAAAAACTGATATACAGTCACACCACTAAGTGCCAAACTTCTTTCCCCCTAATTTGACAAAAATGATGAAAGTGAGATGACTTTTTCAGATGCCACGATCGGACCGTGGTATCTGAGTATCCGATACCACGATAGCTGCAAAAACGCCTTTTGACTGTGGGATCAGATACCACGACAACTGTAAAAACGACTGTAGACCGGGGTATCAGATACCATGGTATCTGCGAAAACGCAACTAAGATTTCAGGGATGAAACATTCTTGTCCTACATAGCAACCAGCTTCGACCAAGGACAACATATAAAAATAAAAGGGTACACTGAAAATATTCTCAAGGATGAACTTAGAACTTACCGATACTTAAAACTCACAGATATTACACCGCTAGCTATTCACGGAAAGAAATTAAGAATCCTAGCTTCGCCAAACCAGATTTATGTGGTTAGCAAATGGGTTCGCCACTTGCGAGTAGCAACCTAAACGAAGTGGATGTATGTGCGTTTCTTTTTTCAGTGTTTATGGCACTTTCATGCAAGGAAAAGGTTGTTGTTGTCATCACGATATACAGAGAGCAGTTGGTTTTAAGTGGAAGCGGCGTAATTTGAGACCCTCTTTAAGTGCGGGATACAACATACCGCTAATTAGGCTGAGAATGTATGGTATTCTACCATTGATTATTATCTTCAGTTCAACTGGCCCACTCCTTAGAATATACGTTTTATTACCTCACGTTTATCAACGCGCTGGAATGTAATCCCAAAAATATATAAGCAAAGTTCAGGACCGACCGGCCACCCTGAGCAGACACCCGCTCAACCAGAGGGTTCAAAGTTCAGGACCGACCGCCGGTCCCCCTTAGCAGACAGTAAGCTCAACCAGAGGGTTCATTGCCCTTTCCCTGACACAGGGTCGATAAAGTTCAGGGCCGACTTGGCTCTCGTTGTGTGTGTGTGTGTTTGTCCGCTTTGATTTTAACAAATTGGTAGCGAGCCGAGCCTTTCCCAGAAGCAAGGAGAATCTGGTTTGAGAAGAAGAAAAGATCTGAGACACTTTAAAATTATTTTATCACTTAAATGTGTGTTTGTAAATACAACCCTTGATTTTCCCTCAACGAACGAAGCGAATTTAGTATCCGAAGTTGTGTTATCTTTAATTATCAGAAATTCCAGCACCCCCTACCACTGGAGACAATTAAAGGTAGCACGATCGTATGGTAGCTGCGGGGAGTCACACCACGTAAAAAGAAGTGAAACCTATTTCTCATCTCCCCTTCATAAGACCATAAATGCTATGGATGTGTGAAAATAACCTGGATATGCATATTCTCCCTCCCTTTCAGTGACACAACTGGTACAACTTGTACTCTTGATTCCATACTTATTATATCTTGTTTTCTCTTTTAAAACTAACTAAAATTTTCGGTTTTTCTTCTTAATACTAATAAGCTTACCAATTTTTTCTTACAAAAAAAAAAATCAGAAAAAGAATGATTTCAGTATCTGCAAAAAAATACTCCGTTTATTACTGACAAAAAATAACGAGTCAGACACCCCTAAAACAAAACAACAAAAAGAAAAACCCAGGTGGACAAGTGCTCTCCCGTCAGAGACCCCTCCCCTGCGGCGGCCAATCAAGAAAAACCGAGTAAAGTAAAAGCAAAGAGAAATAAGGATCAAAATTTGATCAGTAAACTGAAAGGGAAAAATGGAGAAGTGATACAAGGAGAAAAACTGATAAAAAAAAAGAGTGGCGGAATTTTATGACGGAATTTATCAGAAAAAGATGTTTAACCGTTGATGAAAATGAAAGTTTGAAACAGGTGATAAATAAAGAAGAGGCATTCAAAGTGTTACAGTGTATGAAAAATGGAAGAGCTCCCGGAATAGATGGACTAGGTTATGAGTTCTATAAGGAATTTTGGAGTGAAGTGGGCGATTTCTTAGTGAGAGTGATGAATGAGTACGTGACAAAAGGTTATCCGGAACAGGAAGTAGCAGTTATTTCATTATTATACAAAGGAGGAGAAAATTCGAACTTGCAAAACTGGAGGCCAATAGCGCTATTGTGTTGCGACTATAGAATATGCATGAAAATCTTAGCAAAGAGATTAGAAGGAACTCTTGAAGACATACTTGGAAACTACCAACACGGTGGAATGAAGGGCAGGAAAGCGCAACACATACTGAGCGTAATAAGGGACTTGATACAGAGAAGAGACGAAGATCTGCTTAGAAATCCAAATCTTTGGAAACTGGTGGCCCTGATAAGTGTTGATATAGTTAAGGCGTATGATTCTGTTCTCCGGGAATTGCTGTGGATGTTAATGAAAAAGAAATTCGAGTTCTCTGCAGAGGTAGTGTGTATGTTTGCTAATATGTATAGGAAGCCAAGAGCAGTTGTTAAGGTTAATAGTTCATTAACAAGAAGTGTGAACATGGAAAAAGGCCTGAAGCAAGGTGACCCAATTGCCCCAGTTTTGTTTGAATTGTATGTAGACCCCCTGTTCAAGTATGTCGACGAAAGGATCACAGGCCTGTTCCTAGGCGATCAGATATATCTGAAGTCCATGGCCTTTTTAGATGACGGGACATTTATTGCTGGAGGAAAGGAAGACATAAAAAACGTCGGTGAAGCTCTAGAATGGTATGAGAAAAACTTTCACATAAAAATCCACCGGAAAAAGAGCAATATTTTACCGCTGGGAAACCGTCAAGATTATTCGGAGGTTTTTAGTGAGACTTGGATTCAAGAAGCAAGTAAGCCAAAATACTCGGAGTGAATTTTGTAAGTGAGATGAAGGGAGAGATACACTGGGAAGAAACTGTCCGAAAGTTCGAGGGAGTGTTGAGTGGTCAAGAGGGTGGTGTTATCAGGACGATTTTTGAAAGAGTTGATTTTGTAAATATATATTGCATGCCGGTTTTGTTCTATGCTGGGCCGGTTTTCACACTAGAGGAGAAGCATGCAAAGAGAGTTGAAAGAAGTGTTTGGCGTTTTGTATGGAAAGGGAAGTTGGAAAAATTAAGCATGAACGTACCCAGAACACAGGGAGGATTGGGAGTGATAGATTTCAGATGTGTCTGTGAGTCATTGTATGTAAGAAATGTGTGTGAGTTAGTGACCAGGCAAGAGTGCACTACAGTGCTGCTACGAGGATGGGTATTACCTGTAGTAAATGAAGATGATGATAAACGAATAAAGGAAAAACTTAAAAAGATACCGAAGGAAATCCAAAAAGCCGCGTTGACACTGCGGGACCTGAAGAATTCGGGAATTTTCAAGGATGATATTGATAATGAGGAAAGGAAAAAATTGGTGGATTCATTTTTAAAAGGTAAAAGTGAGACCGAGATTGATTTCCAAGCAAAACGGAATGAACCATTTGTGAATTATGAAAAAGCATTTGAAAACTGGAATTCGTTAAAAAGCCGCCCCCAAGAAAAAGAAACCATGTTTATGTTAATTCACGGAATTTTACCGTACAGAAACCGCGTAAGCCGTTTCTTGAGTAGCGAAAGTCCGCTGTGTCAGCTCTGCAAGATTGAGGTAGTTGACGGTATGAAGCATGAGTTCCTGGAGTGTGAGTTTAATGGTGAAATTTTTAAAAATATTTTTGAAGTTTTTAAGAGGGAGGATGTAAAAATTGAAAGTTTAGAAGAAAAGAAAATGGCTCTGAAGCTGTGTTTTGAAACTGGTGCTGCAAAAGGAAAAGAACCGGCTATGGTCTTCTTGATGACTGCAGTTTGTGTCCACGTGTGGAAAATGAGGAAAAAAGGTAAAAAGTATAAATATCCCGAGGTTCCACAGTTGGATCCACAGTATGGCTGAAATGAATTCGCAGAGTGAGTTATGGAATAGATCCGTGGATGTGGGATGGTTGGATGATGCGTTAAAAATCCGATGATGGAAGTGTGGGTGACCGGTAGGTTTTAAAAAATTTTACAAAATAAAAACTTAAATTTTTGTTTGTTTTTGTTTTGGGCAGTCAAAGTTTCAACCTGATGTTTCTTTTAAGGATCTGAAGTGATATTTAGAATCTCCTTGCTAGTTTTTTGTTGTTGTAAAGGAAGGAGATTTTAAATCGGGAGTGTGGTTGTTGGTTTTTGGTTGTTTTTTTATAGGTGAGTGAAGGAATAAGTTTTAAGGTTTTTGTTGGTTTTTCATCAAAGTAATTTTTTTGCCACTGTAAGAGAGATTCTCTAAGGACGGTAGAGCATCTTGAAACAGGTAGTGCGTGAGTTAAAATTTTTGTTTTTTTGTTGGTAGTTATTCCTTATCGAACCTATAAAATTTGACTGCTTGATTCGAAGTGAAAAAATAGTATATGTTTTGGAGGTTTGCCAGGTTTTAAAAATATGATTGGATTAATGGTAAAGAAGAAAAGCTTTTTAATGGTTGTAAAATATGGTAAGAAAAACTTTTTATTGTTAAAAAATAAAAAAGGGTAGATTTAGACTTTATGGAGGAAGTGTTTTTTTGAAAGAGGGAGTGAGTTTATTTGAGAATATTTAATAGAAAAATGAAAAGTTTGAAAAGAGAAGTTAAATTTTGAGTTGATAAAGTTTAAGACGAAAGTGTAAGTGACGTTAAAGTAGGGTAAACTGTAGGGTAAATTTTGTATTAACGTCACTGAGTTGGAGGTGGAGACGTAGCCACTTGGTGTAGTTCGATCTAAAGCAAGGACAAATGAAAAAGAAGCTACGCGGAAAAAAAAAAAAAAAAAAAAAAAAACGAGCAACAAAACACATGCAGAGAAGAAAAGAACTATTAGACATACCATCGCCATTTTTGAAAATAGCAGCGTGGACAGCCAGCATAGCATCATCTGTCATGACATCTGTATTTTTCCACACGAGACACAGAGGTCGCTTCGCCGAGTCCATGATTTTGCACTGATCAACCACCAGCTGTCCCAGTGTGTAGCTGCTGTTTAGAGGAGAGCTGAAGTTTTGTAGAGCTTCGAGGTAGTCCGACTGTGCAATCTGGTCCATGAGGAACTTTATTCTTTCCTGTAAGCAAGAAATAAGATATAGAAAAGCTAAATTGGCTGGGGCCGTCTTTCGCAAATCCCTGATTTTTATATAGGCTATGCCAAAGTTCTGGTGCAACCCCGGTTTAGAATAGCCTATGCCAAACGTCGGTTACTCTTAAAAACGACTCCCCTTGTCAGGGGCGTCATGACTAGGGGGTCCCCGAATGTTGTCAGCCAGTCGGTAAAAAATAGCCGAGTCGACGCGAAGAGCCACGATTTTCTTGGAAACAGTCACTTTTTTCTTGGAAACAGTCGTTTTTTTTAAACAGTCGGTCTCTCGTAAAAATAGTCGATTTTTTCTTAAGAATAGTAGTTTTTCTTAAAGTCAGCCGATACTCTTTTTTATCTGAAAAACAGACTGTAAAAATGACAAGCCAGTCGGTAAATACCTTCCCCCCCAAAAAAAATATTTTGGCTAGTAACGCCTCTGCCCCTGGTTACCTTTTGTCCATCGTCTTTCTTTTCCTTCAGAGCGTCTGTCAACTTTGTCAACTTGTCAAGAGCTTCAACTTGCCGAATGAGGACCCTGAGGTGATGGCCCAATCCACGGCAGAATACTTCAAGGTACAGCGAAAAGCGTCGGTAAACTGCCTGGTCATGCAACTCGGACCTGTAAAATTAAAGATGAAAGTATTTCAGCTCGAGAAACAGAGAAAGAAGAACTTTTTTTGTTTTCAACCATACAAACATAGCCTACTGTCTGAAAATCTAAAATTAAAATAAATAATAATATACATAAAATAAAATTCAAATTAAACTATAATTTCAACTCACTGTTTATGCCAGAAGTATAGCAACGTCAACCACACTGTCCGAAGTTTCATAAGACATAACACAAGAATGCACAGATTCTGCAAACGTTATGCATTAAACGCTATGTATAATAAGCATTGCCAGGAAGAGATGAAAAACCGCCGAAAAAAGCATACAATTAAACGTTATGCATAACCCATTTTGCCAGGAAGAGCTGAAAAACACCGAAACAACATCTACTGACTTTTCCGATAACCGAAAAGTCAGAAAGTCCGTAAAGTCAGCAGATGTTTTTTTCGGTGTTGTTTTAGCTCTTCATCTACATTATCAGGAGTTTCATAACAGATAACACAGGGATGGAAAGTTTCAACAGACAACAGTTGGGATGTAATTTGGGCTTTTCGGCTGTTCCTGGCAATGCTTGTTATGCAAAACATTTAATGCATAACGTTTTCGAAATCACAACAAATTACATCTCAGGTGCTGTCTGTTGAAACTTCGCATCCTTGTGTTATCTGTTATGAAACTTTTGACAGTCTGACGGTGTATGCATAACTAATGCGTAACGTTTGAAAATCATAAAAGCTAACATCGTAAGTGTTATTTGTTCGAACTGCGCATCCTTGTGCTATCAGTTGCTATGAAACTTTTGACAATGCAGTTGGCTGATATCAACGATTTTATTTCCTTTACGATTTGACTGTTTCATGAGCAAGAAGCAAAGCCATTGTAGTGAAAAAATGATTCATACCTCTACTGCATTCGTTTACACCGAAACAATTTAAAGCACAACTCTTACTAGAAATCATCTTTTCAAGATATAATTTTCCGAAAATACCAATTAGCCTATCATACTTGCCCCGTGAAATTATCGATTTTCTTCTTGGCGTTTATCGACTCCATCCAGACTACCCACTCTCCAAAGCGGAGGTTGGAAGCAAAATACTTGAAAAGTGTGCGCGCCATGGTTAAAAAGTTGGAAAACCAAGCAAAAGAAAAGATTCCGAAACAGAGATTCTTCTAAAAATGAAAAATACATTTGTAATTTCTTTTTCTCTTTCTTCTAGTATTGAAATTTTGTCGGTGGATCTTCAAGCTTTCAGCGAAGTTTGTGCTCTGTGACAGACAAACTCAGCTCAGCCGAAAAATCATTCAAAAAGTCGCAGGTGCAAAAGGAAACAGTGGCGAAGGGCAGAGCTTTACGAAGCTTATACAAGCTCATACGAAGCTTATACAAGCTCATACGAAGCTTATAACAGAAAAGGCAGAATAAGTCAGAGGGGTCTTTTAAGCAAGCTTGACTAGAATCTTCTTTCGAGATCAGGTCAGTAGCCTACTATTTTTGGTCCGGCGAGGCAGTCAAAAAATCGGGGCCCATTTATATTTGGTAATCCCCTACCGTCTCGGTTTCTCGATATTGCACAGGGTTCTAGGCGCCCCCCCATCCCGAATGCAAATATATAGAAAAGTAGAGAAATCTTATTAGAAACTGCAGTTTTGACCGCAAGCATTTAAGGATTTTCCCTAGACACGCGAGTTGAACGTACACGTGACGGCGGCTCGCTGGCAGCTAGATGAAATATATAATTTTCATGGAAAAATACATATTTATTTCCGAAACTTGATCAACATGTCTAGATACGTCCGGGGGTAGGGGGGTCGCCAGAACCCGTTGCGTTCCGGAAGATTTTTTTTTACTGTTACAGAATCAAGCGCTTTCTTGACAACAGTAGCCTATCACGAAAATTAGAAAAAGAAATTGACTAAGAGTGTTCCATTTCGCAGCTTGAAGTTTTGACTCCCTGGATACCATAACATAACTAGACCTACCGGCAGGAGCGTCGCAAGGGGAGGGGGGGGGGTGCAGGGGGGTAAGCCAGTTTCAGGATTGAGATTTCGAAGCATTAAAAGCTAGAATTTGGAGGGAAATTAAATTTGGCAGGATAAGCAAAAAATAAATTTCGCCTACGGCGCTCACTTTATGTGATTATGGGTAGTATATTGACTAGACTACAGTTACTGCTGCTGTCGGAACGTCGCTCCATCCGGCTTCTGGAACTTCTTAGAGTCTCGGTCTTTAATCAACGGTAAACGATAGATGTGTAAGAGAAGCAGTTAAATTTTAGCCATAGAAAAAACAAATTGATTTCGAAAATTTTCGCCAGCGGCGCTCGATTTAATTTTCTGTTGGCTACAACAGATAGAAGATGTTACTGCAACCATGCCCGGCAATATATTCTTCATGTCGGCTTCGCCAGAACGCCGCCTAATAGGTGGCTTATCGTCTTTCATGCTGCCCTTTATTGTTACTCTTCCTACGTAGTCGTTTCTGTTCCATAATTTAAAGCTCGAATTCTTAGTTCTAGGATTCGGTAAAATGTTGAAAAATTCGGTAAAATTTTGGCTCTGCACCCCCCACCAAAAATGCACTTACGACGCCCCTGCGTACCGTAGACTACTACCCGATGAAAATTTTTTCTCAAAACAGTAGTATTTAGTTGTACGAAAAAGTGGCATTCACTACGAACTGCTTATACGTCGAGGCAACCGTGTTGCTGCATTCTACTGCATGCTTCAATTAGCAAGACTGGATGCTAGTATAGCAAGACAATATGGATACTACTGCTTAACACTGGCCCAGTCTGAAGCACATTAAATGATAGTATTCGCTACTATTACATAACAATACATGCAACTTTTTCGTACAACTATCATACAACTACGCAGGCTACAAATTTTTCATCGGGAGTTCACACGGTAAAAATGGTCATTATAAATAACATTAATATCTTACTTGAGATGCCAGAAGAGGAAATGTCCAATTTTCTGGTCCACTAAGCCCCTATACAAGAGGAACTTGAACAAGTCGTTCTCCAGATATGGTTCGTACTTGAGTGTCTGGACGAGCTGAAGGAGGTACTGCAAAGCGAATGTATTCATAAGAGCAAGATATATAATACGACCAGGCGGAGTCGAATAGATTACGCGGTTTTCAGTTTTTTTTCAGTTTTATTCATAAAGAATAATAAACACCATTAACTCTTTTTGGCCCCACCATAAGGCCTGGCAATGGGCTGGGCGTATTCTTTATTCATACAATCTTAAGGGAAACAAACCAAACAAATCAAAAAAAGGAGAGAAAAAAGAAGAAGAAGAAAAAAAGAATACAGACATAACAAACTGACAAGAAAAATCCACTAACAAGCGATCTTCCATCAACAAAGCACCCTTGCCCCCCCCCCCAAAAAAAAGGAAAGAAAAAAGGAACGTCATAATTCGTTGCCTCGTGACATTACAATTCGTTACCTCTACCAACATGTCATCACAGTAGAGCACCAGAGAAGAACAGTTGAGAGTAAGAATTGGTTGTTTCACATTGGGACGTCACAGAGGTGGGTCATGCGCGCCTTCCACGATGTTTTCCTCTCAATACGCAGCGGCTAAGGGGAAAGTAGACGGGCGTCTCAACTCAAAGCTCAGCAAGTAGCTCTAGCTCTGCTCAATTTTTTCGGGTTATTCAGAATCGGTGCATGGGACCAAAGGTAGAGGTTCTTGGCTTATTTGTTCTTGATACGGGTAACATAGTATTATGCGCACAGTAGCGCGAAACAGCCTCCTGGGAATGGGCGGCCGGAGGTGAGGATTGCCGTTTTACCCAAATTTGAGACTGATGCAGATCTTTTGGTCCTGATAGTTTCGCTAATGAGAACGCTGTACGTGCGCTGTTCTGAGTAATACAACTACAATAGGCTAACATAGGCTTCTGTTTGGAACCCCACGATGCCTTTGGCTGTTTCAAAGCGCATTCTGATCCGTTATCGGGAGCATACGTTTATAACATGTGCAAATATGGGTTTATTCAAGATGAAGAGTATTAGTACTATTTGTGGGGTAGACTATATCTGGTCGAAACTCAGACCACATCGGGACCACTGTTTCCCCCCTCTGCCCTTCGAACAAGCCCTTGAGAAACTGAATTTATCACCGCTAAAAGTCCAGTTTGAAAAACTGATTTTTCAGTTTGGCAAATCTATCCTAGCCAATACGAGCCACCGGTCACTGCTACTGGAAACAGCCTCTCTTAATAATCGAACTCGATTGCAAAATAAACTTCTACCCCCTAAAATCCGCTCTAATCGTTACGGGAACCCGTTTGTGCCTTTTTTTACTTCGGTGTTCAATGCTGAGTCGTAGTGTATGTCTGTTTCAGGGGCGTAATTTCGTCAAAATCCAGGGGGGGGGGGGGGGGGCAAAGTTGGAGCCGATTTTCCCAAGTCAAATAAAAATGAGCAGTTTTATTTCAAGAGGAAAAACGTAATTAAAACAAAGAAACAAAGAGATATTTTACTAATCGACCGAGGCGAAACGACGCTTCTTCAAATTCGCGAAACTGTCCACTGCGCGATTGACGTCAAGCTTCTTCGCTTTTTCAGGTTGGGTATGTATGACCAAAAGGTCACTTCGTCGGTCGTCTGACATGGACGTGCGAAGATACGTTTTTACCAGAGCAGTTTGCTCTGGTTATTACGCGTTTTAAATTATCAATCAGAACATTTGTATTTACTTACCTCTGAACAGGCAGCGTCTTCATCGGTCCTTAACCTTTTGCTAGTTTGTTGCTTCGCTTTAAAAAAATCTGATATTTTTTGCTCATCTTCGTTTGAATTGATTCAACACCCCGGGGTATACTGCACTATTCCAACATAAAAGTGCGCTTAGCGCTTTTTACACCCTAGCTTGCTTTCGTTCTGGCTCAGAAAACCGGTTTCTCCAGAGATTTTTGAGTCTCTCCGATGCAGACTAAACGTGTTTAACCCTGAATAACGCATGCATATCGCTATAAAAGTTTCAAGGCTTCAGTGTTCTAATTTTACCATAAAGTCAAAGGTATACTAAAGAAAACCGCTCTGTTTCTGTGGATGCTTGAATTCTGTAGGCCTATCTTAGTTTCGACGAGTTTCGAAGACGCTAAATTCCAGATGGGAACTGGGGGGGGGGGGGGGCAGTTCCCCCCCCCCCCTGCCCCATAGAAAATTACGCACCTGTCTGTTATTCATATGCTTGTTATTTATAATTTGTAAGAAACTGAATTTAATTATGCTATGATAGTTTCTAAATATACGGATCTCTCTCTCTCTGAACCATCACAACTAATATAACCGCCACTTTTGTCGTCATGCTCTTCTGAACTGAGGACGAGTCCAGCATTTCTGTCATTTGAAGAAACTTGACAGCTCCTTCAGACGTCCCTCTTCATCCACGACTAGCTTTATAAGTAACTGCCAGCAGACTGTGAAAATGAATTAATACGCACCTTGGATAATTCATCATTTGAGAAAGACTGGTCGAGCCACTTCACGGCTGTACTTCGGACCTGTGGCTCAGCGTATTTGCAGTCGAGAAGCTCGAGCGAGACTTCTCTACTTACACGAGGCCACTCTTTCAGCAGTATGATCACCTGAAACAATCCTGAGACAATACTGACTAAAGGGATCTGGTACCGAAAAAGGATTACTCCTATAACTCCTTTTTGGATCGAACGAACTACACCCTCCCACCGAAACAATGGCGCCCCTGATAGATTTATATTCTGTCTACACAGAAGGAAAAAGCAAAAGTTTTTTTTAAATTAATCATTATCGGCTAGAGCAGATTGTTAAGCTTGAACTCAATCTTGTGAGAAAGCCTCGATGAATGAATGAATAAATAAATTCTACGAATTCCGTCGCGATGTGATAATTGCCTACAGCTTTGATGAAACTAAGTAACTATAAGCAAAAAAACAAAACACAATGAGTGGAATCTAGTATAAGCAAGACGTCTCCACATTCCAGTTCAGAGCCACGATACGATTTAGTTCCTATACTAATCTTATGGACTGCTCCGATCTGCCAGGACTAATTATAACACTAATGTTATTATAATGCACTAATTATAATCGCTAGTGCAGCCACAGGTTGGGTCTTTTCCAGTTTTGGCTAAGATCATTTCGTAAACCACACTGGCCTGACAACTCGGTCTTCAACAGACTTCTTAAAGATTTTTACTTTTAGATTAAGGCCAATGGTAATAATCGGAGAAGACCAAGTTCGTATTTGACAGTGCAAAACGGATACGCCAGCTGAATTTCAACAAGTTCCGCTATATTCAGATATCCGTTTTGCGCTGTCACATATTCAGATATGGATTCAGCATATGGTTTACCTTATAGCCTGCGTCGTATCTCCTTCCTTCTTTACCGTACTGCTGCCCAACTTCCGGTTTCGGCCGGATTCCGGGCAAACTACTTGTCTGGCAAAAAACCAAAGCTCAAAAACGAATTCAGCATGTCTCCTTACCCCTACATCCAACCTCTAATCACCTTCAGATTAAATTTTTACTTTTAACAAATTTTCCGGTTTCAGCCGGATTCCGAGCGATCTATACGTCAGGTCATAAAATGATTGTCATATACGAATTCAGCATGTCTTCTTACCCGCAAATCGAACATCTTATCAAATTTAGATAAAACTTTTACTTTAAACAAATTCTCCGGTTTCGGCCGGATTCCGGCCGAACTAGTTTTCCGGCGTGAAAATAAATTTCATATTCGGACTCAGCACATCTCCTTGCCCCCAAATCAAACCTCTAATCAACTTCATATTAAACTTTTCCTTTTCACAAATTTTCCGGTTTTCGCCGGATTCCGGGTGAACTATTTGTCCAGCGAGAAAATAAATTTCATATTCGAATTCAGCATGTCTCCTTACCCCTAAATCGACTATCTCAATAGCTTTGAATTTTTTTTTTCCCTTAATCTGAAACCCCTCCCCCACCCTCAAATATAGGGCTACAGAGCCCATCTTCGAACTTGACCTGTACTTTGACCCAAAAGATCCTCTCACCAAGTTTCATCAAAATATCTCAATCCCCTCAAGAGTTATTGTGCGGACAGACGGACAACTTTTGCGATGTCATAGGTATCCCTCCACTTACGTTTTCGGATCCCAAAAACAAAGAACAAGAGCTGTAAGCTCATATGGCACTTACATGGGTCAAGATGATTTGATTGATCAACAGGGGCGTCACGACTGGGGGGGGGGGACGCCCCCCCCCCCCCCAATGCTGCCGGCGAGTCGGTAAAAAAATACAAATCGTCGCGAAGCGCCTCGATTTTTCGTCAAAACAGTCGATTTTTTTCATGAAAAAAGTCATTTTTTCTGAAAAATGGTCGATTTTTCGTCAAAATAGTCGGTTTTTCTGAAAATCAGTCGATTTTTTCAAAAATGTAATTTTTGTTGCTGAAAACAGTCGTTTTTTCTGTAGAAGAAGTGGGTAAAAATTACCAGCCAGTCGGTAAATGCCTCGCCCCCCCCCCCAAACATTTTGGATAGTAACGCCTCTGTTGATCAAAAGTAAGTTTCGACTTTGCGGTTGAGATGCGCACTCTAAGGGAGCTGGAACTTCATTTGTAAGCAAAACCCTTGAGGCAAAACTGCTAATGGGCTGATGGGCATCACGAAAATGCAAATATTGCTTAAAAGTATTTTTTTTACTTTGCGGTCAAGACTGGTACTTTAAGGAATCATCGGATTTTGGAAGTAGCAATTTCTAAGCAAATGTTGTTGAGTCTCCAATATTCCAGCGAAGTTTCATCGTCCTAGCACATCTGGAAGTACCTTAACGCGCGATCACCGGAATCCCAGCCCCCCCCCCCTCCTCCAACTCCACCCACAATAACCGGAGCCAATCCGGTTCTGTAAATGATTAATCCAGAGCATCTGTTTGTCATTCCCACGAAGTTCGATCCAGATCACACCAGTCTAAGCGGGTCAAGTATTATCCGCCCTCCCCCCAATAATTGCCGGATGTCCGGAAATGAAAAAGGTCACCAGAGACAAATGTCCTCTGTTTAATTATTAAATTTCACTCGAATCCGATCACCCGTTCCAAAGTTACGCATGACTCAATATTCCGGATTCCCCTCCCTCAACTCCCCCCCCCCCCAAGATTATCAAATCGAGGATTTTTTTTTTATTCCAAGTCAGTTTGACCGGGTCCCTGATATGCCTTCCAAGTTTCGTCGTGAAAATCCCCCAAAAAACGGAATTCCGGGAAACCCCCTCCCCCCCCCCCCCTCAAGTGTCCGGATCCAGTCAAATTATGTAAAAGATTTACATGGACCAGATGTTTGTTCTTCCCAGCAAGTTTCACTCCGATACCATCATTCTAACCGTTTCTCGAGATTTCCGGTCCACCCCCCCCCCCCAGCTCCCCCGCGGTGCACGTAGCCAATCCGATTCAGTAAATGACTTACCTAGAGCATCTGTTTGTTCTTCCCACAAAGTTCCATCCTGATCCCTCCATTCTAAACGGGTCACGTATTTCCCCCCCCCCCCATAGTTGCCGGATCCGGTCCGGATATGAAAAAAATCATCGGAGAAATGTCCTCTGTTCAGTTCTTAAATTTCACTCGAATCCGATCACCCATTCCAAAATTACGCATGACTGAAAATTTCGGATTCCCCTCCCTCCACTCCCCCCACCATTATCTGATCGACAAAATTTTTATTTTGAAGTCAGTTTGATTGGGTCCCTGATGTGCCTGCCAAGTTTCATCGTGAAAATCCCCACAACCACCATCACCGGAATTCCGGGACCCCCCCCCCCCCCATAAGTGTCCGGATCCAGTACAATCGTCTAAAGGACTTATCTAGAGCAGATGCTTGTTCTTCCCAGCAAGTTTCACTCCGATCCCTGCATTCCAACCGTTTCTTGAAATTTCCGGTCTCCCCCCCCCCAACTCCCCGCTGGCCACCGAATCCGGTCAAGACTTTAAACGGGAGATTACAGATATATATTCTATTCACTTATGAAGTTTCGTTACAATCCGATCATCCGTTCGAAAGTTACACACTTCTCAATTCCCCTGCCCTCCACCCCCCCCCCCCAAAATGGTCGGATCAGAAAACTGATTATTTCTAAGTTTGTTTGATCGGGTCACTGATATGCCTGCCAAGTTTCATGGTCCTAGCACAACTGGAAGTACCCTAACTCGAAAAAGTGTGACAAAATGCCCTAAATTTTCAAGTTTCCAGCGCCCCCACTTCCCCGCATATGGTCGGATCGGGAAACTGATTATTTCCAGGTTAGTTTGGTCGGGTCCCTGATATTCCTGCCAAGTTTCATAGTCCTAGCTCATCTGGAAGTACCCTCACTCGAAAAAGTGTGACAAAATGCCCTAAATTTTCAAGTTTCCAGCGCCCCAACTCCCCCGCATATGGTCGGATCGGGAAACTTATTATTTCCAGGTTACTTTGGTCAGGTTCCTGATATTCCTGCCAAGTTTCATAGTCCTAGCTCGTCTGGAAGTACCCTAACTCGAAAAAGTGTGACAAAATGCCATAAATTTTCAAGTTTCGAGCGCCCCCACTCCCCCGCAAATGGTCGGATCGGGAAACTGATTATTTCCAGGTTCGTTTGGTCGGGTCCTGATATTCCTGCCAAGTTTCATTGTCCTAGCTCATCTAGAAGTACCCTAACTCGGAAAAAAGTGACAAAATGCTCTAAATTTTCAAGTTTCCAGCGCCCCGCACTCCCCCCCCCCCCCATATGGTCGGATCGGGAAACTGATTATTTCCAGGTTAGTTTGGTCGGGTCCCTGATATGCCTGCCAAGTTTCATTGTCCTAGCACATCTGGAAGTACCCTAACTCGGACATGTGGGACAAAAAACAGTATTCATTCAGCATTCATTCAGCGCTCGCCGGAGACGGTCGCGTTAAATAAGTGCTCTGACGAGTTTCCAAGTGAGACGGTGAGCCGAGTGATGCAACTGTAATCAGTTATTTTCACGCGGATATATAGCAATAGTTATGAATCAAGCAACACAGCAAGCAATTGACAACTTGTCAAAATTGTTAAATGGAAAACTGGACTCGATCCTCCAAAAGCAGTCGGTTCTTGAATCAAAGATCGACAAGTTTGGAACTGAATTAGCGCAGCTGCAAGCCGACGGTGTTAAAAAAGACAAGAGAATTGATACCCTTGAAAATACGCTAAGTGCTGAACAAAAAAAAATTCAAGGATTGGAGAAACAACTGTTGTCTCTTGAGGTTAAGGACCGAAGCCTTAATCTGTTAATACATGGTCTACCTGATGAACAGTTGAACCAATCAGTTGAATCCAACTTCAGAAATTTAATAACGGACAAGCTGGCCATTCACTCTTCAATAGCAGTTACCAAATGCTACCGCATAGTTTCCCGAAAAGCAAACGTCACAAGCCGAACTCATTCAAAAAAGTCGCCGCGCAGTAATCCGATCTTGGTGAGGGTTGCGCATGATAAGGATCTACAATTAATCATGCAAAGCATTGGAAAATTAAACAAGAGCTGTAAGCTCATATGGCACTTGCATGTGTCAAGATGATTTGATTGATCAAGAGTGAGTTTCGACTTTGCGGTTGAGATGCGCGCTATAAGGGAACTGGAACTTCATTTGTAAGCAAAACCCTTGAGGTAAAACTGCTAATGGGCTGATGGGCATCACGAAAATGCATATAATGCTTAAAAGTATTTTTTTTACTTTGCGGTCAAGATTGGTACTTTAAGGAATAATCGGATTTGGGAAGTAGCAATTTCTAAGCAAATGTTGTTGAGTTTCCAATATTCCAGCGAAGTTTCATCGTCCTAGCACATCTGGAAGTACCTTAACGCGCGATCACCGGAATCCCAGACCCCCCTCCCCCTCCTCCAACTCCACCCACAATAACCGGAGCCAATCCTGTTCTGTAAATGATTAATCCAGAGCATCTGTTTGTCATTCCCACGAAGTTCGATCCAGATCACACCAGTCTAAGCGGGTCAAGTATTTTCCGCCCTCCCCCCGATAATTGCCGGATTCGGTCCGGAAATGAAAAAGGTCACAAGAGAAAAATGTCCTCTGTTTAATTATTAAATTTCACTCGAATCCGATCACCCGTTCCAAAGTTACGCATGACTCAATATTCCGGATTCCCCTCCCTCAACTCCCCCCCCCCCCAAGATTATCATGTCGAGGATTTTTTTTTTATTCCAAGTCAGTTTGACCGGGTCCCTGATATGCCTTCCAAGTTTCGTCGTGAAAATCCCCCAAAAACGGAATTCCGGGATACCCCTCCTCCCCCCCCCCCTCAAGTGTCCGGATCAAGTCAAGTTATGTAAAAGATTTATATGGACCAGATGTTTGTTCTTCCCAGCAAGTTTCACTCCGATACCATCATTCTAACCGTTTCTCGAGATTTCCGGTCCACCCCCCACCCCACCCCACCCAGCTCCCCCGCGGTGCACGTAGCCAATCCGATTCAGCAAATGACTTACCTAGAGCATCTGTTTGTTCTTCCCACAAAGTTCCATCCCGATCCCCCCCATTCTAAACGGGGCACGTATTTCCCCCCCCCCCAATAGTTGCCGGATCCGGTCCGGATATGAAAAAAATCATCGGAGAAATGTCCTCTGTTGAATTCTTAAATTTCACTCGAATCCGATCAACCATTCTAAAATTACGCATGACTGAAAATTTCGGATTTCCCTCCCTCCACTCCCCCCACCATTATCTGATCGACAAAATTTTTATTTTGAAGTCAGTTTGATTGGGTCCCTGATATGCCTGCCAAGTTTCATCGTGAAAGTCCCCAAAACCACCATCACCGGAATTCCGGGACCCCCCCCCCCCCCCATAAGTGTCCGGATCAAGTACAATGGCCTAAAGGACTTATCTAGAGCAGATGCTTGTTCTTCCCAGCAAGTTTCACTCCGATCCCTCCATTCTAACCGTTTCTTGAAATTTCCGGTCTCCCCCCCCCCAACTCCCCCCTGGCTACCGAATCCGGTCAAGACTTTAAACGGGACATTACAGATATATATTCTGTTCAGTTATGAAGTTTCATTACAATCCGATCATCCGTTCGAAAGTTACACACTTCTCAATTTCCCGGATTCCCCTGCGGATTCCCCTCCCTCCACTCCCCCACCATTATCTGATCGACAATATTTTTATTTTGAAGTCAGTTTGATTGGGTCCCTGATATGCCTGCCAAGTTTCATCGTGAAAATCCAAAAAACCACCATCACCGGAATTCCGGCCCCCCCCCCATAAGTGTCCGGATCCAGTACAATGGTCTAAAGGACTTATCTAGAGCAGATGCTTGTTCTTCCCAGCAAGTTTCACTCCGATCCCTCCATTCTAACCGTTTCTTGAAATTTCCGGTCTCCCCCCCCCCAACTCCCCCCTGGCTACCGAATCCGGTCAAGACTTTAAACGGGACATTACAGATATATATTCTCTTCAGTTATGAAGTTTCATTACAATCCGATCATCCGTTCGAAAGTTACACACTTCTCAGTTTCCCGGATTCCCCTGCCCTCCCCCCCCCCAAAATGGTCGGATCAGAAAACTGATTATTCCTAATTTTGTTTGGTCGGGTCTCTGATATGCCTGCCAAGTTTCATGGTCCTAGCACAACTGGAAGTACCCTAACTCGAAAAAGTGTGACAAAATGCCCTAAATTTTCAAGTTTCCAGCGCCCCGCACTCCCCCCCATATGGTCGGATCGGGAAACTGATTATTTCCAGGTTAGTTTGGTCGGGTCCGTGATATTCCTGCCAAGTTTCATTGTCCTAGCTCATCTGGAAGTACCCTCACTCGAAAAAGTGTGACAAAATGCCCTAAATTTTCAAGTTTCCAGCGCCCCAGCTCCCCCGCATATGGTCGGATCGGGAAACTTATTATTTCCAGGTTACTTTGGTCAGGTCCCTGATATTCCTGCCAAGTTTCATTGTCCTAGCTCATCTGGAAGTACCCTAACTCGAAAAAGTGTGACAAAATGCCCTAAATTTTCAAGTTTCGAGCGCCCCCACTCCCCCGCATATGGTCGGATCGGGAAACTGATTATTTCCAGGTTCGTTTGGTCGGGTCCCTGATATTCCTGCCAAGTTTCATTGTCCTAGCTCATCTAGAAGTACCCTAACTCAGAAAAAAAGTGACAAAATGCCCTAAATTTGCAAGTTTCCAGCGCCCCGCACTCCCCCCCCATATGGTCGGATCGGGAAACTGATTATTTCCAGGTTAGTTTGGTCGGGTCCCTGATATGCCTGCCAAGTTTCATTGTCCTAGCACATCTGGAAGTACCCTAACTCGGATATGTGGGACAAAAAAACTCGGACCGACCGACAGACCGACAGACCGACAGACCGACAGACGGAATTGTGATCGGTATATGGCACTTGAGCCAGAGGCTGCAAGTGCCATAAAAACACTGGCATCACAATTTGCACGGATTTGCCACCGGCACTGAATTCAATTCGAAGTGACTGTTTAGCCAAAGGAAAGCAAATGAAAGAATCCGGAGCAATCATGGCGTCACGTGTGAAACATAAAGGAATTGAAGTATGGTTGGAGATCAAGAGACATGGTGCTAGCACGTGGGAAAAGTTCAGTGATGATAGTTCAGAATCGTTCTAATACGATTTTCAGTTTTTCATTATATTGTGATAAAGAGATAAGAATCGGGTTGTTTAATTTTGTATTCCGCAGTGGAAAAAAAAAGAAAAGAAAATAGGATGTTTTCAGTCCGTTTTTTTGCGGGCAGATGTCGTTGGGGTACGTACCCAGAGAGTCTCGGGGTTTTTCTATGTTTCTTTCTCACCCTTTTGGTTTATTTTTCTTCAGTGAGGATTAATCGTTTCAGATATACTCTATTTCCGAAGTTCATTTTAGTTTCTGTTTGCCTTCGTTATTTTTGTTTATTCCATGTAAATCAGGTTCAGCTTTGCTCTCGTTTTCTACTTCAGTTGCGCTTTAGACTGATTATGCGAAGAATAATCCGTTCATCGCTGAGAATTGCCGCGAATTCTCACCACTTTTCCAGGTTAGACTTGCGCCTCCAGTTGGTAAGTTTTTTTGGATTATAGTAATGGACCTAGCGGGGAGTGCGATCGACTGGCTGCGCTTGAGGGGGGACCACTCGATTTAAATACTTTTGTAAAAAAGATTGGAATTGAAGAAAAAGATGGGAATAAAATGTTTGAGGTAAATTATAAATGTAAATATATTATTCCGGAGATGGCTTCCAAAGTTAATTGCTCGTCTGATCTTAGGCTTGCTTTTCTGAACTGTCAGGGACTAATGAGCAGTTACGACCACCTATCATCATTTTTGCCAAATTGCTCTGTTGATATTTTTGGTGCATGCGAAACTTTTCTAACGGATGGGACAGCTGCAATCAGCAATATTCAAGGGTATGCGCGTGTGAACAAAATGAGAAATAATCGGAAACAAGGCGGACTAGCTATTTATCTGAGAGATGGAATACCGTTTAAAATCCTAACAGATTATGATTATCTGTATGAAGAAATGGAGTTTGAGTTTATTGTGATTGAGATAAATTTAGGAAAGGAACGATTAACATGCTGCGTTATATACAGGCCTCCGAGCTCGAGCCCCAGACGTTTTATATCTAAAGCTGAAGAACTGCTAAATTCGATTCAGAATAAAAATATGAAAAGTATAGTAATGGGTGATTTTAATATTGATTTGTACGAGATGAACAAAAATGAAAAAAATATGAATTCGATTGTTGTTGATTGGATGTCTGTACTGCTGGAAAATTATCTATTGCCGGCTTGTACAATTCCGACGCGTATAACTAAAACGTGTGCTTCACTAATCGACAACATTTGCACTGATTTAACTGTGAAGTCATGTAAAGTAATTATTCATGATACTTCAGACCATTGCCTATTGCTTACTGATGTAACGGTTAAGTCGAAGCCTCAGAAAGGTCATCCAAGTCGCTCAAGGGTTATTAATAAGACAAGTGTGGAAAAGCTAAAAGGCCTTCTTTCATCTACCGATTTCAATGAATGTCTTAATGCTCAAGACATAGACGTCTCTACTGATTCGTTTTTGAATAAATTTACTACAGCTCTTGATAAAGCATGCCCGGCACAATCTAAGAGACAAAGAGACCGTCAACCAAAGAAACCATGGGTAACTCCTGGTCTTTTGCGTTGCATAAGACGTAAAAATAAATTATTTCGGAACTTTGTTAAGGATCCAACAGATGAGAAGCAATCCAGATTCAAAGAATACAAGAATATTCTTACCAAATTATTAAGACGGGCAAAGATAAGTTTTTATGATCAAGCGTTCTCCAAAGCCGAAGGATCTCCCAAACGTACTTGGGCGTTGATAAACCAACACCTAGGGAAGACACCAAGCCGCAGTACCTTACCCGATGAGATGCGATCCCCCCATTTGAATTCCACCGTGTCTGGCAAGCGTGAAGTTGCCGAACTGCTAAAAATACACTTCTCCCAGATTGGCGAGATTACTTCCAAGTCCTCATCCACGGATGACAATGCACCTTCGCGTAACTTCCGTGAATTTCTACCTCCATCCAGTGAGAAATCAATGTTCATGACACCAGTTATTGCTGAAGAATTAATATCTACTGCTAAGCTACTGAAAAACGGCTCCTCCCAAGCCATGGACGGTACTTCAACTGAACTTCTAACAGCAATTATGCCTGTTATAGTGGATGTACTAGTGCATATAGTGAATTTATGCTTTAAAGAAGGTGTCTTTCCTAAGAGCCTCAAAGGTGCGAGAATAATAGCCCTGCATAAAGGAGGCGATCCGGCTGACCCATCAAACTACCGCCCGATTTCCATACTTTCGGCATTTTCGAAGGTAATTGAGAGATGCATGTATAATAGAATTGTAAAGTTTCTAAATGCTCAAGGATTTTTCAGCCCTTCCCAATTTGGATTTAGACGCAATCATTCAACGGAACACGCGATTCATAGGGTAACCCAATTCGTCCATGACGTTCTCGACAGTGGTGAGATCCCCGCTTCTATCTTTGTAGATATCAAAAAGGCATTCGACACTCTTTCGCACTCTATTCTACTGAAAAAGCTAGATAGATATGGTATAAGAGGACCAGCAAATCAGCTCATCGAATCTTATTTGCACAACCGAACGCAATATGTGGATGGAGGCGATGTAGAGTCTTCTGAGGTGATGCAGTCCAATCTTGTTGGAGTTCCCCAGGGATCAATATTAGGCCCTCTACTATTTCTAATTTATATAAATGATCTTGCTGATGCGTTGAAGAACTTGGGCCTCACTGTTCTCTTCGCCGACGATACCGCACTTAACTTAAAAGCCACCGATGAAGCGAATCTGAAAAGTAAGCTTGCCAATTCAGCCCTTCAGCTAATGGATTGGTTTCACAGTAACAGCTTATGCGTCAACTGGGATAAAACCAAATTTATGATTTACTCTCGGTCCAAGCAAACGTTTCCCGAATTGAAAATTGTAGCCATGGATGGCAAAATCCCGATGAAAAGAACCAGCAACATAAGATATCTGGGTGTATTGCTGGACTCAACGCTATCATTCAAAAACCACATAGAAAAAATACGAATAACACTAAGCCGGAATGTTGGAATTATGAGATGCTTGCGACACTCACTACCATATCACGCAATGAGAAGTATATATTTTTCCCTGGTACAATCATATCTGAACTACTGTGCACTGTCGTTCATGAATACATTCAAGACACACTGGAATCCACTACAGATTCTGCAGAATAAAGCACTAAGGGTCCTAGTTAACTATCTGCCTTTACCTTCAGCCTACCCAAAGTCATCCCATACGAAGAGCATGTACAAATTCTTACAGATACTTCCAGTTTCACTTACTGTGCCCTATGCGTCTGTGCTTCTGTCAGCGAAGCACTTGAAGGGTTTGCTTCCATCGCTATTTTATATACTTGATCTTCTACCCCTATCATCCACCCATAATCATAACACCCGGCAAACAGATTTGGTTAGGCAGCCTTTGATCAGATGTGAGCGGTCGCGATTTTCATTGAGGAATAGTATGATAATCAGTTATAATAAATATAATAGTAAGATCCAGGTTGGTTCTTCTGTAGAATTAATAAAGAAGAAATTTAAAGAAATAATGATTATGAATTATTAAATTTATTTATGATAAAGAGTGGTTTTCTCCTCTTGAATGGTCCGGAAGGTTGCATTCCCTTGCAAAGGTCCACAGGATTGAAAAGTTGGAGGTGCAAGTCTGGTCTGGTGAATGTGGTATTTGTTATTTATGTTGTATTTATGGTATTGCGGATGATTACTCGTTACTTATTTAAGTTAAACTGTTTTTTTCATTGTATGTTGTTCCCGAGCATTCGAGATGCCTCTCTGCCGGGAAAGAAGTGTTATTTATTTTATAAATTTTTTACGTAAATATATAAACCTGAACCTGAACCTGAACCTGAACTCGGACCGACCGACAGACCGACAGACGGAATTGTGATCGGTATATGGCACTTGAGCCAGAGGCTGCAAGTGCCATAAAAACAGGAGAAAATGGAATTTTTAAGGCCAATTAAATACTGAAATAAAAAGCGAATATTTCGGGAAGACAACCGCCTCCCTTCTTCGTCGCAGACGGAAAATTTCGAGGAAAAACGCCAAAACGTAGATGAAGATCAACAAACAAGAAAACCAAAACAAAGCGAGAAACCAACAACCAAACGAAAATGGAAACCAAAATTGTAAGAACTCAAAAGCCTAAATTAAACAACAAGCCACTCACCCATACCTGCAAATAACAATTATAAGACTGTACTCGCTCGTTATTAGCGAGTGACAAAACCCCATTTTCGCCTAGTTTTCTTTGGGTTTTTGGGATCCCAAGACGTAAGACATACCTATGACATCGCAAAAGTTGGCCGTCTGTCTGTCCGTCTGTCCGCACGATAACTCTCGAAGGGATTGAGATATTTTGATGAAACTTGGTGGGAGGATTCTTTGGGTCAAAGTACAGGTCAAGTCCGAAGATGTGCTGTGTAGCCCTATATTTGAGGGTGGGGGAGGGGGTTCAAATTAAGGGACAAACAAAATATTTGTAAACGGCTAATGTGATAGTCGATTATGGGGTAAGAAGACATGCTGAGCACGATGGTGAAAACCATTTTCTTGCCTGACAAGTAGTTCGGCCGGAATCTGGCGAAAACTGGAAAGTTGGTTAGAAGTAAAAGTTTCATTTGAAGTTGATTAAATGTTCGATTTAAGGGTAAAAAGACATGCTGAACAAGATGATGAAAACCATTTTCTCCCCGGACAATTAGTTCGCCAGGAATCCGGCCAAAACCGGAAAGTTTGTTTAAAGCGAAAGTTTTATCTGAAGTTGATTAGATGGCAGATTTAGGGGTATGAAGAGACGCTGAGTCTATATTTGACAATCATTTTTTACCCGTACATATAGTTAGTCCGGAATCCGGTTGTAACCTGAATTTTTTTTAAGTCAAAGTTTTATTTAAAGTTGATTAGATGTTTTTTATAGGGATAAAGAGATCCGCTGGATTCGTTTCTGAATTTTCTTTTTTTTGCTGGACTAGTAGTTCGCTCGGAATTCGGGCGAAACCGGAAATTTGGCAGAAGTAAAGCAGGAAGCTTCGGCCAGTATCGTCAAAATAGATATGGCTTATAGAGGTATATCTGAACACGGTTTTCTCTGATGATTAGTCTGGCGAAGACTGAATCTGGCAAAGGCAAGACCCAATTGTTCGGATCAATTATTAGATTTTTGGGATCCCACCGAAACCTTTGGTCTTGTTTTTCGTGACGCATTGGGCTCTATTGACAGATCGGAATAAGCGTTCCATCCGGTCGTATTTGTATCGATTCTGTAAGTTCTTGTTAGGCCTACCCTCTGGACTAGAAACTCGTGGATTAATGAAAGATATGGCATTGCTGACCCATACAGGGCCGTCCAAGTTCGGCTCTCTCGTTATGCCCGCTCTCTTAGCAAGCAAGAACAACTCCCTATACGGTGCGATGGTGCTAGTGAGGGTGTCCCACGTTACTTACCGTAGTTACTGCGCATGACGTTATGGATCCTGGCTTTTTGCCGTCAAGGCTGGAACGATTTTTCTATTTCAGCAGAATATCATGCCACGGGTGAATCCGACCAATCATCTTACAGAGATGCGTAGTTACCATGCTCCCGAGCATGGTCAGCAAATAGTTACTATTTCTAGAAGATTGGACCGTCAGCGTAGTAACTTTTTACGAGGTTGGAACGAAAACAGTAACTAATAGTTACTATTGTTAGAAGGGTGGAACATTCTTTTTAGTTATCTTTCTGGCTTAGTTATTATCTTCTTATTCATGTTCTCTAATTGTGTTCTATTTTTTTACTTTTTCTTCTTTTTCCTCTATACTCCGCTTTTTTTACTGTGTCAAGTGTAGTGGGCCAATAAAATAAATTCATTAGTTACTCGAAAATCTATAAACCACGACTCAAAACGGATACGGTAAGTCGGATAGAATATTCTTCAGCGATGTTTCGGCCCTTTTAAGGGCCAAACTCTCGCTGAAGAATATCACGGCTGACTTATCAATTCTAAGTCATATTTTATCTACGATTTATCATGATTTGATGATGATATTATGATTATCCTGACATTCTATCATGATTTTATCTATGAGGGTCCCGCTTGATGACTTCTTTGGTGGTCAGCAGAGCTTGCTTGACATCTGTCTGGATGATGTTCTTGTATTATTTACACCCAATAATCATCACAATCACCAAAGTTGAACTAAAACTCTGCTAGGATATGTGTTCAATTACTCTCGTCCAGTAAACAAAAGCTGGGCACCTCCCTGACGATGGGAGTTTCGGACTACCATTCAGTCTAAGAAGTTTTTCTTTTCTGTTCATTAACTAGCTATCTACTACCTCTGTGTAATGAATGCTGAAGAAGCTCTGAACTGGTAAAAAGCCAATTCCAACGGACAATCAGCACAGGATGATGGCTCTGGTCCAGCCAGCCACAAACCCCTGATTTTCGGATACCCTATGCCAAACGCCGGGTATATCTAGCGTTTGACATACCCTATGCCTAACGCTGGATAGGCTATGCCGAATGCTGGATACTGCAACCCAGTAAAATATTGATGATTTGAGTGAAGCTCAGAAATCAACCAATCAGAATTCATCTATAGTGAGGTAGGTCAAGATTAGGGTACCAGCTGCTATCCAGCGTTTGGCATAGGGTATCCAGTGTTAAGCATAGGCTATGCCAAATGCTAGATATACCCAGCCTTTGGCATAGGGTATCCAGAAATCATGGGTTTGTGGTTGACTGCTCTGGTCCTACCTGAGATACTTCATCGCGATTATTCCATTTGACTGAATCCAGAAGCTTCGTCAAAGCGTCCGGAAGCTTCGCCTGGCACTCCTTTCGGTAGTGCCAGAGAAGATCCTTTTCTTGTTCAGACATGTCGCTGAGGGGGTCCCGCTTGATGACTTCTTTGATGGTCAGCAGAGCTTGCTTGACATCTGTCTGGATGATGTTCTTGTTACTCTGAAACAAGGCAAAAGTCAGAGCTTGGACAAAAACAAGAAAAGATGAATGCGACGAATACAATTTGCTGTCAATAGCTGAACAGCCCTATTTTTCGACTTACCATGGTTTTTACATGTCAGGTTTCAACCGGGTTGTTTACAGTTTAGCTTAAAAATTGCCACAATAGCAAAAGCTAAGAATAGGCAACAAAAAGCATATGAACTTAAAGTTCATTAGGTTTTAAATTATTTCACGCGCCAGCTTGTGCATTTCGACTGTTTGACATGTTTAATTCGTAATTGTGCATTTATATGTTTTTAATATTTATTCCTGGAATGACGGGAACAACTATCGGCTGCGTCCGGCTACGGTTTTTTATAATAAATGATATTAGCTTAGCCTTATAATATTGGCGGCTTTGTTGACGGGGTTTTGCAGACGGATGGCGGTATTCTTTTTTGCGAGACCACACGTAGTTGTATAGTTGTGTCTTTTCTGTGGCTCAGATGAATCAGGCGATACTTGTGACGAGATTCCTTTCGTCTTCTTATAGCTATGTTTTAGCCTATAAGTTGGTGATCTGTATGAGAGGTCCACTTTGTATGGGCACATATCGTGAAAGTGTGCCAGTTATGTTGAAACGACGCAATTTTCGCAAACAAACCTTGGGCTGCTATAGACAATTTCAAACTGTTTTTTTTGTGTGACAAAATACATTGGTAGAATTGCAAGTTAGTGAAAATAGGGAATAGAAGAGAACTCCTTCAAGCTTTCTAGAAAAAAAACAACAAAAAACAAAGGCAACAAAGGGTATGTGGTGGACAGCAAGTGCAATCTTCGTTTACTTTCAGTAGCGAAAATCTTCGGCAAATTAGTTTCACCTTTAAGTAAGTAATTTATTTATGACCCGCCAATTTGAAAAGGCGGAGTAAATGACGAAAGTAAAGAAAATAAACAAAACACATATATACACACAGAAAAAGACACTTAATTTTTAATCTTCGGTCAGGAAGCAGTGGACGACATCGTGTGCTGGTTGGGCCTTGTTGTCCATGAGTTTTGAAAGTGATGACGAAACATCCAAAAGGGTAACACTTGCGTCTTGAATTTTGAATTTCTCCGTCAATGTATGGTTATGACATAATTTCGACAAGTGGAGCAGGTACTTTGCATATTTAAAATAACATGATCTCATCTTTTTAATCTCCTTCTTTCGCAGAACATGAGTGACGCCAGAACGAAATAGTATAGAAGGAGCGCAGAAGGTGCTGTACAAATTTCCCAAAGCTTTACGATTATAGCGCCCCCGGTTGGGGACGATGCGCCCATAGGCGCTACGGATCGACTTATAAACTTCTTGAACAACCGATGAGCAAAATTTTGACAATGAAGATTTGAATGTTATGCCGAGCCACCGTAGAGAGTCTGTTGATTTGACGATGAACGATCCAAGAGATATAGAAGCTTTAGATGCACTCGAACAATTTGACGAAGGGTTGAAATGCAGGTACTCACATTTTGAAAGGTTAACTTCAAGGCCAATTTTCAGAAGTTCTGACGACAGCTTACTTACATTTTTTGTGAGTGTGGATCGGCTACGGCTTACTAAGAGCAAGTCGTCCGCGTAGGCTATGTTGCTGAAGGCATAGTCTTTATAGAAGTAAGCAGGAAGCAAAGAATCGAGACAAGAAGATATGGTCGATTTGAAGATGTAGGGAGATAAGACTCCCCCTTGGCGAACACCAGTTCGGACAGAAATAATCTCTGACAAGCTACCTTGCCATTTGAACCTTACTGAAGAATGACCATACCAAAATTTTAACAGATAGACGACAGACAGATTCACGCCAGAAGTAATGAGAGAAAATAGGGCCTGAGAATGCGTTATATTGTCAAAAGCACCAGCTATATCTATAGAACATATATGTATAGAAGACTTGTCGCGGGTAGCCTGTTTCATCATTTTTGTCAATATGTGATGAGCGTGCGCACAACTTGCGCTCGAACGGAATCCAAACTGCATTGAACCGAAACTACATTTTTCAACTAGTTCTGGAAGAAGGACTTTATTTCAGTTTGCAAAATATTTGCCCCCACCCGACCTGAAACACACTGTCAGAAGTTTGCGATAACACATGTTTGAGCATCCTTGTGTTATAGGCTATCTTTTAACGAATCATAACACTTAAAGGGGTCTTAACAGATATAATCTTATCATTAGTATAAAGATCCATGAAGACAAGAGAAGAAGAAGGTTTGTTCAAGAGAATCCAAATTTAAAAGAAAAGAAAGAGAACATAATATAAACGCACGCGGAGCTAGTTTCTATTCTTTCGGGTTAATGTAATTTAATCTTTGGTTTGTATAACTTATCTTTTCCTTTATTTACTATAACCCATTTTTCCGATGAAAAATTTGTAGCCTGCGTAGTTGTATGGTAGTTCTACGAAACAGTTGCATGTAATACTATGTAATAGCAAATAATACTATCATTTAACATGCCTCAGACTGGTCCAATACTATGTAGTAGTATCCAGTAGTATGCAGTAACACGGTAGCCTTGAAGTAGAAGCATGTAGTAGCATCAGTTAGTACTGCATGCTACTTTTTCGTACAACTTCGTACTACGATTTTGAGATAAATTTTTCATCGGGTTATCAGGACGAGTGACAAATGATAGAAATACTTTACAGAAAACAGAGACAACTAACCCTTCTTCGTTCTTTGGTGTTGTCGCCATTGAGTTTCTCGACATAGTAGGCATAGTTCTCGACAGTCGGCAAATCGGGAAACACCACGGAATGAGAAAACTTGTCGAACTCAATGTCCAAACGTGTCTCGGTATTGGGGTTCGATCCTATACAAAGAATGTGATTATTTGGAGAAACGGGTTTTGGGCCGGCAAATTCCGAAATCAAGCCCGAACACACTAAACTGCAATACCGATTTCTTCTTATTCAAAAACAATAAATCCTCGTAGGGTTCATTAGTCTCTGGTAAATTTGGGCGTGGCTCTCTGCCTTTTTTATTCATACTATGTGGGAATCTGGGCGTGGCGAAATTACAGAATTTCTTTAAAGCTACGTTTACACGGTGGGTATTTACCCGTACTCCACGGGTATTTCTCCACGCAACAGCAACAAATCCCCCGGTATTTTGGACTTCAATTTCGCGAACTTTTTACCCGGGGATTTGTTTGTCGAAGGGTATTTTTTGACGTCAGCAAAAACAAAAATGGATTTTCGAGCAATAATTTTGATTATGTCCACATAAGAAGTGATCCAAATGGACATATGTTGGTGTCCATTGTAAAGAGATATTCTGAGCTTAATAACCTTGGATTTTACTGCCACATGACAGTACTCTCCCTTGAAAAATACCCGGGTACCGTGTGAACACTTTCCTCTCTCGTCTCCTGGGAAAAATACCCGCCGTGTAAATGATCCATAAATTCTAAGCAATAAACCCTCTTAGGGTTCAGCAATCTCTGGTATAGCTGGGTGTGGCTCTGTGCTTTTCTTATTAACAATCTCTGATAAATTCGGCGTGGCAAAATTTCAATAACGAATTTCTTATAATTCTAAGCAATAAACCAGCATGAATCTGTTTAGTGAAACTAGCTTAAGTGCTAACATCATCATGAGTTTATTTCGAGTATAAAATGAACGTCTGAGATAAGTAGAGGGGAAAGCGGATTCTTAGTGAAAGCCATGATGGTTTCTAGAAAATTGGAAAGCAAATGCAACTAGAGCCGTTGGTGCTTTAACTGAAAGTGTGACATGTAGGGCGCCGTCCACCCTACTTACCGTAGTTACCTACGTATGAAGTCACGAGTCCTGGCTTCTTGGCGTCAAGGCTGGAACGAATTTTTCTATTTTCGGCAAAATATCGTGCCGCGTGCTGATCGGGCCAATCACGTCAGAGATATCGTACTTACCACACTAACTAGACGCTCCCGAGCGTGGTAAGCAATAGTTAGTATTATAGTCACAGATTATTTACCATTTTGAGAAGGTTGGAACGGTCAGCGTAGTAAATTTTCATGAGGCCGGAACGAAAATCGTAACTAATAGTTAGGCTACTATCGTTAGGAGGCTGGAACACGCTCGTATTAAGTATGCCTGAACACACCTTCTCGCCAACAAAGCCTCGCTATCCGGGATTCAAAAAGTTTGCGCCCATAATTTTCAGGGTACCAAAACCTGGACATCTAAGCCAATCTTAAGCTTCTTCCCAACACAAACCTACCCACTCTCGAGGGTCACCATCAATGTCACCCAAGATTTCAGGCGTGAAACATTCTTATCCTACATAGCAACCAATTTCGAGGATTCATTATGTTCCTGAAAGGGAATGAAGAATCCCGGCGTTGCAAAACACACTTAGGTGGCAAGCAAACGGGTTAGCCACTTGTGAGAAACAAACTGAAGGAATTGAATGCGTTTTGCGGTTTCCTTCAGCGTTTCCCGATGAAAAATTTATCTCAAAATAGTAGTACGAAGTTGTACGAAGAAGTAGCATGCAGTACTAACTGATGCTACTACGTGCTTCTACTTCAAGGCTACCGTGTTACTGCATACTACTACATGCTACTATTAGCAAGACAGGATGCTACTATGGCAAGACAGGATGCTAATGGATACTACTACTTAAGATTCGACCAGTCTGAGGCACATTCAATGATAGTATTCTTTGCTATTACATAGTATTACATGCAACTTTTTCGTACAACTACCATACAACTACACAGGCTACAAATTTGTCATCGGGTTATGGCACTTTCAGGGAAGGAAGTAGAACTAGCGTATTTTGATGCGCTCTTTAAGTAGGTTCTCATACGGCAAATTTAGGGGGAAAGTTTCCCATAGGGCGAGGCTTTTCCACGCCCAAGGACCTACTATACAGGTTATTTTGTCCTTACCTGTAATACCCAAGGGGAAGAGGAGTTCATTATGCCCTCTGGGAGCAGACCACAGATAGAACGATGCTTTTCCACTTAACAAACGAGACCGGAAGTCAAACATGTTCACGTTACACCATGCAATCATACAGCAATCCTGGAAACAGATGTCATTTTAGTTTCTTTGCCTCTGAACGTCAGGCGGACCTACTTGTGGAGATGTTTGGAAGTGGAAGTGCAGTAAATGGTGAAGTTTGATAAGTATTGAACTGAAAGAGAAAGGTGCTCCTCGTGCGGGGTTTTGGACCCACGACATTTAGTGAACTCTGGTCGCATCGCGTGATTGGAAGTAGGGGCTTCGAAGATACTAAGAGACTGGTAAGGTAGCTTTGACTCACAGAGTCAATTTGGTTTTATTTGGTTTTGTAGTTCGACTTGTTCTTTTCATGTAAAGCAGAAGTCGCAACAGATGCATATATATATATTTTACTTGTAACCCGGTGGTAGCGGAGTAAAGAGAACAACGAAACAAAACAGAAGATAAATAACAGTATAAATACACAAAATTTAGACATAATTTCTAACTGGGCCTGAAAAATTCATGAACAGACTCATGACCAGGATGACGAGATGTACATAGTAGTGAAGCTGACGTTTTCTCTAGTGAACGAATGACATCTTGGACGCCGAACTTCTGAACTAATTTGTGGTTGCGGCAGGAACGACGAAGGTACATCAAAAATGTACAATGATTATAATAACACGTCTACACTACAATACAGTTTCTATTCCAATATTCTAACAAACGTGACTCCTCTGAAACTCTGCTGCGTTTCTCAAAGAGGAAGGTTTCTTCAACCTTCTAGTGAGAAACAGACAGTCATGAAAAAACATTTACTCCTTCTCTAAAAGTGTAGACGACAACTTGAACATGATGTCTTACTCATACGAGTGCAAAAACGATACACTGAGTAGCCGGAGAATCCGAGAAAATTACAAGCTCCAAGTGAATTTGGTCAGATGCGTAAGCAGGCCTGCCAGTTTTAAGCCGCTTTCACATTGACGCGTCGTTGCGCTGCGTTGCGTTTATCTTGCGCTGCGTATCTTTCACACCTGCGGGAGAAGCTGTCGCACTGGATGCTCATTTACATTTTCCTTTCTCGGTTTCTTCTGGTGAATTTTAATTTCTTTCACTGGTAGAAAGTTTTTCTTTATCATCAGAATGTTTTTGTTTTTTTATTCTTCAAAGACTTCCACTTTCCACTGACAAATCTGATGCGTACGCGTCGACGCAACGCAAGAATAGAACTTGGTTCTATTCTTGCGTTCTGTCTCCTTTTGGCAGCTCGCACAAAAAAAGGACCAATCGAGTCTTCTCTGCGATCGGAAGCTTAGAAATTAAGCTGAAAATACGTACAGCCCACGAGTTTCTCAGATTGAACGGGAATCAAACTCTAATAGCTCAGCTAAGCTATGAACTCCCGATAAAACGACTCATTTAATTTGCGCCGATGCGAAACAAGATGACCCACCTCTTTCTTTTTTCGCTTCGTGACGGCACAGATTGACATACAGAGCTTCGCACTTCGCGGTAAATCAGGTACACAGATGTCGAATTCTAGGGTCTCGCTCCACTTTGGGTTGGCGATGTTTGTATGCTTCGTGTTCAAAGGCGCCGCCAATACTTCTGTTCCGTGGTACAGCCCCACTTGAACAAAAATCTAGAAGTAAAGATGGTCCGTTTAGACAACCAAACTCACGAATAGCCTAAAGGCCTACGAAATAATAATACGGAACTCAAAATCATTCCTTTACTCGGTCAACTTCTTATTCAGGTACAACCCTAGAACGAACAGTCTTAAAATTCAGACTATAGATTTTGGGACAAGGGCCGACTGCTAGAAAGAAGGCTTTGACTTGCTATACATTCCCGAAACAATCGAAAAAAATATCAAAGTACCGTCGCTTTGAATTTTGCACTCTACACTGTCAAAAGTTTCATAACAGATAACACGAGGATGCGCTATTTCAACAGATAATGCGTAAACAGATAATACTTCGAATGTTCTCTGTTGTGTTTGAAAACTTTATGCATGCATAACAAGCTTTGTTAGGAAGAGCCGGAAAAGCATCTACTGACTTTATTCCTTATCGTCATGAGTTCTTCCTGATGGTAACGCTTATTATGCATAACATTTTAAAACGCAACAGATAACATCCTAAATGTTATCTGTTACGCATTATCTGTTGAAACCGCGCATCCTCGTCTTATCTGTTACGAAACTTCCGACAGTATACTTCTCATGTACATATACCTCGGTCTAAAAAATAGGAGGTGCAGTTTTTGGTAGAGATTGGTCAAGTGGTCCATGTCCCCAGCTGGACGGCCCATGATGATACAAATATATAAATATTGCTGGCACTACAAACAACAGATACAGATGTTAAGTAACCATTCGTCTGGTTTAGCCTGAAGATAACTTGGCTCCGGCATGCATATTCTTGATGAAAAACTCTTCTTGCCCTGTACCTGCCGGAAGAGCCGGAAGCGGTATCACAGCTGCTCACGAAAATCGCACTGATTGGTTAACACATGATTGAGTCGTTTATTTTGAGTCGTTAGTGCTACGTTTTCTGGTTCTTCCCGAGGATCAATGGTGTGTTTTGGACTTATTCATATAGAGTAACACTCTATATTTCAGGTAGTATAGGCAAATTACGGAGTGCGGTGTCCTACATACGCGAGTGAAGCGAACCCCAACGGTTTTCACTAAATGCAAATTTGAATAATTTGGCGTATTTGTCTTCACAGGAGAATACTGATGTTGCGAGCAGATGACCAGGGTCGGGCGGTAGTGGACTAGAATTCCTGCCAGGATTTTCCATATGGAAAAGTTGAGACTTTGTTCAACTTGACGATAAAAGTGTAGCAATCCTTCCAGATAGTGTGTTCGCAGCATGAATGAAGACACATTACCTGGTCGACATCACGAACATTGACATATGTGGCATGCATGACTGTCAGTCGTACAGGGACATCAAGAGACCATAAGTCGGTAGTCGAACGCTCCTGAACTTGACTGTTTCTCTTTACGTATGAAGGTACATGGAATATGGAGGTGGACAGCTTCTCGTACAATCTTTCTACAGGCATTAAAACCAACTCGGGTTTCTCCATTCTCATGACGCACTGCCGAATAGACTAGAAAATAAAAGATTTTGACAGGGATAACGGATTTAAGTGAGGATTGCTAAGTTAGGTTTAAAGCACAACTTTTACTAGAAATGATCTTTTCATGATGTAATGGCTCAGAAAGTATCGTTCTCAAAAATACCACATTACTTTCCGCGAGAAAGTAGCGATTTTCTTGTTAGCGCTTGTCGAATCTATCCAGCCTCCCTCTCTCCGACGCGGCGGCTGTGCGCAAAATATTTGAAAACTGAATACGCATTGGTTAAAAGTGCGAAACCCCAGCAAAACAAAAGAAGTCCAGAACAGAATATAGACCTAATGTCTACCGTGGCTTCCAAAAATCAAAAACAATAGGCTACTTTGAAGCTTCGCATATCCTACTTGTGAAAGAGTTGTTGACGACCTTAAAGGACCCCTCTTGCTTGTTCTGCCTTTTACAATATACTTAGCTGCCATATGGAATTATAAGCTTCTAAAATCCCCACCTTTCTCCACTGTTTCGTTTCGTAACTACGAATTTTAGCGCTTTTTCGGCCTTGCCGAGTTTTCCCGTCACACAACGAAAAGTTTGCCGGAATCATCATTGTCCGCTGACAACTCTTTCACACATAAGGATGTGATAATCTTCTGTTTATTACTTCTTTTATTTGCTTAGTTTTCCCACTTTTTAACCAAGGCACGTTCAGTTTTCAAATCTTTTGCGCCCAGCCGCCGCGTCGGAGAGCAGGAAGGCTGGATATAGTCGACAAGCGCTAACAAAAGAATCGCTAGTTTCAGGTGGAAAGTGAAGGTATTTTTGAAAACATTTTTTCTGGTCCATTTTATAGGGAAGAGATCATTTCTAGTAAGAGTTGTGCTTTAAAGCTTTCGGCGAAGTTTGCTCTGCGTAACTTTCAAAACTCGGCTAGGACCAAAAACCACTAAAAAGTCGCAGGAGCAAAACGAAACAATAGCGAAAGGCGGCGATTTCAGAGTCTTAATTTCCCATAAGGGAGCTAGGGATAATAAGCAAGAGGGGTCCTTTAAGGATTAGGTTACGTCACTCAGGCAGAAGAAATTTCTGCTTTTAGGAGATGATTTTGCTGGTTATTTGTAATCCCCATGTCAAGAAGCCTTCTTGAGAAAACAAGACCAATGGTTCCGATGGGATCCCAAAAATTGAATATTTGATGCAGACAGTTACGATCTTTGTGCCGACCGGTTCTGTATAAAACTCAAGTTCAGGTATACCTCTATAAGCCATATCTATTTTAACGATAATGATCGAAACTTCCTGCTTTACTTCTGCCAAATTTCCGGTTTCGGCCGAATTCCGAACGAACTACCATACTTGTCCAGAAAAAAAAAAAGAAAGTTCAGAAACGAATTCAGCGTATCTCCTTATCCGGATAAAGAACATCTAATCAACTTCAAGTAAAACTTTCACTTATAAACAAAATCCGGTCTCTACCGGATTCCGAACGAACTATATACACGTTAAAAAAAAAGATAGTATATACAGATTCAGCGTCTCTTCTTACCCCTAAATCTGTCATCTAATCAGCTTCAAATAAAACTTTTGCTTTTAACGAATTTTCCAGTTTTGGCCTGATTCCGGGCGAACAAGTTGTCCGGGTAGAAAATACTTTTCACATAAGTGTTCAGCATGTCTTCTTACCCCTAAATCGAGCATCTATTCAACTTCAAATAAAACTTTTACTTTTAACAAACTTTGCCGTTTTGGCCGAATTCCGGGCGAACTACTTGCCCGGCGAGAAATCATCGTGTTCAACATGTCTTCCTACCCTTGAGATAATCAACTTCAAATAAGACTTTTACTTTTAACATACTTTCCGGTTTTGGCCGGATTCCGGGCTAACTACTTGTCCGGCGAAAAAGTGTTTTTCACCATCGTTTTCAGCATGTCTTCTTACCCCATAATCGACTATCACATTATCTGTTTAAACAAATTTCATTTGTCCCTTAATTTAAGCCTTCTCCCCCACCCCTAAAGGTAGGGCTACAGAGCCCATCTACGAATTGATCTTACTCTTGACGCAAAGAATCCTCACACCAAGTTTCATCAAAATATCTCATTCCCTTCGAAGGTTACAGAGCGCACAGACGGACAACTTTTGCGATGTCATAGGTATCCCGCCACTTACGTTTTGGGATCCCAACTATCCCAACCTGTTGAAGAAAAGGAATTTCTTTCAGAAAATGAAAAAACAAAACAACACAGAGTAGATTTTTTTGAAAAACAAGAAAGAAACACAAAACACGGAAGTAGCGAAAGATGAAATAACTGGGAGCTCTAAGAGAAATGCACTCACAAAACTAGAACAACAACTCACCCGATACTGTGACAACTTGCAGGGCTCAATCAAAAATTCATCACTGCCATAGACCTTGAGAACGAACTTCTGTAAGTAACCATCCACTTTATCGGGGGACAGTCGTGACTGTTTAGCCAACGCTTTTTCTATCAGGCCCTCTGGCGTGTAGCCCAAATGAACCCGAATGGCTGTTCGATGTGACTTGTCATCGTGGTTCGGGCCTTGTATCCGGACGTGTACGATCAACTCTGAGAAATATAAACATATAAGGCTTCAGCTTGGACCAAATTCACAACTGGCGAACAGGTCAACGACATCAGTGGGATCCCAAACGCGGATATCCCGATGAAAAATTTATCTCAAAATAGTAGTACTAAGTTGTACGAAAAAGTAGCATGCAGTACTAACTGATGCTGCTACATGCTTCTACTTCAAGACTACTGTGTTACTGCATACTACTGCATGCTACTATTAGCAAGACTGGATGCTACTATGGCAAGACAGGATGCTATTGGATACTACTACTTGTTTGGTGGTACTTAGTGTTCTTGTTGTTATATATTTTTCTTTTGTTGTTAGGTGCGATGGCCCTTGTAAGTAAGTAAGTAAATATTTTATTTATGACCCGCCATTTTGAAAAGGCGGAGTAAATGACAAAAGTAAAGAAAATAAACAAAACACATATATACACACAGAAAAAGACACTTAATTTTTAATCTTCGGTCAGGAAGCAGTGGACGACATCGTGTGCATCGTGGGCCTTGTTGTCCATGAGTTTTGTTGGCTTTTATGCATTAAATATCGATCTATCTATCTATCATAAGACTGGACCAGTATGAGGCACTTTAGATGATAGTATTCTTTGATATTACATAGTATTAAATGCAACTTTTTCGTACAACTCCCATACAACTACTCAGGCTACAAATTTTTCATCGGGATGTCCTTTCTGTTCTGCCAATATTGGTCGTTGAAGCTGCAGTGCATTGCATTCACGTAAGTAAGCAATTTATTTATAACCCACCATTTCGAAAAAGCGGAGTAAATGAAAGAAAATAAATAAAACAAATAAAGACACAGGAAAAGGCACTAATTTTCAATCTTCGGCCAGGAAGCAGTGGAGACGGTCGTGCGCTGGTTGGGCTCTGTTGTCAATGATTTTTTATAGCGACGAAGAAACACCCAAAAGGGTAACAATTGCATCTTGAATTCTGAACTTCTCCGTCAACGTATGGTTGTGACATAATTTCGACATGTGGAGCAGGTGCTTTGCGTATTTAAAATAACATGATCTCATCTTTTTAATCTCCTTCTTTCGCAGTACATAAGTGACCGAAATAGTATAGAAGGAGCGCAGAAGTCGATGTGCCGATATGCGATATCAATGACGTATGCGGTGAAACACAAATTCAAACGCAAATAGAAGCCGAATAAGGCCAAAGGCGGGATCCTACGTGGAGATGACTTTTTCCAACTTCTCAGCCTTTCCAGCATGACCTTTTGAAGCTGTACTGAACAGCATTTCATGCTGCCTGGGCTAAAACATTCGAATAAACGAATGTAAAATCCGCGTCACTATGGAGCAATATTTCAGAGCGAAAGACGAAATTTGCATCCGACTGAGAAAACCAGACTGTTGGTGGGTTTACACACTGCGTGAAATCCGAGCGTATTTTACGCCCGTTTGGAGCTTGAAAACATTTCTAGCAATACGGCGTATTTGAGAAATCGGTCCGTTTTGTATCTTAATACTTCCGTATTGCTAGAAATCTTTTCAAGCTCAAAACATGCGTAAAATACGCTCGGATTTTACGCAGTATGTACATGGACCATGTGTGTGCACGTACCTTCAACATATTACCTTCACATACAACAAACGTTCTCATTATTTGCTAGAAGACTTATGTGCGCCCTGCAGTTGAGTTGTCCAGTATGGCACTGCGGTCTGAGTCAAGAACAAAATGACAGAACAGAAAACGTTCAGAAACGGGCCTCCAAATAATACTTGGATATGAATATGTTGATTACGAAACAAGCCGAGAACAACTCGGACTAGCCTACAACTCCTATCAGAACGGCGCCATGACTTACTCATGAAATTCGGAAGGAAGTGCTTGTCAACAGAAAAGCACATGGGTATTGTGCCTGACTAAGCAGTAAAGAATGTTGAACAAGCACGCACCAGAACGGCAAATGAATTTACGCTACAAAACCCACCTAGTCACTCTTCTGATAGATTCCTTAAGTCATTTGTGCCATATTTTGTGAAGTTTTTTGACAAGTGAAGACAAGTATATGTTCTGACAAATAATCTAGTATTACATATTTTATATTTTTTATGTTTGACATACCGTTTAATTTTGTTACAAGTTATGAAGTCGTACAAGTTTTAAACTGAATTGTATATACCAATTATATTTGTTTAAGTTGACAGTCCTATGTTATCATGTTGTGAAACAGATATTCAGGCATAAATACGATTATTGATTGATGACATAGGCAGGTGCCTACTCTGTCTATTTGGTAATCCGGCACTGACGGAGGTCCAGAACCCAAAAGAAAATGTAAACGAAAGTCTTCCGACCACGCCTCCTCGTGTGCCTGCCCTTTTCTTTCACTGGACGCGGTCTGTCAAAAACGCAAAATAATTTACGACAAATTCAGGAACACCATGAACTAAGAATGAAGTACTTCCCACATCATTTGAGCCTCGTTTTTGTTGCAATAGCGCTGCCGCATCGCTGCTGCAGCACTTCTTCGCTTTTGCACAATATGCGTTTTTGGATTCACTTTCTTCTTGGTTGAAGCGGCAGCGCTGCAGCATCTTGCAGGGAAGCACGGACTTGGTCGGTGAGCAAGTCCGTGATTCTCGAGAAGCGCTGCCGTCTTCCTCGGAAGCGCTGCAGTGCAAAAACGGATGTGGAAAGAATCAGTCCGGAATCGGCCGAGAAGTGGACCAGCAGCATGCAACACAAACGAGGCTTTGGTGTGAGGACTGGCTGCACCAGCTGCTCAGCAGCAGGTCCTATTCAATTATAACGAATTCTGCAGTGTCTGTTCGGGTGGGACTTGGACGCAAGTCCCATTTCTTTAAAGCACAACTCTTACTCGAAATGATCTTTCCACTATGCACTGGGTCAGACAAATCGTTTTCGAAAATACCATTATTTTCCACTTAAATTTAGCGATCTTCTTGTTAGCGCTTGTCGACTCTATCCAGCCTTCCTGAGCCTCGTTTTTGTTGCAATATCACTGCCGCATCACTGCTGCAGCACTTCTTCGCTTTTGCACAATATGCGTTTTTGGATTCACTTTCTTCTTGGTTGAAGCGGCAGCGCTGCAGCATCTTGCAGGGAAGCACGGACTTGGTCGGTGAGCAAGTCCGTGATTCTCGAGAAGCGCTGCCGTCTTCCTCGGCAGCGCTGCAGTGCAAAAACGGGTGTAGGAAGAATCAGTCCGGAATCGGCCGAGAAGTGGACCTGCAGCATGCAACAAAAACGAGGCTCTGTTCTCCAACGCGGCGGCTGAGCGCAAAGCATTTGAAAAGTGAACGTGCCGTGGTCAAAAAGTGATAAAACTAGGAGAATAAAAACAATAAAAAACAAAAGATTCTCATGTCCTTATGCCTGAAAGAGTTCGCTGAAGATTTCGACACACTTTGTGTTTGTGACGGGCAAAACTCGGCAAGGCCGAAAAAGCGCTAAAAATCTGTCGGGATAAGACGAAACAATGGAGAAAGGTGGAGATTTTAGAAGCTTGTAATAAGAGAGATAGGTATATTATAAAAGGCAGAATAAGCAAGAGGTGTCCTTTAAAGTTATATAATTATTTCTTTACTTATTTTAGTGACAAGTTATACTGTGGCCCTTTCGGCTTTTCAGGTGCAAATACATACATATATCGGTGAATTTCCAGGGCCTACACAAGTCAAGTAGAGGGGGTGTATCGACGATTCGACGAACGTCAAATATCAAGTAGAGATGCAAGCGTGCACGAAAACAGAGCGACAGAAAACGGCACCGAAAAGCCAAGCCGAACTCAGCAGCTATTATCGGTGTTCTCAACGACAAAGAGCGAATGGCGAAGTAAACCAGAAAAAGCTAACCGGTAAACATTCCAGTTTGTCGACTATGTATAAAGCTAACCGAAAAAACATCAAAGTTAACCGGTAAACATTCCAGTTTGTCGACTATGTAAAAAAGGTTTGTATAGGATATAGGGTAGTACCCCGAGAAAAAAGTAAATAATTAAAGTATTTCTCTTATGGTGAAAGTGTAAGTGACGTTAAAGCAGGGTAAACTGTTAGGTAATGTTGGCATTAACGTCACTGAGTTGGAGGTGGAGACGTAGTTAGCCAGTGTTCAATTTAAAACATGAAAAAATGGAAAAAAAGAAGCTACGCGGTAATTAAAAACAAATAAATAAAATAAAACAAACTCAACTAAGCGGACCGGTCTGTCCCTACCTTTCTGCAAGAGCTGATCAACAGAAAAGTGGGTATCGGGGGCTGAATCGACGTCTGGCGGGAAGGCGTACAATGCCTGAACCATTCGTCCTTTTTTCTCTCGAGCGTTAAAAGCCTGCTGACATACCTGAAAGTACGAAAAATATCATATATAATATCATATCATCATTGCATTTATTGTATTTTTTTTTAGTCAGTACGATAGGCTGACGGAAAATCTTGCAGAGGATTAAGTTATTAGAGTTCTGCTTTGTGATTGAGTTTGCTTTTTACTTGGTGTGCAGCGAGCGGCTTGTGGTGTGTTTACACACTGCGTAAAATCCGAGCGTATTTGAAATCAGCGTATTTTACGCACGTATTTGAGCTTGAAAAGATTTCTAGAAATAGGGACGTATTTAGATACAAAACGGACCGATTTCTCAAATACATCCGTACTGCTAGAGATCTTTTCAAGCCTAAATACGTGCGTAAAATACGCTCAGATTTCAAATACGCTCGGATTTACAAACTGTGTAAATGCACCATCACGATGCAATCAAACGGCAAACAACAATGACAAACAAACGTAAAAGAAAACGCAACACTCAATGACAAACTAACGTAAAAGAAAACGCAACACTCGAATATTAAAAACTTTTATGACGGTTTCGGGGCACGCAAAATGCAAATGAAGGACAAGGGACCTCTTTCTATTTGTCTGTGTCTTAGCGTCACTCTCTCAAAGGTTTTCAGATATTTTGATGGAAGTTGTTAGTACTCTTCAGTAGTCTTCAGGTACCAAACATTACACTTCAATATTTTCGACTCTTAACCGTCTTCTCTAGCTGTAAGCGTTGGCTAAACGTGTTTTTAGGATTGACTGGTTACAATTGAGGTGAAGTACAAAGTCGGGACTTTGTAACTAAAGATGTTCATAATGGCTGGGGGTCGGGATCTCAGCTCCGTTTTCTCACCGGACCATTATCGATTGGAGTGTGAATGGAAACTGGCAATTTGAGGAACCAAAACATTATCCATCAACTTGACTCAAGCGTGGACAGTACCTGAAACAAGGCTTCGCGTTGCAACCCGTAATTGTATCAGACTTGTTCGCCCTGATATCCACTCTACTGACCGGTATCTTTCGTCAGTTGTACCATATTTCGCAAATTATTTTAATTCTGAACTGTTATATATTTGTTATTAATTGTATATACATATGAATATTTTAAGGTAATTATTGAGAAGTGATTATTAAGTTTTAGCCGTGTTAATAATTGTGTGACGATCCGACGCTAGCGAGTAATTATGTGAGCTATTCAGGAAATAAACGTTGATATTACTATATTAACTGTCAGAATACACCGTATTCCTACTCCACGGCTTTGTCTTGTCGCTGGACCAACTTTCCGACCGGAATCTGGCAAAGCCTGGAAATTTGGTAGACCTACAAGTTTCACGAGCGAGAAAGTTTAACTTTCGTTCATTTTCTTAACTGGTCGATCGGAATCCAGCAAGACTGATAGTGACAGGAAGTTACAATAGTGATCAACTTAGGCTTGGGATTCCACTGAAGTCCTAGTCTTGTTGTTACTTCTCAACCGACTGCTCAGCTAAACCGTCTATCTAGTGTTTCCCTTTTCCGCCCAGTCGATCCCTCCTAATACTAATATCTGGTAATAATAAGGTCGCTGGTCTTTCCAGTACCGACTGCTGAGATTTTGGAATGCCCTTCCATCTGAACTTGTAACAAGTGATACGAGCAGTTGATTAAGAACTCCATAGAGTATTTCTACAGCACAGGTTAACAGCAGTGGTTTAAAGGACACCTGAACAATGAAACCATACCTGAACACACCATAGAGAATGAATTTACAGACATGGCCACGGAGAGCATTCTTCTCCTGAGCGTGACGTTTTCAAAATAGGGATGTTCGTTTCTGGAGGTTTGCACATGCAGACTCCAAGACAAAAAGCGCAATTCATTCAAATCTTGTACAGCGCTGGCCGGATCGTATTGGAATTTCTTAGATATACGTTTGGGCTTAACTGGTTAAAAAATATTCCAGAAGAAGGGTTGATTGGGGGGCATTTGTTCATTTCTAAAATTGTTCGGTACTGAAATAAGGACAGATGCAAAATGGGGCAAAAATCATAGCTTGGAAACACTATTTCGTATTTGGATTGGGTTTTCTGCAGGCATTGTTAACGGAAGTCATACAGATTGGGATGATACTTGCTACTCTTCATTCAGGTGTCCTTTAAGAATATTTATCGTTTAAGAACTCTACACCGAAAAAATTCACAGCACAACAGTTTTTCAGACGTACTTTGTAGAAGACCGTGTCCTATTTGTTGCATTGTATTATCCATATTATAATCAAATGTCAATTCGCTGGGTTACTATATGCCACAAAGAGAACGTGGCGTACATGCATCAAGTTGTCCAATCCTATAGACACGTTTCGGGATTCTTTCTTGGAGCAGAGTCAGATAGACAGGTGCAGTTAACCCATTCGAGAAAGGTAAGAAACGGATCTGTGTTCAGTTCAGATTTTTAGAGGTATGTTACGACGACTGTATTTGTATGTGAAGGTGCACTCGCAACCTAATGTTATAGAGAGGGGTGTAGTACGCCGGACATAAGATGGTAAATGTCCTTAGATACAGTCATCGTAGTCAGGATAGCCTAGGGCGTCAGGAAGGCCTACTACACGTGCAGACTTCGCGGGTTCATTACGGATTTCCCAGGTCAATTCACACTATGGTTCGCGTACTGAACCACGATAGACTATAGACCACCCATCATAAACTAGGCCCTACAGGCCAGCCCACTCTAAGGAGCTTTAAACAAGGCTCATAAGAATAACCTAAGGCAAATTCTCGCCGTTCCCCGAGGACTCCACTTGAGGAGTCCCCGCGTTTTTGTTTGTCCCAGGTACTCACTCCCCGTATTTTCGCGAGTCCCCACGAACGGGGAATGCTCCGATTATCATCACCTTCATCAAAAGACTCCCTTTCATTTCAGATTTCGGAGGAAGATTGCTGGTGTTGGTGGAATGTAAAATTAATTAAAAAGAATCAGAATAAACAAAACCAAAAATAAAGTGGATCCAGACTAATTTCGTCAACTGCGTATTTTTTTTTCGAACAGAATCCTTTTTAGAAGCATTCCCCGTGTTCTCGTTGTTTTCCTAGGCGGAGTACGCGTGGAGTGACTCCCTCTATTCTCACCGTTCCCTTCGATTCCCCGAGGAGTCCTCGGGGGACGCCGACAATACGCCTCTAAGGCCCGTCGGTAAACAAAAGGTTTTATTCACTGGTATGTACTTACAAAATAAAATAAAAAAACCTTTAAGTGAAAAGGGTTGTTGGCCGGTCCAGGCCCGGGAAAGAAGTACAAAAGATGACTCACCCTCTGGGATGAGTTAATAAATAATGCAAGAACGGACAGTGGCCGCGACAGTATAAAAGATGACACAATGAACGGAAAGGGAGTACCGCTGCCTAGCGGCGGAAGCAGTGAGCAGTGTGAGCTGCAGATGGCACCACCGTAACAGGCATTATTAGGCAATAAGGTTGCAAGCTTTTAGAAGAGGCTTGATAAACCTTTCGCTTCAATTTTCTAATTTTCTTCAGCAAACTAAACTAATCCTACAGCAGCAGAATCTTACTTGCACAATATTTTTCCGGAATTCCTGGACTTCTTGATCTTTGATCTCGTCGAAGTCCTGTATATGAATACCAACAGCTTGACCTAAAAGAACATAGAACATATATGAGAGATAGAACATATTTATTTGATCTTGTCTCTGATTCTTACTATGACGAACTGATTGATTTACATACATACTTTAGTGAGATCATGTTTAGGTAAAGCTCACGGCGCGCGGGCTGTAAAAGATACCTTTATGAAACACACTTCAACTACACTGTAAAAAGTTTCTCCGACTAAGGATTAAAGTTAACTCAGTCTTTTGCTACTGGGATTAATCTTATCTCTACCGGGATAAGATCAATCCGAATTCGAAAAAAATCTTGGCTCAGGAGAGGCAAGATTAATCCCAGTAGCAAATACTGCAAGATTCTTTTTTACAGTGTACTATTACTACTTAACCTACTAGTACTATTATTACTGCTACTACACAGTGCTAGGAACCGTTCGGCTTGGGACAAGCTTGATTTGAACTCTCCGCGTCTCATACACTTTCATGCCAATTGGCGATTTTGCGTAGGTCTAAAAGGCGATTTCATGGATTCGCTTTCCAAAAAGTCACCGCACGCCAGAATTCAGAAAAGCGGTTCCGCCTATACAACTTTCAAAGAGCGCTTTCAACTCACGTCGTGGATCGGCTTTTCAAAACAATTCGCTTCGCTTTCCGAAACTAGGGAGCGCCGAAATCGCTCTGGAAAGTGAAGCGAGTTTTTGCCTAGGCATGAATCGAAGTACCAGTGATTTTTCAAGTGACGCGCTATCAGTCAGTTGCCTGAAAACAACTAGAATAACAAGATCTTGTCAGTATTAGATCGATGTTATATCGATCACTGGAACAGTTTATCCTTCAGCTATGGTCGTTTCCAACACCTCAGCTTATAGATTTCAAAAGGCAAAATGCAAAGCAATGAGTTAACTTAATCTATATTCAAAAACGACTTCGAACTTGCCCCAAAAAGAGTAATTACATTTTGCGTATGTGTAGTAAACCTGGGATTGGGGTCCTAAACTGATATTTGCCCCCCGCCCAAGAGTATAGATGTAAAAAGCGAATTTTGCAACTGAAAAACTGAATCGAATATTCGCAAAACTGGAATCGGAGGCCTCTCGAAAATTGCGAAAATTTCGAAAAACTGGAATATTCCACGAAACTGAAAAATAAAGAAAAATTGAAAATATGACGAATATTCACAATTTTCGCAAGAAAAAAATGCAATTTTCGCTGCAACTTTCGGGAGATTTGCGGCTCAGACAGGACACAGTCATGTCCAAACCCCGCATGAAATCACGCCTAAACAAATTTGTGGGGCCCAAAACGTGATGGATATTAAGTAAGTAGATGTGTCCCCCATAGCCCTATATTTAGGAGTGGTGGGTGGAACTAATGGCCTCGCCGCACAAGCAGTTCGTCTAGAATCCGGCACAAATAGAAATTTTGTAGAAATAAAAGTATATCCTGAAGTATAGTAGAGATTCAATATAGTGGTTAAGAATACACGCTGAATCTATATCTGAACTTTTTTTGCTCACCAGACAAGTGGTTCGCCCGGAATCAGGCCTGCTGAGAAATTAAAGTTTACCGATTTGTGGGTCGATTTAGGGGTAAGGCTGGCACTGGCAGGGCAGTATCCAGGGGGGGGGGGGGGGTAGGGGGTTCGAACCACCTCCGAAATTTAAAATAATCATTTTTTACAGGCTTTAACTTCTGATCTATGTCTTTTTATGGCACTTGCAGCCTCTGGCTCAAGTGCCATATACCGATCACAATTCCGTCTGTCGGTCGGTCCGAGTTTTTTGTCCCACATATCCGAGTTAGGGTACTTCCAGATGTGCTAGGACAATGAAACTTGGCAGGCATATCAGGGACCCGACCAAACTAACCTGGAAATAATCAGTTTCCCGATCCGACCATATGCGGGGGAGTGCGGGGCGCTGGAAACTTGAATATTTAGGGCATTTTGTTACACTTTTTGGAGTTAGGGTACTTCCAGATGAGCTAGGACAATGAAACTTGGCAGGAATATCAGGGACCTGACCAAAGTAACCTGGAAATAGTAAGTTTCCCGATCCGACCATATGCGGGGGAGTTGGGGCGCTGGAAACTTGAAAATTTAGGGCATTTTGTCACACTTTTTCGAGTGAGGGTACTTCCAGATGAGCTAGGACAATGAAACTTGGCAGGAATATCAGGGACCCGACCAAACTAACCTGGAAATAATCAGTTCCCCGATCCGACCATATGCGGGGAAGTGGGGGCGCTGGAAACTTGAAAATTTAGGGCATTTTGTCACACTTTTTCGAGTTAGGGTACTTCCAGTTGTGCTAGGACCATGAAACTTGGCAGGCATATCAGAGACCCGACCAAACAAACTTAGAAATAATCAGTTTTCTGATCCGACCATTTTGGGGGGGGGGGTGGAGGGCAGGGGAATCCGGGAAATTGAGAAGTGTTTAACCTTCGAACGGATGATCGGATTGTAATGAAACTTCATAACTGAATAGAATATATACCTGTAATGTTCCGTTTAAAGTCTTGACCGGATTCGGTGGTCAGGGGGGAGTTGGGGGGGGGGGAGACCGGAAATTTCAAGAAACGGTTAGAATGGAGGGATCGGAGTGAAACTTGCTGGGAAGAACAAGCATCTGCTCTAGATAAGTCCTTTAGACCATTGTACTGGATCCGGACACTTAGGGAGGGAGGGGGGGTCCCGGAATTCCGGTGATGGTGGTTTTGGGGATTTTCACGATGAAACTTGGCAGGCATATCAGGGATCCAATCAAACTGACTTCAAAATAAAAATTTAGTCGATCAGATAATGGTGGGGGGAGTGGAGGGAGGGGAATCCGAAATTTTCAGTCATGCGTAATTTTGGAATGGGTGATCGGATTCGAGTGAAATTTAAGAATTGAACAGAGGACATTTCTCCGATGATTTTTTTCATATCCGGACCGGATCCGGCAACTATTGGGGGGGGGGGGGAATACGTGACCCGTTTAGAATGGAGGGATCGGGATGGAACTTTGTGGGAAGAAAAAAACAGATGCTCTAGGTAAGTCATTTACTGAATCGGATTGGCTACGTGCACCGCGGGGGAGCTGGGGGGGGGGGGGGGGGGGGTGGACTGGAAATCTCGAGAAACGGTTAGAATGATGGTATCGGAGTGAAACTTGCTGGGAAGAACAAACATCTGGTCCATGTAAATCTTTTACATAATTTGACTGGATCCGGACACTTGAAGGGGGGGGGAGGAGGGGGTTTCCCGGAATTCCTTTTTTGGGGGATTTTCACGACGAAACTTGGAAGGCATATCAGGGACCCGGTCAAACTGACTTGGAATAAAAAAAATCCTCGATATGATAATCTTGGGGGGGGGGGGTGAGGGAGGTGAATCCGGAATATTGAGTCATGCGTAACTTTGGAACGGGTGATCGGATTCGAGTGAAATTTAATAATTAAACAGAGGACATTTTTCTCTGGTGACCTTTTTCATTTCCGGACCGAATCCGGCAATTATTGGAGGGGGGGGGGGCGGAAAATACTTGACCCGCTTAGACTGGTGTGATCTGGATTGAACTTCGTGGGAATCACAAACAGATGCTCTGGATTAATCATTTACAGAACCGGATTGGCTCCGGTTATTGTGGGTGGAGTTGGAGGGGGGGGGGGGGGTCTCGGATTCCGGTGATCGCGCGTTAAGGTACTTCAAGATGTGCTAGGACGATGAAACTTCGCTGGAATATTGGAGACTCAACACCATTTGCTTAGAAATTGCTACTTCCCAAATCCGATTTTTCCTTAAAGTACCAATCTTGACCGCAAAGTAAAAAAAATACTTTTAAGCAATATATGCATTTTCGTGATGCCCATCAGCCCATTAGCAGTTTTGCCTCAAGGGTTTTGCTTACAAATGAAGTTCCAGCTCCCTTAGAGTGCGCATCTCAACCGCAAAGTCGAAACTTACTTTTGATCAATCAAATCATCTTGACCCGTGCAAGTGCCATATGAGCTTACAGCTCTTGTTTGTCCTTTTGGTATGGACTAGGTCTGACCCGCGGGTAAAAACCCCTCCGAAATAAATTCCTGGATACGGTCCTGAAGGCTGGTGTGGGTTAAGGGGACATGCTGAAGCCACGTCTGAACCTTATTTTCTTGCCGGACAAACATTTCGCCCGAATCCGGCCATAGCCGGGAATTCGGTAAAAAGTAAAGATTTTTTTCATACCGTATTAGAGGCTGTAGGGTACATTGGGATAGTGAAATGCTGAATCCGTTTTCGAACCTAGTCTTCTTGCCGAACAAACAGTTCACCCGGGGTCCAAGGTTTACTGAAATGGAGCCACACCACACCACCAAAACTTTGCAAGAAAACAAATAAAATACGTCACTTCCTAAATATCTTTACCCACCCTTCCCGCAGACAAAACCGCAGCCTCTAAGGAATATTCTCCCACCCCACCCCTTTTATTCAAGGGGGGTAGGGAATGTTTCCCTCCCGTTTCTACTTTCCAGCAGCTAAGTGGAAGTGAGAAAAAGGAATTCACGTTCTTTTTCTATCCAAGTAGAAAAATCGAGTGGGTACTATTATCAAACAAAGACTCTCTTTTTTCATCAGCTATATACACTTCGGACAAATCTTGTTAAAAGAATTCACACATGCATTTTAAGGATGCGTATGAAAACTGACGTAGACGTATGAACAGGCTATAAGTCACAGACAAATTCCTAAGGAAAGCTTTACAAGGCATTTGCCAGTTTCAACTGAAATCAGCTTCAAGGTCGGTTCAAAATCGGCTCTCTCGTTACAGAAAATCGCTCACAATGGAAAGCACGGCGAGAACGTAATCCTGTTTTATTTTATTTTTATTTGCTATACTCCGCATTTTTTTTACTGTCAAATTCAGTGGGTGGATAAAATGAACTCACTCATTCATACGCCATATAACAGTCACTTTGTATATCAGACGGTTCACTGTAGTTTTCCATTATCTTAAAAGGTCTACTTCACATACCATAATTAAATGGAAGAAAAAGCAACGACATGCAAAAGACATGACAAAAACCTACTGATTTCACTGTTAATCATCTTCTCGATTTTATTTCCATGGGGCTCAATAACCTTCAGGATGGGCTGAAATAGTCGCAGGTCGCAGAGTCGCCTGCTCTCCTCATAGAATTCTTCAACAGTTGCATCCGTAGTAATCGCTTTAAAAATGTAAGATGACGGCTCTCCAATCTTGTAATATAGTGGGTACTTCTTCATCTCCTTCCAAAGGTTTACTGAAAAGAACTCCAACAGTCAGTTAGTTAAGACAGGTTTGCAGACAGCCTGAAGAATTCCTTACTCACTGTCACTGGACTGCCGTTTCACTAAAGTTGGCTCTCTCTTTTTTATAGAAATAGGTCCTCCGACGGTGAGCATACATGCCCACAGCCTTGTATGTTGAAAGGATCGGGAGCAGTCAACCAAAACTGCCTGATTTCTGGATAGGGTATACCAAATGCCGCTTATGGTACACTAAATTCTGGGAGCATCCTAACCCATTAAAGTATTGTATCATTTGAATGAGACTCAGAAAATAACCATTTCGAATTTTTGGAGTTATACAGATAGTGCGGTTATACACGAGAGATACAGAGTGTTGGATGCAGCCTATCCAAAATTCAGACATTTGTGGCGGATTGATATAGAAAGTGAACAAACAAAAAAAGTACTGCAACCTCAGATTTACATATTTTACTACTGCCACAACAGTATACTTGCCAAATAATCTCAGATGATTGATTACTTGATTTAGCACCACCCAGAAAATATTTTTTTCCATGAGAAAAACAATCTGGGTCTGTTCCAGGATGGAAATAAAAGTTTCTCGGAAAAGTGAAACCTATTTGGTTGGTAAGCCTACAGTAAAGTTTCTACAACAGGATCCAGGCATGACTACGATCATTACGGTTAAAAAAAAAACTAGTAAACCAGATGCCCCGTCAAAGAAAAATTTCTGGGGTTTACTGAGTATCACATTATGTCATGTGAAAACCCAAAAGAAAACATTTAGCATATTTTCAAAAACAACAATCAATTTCTGACTAAAAGCTCTAAAGAAAAGAGTGAGTTGTTTCCAATATCTTTTAATTTTAGGTCATCTGCTGCATGCACCTAGCACTCCTAGCAGAAAGGTATGTAATGACTGTTCTAATTTGCTGTTTCTGCTCTAACCCTGCTACAAAAGACAAATCTGAAAAGCTGAAAAGCAATTGACCGAGACTGGGCAGCGATGGAGTGGAAACTACACTGGGAGGCCAGTGGATCTACTCAACGGAACTAGACAACGCACTTCCACCTCCATCACTCAACCGGCGAATCTATAGGATGTTCACCCAACCTTATTCGCCGGCCAGTGCGATTTAAGGTAATTTAAGGTAAAAAAAAGAAGAGCTCAGTGGCCATTGCACTTTCTGGTTCTTCTTGGTATCATGAAATAAGCATCTCAAATCAAAACGGGAGTAGAAACTACAAGGTTATGTAACATTATGGAGGCAATCATTCGAGCCTTTGATGGATGATTGTTCGATCATTCGAACAATCATTCAGATTTCACAGTTTGCCACAATTGTTTCTGCAGGTAGGACCAGAAACAGGCCCACTCAAATCCTCAATCTTTGGGCATAGTACTCCATGTTAGGACATGTGAGCACCCATGCTCATATGTTGGGGCACCTAAGGGCTAAGGCCCAAGGGGGAACCATGCCCTGGAGCAAGAGAAAAGTTCACCCATGACAATGGATTGAATTGTAATCTGAAATGAAAGTTTGGTTTTAAAACAGTTTTTTATAGTGATACTGTGCCATATATGACAATGCAAGGTGGATCTACAGCTACATTTTAATAGAGCCATATTTCGGCCCTTCTTGGCAAGGGTCCTTTTCAGGCTCAAGTCGCTCATGCTGGAAAATTAACTTCATTTTCCAGTTCAAAGTTCATTTTCCAGCTTGAGGAGCACCCTTGCCAAGAAGGGCCAAAATATGGCTCTGATAAAACGTAGCTGAGATATCCATTTTGCATTGTCAAATGTGATTCGCAGTCAGCTTGAGCTGAAGGAATATATACTGCGCCCTTGCTCCACGGCATGTTATGTTAGATTTTTCTATGATGAAAACCATTCATTATATTATTTGTTACCACATTCTACTAAGGTAAGGTAAGGTACAATTTTAATGGCAAATATAAATAAACCTGGAGTTTCTCAAAAGCATCAGACATGCCAGTGGCATAAAAAACGACGCTTCACTAATTCTGATGGGTTTGTAAAAATTATTAATACAATTCTAGCCTAAGGCATTGTAAAGAAAAAACAAACAAACAACTATCACACATCAACACTAAAATTTAAGGACAACACGAGAATTTACGACAACAGACATATGACTAAAGAAAAAATGAAAAATAAAAAAGGTTTGCGACATGGGTCTGATCTTTCTCCGAGCACAAACGAAAATGAATCAATTAAATCAGACAGAAGAAATATAATTGCTAGATAAAATAAATCTTTTTAGAGCTCTTTTAAAAACTTTACTATCTTCGGACACTCTTAACAGCTCCAGGCAATGAATTCCATACATTTACACCTGTATGACGAATAGAAAAGCTAGACCTTGTAGAAGGATAACAAATGTTAGAAAGATTGGACCGCCGTATTGTGCTATAGTCATGAAATTGACTGTTCAGGCAAAAAAGTTTTTTTAAAATCAGCATAGAGTGAAACTTCTAGAAGATAACGGTAAACAAGTGTTGCAATATTCCAGTCTCTAATCTGACAGACATTTAAAATAAAAAGACGAGAATTTCAAAGCTGTCCAATCTGTATGTCAGTTGCGGAATCCTGGATAGTTCCTCAGGGGCGTCACTATGGCGGGGGGGGGGGGACTCCCCCCCCCCAAAGGTCTTGAGAAATTACTTTCGTCGGGCTAAGACACAGAAGAAATAGAATTTTCTATGTTTTTGTCGGGCGTCGTCGACTCGTCGGCACCTCGAGTTCTTTTTATACGCAAGAAATAAAATCCTGCAAATATTTGTCGGGCAAAACACGGAAGAAATCGAATTCGGCATGCTTTTGTCGGGCCTAGGTATTGTCGTCGGCACATGGGTTTCTTCTTATACATAAGGAAATAAAATTTTGTATGCTTTTGTTGGGCGTCGGTCGACTCGTCGGCACATCGGGTTCTATTTAATTGTAAGAAATCAAATTCTGCAAACTTTGTCGGGCGCACCCAGGAAGTTCAATTTTCGTCGGCAAAACGGGTTATTTTTACATGTCACAAATCAACTTCTGTATCATACAGTCGGGCAAAACACAGAAGAAATCAAATGCTGTATGGTTTTTCCGGGCGTCGGTATTCTCGTCGGCATATCAGGTTCTTTTTACACGTAAGAAATCAAATTCTGTAAACGTTTGTAGGGCGCATCCCGAAAGTTTTAACTTTTGTCGGCACATTGGCTATTATTTACATGTAAGAAATAAAGATCTTTACAGTCTTGTGGGGCAAAACACAGAAGAAATCGAATTCGGAACGCTTTTATCGGGCGTCGATTTTCTTTCGGTACATCGGGTTCTTTTTATACATAAGAAATCAAATACTGCAAGCATTTGCCAGGTGCAAATTTTTACTGAAAAATACACATTTAAAAAATTTCGCATGTGGTGATTAGTTCAAATTATTCTAGGTATAATTCTTGGAAGCTTCGCTTTTTAGCTAAAGTTGAAGCGAAAAGGCGAAAGTGTGAATTCAAATATACAAAGTTACTGATGCATAAAAATTAGTGTTGCACAAAATTCCAGTGAAAACCTATCTGATTCTCTGGATTTCATCTTTTTTCATGGCCACTAGCCATTTGGTTATTGCATCATGATGTGCAGGATTCAGATTTAACAGGGATAGTGCATGGTATGGTGCCCAACATATAAGTAAATGTGCTCTATGTCTAGAGCAAAAGGTTAAGGATTTCTGTTGGTAGTATATTTGACAGTGCAAAACGGATAAGTCAGCTACATTTTATTAGAGCTATATTTCGGCTATATTATAGGAGGGGTATCCTAGGGTAACCAACCTCAGACAAGATATCAAATCTTGTTTGATCGATATAACTTATAAATCTTATGTTTGACGAGAGAACAAATATTCGTTTTTTTGTTAATACCGTAAGGAATGTTTCTCGAATAATAAAGATTGATTGATTGATTGATCCAGAGAAGTCTTTCTTTCAGAATAATATACCTGGCTCAATAAGGAACCAAGGAATATGACAAACATACTAGATTGAAGCAGGCTACCACAAACCCTTGATTTTTGGATACCCTATGCCAAACGCTGGTTATATCTAGCGTTTGGTATACCCTATGCCTAACGCTGGATGCCCTATGCCAAATGCTGGATATTGGGACCCAATAAAATATTGATGATTTGAGTGAAGCTCACAAATGCTGGATATTGGGACCCAATAAAATATTGATGATTTGAGTGAAGCTCAGAAATCAACCAATCAGAATTCATCTGTAGTGAGATAGGTCAGGGTTAGGGTATCAACAGCTATCCAGCATTTGGCATAGGGTATCCAGTGTTAGGCATAGGCTATGCCAAATGCTAGATATACCCGGCGTTTGGCATAGGGTATCCAAAAATCAGGGGTTCGTGGTTGACTGGATTGAAGCTAATCGAATGGTTTACATATCAGATAAATAAATATTGATTCAATATTCCTAGTTATATTCCCAAGTGCAATATTCCTAGTGTAAACATATTTTTCTTTTCAAACAAGATCACCTCATTCTGACCTTAGCTGGAATTACTCGCTGTGACTTACAAAATCTTTCCCTCTTCAAATCCCTTTTCAAAGCAGCTTCAAAACAAAGAAAAGGCACAGAATTTGAACGTTTTCGGACATGTTACTGTTGAAGAAAACATATTTTGCTTTTTGATTGTCAGGACAGCATGTATATTTGTTTTTGTTGTTTGTAGGTTGATGTTTGCAGAGCCTCAGCTCATACATTCTCGTAACACTGATGTACATTTAATTTTAACATTTACGCGGCAACATTCGAGCAGCATTCGAGGTAGTGTAAAAACGAGGTCGAGGTCAGTCTGACTGGCAGATGACTGGGTATCATGAAATTGCCAATCCCCTTCCAAAAACCTACTGGTAGCATACTGGTAAACTACAGCAGAATTTGGTACATAAAATTAACTAACATTTCAGTTCTTCAAGTTTCCAGTTCCTGTGGCATTTTAATGGAACAATTATGCCAGTTGGAAGCAGACAATCCACCGTGAGATCTGCTGGCATGAAATGATAACCCCACAATTCTCCTGATGATGGCGGCATTGCTCTGGGACACAAGTAACTTGTGTATCACTTATTATTCAAATAGCATGTTGTCTTTAACGTTTAAAAGTGACGCTGAATCTCTAGAATTGGCGCCCACGAATGGACTGCCATCTACTTCATAACGACTAAAACCATCGAAGAAGAAGAATATAGCCCGGGTGTTGGGCGATATTTGGATTTTTCGATACACGATATTTCCTTATCGATATGTCAATGTCGATATTTCGGTACCATGTTTCTGGTTTCGCCAAATTTAAAAGCGAAATTGTCGTACAAAAGCATCTTGCATAAACTCAAACTTCGAATAAATAAAAACAGAATCAAGAATAACATATTGCTCAAGTTCGGATTTTAATATAAGTTACGTTGGAATTTACAATATATAAAAATTAACAAATATCATATTTGAAGGTGTAAAACGGATAACAAAGATCGTATTCTATATCGATCTTTACGTTCCGATATTAAATATCGATGTATGTTTCGATATATAGTATATCGTTGTCAACATGGACTATCGCCCAGCACTAGTTAAAAATAACAAGAGCTACGAGCTCATATGGCAATTGTTACGAGTAGGCGGTACAACAAAGTAGATGAGAACATCACAAAATACATCCGCCATCCAAAAATGTGGTTCGGACATAGAAATAGGATATTTAGTTTCGCTCAATTCTGAGCAGTTCCCGTATCGCCTCGGACTATCTGGAGCAATGACAGTTCAAACTTCCAAGTTTCAGCTCAATAAATCGACTCGTTTGATCCTTAAACGTGCAACACTATTTCCGGTACTCCCTCCATGGCCGAATCTGGCCGAATCTGGTTCGTACTCAATAATTGATCATCTAAAGGATCTTCTTTTAAACCATCTATCAAGTTTCACTCGAATCTGAGCATTTTTGGAAAATCCCCCCCCCCCCAATCGCTGTCGTATCCGGTTCGGACTATATGCTCTCTCGACAGTCCAAGTTTCGTTTAAACTGATGCACTCGTTTAACCCCTATGTGAGCCTCAAAATTTCCAGCAATCTCCCTCCAACTCCCCCCACTGTGGCCAAAGACGACTTGGAAACATAAACACCGTATCTCTTAATCCCCTATTCCCGTCCATCATGTTTAATTGAAATCGATGCATAGCCTATATGCAAATTTCTTGTTCCACCCCCCCCCCTACCTTGGCCGAATCCGCCCCAGACGCCAAATAACAAATCTAGGCAGAATAAACTCGGAACTGTCCAACTTGCATTTCATTCGGTCCATCCGTTTGGTTTTTGTACATAACAAAAGTCCCCCCCCCAATTCCCCCAACCGTGGTCGCATGGAGTTCGAACGCATAATTTGCATGTCTAGGTCATCAGTTCTTATCACCGGTTAAGTTTCACTTGAATCAGACCACTCGTTCGCAATTCGCATAAGTCAATTTCCATATTTCCCTTCCCTCACTCCCCCCAAAATGCTCGGATCTATGAACGGAAGTTCTCGGAGGTATGTTGTGTCGGGTTCTTCAGTCAATTAAGTCGGGTCACGAATATGCCTGTAAAGTTTTGTTGTCTTAGTATATCTGGAACTATTCTAACCCGCGATTACCGAATCCGGGAAACCCCTCCAACTCCCCCACACAGAGTCCCGAAACCATCTGGCTCCGTCAATTTCGTGTCTAGGCCTAAGTTCATGAGTTTTCCGCCCCCCCCCCCCCATCCCCCATAGGTATCGGATCCGACCCGACCACAAGACGTCACTAAATCCATCACCACTGTATGGTATTCCGATACACGCAAGTCATCAGCAGTGTTGCCAAGTGTGACACTTTTGGTGTTCTTTGACACTTTTTGTCTCTGGGTGACACCGTGACACTTTTTCTCTGAAAGTGACACCTTTTTACGAATGAGACTTTTTAAGTAAGAAAAACATTTTTTCATTTACTTGACTGAAGTGACGGACTACCGCCCCAAAACATGCACTTTGCTTTGATTTTGTACACTGTACACGAAAACAGTTTTAAGCGTTAAATAAAGCCCATTTCCGATTAAACTTTGTTTCAAATTTGTGATATAACAGTTAAGAAATGTTTTGAAAATGTTGTTACAGACTCAGTTATTACCAGGTTACCAGGTTATTACCAATTTTGCGCGTTGTGCAGCGGAATGCACAAAAAAATTCGAGGTGTCAAAAAGCACCTTTTTAGCGGCAATTGCGACACTTGTATGAGTCGAGCTCTTCACAACCCTGACGCCAACATAAAAACTTGTTGAATTTGTTCTTTCCATTTCTTTTCTTCACTTTTGACTATGTCTAAAACAGTTAAGTTTGCTGTTGTTTGTTCCAGCAATATGAATAGAAGCATGGAGGCCCATAGAGTTTTGAGGTAAACTGGTACAGTTTCTGGAAAATCCTATTTTCCTTTTCAGTTTGTAGTTTGGATCAGCTTTGACTCTGCTCTCACTTTCCCTTTCAGTTGTTGAAGTTTGATGTTGTCTCTTAATCTTTCGCAATGAGCTTGTTCTGAGCTTGTTCCCCTCTTTTATTAGTAGTAACTATTAGCTACTGTTTTTGACTTTTGTTCCAACCTCTTAAAAAGTCACTATGGCCTATGCTGACCGTTCCAACCATCTCAAAATAGTAACTATTTGCTTACCATGCTCGGGAGCATAGTAAGTGCGGTAACCAGAGGCATTACTAGCCAAAAGGTTTGGGAGGGCCAAGGAATTTATTGACTGGCTGGTAATTTTCACCGGCTGTTTTTGCAGAAGAAACTACTGTTTTCAACAACAAAAAATGTCAGTTTTGAAAGAATCAACTGATTTTCAGAAAAGAATGACTGTTTTGATGAAAAATCGACTGTTTTAATGAAAAAAATTGACTGTTTTGACGAAAATTTGTGGTGCTTCTTGCCAACTCAGCTATTTTTTACTGACTGGACAACAACATTGGGGGGGGGCATCCCCCCCTCCCCCCCGGTCGTGACATCCCTGGTGCTAACTATGCATCTCTGTAATGTGATTGGTCGAATTCACATGTGAAGTGATATTTTGGAGAAAATAGAATAATGCATTCCAGCCTTGACACCAAAAAGCCAACATTTGTAACGTCATGATAGTAACTACTGTCAGTAGGGTGGAACATGCTCAATGTATTGCAAAAAACAGATATCATAGCCTATGCAACAAAAACCAAAAAAGAAAAGGACAATGAAAGAAAAGGACAGTAGCTACATAGCCATAGATAGGATCTTCTTCCTTGTTGAAACTGAATTATCAGTGCTGACTTGTTACTAGGCAAAATGTTGGGGGGACTAAGGTATTTAAGGACTAGCTGGTCACTTTTATCATCTGATTTTCGGAAAATTCAACTGTTTTTACGAAAAAAGAACTGTTTTTCAGAAAAATCCACTATTTTGACGAAAAAAACTGGTGAAGATGACTGTTCTTAAAAACAAGCCCAAAGGATTCGTTGAGATCCCAAAAATTTAATATTTGATCCAGACAATTGTGTCCTGTAGATAGGCCTATCCGGGAAATTTAATTATTTTACTTTTACCTATTAACATTTGTATTATTGAAATTTAGAAACAGATTAATGCCTTTGGCTAGTCACTTGATAAAGCCAAGTTCAGGTTTGGATTTATCATGTGTGTTTACCCCTATAATAAGTGTATTTAAAAGCCCAGGGGACATATACATACGTCATATTTACTTAGAAGAAATTGATTGAAACTTCCTGCCTTACTTCTGCCACATATCCGGTTTTGGCTGGATTCATTGACAGACTATTTGTCCGGCAAAAAATGAAAGCTGAAAACGAATTCAGCATATCTACTTACCCCCATATTGAACCACCTCTAATCAACTTCAGATAGGCTAAACTGTAACTTTTAATAAATTTTCAGGTTTTGGCTGGATTCCGGGCGAACTATTTGTCTGGCGATAAAATAATTTTTATCTACGGATCCAGCATGCCTCTTCCCACTTTATCTAAACTCTGATCAACTTCAGAGAAAACTTTTTAAGATTTTCCGGGTTTTTTTCGGAAATGATTGTCATAAACGAATTCAGTAGTCTTCTTAGCCCTAAACGAATGTTTAATCAACTTCAAATAAACTTATACTTTAACAAATTTCCCGGTTTTGTCTGGATTCCAGACCAACTGATTGTCAGGCGAGAAAATAAGTTTCAGATATGGATTCAACATGTCTCCTTATCCTTAGATTGACTATTTCATTGACTTTTGTAAACATTTTTTTCGTCCCTTAATTTGGAACCCCTCCCCCACCCCTAAATCTGGGGCTACAGGGCTCATCTACGAACTTGACCTGTACTTTGACCCAAAAGGTCCTCATGCCAAGTTTGAATAAAATATCTCAACCACTTTAAGAGTTATCGTACTAACAGACAGACAGATGCACAACTTTCACGAAATCATAGGTATCCCATCACTCAACTTTTGGGATCCCAAAAACAACTGATTTTGAAGAAAAATTGTGGTGCTTTGTTCAGACTCATTTATACTTACTGGCAGACAACATTGGGTGGGATATCTTGCCCTCTCCCCCACATGTGATTGATCTGTCTGTGCTTGGTAACTACTTTGATACTATCAGTTAATTGAAATGGTGGTTAGCCTTAAAACTACAGATTGAGTATAGTAGCAGGGAGACCGGGGCGCTGCCTCCGGCCACTTTTTCGATTACCAGCCACCAAAAATTTTATTCTTGCTGAACGCAGGGAAGAGCAACGTTTGATCTACCAAATCTATTTTGTAGTTTTCTTAGAACTCAACCAGATTGTAAGAAAAAAGTGATCCCGCTGAAGCCCCATTCTGACCGGAGGTGCCCCCAACCTGGGGCTTGGGGTGCCTTCCGTCAGCTTGAAATTATAAGAATTACCTCTGCTATACTGTCTTTAGATGGCTAAATATACAAAGCCTACTCATTACTTCGTTTATTGGTTATGAAAATAAGCAAAAGTTACAAAATTACTTCATTTATTATTATTGGAAAGGAAAGTTTCGAAATCACTTTTCAGGGGAGACTTGGGAATAGTGAAAATCGACGTCGCTGAACTCGATCATCTCTGCTACACGTGCTGTACCCCCACTTCTGGATGGAATGGGCGATTTCATTTTTACATCAGCCAAATTAACATAACTTTCATCAGCTACTTGCAGGAATAAAAACTTGGTAGACTCACTGTCCTTTCTGCGAAGAAAACTGAGAAATACTTCGTTGTTCTCTTTTTCTTTAACAAGGCCAACATAGTGCAATGAACTGCTCTTGCCCTGGAACTCCACCAATACATAGTCTCCAGCACGTCATCACCGATATGTAGACTATCATCCGTGTCATCATTCAGACTTAGACAATAGATTCTTCATCAGTCGACTGATCGCTCAAAGACGTTTGCTGCTTCCTCTTTTGACCCTTGCTTTTCGTTTGACTTGTTAGCTTCTTCAGATGTTTTTTTCAGCTCTCTAGCTTTTGCTTTTGCATCTTTCTCATCTTTTTTTGCTTTCTTAGCCATCACAGCAGCTTCGATTTTATCTTTCTCTGGCGTATCTGCAAAACTCTCGATGCACCCTTTTTCTCGAACGCACAAAATAGTAGAAAGCACTGGCTCGAGCGCGTCATTTACTACAGGCTTCATTTCTGTTGGACACACTCGCCGATGCAACGGAATATCACTTCTCTTTTCTCGTACTGAAAGGAACAAACTCTTTTTGTACACCTTAGCCTACTTTAATTCTATGCTTGGAGCATCAATGTTAACCACAGTTGAGTTGTAGAGAGACTTATCTTTAACTTAGAACTGATAGACTTATCTTTAACTTAGAACTGATAAGGTTACATATCATCAGGTTGGGGCGCCTTCGGTCAGCGACCGAACGTGCCCCGTCGTGGACTGACCGAAGGTGCCCCAGCCGCCATTTGTCAAACTTATTTTGTCAAACTTATTTTCTGACTCGAAAACAGAGAAAGATATCTCCTTAGAAATACCACTATCCTCTAGTCCAGTGGTTCCCAACCGGTGATACGCGTACCCAAAGGGGTACGCGAAGGAACCAAAATCGGTTTAATTTGTAGCTTCAAAACCTTGCCTCACTCATTTTTGATTGCCGAAAGCCTAGTATTACCAGCAGAGGCATCACTAGCCAAGATGTTTTTTAAGGGGCAAGGTATTTTTACTGACTGACCTGACAGGTCGTTTTTATCGACTATTTTTCTAAATAAATGTTTTTACGAAAAATCGCGGCGCTTCGGTCCGACTGGTTTCTTTTTAACTGTCTGGCCGACCACTTTGGGGGCAGGGGTATTGCCAACCCGTGCGTGACGCCTCTGATTACAAGCCTATGAAATAATGTTGATTCCAAAACAGATAGCCTACTGCCGTGAAATCTGTTCCTGTGTCAAACAATATTGTTCAAACAAGGATCAAAGAAACGGCAAGCGAGATTGTCATTCAGGTTGCGAACTGAGCTAACGAAAACGTTTGCGATGCAGCTTGATGAAAGCACGGAGAACAACAAAACCAAACACAGAGACAGGCGGACTGTTAAAAATATTGCCGTTGAAGATCTCAAGCTGAGATTTGACAAATTTTAGCTACAAAACATCCTCGAGTGTTTCATTGATTTTGCATATATTTCTAATAAATATCATCTTTCTCACGTTCTGAAAGGTTTACGCAACCTTTTCGATTAGGGTACGCGGCATGAAAAAGGTTGGGAACCACTCCTCTAGTCCTATCATTTCTATATGTATACAAATTTAATCATCGAAATCCATGCCAAACAGAAGGTGAAGGCTAGATCCAAATAGAAGTAGAGAAACTTAGTTTCCGCCAAAAAAATGGTCGAAAACTCAATCTAGCCAAACTGGCTGAAGCTAACTGAGGGAAATTTTCTTCGAATATGTGCCTTGCCTTGGATAAACAACCTCCCCAGTGCCACCTAACATTAAAATACGTAAACACAAAAAGAGTTATTAGGGGTGACCGGAGGCACCCCGTGACCAAAGGCGCCCCGGTCTCCCCTATAAGGGCGATTCTGGCGATCTCTTTGATTCACTTTCCGAAAAGCAAAGCGAGAATCCGCCGAGCGCAAGAACAAGCAAAAAGTCGTTGCGCCTCAGTTGCACCTTTACAACTTCTCGCTGACTTGCCAAAATCACTTTCCACTCTCGAAGTGGATTCGCTTTCCAAGTGCTGGCGGAAACTAGCGGAGCGCGAGAACAGCTCTGGAAAGCGAAGCGACTTTTAGCCGAAGTCGCAAGAACAGCCGGCGCATAAGCTCGCGGAGCTTTCCAGACCGCCAGAATCGCCCTATAGTTTACCAGACCCTTGTTATTCACTGACAAAGTTAAAAATTTCATATATATATCAATCTTAAATTGTTTGATTGTCTTTTTTCCATTTTTTTTTTTTTTGGGGGGGGGGGGGTAGGCTGCAATCTCTGTATGCTGGGTTACAAAGTTCTGGCTCTAGTAATCCAGAGGATTATGCCTGAGACTAACGTATAGCAATATTAGTAATAATAATGTTAACCACAAATGGACGAGCATTCTTCTACAATAGGCTAGTTTTGTAGATAGGTAATGTTGTCGCAGTCTCTATGTTTATTTGTTTTCCTTTTATTATAGTGTTTTCTTCTTCTTTTCTTTTCTTACTCCTACTCCGTCTGTACCTTGTGCTTTTTGATGGGTGAAAAATGAAATTAATATTATTAATAATATAAATAAGGGCATCAGACTGTCTTCACAAACTGCCACTACACTCTTGGGTGTTTTGGTTGTAAATGAACCCCAAGAGAATGACAAAGCTCTTGCAACCAAAGCACAAGATATCCAATGACTGTAGTCAGCAATGACTTCCTTTTCTTCCTTTTGCAATTTTTTTACCATGTCTTTTTTTTCAGCAAGAAAGGCTTTTCTGTCAGGTCTTATGGATCAGGTGACAGAGTGAAGATACCTGGAAGTGCAGCTGACAAGCCTAATGTCTACGAGTTTGGAACAAGCTATGAAGAAATCTATATGGATCTTGTAAAGCGGGACAAAGAATTGTATCCTTTCCTGTCCATCCCGTATCATTGGCGTTTCTCTCCTCTTCTGTTTGGCCAAAGAGAACTGTTGGTCACTCCATAGGAAATTTGCATATTGCACAGAAGGTTTTGTTTATTTTTACAGCAACCATTTGGCATCTAATGAGACCACGATGGGGATCCAAAATGTACTTTGGAGGCGGTACTAAGGGTGAAACAGCAGGGTGATTTTGAATGCTTGTCGAAGTTATGGAAGTTTGACTTCACGTCTTCCTTAAAGGACACATGAACAATGAAACCATACTTGAACACACCATGGAGAATGCATTCTTCTCCTGAGCGTGACTTTTTCAAAATAGGGATGTTCGTTTCTGGAGGTTTGCACATGCAGACTCCAAGACAAAAAGCGCAATTCATTCAAATCTTCTACAGCGCTGGTCGGATCGTATTGGAATTTCTTCTAGATATACGTTTGGGCTTAACTGGTTAAAAAATATTCCAGAAAAAGGGTTGATTGGAGACATTTGTTCATTTCTAAAATTGTTCGGTACTGAAATAGGGACAGATGCAAAATAGCAAAAATCATAGCTTGGAAACACTGGATTGGGTTTTCTGCGGGCAATGTTAACGGAAGTCATACAGATAGGGATGATACTTGGTGCTCTTCATCAGGTGTCCTTTAAAGGTTAATTGAAAAGCCAACTTATTTTTGTGTCGTATAATTGAATACACTGAATTATTTGGATTCTGCAAAGGGATTTTGTACTCCACTGTCTACTCTACTTGTAACGTTCAGAATATCTGTGGCCGTCCCCACAACGAAAATTCTACTATGACATGGGAAATTTTAATCTCAACACAAACGCGGCTTTTGCGAACAAAAAAAATTCGTAATCTTTCTCGTAAGGCATACAACAAAAATACAATCGCATAGAGTTACCACAAATCATACGGAAATTCCACTATTTGAAAATCGATTATTTTTGAATAGCAGAACAACGAAGTAACGCATTTTCAGCGGGTCTTCAAGCCAATTTTAGTGAATAAGTGATGGGTAACTAGATTGTTCTATCCCAGCCCCTTTTCGGTTGAACTTTAAGAGATTTGTCAGTTACATCCACAGGACAAACTGGAAATTTTTACGGAGATTCTGGCGATCTCTAGGATTCGCTTTCCAAAAAGCAAAGCGAGAATCCGCCGACCGCCAGGACCAACGGAAAGTCGGTGCGCCGTAACACCTTCACGCTGGCTTGTCTAAGGCGTATTCTCGCCGTTCCCGGAGGACTCCCCGTGTTTTTGTTTGTCCCGGGGACTCACTGCCCGTATTCTCGCGAGTCCCCTTGGACGGGGAACCCTCCGATTATCATCACCGTCATAAAAAAGGACTCCCTTTCAGAGTCGGAGGGGAATCAGTTTTTGATGGTGTTGGTGCAATGTAAAATTAATTAAAAACAATCATAATAAACAAAACCAAAAATAGAGTGGATCCAGACTAATTTCGTCAACTGCATATTTTTTTCTCGAACAAAATCCATTTTGGAAGCATTCCCCGTGTTCTCGCTGTTTCTGTACGCGGGGTCCACGTGGAGTGACTCCCTCTATTTTCGCCGTTCCCTTCGATTCCCCGAGGAGTCCTCGGGGAACGGTGAGAATACGCCTCTAATCCACATTCCAGGTACGGAGTGAATTCACTTTCCAAAACTAGCGGAGGCCAGAACAGCCTCGGAAAGCGAAGGGAGTTTTAGCCGTTTTAGTCGTAAGAGCACACGGTGACTAAGCCAGCGGAGCTTTTCAGACTGACAGAATCGCTCTATTGTCGCCGTGGACGTTGTCCGTTCGTCTGTACGGTCGTGGGGAATAGCGGCGAATGCTGTCGCTGTTATTCCAAAGCACTAGTTGCGGTCTAAAGTCGTTTTTGAAGTTATCGTGGTATCTGATACCACGGTCAAAAGTCGTTTTTGCAGTTATCGTGGTATCTGATATTCAGATACCACGGTCCGACCGTGGTAACTGATCGTAGTATCTAAAAAAGGATCTCACTTTCATCAGTTTTTGTCAAATTGGTGGGAAAGAAGTTTGGCACTTAGTTATGTGACTGAATATCAGTTTTTCTTTTGGGATGCTTGGAAAAGCGCAATTTCGGCAATTGTCATTTTTGAAGAGCAACCGTATATACCACGGTAACTGCAAAAACGACTAATTGCAGATCCAGTTACCGTGGAAACAGATACCATGGTATCTGCAAAACCGCAACTACTTCTAGCGCAAGTCATAGACAGTTTGGATTGGAATTTAAGCATTTTATTCTTTACAGTTTTGCATTTTAGAATACTTTGCTTTAGGCCTAGCTTACTTCATCTATCTTCTCTGTATTTTAGGTTCTAAATGGATATGCTCTTTTCATTAAGGGACGTCATCTACTGAAGGATGGTCATGCCACTGTCAGCAAGCTTTATAGAGGTTACCCCGCGTTATCACATTTACGTTTTGTTAACTCACTTGGAAATCTTGCTTGATAGGAGAAAAACTGTCGAAGAAAACTGGACCTATTCATCTCTGTCAAGTATTGCAACAGTAGGTATTTGGATCCCCAAAACTATATTTGAGAGACTGCCGTCATTGTACGTATGTATATATCCAGAACTAATTTTTTTTAAAGAAAACAGTATAAGGCGTGTTCTCGCCGTTCCCCGAGGACTCCACTTGAGGAGTCCCCGCGTTTTTGTTTGTCCCTGGGACTCACTCCCCGTATTCTCGCGAGTCCCCACGGACGGGGAATGCCGATTATCATCACCGTCATAAAAAAGGACTCCCTTTCAGATTCGGAGGGGAATCAGTTTTTGCTAGAGTTGGTGCAACTGTGAAATTAGTTAAAAAGAATCAGAATAAGCAAAACCAAAAATAAAGTGAATCCAGACTAATTTCGTCAACGGCATATTTTTTTTTTAACGAAATCCATTTTAGAAGCATTCCCCATGTTCTCGTTGTTTTCGGTAGGCGGAGTCCGCGTGGAGTGACTCTCTCTATTCTTGTCGTTCCCTTCGATTCCCCGAGGAGTCCTCGGGGAATGGCGAGAATACGCCTATAGTCATCTACAAGAAGTTAGGCTATCTTTTGTTGAAGCGAGAATGCAAACTCAGAAGAGATGGTGTAGGTGATTTCCTTACGTCACTTGAAAAGACTGAAAACAACTAGTACTACCGTCTCGTCGACTCTGGACTCACAGTACTGGCTTGAATTGTTCCCTGATCGGTGGCGTACTTTGAAAGATAGGAATACTGGGGCTCGCAGGATTTATTTTCTGTGACGAGGCCTATTGAGGATTATGAAAAATGGCAAAGAGCAACAATATCTTTTCTCGACGACATGACTGGAGACTTGGCGAATCCCCGCTTTCCTGTAGGGTACTCTCCACGATATGTGCCGGACTGATTACTTAGGAGAGCGTGCACACATGGTCCGGTCTTCGCAGTAGATCTGACGTGTAGATAAATGACCCCTGAAAATGCATCTGAAGTTCTCGTTAGAGTATCCACATCCGAAATTTCCGCCACACCTTTTGTTGACGTAATTCGAATCAACTTGGTGTCTCGCTTCCGCGACCATTGCTCGTCAGGCCACCTGCCTTTCAGGAAGCGCAAGACATAAACAACAAGACCAAAGGTTTCGACGGATCCCAAAAATTTAATATTTGCTCCAGACAATTCGGTCTTGAACAGACTTCTTAAACATTTTTACTTTTAAAACTAGAAACAGATTAAGGCCAATGTTAATAATCGGAGAAGACCAAGTTCGTATTTGACAGTGCAAAACCGATACGCCAGCTGAGCTTCACTAAGTTCAGATATATTCAGATATCCATTTTGCGCTTGCAAATATTCAGATATGGATTCAGCATATGGTTTATCATATAGGCTGTAGCCTACGTCGTATCTCCTTCCTTCTGTCCAACTTTCGGTTTCGGCTGGATTCCGTACAAACTACTTTTCTGGCAAAAAATTAAAGCTCAAAAACGAATTCAGCATGCCTCCTTGCCCCTACATCGAACCTCTAATCAACTTCAGATTAAACTTTTACTTTTGACAAATTTTCCGGTTTCAGCCGGAATTCGAGCGATGTATACGTCCGCTGAGAAAATGGTTGTCGTATACGAATTCAGCTTATCTTCTTACCCGCAAATTGAACATCGTATCAAATTTAAATAAGACTTTTACTTTAAACAAATTCTCCGGTTTTGGCCAGATTCCGGCCGAACTAATTTTCCGGCGAGAAAATAATTTTCATGTTCGGGCCCTTGCCCCTGAATTGAACCTCTAATCAGCTTCAGAATAAACTTTTACTTTTCACAAATTTTCCGGTTTTCGCCGGATTCCGGGTGAACTATTTCTCCGGCAGAAAATAAGTTCCATATTCGGATTCAGCATGTCTCCTTACCCTTAATTCGACTATTTCATTAGCTTTTAAAAAAAATATTTTGTTCCCCTTAATTTCAAACCCCTCCCCACCCTTTAATATAGGGCTACATAGCCCAACTTCGAACTTGACCTGTACTTTGACCTAAAGAGTCCTCATGCCAAGTTTGATCAAAATATCCCAACCCCTTCGAGAGTTATCGTGCTAACAGACGGACGGACAACTTTTGCTATTTCAGAGGGATCCATCCACTTACGTTTTGGGATCCCCAAAACCCATAAAATATTCCAATATGTCACTTCTAGAGACGGCCAGATTCTTAAGAAAATCTTTCGCTTCGAGAGACGGATCCCATCTCATCAGGACCAGCTACGTTGACTTGTCGAGAGTACAGTCTAGATACCAAGCCGTTTTCTAATTGAAGAAAAAGTGCGCATCTGAAACAGGGACCGTAGGTGCCAGGCTGAAGTTCTGCGAGAGAAATTGAGGAGCACCGACCTATCGAGGGCAGATCTTCACGGGCGATGTCAAATACAGTAGAGGTATGCTTATTTGAACGGTAGTTAACTTTGAACAGTACCGTTTTCATCCATTTGCTGTGACAAAAGTCAACTACCAGAGTAGCTAAATAAGAGCTGCTAAGAACACCTGCGTGGGTGTTCTGGGTCTCCACTTTACCATTTAACCAACAACTGCACTGTTCAGAGTTAACCAACGTTCAAAGAAGCATACCACTGCTGTAGACTTGACTGTAATCTCTTGTCGGGAATACCTTCCAGCGTAGAGAGAACTAGAGTGGGGCTTCGTCGGCTCCCTCCGTTTGGTGCGGTCCAGCGCCAGTGTTGGAGCGTCCATGGGATCGATGCGTGCTCCGGTCTTGGGCGGTTTGGGCTGAAAAGTTGTCTTCAATCCTGTACAATCCTAATGGATAAACCGGATTGCTCGGGAGTTAGGTATACCAAACGAACGTGAGAACCATAACTGACCAGTTCAGTGCATGGATGGATAGAGCTTGTGATGCCCACCGCCAGGTTCGCTGTCAAACTCGCGTAAAGTCTGTTGTATACCTGCTAGTATGAATCTTCTCTTTCTCATATTTGCAGACTGTGTTTTCGTGTTTGGAGAAGTAAAAGCCGAACACTTCTGAGAGGTCGACAATTGAAGTGTGGTATAGTGTTCAACCAGCCCTCGCTAGTAACATTCGCATGAAGAAGAGACAACGGACTAGGGAAAACCATAACGCCATCTACAGTGTTATCTACAAGCATCCCTAATGCTCGAAGATGGTCGGACTAAAGATGTCAGTAAAACAGGGAGAACACAAGAATTTTGCTCTAAAGACTGTCGAAAAGGTTATAATAGCATAATTTTGGAAAACAGGAGAGGAAATCGCCAATCGTTCGAGGCCCAAAAGCGCCATCTACTGTCCAGACCAGTAAATGATTGAACCTAAGTTTATAGGGATAGATGGCGTGGCTAGTACTGATTTGAAATCAGCGGTTTGGGTGAAAGTCGTAAACCCGAATAAATAACGTAACGGAATAGACCTTACGTGTATTAGCCCACACATGCACATCGTACGTGTTGAGGATACTTGGTAGAAACGGCAGTTCGAACCTCCCATGTGATAGTAATATGGCAAGCTGCGCGGTTCAAAGCCTTGCCAGAAATTCAAACCAAGACCGGAGATTGGTTACGCCTGGAGTGACGATGAGGATGTTATTTCAACCGAGAGAGATTCTTGAGAAAAAGACGGCTGTTTCGTGAGCTTGCAGTTTGTAACAAGTCGACTGTAAATAAATTAATCATTCCGTCAAGACTTTATGGTCTTTAATGAGAGGGTACCATAGTTGTGGTACAGGAACAATATGTTAACTCCAGGAACCCGGCGTCGAAAAATACAACTAACGTAATAGTGACTAACTGCTCCTCACCGATGCAAAATCCCCGCGTACCTAGCGGAAGAGCCGGAAGCGGTGCCACAGCTGTCCCCAACGATCGCCGTGATAGGTTGACACAGGAAATGAGGTGGGCGACATTTTCTCGTTCCGCCTGACGGTCACTGGCGTGTTTTCGTCATACAGAGTATTGGTGGAGAAGCAAGACTTCGGGGCTAAGGGGTGTCTACTCTACTCCCAGTGGGAATAAGCCTCAAGACGGCGGCGTTTCGACAACGAAAGTCGTGTGGTTATGTGGATAAGGCAATGGATACCCTGACAGGGGGTGGGGCTTATCCTTAATTCATATCAGGCCTACTTCTTTAAGGAAAAAAAAAACAGAAAAAAATAGCATCAAGATATAAAACTGACAAGAAAAATTCACTGTAGATAGATAGATCGATCTTTTTATTCGCCAAAAACTGATCATGGCTCACGCCAAATTTGTTCGGTATAGTCATGTATATAAATAAACACACACATAATAGGCCTACGCATATACGGCGCATATACAATCTTCCATTAACAAACCGGCCCTCCCCCACCCATTGCCTTATCCGTACTAGTGACAATTACTGCACATTGGCTGACAACATAGTCGAAGACAGGGGAGCACCGAGGTGACAGCCACTGATGTATATTAGTGTACAAGGTTCCATGCTTCTGGCTAGCCTTTTGGTGTACACTACGGCCAGTGAGCAATGAAGAGTACAAGTCGCCGACCCAGATATAAACCGACATAAAATAATCCAAAACACTGTAGATCCGTCAGTAGGCTTTGAATAGACATTATCTGCTTTGAAACCTTGCTTTCCAGTATACTGCATTCTGCTAGACGTTAGATTTAAGGCTTACTCCATTTTCTTTCTCGTCGTTTGTGTTCCGATCAGCTAAATTTGGTGTCCATGTTCTTCATTGTTTGTCAGTGGACAATTCGCACGGGTCTATTTTGGACTTTTAATATTGTTTTTGAAGTAAAAGCTCGTTCAGAATAACTTGTAAGGAAGATCCCGTAATGTTTGTCGATAGTTATTCGCAAGGGCCTCATACCTGCAGGTTTTTCCGCGATCTTTCCATATTTCTTTCCTAGTAAATAGATGGTGCTCTGAGCGCTTAAAATGGATCCGCTTTTATTGGAGACGGGAACGAAATCGACGAACGTTGTCGGTATTTTATTCAAGAGTAGCCCCGAATAAATGGGAAGAAGCTCTGCCCCAAAGGAGGCCCCTTCGAACGAGTGAACAACATACTACGGGCTTGGTGTAAATAACGTATGTGAAGTATAGTCGCGTAAAGGGAATAGGGCCTGCTGGCCGCGTCTTCGACTATTTTTGATGCAGTTGCAGTTAGTTCCGTCAGCGTTGTGGCATTTGACCGCTTTTATTTTAATATTTTTCTTTCAGTTCATTGATTTAAGGTTTTCCTTAACCCAGCTATTAGGTACACGCGAAATGGAATTCTGAACATGCTGGATAGAAATCGGCGGATTAAGAACAGACCCGAACGGTTCCAGGACGAAACTGCTAAATTTGATGTCGTCATCACATGTGAAGAGAGGGTCTACGACCAAGTGATAGAATGTAAGAACTCATTTTAGTGCTCAAAATTTTCTTTGCTGATCTATTTGACCAGTAACGAAAAGAGTCATATAGAGATATGGAGACGAATATATTGATTTTGTTTTATAATCCGGAATTAAGGGTAGAAAATAACAGTCAGGATTTAGGAGTGAGGCTGTCGAGAGGTTATTCACTCTCAAAACGGCTGTACAGCAAGTGCCCGATGCACACGGAGGCTTGTACAGTGGTGCCCAACGAGAGAGTAACCACTTGGACCCTGTTTTGGAGATTCCAAAACATCGGTGACGGGATACCTATGACTTCGTAAAGTTCGTCCGTCCGTCTGTTAGTACGATCACTCACAAAGGGGTGAAGATATTTTGTAAAAACTTGGCGTGAGGACTCATTGGGTCTATAGTCAGGGTTGCCACATGTCGCACGATAGTGTGAATTGTCACTCTATTTTGTAAATGTCACTCTCGTCCTACGTAGGACATAACAATCACTCTATTTCAGAAAATGACCAAATGTTTCATTTTTGCAGCAGCGGTTCCGACCTGAAGTGACTATTTCAAGTTTTTTTCATGAAAGTAAATTTAAGATGTGTCGTTTTTACAGAGGCGATTCCGACCAAAAGTGAACATTTCATGAAAATAAGTTTCACTCCCAGTTCACTCTCTGTTTTGGGCCAAAAGTCACTCTCTAAATATTTTTGATGTGGCGACACTGTCCATAGTAGGGTACAGGTCAAGTCGGGGCCCCGTAGTATTTAGGGGTGGGGGAGGGGATTATGATTAAGGGATGAACAAATATATTTTCAAGCTAATATGACAGCCGATATAGGGGTAAGGAGACATGCTGGATCCAGATATGAACTTAACTTTCTCACCGGACAAGTAGTTGGCCCGGAATCCGGCCTCAACCAGAAATGTGGCAGAAGTACAAGTTTACTCTAAAGCCGATTAGAGCGTTGGTATATAGGCAAAAATACATCCTCAATCCATTTATTTCCCCACCGGACAAGTAGACCGGCCGGAATCTTGTGAAAATCGGAAATATTGTAGTAACAATTGTTTCTTCTGAAGTCGATCGGAACATCCACATAGGGGCAAGAATTCTTGCTGGATAATTAGTTCGTCTGGGATCCGGTAAAAACCAGAAACTTGGTAGAATTAATTTTTTTCTGAAGTCGATCGGAGAACCGATGTAGACTTAAAACACATGCTGAATCTATGTATGAAATTCGTTTTCTCGCTAGACAAGGAGTTTCATCAGAATCCGACCAAAACCGGAAATTTGGTAGAAGTTTTTTTTTCTGTCCACGAATAAACCTGAACGATTGATAGCTTACCCGAGAGTCTGGACCAAAAGGTCCAACTAATATTGGATTTTTGAGAACAAAAATTGGAAAACGAGATTTTCAGTTTTTTTTCTTGATCAGCTAGTTATCCCTGTAAGATGATGTGTGAGGGATAAATAAAATTTGGGATATTTCGGTTGTACTTCCGGCAAACCCTCGTCTTTGAGGACGGTTTAGCGGAAGTGCAACCGAAATTTTATTTATCCCTCGCACATCATCTTAGAGGGATAACTAGCTGATCAAGAAAAACATAAAAACAAACGAAAATCTCGTTCTTCTATTTTTGTTTGCAATGAATGGTCAGCTTGGCTTCAAACCTTACAATTTTTAGATCCCATCGAAACCTTTCGTGTTGTTGATTTCAGTTCAGCTTGATCTTCCAGACGGTATTGCTAACATGGAGAAAAAAAAAAATTAAGACCGGCAGATTCAATGTGAAATTTTACACCGTACAGATCTAGATCTCACAAATCTAGTTTGCGAAGCATGCTGGGCGAGGTAAAGCAAAATACTACTGTTAAATTTTATCGAACACCCACTTGTCCGATGTCCTTCCTCCTCCTTATGAAAACACAAGAAACCGACAGGAAAGCTGTCGCAAGTTCAAAGGTTCCAAAGTTGTCCCCCGTACCTGTAACACATACGCGGTACCAGAAAAGCTTCGTTCCGAGTTTCACAAAAATTTATAATGATGGTGGTAGCTGTCTGTGATATTATTCCAACGTCCGTGTTCTGTTTTGGTTTTCATTTATATATTATAACAGGTCTGTGATGACGAATTGATGATTAACTGTATAGATTTTAAAATGTGCATTATGCTTGACGTAATACCCAAATTTGGCATTGCCGTGATAATGGTTGTTTGAAATAAATTCGTTATGTTATGTTATGTTGAGTAAGGAGACACAAAAATGAACCGTAAACTTTTGAAAGGAAACACAATATTTTTCGTCCTGGCCAGAGCTGAAGAATCTTTGTCTTCTTCATATATCTCAAAATTTTTGGATCGAACCTTCTTCGTGCGTGTGACATGCATTTACAGCTTTTCGAATATTTTTTGTCTGGTTCACATCAGATGAACTTTTAGCATTCCGAGCTGTCGCCTCTAGAAAATATGACAGTGTGCTGAATGTCATCATAAGCTGTTCATCCTGAACCCAGACAAATCGCTCTGGCTGACAAGAAATCAGCAATAAAAAACGACTTTGGTGTTAAGGTGCTATTGACGCATAACAGGTTGCATATGTAATCACTTGAATCTAAAAATTATATAACATAACGAGGAGAAATTTTTTAAATTTTGCATAGATATAGTAGTCGACTTTTCACTGGGTAGATCGTTATTTGTTCTTGGCAGAATGGAGCTCGTCTTAGAACCCGGAAACGAGTGTGGCCGCGCTTCAGTTGACAACAGACTCACCTGACGCCCAAAAGTCTAAACAGCGTCTTAGATCTTGGTCAGTCTTAGCGTTGTTTGCGTAAACCGAGAGCGGCCGCAGTTTCTGGATTCAGGTGATCAAATATGCAACCTGACAGGTGCTGATACATACTTTAGCAACGATTCTAGTCTTAGTTGGATGTTTTCTTTTCAGACCTAGAACTCCGAGAGAACGAGGACACCAAGCCTGTCCATGTAGTAAACATTGACATCCAGGATAACCACGAGGAAGCTACAATAGGTGCCTTCTTGATAACCGAACTATCCAATATGGTGAGTGATGGTGATCCAACATTTTCAGCAGGTCCTTCCAAGGAATATCGGAAGGGAGTGGTGCATCCCTGAATGCACCCCGCTCCCCTGGATGGAAGGCACATTAGCACCACAAGGTTTTCAAATACCAACTTCACTGTCTGTTTAAAGTTTAACCGAAAAGGGATGGGATAGGACAATCTAGTAATCCGTCACTTATTCACTTAAATTGGCTGAAGACCCGCTGAAAATGCGTTACCTCGTTATTCCGCTATTCACGAGTCATCGATTTTCGAATAAGGCGTATTCTCGCCGTTCCCCGAGGACTCCTCGGGGAATCGAAGGGAACGGCGAGAATAGAGGGAGTCACTCCACGCGGACTCCGCGTACAGAAACAGCGAGAACACGGGGAATGCTTCCAAAATGGATTTTGTTCGAAAAATAAATAAGCAGTTGACTCAATTAGTCTGGATCCACTTTATTTTTGGTTTTCTTTATTCTGATTGTTTTAAATTAATTTTACATTGCACCAACACCAGCAAAAACTGATTCCCCTCCGAATCTGAAAGGGAGTCCTTCTCGATGATGGTGATGATAATCGCAGTATTCCCCGTCCGTGGGGACTCGCGAGAATACGGGGAGTGAGTCCCCGGGACAAACAAAAACGCGGGGACTCCTCAAGTGGAGTCCTCGGGTAACGGCAAGAATACGCCTGTAGTGGAATTTCCGTGTGATTTGTGGTACCTCTATGCCCTTGTATTTTTGTTGTGTGCCTTACGAGAAAGATTTACGATTTTGTTTTTGTTCAGGCACTAAGCAATCTTCACCAATCTCACTACTGCCTATTTGAAAGCCGTGGTTGTGTTGAGATTAAAATTTCCCGCGTCACAGTAGAATTTACACTGTGGGGACGGCAGCAGATATTCTGAACATCACAACTGGAGCAGATAGTGAAAAATAAAAAAATCCCTTTGCATAATCCAAATAGTTGTGTGTTCAGTTAAATGACACAAAAATAAGTTAGCTTTTCAGTTAAACTTTAACTTGTGGGTACGCGAACTGCAATGGACTTCGTCGTGGTATTCCTGTCCGGAATCCGAGGTCAAATCCACGTGGAGATGTTTATGCTTCTCCGCTTTTGCAATACTATTAATTGGTTATCGTGGTATCTGATAGTCAGATACCATGGTCCGACAGTGGTAATTGATCGTGGTACCTGAAACAGTTGTCTCACTTTCATCATTACCAACAATAGAGCCTAGGATTTTGTCAAATTGGTGGGAAAGAAGTTTGGCACTTAGTTGTGTGACTGAATTATCAGTTTTTCTTTTCTGATACTTCGAAAAGCACAATTTTGGCAATTGTCGTTTTTGCGGAGCAACCGTTGTACGGTTGATGCAAAACGGTAAATGGTACCACGGTAAATGCAAAAATGACTAATTAATAATAATAATAATAATAATGTACATTATTTCCTTAATAGCCTGTATTACACACGCTAACACTGGATGCTGATCCAGTTACCGTGGTAACAGATACCATGGTATCTGTAAAAACGCAACTATTGATGACTAACTCTCCTTTGATGCAAAATGGACGTGTACCAAGCGAACGAGACGGAAGCGGCACCACAGCTTTCCCCGACGATTGCCATGATTGGTTGACACAGGATTTGAGTTGTTGAGTTTGAGTCGTTAAGAGACGTTTTCTCGTTCTTCCTGAGGATCATTGGCGTTTTTTGAGATCCCAAAACGTAAGTTGAGGGATACCTATGACTTCGCAAAAGTTGTCCGTCTGTCCGTCCGTCCGTCCGTCTGTAAGCACGATAACTCTCGAAGGGAATGAGATATTTTGATGAAACTTGGTGTGAGGATTCGTTGGGTCGGCGGACCAGTCGAGTTCGTAAATGGGCTTTGTAGCCCTACATTTAGGGGTGGGGGAGGGGGTTCAAATTAAGGGGCAAACAAAATATTTTGAAACAGCTAATGTGATAGTCGATTATGGGGTAAGAAGACATGCTGAACACGATGGTGAAAACCATTTTGTAATCGGACAAGTAGTTCGCCCGGAATCCGGCCAAAACCGGAAAGTTTGTCAAAAGTAAAAGTTTTATTTGAAGTTGATTAGATGTTTGATTTAGAGGTAGGAAGACATGCTGAAGACGATGGTCAAAACCATTTTCTCGACGGACAAGTAGTTCGCCCGGAATCCAGCCCAAACCGGAAAGTTTGTTAAAATTAAAAGTTTTATTTGGAGTTGATCAGATGTCTAATTTAGGGCAAGAAGACATGCTGAACTTTTATGTGAAAATAATTTTCTTCCCGGACATGTAGTTCGCCCGGAATCCGGCCAAAACCGGAAAATTGTTAGAAGTTAAAGTTTTATTTCTAGCTGATTAGATAACCGATTTAGGGGTAAGAAGAGACGCTGAATCCGTGTGTGACAATCATATTTTACCCGGACATATAGTTCGACCGGAATCCGGCTGGAGTCGGAAAATTTGTTATAAGTTAAATTTTTATTTGAAGTTGATTAGATGTTCATTATTGGGGAAAGAAGATACCCTGAGTTCGTTTTTGAGCTTTCTTTTTTCGCCGGACAAGTAGTTCTAGAGTTCGGCCGAAACCGGGAAATTGGCAGAAGTTTCAGGAACTTTTCGTCAAAACAGATATGACTTATACGGGTAAACACACATGCTGAATCCATATCTGAACTTGGTTTTCTCAGATGATTAGCTATTTGGCCTTAATCTGTTTCTGAATTTTAATTGTAAGAATGTTCAAGGATTCTGGCGATGACTGGATCTGGCTAAGACAAGACCCAGTTGTCTGGATCAGATATCGAATTTTTGGGATCCCATCGAAAAGTTTGGTCTTGTTGAACTTAGTCATATAGAGTATTAGATTTTGGCAGTAGTGGGGAAACCATGTGGGATAGGAGAGCAGTGAGTATATGTGCGTGTTTGTCAGCCGAAAATCCTGCGTTGTAAGACCTGGTTTAACCGTTGTTCCGCTTTTTTCAGACGCGACACACTGATAAACGTTAGGATTATAGGAACAGAATTCTCTGAAAGTAGCCGTTGAGAACGGGGAGTTGATACGACACACTTAATATAATACTGTCAGTTTTCTTCAATAGATCGATCATCTGGTATCCGGTCGTCCAGTAATCTGCGTAACCGGCATTTCTGACCAGTGATATTCTCGGAAGCAATAAGCGGGCTGATCAGCCTCCAAAAGAGCTAAAGACGTAAAATCCCAACGTAGTGCCAATAGAGTGGATAAAACTGAAATAGGAAGTTTGAAATCTTGGAAACGAGAAGGGCTAAGGACGAAGAGTGAAGCTGTAAAATTGGTTAAGGTTCGTCCTCTAATCGGCTGCTTTTGCGGTTCAAGCTTGTGATACGGTTTCTTTCTTTTAGCTGGTAGCTTGCGACGATATCGACAACGACATAGACGAATTACTGCAGGACTTCGAGTCAACTTGTAACCGTTCCATTTTACACTGCGTTCAGTTCTACTAAGATACAACACTACCGTTTCTATTTTCATTTTACCTGTTGAATGATGGTTTATATGCGCAACGTGAATTCTGCCGCCTCAAATACATCGGTATTTTATACTTTCATCCTTTTTAACGAGTAGTTGTAGCCTAGACGACCGAGTTTTATTGACATTTTCATAATTGTACCGTATTCTTCAAAACTGTGCTAATTACATTTTCATAATTTTAGGGCCCAGCTTTGTGTATTCTTCTGCATGAAGAAAGTAGGAACTCAGAAAGTTAAAACTAATCTGCCTGTTAGATGGTGCTCATGTCGTCATCTAACACTTAGCACAATTCAACATAATACCAAATCAGCTATGTTCTTTCCAATGGTATAGTTAACTCAGTTTTCAAAAAAATTTCAGTTAGCACAGTTTTGAAGAACACAGTACAATTGCGCAGAGTTTCTGGCAGACAGTAGATCCTTCGTCTCATCACATGGGTGTGTGTCCGTTGGGGGCGGAGGGGGGGGGGGATTTGAAAACGGGATATTAACGAAATTTTAAATTGTGTGCTTGTATGGCTGTATCAGAAGCTGAACAAGTCATAATGCGTACGCTTAACAAGGTAAACAACGCTTAACTAGGTTGCCTTCCGGCGGGATCACTGTTCCCATGGCCGGCTCCAACCAGACCATTGTAGTGGTTTGCGAACTCTGTTCACAAGCCCCTCGGTAGCTCAAATGGTAGAGCGCCTGCCTTGTAAGCAGAGGGTCCTGGGTTTAAATCCCGGCTGAGGAGCATTTTTGTCTTTCAGGTCACTACTTATAAATGAGGTAAACAGTCATGCCCCCCCGACTGGCCGGTTCACAAACTGTAGGCTACATCCTAACACCTGATGTCCTGTATTTGAATATCTGAATTAGCCGTATTATTCCAGTCCACCAGCGCAGCGTTGCCTTCCTATCATTTATATATCTAGTCTTATGATCAATTTCGGTGATCGATAGTCTGTAATGTTCAAGCGACCACACGTTTTATGGCACTTGCAGCCTGTCACCGTGTTTCACTGTAGTAGTTTGGGCGTCCTAGCTTGCCACGTACTGGTAAGCTAGGACGATGAAACTTGGCACGCTATTTGAACGGCCCGCTCCAGTGCTAGAAATCTTCCTTTTCCCGGATCAGATCGTCATCCGTGCGGGAGTGCAAGGAGGGAGAGTTCGGAATTCTCTGACCCGTGTAAGTTGCGAACGGATTTTCCGACTTAAACTTGATGGGTGGTAAGAAGCAGATGCAAAAGAGGTTCCGTTTTTGCGTCCGAACCTCACCCGACCACGGTGGGGGGAGTTGGATGGGGTGGGATTCCGGAAATGTTATAATACGTTGGTTCCAAACGGATACGTTGATTCCGAACGGATGAAGGGATTGGGATGAAATTTTGACGGTCATGTGTCCGGACTGGATCCGGCCGCCGCTGAGGAATTTGTAGAGGGAGTGTACCGGACATTTTGCGGAAGTGCTCTGATTCGAGTGAAAATTGATAGGGGATATGAAAAAGTGACAAAGGTGTGAAACCTACGTATTCGAGTCGCATCTGGACACGGTGGAAGAGCTGGAGGAAGGGGGATCCCAGAAATGTTGTGGCTCTCGTAGGGGCAAATCGGTTGGAGGAATAGTGATGAAACTTGGAGCACGCAAAGGCCGTGCATGGGCGCTAGATGTGCCGTTGAAGTCTGGACCGGATAAGACTTCCGTGGGGGAGGGGGGAAGTGGAGGTTTTCCCTGAAACTCCCTGGAAATTCTCAGATTTGAGATAAACTTGGTTGGTGGGAGGAGCAGATGCCCCAGAAGTGGCATTTATGTGTCCGAATTGGATCCGACCTCGGTGGGAGAGTTTGAGGGGGGGGCGGAAATTTTCCGGAAGTGCTCCGGTTCGAGTGAAACTTTATGGGTGGTAGAAGCAACTGCCCAGACGTGAAATTTTTGTGTCCGAATTGGATCCGACCTCGGGGGGTGAGTTTGAGGGGGAGGGGGGATCGGGAACTTTGCGGTAGTGCTCCGATTCGGCTGAAACTTGAGCAGTGGTATGAGAAAGGGCTCTATATTTGGCGATCATGTGGCTGAATCCGATTCGACCTCGGTTGGGGTAGTTGAAGGGGGACTGAAGACTTTCTGTAAGTGCTCCTATTCCGTGAAACTTGATGGGTGGTAGGAGAAAATGCTCTAGATGTGATAGTTATGTGTTTGAATTGTATTTGGACACATTGGAGGAGGCCACCGACTTTATGTGTCCGAATTGGATCCGCGACCTCGGTGGGGGATTTTGAGGGGGGACCGGAAGTTTTTCGGAAGTGCTCCGGTTCGAGTGAAACTGGGTGGTAGAAGCAAAGGTCCAGATGTGAAATTTGTGTGTCCGAATTGGATCCGACCTCGGTGGGGGAGTTTTAGGGGGGGGGGTGGGGGTCGGGAACTTTCCGGAAGTGCTCCGATTCGAGTGAAACTTAATGAGTGGTAGGAGAAAGGGCTCTAGATATGGCGATTATGCGGCTGAATCAGATTCGACCTCTATTGGGGCAGTTGAAGGGTGACTGGAAACTGTCTATGAGTGCTCCCATTCCCGTGAAAATTAATGGGTGGTAGGAAAAAATGCTCCAGATGTGATAATTATGTGTCTGAATTGCATTTGGACACAATGGAGTAGGTCACCGGACATATATTCAAATAATGCAGAAAACGGATACGTCAGCTGCGATGCTTTAGCAGCGATATTTCGGCCCTTCTTGGCAAGGGTCCTCGTCAGGCTGTCAATCTTCAGGGTCAACGTCGGGGAAGGAAACAAACCTGCAAGGAAACCATCGTAGCTGACGTATCCGTTTTATGCATTATTTGAATGTATGTTTCAAAGTCAGCTTGGGCTCGAGGAATATTTGTCACCGAACATTTTCGAATCCGGCGACAGAGGAGTTGCAGGCAGTTGCAGCGGGATATGGGGTCAAAAAATGGTGAGAGGAGATGCCATAATGCTTCGACCGATTTTATCTGGCCACTTTGAAGGAGTTGGAGGGGTCTCGAATAAGGGGTCTCTGATATACATGCGAACTAATCTTGCAAGTGCCATGTGAGCTTCCAGCTCGTGTAAAAAAAAGCCTCTCCATTGGTGTCGACTGGCGACGGCGCTCTATGAGCTTGAGTCAGACCTCGGAGTGAACCGTTACGGCAAAACAAAACTATTGCTAAGTTAGCTGCGAACCCGAATGCGTGGGTGCCGGTCGGAAAGGCATGTGGTGCAGGGTGTAAGTTGGAGTCGCGGATTCAACTCAGATAGCAGGCAACTGGTCCTAGAGAAGTCGGCATATATATTATTGTGCACGTACCCGAGAAGAGAAGTCCACCCCGGATCAGTGCTTGGGCGACTCTTTCTGACCTGCGAAGCTTTGCCGGAAGCGCGGCTACAGGATTACCAAACCATGGACTTTCTTTTGAGGCCCACAGCCGCAGACGTCTTCGTTAGGGCCCTCACCACGCAGACGATTAACTTAAAATCTAAAAAAAATGCATTAAAATGCAGTAACGGCGGCCATGAGTGGCAAGGGATTGTTCTTTGGCATATTTTGAATTATAAGTGTGATTTTTCCCTCTGTGATTTGCCCTTTGTATCTCCTTCTTGTGTGATCTTTTTTCTGTGTTTTTTTCTACTTTCTTTTTTTTTTTATACTTTTTTCGAGATTCTGACACTGTCTTAGCCGATTTTTTTTTTTCGACAAAATAAAACAAATAGTCACGAAATCGACATAGATAATAAATAATAAGTAGTCTATATACAGTTTGATGTCTGAGTTGTGAATGCAAGAAATTGACAGAGATAATAAGTAAATACAATTAGATGTCTAAAGAATAAAGGCATCATTTGACGGAAGCTGCACTGACTACCGTATATGAAGCACCCGTGTTTTTTCCGGATTTCTGGAATCTTGGATCAAAATCTCGGCGCCTGATACCCGTCCGATCATGTCAGTCCTTTTGTTTACGACATTTACAGATCCATTAGCGCTTGACTTTTGAACGACCGCGCTTCAGAACAATGCGCACTCCATTATTTCATTACACCGAGTTCTGATGCAGTTTCAAGGCTTTTTGGTGTTTCCACTGTCCCGGGAAACAAAGGACAGGAAAGAATTCTGGCCAGCCGCTGCCAGTGGGTGAAGCTTGACGCATTTTTGCGGAACGGGAACAAAAAACAACAGACAGTTAGTTAGTTACCATGGAGTCCCCTCTGAGGATAGTTGGAGAAGTGAAAAAGGATTCGTCACCTAAATCAACACCAGTTGTTTCAGGTATTTTTTTCTGTTTTACTTGTTTTGGATTTCTGAGGGGGGGGAGGGGAGTACAGTAGGTTTAAGAAACATCCCCTCCTCCCAAGTCCAGTAGCTGCGGCTTAGAAATGTGGGTTACCGTACCTCGGTTTTACGGTACAGGGTTATCAAATGGTCTACAATACTAACAATTTCATTTCTTAAAACTCTCCCACAGTTCCACCCTCCCATTCCTGATAACCTTACTTCTGACCAAATTACACTCCTTGGCGTTATTATATCTTCTGATATGTCTTGGGAGGAAAATACCAAGTATATTTTAAAGAAAGCTAACTCTTCCATGAGTATGTTAAAAATCCTAAAGAAATTCAAAGTCCCTAAAGAAAGAATGAAAGATTTGTATTGTATGTTTGTCCGTTCACTACTTGAATATGCCTGTCCAGCATGGCATTATGGACTTACAAAGAGTGACTCAGATAAGTTGGAAAGAATCCAAAAACGCGCTGTTCAAATTATAATTGGTGGCCATAAAATGCCGTACTCGTATCTCCTAAAGGAGTGTAAGCTGGAACCCCTTTCTGTTCGTAGAGAACAGCTGTGCCAACGTTTCGGAACAAATCTGTTATCCCACCCTTTCTACCGAAATATGCTTCCTCCACCCTTTAAACCGGAAAGAAACAGACCTCCAAGAGAAGCAGCTATGAAAGCACCAAAACTCACACCTGTCGCTTGTAAAACTGAAAGGTACCGGAATAGTTTTGTGCCTCAGTTTACCTTGTATCATAACAACCTTACTTGAATTTCTGTATTTATTTTATGACAATTGTATATATGTTTTAGTTGTAGGTTAATGACAAGTGCCAATTAATTTGCTCGCGCATGAAATGTTGTGCCGCATATATTTTGAAATTAAATTAAATTAAATGAAATTAAAATTAAATTAAATGGTGACGCTAGAAAAACTTTCCGAAGCTGTGCCCGTGAGGGGGAGAGTACACTGTAAAAAGTTTCTCCGAGTAAGGATTAAATGTAACTGCAGTATTTGCTATTGAGATTAACCTTATCTCTACTGGGATAAGGTTAATTCGAATTGGAGATAATCTTATCTCAGTAGAGACCCAAAAGCAAATACTGGAAGGTTTTTTTTTGCAGTGTAGAGTCGCTTCCTAAAGACTAAATAGCAATTGCTATTTAGCTAAATAGCTAAATAGCAATAGCGGAGGTTTAGAAATGTGTTTATTATACCTGATCTCAGTTAAAAGGTTGTTACCAACAGCGATGATAGGCAAACTTTTCAAAAGCTGTATCCGGTTGAAACCGGATTATGCTATGGAAAACGATGAATGTAGGATATGTGAGAAGGAAGCGACGTTCCAAAACTAAGCATTGGAGAGTTTCAGGCACTAAGAACATCGAACTTTTGCTGCTGTAATCGAGCACGAATTTGCCTATTTCTCTTGGTATTATTTTACCGGGGAGCGCCGTCATCATAAGCGAACGCGTGAAAGAAACAACCGTTCAAAGGTAGTATTTGCCTCAGTCTGCTCAGGGTTGCCACATGTCGCACAAAAGTGTGAATTGTCACTCTATTTTTTGTCACTCTTGTCCTACGTAGGACATACAATTCGCTCTATTTATGAAAATGTCCAGATTTGTCGTACAATAGTGTGACAATTTCAGAAAATACAAAAATAAACGCGGAATTCAACTCAAATGCAAGCAATTTTAAAGCATTCCACTCTGTCTGTACTACATAAGGAGTTAGTTTTTACTTTCGGTGGGAGCAGGGGTGGGAGTGAAGAAGGGGAATTTTATGGATTTCTTCGTGCTCGGAGGATTCTGAACCGATTGAGATTCCGCCAAAAAAGCATTTTTTGCAGCAGTGATTCCGACCAAAAATTACCATTTCACGTTTTTTCATGAAAATAGAATTTCACTCCCAATTCACTCACTGTCTCATCCAAAAGTCACTCTCTAAATTTTTCTGATGTGGCAACCCTGAGTATGCTGCCGCACATGAATGATCCGATCATCCGATCTCGTGACAGTTACACCTGCACCCCTTATTTTTTCCCCTCTTTATGTAGGTGTGGTTGACACAGCGGAAGTGTCGAATTCCTGTACTCTGAATTGGTACCCCACATGGCTGTGTGTTCGCAATGGGGCTCTCAGTATTCACAAGGATACAGTTCCTGCGGACCAGCCTGTGAACTGCTTCCCTTTGGCAGGGGCAGGGGTGACACGAGCCTATGTGGAAGACTGGCCACTTGCCTTCAAAATTTCTCGGAATGACATAGGATTGCTCTTGCGGGTAAGAATTTTATTCTTATTTATAATTTTAGAGATTCTTAGAGTATTTCCTGTAGAAAGTTTTGGAAGGAAAGTTTTTCCGGGATGCCAAGATTTTTATTATTCGTGCTTGGATGTGCTTTCTGTTATTATATAATTGCTTCTTCCACTTAAAGGACCCGTTTTACCTATTATGAAAGGGTAAAACCTTTCAAAAGTTAAACGTTTCAAAACATCTGAACGCTATATTTGACGGTGCAAAACGGATAAGTCAGCTACATTTTATTCGAGCAACTGAAGTTTATTTTCCAGCTTGAGCGGCTTGAGCCTGAAGAGGACCCTTGCCAAGAAGGGCTGAAATATTGCTCGAATAAAATGTAGCCCACTGATCCGTTTTGCACCGTCAAATATGATTCGCAGTCAGCTTGGCCCGTAGGAACATCCATCTGAACGCTTAAAATTATTTTAAGCACGGGAATAATCTTATCAAACGCCTGAGAATTTTCGCTTTTCCTAAACTTCTGCACTCATTTTTCCAAACCCATTCGAAAAATTCGAAACAGTTTAAAAATTAAATTCCAAGAGAAGCAAAATCATTTTTCAAAAGTTTTACGAGGTCTCGTTTCGTGTTGAAGCGTTTGCTTTAAAGAATTTTTAGGACGCAGCTATCGCCGCAGCCATCGCACGCCATATTGAAGTGTTGACAATCGGGGATATCGATACTCCGTAAGTCCAACTAGCTAGCTAGCCTAGCCCTATAGCCAGCCGTCCAAGAGACGTAACCCAAGAATCAGAAGAAGCTTCAAATGTAGAAACATTTCTGGTATTTTTAGGCTTCCAAGCTAGCCTCTACCTAAGCAACATCAGTTGGAGTTGCTTAGCTACGGAGTTCTCCCAGTCATTATTATCCTCATGGGTGATATGCCCGGAGTAGGCTGGGGTAGAATACAGTCGCCCTACAGTTAGAGGAGGGGTGTCATGTCTATTTAGGCATTTAGAACTGGGTTAGGACCTAACCCAGTACTAATGAAGATCCAGATCGCCTCTTCAGATGTTTTAGGGTCCTTTATAATTAACTACTTTCGCTAACTGGTGGTTGACTTCTGTCACAGCAAGTGTACGAAAATGGGACTTGTTCACGACCGCCCTTAATTGTAGGACAGCTGTATTCTAACCTAGCCTACACTACACTGGTCCTGTCACGTATGACAGGGAGAGCAATAGCTAAAAATGGTTACGTCAGCTACAATGCTTGGCACTTGGCAGCGATATTTCGGCCCTTCTTTGCAAGAGTCCTCGTCAGGCTGTTGAATGTCAGGGACAAAAGGGCTGGAATAAACGAACCTGCAGTCTTTTTTTGTTTCAATTTTTTTTTACTGGGAGAACTAGGCAGCTTAGCTAAGACATTTTTAGTAGGCTAGCTAGGTGGCCTAGAAATACCAGAGAACTGAAGCTTAGCGCATTGAAGCTAGCTAGATAGGCTGATTATAAATCATTTATCACCAACATGTTCCACAATATCCCGTTCATATCTCGTAAACTTTTGAGACATAATTTGACTGTTTTTTTAAATTAATTTTGAAATTGCTGTGAAATTTTACAAACATCGAATGGTTTCGGAAATTTTTTTGTGGAAGTTAGAAAAAGAATTTCTTAAGGTGATCGACAAGATTATATTTTTATTATAGTTTTAAGCATTTCCATTGTTATGAGCCATTTGACTTTTGAAAGGAAACCCCTTCGTAAATGCCAATTTAATTTCCGTATTCGCTCCATCCGTAATTATATTAATCTCAACCTGAGACCCGAACATCATTCAGCCCATTCTAACCCTCTAACGACAAAATCAGTGAATTTCTCATTTACCGTGTTTCGCTATTTTCGATGCGTCTGCTCCCGCCGATTGCTTGTGCGAAGCTCACTCGTCAGAAAAACTGGTTATCTGAAATTTCCCTTGTTTTTGCTAGAAGTCGATGGGCCTGGAGAAAGGCTTAGACAGCCAAAGCCGTGGGTAATTTGTTAAAAGCCTAGCCTGGTTTAAAAGTACGCAACTAATTTCGAGTGGTGGAACAGTAAACAGTGCTTCTGCCCCTTGAACGGTGGGCTCGAAGAATGCGGATTCATATTCTAGCGCCCGAATTCGGTGCCGCAAATGAAGATATTTCGCGCCTTTTCAACTTCATGTCAGTTTTTTCCATGTCGTCAAGTGAGTAATTTCCAAATTCCGGGGGCACATAGCCAAAGCCGTGGGCAATTTGTTAAAAGCCGAGCCTGGTTTAAAAGTACGCAACTAATTTGGAGTGGTGGAACAGTAAACAGTGCTTCTGCTATTCTAGCGCCCGAATTCGGTGCCACAAATGAAAATATTTTGCGCCTTTTCAGCTTCAGATCAGTTTTTTCCATGTCGTCAAGTGAGTAATTTCCAAATTCCGGGGGCGTCATACCGGGGGCACATACATAGCTTTGTGTAGAAAACGCGAACGGAGAATACAGACAAAGATTGTCGGAGGGATAACACATGCTCACACTGTCTTTCAGAGAAAAATATCTAGGTCACAGATTTCTCCAGTTTCGGTCTTTTTTGTCCCCGCGGGGTTGTAAGGCAAAATGAGCAGACCACTGTAAAAAAAATCTTGCAGTATTTGCTACTGGGATTAATCTTGTCTCTACTGACTTAAGATTATCTCTAATTCGGATTAACCTTATCCCAGTAGAGATAAGATTAATTCCAGTAGCAAATACTGCAGTTAAAATTAATCCTTACTCGGAGAAGCTTTTTACACTGTAGTGCTCTTTTTGTTGGCTCTTGATGAGATCGAAACAAGAACCCGACTTTTCTTCCAGTTCGAATCCCCCGACGAGTTCAACCGTTGGGCGAAATCCATTTCCATGGAAGTTCTTCGCTTCACGAAACTGGAGGAAGTAAAAAGCCTTGAAATTATGGGCGAAAGTGACAGAAGCGCCGCTGTGAAGCAGTATATGAAGCATCAAGAAAACAGGGAAAACTCAACTAAGGAATCTGAGAAAGAGAAAGTGTACATCGACAGTGACAAGACGAAAGACGAAATTGATGTGTTCGGCTATGAAAGCTGCGAGTTCGAAAGCTTCAGCTTCGAAGAACTAGAAATGGACCGAAAAATATATTTCGACAGCCCTAAAACGAAACTAGTGGACTACTGCAAAAAGCTCCCAACTATAGTCGAAAAAGCTGACATGGTCAACGAGCTGAAAGAAGTTTTTTCTCCAGATTCCCGACTGCTAACTCCCCGATTTGCTCCCGTCCCCCCAGCCTTCCAACAAGAGCTTTTAAAGCGCATTTCGCCGGAACCAACAAACGCCGGTCCGTCTAACCCAGACGTTCACGTCATTCAGCAAGAGTACCATGTGCACTATGATGAAAACGGTGAAAACCGAGTTAAAGCATGGACTGGTCCCTACATACTTCAGAGGGAGGAAAAGGAAGTGCTGGAAAACATAAACAATGTCTTCCTAACTAGGAGAAAGTTCGCGAGAGAGGAATGGATTCTGGAGGCGATAAAGAGAGTGGTGGCAGAGCATGAGGAGAAGATTTGGGAGATTCAGGAGAGGCTTGCAAGAATCGATGAGGAGAAATTCGACGGTGAAAATAAGGGCAGGTTAGTCGTAATTTTAAAGGACGGGATGGGCCTGTAGGCAAGGTTGGGTTTGAATAGAAGGTATTAGGTTCGTAAGTGTCAGAAAATAATACTCTTGCCCTGTGGTTCGGAAGACGGTTGCGGACTGGGAAGGAATTTTCGGCACCATCGCCAGTTCCGTAAATTCCTGCCGCCATTATCTGATCGTCTGTCCACACCACTGGGCAATGATACGATTTAGGCGAATGGATGGACTGGTTTTCCCGTCCGGATTTTCTGCACATCATCAAGTTGACACGATAAGGAACTGAGGATGGCACGAAAAATCCTGCGGAATTCTAGTCCACGACCGCCCGCCCCTGATTGGCCGTCCGCAGTTCTGCCGACCACTGCGGTGCGGGTGCCCTCATTTGACACAAATATTTTTCGACTTACTAATCCCGCCCTAATCCCAACCCGCCTGATGAACGAGTGTGCCTCCCCAAATGCAGCTCGGCCGTATTTTTGCCGGCTCTAAGTCGCACTCGATTCTGCGCAGTGAAATATCATGCCGAAGCAAATTTTGTTAAATTAATCTTTATCATGTTAAATTAATCTCTAGATTCAGATGAGTGCACATGCACCCAACTTTTTGAGATTCGGTAAAATTTTGGGCCTCCGGCACAAAAATATATTAAAATTGTTCGGTATTTCTTACGGGGATTCGGTAGTTATACAGAATCAATAGGCTATCGGTACAAATCTATTCGATATAAGGATCGGGATTCGGTATAAATGCCATGATTCGGTATAGTTATCACGAATTCGGTGAGTGAATTTGCAGAGATTTGGTATTTTTCGATGCCAGAACTATCCGGTATATTCAATCAATCAATCAATCTTTATTATTCGAAAAACATTCCTTACGGTTTAACAAAAAAAAGAATATTTGTTCTCTCGTCAAACTCTCAACGTCAAACTTAAGCTGCCTCAAAATTTAACACGGTCACCTCACCCTTGTCATTGCGGTCGTCCGGTCCCAGTTCGTAAGGGTACTCGTCAGGGGGCGATCTCCTCGCCAACATTGTTCAATAATAGTGTCCTAGAAGCGCAATCTTTATGTCTTTGTTCATGTGTTCTCCAAGCCATTGACATTTCTCTCGTATGTTATGCCGACGATATTTTTAATTTAAGCAGGTCAATCAAACGGGTAGAAGAAAATTTTAAAATTATGCAAAACGAATACGTTCATCAAGGTCTTGAATTTAATTCGGCTAAGTCAGACGTCGTACTATTTAATTGGAAAGCTGAAAGTCCCGTTCCCTCCATTGCTCTTGGTGATATCAATGTAAAACCCGTTGAGAGCATTGTTTACCTTGGTCTCCCCATTGGCTCGTCATTAAAACACACCCGCCGGCTTCTTTCTGAACATTTTGAAAGAAAAATATGCGCTTCCTATGCTCTACTTGTAAAGAATGTAACCCGCTTCAACCGAAAAATACTAGCTTCCCTTTATAACTCCGTTGCAATACCCCAATTTCTTTACCTAGCTCCCTTCTGGCAAATATTCTCAGCTAGTGAAAAAAATAAACTCCGTTCCACTTTCTTCAGATTCTCCAAATACTTACTTCGGCTCCCGCCTTGGACAAGAAACACCAAAATGATGAAAATATATAACATAAGAGACCCTGAGCTTGCTATCTCTAACCTGATTAGCAAGTACAACTCAAAAATCCAGTCCCACCCGTGGAGTAAAATTCTCAGAGTTTAAGTGTTTATGTATGTACTGGTGTTCAGTTTTTAATCAGTCAGAGAGTCTCAGTTTGTAATTGTCGATTTCTTGTGTGTTTCATATGAAAGTGTTACGTTTTGCTTTTGTTTTGTTTTTTTCTTTTCGTTTTTGTACTCCGTCCATTTTCTGTTTGAAATGACGGGTGATAAATAAATAAATAAAAAAAAATAAAAAATATTTATATTTTGTATATTTGGGGATATTTTATCCATATATATTTACGGGGATTCGGCAGTTACTCAGAATCTCGAATAGGCGATGGGTCCAGAATTACTGAGTATCATGATTGGGATTCGGTAATTTATTCGGTGTAATTTTCAGGATTCCAGGACGAATCCCCACTTTTGTCCCAGTTTCGACGAAATCATGAATACGAATATTATTGGGTAGTTTTTCGATACCAAAACGATTCGATGAGAACCGAGATTCAGTAGTTATACAGAATCCCGAATAGGCTACCGGTGTAAACTTATTCGGTATAATAACTGGGATTCTGTAATTTATTCGGTATGGTTGCCTGCAGGATTCGGGAGTTACCTCGAACCTCGAAGAGGTCGAGAGCTCTGGTCGCGGACAAAAGGACTGATCTGTGATTTTATCGATAGTCCTTACTTGTATTTTATTCCCAAAAGACGCTCTAACACTAAGTGTTTGGAAATTCCGCTTGCGGCGCTTTTTGTAATATTCTGTTTTATGGAAGGGCGCGTCATTGAATTGGGGTTTAAAGCCAGTTTTAGGATTGGGATTTGAGAAACATTAAAAGCCAGAATCTGCATGGAAATAGTTAAATTTCGCAGGAAAAAGTTGGCTTAAAAAAATCTCGCCTGCGCCGCTAACTTTAGGTGATCATGGGTTAGTATTGACTAGCTGCTGCCGGGACGTCACTCCGTCCGGTTTCTCGAAATTCTTAGATCTCGGGTTTTAATCGAGGGTAAAAGAAAAAATTTGTAAGAGAATCAGTTAAATTTTAGCCTACGGAAAATGGATTTAGAAAATTTTGGCTTAGTTATAATAAAATAGAAGCTGTTACTGCAATCGTGCCCGCCAATATATTGTCTAAGTGGGCTTCGCAAAAACGCTGCCTAGTAGCTGGCTTATCGTCTTTCATGCTGCCCTTTAGTGTTACACTGTAAGTAATCTTTTCTGTTAAGTAATTTAAAGCTCGAGTTCTCAGTTTCTAGGATTCGGTAAAATTTTTGGCTCTGTACCCCGCCCCAACGAAAATGCACTTCCAACGCCCCTGCTGCCAGGTGATACATATTTTCAATTATTACAACTCCATTATTAGTTGCGACGTTACAAGCCGCAATTTGTTGCAAGTATGAGATCACAGTGTCTACTTCATTGCTTGTCATGAATCTGTTGAAATAGAACATGGTCCTGAATAACTAAACTGGAGTAACATGCTATTTTTTGGCAGCTCAATTGCGGAATCCTACGACTCATTGGGAAGGCGTCTGAAAGACGAAGAGGCTTACCTTCAAGAAGCGCAAGCCGCTGCCCGAGTTCAAGAGAAGTTAGTTCAGGACTTGACCATCCGGTTCGAAGTGGCACTTTCAAAAGGACTTCACGAGGTGGATGTTTAGTCCGTCCAGCCAAAGGCCTATGATTTGTTGTTCGTAGTTATCAGTCGTTTCTGAACAATCAGCGATGGTGATTATTGATAGAACTTATGCCGTTCGAGAGCCAATGCGCATTGCAAAATCCAGGTTCATGTGATGTGAGAATTAAGCGGGTACTGTTTCCCCGATAATATGTATGCCAATCTGTGTTGCACAGAACCAAAGGCTAGTGTTCCGAACATTGCTGAGGCGTGAGAATGTATTTGGGACCGAGTGAAGCTTGGAATTCATAGTCGGAGCAGGCAGTATTCTCCATATACAGTTCAGCGCTTCCAAGCGGACTAGTTTCTGTTAATCCCCTACGCCTCACCATCAGCACTTATTGACAGACATAGTAAACAAATTTCACAGGTTGATGAGTAGAAAATCTGCAATCTGCTTCCCAGGTCATGGAGGTTTTAGGAGGGTTTTCGCGAGATCGGAATCACTTGCCGGCGAGCGAAGCGCATCGCGAAAACTGTTCCGTTTCCCGCTGGACTGATCGCGAAAACGCATGGAAAGCTGATATCGCCGAGAAAATGTTGAATTACAAACTTTTTCGAATAAATATGGTTCACTTAACGGTTCTTTGATTCTCATACATTCCATCGAAGTCACCCTAATAACGCTTGCCATTTTTTATTTATTAGTGACACTTGCACTGATTTTTCTCCACACCTTTGAAATTCCCGCCGAAAGATTCAACTTTCCGCGGAGCTTTCCACTAATCTCGTGGAATCACTTTCCGGGAAAGCTGCTTAGGTTTCCAAAGCGCGAAAACCGGATTGGAAAGTTCGGCAACTTTCCGCAGGGGCGCGAAAACCATTGGAAAGTGATTCCGACTTCGCTTTCCAGCTCGCGAAAAGCATTTTGCATATGTCTCAGTAGTGGAAAGTCAAAGCGACCCACTACCATATGGATCCGACATTTTACTATGTCTACACAAGTGCTAATTGTGTGACAATGGCGGACTAACCGAAATTAATCCACTTGGAGCGCTGAACCGAAATGAGGCGAATTCCGACAATAGAAAGACTGATTTTTGTACTAAGTAGTCGTACTGTGTAAGTTCTTGTTCAACCGACGTTCTGAACGTTTCTGTTTCTTGTATCTATTTTATTACTCCGTTAATAAATCGCACGCATTAGACAAAGCAATAAAGTAGATCTGACGGTCTTTCTGATTTTTTTCGACTGCGATTGCCTGGCCGTTTTTGATCATTTGGTTTATAAATCTGGCCAATAAAAACAGTTTACTTAATAGAACAAGAATCTGGTCATCGGTTCTTTTATCTATCCTTACGGTTGATTGCATACTATATATAGACAATAGTCCAGAAGGCTGTTTGGATCAGACGCGAAGCTGATAATGAATACTGACAAGAGAACCTGTCTGTCAGCCACCGCATTACGTAAATATTTAGCGGGTGCTTAAAGCGGGCCACAAAAAATGGTCTTTCTACCACACACACAATGCTAACCATCCCTACTGTCACTATGAATATTGAAAACCACTAAAAACACCGTAAAACAATGAGCAAATTAAAAAAAAAACCCACCAAATTTCCTAGGTTTGAAATAACTCTGTCTGGACTAAATCTCAGCCGATTATCCCGGACAGCTGTTATGGAACGTAGGGAGCCAAGGGTCAAGATATAATTTCCATCCAATGCTCCAACTGTTTATTACAAATACAAATAAATTATAAAACCAAGGCCACTGTGGTACCTCTGAAGACATACAAAAATTATCAGTTAGGTCTTATAATTCTTTGCTAATCAACACTGGAAAATTCCGCCATCTAGAAAAGAAGACGTTGTGCGTGGGTTTTTTCTCAAGCCAAAACAGCAACTCGGCAATCGAGTTCAAATCTAAACAAACCCGTGGCATGCGATCACTAAGAGAAGGTAAACCGAATGTTTAGGTCTTTAAATACCCGTGATGTCGTACATAGCGCCATTGAGGCAGTGTGGTTCACGCGAAATTACTGAAGTGACGAAAAAACAAAACAAAGGGTATTACGCCAGTTTGAAAGCACCCTTACCCCTGGTTCACACTGCTGCGATTTCGCGCAAAATTCTGCGTCATGCGATATATGACACAAATCATGCGACAAGCAAAGCAGAACTTTGCGTTTTGTCGCAGTGTCGGATGCGTTGAAATATTTCAACTGATCCGACATAACGCATGCGACTTTTTGAGGGAAAGAGAAGAAAAAACAAAGATTAGTTAATTTTCAAGACTAAAAAATGCTCTACCTTGTCTTACTGTAACCCTAGGATGGCTGAATGCAAAACATATTCTGAATAGACTTTTGTTAACCTGTTTTGAGCAAGATGACATATAGGGTTTCACGGGAAATTTCCTAATAAGTGGGTGGGTATTCAGATGGATAATCTCCCAGCATCTTCAGAAGTCGTTTCCTCAAGGGCTTCTTTGTCCTTTTGCAGAATAATCTCGACGAAAAATTTCGTTCTTCTTTTGCGTCTGCGTGGTGGTGGGAAAGTTCATGCGATTCTGTCGCAGGTCGAAACATTAAAGAAAAATCCTGTCGCATACGAAGCAGCAGTGTGAACCTAGGGTTAATGTGGAGGAAGTCCGCACTAACAAGCAAAGAAACGGCGGACTCAAGAGGAGGCAGCATTTTTATAGCAAAAACTTAAGTTGCGTTTTTTCGGGTGTAGTCTGACATGCTTGTTTTAGTTATGAAACAACATTATCCAGAATGGACACACAAAAATGTACGAAGCCAGTACAAGGCAAAACTTTTTGATGAATTAGAAAAACAAGAGTGAAGCTCCACCGAAACTACATCCGATAAAACGCGACTACAGAGAACCAGCTTTTTAAAAACCGTCAGAAGTTTGATAACAGGTAACTCGCAGTTGCGCAATCTTGGATTAAATGCTGTGTCGGATGCACAAGACATTTCTGTTGTGACCCTTTCAGGTGTTATGTTTCAAAAGTTTCTGTTACGACCCTTTTAAATGTTACGTTTCACGAGAAGATGACATTTAAAAGGTTCATAAAAGATGGAAAATAAATCCTCCTGAATGATGAACTTTCACAAGTTTTCACAACTTTCACAAATTCATCATTCAGGAGAACCCCTGCCAAGAAGGGCCGAAATGTAGCTCTAATAAAGTTCAACTGATGTCACTGTCAAATATCGTAGCAGACGTATTCTCATAACGTTCAACGCATGTGCTAAATGTTCCCAAATTTGTCTTCTAAAGTGCAGAATTGTCAAAACTCCTGCTTTGACAAAATCACTGGAGCCTCCAGCACCTAGCGCGACATTTAAAACAGACCTTGGGTTCTGGTAACGGGGGCTTACGAGGAAGAACCAGGGAAAGCGGGCTTGTTATAGCCTTAACTTGTCCTTTGAAGACCTATTGTTAGGTCGTAAGTATTGTTAGCTGGAACTCTAGGCTGAACGCAGCCTTCTCCTTTCGGGACGCACAGTGTGGAATATAGCGCGAACACGAAGAAGCGGATTACAAAGCACGATAATTTATTTACAATCATTTCATCAAAAATATTTAAAGCATGTAACAAAAACAAATCCCAGCAAGCTGGATTTAATATACAAACCGCCGGTTGTAAAACAAAGAAATGTAAAATTTACGAATGTGAGGCCTTAAAATGCTTACAATCGTTCCACTAATTTTGGCCGCCAGTTTGGTCCGTCGTCTGAAAGTTCAGGTATTACATACCTTAATAAAATGATAAATAATGCTCTGTTAACCGCAACACACAATCGCAGCGAAGGGACGCGTACATGACGTTTGCACACAACGAACAAACCAACCTGAAACAAAAAAGTCGGAGTCAAATGACATAGAACACTAGAGATTGTTGCACTAGACAGTCAGTCAAGACAGACGGTCAGTCAAGACACACAGACAGACAGACGGTCAGTCAAGACACACAGACAGACAGTCAGTCAAGACAGACAGTCAGTCAAGACAGACAGTCAGTCAAGACAGACAGTCAGTCAAGACAGACAGTCAGTCAAGACAGACAGTCAGTCAAGACAGACAGTCAGTCAAGACAAACAGAACGTCAGTCAAGACAGACAGACAGTCAAGACAGACAGACAGACAGTAAGTCAAGACAGACAGACAGTCAGTCAGACAGACAGACAGTCAGTCAAGACAGACAGACAGACAGACAGTCAAGACAGACAGATAGTCAGTCAAGACAGACAGAGAGACAGACAGACGGACAGTTTAGCAAGTTTAGCAAGGTTTCTCTGCCATACAAATTTATACCCGAATTTCAAAAATCCCTAAATATCATTATTTGTTATCCTTCGCATCTACTTCATGTCGTTAGTATTTTTTGCTGAAGTTCGGAACTTGGAACCATTTCTGATAAATGTTAATTCGTTAAGTCAACTCCGATTCTTTGTTGGCGATTTTTCGGCCCACGTTCTTTTTTCTGGCCTGACGACTAACAATTATAAATTCTTATTTCTGTACAAAAATGTATACAACGGATACGTCAACTACGATGCTTCATCAGCGATATTTCGTATTACAGGTTTGTTTCCTTCCCCGACGTTGACCCTGAAGATTGACGGCCTGACGAGGACCCTTGTCAAGAAGGGCCGAAATATCGCTGATGAAGCATCGTAGCTGAAGTATCCGCTGTATGCATTATTTGAATATATGTTTCAAAGTCAGCTTGGGCTCAAGGAATATTTAATTCTTATTTCGATAGAAAACCTCATGATGGGTGGCCAATCTCACAAGAGAGTTGGCTGTATCGAGGTGTGGTCTATATCAGAACACTGTTTGGAAATGAGGAACGCAGGATATGTGCCGCCCATACGACTGACCTATAGCATTTCTGTAACGATCTCGGACACCATTGCCCGCGGCAGCTAATGCAACACCTGGTTGGGGCCCTTCGCACTGTCTTTGCGAGAACCTTGTTTTAAACCTGGGTAGTCCGCAGCTAGCCTTGTAGAACCCGGCAACTTGGTAGCATCGCAAACCACGCCCACTCTGTCAGAAGTTTCATAACAGATAACATAAGGATGCAGAGTTTCGACAGACTTGGGATGTAATCTGTCGTGATTTTGAACATGTTATGCATAACTAGCATTGCCGGGAAGAGCCGAAAAAGCATCTGCTGACCTTTCTGTTTGGCAAACCTTTCTGTTTAGCAACGCAAATTAGCTGTCAGCTACGATGTTGTCTAAATAAACCTATCTCTCTCTCTCTCTCTGTCGTCATGATATCGGAAAAGTCAGCAGATGCTTTTTCGGCTCTTCCTGGCAATGCTTGTTCGCATGACATTTAATGCATAACATTTTCAAAAACAACAGATTACATCCCAAGTGCTGTCTGCTGAAACTGCGCATCCTTGTGTTATCTGTTATGAAACTTCTGACAGGGCAGATAGGGATTCCGAATTATGAATCCGCACTTCACTCATAAAGTCGTAGAAGTAGAGTGATTAAGGGTTGTAGTCTTAATAGTGAATGACGCAGAGCCTCCGCTGGAGCTCCCTACTTTCGTTTGCGACGGATCAGAGTTGTGATTCAGTAATACTAGCCCCGAAACATTCAGCAGTAACACAGGTGCCTTGAGAAATTTGGCAAAAGGAACGGCAGCATCGGATGACTGGCCACGAGCCACCCAAAACTCTCTTACCAAAACTCTCTGTTATTATCCAAATAGCTTACAGCTAGAAGTGGAATACAATATTTACGAAACATACAGACCCGAAACAAATTAACTAATACACTTACAAGATATGACCAGAAATAAATGATGGGTAAAAGTACGTAAAAACTGGGCAGAAGAATTAGCAGGATATGGAGAAAACTGATTGCCCGTATTCCGCTCGGACCAAAGCTGAACGTCACCGAGTGGAGGAGGAGTCGTAGCCCAAAAACTAAAGGATAAAATTTTCAAAAGGCTACGCGGAAAAAAAAAAAAAAACACTCTCGGCCGCAGGCCACCACGGTGCCAGGGGACCGTCACCCGCAGTCTACGAGCTGTTCATAATGGTTTATGCACCAACTTTCTTTCCCTTTGTCTTATAGTTTGTAGTAGAAGAAAATGTCAGCCATTTGGCCTCGAGCCTTCTCTCTGCCAAATTGGCTCTTTATGTTGAATTTAGTTTGAAATAAAAAGAACTTGAACTTTATCGCCTTGCCCACTGGAATACAGAAACAGGCGGAATCGGCATAATGGAGAGCTGACTATGCTAAAGTGAGAATATCGGTGACATAAAAAAACGAAAGGTCATACCATATTAGTTATCCAACTGATCCACTCTGTCCAGTGAATCCAGCGTGTCGCTCGATGACGAATGTGACGTAGAGTAGGAACTGTACTCATCCAGGTGTTTCTGCTTCTTCCTTACGTTCCAGTGGAGACATTCAGCTAGCGAATCAAACCAGTCTGCGATCTGATCCTGCGAGCATATAGAAGGCACGGGGTAGATGGATGTGGTTACCCGCAGGCTACAAGAAAACAAAAAGGTGATCAACTTGTTTCGACCGGCTCGTTGCCAGAAACCTAACTTCAAAGCAAGCGTTACATCTGTCGTCAGCACACCCGGGACGCCGATTAATCAGCCGCCAGATAATCCCGAGTGGTTATTTTGTAAACACCACTCAAATCATCAATATTTCACTGGGCTAGGGTACCCAACATATGACATAGTAACCAGCTTAAAAACTGAGGGAATACCCGAAGTTTAGCACAGCCTACAAGAAAATCAGGAATTTGTCACTGACTGGGTTCAGCTCTTTACTTTGATATCCAATCCACTTGCTTTACGAAACGTGACAAACTCCTCGCCATGCTTTCTATTAAAGGAAACTACAAACGTGAGTCTTGGACTAACGAAGAAGCCCTGCAAACTCGGTGACGCTCGTCCTCTTCATTTAACAGCTAACTGATACGAAAAGAGGAAACGGGGATAAAACATTCGCCGGGAATATTGATTTTTAGTATCCATGATCTATCAAAGAAAACAACAGAGGGCGTTCAAAGGCTTCTGTCGAGCAATGATCCTTTTCCTGTACTACTGCATAAAGACACGAACACATTTGGAAGCGTCTCAAAAGAGCCGATAAGCTTTCACGAGAGCGGGTGTCTGCACCTAAAGGTTCCCGTTGACTTTCAGCATTTCAAATCATCCAGAGACCCGACAGGAGACGCTCACCCAAGCATAAGCTTCGAAAAGGGGTAGCGTATGAACGATGCGCGAACATATCTGAGTTCGGTAACGGTAAACTGCTCACAAACATCAGGCAAAACGAAGTCCTATCTCAGTAATGGAAAGATGGCAGGTCTCCTTAACGATTATCGGTCCTTGATTGCAGCTTGTCTACTCTGAAACCATCAGAGTAGGAACACCACAAGCGTGACCTGATTTTCTCTTAACTATCCCGAAATGGTCGAACTCTTCGAAGATTTCGGCCGCATCTTGGCGGTTGCTAGAGAAAGTCATGGTTACGTCTTCCTACACACCAACAAAGGATGCACAGCGTGAATACTCAAAAGCATAACAAAAGCAAGCAGAAGCCACACAGGGTCATCAGGTCGCAAGTCATAGTTGTACAAGGGATTTTGGCAATAGTATTTGATAGTCTTCCCTGTCTATCATCGGACCAACACCGTGTCGCAACAAGATTCCGCGCAAGACACTCTCCCTCAACCTCCCAATCCGGTCTGCTAAATTGCGGTCTACCCTACTCTCAGGTTGCGTTCCACGGACTTGTTATCACTCACGATCGTCACAAGTTCTCTTATTATTTTCGTTCTACAGTTCCGCATGATAAGAAAATTCGCTCCTCCCTCTTGTATTTTGCGTTCCACGCGTTCCACAAGAGTTGCGATCGTTACAATTTACCTATGATGGTCGGGTGCATCATAAGTGTTAACAACCATCCATTCCCCTCAGAATGGCGACGTCTGTCCAGCTATAATTCTTTTCGTTGCAGAAACAATAGTAACTACCAATAAAGAGCTGGCACCTCCTTTTACAATCGTAAATCGTATTAACTTCCGCGGAACACAACCTCAGTTTGTGCCCCCTTTTTGATCCTTTTTGGTAAATGTCTAAGGGCGCCGACTGAATACGAAGTTCAGCACATTCAGTTCGTCTCGAAAGTGTGGGACATTGGCATAACAGATGAAAAAAAAGAATCCCCCCAATTACAACTTCCCGGGATGTAAAGTTTCAGAAACTTAGAAGTTAAAGTATTACCCAGAGTCTCGGTATTATTCACACAATCGAAGCATGCACCACCCTCAGGTTATGTCCGGTGGGAAAATCAGAACGCCCACGAAATCATTCTAGAACTTGCAGCCATGGTCCTCCACAGTAGAACGGCTGAGACCCCTGTCCTCTAGCCTGCTGTTATCATCATGATCGATTCGCGTTTATCATCCTCTAAGTTTACTGTTTTCGCACTTAGCTTGCTACCTTATTTATTTTTGCAGATCATTCTTCACAATGACGAAGCCTTTATGATTATGCAAGTGCAGAAGGTTCCGTACTTGCAGTTTTGCGCAATTTGGGCAGTGTGTCAAAGAAGAAGTGAAACTTGGATCATACAATCGCAATACAAAGATTTTTGAAACTAGTACTCAAAAGGACGCTGAACCTTGGAAACCGCCTTTGAAGGACTGAGGGAGACAGTGAAACGGATCGTGGAATATTAGAGTGATAAGCGGAGTGAAAAGCGCAATAAAACTGAGAAAGAAATCAGTGAACAATAACGTGACAAAATACACAAAGCATGAGTCGTGAAGTACAGTGTGTAGTCGATTTGTGGCTACCTCATTATAATGCAACTAATAACCTACCCATACGGGTAGTCAGATAAGCTAGCCATATTTTTAATTTTTATCTTCATTCTATTATTCATTATTAATATTACAGAGCTTTTCGATGTAAGATCAGGAAACGTCGGGATTTGAATTACAAGCGTACAGGATACCTTGCTATTTGCCCCCCCCCCCCATGAATGAAATGTATGCCTGCAATTCCCACTGTTTCTTTCTAGCCTCTAAACTTACCAAATCAGTGAAATTGGGCCTTTACTGTAAAATCTAATTATTCTCTACAACCCAAAATCTTCTCTGTCTTCGTCGAACGAAGTTGCAGCGTTGCTAAATGCCTTTCTGAACAACTGCAGACCATGGCCAAATTATTTTTGCGCAATCATCCGTTTTCAATATTCTTTTGCCCCTTTCGCACATTTATTTAAGCTTCCAGGTTAACCCAAATAGCTTGAGCGCGACTATTTGCCCACCGTTTTTCTTTGCATATACTTGCGCCTTTTCGGCTTTGTTCTGTTGAGTCAATAAACTAACTTCCGAGGAGACTAGTTATCAGTTACGTAGGTCACGCCTTCACACTGGTGGCAGCTGCGGTGATTTCTTCAAAGAAGAAATAGAAGTTAAATGGATGACATTTTATATTAATTAATTAACTGAGAATGGATGTATTTTGATGTTCCACAAACACTGTAAAAAGTTTCTCCGAGTAAGGATTAAAGTTAACTGCAGTATTTGCTACTGGGATTAACCTTATCTCTACTGGGATAAGAATAATCCGAATTAGAGACAATCTTATCTCGGTAGAGACAAGATTATTCCCAGTAGCAAACACTGCAAGATTTTTTTTACAGTGAAGCGATCCTTGTGATTTACACTGTAAAAAGTTTCTCCGAGTAAGGATTAAACTTAACTGCAGTATTTGCTACTGGGATTAATCTTATCTCTACTGGTATAAGATTAGTCCGAATTAGAGATAATAATCCCTCAATGGAGACAAGATCAATCCCAGTAGAAAATACTGCAAGATTTTTTTGTACAGTGTAGACTTTATTTACACAAGATTACTAGGGGTGGCGCAAATATCAAGGTATTCTGTATGACTTTACCATCGTTCGTTCATGTCTCGTCATTTTGGCTAAAAAAAGCCTTTCCTATTATTATTTATTAGTATAATAGTTAACCGAGAGATTATCAAATAAACTCGGAGAGATATAAGACAAATTGACGAAAAGTAGCAATGATTGTTTGTAAGACCAGTTGCCAACAACATGGGCAAGCCGCACCAACCACCAAGTCTGTCAAAAAGTCAGTTAGCACACACCTATCTCCCACATCAAGTTGTTGCTGGTGACGTCCGTCATAAGAAACATACGCCGGGTTGCGTGCGTCCGGGTTTAGCATCACCTGTCGAAACGGTTAGTGCATGAGTCAAACTGCAAGTCAGGGGTTATTAGCTCTTTGACTGATAATGAGTACTCCGTACATAAGTGTCTTGAAGCATTATCGTGCGATATTAAACTTTACTTCTCTGAAGCCAAGTTGTCAGTGAGGGCGAGTTTCGCTTCGCTATACGCAGTGTTGCCAGGAGTTCGACTCAAAAAAGTGTCACAATTTCTGACAAAAAGGTGCTTTTTGACACCTCGAATTTTTGGTGTGCATTCCGCTGCACAACGCGCAAAATGCGAATAACTGGTAATAACTGAATTTGTAGCAACAATTTTCAAACCATTTGTTTACTGTTACATCACAGTTTTCTAACAAAATTTAATCGGAAATGAGCTTTATTTAAGGCTTCAAACTGTTTTTATGTACAAAATTAAAGTAAAGTACATATTTTGGTAGTGTTTTGGTAGTCACTTTAATAAAGTAAATGAAAAAGTGCTTTTACGACCTAAAAAGTGTCATTCGTAAAAAAAGGTTTCACTTTCAGAAAAAAAGTGTCACGGGTGTCACCCAGAGAGAAAAAGTGTCAAAAAGCACCAAAAGTGTCACACGTGGCAACACTGATGCGAGCAGATTGGAACCTCTTCTTCAATGCCTGCTCGAGTGAAGGCATGCGAAGGTAATTGTCTCTCTGACCAATGAGATAAGCAAGAGGGGCGTCAATTCCTTCCAATCAGATGACAGAAGCGAGAAACAAGCCTTCTCACACACTAAACGCGTTAGCAGTATTGTGTGATAGTCATTAGTTGCGTTTTTGATCCGAATTCTCCGTCCCGAATTCTCGCTTCTGAATTCTCGATTCTCGTACAAATTACCGTTTTTGCTCCTCTGACTTCTCCATTCTCGCTTTTGACAAAAACACTAATTTTGCAGCTCGTCAGCAACCCGGTATACGTGTATATGCATATTGAACACCCGAACTCTGTTGACCAATCAGGGAGGAGAACGGAGAGAGGAGAATCGACAATTCACCATCGGAGCAAATTCTCGATTCTGCAGAATCGCGAGGCTTTCACCGTTCTCGATTCTGACAAAAACGCAAGAAAAGGAGAATTCACTTCATCTGAATAGTCCAAAAACGCGACATAGGAGAATTCGGAGGAGAATCGCGAGGAGAATTCGGATCAAAAACGCAACTATTAAAATTAACGCCAACCTCTGGAATCAGGCTCATAGTGGCACTTATTTACGAAGCACTCATTTTCCAATTCTTACAGCCAAAGGGTTAATAACTAAGTAATCGTGAGTCAAGACAACCAATTAATGTTCGATATGCCTGCTCTAGAACCTAATTCTAGTTGCTAGAACTCTCTACAAAGTCGTTTGCCTCGCTTTTAGGAAATATAACTGAACAGGTTTTTACGATTCGGATATAGCAAACGGGAAGTGTCGCCCACTCAGAAAGTCAGCAGAACGTTGGCTGTTTCTGTTTTCCTCAACAATTCTGAAGTTCCAATATTTAACTGAGGATAATTATGACGGCGAAACTAGTAAAAAGGCGAGCAGGAATATCGATCACTTGAAGACTACCATTTGTGCTAAGTGCGAGCACTACACGGCTAGATGGCGTACCTATCTCCATGGCACAATTCTTGTCGGCTCCGGCCATCAAACGAAACCCAGGCTGTATTCCTGCTGTCGGGCGACACTGAGATCTGATCAAAAGAAAACTATAAGCACTTATAATAAGTTTTCACAAAGGGGGATAAAAATTACTTGGGTGCTCTTACAACTCTACTACAAGGGTCCTCTTCCAGGGTTGCCAAATCAAAAATATTTAGAGAGTGACTTTTGACCCAAAAGAGAGTGAATCGGGAGTAACATTTATTTTCACGAAATGTTCACTTTTAGTCGGAATCGTCTCTGTAAAAATGACACATCTTAATTTTACTTCCATGAAAAAAAATTGAAATAGTCACTTCTTGTCGGAATCCCTGCTGCAAAAAAGACAAATTTGGTCATTTTCTGAAATAGAGTAAGTGTTATGTCCTACGTAGGACAAGAGTGAGAAAAACAAAATAGTGACAATTCACACTATCGTGCGACATGTGGCAACCCTGTTCTCTCCAGGCTAATTGACTGACACTGAATGAAGATCCGAGGGGACGATACGGGTAAGCCAGCTGAGATTTTACTTCAGCGATATTGCGGCTCTTCTTGGCAAGGATTCTCTTCAGTCCATTGCTAAGAATGTGTTCAGAAACACAAGCAACCATTCAATACCCACAGGCTAACCGGTAAGGTGCTTAATAACTCGAAAACATCAACGAAAGCAAATTACTTGGAAAAGGAAAGAAAGAAAAGGAAAAAAAGAAGGCTCGTATTTCTAGCTAGGGTCGTAAGAGGGAACTTGCTGAGAAGGGACAGCTGACGTACTAGTTTAGCGCCACCAAATATATTGTTACAATCCGGCAAACAGTATTTACGCTTACATAGCAAAACAAAAAACGGTTAAATATCAGGGGTAGGGGGTATAAATAACACCAGAGTACTTGGTTTTCCACTGGAAAGGGCTCAAAATTTTTGGAGTTTATATCGCGCCAAACTTGGATCTTAATTTGTTTTCTCGTGGGGAAGACTAACAGCAAAACAGAATAAATAGACAGTATTTTACTGAATACGATGTTACTCCAAGGAAGCCAGCTATCCGAATTCGACAAAATCAATAATCCGAAAAATAAGAAGATGACCTAAGACAGTATGCATACTTTGCATGAACAGCGACTTTCAATCCAGATGTCTAAGCATGTGACTAGCAAGCGACGCAACTGAAGTTTGAGACAGATAAGAAGTATTTGGCCTTTTAAGGAAAACCCACGACTTAGCAAAGAGAGATTGAATTTGCAAAATTAACAAGAGCGAAACTGGATTTCGGTGTACCGCAAATGCAATCTTAAAGGACCTGTCTTACCTATAATACTAATGCAACCTACTTCCACAATCACTCCATATATTTCTAAACCATGAGACCCCAATTTCGTACGGTACATTCTAACCTCTCTAACAAAACCACGCCGATTTTCTCACTTGCCGTGTTTTGCTACCTTCGATGTGTATCACGCTGTCGAGGGTTGTCTGCGAGAAGTTTTTCCATCAGGAAAAACGGTTATGCAAATTGTTTCCCTGTTTTCGCTACAGGTCAACGGTTCTCGGGAAAGGCAAAACCGGTGGATTATTTGTTGAAAGCACAATATAGTTTTAAAGTATTCAAATATTTTAAAATACTGTAAGCTGAATAGTAAATAGTGGAGGGTGAAGTGCAAGTTGTCATGGGGCCAAAGAATTACCTATAAAAAGAATTACCCTAACTGTGGTTCAGCTACCGTATACCTTGATAACTAAAACAAAATAGCCTAGGTATACTACTCCAGCTTAATTCTCGTAATGAAGGTAACTTTGGGCGCACCTGAGGACCTACAAGTTACACAGCTGAAAAGGTAGGTAGCCTACCTTTAGTTCTACTCCTGCCGGCACTACGATCGGCCTGAAGGACAAAGAATGAGGGCAAATAGGGGTGACCATGATGGCTGGCACGCTAGGGTGTATCATGGAAGCCCCGGCGGCCACTGCGTACGCAGTACTTCCAGTGGGGGTTGAGACGATGAGACCTAGAAAAGTACAACGGTTTATAGGCGGAAAACCACTTCACAGCGCAAGCAGCTTTTGTCGGTTCACCTCACAAGCTATTGGTGACTGGCTCGCTGTCTTTATTTTAGGCTTTTAATTCATTAAATTTTGTTTTAATTTTCGGTTTCTTGTTGGTTTTCTGCTTTGATTTGGTTTTCTTGGTTGTTGATACTTATCCTCGTTTTGGCATTTTTCCTCGAAACTTTCTGTCTGCGCTGAAGAAGGGAGGCGGTTGTCCTCCCGAAATGTTGGCCTTTTATTTCATTATATTCTTTGGCCTTTACAACCCCCATTTTCGTTCGTTTCTTCGTTGATTTTTTGTGATATGTCAGGCCAATGCGGTTTACGAAATTATCTCCGGTTCACCTTATTTTGTCAAAACTTTACATTTCAGATTCTGCAACACGCGACCTATCGGATAAATGATGTATAGCAATAGTGCAAGATAGGCCCAGAAAATCTTGTTGCTGCTCAAAACCCACCTCTGCTCCATATTTCATGATCCCTGTGGACTTCTATTTGTATTAGTTTCATGACTTAACTCGAACTTTAAGACTAGGGCCCATTTCCCACAGTCCGGAATTTGGAATATTGGGGGTTGCCTGTCTAGGCAGTATACCTGAAAAGAAGGTGGAGCAGCGCACCCTTCAGCAAAGAAAATGAACAATGTACAGAAGAGGCATATTTCTTTGAACGTTAATTAACTTTCAACAGTGCAGTTTTGGGCTAGATGGAAGAATGAAGACCCGAAACACCAATTCAGATGTTAATAGTAGCCCTTAAGAACTACTTTGGATGGCTGGTAGCTGACTTTTTTCGCCTCAACCTAACGAAAATTGCACTTTTCAAACGTAACTAACGTTCGAAGAAGCGTACCTCTACTATAATATAAACTAGAAAGAATACAGAAGCGGGCTCTTCTTATTATTCATAGTGGACCGAAGCTTCGATACTCAAACCTTTTACAGCAATGGTTCCCAACCGGTGGTACGCGTACCCCAAGGGATACGCGAGACCATTGCAAGGGGTACGCGAAGGAACCAAAATTGATTTAGTCTGTAGCTTCAAGATCTTCGTCCCACTCATTTATGATTGCCGAAAGCCTATATTACCAGCCAAAATGTATCTTAAGGGGCAAGGTAATTTTACTGAATTTTAATAACTGCTTCTACGAAAAATCGCGGCGCTTCGCGCAGACTCTTTTCTTTTTAATCACCTGGCCGACCTTTTCGGGGGGAGGGGTGTTGTCAACCTGTGCGTGATGCCTCTGATTACATGCGGTAGTGAAAGTCGGTGAAATAATGTTGATTCCAAAACAGCTAGCCTACTGCCGTAAAATCTGTTCCTGTGTCAAACAATATTGTTTCAAGAAGAATCGAAGACATTGCAAGTGATATTGTCATTCAGGTTGCGAACTGAGCCAACGAAAAAGCTCGCGATGCACTTTGATGAAAGCACGGTGAACATCAAAACCAAACACAGAAACAAGCTGACTGTAAAAAAAACATTGCCGTTAATGACGTCGAGCATAGATTCGACAAAATTTTAGCTACAAAGCAGCCTCTATTGATTGCTTCATTGATTTTGTATATATTTTCTAGACATGTATGCCTTATCATTTATGAGGATAAAATCGTCTTTTTCACGTTTTGAAAAAAGGGGTACGCAACCTTTTCGAACCTTGATTAGGGGTACGCGGTACGGAAAAGGTTGGGAACCACTGTTTTAAAGCACTTTAACCTAAAAACACTGCAGGAGCGCTGACTTCGGTTCAGCCATGGTATCTCATCCTCTCCACTCCCAAATCCTCTCCCCCCCCCACCTATCAAAATGTTCTAGGGTTCCCAAGCTCTGTCCCGTACCTACAAAACACGATAGATATGCAAAAAGTTTTCCCGAGTTCGTGAAATATTTTAACGAAGCGTGATTTTTTTTAAGCGTACTGACATTAGATACATATATTGTAATTTATTCTGTTTGTTTAACAATAATCGCAAATTTGGTTTATAACCACGATAGTCGATTATTACAATAAACTTTCTATCTATCATATCTTCCTACTGTCTGTCCGACCAAACTAAGCATACCTCTACTACCAATTCGGCCAAATTCGTCACTTTGTTTTTCGATACGCGGTTCAACGTTCGCCATGGTGGCCTTTGTTATGCATGACCTCCGCTTTTAAATTTTTACGCTGTCATCTCCACTCTTCAGTTTTTACGCTCGGCTGATAAGGAATGAGATAAAGACAGGGTCCCGCAAAAAAGTTTTGTTTGTTTTTCTTGTTTACAAGAACAAATCTGGTACCTGAACCTGTAAGCTTAAAGCACAGCTCTTACTAGAAAAGATCTTCTCACTATGGAACGTATCAGAAAAAAGTTTCTCTAAAATACCATTACTTTCCATCTAAAGTTAGCAATTTTCTTGTTAGCGCTTGCCGATTCTATCCGGACTATCCGGAAAACGGACCGATTTCTCAAATAATATGCTCGCACGCAGTGTGTAAACCCAAAGATAATGAGACCAAGGACCTGGACTCTTACTGACACGATCTTTGTGTAAACCCACCATTAGCTATCTTCTGATCCGGCTCCGAGCTGCGTACGCGCGCCTATGCCTTACCGCTACGGGATATGAGGAGGTATGTGGGAAGGGGGTTAAGTCGGATCGTCCTTACTACTGCCCCATGTGTGGGGATATGAATGCGAATGTAGGGCACCTGATGTGTGAATGTAATGAATCAGTTGAGGGAAGAAGTGTTTGGAAAAGGAGTGTGTGATGAGGAGTGGATGGTTAAAGTGTTTTATTTGATTGTGCAAAACGGATACGTCAGCTGAATGTTATTGGAGCTATATTTCGGCCCTTCTTGGCAAGGGTCATCTTCTGACTCAAAACCGCTCAAGTTGGATATACGAAAATGTGGGGATAACCCACACTTGCCAAGATAGGCCGAAATATGCTTCCAATAAAATTCAGCTGACGTATCCGTTTTGCACTATCAAATATGATTCCCAGTCAGCTTGGGCTGAAGGAATATTTAGGTTAACGTATTGAAGGATGAATGCTTTACGGGAGTTCACCAGATAGGAAGGTTCCTTAAGCTTTCGACGAAGCATCGAGAAAGGTGTATTTAGTTGGAATTTGGCGAAAAGATAATGTATTTGTTTTGTCTCTTTTTGTATTCTATTGTCATGGCCCTCTCTCTCCCACTTTTTATGCAAATATATATCATATCATATATATCATGTCATGTCATTGCATGTGTGGGAATGCTTCTGAACTAACTCCTTTAAGCTACATTGTCAGAAGTTTAATAACAGATAACTCAAAGATGCGCGGTTTCAACAGACGACATTTGTTTGTTTTTCTTGTTTACAAGAACAAATCTGGTACCTGAACCTGTAAGCTTAAAGCACAGCTCTTACTAGAAAAGATCTTTTCACTATGGAACGTATCAGAAAAACGTTTCTCTAAAATACCATTACTTTCCATCTGAAGTTAGCAATTTTCTTGTTAGCGCTTGCCGATTCTATCCAGCCTTCCTGCTCTCCGACGCGGCGGCTGGACGCAAACCATTTGAAAACTGGACGCGCCGTGGTTTAAAAGTAGGAAAACTAAGCAAATGAAAGAAGTCAAAACCAGAAGTTTCTCTTTTCTTTGTGTGTGAAAGAGTTGCCAACGGACGTTCAAGATTCTGGCAAACTTTGCGTTGCGTAACCGGCAAAACTCGGCACGGCCGATAAAGCGCTAAAAGTTCGTAGGTACAAAACGAAACAATGGAGAAAGGTGGGGATTTTAGAAGCTTATATTCCCACAAGGGAGCTAGATATACTATAAAAGGCAGAATAAGCAAGAGGGGTCCTTTAACTTATTTTGGACCGTTTGATCGGACCTAAGCTATTGTTCAAATGTCAATAACTACAGGGATAATATTTACGCTCTAATAAGGCATACAAGGACAGCCTATTCGTTAGGCAGTAACAGGCCCTTGCGAAGAGATCAGCGAGTGTAGGACACGTTGTGTTTGTTGTGTCAATCTCCAAAGACAAACTTATGAAGATAATAAGATCCATCCTAGTCCACGGTGACAAACAAAATACGTGTATTCAACTGATAAAGTACGCTTCATAAGGTTTACAATTTACGGTAACACCAATTTGGAACGAGTGCAGAGGAATTTGCTCACTTACCATAGTAGGAAACGAAGGGTGGAGGATGGGAGGACAGGTAAGCAGAAGTAGTCTTACTAACTAAAACTCATTTTACCTGCGCTCAAAGGGAAGCGGAGAAATCTTCAATTGCCCAGGACCTTCACGGCCATTTCTCCACATTTCATCTAGGAAGAAGATTTTAGACCCGACTAGTCCCTAACTCCCTTATCTTTTTTTAATGCTAATTTTTTATCTTATGCATCTACTACATTATTGGAAGCTCAGTGTATTTTTTCCTTTTATTTGTCTGTCCTGCGCTATTTTCCTCTTCTTAAATGCGTATATAAGATTTCATCATCATTTTCCATCCTCTAATGATCAGAGGATGGAAAATAGGGGAACAGAACCCCACTTGCTCGGAGGCAGAGTCGGCCGACGTGAGGCGAGTGTGAGGAGAACTTATTGGAAGTGCTAAAGACGACTGAGCAACATAAAGAAATTTCATTCTCTACCTGTACCCAATATTCAGATAAAGGAAAGCCAAGAGAAATCCCACCGCAAATAGGGCTATCATGAAACAACAATAGAATCCAGCCAATTTTTTGTTATTAAGGCCAGCACAGCAAAACCGCAAATTCAATCAAAACTGATTTCTGGCTAAAGTGGGACAGAAAGAGGTGATATGCCACAGTTCAATCATCGTTTAACTACAATTTCTCGTTATAATTTGCACTTCTGGTCCATTTGTTTTCGACTTTTAACACACTGGTACTTTATCTTTCTGTCCGTCAACGACCGAACATCAGTTGCTCCTCCCAAACAAAAGCGCGTCCCTCCCACTTGAACGGGAAGATGTTCGGGCAGACCCCCACGAGAGGGGTGGCTGCACCTCTTTCCGAATGCCAAAGTGCCTCTGAAGGCGCATGAAGACGAAATCCTTGCAAAATTCAAGCGCAGAAACCATGGTATCTGTTAGCACGGTAAAGTCGTTTTTAAGTTACCGTGGTATCTGATAGACGGTTGCTCTGCAAAAACGACAATTGCCAAAATTGCGCGTTCGAATTTATCCCAAAAGAAAAACTGATATTCAGTCACACCACTAACTGCCAAACTTCTATCCCACCAATTTGACAAAAACTGATGAAAGCGAGATGACTTTTTCAGATACCACTTTTGTGGTATCTGGAACTGCAAAAACGCATTGTGACCGTGGTATCAGATACCACGGTAACTGCAAAAACACTTTAGACCGTGGTATCAGATACCATGGTATCTGCAAAAACGCAACTAAGGTAAAAGAACATACCATCGCCCTGCACTGACGTGATGTGTCTGCCATCTAGGAAGAGATCAATATTTGACAAGTATGGCGAGGGTCCGCGGTCGATGACGACTTCATTTAGAACCAGGAGATTAGTTGAGTTGGGCAATCTGTTCTTTAACCCGTTATTTTCGTTGCTGTCTTTTATCTCCTTCTCTCGTCGAATGATGATACATCGCAGTCGGGATCGTAGCGTTAGTGCGGCGTGACCTGAGGGAGGAAGCCAGTTTATATGAGTATGCGATTTTGGGGTTGCGAGATGAAGCGGTAAAATGGTCTATCAGCCGTACAATATTCTATATGACTAAGTCCAAAACACGCCAGTGCTCCTCAGGAAGGAGGAGTAAACACAATCACACTCACAGCGATCCTCGGGAGCAGCTGTGATACCCGAGGTGATACCGCTTCTGGCTCTTCCGCTAGGTAACCGGCGATTTTGCATCGGCAAGGAGAGTTAGTCATCATGAGTATTACGCAAGCAAATAGAAATACCGTTCAGGTTGGATATGAGCGGGTGTTACTAAGGGATTTGCTGGGATAAAATTACCTGGTTCTGCATGAAGATTAAGATTTAATAATGTTATGGTTAACAGAAAAACGAAAAAACAAGGAACCCTACAACATCCTTAACGGAACGGTCTTACCTATAATACTAATGCAACCAACTTCCATAATCACTCCATATGTTTCAGACCCGGAGACACCAATTTCGTACGGTACATTCTAACCCCCCCCCCCCAACAAAACCACGCTGATTTTCTCACTTGCCGTGCTTTGCTACCTTCGATGTGTATACGCTGTCAACGGTTGTCTGCGAAAACTTTTTCCATCAGAAAAAAGGGTTATGTAAACTGTTTCCCTGTTTTCACTACAAGTCAACGGGTCGCGGAAAAGACTTAAAACAGCCAAACCGTGGGTCATTTGTTGAAAGCATAGCATAGTTTTAAGGTATCCAAATATTTAAAAAATACTGTAAGCTGAAGAGTAAATAGTACGAGGGTCCTTTAACAGAGAAGTACCGGTTGAAGAAAGAATCTAACCTTATCCCCTCAAGCGGAGTTTCACATTCACTTCGAACTTTTGGCTCTGAAAACTCAAGAAAAGATACAAATGTGAAAGGCTATATGTCAACTTTAGGAATTACTATTGCAAATTATATTCAATAGTTAGCAGCACTTCTCAGAATTTTTTCTCAGAAATTCGTCTGAATCCCCGAACGCTCTCACAGACTATTATCCTGCCAGCTAGGCATGAAAGGTCTGGCATATTTACAAATGGCAGAAAATGTACTGAACCGAATATGTGAAATCCTTTGCGATTCCCGCACACACAGAAAAGTAGGCGTATTATCGTGAGGGGTAGTGACATCGTTCAGAAATACGGTACTGGTGTATTATAAACTTCACCAATTAATGATATAAGTTTGGCATATAACATTTTTTGAGGTGGCATTTCCGCATCTTCACACAGTTGGGAGTCGACTGCCTAGTCCACAAGTAATGCGTTTTTTAGCGGTTCAACATTGAGCCAAAGTTGATCAACAGTGTTTTCTAGCCACCAACAGAACTCTCTGTGGCCAACATTGTCGGTCAAATCGACCAACAACTGAAAGTGTTGTTGATCGACTCTGTTTGTCAACTTGTGCAGTAATCTGCCATATTTTTCAAACAGAGCGTTTTGGCGGAGGCTCGCCTCTGTTGATCAACAGGGACGTTTTGGCGGTCAACATTTGTTCGCTGATCGACACTGTTGATGAACAAAAGAACCGCCAAAAAACGCCTGTAGTCAGTTGACAGCCGTGATAAAGGCAAAACTGATAGATCGCCATCTGGCCATCGTACGCAGAACAATTCATCCTGGCGGTATGATAAAACTTGAGACAATCTTTGTTGGCAGAAGACTTCAACGCTGCCGATTCTTTGGTAGTCACGAATTTCACAGTTTTGACAGTGAGTTAGTTTTGCTTTTCTGCGTTTACGTTGTTTAAGATCATATTAAGTAACATTCACAATTTTATCAATTATTGCTGATTAGATCAAAATAATCGTTCATATTTAACAAAATCCTACTTACTTATTTATTTATGACCCGCTTTTTAGTTACAGCGGAGTAATATACAACAAGAGCTGCAAGCTCATATGGCACTTGCATGGGTTAAGATGATTTGATTGATCAAAAGTAAGTTTCGACTTTGCGGTTGAGATGCGCACTCTAAGGGAGCTGGAACTTCATTTGTAAGCAAAACCCTTGAGGCAAAAATGCTAATGGGCTGATGGGCATCATGAAAATGCATATATTGCTTAAACGTATTTTTTTTACTTTGCGGTCAAGATTGGTACTTTAAGGAATAATCAGATTTGGGAAGTAGCAATTTCTAAGCAAATGTTGTTGGGTCTCCAATATTCCAGCGAAGTTTCATCGTCCTAGCACATCTGGAAGTACCTTAACGCGCGATCACCGGAATCCCAGACCCCCCCCCCTCCTCCAACTCCACCCACAATACCCGGAGCCAATCCGGTTCTGTAAATGATTAATCCAGAGCATCTGTTTGTCATTCCAACGAAGTTCGATCCAGATCACACCAGTCTAAGCGGGTCAAGTATTTTCCGCCATCCCCCCAATAATTGCCGGATTCGGTCCGGAAATGAAAAAGATCCCCAGAGAAAAATGTCCTCTGTTTAATTATTAAATTTCACTCGAATCCGATCACCCGTTCCAAAGTTACGCATGACTCAATATTCCGGATTCCCCTCCCTCAACTCCCCCCCCCCAAGATTATCATATCGAGTTTTTTTTTTTTTATTCCAAGTCAGTTTGACTGGGTCCCTGATATGCCTTCCAAGTTTCGTCGTGAAAATCCCCCAAAAAACGGAATTCCGGGACCCCCCCCCCCCTCAAGTGTCCGGATCCAGTCAAATTATGTAAAAGATTTACATGGATCAGATGTTTGTTCTTCCCAGCAAGTTTCACTCCGATACCATCATTCTAACCGTTTCTCGAGATTTCCGGTCCATCCCCCCCCCCCCAGCTACCCCACGGTTCCCCTAGCCAATCCGATTCAGTAAATGACTTACCTAGAGCATCTGTTTGTTCTTCCCACAAAGTTCCATCCCGATCCCTCCATTCTAAACGGGTCACGTATTTCCCCCCCCCCACCCAATAGTTGCCGGATCCGGTCCGGATATGAAAAAGATCATCGGAGAAATGTCCTCTGTTCAATTCTTAAATTTCACTCGAATCCGATCACCCATTCCAACAGTACGCATGACTGAAAATTTCGGATTCCCCTCCCTCCACTCCCCCCACCATTATCAGATCGACAAAATTTTTATTTTGAAGTCAGTTTGATCGGGTCCCTGATATGCCTGCCAAGTTTCATCGTGAAAATCCCCAAAACCACCATCACCGGAATTCCGGGAAACCCCCCCCCCCCATAAGTGTCCGGATCCAGTACAATGGTCTAAAGGACTTATCTAGAGCAGATGCTTGTTCTTCCCAGCAAATGTCACTCCGATCCCTCCATTCTACCCGTTTCTTGAAATTTCCGGTCTCGCCCCCCCAACTCCCCCCTAGCTACCGAATCCGGTCAAGACTTTAAACGGGACATTACAGATATATATTCTATTCAGTTATGAAGTTTCATTACAATCCGATTACCCGTTCGAAAGTTACACACTTCTCAATTTCCAAATTCCCCTGCCCTCCACTCCACCCCAAAATGGTCGGATCAGAAAACTGATTATTTCTAAGTTTGTTTGGTCGGGTCTCTGATATGCCTGCCAAGTTTCATGGTCCTAGCACAACTGGAAGTACCCTAACTCGAAAAAGTGTGACAAAATGCCCAAAATTTTCAAGTTTCCAGCGCCCCCACTCCCCCGCATATGGTCGGATCGGGAAACTGATTATTTCCAGGTTAGTTTGGTCGGGTCCCTGATATTCCTGCCAAGTTTCATTGTCCTAGCTCATCTGGAAGTACCCTAACTCGAAAAACTGTGACAAAAAACTCGGACCGACCGACAGACCGACAGACGGAATTGTGATCGGTATATGGCACTTGAGCCAGAGGCTGCAAGTGCCATAACAAGAGCTGTAAGCTCATATGGCACTTGCATGTGTCAAGATGATTTGATTGATCAAAAGTAAGTTTCGACTTTGCGGTTGAGATGCGCGCTATAAGGGAGCTGGAACTTCATTTGTAAGCAAAACCCTTGAGGCAAAACTGCTAATGGGCTGATGGGCATCACGAAAATGCATATATTGCTTAAAAGTATTTTTTTTTACTTTGCGGTCAAGATTGGTACTTTAAGGAATAATCGGATTTGGGAAGTAGCAATTTCTAAGCAAATGTTGTTGAGTCTCCAATATTCCAGCGAAGTTTCATCGTCCTAGCACATCTGGAAGTACCTTAACGCGCGATCACCGGAATCCCAGACCCCCCCCCCCCAATCCTGTTCTGTAAATGATTAATCCAGAGCATCTGTTTGTCATTCCCACGAAGTTCGATCCAGATCACACCAGTCTAAGCGGGTCAAGTATTTTCCGCCCTCCCCCCGATAATTGCCGGATTCGGTCCGGAAATGAAAAAGGTCACAAGAGAAAAATGTCCTCTGTTTAATTATTAAATTTCACTCGAATCCGATCACCCGTTCCAAAGTTACGCATGACTCAATATTCCGGATTCCCCTCCCTCAACTCCCCCCCCAAGATTATCATATCGAGGATTTTTTTTTTATTCCAAGTCAGTTTGACCGGGTCCCTGATATGCCTTCCAAGTTTCGTCGTGAAAATCCCCCAAAAAACGGAATTCCGGGATACCCCTCCTCCCCCCCCCCTCAAGTGTCCGGATCCAGTCAAATTATGTAAAAGATTTACATGGACCAGATGTTTGTTCTTCCCAGCAAGTTTCACTCCGATACCATCATTCTAACCGTTTCTCGAGATTTCCGGTCCACCCCCCCCACCCCACCCAGCTCCCCCGCGGTGCACGTAGCCAATCCGATTCAGCAAATGACTTACTTACCTAGAGCATCTGTTTGTTCTTCCCACAAAGTTCCATCCCGATCCCTCCATTCTAAACGGGGCACGTATTTTCCGCCCCCCCAATAGTTGCCGGATCCGGTCCGGATATGAAAAAAATCATCGGAGAAATGTCATCTGTTGAATTCAAAAATTTCACTCGAATCCGATTACCCATTCCAAAATTACGCATGACTGAAAATTTCGGATTCACCTCCCTCCACTCCCCCCACCATTATCTGATCGACAAAATGTTTATTTTGAAGTCAGTTTGATTGGGTCCCTGATATGCCTGCCAAGTTTCATCGTGAAAATCCCCAAAACCACCATCACCGGAATTCCGGGACCCCCCCCCCCCCATAAGTGTCCGGATCCAGTACAATGGTCTAAAGGACTTATCTAGAGCAGATGCTTGTTCTTCCCAGCAAGTTTCACTCCGATCCCTCCATTCTAACCGTTTCTTGAAATTTCCGGTCTCCCCCCCCCCAACTCCCCCCTGGCTACCGAATCCGGTCAAGACTTTAAACGGGACATTACAGATATATATTCTGTTCAGTTATGAAGTTTCATTACAATCCGATCATCCGTTCGAAAGTTACACACTTCTCAATTTCCCGGATTCCCCTGCGGATTCCCCTCCCTCCACTCCCCCACCATTATCTGATCGACAATATTTTTATTTTGAAGTCAGTTTGATTGGGTCCCTGATATGCCTGCCAAGTTTCATCGTGAAAATCCAAAAAACCACCATCACCGGAATTCCGGGACCCCCCCCCCCATAAGTGTCCGGATCCAGTACAATGGTCTAAAGTACTTATCTAGAGCAGATGCTTGTTCTTCCCAGCAAGTTTCACTCCGATCCCTCCATTCTAACCGTTTCTTGAAATTTCCGGTCTCCCCCCCCCCAACCCCCCCCTGGCTACCGAATCCGGTCAAGACTTTAAACGGGACAATACAGATATATATTCTCTTCAGTTATGAAGTTTCATTACAATCCGATCATCCGTTCGAAAGTTACACACTTCTCAGTTTCCCGGATTCCCCTGCCCTCCACCCCCCCCCCAAAATGGTCGGATCAGAAAACTGATTATTCCTAATTTTGTTTGGTCGGGTCTCTGATATGCCTGCCAAGTTTCATGGTCCTAGCACAACTGGAAGTACCCTAACTCGAAAAGTGTGACAAAATGCCCTAAATTTTCAAGTTTCCAGCGCCCCGCACTCCCCCCCATATGGTCGGATCGGGAAACTGATTATTTCCAGGTTAGTTTGGTCGGGTCCGTGATATTCCTGCCAAGTTTCATTGTCCTAGCTCATCTGGAAGTACCCTCACTCGAAAAAGTGTGACAAAATGCCCTAAATTTTCAAGTTTCCAGCGCCCCAACTCCCCCGCATATGGTCGGATCGGGAAACTTATTATTTCCAGGTTACTTTGGTCAGGTCCCTGATATTCCTGCCAAGTTTCATTGTCCTAGCTCATCTGGAAGTATCCTAACTCGAAAAAGTGTGACAAAATGCCCTAAATTTTCAAGTTTCGAGCGCCCCCACTCCCCCGCATATGGTCGGATCGAGAAACTGATTATTTCCAGGTTCGTTTGGTCGGGTCCCTGATATTCCTGCCAAGTTTCATCGTGCTAGCTCATCTAGAAGTACCCTAACTCAGAAAAAAGTGACAAAATGCCCTAAATTTTCAAGTTTCCAGCGCCCCGCACTCCCCCCCATATGGTCGGATCGGGAAACTGATTATTTCCAGGTTAGTTTGGTCGGGTCCCTGATATGCCTGCCAAGTTTCATTGTCCTAGCACATCTGGAAGTACCCTAACTCGGATATGTGGGACAAAAAACTCGGACCGACCGACAGACCGACAGACGGAATTGTGATCGGTATATGGCACTTGAGCCAGAGGCTGCAAGTGCCATAAAAACAAAGTAAAAGCGACAAATCAAAACACTAAACAAAACAGAATAATTACACAGTTTACGTCCTTTGAATACACTTTAATACAGATATTTAGTCCCGTGTTCTTGGTTTGGTTTCATTTTAGATTAATTCAAGTCTGAATGATTGGCATTTCAGCTACTTATGTTTGACTACACAACGTGCCTAAGGCCACGATTTGTTTATTTACTTAAACCAACGTAAAAATTAAATAGCACCTGGTTCCACCCTTTCCAATCAACGTCGTGCTCCTCGAATTCCCGCAGGTTACAGACCCCCCCCCCCCCCGCTACCCCCGCCTAGATGGTCAACATGTGGCAAGAACGCTGTTAATACGTTATGGTCATGGACGCCCGACTGTCAACCGCAGGAAGATAAGCGCAGACTGATTTAAAGGATCATTACCTTCAAGAACATTGGTGACTTGCTCCTCAAAATTGTCAAACTCAAACGGCGTCAGAAATCCGAGCGAACCCAAGTGAAAAGCCATCACAGGAGGCACTGATTGCTGAAAGCAAAGACAAACAATTACGAATCAATTAGCCGTAAAATCTCCGTTTGAAGTAACCACAACTTTGATTTTCACAATATTTTCACCTGAGTGACAGCTGACTGCAACAGAGAAGGGTGGAGTAGACTTCATGCATATGAATTTGTCTCACGGTTCATACAAAATGGTGTATTTACAGGCAAAACACGTTCTCTAATTCGAAGTTTCTCTAGACATCTTGTTCCCGTTCGATAGAGAACTGTGCACTAGTTGCGTTTTTGCAGATACCATGGTATTTGTTTCCACGGTAACTGCATCTGCAATTAGTCGTTTTTGCAGTAACCGTGGTATCTGATATACAGTTGCTTTAAAAAAACGACAATTGCCGAAATTGCGCTTTTCGAAGCCAAACCAAAAGAAAAACTGATAGTCAGTCACGTCACTAAGTGCCAAACTTCTTTCCCACCAATTTGACTATAACTGATGAAAGTGAGACGACTTTTTCAGATACCACGGTCGGACCGTGGTATCTGAATATCTGATACCACGATAACTGCAAAGCTACTGTCTTCGAATCTAATTCTTCCATTCTCTCCTACTATAAGTCAATAATGTCTATGTCACCATATACCAGGCCAATAACCGGCCTCAGTTTTACGCTAGCCTGGACCGGGAACAGGTACTGTGAGGGAACCAGACTTAGTGTTTTTCGAGGGAAAGCAAAGATTTATTTATTTCCCTCAACTGAGGAGAAATATAATATATAAACAAAACTATAAATAAATCATCGGTTCCATTCAATGACAACATAAATATTACTGAAAAAAAACAAGGTTCAAGCAACTAAAATAAGATTATTAACGTCTTACATTGTGGCTTTGGAGACTTCCGAAGCTTTTTTGTAAAACATTATTTTTTAGAACCAACAGGACTTGATGCCGGGGAGAAAAGGGACGAAACCCGCCAGACCGCAGTATTCTGTAAAAAATTTCTCCGAGTAAGGATTAAAGTTAACTTTAGTATTTGTTAACTGTAGTATTAACCGATAGATATATCATACCTGAAAGAGTGAGCTGGCATACAAAAGTGTGCCATCCCCACCGAGGCAAACGATGAAGTCAATCTTGTCTGTGAGGTCGTCTTTCCCTTCACGGAACGACATTAGTTTCTCTTTAACGGCAAGGAATCCGGAATGTCCTTTAAGAAGAGGTTCTTCTAGGACGCTGCTTTCGACGAATACCACCATCCGCTTTTGCTGGAATAAAGTAAGACAGCTTGAATCATTCCTAATATTTTCTAACGAAAAACTAGAAAAATTAATGAATTAATGAAAGAAGGGTTTATTAAAAAAAAACTAGTATCTTCAATGCCCAGAGGCTAATCTGCAAGGGACTAACAAAAAAGAGCGGGCTATTCAATACTTCAGACGGGACCAGTTATTTCACTCACAAACACGTCATGTTGTGTTTCTTGTCTATTATTTCTAACCGGTATAATTCTTCATTCTGGCCAAGTATTAGCCAGCCGTTTGTTCTGAGGCCGCAAGGCACTTGGAACCGCCCTATGGACACATTTTTAAACACAAATTAACATCAAATCTGAAATCTGACGGAGGTATTTTCTGACTGAAAACCTCAAAATGTAAGCAATAATTATCATCAGCTCTCGTCTCGTCTTCGTTTCAAATATAATTCATCTTTGAGCGTGTTCCACCCTACTTACCGTAGTTACTATGCATGACGTCACGATTTTCGGCTTCTTGGCGTCAAGGCTGGAACGCATTTTTAAATTTTCGGTAAAATATCGCTCCACGGGGTAATCCGGCCAATCACGTTACAGAGATTCGTAGTTACCACGCTTACTACGGTCCCGAGCATGGTAAGCAAATAGTTACTATTACGAGAAAGTTCTAACGGTCAGCGTAGTAACTTTTCGTGAGTTGGAACGGAATTAGTAAGTAATAGCTATTATTGTTAGAAGGGTGATACACGCTCTTTATATTCATATTTTTTGTTTTGCAAACGTAACGTACTTTGACATCTGAATACTATTCCACTAGCTGTAATTTAATAGAGCGATCTTCTTCTCGTTTGATTCCGGTTTTGTTTCCACTGCCTGGTAACTCTGGTAAGGCGCGGAGGGGCACCGTTTACAGTGGACAAAATCAAGTATTCATGGCAATCCGTTTTGTTTGACAATAAAACCAGACGATTTTTCTGCCAATCCCAAGTACAGCGCACTGAAAACGGTTTACTGTGTTGTCGTAACTGTGGGCCATCTAGCGCCAATGAAACTTGTAAGGGGGGAGATAGATAATAGATAGAAAGTTTACTTTGCAAATCGATGCCAAAGCATTGTAGCTGACGTATCCGTTTTAAGCCGCTTTCACATTGACGCGTCGTTGCGTCTGCATTATTTGAATATATGTTTCAAAGTCAGCTCTGGCTTAAGGAATACTTATTTGCAAATCGATAATCGTGGTTAAGGAACCAAATTTGCGATTATTGTCAAAATAAAGCCGAAATACCGTGCTAATGAAAACCTTTTTTTAAACAACTATGAACAACACATCATGGGTCCTTAAGAAATATAAGAGCGTGTCTCCACCCTTCTAACAATAAATATTCCCTCAGCCCAGCTGACTGCGAATCATGTTTGATAGAGCAGAACGGATACGTCAGCTGAATTTTATTAGAGCTATATGTCGGCCCTTCTTGGCAAGGGTCCTCTTCAGGATCAAAACCGCTCAAGTTGGAAATATGAACTTGAGGGAAAAAAACTTGTGTTTTCCCCCAAGTTCGTACTTCCAACTTGAGCGGTTTTGAGCCTGAAGAGGACCTTTTAACAATAGTAACTATTAGTTACTATTTCCGTTCCAACCTCACGAAAAGTTACCACGCTGACCGTTACAACCTTCTCGAAAGAGTAACATGCTCGGGAGCGTAGCATGCGTGGTAGCTACGAATCTCAGTAACGTGATTGGCCGGATTACCCCATGGACTGATATTCGCCTAAATAGAAAAATGCGTTCCAGCCTTGACGCCAAGAAGCCAAAAACCGTGACGTCATGAGTGGTAACAACGGTAAGTAGGATGGAACACGCTCTAAGTCACTAGTTAATAAATTTAGGAGTGGCTGACATTTGTATCGCTCTTCTTTTAACTTCGTCGCCTGACAAAAATTTTATTTGATGTGACAGCGTTACTTTCCTGAACACATGTATCAGACCTTCTTAAGAGGCGACGTGACCAAAACCCTACTTGATGCATTACTGACCTGAATGAGCCATTTTACCAGCTGTACAAAAGGTTGAAGAACAGTCGCATCCCGAACCTTCTTGATGACTAGGGCTGTCAGAGGGGGCTTGTACCATGTTAATCTCTGGCTAGCGGGGTCTTGGATGGTCCTGTAACAACAATGATGATAAGGTAAAGAAGTTCACTCCAACCAAAGGCGAAGAGTACAGTTGTGTACATAATAATCAATCCTACCGACTGGTTATGGCTTCTCCACCATTTTCCGTCATATCAATCGACTTACTTAACTATCAACGTTTGCGTTAAGACTGTATCATTTACTTTTACGTATCACCAAACTTCACCGAGACCTCTCGCGGCTTCTTTTTGTACAAGAATTCTGCACAAATCCTAAAAGCCCGAATTTGTGCACTATTTCTGCAAGCTTAGGCCGTCCAGAAGGATCAAACCAGGATAAAACTATATGCTAAACAATTCGGAATATGTCCACTATTAGTTACTAAATATTAATTGCATCACGGTGGTTGACCTTGATTAAATTTGAGTAATTTGTTTTATTTATTTCGTCACAGCAAACCGCACTTAAAGATAGTAGAACAACAGAGGAGGAGCCAGTTGGCTAACAAAAGTTTTGTTATTAATTTGGGAGCATGCCTTCTTTCTTAACCGTTCTGCTGCAAAAAAAAAACACACAACTAATTAATGTCAACTATAGTGAAAATGTTACATCTACTTTAACGGACAGTCGCTCAAGACAGTCGATAAGTCGCTCAGCGAAATAAATAACATAGAGATGCTTAGCAGGTGGTTCTAGGGGAGCCTAGCAAGTTGCACAAATCAGACAAAAACACAAGTAAAAAAAAGCAAGGTAAGAAACAGATTATTGTTTCACGAAGATTTATAGACTTCGATGGCTAATGTCGAACTCTGGTTTATGTTTCAAGCTTATACGGATTTAGCAGCAACTGATATCAACCGCATATGGAACTTACTTTTTATTTCTTAAACCTCCCATGCCTCAAACATGGCGACGTACATGATGACGAAAATATAGGCAAAAAGGGACCGACAGCAATTTGGTCAACGTCAATTCAAGTTTAAAGAAGGAAGGGGCGCACTTCTGGACATTTTTACTCTAAATTTAGAAAGTCAGTTAGAATATCCGTCCCACGAGAAGCGAGAATAACGATTTGCCTTTTTTTTCGGTTCTTCACACAAAAATATTCATTAAATTTCTCATAATGATAATGATATACATTGTGACCAAGAACAGTAAGTCGATGTCACAAATGATAACATTTTGAATGATATCTTACAATAATTAATTACAATAATTAGTTAATAATTTAAAATTAGGAAATGCTTTATAGCCAACTACACGAGAAAATGGTATGCACTAAACTTTGTTTAGAGAGTACAACTTAAAAACACAACAAAATAAATATTTTTATTTTTGATATTTATTATTAATTTATTATTAATATTTTTTTATTATTTTTAAATTTTTTTTCTACTTTATTTATTTGAATTTTTTCTACAACACCCTATCTACAAAACCTTCTAATCATACTTAATATTATCTCTTAATTATTCACTCAATCCAATCATTTAACCATAAAATTTTAAAATACTAAAACAGACAGAACATAATAACTCTTTGATTACATTTGATTGCCTGAGACTGTCCAAGCTTAACAGCATACTTTTCCAGAAGCGATTCTTTGTAGTAATGAGACGACGAAAATAGAAATACCAAAGTTCACATGATCCTATTGAATCTGAACTAAACGCATGCGTGTTCGGTATATGCATCACCGGTCAAGTTGCTTAATTGCTCCCTGAGACATCAAATCCCACATACCCTTGGGCTTCATTGCCTTTGTGAAAGGTCGTGGCAAAATAAGCTTCTTATTACAAATCTTACCCGAGATTGAAAGTCGTTTTAGTTTGTATAATCTGTCCAGAAATCAGCTCGATTTGAACTACCAGCCTTTTCTGACTGCTTCGTCCCTTTTGCTCTAGAGGTAATACTTTATAATGTCAGAGGCCACACGCGAAGCTCCACCCCCGGTAAATCAGAATCGCAAAAAAAAACCTAAGGCCTATTCTTCGCGTTCCCCGAGGACTCCACTTGAGGAGTCCCCGCGTTTTTGTTTGTCCCGGGGACTGAATCCCGTATTCTCGCGAGTTCGCACGGACGGGGAATGCTTGGATTATCATCACCATCATCAAAAAGGAATCCCTTTAAGATTCGGAGGGGAGTCAATTTTTGCTGGTGTTGGTGCAATGTAAAATTAATTAAAAACAATAAGGATGAACAAAACGAAAAATAAAGTGGATCCAGACAAATTTCGTCAACTGCATATTTTTTTTCACGAACAAAATCCATTTTGGAAGTATTCCCCGTGTTCTCGTTGCTTATGTACGCGGAGTCCGCGTGGAGTGACTCCCTCTATTCTCGCCGTTCCCTTCGATTCCCTGAGGAGTCCTCGGGGAACGGCGAGAATACGCCTCTAATTAGCTTGCTGACATCGAGGTTATGCGAGTTCTCAATTCTCCCTATCGCACCTTTCTCACGAAAGTTAACCAGTACCAACAAAAAAAAATCCGCTTAATTCATTTTCAATTTTCTAAATAATCGCTTCTCCCTACCTTAGACCCACATATACAAAACATCTGATCAACTAAAAAAGGGCTGGACAGATTATAAAGAGTTTCACTGAAATACGAAGGGAAAATAATTTTTCGCAGTAAGTTAGTCGATTCAGATATAGACAGATAATGATGTCTTCTTGAATTTGTAGTTTTCTTTAGTACCATTTTTTTCTATTTGCTCCGTCTCTAAATATGAATTAATGAACAAATTCCACGAAACAAACGTGAGCCATTGCAACAAAAAAGAATTTACCAAACTTACGAATTTACTTCATACTTGTACGTCCCATCTTGTCAACTAAAAATTTCCTCTGTTATAATTCCCTAACCAAAAACGTCTTCCCTTAAATCTTTCAGCTCATGACCTTCACCGAGGCGTTACTCACTCCCAAAAACGATGTACACCAAGTGGCGCGTGCCGTGCCGAGGTGTACACCGGCGGCGCAGAGAGAGCAACCCCTCGACATTCACACAGAAAATGGAACACATCCCCATTCCATTAACCACGCCCTTTTTGATGGGTCACAGATATAACTATTATTATTATGATTAAATATATAGGCTTACTCATAATCAAATTTCCCTTGGTCTACTCCACTGTCGTAAGATGATCCGGCAGAAAGAAATCTCTTCTTTTCCCCCTGCACTTTCCACCACAGACCACCCGACATTTCCCAAACAGGTTCAACAGTACACTGATCAGATCACAAGCTATTCTGCTGGGATCATGATAGCTGTAAACTGTAATACCATCTTATCTTTTATAACAATAATGTAAATGGCGTAACACAGCGGTAAAAAAGAATAGCCGGGCCTAACCTGAATAAACACGAAGAAGTCGATACTTGGAGGAAAAAAGGAAAATCATGGGTTTAAGGACAAGGTTAGGCGTGCCACAAGTTTCTGCAGTGAGACTACCAGAGTGGAAACACAATGCACGATCGGTAGCGTTAAGCACATTAAACCCTTTCGACAGACTTGTTTCATTACTTCCGGATTGAGGAAGTAAATTAAAGTTTCCATTAAATGATGAAGTACGAGGTCAACTATACCTTTTATACAGAATATCGGTTAGTAGGGAGACATACCCAGAAACCTTGAACGGACCAACCACCACCATCAAAGAAGAACTGCCTGGAGTTACTTACGTGGGACACACGCACAAAATCGCTAGCATAATAGGGAAGAAGGTGAAATGTCTTGCAATTTAGGGTTCGCGCGTCGGCTTCTCCGCGGCTGAACCAGATTAATTCTATCTCTGAAGGTTCAACGGCGATCAGACTTTACCAACCTGATGCTAGTAGGACACCCGTCGCCCCTGCTAAAACTGAACCCCCACAAGGTCTATGAATGGTATCGTCCCTAACCCGCAGCGAAGTTTGTTTCTAGACCTAGAACAGGTAAATATTCCTCGAGCCCAAGCTGATACTGAAACATTTATTCAAATAATGTATACAACGGATACGTCAGCTATGACGTACCTGTAATCTACAGTGTAATCTAAAGGTTTGTTTCCTTCCCCTACGTTGGACCTGAAGATTGACAGCCTGACGAGAAAGAAAAGGAACATCTGAAGGAACATCTACTGACGAGAACCCTTGCCAAGTAGGGCCGAAATATCGCTGATGAAGCATCGCAGCTGACGCATCCATTGTATACATTATTTGAATAAACAGAACAGGTAATTGTTGATATGATCACTTTTTGAAGTTCGATGAGTCGACTGGCGACAGAAACCACCCCCAATCGACAGGAACTGTGAACATAACTGTAGCTTTTCATCTTCAAAACCCTAACACCAGCCAACATAAGTAACAACTGACAGAAATCGCATTATCCTTTTATTATTTTGTGAGTTTCGTCGAGATCTTAAAACCCTTTGTCTCCACCAATATGAGTTACAAAAGTGCCGTTATTTTGATTTGAGTCGTTCTCAGGTTGACCCAGATCCCGTTATGTTTATTTATTCATACATATTTTATTTATTTATTTGGTTTAGTTTGTTTTTGGAGACGGGATTTTGGAGTGTATATATTTTAATTCTTTTTGGGGGGGAGGTGTTTGACCAGGAACCGAGAGTCCTAATTTTGTTTCTTTTCTTTCTTTTCTCCTCCTCTCTCTATAGTGTTATGTAGGTTATCTGTCAAAGGGGGTTTGTTAAAACTCTTAACAAGTGTAAGCTTCTGGAGGGTTTTGTAGTTCCTAGCATTTTTCCCAATAAACCCCATATTTAATATAATCTAAAAAAATCTACGATTTCACCGAGTATTCAGTAGGTTGACAGCAACACCAGAAATGATGTAAAAGCTTCATGTTACGCTTCAATGACACAACACACAGTCAGAAGTTTCGTAACGGAGGTTGCACAGTTTCACAGATAACGCTTGGAATGTTATATGTTGTGTTTTTACAAAGTTATACATGATAAGAATTTGCCAACACAAGCCGAAAAGCATCTGCTGACTTTTCCGATATTATGATGACAGACAGAAAAGTCCGCAGATGTTTTTCCGGCGGTGTTTCGGTTTTTCAGGTATGCATAGCTTTGCGTAACTTTTGCAAAATCATAAAAGCTAACAAAGTGTTATCTATAGGAATTGAGAATCCTTGTGTTATCTGTTATAGAACTTCCGACACTGCAGCTGGCTGCAGCTAGTATTTTTCTTTCTCTTTGATTCTTCTGCTCTTAGAGCTTGGTGACACTTGGCTCATTTCCTGGCTTTTTGGGTTGCAAAAGTAAAAAAAAGATACAACTAATTCTGAATGTTGTCGTTTTAAACTCAGAAGATCAATTAGAGCAAAACAGCGATTATAATTATGTTACAGGAACCCTCATTGACCCCTAATTGCAGTCTGGTCATTATCCCCAAGCTGCCACAAAGCCCATCAAATCTCACGTCCCCTAGGGATTTTCAGTTGTTTGTGAAATAGGCAGCTTTTTGAGCCCAGTGTGACCAAGCTCCTATGGTCCATTTACATATTGCGTAAAATCCGAGTGTATTTTGAAATCCGAGCGTATTTTACGCACGTTTTGAGCTTGAAAAGATTTCTAGCAATACGGACGTATTCAGATGCAAAACGGACCGATTTCTCAAATACGTCCGTATTGCTAGGAATGTTTTCAAGCTCAAAATGTGCGTAAAACACGCTCGGATTTCAAAATACGCTCGGATTTTACGCAGTGTGTAAACCCGCCATTAGCTATCTTCTGCTCCGAGCTGCGTACGCGCGCCTAGGCCTTACCGCTAGGGGATATGAGGAGGTATCTGGGAAGGGGGTTAAGTCGGATTGTCCTTACTACTGCCCCAGGTGTGGGGATATGAATGAGAATGTAGTGCACCTGATGGGTGAATGTAAGAATCAGTTGAGGGAAGAAGTGTTTGGAAAACGAGTGTGTGATGAGTAGTGGATGGTTAAAGTGTTTTGTTTGATTGTGCAAAACGGATACGTCAGCTGAATTTTATTGGAGCTATATTTTGGCCCTTCTTGGCAAGGGTCATCTTCTGACTCAAAACCGCTCAAGTTGGAAATACGAACTTGTGGGAAAAAACCACACTTTCCAAGAAGGGCCGAAATATACTTCCAATAAAACTCAGCTGACGTATCCGTTTTGCGCTATCAAATATGATTCACAGTCAGCTTGGGCTGAAGGAATATTTAGGTTAACGTGTTGAAGGATGAATGCTTTACGGGAGTTCGCCAGATAGGAAGATTCCTTAAGCTTTCGATGAAGCATCGAGAAAGGTTTATTTAGTTGGAATTTGGCGAAAAGATAATGTACTTGTTTTGTCTTTTTTTGTATTCTACTGTCATGGCCCTCTGGCTTTTTATGCAAATATATATCATATCATATATCATGTCATATCATTGCATGTGTGAGAATGCTTCTGAACTAACTCCTTTAAGCTACATTGTCAGAAGTTTCATAACAGATAACTCAAAGATGCGCGGTTTCAACAGACGACATTTGGGATGTAATCTGTCGTGATTTTGAAAACGTTATGAATTAAAGGTTATTCATAACAAGTAATACCAGGAAGAGCCGAAAAAAGAATCTGCTGACTTTCCAATACCATGACGACAAACAAAAAAATCAGCACTTCTGACAGTGTAGCAGTAAATTTAAGGAACGAAAAGAAAACTAGTGTGAACATTAGCATACATTTCCTAACACGCAAACATCTCAAGCATACCTGGCTCTTTAAACCTGATTGCGATAACTGATTATAAATTTCACCTTGGCTCGGAAATTTTCATCCTATAAAAGCATTGACTCTAAGCCGAGTAAAATCGAGCACAAACAAGATGGGCTAGTAAAACTATTTTGGCAACGCACTAACGACTGACAAGAGAGTCAACGAAACAAAGCGTCTTTCTTGTCTGTCCTAAAGGCTATACTTCAAATATAGAACTTTTATTCGGTCGGAAAAACCCGTTTTATTCTTGAGAAAGATCACTCCTATGTTCCTCCATAATGCATCATAATGACATCCGGAACGGATTGAATCATCTTAAAAACTTAACCTCCGGAATGTTGGGGACAACGAACTGGATATTAGGACAGGTTTGTTATGCAAAATAGGCCTGTTTTAACAACAATCCTGAAGATTTTTTATTCATTAAGTGCCTTTTATTGTTTTCACATCCATACGAGGGGATAGTCACTTGTCACCTTGTAGGGGGGATGCGATTTAATCCACAATTGGCACACCCATAAGCATTTCTAGTGTAAACCAAAATGACTGAAATCCTAACTCTTATTTTTATATAATGTTTTTTATCAACATTTATTTTTATTTTTTTTCAACCCAAATCACTACAGGAACTACTGAAACGTACGACAACAATGCTTTCGTTCACCAAATCAGCTTACCAGTTTAGCTGATTCGACACTCGGCCAACTATCCGCATTTCGAACAATGTGAAACGCACAAGGAGTACAACTAATTCGGCTAAACGGTAACATCTCTATCATATAACATCGACTCGACCTTGCCCAAAAACTAGGAAACTCGACCGAGGTCTATTCATCGAGCTGAAACCTACCACCTCAAGTCCAAAGTAACAGTCCCACTTGGCTCCACCCCCTCAAATCGGGACATCTTTAAAAATTTTACGGATGAGCAGGTCGACCACAACCATGTCACTGCAAAGTCATTGCCAAAAAATTAGAGAAACGGCGCAGGAACTAGGAAGGAGTAAAGTCCGGAAGCCGGAAGTACGATTTGAAAAAAATATACCAACGCGAAGGACGCGTACCGCTAGCGATTAGCACCACAGTTAGTAGATTAGTGGGTGAGCACACGGGAAGCAGGCCGTTAAACAAACCGCGATCACTCCTTCATGTAAGTTTTTCTACTTTTCAATTTCGTTTACAGAGATAATTTTTCCAGCCTGACCAGCATTACAAATTTCTTTCGAAAATAAAGTAGAAAGTCCGGATGGTCGACATACCACAGACATTAGACACTCCTGACTGAGTGGGCAGGCTACACTTTAAAAAAATTAAAGGCCGTCCATGGCACGCCAAAAGGCTTACCTGTATTTGTGAAATGTCTGATTTTTTTTCCCAGGAAAATTAATACAATAAATGGGGAGAATTTTCGGAAATTAAGAAGATTTTAATTACTTGATAAATTATGTATGAAAAAAAGAGTTTCACGGGGCTTAGTAACGATGAACTCTCCGTTCCCAAGACAAAAAGCCCTGGCCTTACAGATATCTTTCAAGCATTTTTCCATTATTTCCATGATTGTTTCTCTTGTAACTCAGTTGGGGTTCTGCAGTTACGGTTGCTCTTATAAATACTTCTAGACCAGTTGGTGACTGATAATCCCTTAATTGCCCTGATACTTAATCCGGTTGGCGCTCGACACCCCATCAAAATATTAGGTCTGACAAGAGCTGGCCCTACCCTCCGGACGAACTAATCTTTTTGGGACGGAAGATTTCCTGGGCGGCGGTCAACACCCTTTTCGCATTTAAAGAATAAAATCTGAAACTACCTGCACAGTCTACCTGTGCTATCTGAATTAAAAGGTGGAGGTAAACATATGGTGGCGATAGACCGCGTTGGAGGTGGAACACTGCTACCTATCCGTTTGGCGGAAAGAAAAATAAATGAACTTATATTACATGTTGATATCTGTAGGCTAAGTCACAGATATTACGGTGCTAATTGTTCCATGATGATTCATTATGCTTAAGGAAGGAAATTTAGATTCCCGGCGTCGCTAAGGTTGGAGTTTTTGGTGGGTATGTCGACGTTTATCCGTTGTATCTTTATTAATTAATCGTATCTGTAGTTAGTTCAGTAATTAGTTGACTTCTAAGGTCCGACCTTTTTGGTGCTCTGCGCTCTGCCGGATTTGTGCAAATGTTCATTTAGAAGAAGTAGAATATCAACAAATGAACCTGAGCCTGAACCAAACAGTACCCGGGTGGTGAGCTACGGGGTTAGCCACTTGCGAGCAGAAACCTGAGGGAAGTGAATGTATGTGCATTTTTTCAGCGTGTATTACACTTTCTTGGAAGGAAAAGGTGACTAACTGATTTCGTTCTGTTACAACCGTCCTAGTTTTTCAATAAAAAATATATTTGCAAAGAAACTGACCAGTACATTTTTCCACTGGTAACTACCCTGGGTAAAGACTTTTGGCTGAAACGTTGCGTTTGTTCAATAGTCAAGTTGACTTATCTTGGGCTAGTTCTGAGTACAACGTGTGAACTTGCGTCACGAAGTTACAATATGCTTTATATTGCTTTACAAAACCTGCTTTATATCGCGACGCGCCGTCTTGTTCGTTTTTTTCTATTATTTTTCTTTAGTCAGAACGACAGTTAGCGCAGTCTGTTTAAAGGAGAGCCACTTTCAATGACGACCTTGACCCCATCAGAGGTCCGGAAGGAGGTGGGATCCCTCCCGGCTTCAACTCCCCATTCCCTTCACAGATGGCCGAGATTCACGCCACGATTTGCCCGTCCACTGCTTTCGCCCTAGAGAGCTGCTGAGCTTGCGTCCTGACTCAAGTACAAGTAAGCAGTAAGCCAGTAGAGCAGTCTGTTCAAAGCCTATACATTCCGCCAGAACAACGAAAGCTTCATGTTCGACTGCGCTAAACGAATACTTCAGCTCTACCGATATTTCGGCCCTTATTTTCAAGGGTCGTATTCAGGCTCAAGTTAGAAAAGCGACCCTCTGATCAAGAAATAGAACCCTTGCCAATAGGGCCGAGGTATCGCTAGAATAGATTTCCGCTGAGTTATCCGTCTGGCGCGGTCAAATATGATTCGCAGTCAGCGGTATACTTGTAACGAGAGGTTCTCTCGCCCAACTTCAGGACACTAGGCCTACACTGAACAGAAAAATCCTGCAGTATTTGCTACTGGGATTAATCTTCTCTCTACTGAGATAAGATTATTTCTAATTCGGATTAATCTTATCCCAGTAGAAATAAATTTAATCCCAGTAACAAATACTGCGTTAACTTTAATCCTTACTCGGAGAAACTTTTTACAGTGTAGGGATGAGTACTGAAGCCCGCGGCCAGAGCTGGTGGACTCGGACTCTGGACTCGTCTTGAGACACCTATTTGAAGGACTCGGACTCGTCTTTCACGGAGCTGTCTGTCCGCCAGAGCTGTGGACTCGGACTCTGGACTCGTCTCGAGACGCCTTTTTCAAGGACTCGGACTTGTCTCGGACTCGGATTTGCTGGACTCGCAGCAGCTCTGCCCGCAGCATAACCTCAACTAGGGTCAGAAGAAGGTTTATACTCACATGACCATCGCCGAGTTCTTCATGATCCTTCCACATGGTCCAAATTGCTGAATAGGGCTTGGGGCATTCAATGACCTCGTTCGCCTGTAACAAGGGAATTTTTAGCAACCCGCTCAATCCTAACTCGAAAAATAGGACCACTCCTTCTAATCCAAGGAATTCTTTTATTACTGACGGCGAATTCTGCTTCGTCTTCCGTTTTGCATTTAACTGACCTCATGCCAATTCAGCGCTCAAAAGAGAGAGAGAGAGAGACAAATTTAATATAATGGTATTTTACAAAAGAAAATTCAATATCATAACAGACCTGCCGCGTGAAAATCTATACAGATTTGTTTGTGGCAGGACTCAATAATTTAATCACTTAGCACAATTATAGTGGGAACAAAAAAGAAAAGGAAAAAAAATAAATGCATTACTATACATAGACAACTATATAAAGATAATAAAATAACACGGATTATTCTCTGTTCCGCCGAAGGAATACTACTAAACACATATCCTAGCAGCGTTTTAGGTAAACGTTGATGACGGTGACGATCACTGAGGGACCAATAGGAACTAAACCGCATGGTGGCTTCTGATCAAAGGCGAAAACAAATCGTCCGCACGGGGATGACCAAGAATTCAGCCCTCCTCGACCGTAAAAGCGGGATATGGAACAAGTATGGCAACTTCTAAGGCGAAAAATTCGAACTAAATAACTACTAGCTATCTTTCGAAGGTGATCTTACCGCTGGAAGCGGTCAACTATGCAAACAATTATTTCTTAGGCTATCCACAACCCGCAACATTCGCTACTTTCAGTGAAATGTTTAAATGATACATGGTTTTCAAGCCCCATAACTTTTTATGTTCTGAAAACTGAATTCCTCACTCAGATTTTAAAGATTTTTTTCAGACATAAAAAGACTTTTTTTCGGATTTTAAAGCACCCTGGTGGACATCGTCTCTTGCCCCAAAACTGGCGTCGGAGAATCGAAACAAAAGATAAAGTTGCGTTTTTGATTCGAATTCTCCTCGCGATTCTCCCCCGAATTCTCCTATTTCGCGTTTTTGGCCCATTCAGCTGAAGTGAATTCTCCTTTTCTTGCGTTTTTGTCAGAGTCGAGAACGGGGAAAGCCTCACGATTCTGCAGAATCGAGAAGTTGCTGCAAATGAATTCTCGATTCTCCTCTCTGCGTTCTCCTACCTGATTGGTCAACAGTGTGCGGGTGCTCAATATACATAAAGACGTATACCGGGTTGCGGACGAGCTGCAAAATTATTGTTTTTGTCAAAAGCGAGAATGGAGAAGTCAGAGGAGCAAAAACGGTAATTTGTACGAGAATCGAGAATTCAAAAGCGAGAATTCGGATCAAAAACGCAACGGATGAAGTTTCACGATCTGAAGAGACTGAAGTAAGGTTCCTGAAGGTAGTTTTCCTTTAGTTCAGTTAGGCCTACCTAATTTTCCTTTTGGTGCGTTATCTTTTTTGTTACCATCTTTGCCATGGCCTCAGGCTTTCTATGCGGATAAATTATTATTATTAAACTGATTTGACTGATTAAACTGAAAGATTAATATGTTACTGCACGCCGATCTCCCACCGGCTGGAAGGTAATCCGCTATGATAAGGACTCGGAGCGCAAGTATTCGATCAAGGTTGACCCCATTCAAATTTGATCCCGTCAGTTTAGTTCGTATTTCTGAGATTTTCATTTGTAGTCGATAATTTTAATTTGCACTCATTTATTTTACGATCAGGAAGCATCCTGATCTGAATTGTAAGTGCATGCACTTCTGTTTATTCGTCCATGTCTCGCCATTTTTGCGGAATAAAGGCAAAAAAAGTAAAAAAAATATCATTACATTGTTTCGATGACTAGCCCATCAACCCTGCATTCCAAACAGATCTCGTAAGTCCTGCTGGGGGGAGGGCTAGACTAAAATTATAGCCTATATAAAACTACAAAACGAAAATTAATAAAAACAAACAAAACCTCATATGCTTCAAGCCAGCAAACTCGCAAAACTCCGGGTTATAATCCGGTGGAGCATGACCGTTTTGGCTCGCGAATTTAAGCATGGCCAAAAATTTAAAGTCACTCTACAAACAAAAATCCTTTCAAAACCACTCTCACAAAGTTCAAAAACATTAGTGACAGAACGAGAAAGTACGGACACGCCAGAGCATCCTTCAGTTTCTTTGTGAAACACTACCTTGACCTTGCTAAGTGATAGCACGCTCGAAAAATCAAGAAGTAAGCATTTCGTGTCAAAGGGTAGGTAGGGTGGGGCCCCTTCTGTTACAAGCTTTTGTAATCTCAGTTTCAGATTACAAAAGTAAAAGGGTGTGATATTCAGTATTACGTCAGCCCAAGCTGACTGAGTATCATATCTGGACTTAAACGGATAAGTCAGCTGAGGTTTATCCTATCAATACCTCGATCCTTCTTGGTAATGTTCATAGCACCACAAAAGAAAATATCTTATTTTGTAGAATTACTTCAGTGTAGTAAATGTAACTGTATGACAGAAGAACGAAAATATCCTACTGAAGCAAATTTTTGTTCGGTTTATAGTGAGTTTTAATTACTTTGGTTGTGTTGCTGTTCTTTTTTTTCCACCGTACTCCGTTTATCGCCTACCAGGACGGGCTATTTAATTTAATTTACATCGGAGAGTTGCTTCAGTTTCATCTACTCACTGTATATCATAAATATCCTATTTTGGGGAGTTAATCAGTAGTAATTGGCCAAAAAGAACCAAAACATCACCAGAGTAAATTTCAGACGACTTTTCTGTTTAGCACCATCAAATATGTATTTGATGTTGATGATTTTCGGTGAGCTGTATCTGAAAAGTCTAAAAAAAAATCTTTGAAAAGAATTAGCTTCCAAACTGCATAGACAAAGTTTCGAATTTATTCTCACTTTTTGAGTTCTGTGTTTTCTGCTCGAACTTCAGCCAGCAAGGCGTCGCCTGGTAAACAATAAGCCAGACCCGGTTTGGTACTGGAATTTGACAAATCATTGGCAGCAATTCGAAAAATCAGAGAGGTGAAGCAGCTCTTACGATTAGGGCCCCAGACGATCAGGTTTTCTCGTTCGGATTTTCTCCGTTTTCATCAATCTTGGCAGCAAAAGTAAAAAAAAAAAACCTCAAATTTTGGCAGCAACTCCAGTCCGCGACCACGATACTCTAAACATCTGTTGGCATAATGACGCAGTACTTCCATACTGACCAGACGTTTTCTCGCGAACACTCACCGCTGGCTTTTGTGGCCTGAGTGCAAAGTTGTCGCCTGACCAAACAGCAGGCTTTTAAGAAAGTTAAAGTTTAGGAATAAAATCATGCGGCAACAGCAGCGATGGGTTGCTAGCAACAGAAGATCTCAGAGTCAGAGATATAAAGGCTCTTCTCGCCGTTCCCCGAGGACTCCTCGGCAGGGGCGTCACTAGCCTTTTACCTTTAGGGGGAGGGGACGTCCGGTTTGTGCCGACGGACCCAAAAATGTGCCGACAAAACACGCCGTTGCCGCGCGGCGTACATTTCCCGCCAGCACAGAATAGAACCGGGGTAAAACTAACTGTAATGCATCAGTTGAGATTACTCCTTTGATGTAATTTCGAATTTTGAAGTTCACATATTTGGCTTTTCATTTTAGCTTTCGCTAAAAAGCGAAGCTTCCAACGACTGTACCAAGAACAAGTTAAACTAAGCGCCGCAGGCGAAATTTTTTAAATCTGCCCTTTTTCCGGAAAAATTTAGCTATGCCTACCATACAACTTCTACCTTTTAATGTGTTCAGACCCCTAGGAATTTCAGTCATAAAACGCCAAACTAAACGAAACTCTGTTCTTCCAAATAAAGAATACTAAAAATGCGCCGCAGGCGAAATTTTGTGTAAACTGCATGAAATGCATCAGTTGAGGTTATTCCTTTGGTATAATTTTGTATTCTAAAGTTCACATATTCGGCTTTTCATTTAACTTTCGCTGAAAAGCGAAGCTTCGAACGACTGTACCACGATACGTTTTAATCTGTTTTTTTCCGGAAAAAATTAGCTATAGTACCATACAATTTCCGGCTTTTAACGTGTTTCAGACCCCAAGAATTTCTATCCTAAAACGAAAACTAAATGACACAATGGAGAATATATATATTTCAAATGGAGAATACTAAAAAATGCGCCGCAGGCGAAATTTTGTGCAAAACTTACTGTAATGCATCAGTTGAGATTGTTCCTGTTTATGTAAATTCATATTTTTAATTTCACATATTCGGCTTTTCGTTTCAACTTTCGCTAAAAAGCGAAGCTTCCAACGACTGTCCCAAAACAAGTTGAACTAAGCAACGCCGGCGAATTTTTTTAAATCTGCATTTTTTCCGGAAAAATTTGCGCCCAGCAAATGTTTGCAGAATTTGATTTCTTACGTATAAAAGACCCGATTTTCTTCCGGCAGGCGCCCGATCAAAATTTAAAGAATTTGACTTCTTTTTCTGTTCGTGTAAAAAGAACCCGATGTGTCGACAAGAATACCTACGCCCGACAAAACCATCGAGCATTTGATTTGCCCAGTGTTTTGCTCGACTAGATTGTACAGAACTTGATTTCATACGTGTAAAAATAACCCCTTGTGCCGATGAAACTTGAACTTCCCGGGTGCGCCCGACAAAGTTTGCAAAATTTGATTTCTTACGTATATGTAGAACCCGATGTACCGAAGAGTCGACTGATGCCCGACAGAAGCATAAATTTTTTTTATTTCTTCTGGATTCCTTATGTATAAAAAGAGCCCGATGTGCCGACGAGAATACCGAGGCACGACAAAAGCATGCAGAATTCGATTTCTCCAATGCTTTGCCCGACAAATGTTTGCAGGATTTAATTTCTTGCGTATAAAAAGAACCCGATGTGCCGACGAATCGACCAACGCCCGACAAAAACATAAAAAAAAACTATTTCTTCTTGATTCCTTCGGTATAACAAGAGCTACGAGCTCATATGGCACTTGTTAAGAGTAGGTGGTACAAGAAAGTAGACGAGAATGTCACAAAATCCCCCCTTCAACCCCCCTAGGATTGGACCTAGAAATAAGGTATTTAATTTCACGCGAGCCTGAGCATTTCCGGCATTGCGTCGGATAATCTAGGGCAAATGTTTCACTATACTAGTTTGATTCCTAAGAGAGCCGTACTATTGCCGGTACCCGCCTCGCCCTCAAACTTCCGTACCAGAGCCAAATTTGGTTCAGCCACATATACAGATTATCTACCCCCCCCCCCAATCCTCCCACTGTGGCCAGAAACGACTAGGACACATACACTTCGCATCTTTGACATCTTCTCTTCTCGTCCTTCAACCTTGACTCAAACTGGAATATATCATATAACATATTAGTGTCTTTATGTCTGTTATTTATTTTCTTTTATTTACTCCGCTTTTTCGAAATGGCGTGTTCCAAAAAAAATACTTACTTACTTATATCTGCGAATTTACGATTTCCGCCTGACCCTCCTCCTTTACCGTTGCCGAATCCGGTCCGGATTCTAAATAGCAAACTAGGCAGCATAAATTCGGTACTGTCCAACTTGCATCCCAGTCGGCCCATCCGTTTGGTTTTTGGCCATGTCAAAAGTTTACGGTCCTCCCCCCTCCCCCTCCAGCTACCCCAGCCAATACCGCATGTGGTTTGAGACATGTTTTGCATACCTAGCTCATTAGTTCTTATCATCCATAAAGTTTCACTTGAATCGGACCACCCGTTCGCAAACTCCGCAAGTCAGTAATTTCCGGATTCCCCTTCCCTTAACTCCCCCCAAACTGGTCGGATCCAGAAACAGACATATTCCTAGGGCATTGTGTCAGGTCTTTAATTCTGTTTAGTCGGGTCGCTAATATGCCTGCCTAGTTTCATCGTCCTTAGCACATCGTCCTATCATAACTCGCGATCACCGGAATTCCCGGAAACCCCCTCTGACTCCCCCTAAAGAGCCCCGATATGATGCGGTTCCGTCAAGAACCTATTTACGGCTTATGCTTGTTCTTCCCACCAAATTCAATCCCGATCCCTCGGCGCTAGGCGTTTCACGAATATTCCGGTGTCCCCCTTCAACCCCCCCCCCCCAAAAAAAAAGTACTGAATGCGGTCCGGGATGGACATGAAACATCTGAGTCGAGCTTCTTTCCTCTTGCCAAGTTTCTTTGAAATCCGATCGCCCGTTCGACAGTTATGAATGTCACAAGATTCCGGATTGCCCATCCCTCCACTCCTCCCATGATGATCGGATCATGCAAACGACTATTGTCAACTCAGTTTGTTCGAGTCCTTGATAAGCCAGCCCAGTTACATCGTCCTAGTACACCAGGAAGTACCGAAATCACGGATAATCGGAAATCCGGACCCCCCCCCCTCCAACTCCCCCATAGTGCTCGAATCCGGTCCGGTTATGTCAATGATGTATCTAGGACTTGGGCTTGCTCTTCCCCCCGAGTTTCATCCTGATCCCTCCACTCTAAGCGTTTCCCAAGATTTCCGGTTCCCCTCTCCAACTCCCCCCAAAGTCTCCGGATCCAGTCCGGATTTTATGCGGATCGCCTGAGACACGAGGTCTTTCCAAATACCAAGTTCCATTAAGATCCGATCACCCGTTCAAGAGTCATAAATACCTCAAGATTCCGGATTCCCCTCCCTCCACGATGATCGGATCATGCAAACGACTATTGTCATGTCAGTTTCTTCAAGTCCCTGATATGCCAGCCCAGTTGCATCGTTCTAGAATATCAGGAAGTACCGAACTCACGGATAATCAGAAATCCGGACCCCCCCCCCTCCTTCCAGCTCCCCCATAGTGCCCGAATCCAGTCCGGTTATGTCAATGATGTATCTAGGACTTGTGCTTGCTCTTCCTACCAAGTTCCATCCTGATCCCTCCACTCTAAGCGTTTCCCAAGATTTCCGATTCCCCTCTCCAACTCCCCCCAAAGTCACCGGATCCGGTCCGGATTTTATATGGATCGTCTGAGACTCTCGTCGTTCCAAATTCCAAGTTTCATTAAGATCCGATCACCCGTTCAAGAGTAATAAATACCTCAAGATTCCGGATTCCCCCTCCCTCCACTCCCCCACGATGCTCGGATCGGGAAAGTGACTGTTTCCAACTTAATCATTTGGGGTCCCTGATATGCCTGCCAAGTTTCATCGTCCTAGCTTATGTGGAAGTGCCCTAACTAGAAAAACCTGGACAGACCGACAGACAGACCGACCGACAGAAATTGCGATCGCTATATGGCACTGCCATAAAAAGAACCCGATGTGCCGACGAGAATACCGAGGCACAACAAAAGCATGCAGAATTCGGTTTCTTCAGTCTTTTGCCCGACAGATGTTTGGAGGATTTCATTTCTTGCATATAGCCGACCGACGCCAGACAAAAGCATACAAAATTTTATTTCTTCTGTGTTTGCCGGCGCTTCGCGCCGACAAATAAGTGAACTTTCGCCGGGCTTCGCCCGACGAAAGTACTTTCTCAAGACCTTTGGGGGGGAGTCCCCCCCCCCTTCCCCCTAGTGACGCCCCTGCTCCTCGGGGAATCAAAGGGACCGGCGAGAATAGTGGGAGTCACTCCACGCGGACTCCGCGTACAGAAACAGCGAGAACACGGGGAATGCTTCCAAAATGGATTTTGTTCGAAAAAAGAATGAGCAGTTGACGAAATTAGTCTAGATCCACTTTATTTTTGGTTTTGTTTGTTCTGATTGTTTTTAATTAATTTTATATTGCAGCAGCACCAGAAAAATTGATTCCCCTCCGAATCTGAAAGGGAGTCCTTTTTGATGATGGTGATGATAATCGGAGCATTCCCCGTCCGTGGGGATCCGCGAGAATACGGGGAGTGAGACCCCGGGACAAACAAAAACGCGCGGACTCCTCCAGTGGAGTCCTCGGGGAATGGCGAGAATACGCCTATAATGGTTTCTCGAGGGCGAGCTTCCTCAACCGAAACAACACAGAAGCCAACCGACTGTTATACAAAAGCAAAAAAAAAAAAAAATATCAGCACGCGCAACACAAACAAAAAGCATAGAATGGGTCTTGCCCTACAGCTTTTACCTTTGATTGCACAACTTTTCTAGGTATGTGCTACTATCACACCTTGCTATCTCCTCGCTCCGCACAGTTAGCCTACAACATCCTCGAGATGCACCTTCAGCAGATGCAAGCGTGTGGGCATCAGACGTAATGTCGGGTCCCGCTTCGCTGAGTTTAGCTGAAGACTGAGCCCCACTTCCTTGGTCGTCACCCATGGTAACAAACTTATAAACAAGATACTTGTGAGATCTAAGCTGGTCCTATTAGGATACCTAAGCTCAATCGCTAAGGGAAGGGGGAATTTCAGCCAATGTCGTATGTGTCTGCAGCACGAAAAGCCCGTGATGAAAACGAAACTGACGTCCCAGTACTCACCTCTCCAAGAGTTTCACCATCCTGCCCTATCGAACCTCCCCCCTCCCTGCCGTTCGCTGCTTGCGCCTACACTGATAAGACTGAACATCAGTTAATTAACCAAGACCAAGAACCAAATTTACGTGGCAGATATAGAGGTTTAAACTTCTTGGTCTTGCTATAAAGGAGCTCCTACAATGGTGATCTCGAAGTGTGAGAGCAGCATTTCACACGGTGAGGTCACAACTTTAAGACCAGCCTAGATATCGATGTGCCTTTTTTTTTAGTTTTTTTTGTGGTTTACCGTATTTTGCCAGGATCCGGTAGTTGCTGCGACCGGCAAATGAAGCACTGGTTGCAGACACATATATCATTTGGTCGGCACTCCTTAATCTTATTTTGGATCGCAAATACAGGCTCTAATCATAAATGTTTCGAAAATTCAGCCTGTGGCGCTTTTCATATTATTCTCTACTTTGTGAAAGGGCACCTCATTTAACTGGGGTTTTAAGCCAGTTTTTGAGATCTGAAAAACCTGCGGCGGTAAGGATACTTTGCTATTTGCGCCACTCCCTGTGAATGAAATATATGCATGAAATTCCCACTGTTTTTTTTTCAGTCTCTACACTTACCAAATGTGTGAAATGGGGCCTTGACTGAAAGGTCTAATTATTCTCTACAACCAAATATTTTGTCTGTGTTCGCTGAACAAAGTTCTAGTGTTGCCAAACATCTTTCTTCTAACAACCTGCTCACCATGCCCAAATTACTTGTGCACCATCTTCAGTTTCCAATTTTCTTTTGCGCCTTTGGGGGATTTATTACTCTACCATGTTAATCCAAATAGCTGCATTTTTCTGTGGCAGCATTTTTCTGTTGCATAATGCACCTTTTCGGCTTTGTTTTGCACTAGGCAATTCTTCAAAGAACAAATAGAAGTGAGTGGATGACATTTAATACTAATTAATTTCGTCAGGATTCCATACGCAATCCTTGTCATTTAGTCTTTATTTACACAAGTTTACTAGGGCCAGGGGTGGTGCAAATATAAAGGTATCCTGTATCTGAAAAAATGCAACAAGTTAATGAAAATGGAAGACCACCACTGGACAGGCATTAAGCCTGGCAGGGAAAAGGTAAAACTGAGAGAAAAAGTAAACTGAGCAACATTTGAAAGAGAGGGCTGGTGCACCCCAGAAGCAGCAACCAGAAAATAGCACCATCAGCATCCGCAAGCTACTAATCGGGATACAACATCCTTCTTATTGCTTGCAAGTGTAATTTAAGGTAAGGCAAGTGAAGGTAAGGTATAGTAGAGGTGTGCTTCTATGAACAGTTACTTTAATGTGAACAGTGCAGTTTAGAGCTAAATCGCAGAATGAAGATGCAAAATAACTGTACAGGTGTTTTCAGATGCCCTTAATTACCTACTTTGGCTGACTGGTAGTTAGCTTTAAACACAGCAAGTGCACGAAAGTGGCAAAGTCCACTATCAACAAAAGTTCACATAAGCATACCTCTACTGTAGTAACAGTATGTAAGCTATAATTTGTGCTTTGTTTACTGAAAAATAAACAAATAGCCTGAAACATTAATTTTCATGATGAAATTATTAAGTTTCTATTTTTTTTAATAAGCCCTTCTTTCATTAAATACACAGGTGCCAGTGATGCTGACTCTGCACTGACTGTGTATGTTTTGCTTGTTTCCTTTCGTAGCCTAGCTAACTCATTTTGTAAGGGCATTAATTATTAATAATAATTGCCAAGACATTCTTACATGTTTCTCCAAATCAGTTTCAGCTAAAGCTCAGGTCTCCATCAGTCATTAAGCTTTCACAAACCTGACTTTTCCAATTTTAGTGAAGTATTTGCGTTTGTACTGACACCACTTTAGTTTAGTTGCATTTTTCGTCTCTGTTCTGTTCGCTGTTTTCTCTCTGTTTTAGATTTTTCCTGTTTTTGTCCAGACATGAAACACGCTGTTTCTCATTTTCCCATTTTTGTACGCTGTTGCGTGTTCCATGTTCTGTGTTCCGCTGTGCATTTTGTAAATCACTGTTCAGATAGAAAATTGCAGGGAGATTTGCAGCTAGAAAAGGAGAAGTTCAGAGAATAAAGATGGAACCTAAAGTACGGTCATTTTGGAATTTAATTTAACAGACTTTCTGCCTAAGACATGCTCAGGAGCCTAAATTTGCGTTTTCATCAGAACTACAAAACACGAAACAGCGTAAACAAAAAATACTGTTTTCTATCAAAACCAGACAACCGTAAAAACGGGACAGGAACCCGAGACAAAAAACACAACTTTTGACTTCATCTACAGTACTGTAATCTAGAACTAGTAGAACTAGAACTAGTTCATTCCGACTAGAACTAGATACTTCTTTCTTTCTATCCGAACTACGAAACATCAAACAACTGAACACAATTCTGTGTTATACGAAAACTGACCGGTAGGAGACTCTTTCGACGCGACGTTACCCCAAAAAAGGTTTGAGACACTTTATTATGCGCATTTTATGCAACCAAGTATCTGCCTCAGGGTTGCCACACGTCGCACGATAAGGCGTATTCTCGCCGTTCCCCGAGGACTCCACTTGAGGAGTCCCCGCGTTTTTGTTTGTCCCGGGGACTCACTCCCCGTATTCTCGCGAGTCCCCACGGACGGGGAATGCTCCGATTATCATCACCATCATCAAAAAGGACTCCCTTTCAAATTCGGAGGGGAATCAATTTTTGCTGTTGTAGGTGCTATGTAAAATTAATTAAAAAGAATCAGAATAAACAAAACCAAAAATAAAGTGGATCTAGACTAATTTTTTCAGCTGCATATTAATTTTTCGAAGAAAATCCATTTTAGAAGCATTCCCCATATTCTCGCTGTTTCTGTATGCGGAGTCCGGGCGGAGTGACTCCCTCTATTCTCGCCGTTCCCTTCGATTCCCCGAGGAGTCCTCGGGGAACGGCGAGAATACGCCTATAGTGTGAGTTGCCACTCTAAAAATCATTTTATTTCAAATTACGTCTAAATATGTCAATTTTGCAGCAGGGATTCCGACAAGAAGTGACTATTTCACGTTTTTTTGTGAAAATAAAACTGAGATGCTTCGTTTTTGCAGAGGCAATTCCGACCAAAAGTGACCATTTCACGTTTATTCGTGAAAATAATTTTCACTGTCTGCTTTGGGACAAAAGTCACTCTCTAATTGTTTTTAATGCGGCAACGCTGATCTGCCTATCCGCACCGTAAAGCCAACCACTATCACGTTTCCTAGAATCCCTTCAGAATTCAAATACCCTTTGCTTTTCACTCACAACTATCGATCCTTTCCCTGTACTTCCTAAATACATTAGCATATTACTGTGTCTCTCGAATGTGTTGCCTCTATGGCACCTTCAGGCATCAAGAATACTCTATAGGCGTATTCTCGCCGTTCCCCGAGGACTCCTCGGGGATCGAAGGGAACGGCGAGAATAGAGGGAGTCACTCCACGCGGACTCCGCGTACAGAAACAGCGAGAACGCGGGCAAAATATGCAGTTTGACGAAATTAGTCTGGATCCACTTTATTTTTGGTTTGGTTTATTCTGATTCTTTTTAATTAATTTAACATTGCACCAACACCGTCAAAAACTGATTCCCCTCCGAATCTGAAAGGGAGCCCTTTTTGATGATGGTGATGATAATCGGATCATTCCCAATCCATGGGGACTCGCGAGAATACGGGGAGTGAGTCCCCGGGACAAACAAAAACGCGGGGACTCCTCAAGTGGAGTCATCGGGGAACCAAAACATGCCAGTGAACCTCGGGAAGAACGACAGGTGTGTTGACGCCTACGGCTCTTTCGCTAGGTACATGCAGAATCTTCATGGATACGAACAGTTAGTCTCGAACAACTGGATAGTAGCCTATCCAACACCCCGGACTCCCAGACGTTTTTAGCCCGGCTTAACCTCCCAGATTCTTCTTGACGAAAACGGCTATCTGAAATCCGGAAAAAATCTGGAAGGTGAAGTCTGGCTGTAAGACACTAAAACTGTTTTCTTAATTATTTTAGTTTAGCCATATAAGTCAAGCAGTACATGCCCGCGGTTAGTCTCTAAACTACCTAGATTCAAAGCACAAAATCCACAGTGAGCTTGGTCTAATACAGCATTCGCCTTTCACTTGCTACTGTAGGACACAATGAAAATTCGGTTTACCAGAATGGTTATGAGTAGCCGTCTGAATATTAATGCACACCTTTAGAAGTGCCATTGACTTCCTTGAACCTCTGTTCACCAATTCGAATTCCGTGTCTTTGCGTACAACGAAACATCAAGAAGGTGCTCTGATCTACATTGTAAAAAGTTTTGGAACTTTCTGGAATTTTTCCCGGGGGTCTACTCTGTAAAAAGTTCCTCCGACGAAGGATTAAAGTTTACTGCAGTTTTTGCTACTGGGATTAATCTTATATCTACTGTCATAAAATTAATTCGAATTAGAAATAATCTTATCTTAATAGAGACAAGATTTTTTGTACAGTGTAAAGCTGCAAAGCTACGCAGTTTCGCTGATTTTGTGACACCGCGGCAAAGAAATAGATACGGATGAAAGAGCTTAGTAAGGTGAAACTTAACTGATCATGCGGGGGGAATTAAGAATTACAAGCTCTGTTTTGTTCTTCACGACAAACTAGGGGAGACAGACATAAGCGACGTATACCGTTCAAGTTAACCTCAGAGCGCTACTTACGGCCAAGTTCCACTCCGCACTCGTCTTTCCCTCCCGGTCGAACTATGCACGCCAGAGTCACAATCATCACTTGCGCAAAAAGATGAGTCAGACGGCGACCTTGAGTCTTTCACGCGTACCCTTTCCCTTGATCGACCCCGCTCCTTTGGTAGACGGAGGGTTAAAGACTCGTGGGATTTATACCAATGATACACTTTAACGTCATCACCTATCATTTTCCACTGTGAATAGGACGAACTTTTCACGAAAATAAATGTCAATAAATCACCCAAAGAATTTCCACGTGACAGCGAGCAAAAACTGACATTCAACTTTCACTTTGCATGAGGCAAGTGCAACGAGCGGCTAGATTCGCCGGAAAAACACTGAGCTCAAGTTTTGACGGTCAGTGCGATAACTTTGCTAAGATAATAGAGTTACGATCTTAGGGCTCCGGGTCGTTAAAAAGTGAAACTGAATTGGTAACACCCTTTGACCTTCCTTCTTTGTACTCTAGTCAATAGGTTCAGACCAGCCTAGTGCTCACTCCCACTGTCCCTTGACTATCTTTTTCTCTGCGAAGCGTGCAAGATTAACTGAAGGTGACTTCTCGATTCCGCCTTTATCTTGTCTATCTGACAAAAACCTGATAGCAATTAGAGCACTTTCAGAAACAACAAAGGTGTCATTACCCCCATAAAACAGTTACATCAATTACTGTTGAAAACGGTCCCCAACATATAGATAACTAATTTTTGCCGGTAGAAGTCAAGGCGAGTCAAGGTGTTCAACTACAGCTCTCAAGATTCACTATTTCATGTTTGCCGTACATAACTCATGTGCATAATTAGATTCACTAAAACATTACCTAATCGCAACAAATTACATGATGAACAACCTAAATTATGTTTTACATATCATTTTTACCTTAATGCGCGCTTCGGGGTGAGCAAGATCCATGGTGGATCTGTTATATCATCAAATCCTAGCTAATCTTTAATTACATAACCTGAATAGTTTGCTATACACAACTCATGTGCAGTAAAACACTACATAGTCGCGACATTGGCTCTTAATAAACAACAACATCTGGTTTTCCATAGTACTTCCAAAATTTTGAATAATCAAAGCCTCGCTAATCTTTAACTGCGCACCTTGAATTGTTGCCACTCAAGTGCGTCACAGCATTTAATATCGAAATGAGACGTAAAATGACACTTACCGAAACACACGATCCTGAACCAGAGACGCATGAGTCTTTCTGGGAGTACTCGGGCTTCCAGCTTTATCTTCCATTTCCATTCTCACCATGGCGTGAGCCAGTTGGATATCCTCTTCGTTCATCTCTGCAACTTACTACTTCGATGTCCGCACTTGCACTAAATTGTCGCTCTTCCAACTCGACTCAGCGATCAACTGAGGATTATAGGATTTTCACCTCGTTTCACGGCTAGTCATGGATTTTCAGCGTTCACGGGTATGTTAATACGTTAAACTGTAGGAAGATTAACTTCTTTTGTGGACTCGATGAAACAGTGGGTCAGAGCCGCGAGGCTCGCTAGAGGAGGTGCTAGTTTTTTAGTATCAAAAATCCGAGTCATACTTTAATGTCCAGCCATGTTTAAGCAACAGGGCACATATTATTATCCAAGTGTGGTAACTCTGGTTGTTATCTGACCATCCTTGTTTGAGTTTACACGATCCAGTGAGAAGCCTGCCAACATCGTAATATGGACTATGTTTCGAACAGATTTATTTGACAGCAGAAATGGACGCATACAGTTTCGCTTCAAGTTCATTGACCGACTGATGGCAGCATATCAAGGTTGATGAAAAATAAATATAAAGGCAGTGTCGGGGGGGGGGGGGCGTCGTCAGCAATAGTTGCGTTTTTGCAGATACCGTGTTATCTGTTATCGCGGTAAATGGATCTGAAATTAGTCGTCTTTGCAGTAACCGTGTTATCTGATATACGGTTGCTCTTCAAAAACGACAATTGCCGAAATTGCGCTTTTCGAAGTCATCCCAAAAGAAAACTGATATTCAGTCACGTCACTAAGTGCCAAACTTCTTTCCCACAAATTTGACTGAAATTGATGAAAGTGAGATGACTTTTTCAGATACCACGGTCGGACCGTCGGAACGGACCGTCGTTACGGTCGGACCGTGGTATCTGAATATCTGATGCCACGATAACTGGCCAGATACCACGATAACTGCAAAAACACCTTTTGACCGTGGTGTCAGATACCACGATAACTGCAAAAACGACTTTAGATCGTGGTATCAGATACCATGGTATCTGCAGAAGGGCAACTAATGTCTTTGGGATACGGTTCGGGGTGGCTATGCTGCATTAACATTTTCTGTTTCTATACAATCCTTCTTTCTCTAATCGCGTGACAAGAAAAGGTTCCGCTGACAGCTCGACTTCATTCCCGTTAAGCTCCATTCAACAACACCATCAAGGACGCATTAAGTAAACTGATTTTCCTGCAACTTGATCTCAGCTTTTCTGGATTGAGTACTAATCCCGATCTTGTCGTGTCGTTCCTAATCGCACCGATCTGCATTTTGGTAAACTACGTCTGAGTACCTATCATGTATGGTGACAGGTGACCTTCACTGGCTTGCTTTCCCCTTATTAGTACCATTTGCTATAGGGACACAGTACTTGAAGGAGTTAATTCGAAAACATTATAGCATCTGCAACTATAACTCGTCCACACTCAAGTTGCTAGTCCAAACCCCAAAGCTGGAACGACGATGGGACGATCTAGTGGCGCAATTTGGAAGTTTTTTTTTATTTGCTGCCATTTTGTAGAAGAAATTTTGTACCCATCAAAGCACAGGTCAGAGCAGGTATAGTTTCTATTCCAAAACCCTAACATTCGTGGGACACGAAGTTCTGCCGGGTTTCTCAGAGATTACAAACACGCCTCGGCTGTTTTCACAATTTCAACCTCCCACAGCCACCTTGGTTTTGACGAGAAACAGGAAAATACTAGCATAACTCGTATTCCTGACCAATGAGATCCTCGGAAGCAATAAACAGAAGCCAATAATGTAAAAAAAATAACAGTAGCCTAACCGAGTTAAGCTTCTGGCTTGACGGGTCCATACCCCCGCTGACTTACTAATTCTTCTGTGACTTTGATACAGTCCAGTTAGCCAAGGTTCCGTCGTACCTATATTACTGGTTGTCTCCAAGACGAAGCCCCCTTTTTGGTTTGGTTGCAAAAAAAAATAAAATAATGAGGGATAATATTTTTATAAATATTCTTTGAGCCCAAGCTGACTTTGAAACATTTATTCAAACAACGTTCAAACAACGCAATCTGCCCTTGATTACACGTTGTAAACGTTGTTGTAAACATTGTTTGAATAATTATTTTTATAAATAAGAAGTTTTAAATGAAAGAAAATTTCAAGGAAAGGAGATATTAAGGATGGAAAAAGTAAATAAAATTTTAAGGTTTTAGAGATGTGATGAGAATGGCAAAATGAGAAATAAGGGTTAAAAGAGGAAATAAGAAAGAATATTAAAAAATTAAACGTCGAGATAGAGGAAAGTGTAGGTGACGCTAAATGTATCGGTCGGTCATAGAAAAAATAAAATAACTTAAAATATTAGATGTTAGGACCGTTGGCATCACCGAGGGAAAGTGGAAGCGTAGTCACCTGGCCGTCACTTTCCCTGGATAGGAAGAAGGGAAAATATACCACGCGGCAATTAAAAAAAAACAAAAAAACAAAAAAAAAAACTGATTAACTCTACGACTCTCTGAAGTACAGTTGTGTTCGCAATAATCCCTCCCGTCGCCTGGTACCAGTTCGCCCATTTACAACCATATCAGTAGATTCATCTGAGCAATGATTATCGCTAGGCTAGCCTAATAGCACTGGGATAATATTGTGCAAAGGGACAAAAATGATGGATGCAAAATAAATAAACACATATTTGGATGATAGCTATGCGTGTGGGAGGGAAATGGTAAGTAATCGTGTGACCGACGAACGGCACAGTCCGGTTTCCTTGAATTTATGCGAAAGTTGGAGAATTTTCATTTCTTGCCTTCCCCTTCAACCATCTTGTTCTATGTTTAGATATGCGGAGTGTCTTGGTGGTCCGGGTTGTGCCAAATTCGAGATTTGAAATCATATAAGGGACTTATACCGCGACAAACAAACCAGACATAATTTTTGAATTTAGAATTCTAGCACACAAGAAAGCTAATTAAACAAAAGGAAATGCTTCAAATTATGCTCACGTTTGGAAACTGGTAGTCTAAAAGCGTTAACCCATTCCACGAAACCTGTCGACAGCTGCGTTACAGAAGATTTTTTTTTTTTACTTTCCCACTATAAGTACACGCATGCTCACAGGAACTTCAAAATATCGTGCTTAGTTCCAGTATTTCAGTAACAACGAGGCCGAAACTTTCTCCGGTAATTCAGAACAGATTTGGAACAATCCGTCTTCCCCGCAAATTGCCGATTTCCTCAAAAGATAATGGACTGGGTGACGACCAGATACAAGTCTACCGAGGACTAGGCGTCCATTTAAGTGATAGCAGCGGTCAGTTCTTTGCGTGATATATGACGGATTCAAATTACCTTTGATACGCGTAGGAGAGTGCCTTGTCTATTCGACACGATTTTTACCAGGTATCTTTTCACCGACCGTTCTTTGGCGGAATCACATTAGAGACGTCAAACAGTCCATTGTAAAAGAACGTGCGGGAAGCGAAAATATTTGTCAATCATTGATGGTTAAGGGATGACTAGGCGTGGGAAACGGTTCTTGATGTCGCCTCTAAGACCAACTTAAAAGATGACACAAAAGAAGCTGCTGATGCAGAAAACGCTGCGTTAAGAGGCGTAATTTAAAGTTTAACCGAAAAGGGCTGAGATAGGACAATCTAGTTACCCATCGCTTATTCACTTAAATAGGCTTGAAGACGCGACGAAAATGCGTTACTTCGTTGCTCCACTATTCACGAATAACCGATTTTAATATAGTGGAAATTCCCTGTCGGATTTGTGGTACGTCTATCGTCTATGTGCTTGTACCTGTGTTGCATGCTTAAAGCACACAGGACAGAATATAGCCTACGACAAACTTTTATAAAATAGCGAAAGAAAAACGATATTTATAATGGTACGCGCTATCGTATCATAAGGTCTCGTTTTAAAACTCTTGCAATCCCCAAGTATCTCAACGTTCGACGGAAATCGTAGATTACCCAGCGCAGAAAAATTTAAATTTCGTTCGGTGCATATGTTTTCAGGCTTGTGTTCCAAATCTTCAAGAAAGTGCATTTTTGGCAGTAGTTGCAGTGTATAGAGAGTTCTCTTCAGTTTTACACCCTTTATTATGTGGCTGCATGATGTCAGAGAGTTTTATATTCCTCTGTTATTTTTCAACTGCATTGTGATGGGTTAAATTTCATGTTAAAGAGAATGCTGATTCCCGAAATGTCTCTAAAGGTGCGCTTTTTTTATGTAGTTTCCTTGTAGTTTCACTGTAGTTTTGTGTACTTTTGTTTCAGTTATGAAAGTACAGTATGTGTAATGGACAAATAAAACGGTAGACATACTGTACTTTCATAACTGAAACAAAAGTACGTCAAACTACACCGAAACTACGAAAAAAAACGCACCTTAAGATTTGAGGAAGTAACTTTCAGGAGGTAAAGGATCGTGCTGCCTACCAATCTCCACTCATCAAACTGGTCACATTGAGCTACAGTTGTTCTGTTCAGGTAAGCAAAATTAATTAAAGGACCCCTCTTGCTCATTCTGACTTTTATATTTTTAACCAAGGCACGTTTAGTTTTCAAATCTTTTTGCGCCCAGCCGCCGCGTCGGTGAGCAGGAAGGCTGGATACAATCGGCAAGCGCTAACAAGAGAATCGCTAGTTTCAGGTGGAAAGATGGTATTTTCGAAAACATTTTTTCTGGTCCATTTTGTATTGAAAAGATCATTTCTAGTAAGAGTTGTGCTTTAAGAAAAGACGCAATATGACATATTTTGGATAGAGTATGGTAACAGTTGGATAGCCTAAAGCAGTGCCTGCTACCCTGTACTAAGCGCTGGCAGGCTGCTGAGTGCCTTCAACTTAAATAGAAGATTCAACAGTTCCGTAGTAGAACTAGAGCTATGCTTATTTGAATGTTTGCTAATAGTGAACCCTTGCTGGAGGAACACTGAAACCATCCCAGGCAACTTTGAGCGTGTTCCATCCTACTTACCGTAGTTACCACGCATAACGTCACAAATTCTGCCCTTTTGTCGTCAAGGCTGGGACGACTTTTCTATTTTCCAGCGGAATATCATGACACGGGTGAATCTGACCAATCACGTGACAGAGATTCGTGGCTACTACGCTTACCACGCTCCCGAGCGTGGTAAGCAAATAGTTACTATTAGTTACTATTTCGACAAGGCTGGAACGGTCAGCGTAGTAACTTTTCGTGAGGTTGGAACGGATTTAGTAACTAATAGTTACTATTGGTACGAGGGTGGAACACGCTCTTTACTGCAAAATACTTTTCACACCATTCAATTTGCATCATTTCAAAAGTTTGAACATTTTGGGCTCTGTGAGCTTGGTCACACTGGGCTCATTTCCTGGCTTATTGGGTTGCAAAAGTAGAAACAAGAAAAAGAACAAGATACATCTATTTCTGAATGTTGTCGTTTTAAATTCAGGAGATCAGTTAGAGCAAAACAGCGTGTATAATAATGTTACAGGAACCCTAATTGACCCCTAAATGCAGTCTACTCATTATCCCCAAGCTGCCACAAAGCCCACCAAATCTCACGTCCCCTAGGGATTTTCAGTCGTTTGTCAAATAGGCCGCGTTTTGAGCCCAGTGTGACTAGGCTCTGTGTGCCCATCCAATTAATCAATTAATTAATTTATTTATTTATGACCCGCCATTTTGAAAAGGCGGAGTAAACGAAGAAAATAAACAAAACAAACAAACACACAATCCGTCAGATGAATCTTTCGATTTTCTTTACTTGGCTGCAGGCCAACCATTTCAGGCTACCTTTACGACATTACTTGCCAAAGCGTTTAATTCATATCCAAAATACCCAAGTTCAAAAGTTTGAACATTTTAGGTTCAGTGTGCCCGTTCAAGCCGACAGATGAATCTTTTGATTTTCTCTGCCTCACTGCAAACCAGAAATGAAAGAATGACAATCTTAAACATTACAAGGATTTATGGTACACAACTTCTCTCAGTTTCATTTTGTGACAGAAGATTGCTGAAACATTTAGCTTTTCAGGCATTAAGCAGTCTTCACCAAGATGATCATTGGCCACTGAAAAGCAGCGTTTGTGTTGACTTTCAAATTCTTCGCGTCATAGTGGCAGGGGCGTCACTAGCCGTTTACCTTGGGGGGGGGGCGTCCGGTTTGTGCCGACGGAATCAAAAATGTACATTTCCGGCCAGTACAGAATAGAACCGGGGTAAAACTAGCTGTAATGCATCAGTTCAGATTATTCCTTTGATGTTATTTCGTATTTTAAAATTCACATATCTGACTTTCCATTTTAGCTTTTTAGCTGGTACGACTGTACCAAGAACAAGTTAAACTAAGCTCCACCGGCAATTTTTTTTAAATCTGCCTTTTTTCCGGAAAAATTTAGCAATACCTACCATACAAGTTCTAGCTTTTAACGTGTTTCAGACCCCCAGGAATTTCAATCCTAGAACGCCAAACCAAATGAAACACTGTTCTCCTAAATAAAGAACACTACAAAATGCGCCGCAGGCGAACTTTTGTGTAAACTAACTGTAATACATAAGTTGAGGTTGTTCCTTTGGTATAATTTCGTATTCTAAAGTTCACCTGTTCGGCTTTTCGTTTCAACTTTTGCTAAAAAGCGAAGCTTCCAACGACTGTACCCAGAACAAGTTAAACCAAGCGCCGCAGGCGAAATTTGTTAAACCTGCTTTTTTCCGGAAACTTCAGCTATAGTACCATACAATTTCCGGCTTTTAACGTGTTTAAAACCCCAAGAATTTCTATCCTAAAACGAAAACTAAATGATACACCGCTCTTCCAAATAGTGAATACTACAACATGCGCCGCAGGCGAAATTTTGTGTGAAACTGACTGTAATGCATCAGTTGAGATTGTTCCTTTGATGTAAATTCATATATTTAATTTCACATATTCGGCTTTTCGTTTCAACTTTTGCTAAAAAGCGAAGCTTCCAACGACTGTAACCAGAACAAGTTGAACTAAGCAACGCCGGCGAATTTTTTTTTAAATCTGTATTTTTTCCGGAAAAATTTGCGCCCGACGATGTTTGCAGAATTTGATTTCTTGCGTATAAAAGACCCGGTGTGCGGACAAGAATACCGACGCCCGACAAAAGCATTCAGAATTCGATTTCTTCTGTGTTTTGCCCGACAAGACCGTAAAGAACTTTATTTTTTACGTGTGAATAGAAGCCGATGTACCGACGAGACTTGAACTTCGGCATGCGCCCGATAAAAATTGACAGAATTTGCTTTTTTTTTCGTGTAAAAAGAATCCGATGTGCCGACGAGAATACCGACGCCCGACAAAACCATTGAGCATTTGATTTGTTCTGTCTTTTACTCGACTAGACTGTAGAGAAGTTGATTTCATACGTGTAAAAAATAACCCCTTGTGCCGATGAAACTTGAACTTCCTGGGTGCGCCCGACAAAGTTTGCAAAATTTGATTTCTTACGTATCAATAGAACCCGATGTGCCGAAGAGTCGACCGAGGCCCGACAAAAGCATAAAAAAATTTATTTCTTCTGGATTCCTTATGTATAAAAAGTACCCGATGTGCCGACCAGAATACCAAGGCACGACAAAAGCCTGCAGAATTCGATTTCTTCAGTGTTTTGCCCGACAAACGTTTGCAGGATTTCATTTCTTGCATATAAAAAGAACCCGATGTGCCGACGAGTCGAGCGACGCCTGACAAAAGCATACAAAATTTTATTTCTTCTGTGGCGCTTCGCGCCGACAAACACGTGAACTTTCGCCGGGCTTCGCCCGACGAAATTACTTTCTCAAGACCTTTGGGGAGGGGGAGTCCCCCCTCCCCCCCATAGTGACGCCCCTGCACTGTGGAACTCGCGCTGTGGGGACAGCTGTAGATATTCTGAAACGTCACTACTGGAGCAGATAGTGGAAAATCAAAGAATATTTAGCAGAATCCAAATAATGCAGTGTGTTCAGTTGAAAGATACACAAATAAGTTGGCTTTTCAGTTAAATTTTAAATGGCTTTCTTTTTAATAAGCATTTTTTTAGAGATTCTAAAAGACACAACTAAATTCTAAAAGATACAACTAAATTCTAAAAGATAGGAATCTAAGACAAAAATAAATTCTATTTTGAATGTAAAAAAGGCGGCTCTTTATACTGGCCGTTTGGAAGCTCAAGCTCGTCAAAATAAAGACAGTAAGAATAATAGGCTGCATTTCCTAGATAATAATCATAATAACCTTTTTTCGGCCAACGGCCAGAGGCTGTATCAAACAAAACAAAAAGAGAACAAGACCAAAGGTGTCGATGGGATCCCAAAAATCTAATATTTGATCCAGACAATTGGGTCTTCAATTCGCCAAATCCAGTCTTCGCCAGGCTAATCATCAGAGAAAACCAAGGTCATTATACCTCTATAAGCCATATCTATTTTGACGGTAACTTCTGACCGAAACTTCCTGCTTAACTTCTGCCAAATTTCCGGTTTCGCCCGAATTCCGAGCGAACTACTAGTCCAGCAAAAAAAAAAGAAAATTCAGAAACGAATCCAGCGGATCTCTTTATCCCTATAGAAGAACATTTAATCAACTTTAAATAAAACCTTGAATTAAAAAAAATTCCGGTTACAACCGGATTCCGGACTAATCATATGTCCGGGTAAAAAAAGATTTTCATATACTGATTCTATTACATCTATTCTTACCCCTAAATCTGTCATCTAATCAACTTCAGATAAAACTTTCGCTTTTAACACACTTTCGCTTTTAACAAACTTTCCGGTTTTGGCCTGATTCCGGGCGAACTAGTTGTCCGACGAGAAAATGGTTTTCACCATCACCATCCCTAAATCGAATATTTAATCAACATCAAATGAAACTTTTACTTTTAACCAACTTTCCGGTTTTTGCCGGATTCCGGACGAACTACATGTCCGACAAGAAAATGGTTTTCACCATCGTGCTCAGCATGTCTTCTTACTCCATAATCGACTATCATATTAGCTGTTTAAAAATATTTTGTTTGTCCCTTAATTTGAACCCCCTCCCCCGCCCTCAAATATAGGGTTACAGAGCCCAACTTGACCTGTATTTTGACCCAAAGAATCCTCCCACCAAGTTTCATCAAAATATCTCAATCTCCTCGAGAGTTATCGTGCGGACAGACGGACAACTTTTGCGATGTCATAGGTACATCGTGTCATGTATCCCTCCACAACAAACACTAAAACGCGCTAGGGAAACACGTCTCGTATAGCCACACAGAGGGCACTGAGTAGCAACGTCCCATGCTCATACGTCCTTCATAAAATCCGATGACGAATTGCCGCCAGACGCGCTAGAGGAACAATAACAATCACACGTGAGATCTGGGGATAAGTTATCTGACGGGTGAATAAGTGATTAGGCTTTCGCTTCATGTCGAGTCGCGCATTAGCCTCATGGAAAACTCAGCTAGCACTCAGCACTGAAGTCCGAAGCCAAAAATGACAAACTTGATGTCTGGGTAACGCAAAAAGAGGGGAAGAGGCATTTTAAACAGTTTTAAACATGGTTAGGCCTAAGAGGAATTGAAAATAGCAAAATAGACCTGGATAAACGTACACGAAGCAGTAGCGTGTCATTGTTTTCTTTACGATAGCGCACCTAGCGGCCAAAAAAGAACTTATCTGAGAAGGAATTTTAGAAGGGGCGTAGCGTAACCACGCTGCGTTTCCATCCCCGGCACTTTTGGCATCTGCAGGACAGAACATAACATTTCACCAACCAGAACCGTAGGAAGTATCTTTTTTGGAGGAGGTTCTGGACTCAACCTCCAACCTGCAGTCAGTCATCCCTTCAGTCTCCGCTGAAACCCGTGCAACCTTTAAGCGGACGCGTTCACCTTGAGAGGTGGAAAGACTGGACAGTTTGCCGTTAAGCTAGAGCGGACAAAATGTTAAGTTCGGGCAATCGTCAGCACCATAGGTGAAATTTTTATTTTTTGAAAATCAAATAATAGATTTAGCACAATCTTTACGTTTTAGTAGCCACATGGCCACACTGAGAATAGTGTAGCAAGAATAGCGAGAAAAACAGCACTGCACGATACACTTTTAGGTTTGGTCCAGGCAAGACTGTCTTCAGAAGTCTATTGTATAACATAAGAGATATTACTGGACAGACTAAGTGTGATCCCTGAGGCCACCATCTCGCGGTCTGCTAAAATCAAAACCATTCCGTCTTGTTACAAGGCAACTGTCAAATCTACAAGACTACAGATCACTCACCTTCGTTGTTCTTTGGGAATTCCCATCTTCAACCATAGATGCAATCAAGAACTTATTATACTACTTTGTCGTAGAACATCCGTCTCTCCCTTCTCGCAATACATCCTTGTTCCAGCTAAGCAGTTCATGACTCCAAACTTAGCGCTCTCAGGTCCCTGCAAAGCTCAATACACTAGCAATATGGCCCTATAAAAAGATACGGTCTGCCAAGTCTCTGCCCCTCCCCCCTCCCCCCCCCCCCCCAGCCTGCTCAATATTTAACAGTCGCGGATTTTTGCTCGTCGGAGTGTCTGAGATAAAGATATTCATACTGGTTCTTCATGCAATACTCACTGACTGAATATTGCTGTGCCTGCCTCTTTACTAAGGTCAATCCCATGACTAACCAACTGCAAATCCGTAATACTAGAAGTCTTTATGTCAGTTGATTCCTTATAGTATAATCATCAATGATTTTTGGAACTGGTCGAATACCATGGTAATTCTCGAAATTTAATGCTGCATTTACGACTGTACCGCCAACTATCAATGTAGCGAACGTCGGAAGCTAAGCAAGACAGGTGTTCAAAAGGAACCATAAAATCATGAGAAAAAATGCTACACTTTTGGGGGGGGGGGGCATCTCCTATCCAAAGGTAAGGGAAGATACTCCCACAAGAATTAAAAATGAAAAGAATCGGCTGATAACACCAGCCTTTTGTCTTATGAAAGCGCAAGTCGCAGTAGATACAGTTTCCGTTCCAAGATTCTAACACACACGAGTCTCTTTGAAACTCCGCTGTAAGTAAGTAAGTAAACCGTTAGCATGTGGCTGTGGTATAACTTTGGCAAATAAAGCAGGTGCTTCGCATACTTAAAATAACATCTTCTCATCTTCTGAACTCCTTCTTCCGTAGAATATGTGCGACACCAGAGCGAGATAAAATGGATGGAGCACAAAACGAGCTGTATAAATTTCCTAAAGCTTTGCGATTATAGCGCCCACGGTTCGGGCTGTGTCTTTCAAATATTACAAACTCGTCCCGGCTGTTTTCAGCTTCACTCGGCCCGGAACTTGTATACACTGTAAAAAGTTTCTCCGAGTAAGGATTAAAGCTAACTGCAGTATTTGCTACTGGGATTAATCTTACCTCTTGAGATAAGGTAAATCCGAATTAAAGATAAGATTATCCTTTTAGAGACAAGATTTAATCCCAGTAGAAATTACTGCAAGATTTTTTTTTACAGTGTACCCGACCGGTATTTTTGACATGTGAGGTCCTCAGAAGAATTAAAGCACAACTCTTACTAGAAACGATCTTTTCACTATGAAACGGATCAGAAAAATGTTTCTCGAAAATACCATTATTTTCTTGTTAGCGCTTGTCGATTCTATTCAGCCTTCCTGCTCTCCGACGCGGCGGCTGGGCGCAAAACGTTTGAAAACTGAACGCGCCGTGATTAAAAAGTAGGAAAACTAATCAAATAAAAGAAGTCAAAAACAGAAGATTGTCATATCCTTGTGTGTGAAAGAGTTGTCAGCGGACGTTGAAGATTCTGGAAAACGTTGTGGTGCGTAACGGGCAGTACTCGCCACGGACGAAAAAGCCCTAAAAATTCGTAGGCACAAAACCGAACAATGGAGAAATGCGGGGATTTTAGAAGCTTATAATCCCATAAGGGATGTCCTTGCCTTAGACCTTAGTTCCTCCTGCAGCTCCAGAGGCGCTTAGGGCATCCAAGAAGAGTCGCCAGTCGTCTCTCATAAGGGCCGCTGCCCATACATCTTCCCATTCGGTCTGGATAGACTCGTTGATGTTGTGAAGATCCGACTGGTAGTACCTACATCCCATAATACCTACCTACACCCCATACATACCTACCTACATACCTACATCCCATAAGGGATGTAGTACCTACATCCCATAATACCTACCTACATCCCATACATACCCCCTACATACCTACATCCCATAAGGGATGTAGGTATATTATAAAAGGCAGAAAAGCAAGAGGGGTCCTTTAAGCGGCAGACATGGCAATAAGTATTCCTACAGTCCAAGCTGACTCGGCATCATACATGACTTCGCTAGCCAGCAAGTCAGCTGAAATTTGATCCAGCGATATTTCAGCTGACTTATCCATTTAGCGCAGTCGACTACACTGTAAAAAGCTTCTCCGAGTAAGGATTAAAGTTAACTGCAGTATTTGCTACTGGGATTAATCTTATCTCTATTGGGATAATATAAATCCGAATTAGAAATAATCTTATCTGAGGGGAGACAATTTTAATCCCAGAAGCAAATACTGCAAGATTTTTTTTTACAGTGCATCAAACAAGGCAAATCCTAAAAGTGTCGCTAGGGTGGATAAAACTGACACAGGAAGTTCCAACTATCCCTAGTTACGTTTTTGCTCGAAGTTTTGTTCGCCGTTGGCTTAACTGGTTGCTTAATTTTCGTTTCAAACGCTGTCGAAGTTCGCCGTTTGCTTAATTTTTTTGAGACTCTGACGATACTTGCCCGGTTGCTGTTTCATCAACGTTGCAGGGAAACTTCGAACTTGCTAGCTCACGAAGTTCGACGATCAGAGTCTGAAGGACAAAGAAACTGTGGCCGGCGACCAAAAATGGTATTTAAAAAGAGACATTTGAATTTGAAGGTAACTTCAAACTTCAACCAAAAACGCAACTACTGCTTTGACCTCTGCTATACCACTTTATGAATACTCTACATAACTAAGTCCAAAACACGCCAGTGATCCTCGAGAAGAACAAGAAGACGTAGCCCTAATGTCAACAACTCAAATCCTGTGTCAACTAATCACGGCGACCGTTGGGGACAGCTGTGGTGCCGCTTCCGGCTCATCCGCTAGGTAAAGTCATCAAGAGTATTGGTAACTTTAATGAATAAGCGCTAAAAACACCGTACATGTAATATTCTGAATAAGGAATGGAAGCCTTGATTCAGTATAGATGGACTGACTCATTTGCGGCAGTGAATATACCGTGGAAATCTTTTGGCACTGTACCCTTAGCTTCGAAGTTGGAACGAGCGATCTCCTACAAAAGACAGCAATTACTACTCTGTAATAAGATACCAGCGGCGCACAATATAAGAGCGCTGATGGATAAGCGGGACTAGAACCTACTTTTCCCCTCTTTTTTTTTAACCGTTTATGCTACGTTTACACACTGCGTAAGTCCGAGCGTATTTTGAAATACGTGCGTATTTTACTCGCGATTTGGGCTTGAAAGAAATGAAAACCAACCTGGCAATTAAACTTGGCCCTTTAAAATCATACGCCAACTCTCGATCGATCAATCTCGCGATCAATAAACCACAGTAACAGCTTGTCAAACAGTTACTGACTAAATCTGGCGAGATTTCTCTGTGCCAAACTGGAGAAGGTCTTGTGACGCCTGGTTCACACTTCTGTGATTTCGCGCAAAACTCTGCTTTATGCGACATGACCCAAATCGCGTGACAAGCGTCTCAAAGTTTTGGATTTTGTCGCAGTGACGGATGCGTTGAAAAATTTCAACTAGTTTAACAAAACGCATGCATTTTTCGGGAAGAAAGAAAAGAAGAAATAAAAATTAGTTCATTCTGAAGGCTAAAGGTTGCACTACCTTTTCTGAAAGAAAATATTGTTATCTTAGGTTGGTTGAAGACAAAATGTCTTCCGAGTAAACATTCAATTAACCCGGTCTAAACTACATGGCATATGAAGTTTGACTGAGCCTCTCAGGTAGTGGATTGCCCCTGGATCCTCAGAGGTCATCTTCCGAGGGTCTCGTTGTCATCCTGCCAAAGATTGGGACCAAAGAATAGTTGCGTTTTTGCAGATAACACGGTATCTGTTACCACGGTAACTGGATCTGTAATTAGTCGTTTTTGCAATAACCGTGATATCTGATATACGGTTGCTCTGCAAAAACGACAATTGCCGAAATTGCGCTTTTCGAAGTTATCTCGAAATTAAATCTGATATTCAGTCACATCACTAAGTGCCAAACCTCTTTCCCACCAATTTGACAAATTGATGAAAGCGAGATGACTTTTTCAGATACCACAATCAGTTAGCACGGTCGGACAGTGGTATCTGAATATCAAATACCATGATAACTGGCCAGATACCACGATAACGGCAAAAACACCTTTTGACCATGGTATCAGATACCACGACAACTGCAAAAACGACTTTGGACCGTGATATCGGATACCATGGTATCTGTTCCCACCGTAACTCGATCTGCAATTAGTCGTTTTTGCAGTAACCGTGGTATCTGATGTACGGTTGCTCTGCAAAAACGACAATTGCCGAAATTGCGCTTTTCAAAGTCATCCCAAAAGATATTCAATCACATCACTAAGTGCCAAACTTCTTTCCCACCAATTTAACTAAAATTGACGAAAGTGAGATGACTTTTTCAGATACCACGACCAGTTACCACGGTCGGACCGTGGTATCTGAAATATCTGATACCACGATAACTGCAAAAACGTCTTTTGACCGTGGTATCAGATACCATGGTATCTGCAAAACGCAACTAATGTTCCCCAGAGCGTCTGCTTTGCGATGTGAGCATTTATGCAATTCTGTCGTATGTTGAAAAATCAAAGCAGAAATCGTGTCATATCTTACGTAGCAGTGTGATTCAGGTGCAAGTCTTACAAGCAGTACACGCAGCTTGAGCAAATTAAGGCCACATTTTTTGTTTATAAGTTTATTATTTATGACAAAATTATGACAAAGACGTTGATGTTATTATATCTATGACGAAAAATCCGATGTTCGGCTTGCCCGTGAACGAATTTTGAAAATAAACTGAAATTGAAATTTTGTTTTACTGCAAAGGCATAGATTACTCGAAACATAACAATGAAACAGAGGAACTCGAGCTCCTAGAAAATCAGCACGAACGGGAACTAAAACTGTAATATGATTTAGCACAGCCGCAAGGCTTTATTGTAATAAACTACTATTAATACAACTACACCGTCGCCAGAGACATCTATTTTTTCAATCCAGAGTAAAAGTTTAAAGCGTTTTACATGTGAGTTTATATAATCGCTCTCTCGAAGTGTTTAAAAATGTATGATTTTGTGTATGGTCTAACGGCTAAATTAAAGTATCTATCTATCTATCATAAACTACGTCCAAAAAAGACAGATGGCTCCCGCTACATGCTGTCTGAGATATTATTCTTTGAACGTTAGTCAACTTTCGACAGTTTATTTTTGGGCTAAATGGTAAAATGAAGGCCCACGGCATTCTTATAGAAGCCCTTAACTGGCAGTTGACTTTTTGACACAACAAATGAATGAAAGTATATAGCGCTCTTGATCAGGGGCGTCACGACCGGGGGGGGGGGGGGGGGGGACGCACCCCCCCCCCCCCCATGTTGTCGGCCAGTCGGTAAAAAATAACCGATGCGTGCGATTTTCCGCCAAAACAGTTGATTTTTTTTTCATTAAAACAGTCGATTTTTCCTGAAAATCAGTCGATTTTTCTGAAAATCAGTAAATTTTTCGTCAAAACAGTCGTTTTATTCTTGAAAACAGTCGTTTTTATCTGCGAAAACAGTCGTTTTTTTCTGCGAAAACAGTCGGTAAAAATTACCTGCCAGTCGGTAAATTCCTTGCCCCCCCCCCCCCAAACATTTTGGCTAGTAACGCCTCTGCTCTTGATTCTTGATAGTTCACTTTCAACAGTAGCATACCTAGCCAGATCTACATGAGCATACCTAGACAGATGTATTTGAAAGAGCAACCTCTTTTTCTTGTTAAAAAGAAAAGACCTTCGATGCCAACGCTTCATACGTCCTCGATAGAGAACACGGATAGTAAAATTAACTTGATGCTAACAAATCCCTAAAAACTTTACCTTGAATGTTTTCGCATCAAGAATGATAAGTGCAACTTTGGTTAGTTCAGAGTCGTCAAGAATCGACGCCAGAATGACACCATCGTCCTCTTCAGTAGCGCCAGGCCTTGGTACGAACACAGGCTCTGACATAGTTTTCCCGTCTTCCTTGAATGTGATGATAGACTTCTCTTTGATATCCACCTTTATCATCTGAAAGACAATGCCTGTTTAACGCTAAGAGTTCTTAAAGGATCCCTCTTGCTTATTCTGCCTTTTATAATATACTTAAGTCCCATGCGGAATTATAAGCTTCTAAAATCCCCATCTTTCTCCATTGTTTCGTTTCGTAAGTACGAATTTTTAGCGCTTTTTCGGCCTTGCCGAGTTTTCCCGTCACCGAACGAAAAGTTTGCCGGAATCTTCATTGTCCGCTGACAACTCTTTCACACGTAAGGATGTGATAATCTTCTGTTTATTACTTCTTTAATTTGCTTAGTTTTCCCAATTTTTAACCAAGGTACATTCAGTTTTCAAATCTTTTGCGCCCAGCCGCCGCGTCGGAGAGCAGGAAGGCTGGGTAAGTCTAGTTCGTTGAGGTTTTACAGAGATGCTAAAGAGACATGGGGGGAAAGTATTTATTTTAAAGCAGGGTTGAATAGGGAGGAGTTAGCGTGGGTGATAAGTATGAGGGGTGATTGTTTACCGCTAGGGGATAGGAGGAGGTATGTGGGAAGGGGTTTAAGTCGGATTGGTCCTTACTACTGCCCTATGTGTGGGGAGATGAATGAGAATGTGTTGCACCTGATGTGTGAATGTAGTGAATTGGATGGGTTGAGGGATGAAGTGTCTGGAAAAAGAGTGTACGATGAGGAATGGTTGGTTAAAGTAATGAAGGATGAATGTTTTTCGGGAGTTCGCCAGTTGGGAAGATTCCTTAAGCTTTCGATGAAGCATCGTGAAAGATTCATTTAGGTTTATTAGTAATTTAGTGAAAATTTATTTTTATTTTGTTTTGTATTGCCATGGCCCTCGGGCTTTTTGTGTAAATATATATCATATCATATTCGACTAGCGCTAACAGGAGAATCGCTAGTTTCAGGTGGAAAGTAATGGTGTTTTCGAAAACGTTTTTTCTGATCCATTTTATAGGAGAATGATCATTTCTAGTTAGAGTTGTACTTTAAACGCTGTAACGATCTGCACAGTTCGGTCAAACGCAGCGCACTTACATGCTAACGGAGCGTTTCCCTCCTAAAATCAGTATTTGTAGCGTTGTTTGCGCTTTTGAAATTAGTTTCGATTTCTGCAAGCCTTCGCACTTTGGTGAGTTCGAAGTCCTACACTGGACGTGGCAATTATAGGAAATAGCATCGATAATGAAAGTATGGTAGAATTTGTAGAACGTGTAAATCAGCCCAGGAAGAAAAAGAAATCGTTTGGCTTTCATGATTTTCTTACTATGCTATTTCCCACTTTAATGAAAAAGGAAGGAAAAAAGGTGAAACCCTTTCATGAAACTGCCTAATACTCTTGATGACTATCTCTTCATGCCGATGCAGAATCTCCGGGTACCTGCAGAAGAAAGGAAGAAACGGCTTCACAACTGCTCCGAAAGATCGCTGTGATTGTTTGACACAGGATTTGAGTCGTTGAGTTTGAGTCGTTACGGACACGTTTACTCCTTCTCCCTGAGGATCACTGGCGTGTTTTGGACTTAGTCATATAGAGTATTAGAACATTACCCAACGAGTTATATCCATATTAAATAGATGGCACTTTATACAAGGGACTTGCACCGTAACAAATAAACCAGAATAAATTTCGAAGTCGAATTTAGAAGTCTAGGATTCCAACATAGGAGCCTCTTAGACATACCAGGATCCACATGGCGGGGCCGGTAGTTCAATAGGCCGGGGCTCGGTAGCTCAATTAGTAGAGCGGTCTTCTTGTAATCGGAGGGTCCTGGGTTCAAATACCGGCTGTGGAGCATTTTTGTCTGTGAGTTTACTACTTATAAAAAAGTTATATCTCCGGTCGGCCACTCGACCGAAGCTAGCCTAGACCTTTGTCGCTTGGTCTACTCTCCCCCCCTCCCCGCCCCACACAATAATAGCGTAGGATTCACTCCAACTGAGGCTAGTGGCCTCAAATCGGCGCCGCGCTCACGGATGGTCTTATTCAAACCCTTTTTTCAGCAAGGAGTACTCATACAATAGTTCCTCGTCTTAGCTCATCTATACAAGAGCCGAGAAAGGTTAAAAAGAGAAAGAAGACTTGTAACACAAATAAATTGTGTATAATATTAGTAATACTTTATTATGGACCAAATTGAGAAACCAAAATTGTATATTGCATGAAGATTATGTAAAGTAATAGTATATTATGCACTAGTATGTTAGTGAATTTTTATTGACATTTTTCTATGCTATTTTTCGCAATGAAGAATTTCTGGATGAATAAAGTGAATCTGAACTTGAAACAGAACTTCACCTGAACTCTTATATTTCTTAGGCTCTACTAAACTCTCCTTCTATATACTATACCTCTTTAGGGTTTAGAGTGCCCTTTTCTAACGCAATACTGTAGAAGTATCGATAAGGCTTCCCGTTAAGCTTGTAGTTGATCCTTGGAAGTTCCGAGGAGTGGTCGACAAGAAGTTCAAAGCCCACGGCAATGCTGCCATCTTTTTCCTTTATCGCCGTAGCTGATGTGTCTTTCCAGGTCACCAGATTTTGTCCCACTTCTGCGTTCTACAAAGAATAGGAATCACATTTCATGAGTTTTCCAGAAAAATTCCCTGAACTTGAAATAATGTGTGTTGCCCCCTTCGTGCTCTGATCCGAAGCCCTAAGGCTGAATAATCTTGGTAGCGTCGAGCGGTGGGGAAATTACTCAACTCTTCGAAGACGTACAGGGACCGCAGTCTTTCGTTTGGTGGTTCGATTTAACTTACTATATTAATCCTTCGGGCTACAAAATATCGTCAGTATATCAATTGGTTTGGCTTGGCTTCACTCAAATTAGCATCTCGATCCCATCTCTATTTCATCTCAATCTAGTCTCCATCACATCTATAGTATTGTCTTCGTCAAAACCGCTCTTCCGTTCCTTCCTTCTCCACTACCACAGCTTCCTTTTGACTTCACATCCTGTTACAGGGCGGATATTCCAAACCTCAGCAACCGGGATGCTTTACGAAAATCTACGTTTCCAAGAGGAAATGGATATTCTTTTACGTCTTTTATACTTTCTGAACTAGGAATAAAATAGCTTCTGATAATTAATTGTTAATGACCAAGCCAGTTTCACAAACTTTACACGAAAAAGTAACAAGAAATTTGGACGATTTTAAAGGTCCCTCTTGCTTATTCTGCGTTTTATAATATACTCCCTTATGGAATTATAAGTTTCTAAAATCCCAACTTTCGCCATTGTTTCGTTTTGTTTCTACGAACTTGAACGCTTTTTCGGCCTTGCCGAGTTTCGTCCGCCACACAACGAAAAGTTTGCCGGAATCTTCAACGTCCGCTAATAACTCTTTCACAAATAAGGATGTGCGATCTTCTGTTTATTACTTCTTTTATTTGCTTAGTTTTCCCGTTTTTTATCCACGGCGCGTTCAGTTTTCAAATGTTTTGCGCCGAGCCGCCGCGTCGGAGAGCAGGAAGGCTGGATATAGTCGACAAGCGCTAACAAGAAAATCGCTAATTTCAGTTGGAAAGTAATGGTATTTTCGAAAACGTTTTCTCCGATTCATTTCATAGTGAAAACCTCATTTCTGGTAAGAGCTGTGCTTTAAGGACTGCTATGATTTTCTGAACTTTCTGACTTGACACTATAAGATGATGAGCCAAACCAACAATAAAAGAAATATATTTTTGACCTGGGCGACTGTTTTCTGTAAGACCGTCATGCGGATGGAGCGATTCATGCACAGTCTTGCGCTTTCAACGAAGGACGACCGAGTCTACTACAGCTGACGCCTGTTCTCCATAACCACTGATGAACAGAGATCGGGCCCAGCCTTCGGACCTGGTATCACGATTATTAGTTGCGTATTTGATCCGAATTCTCCCGCGTTGTTGTACTATTCAGATGAAGTGAATTATCCTTTCTTGCGTTTTTGTCAGAATCGAGAACGGGGAAAGCCTCGTGATTCTGCAGAATCGAGAAGTTGCTCCGATGGTGAATTCTCGATTCTCCTCTCTGCGTTCTCCTCCCTGATTGGTTAACAGAGTGCGGATTTTCAATATGCATAAACACGTATACCGGGTTGCGGACGAGCTACAAAATTAGTTTTTTTTTGTTTTTTCATCAAAAGCGAGAATGGAGAAGTCAGAGGAGCAAAAACGGTAATTTGTACGAGAATCGAGAATTCAGAAGCGAGAATTCGGAACGGAAAATTCGGATCAAAAACGCAACTAATAAATCTGGTTCACTGAATATTCCTTCGATTCTGTTCCAGCCATGTTCCAGCGAAGTCATCCTTAAAGGACACGTCGTCCTTATGATAGTAACTCATTCTACTTCAGTAATATTTCCATCCATTCTCCTTCCCAAGGTTCTTCACTTCATAAGTGTATCCTATCTTCTCTATTAGCAATAGACTGATTATCACGTTTGCCACGATTTTTTCTCTTTACGTGACGGATCAGGCGCTAGATCATTGTTCCCGGTGCGCTGTCTCCGTTCGAAAAGTCATGGTCTTAAATACTAATTCCCGGTCAAGCCCGTTTGCTTCGATTCCCATGTCGTGAGATAACTCGGGTAGTCATTCCATCGAACTTGGTAATGTTTTCAGGAAATATTTTATCCTCGGGCTCTTATCTGACAACGTGGTCCGAACTTGGTAATATTTTGTTCCAAACTTAAAATTTCCAACGCTCGTTTCTCGTTACTCTATACGATATAAAACGAGTTCGTACAACAAAGTGTTCATAAATTTAACTATTTTTCCGAATCCTTTCCGAAATAAAAATTGACTCTAATTACCTCTAACTTCTCTGGAAGCACGTAACGCCTTGGCTTAATTTCAGCTATCCCGTAGCTGCTATCGCTGGAGTCCATTTTTTCAATAAGAAGCTGATTCATCAACTGCAAACAAAGATGAGTTATTTAGTTTTAGAATTATAGACTAAACAGAAACGTGTTTCACTGGTTTCTCGCATCGCCTCTGCAGCAGATTTTGCGAGTTAGCAACTACACTGTCAGAGGCCCACCACACGGGAGATAAAACACAATATACTGAGGTCACATACTATTTCAATTATGACCTATGACTTGTTATTTTTCGCAAAAAGTAACATCGCAAATTGCCACTTACAGCGTGTTCCACCCTACTTACCGTAGTTACTACGCATGACGTCACGAATTCTGGCTTTTTGCCGTCACGGCTGGAACGATTTTTCTATTTTCCAGCAGGATATCATGCCACAGGCGAATCCGACCAATGAGTATACAGAGATGCGTAGTGACGACGCTTACTACGCTCCCGAGCATGGTAAGCAAATACTAACTATTAGTCACTATTTCGAGAAGGTTGGAACGGTCAGCGTAGTAACTTTTCGTGAGGATGGAACGGAAATAGCAACAAATAGTAACTACTGTTAGAAAGGTGGAACACGCTCTTAGTGTCAAGTTTTACAGAAACGTAACACTAAAAGGCTCATAACACATTTTCAAGTAAAAATCAACAGAAAGTGTGCTTTCAATATCGGTTGAAACTACGTACCCTTGTGTAGATGTTACGAAACTTCTAACGGTGTAAGCTAACGGTATAACGGCGTAAGTACGCTTGCTGCTCTTAGGGCGTTTCCTCCCTTCGAACAAACCTCACACATTCAAGCAACCAAAACCGATTGTGTCTCGGAGATTACTAGACGAACTTAAGTCCTGCTCCCACAGAGGACCAAACCCCTCTGCGCAACGATCACTTCTCTCTTCGCCTGGCACAATTTTTTTCACTCGACAAAGTGCCTGATCACTTCTCTCTTCGCCTGGCACAATTTTTTTCACTCGACAAAGTGCCTGTGCCCTGGCACATTTTTTTTCACTTGACAAAGTTCCTGTTTCCTACCAAATTATTACACACCTTGCCGTACGGCACACCAAAATGTTTTCTCTCTGCTCTTCACCAATTCACCTGTCAACAAATTTCTTGAAAGTCTTTTGAAAAATGCCGCAAACCGATTCCTTTGTTCCTTTTGTTCTTTTTTATTTTTCCCCTTCGTGTTTTTCTATTTTCTCTATTTCCTTCTCTATTTTTAGTTCATCTTTGTGTGAATTTATTTTCTTTCTCTTTTACTTTCGTGTCGTAGTATGTATGAATATTCTTTATAATCCGTTACTTTCAAACTGAACAAGAACGCAATAAACGAAAGAAAATGTAAGGAATAACAGAAAGAAAGGACAATTAGCAATCAATCCCAAAATCTATACAACACTAAAATCACTGGTCATCCACTGGGCACAAAGAACCGGTAAAGACGGGTTCATGGCTAGGCACTTAAAAGTCTATTTTCCTTCTTGGCCAGTAAATGAATTAACTGTTTACGTACTCTATGTCCGATTTAGTGAGCAATTTCGTACGTACATAAATACTTGAACGTTTAAATCTACATAAAATCTACGGAGCGTTATCTCAAGTCATTTTTTCCCTATTTTGTAAAGTATTTTAACGGATCGGAATTCTGAATTTAAACTGACATGCTCGTAATTGTGTTTGTTATCGGATTGTATTTTAAAATTGTAACGTGTATGTGATTATTTATGACTATGTTGACATGTATGACGATCCACCACTATTTTTGTAAAAAGATAACGTGGAATTAAACAAACTAAAAAAAAATTAAAAATTAAAGCCAGGGAAATATGTCCAATTTAGCGAGCAATTTAGTACGTAAATAGATACTTGAACGTTTCAAGACAGGGAAATGAATATAAACATTGCTATCATTTATGGGAATTTGTTATCATTTAACGTGTCCATTTCGCCCACCGTCCACAAGCCCGCGGAACTTAATCTCCATTCATCTTGTGTATTTTGTCCCACTGAAAGTCAAACCTACGGAATTACCCGATGGGCTCAAGGTCTGCTTGGCAAAGTTCCATCACTTTCCTTTTTGGCCACCAGGTAGTCTACCGCGTCCAGCATGGTGCTTGATGAGGACAACTCTGGTCAGGAAGACGCCTGGTCTTTGTAATGTAGTTATTATTGCCATATGACAGTGAGCTTTAAAGGACCTGTCTTACCTATAATATTAATGCAACCTATTTATTTCTAAACTCGGTGACCCCAATTTCGTACGGTACATTCTAACCTCTCTAACAAAACGGTGCTGATTTTCTAACTTGTCGTGTTTTGCTGCCTTCGATGTGTACCACGCTGTCGACGGTTGTCTGCGAGAAGTTTTTCCATCAGAAAAAACGGTTATGGAAATTGTTTCCTGGTTTCGCTACAAGTCAACGGGTCTTGGAAAAGGCTTAAAACAGCCAGAACCGTGGGTTATTTGTTGAAAGCACAGTATAGTTTTAAAGTCTTCAAATATTTTAAAATACTGTAAGTTGACGAGTAAGTAGTGCCAGGGGTCCTTTGACCAAGAAAAGCTTGTAAGCAAGCAGTAAACTTGATGCCGAAGTTCTCTTCGGTTGGCAAATTGAACCCGCGACCTTCGACTTTTGGTACCGATGCGCTTCTAACTCAGACACCGAGTGGCTTGTCAACGTTGTTGGTTCATCAGTTAAACGACAGACGGCAGCGGGCTCCAGGACCCCTGATCCTGATCTAGGTAGGTTTATCCAAACTGCTCACGGTCACCGCTATGATGTCAAGCGGTCGAGGATAAGATAAGATAAGATTTTATTTGCGCTAAGAGCCAACGGCCATGGCAAATACATGTAGAACAAAAAAAAACAACACCACACACAAAAAGTATTAAACTCCTATAAGCACATATCCCTATGGGCTAGGGCTACCCTGAGGAACCTCACCAGCTGTTTTATATTTCCAAAACAGTTGTTCCCCATTACACCACACATCCATTCTTCATCCATACCCCTTCCATTCACTCCAAAAATTTCCTAATCGAAGTTCACTCAAACTTTCGCATCCACACAATAAATGTTTTAAATTCTCATCCATCTTTACAAGAAAAACTTACCCGACCGTCATCTGAACCGCACAGATCGACAACAACATGACCATCCTCCTCGAAAGCGTTGATGTGATGGAAGGTGAAGAAGGGTTCAGCAGTATACACGTTCCTCTCACCGGTCTTGCGATGAACCAAGTGGAAACGGGACTATATAGAATACAGAAGAAACTAATCAGCGGAGAATAAGAATTTACCACGAAAAGAACTAAACTACTACGAAATAACGTGCATTTTTTCAAAATCAGCCGAAAAATCCCTGTTATTGAGAACTAACAACAGAAATTCAATCCAGTAAAAAATGAGAAATGCTTTCAGCAAAGGGAACAAATAAGCTGAACTAACGTTCTTTTATTTCGGTTAGTATCTTCGCATTCTTCTTTACATTCACGATGTAAAGCTAGTTTAGAAAATAAGAAATCGTTTACCTTCGTATTAGGGTCCCAGCCAAAAGCATCCGAAATCGGCGCCTGTCTCAAATTGCTCAGCATGGCCCAGGTCATACTGAAGACCACGGAAATCTCAGCAAAGATGAAGTAATTCTCAGTGATTCCAAAGCTGTGAAAGTATGAACGACTTCTCGAGCTGTCCACGGGGATTGAAGCAACTATCTTTCCTTGTGGAAACTGACCAGGCTCTGGAATAGAAGGTTCATCAATAAGTTTTCTTTCAGCCCATTGCGAATAGTTTAGTAGTGCCAAGAGCAAATAATCACAAGAACCTCCGTCTACCTGTCCCTGTAATAGACCACGCGGAGTCGGATATATTCTGATACCCTACCCCCAAACGAGCGGAGGAGGAGCTACGCAGAACATCACAATCTGTTACCTCTACAAACAGCTATATCGCAGCAGAACCCCGTAGAAGAAATTGTCTGAGCCGTCCTTTACAGCTGACTGGTTGTCTACCATTGTGACGTTACGTCTGACTCGCTGCAGACCAGGTTCTCCACCCGTTCAGGCATCCTACAGTTTTTCATCTGGTATGCGCAACGGCGAAGAGGGAAGTAGACGGGTATCAACTCAAACCTCACAGCAAGTACTTCTAGCTCCGCTCAGGTTTATCGGGTATCCATAGTCGCTGCATGTGGCCAAAGAAGGAGGTTCTATTAGATTATTTGTTCTTGGTAGAAACAGTTATCTCCATATCTAATTTTGAGAACAGAGAGCAGAGTTTAACAAGTCTATTATCCCAAGATATCAAGCAAGTAAGTAATCTGTTTAGCTTTCTCAGCCAAAACCATTTATTAGAATGGTGGAACAGAAACTATGTCTATGCCAGTCTACCACAAACCCCTGATTTTTGGATACCCTATGCCAAACGCTGGATATGTCTGGCGTTTGGTATACCATATGCCTAACGCTGGATATACTATGCCAGGTGCTGGATACCGTAACACAGTAGAATATTGATGATTTGAGTGAAGCTAAAAAATCAGCCAATCAGATCTCCTTTATATTGAGGTAGGTCAGGGTTAGGTTACCAACAGGTATCCAGCGTTTGGCATAGGGTATCCAGCGTTAGGCATAGGCTATGCCAAATGCTAGATATACCCAGCGTTTGGCATAGCGTATCCAAAAATCAGGGATGTGTGGTAGACTGGTCTATGCGGCTTGCTTTTAAACTTACCATCGCTCTTCGGCGGAAATTCAATGATCTTGTAGGACGACCCTTGACCCCAAAAGTTGCCCATGTTGTAGACAGTGCCATCGGGCTCTACATGTGGATGGGCTGTGGCATGGTGGACCCCAACGTACTTGTTCAAACTGATCTGAAGTATGGAAACAATAGGTAAGTAAGGTTATGAAAATGAAAATGTTGCTATACATGATTAAAAGCATAAAATGTTGTTGTTTGTTGGTGAAGGGCTTCCATCTTTTGGTGAACTTCGGAGGCGGGCAATTCTTTCCGTTCAAACCAGGATCCTCCGATCCCCTAGCCCACTTCTTAGGATCCTTTGTGGGCCTTAGATGCGGCTTTCTCTGCCTGTATGGCTTGCGTGGACTCGTGAGTTGTACGCGGGGCTATTGACGAGAGTCACGTAAGTGACCTGGTACCTACATTTGTTTGTTTGGTGAGTGTGTTTTTGTTATATTGTGGCCCATGTTGGCCTTACTTGAAAAAAAAAAAATAAAAAAATGCCAGTGACACAGAAAAAATGGTGCTTTGTTAATTATTCTATTTTAATTGTTGAATAATAAAACCCTAGCCTAAGGCATTATGAACTAGAACAAAAAACAAACAGTAGCACTAACATTTTATTACAGGGTAGATTTATACATTAATAATACATTTAAAAAAACAACTTAAATGTTAAAATGGAAATAAATGAGAGAGTGGACATATATTTGTTAGTTAACATATAGGCCCACTTCTTGAAAGCCTTTTTATAAACCTTTATCTCTTCTTGCACTCTTATAGTAGCAGGCAAAGGGTTCCATACTATCAAAAATACTTTGCACCTGTAAGTCGAATTGTAAAACTTGGGTCTTATACAAGGACATCGATTGGTATATACCTTCTGATCATGTTATAGCCAATAATAAATGTGATAACCCTGTGATAAGCCGTGTTAAACACGGTATTATTAGCTGACGCAAACTCATCACACATTGAAAGTAGATTTCAGTGCAGCCACTGCAGGAGCTAAACTAACCGGGTCATCAGCATAACTCGGGTTATTAAAGCAAACACCACCAATGAAACTACTAACCCCAGTTTGTGCCAAAAGCAGGTTGGGATCATCCACATCAGAATCATTTATTTACACAAGCATAGTCAAGAAGAACAAGAGCTGGAAGCTCATATGGCACTCGCAAGGCTGGGTCAGATGGAAGTAAAGGTCAAAAATATTTTTTTTTTTCACTTTCCGGTTAAGATGCGCCAAACTTGCAAGGCTGGGTCAGAGAATGGAAGTGGCTGTCAAATTTTTTCATCACTTTTCGGTTAAGATGTGCACTTTTCTTTCATTTCTAAACAAAACGCTTGAGGCAAAAAGGATCGTGTGCTCATCGCGATCGTGAAAAAGTAAATTTGCTTAAAAGTATTTTTTGTACTTGCGGTTAACATGAGTTCTTTAAGGGGTGGTCGGATCGGAGAAATTACCACTGTAGCCCCAGCCGGCCAGCCCTAGCAAGAGAATTTGAATCCTTGCACACACATTTTATAGCCCTGCTACTGACGAAGGGGACCGCCCTTTAAGGGTGGGGTTCTGTCGGCAGTCCCTACCATATGTTCATTGACAACCAGTGACTTACAACTCCATCTTTTGTGTCAAGGGTGTCCGGGTCAATCCTTCGAAGCAAACGTGATTCGGTCATAGCATACAGACCATCCGCAATGTAGCAGATGTTGACCCCGCAGTTGTCGGTGGACTCCTCTTTTCCCATAGAGAAACGATTCATCAACCTAACAACAAAAGGTGACTTTAATGGCGGCTGGCCTCGAAATAACTACAGACCACAAGAAGGCATAACAGCGAACTAACATGATCCGTAAGCCCACATCCGTCAATGGTAGCCGTAGCAACGGATTAATCGTACGACACCTTCAATAAAGTGAGAGTCGAGTTTCTGCCGCCGGCTCATTCGAAATGCTGGGCCTCACCTCGGTCAAGAACTTATAAACTACTGTCTAGCAGAACATCCGTCTCTCCCTTCTTGCGGTGCATCTTCCCCCGACCCTTGAATTCCCGACACGGATGAGCGCTTTGACTGTACCCGTGACTTCTGCTTTCTGGAGTCTCTGCACCGTTCAATTTTTCAATTTATTTAATAATAAAGCAAAACATATCTCTCGTGGGAAGAGCCCAAATACGATGTTTTTGTAGTCATAAATAGAGATAGAATAAGTTGTCAACAGATAATTTAAAAGAAAAAAAAATAACAACGCAGATAAATGCTATAGATCATTGTACTGCTTTACGAAGCTCGGAATAAAGCTTCTACTGTAGCGCATAGTGTTACAGTAGATTGGGGTCAATTTGGGAACCTTTTCAGCCACTTCCCGGGGGGACGAGATCTTACAGGACTACTGCACAACTAGCCCTATGGCACAATGCAAAAGCACCTGGTATACAAGGTCACGGCTACAGAAACCCGGTCAATACTTAACTTACTTATAAAATTATCGGTAAATTTTGGTCTAAAAACTCTTAAACAACCAATCCTCCGTAAAATTCTCCCACCTGATTTTGAAACCGAACGGCCAAGACCTCCAAGACTAGTTGCGAACCCAATTCCAAAACTGCAACCTGTCCAATGCACCAACGTAAGATACAGTAACAGCTTTGTTCCGGCATTTGTTAGACTGTTTAACGCTACATCCACCATTAAAGAGCCGACATGATTTTATGATGTTTTTTAAGCAAATATGTTTGACCGATTAGTATAGTGGTTTTGTTTCTTTTTTTTCTCTGGTGTTTCGATGCAAACCGAAATAGCAGTTGACTCGGTAGTTACGATAGCCTTTTTTTGTTTATATATACAGACAGGGTTCGTGCGCTTGCTCTTCCACGTTTTTCCCTGACCTTTTTTGGTGATGTTCCCTGACCTTTTCCAGCAGTTTTCCAACACCTTTTGATTACCTCAGTGAAAAATGCCGCCAAAATCTACGATAATGACTCAAACAATAGCAAAGATTCATTCGACTTCTTCCTGAACAAACAAGCCGTCGTATACGTTGAAGCACAGACTGGGACGGCTCAAAGAACAGAGTTATCAACTGATAAACTTTGGGCAGAAACCGACGAAAAAGAAACTTCCAGTAAAAAAAAAACATGCATAAGTATAGACTGAACTTTTTCATTAATTTCCCTGAGCTTCTGCGACTTTTCACGATTTTCCCTTGTTTCCCTGACCAAAAAAAAATTCCCTGACTTTTCCCTGATTTCTCTGATTTCCAGAGCCACACAAACCCTGCTAGATGTGTTGACGTTACATGACGTGACATACGCCGTGTTCAAGATACTTAATGAATAAACGATTTGAAATGATTTGATTTGAATGTTGCCGCGGATTTTTCCTTGGCGCAGTGGCTGAGAAACAGAGGTTCTTATATTTGATGGCGTATCACAGATTCGTTTTTTTAGCTTGGGCCTGAAGGGGACCTTGCCAAGAAGGATCAAATTACCGCTACTATAAATTTCAGCTGACTTTTAGGTTTAGCGCCATCAGCTATGATTCCAAGTCGGCTTGGGTTGAAGGAGTACTAAAGAGGTACTTATCATTCTTCATTCTTGACATTAGCTGCGTTCGTTTTCGTCGCTCGATTCGCCGTTCCAACCGTCGTTTTACTATGACTGTCGAGAATACGGTTTTTTTTTGTTCGGTTGAACCGCCGTTACATTCGTCGTTTCTAAAACGACGAACGGAGGCGGAAAGTCAATTTCAACATCTGGGTTCAGTAATTTGGCGCGAATTTTCAAAATTCTCGGCAAAACAAATTAAACTTGTAAACTAAGCTTAAAAAACAGTGGGCCTGTAATACTAAAATCCATTTTTCTACTCTATTATAGCTGCTGTCGTAAATATTAAGTTAGTTCGACTATTAAAGTTTTCGTATCAACTTCGTTCGTGAAACGACGGTTGGCAGTGATATTTCAGCCCGTCTTGGCAAGGGACCTGTCAGATCCTTGGCCGACTTGACCCTGACGAGGATCCAGTGGTGAAACTAGCCCGTTTTCCTGGGGAGGAAAGCCCAGATTTTACCGACAAGATTTAACGATTTACCGACAAAACGTGACAAAGAAAACACTAATATGACAAAATTTAAACGGCGTTTTTGGTATCGACAACGAGACACGACGAAAACGAACGAGACATATTACAAAGCCAGAACAATCGCAACATGGAATTTGTGATAATACTAAAAAGTAGGTTAACATGCTTCGGTAAAATAGGTTTGGGCTTTGTCTCTGTTCTGTGTCAGGAAGCGTTGGCTCGAGCGTTCGTCGACGCTTTAGACTTGATGCGTGTTATCATGTCGATGATGACCTGTTTAGAACGTAAACTGCTCGAAAAGTGGAACTCGGATGGAATATCTTCTTTCGCTGAACGAGAATCACATGTAACAAGACCAAAGATTTCGATAGGATCCCAAAAATGTAACATGTAATCCAGACTTTAAGGCCAGAGATTAAGGCCAATGGTAATCATCTGAGAAGACGAAGTTCAGATATGGATTCAGCATGTGTGTTTACCCCTATATCCTAAGTCGTATCTACTTTGTCGAAACTGATCAAAACTTCCTGCCTTACTTCTTTCTGATTTCCGGCTTCGGCCGGATTCCCGGCGAACTACTTGTCTGGCAAAAATTACGGCTCAAAAACGAATCAGCATGTCTTCTTACACCTACACACCGAACAACTAATCAACTTCAGATAAAAAAATACTTTTAACAAATTTTCCGGTTTCACCCGGATTCCGAGCGAACTGTATGTCCAGGGAGAAAATGATTGTCTTCTACTTATTCAGCATGTCTTCTCACCCATAAATAGAACTTCAAATCAAATTCAAATTAAAATTTTACGTTTTACTTCCGCTTTTGGCCGGATTCCGGGCGAACCACTGTTCGGTGAGAAAATAATTTCATATTTGGTTCAGCATATATCCTTACCCTTAAACCGAACCTCTAATCAACTTCCAATTAAAGTTTTACTTTTTTATAAATTTTCCGGTTTGGCCGGATTCCAGGTGGACTACTTGTCCGGCGAGAACATAATTTTCATATTCGGATTCAGCATGTCTCCTTACCCTTAATCGAACCTCTAATCAACTCATTGAAACTTTTACTTTTTACAAATTTTCCGGTTCTAGAAAAGATTCCGGCGAACTACTTATCCGGAGAAAAAATAATTTGCTTGTTCGGATTCAGCATGTCTCCTTACCCCTAAATCGACTATCTCATTTGCTTTTAAAAAATATTTTGTTCGCCCCTTAATTTGAAACCCCTCCCCTAACCCCAAATGAAGGGCTATAGAGCTCATCTTCGAACTTGACCTAAACTTTGACCCTTTTCTTCTTTGAAATTCGTCAGCGCCTGGGTTCCAGGGAGGGACCCTTTCGGCCCAAAGAGTCCTCATGCCAAGTTTGAATAAAATATCTCAACCCCTTCGAGATTTAAGTCAGACGGACGGACAGACGGACAACTTTTACGAAATCATAGGTATCCCGTCACTTACGTTTTGGGATCCCAAAAAGGGGATCTGGGGAAACTGCGACTAAAATATAGGCGACGGCACCTAAGGCCGTAGGGTCAAAATGGCTACGTGACAATCACATACTTTCCAAATAGACTCAAGCAGGGATCGCGAACTCCTCTGGTTCCATATTCACTGACGACAATGCGGTTCGCAGCGAAGTTCTTCTTGTACGTCTCGCTTTTCAATGCTTTGTTCATGTAGGTAATGTTGCCATTCTTGATGTCAAATTTGTGCAGGACTGAAAGACCATCGAAGAGATGGTTGTATTTCTCTTCACCAATCTGGTATATAGCAGAACCGTTCCTTATCAGGGAACCTTCAAGCCAAGACGGGACAGAGCCTGCAAAAAAAAACACATATTACTGACTACGCAACTGATGGAACTGATCTAGTACAAATATGCCTTTCATAAAATCCAATGACGAATTGCCGCCAAATGTGCTGGACAAACAATAGTTGCGTTTTTGCAGATATTATGGTATCAGTTACCACGGTAACTGAATCTGCAGTTAGTCGTTTTTGCAGTTACCATGGTATCAGATACACGGTTGCTCTGCAAAAACGACTATTGCCGAAATTGCACTTCTCGAAGTCATCCCAAAAGAACAAGAGCTGAAAGCTCATATGGCACTTGTAAGAACAGTTAGCATGTTTGTCAGATACGGTTTGCAGTTGTCAAGGCTGCATCTCTCTCCCGATATTCATCTCATCAGAAAATCGGCTTGATCTACTAAATCTGAAATGGTTATTCCACTCACTGATAACTGTTTCTCCCACAACGATGATCGGGTCCGGGGAGGAACTATCCCCTAACATGCCTGCCAAGTTTCATGGTCATAGCACAGACTGCCAAGTTTCACGGTCATAGCACATTTGGAAGTACCCCAGCTCGTGATGACCAGAATTGTGGAAAACCCTCTCAAACTCCCCCAACTGTGACAAGATCCGGTCCTGTTTTGTCAGTATTGTCTCTACGGCTTATGCTTCTTCTTTCCTCCAAGTCCCATCCCGATCTCTCGACTTTAAGCGTTTCACGAGATTTCTTGCACCCCCCCCCCGCCAGCTCCACCCCCCCCCCCCCCCCCCCATTTAGTGGATTCGTTCCGAACTTGAAATTGATCATCTGAGACACTTGTTCTTGACACTTGTCAAGTTTCATTCACGTCCGATCACCCGTTCTAAAGTTATGCATGTCACTAGATGCTGGAGTCCTCATCCCTCCACTCCCCCCAACATCACCGTATCGGGGGAGGAACTATTTTCAAGTCGACCTAGGAGACAATCTAATATGTCTGCCAAATTTCATGGTTAAACCAAAAACCTACTTCTGTGTTCCATCGCTAGCCTCCGAAATCGCCCCATTTTCTTTATACCAGCAAAACACTCATCCTTAAAAATTCGTTTTAACCACTCTTCGTCAAATACACACACATCATACTCTTTTTTTTCTCCAGTCACTCAGCTCAATACAATCGCAAAGCATGTGAATCACACTCTCATCCACGCACCCACACATCGGACAGAAATAAGGACCGAACCCGAACTTCTGTTAACAATTACCAATATAACGTCTTCTACCCTCAATTGGTAGACAATCTGCCAACAATTCAATAATTATCTTTAACTCATCCCGTCTAAGACCCGCTTTAAATATTATATTCTCACCCCATGTCTCCCTTACCGCAGCATAAACCCCAAAGATTCCGACTGATCTTTCTGGGCGTGCCAAACCTGTATTTCCTGGCTCTTCAGTATTTCTTTCACTACCTTAGTCACTCCCAGGGGCGTCACTAGCCTTTTACCTTTGGGGGGGGGGGGACGTCCGGTTTGTGCCGACGGACTCAAAAATGTGCCGACAAAACACGCCGTGCGGCAACGGCGTGCATTTCCCGCCAGCACAGAATAGAACCGGGTAAAACTAACTGTAATGCATCAGTTGAGATTATTCCTTTGATGTAATTTCGTATATTAAAGTTCACATATTTGGCTTTTCATTTTAACTTTCGCCAAAAATCGAAGCTTCCAACGAATGTAGAACAAGTTAAACTAGGCTCCACAGGCAAAAATTTTTAAATCTGCCTTTTTTTTCCGAAAAATTTAGCTATACCTACCATTCAAGTTCTAACTTTTGACGTGTTTCAGGCCCCCACGAATCTCAATCCTTATATTTTGTGTGAACTAACTGTAAGGCATCAGTTGAGATTATTCCTTTGGTATAATTTCGTATATTACAGTTCACATATTCTGCTTTTCATTTTAGCTTTCGCTAAAAAGCGAAGCTTCCAACGACTGTACCAAGTTAAAGCAAGTGCCGCAGGCGAAATTTGTTGAATCTGCCTTTTTTCCGGAAGAATCTCCAAATAGAGAATAATACAAAATGCGCCGCAGGCGATTTTTTTTTAAACTAACTGTAATGCATCAGTTGAGATTGTTTCTTTGATGTAAATTCATATATTTAAATTCACATATTCGGCTTTTCGTTTCAACTTTCCCTAAAAAGCGAAGCTTCAAACAAAACACAAGTTGCAACAAATTGAACTAAGCAAATTTGCGCCCGAAAAATGTTTGCAGAGTTTGATTTCTTACGCATAAAAAGACCTGATGTGCCGACAAGAATACCGACGCCCGACAAAAGCATTCAGAAGTCGATTTCTTCTGTGTTTTGCCCGACAATACTGTAAAGAACTTTATGTTTTACGTGTAAACAGAAGCAGATGTACCGACAAGACTTGAACTTTCGGCATGCGCCCGATAAAAATTTAGAGAATTTGATCTTTTACGTGTAAAAAGAACCCGATGTGCCGACGAGAATACCGACAAAACCATCGCGCATTTGATTTTTTCTGTGTTCTACTCGACTAGACTGTACAGAACTTAATTTCTTACATGTAAAAATAACCCCTTGTGCCGATGAGACTTGAACTTCCCGGCGGCGCCCGACAAAGTTTGCAGAATTTGGTTGCTTACGTACCTATAAGTAGAAGCCAATGTGCCGACGAGTCGACCGACGCCCGACAAAAGCATAACAACTTTTTTTCTTCTGTTATGTTTAAAAAGTACCCGATGTGCCGACGAGAATACCGAGGCACGGCAAAAGCATGCAGAATTCGATTTCTTCAGTGTTTTGCCCGACAGATGTTTGCAGGATTTCATTTCTTGCGTATAAAAAGAACGCGATGTGCCGACGAGTCGACCGACGCCCGACAAAAACATAAAAAATTTCTTTCTTCTGGATTCCTTATGTATCAAAAGAACCCGATGTGCCGACGAGAGTACCGAGGCACGACAAAAGCATGCAGAATTCGATTTCTTCAGTGTTTTACCCAACAAATGTTTGCAGGATTTCATTTCTTGCGTATGGAAAGAACCCGATGTGCCGACGAGTCGACCGACGCCTGACAAAACCATACACAATTTTATTTCTTCTGTGTTTGCCGGAGCTTCGCGCCGACAAATAAGTGAACTTTCGCCGGGCTTCGCCCGACCCCCATAGTGGCGCCCCTGGTCACTCCTTGCTCCTTTCCTAATCCATCATTCCACAATTCTCCAACTCCGCAATCATCCAGTATCTTTTTTACTAGATATGGCCATGAAGTAGGCGATTCTTCTTTCAACCGGACATCTAGTTTGCCCGGAATCCGGCTGGAACCGGAAAATTTGTTTTAAGTAAAATTTTTATTTGAAGTTGATTAGATGTTCGATACAGGGGAAAGGAGATACTTTGAATTTGTTTTCTAGCTTTATTTTTTTGCCGGACAAGTAGTTCCGGCATTCGGCCGAAACCGGAAAATTGGCAGAAGTAAGGCAGGAAGTTTCCGTCAAAATAGATACGACTTACAGGGGTAAACACACATGGTGAATCCATATCTGAAACTGGTTTTCTCAGATGATTAGCAATTTGGCCTTAATCTGTTTCTGAATTTTAATAGTAAAAATGTTCTATCGAAGACTGGATCTGACGAAGGCAAGACCCAATTGTCTGGATCAAATATTGCATTTTTGGGATCCCATCGGAGCCTTTGGTCTTGTTCTGTTAGTTGTGAGTGATGTTGGCTGGCCTAAAGCAGAGGCGTTACTAGCCAAAATGTTTTTTTTTTTTTTGGGGGGGGGGGGCGCGGGTGCTAGGTATTTACCGACTGGCTGGCCATTTTTACCGACTGTTTTTGCAGAAACTAGACTAGTTTTAAGAAGAAAAAAAATTCTACTGTTTTAATGAATAATCGTCTGATTTTCAGAAAAACCGAATAATTTCATGGAAAAATCGATCGTATTTACGGAAAAATCAACTTTTATTACCAAAAACAGCGGCGCTTCGCGCCGCCTCGGTTATTTTTTACCGACTGGCCGGCAATATTGGGGGGGGGGGGGAGCGTCCCACCCATACATGACGCCCTGGTCTAAAGTAGCGTTCACAACAATCACGGTCACAGCCGGCAAGATCAAGCACAGAATAGTATGAGGTTGTCCTTGAAGTTGAGGTTGACAACTTCCATTGAGATTAGTGTAATTTCCGTTATTTCCCCGGTTGAGCATGGACAGCATTTTCAGCTACAGCTTCTGTCAAGCGTTGTACTTCGGGGGCGGTTTACTACCTTAGAGATCTCCGTGGGTTTATTTTGATCTAGATTTACAACGATATTTTCAATAAAATTAGAGGTCATAGCAAATTGGATGGCCTATGACAACCGAGTTTGACACACGATTGCCAAACCAACACTCCCGTTGGACTCGGGGTCAAAATTGGGCATAGAAACATGTCTTGCAGTACCATTTTCAGAAAATTATTTAGGCCCATAAATAAGTAATTAGCCTACAACAACCGTGGTTAATATTTGTTTGAAAAATAAAGTTGATATTTTAATTCTATGCTAAATTTTAGTATACAATATTGTGTCAAATCACCATTTTGCAAAGACATATTTTCTCATACATTTTTGGCCTATACTTTTTCAAAAAAATCTGCACGGCTTCACAGAAAAGCTGGAGCTTGGGACTTTACGGCAATGTGAAGCTCAGTACTGGTAAAGTATAAACAATCCTAAAAATATATTAAGTTACGAGATACGTGCCGAACCTGGAAATAAACTTTTGAATTTCGAGATTTTCGGAGAAAATGAATAAATACTAGCCTATAGTTCCGGGATTATACGAGATTTCAGAAACAAAAACTTATTCTAAGAGACGGCATTGTTAGGAATAAAATGAGATGTCCTGCAACTTTGGTCGACTGGATACTCTTGGCAAAGGACAACGAGTTGGTCTCAAAAGGAGACGAAAAGGACTAAACGCAGGATGGCATAATAAGAGGAAAAATGCTCCGCGATGAGCTCGCAGTGATCAAGCAAGGGTCCACAGACCAGATGCAGGAAAGGGTCCGAGCACAGCTGTTTGACATTAGTCAGAAAAACGCAAGAACAGACGTTAGACTGTGTTTCTGGAGGAACTATCGTAAATGAGGTAGGCCGAGATGGCCTGCAGGCAAGTGAAGAAAAGGGAAAAGCTTTGATGGAAGGGCGCGCTTAGCAGTTTCGCTTTTGGTACCGAGACCAAAGTACAAATTCTTGGGAGCAAAAGGATAAGTGTAGAAACTTGTGGCGCATAAAAAACGGAAAAAGATTTTGGTGAGTGGAGAAAATTTCCCGAAAGAACAGGTTCAAAGAGTTGGAGGGATAAAGGCTGCAGAACACATAACCGTCTTTGTCAATCGTCCGGAGGTGAAAAGAGCTCCGACTTTGGACCAGAGATATTGATTTTGCTCTCTTCACCTTCTCGTAATGGTAAATAAAACCGACAGTCGTGAAGAAATGTTGAAATAGGTAAGGTAGTTCAAGGATAAACGGAATTTCCGTTAACGCGCCGGAATTGGGGGTGACGGCTCTATAGGGTCTTGAATGAGTTCCAGCCAAGCCCCGTGGGGCAAGAAACACTAGAATTTGACTAAATCATGAGCAGGATTTGAATGAATGTGTAGAATGTGTGGCCGGCAGACGGTAGAAGCGTGGAGGCAGCTAGAATAACAGTCGGAAAGTCGCCAGAGAATGAACTTGGCGTTGGTTGGATCAGTCAAGGTTTCGATATTATTTCGTATTTCCGACTGTTCAAGGGTGGGCTTAAAGGGCTGGCACTAGAGAAACAAACACCCCAACCCGCTGAGTTGGGTAACAGTGCAAGCGTGGGTGTTTTCGGGCTTCAGAAAATGAACTGCAGAGAAAGACCGATTACAGGAGCACTACCCCTCGCGGCCAGTAAAACCTTTTCAGTAATGATGATGATGATGAACTTTTATTTACGCACTTAAGAAGATGAAAATAGCGCAGTACAGACAAATAAAAGGAAAAAATACATTGAGCTTTCAATAATGTAGTAAATGCACAGGATCAAAAAATAAACATTACAGAAAAGAAAAGGGACTAATCGGGTCTAAAAAATCTTCTTCCTAGATGGAATGCGGAAAAATGGCCAAGGGTAATGTGGTCTCTTCTGTCGAAGTCTTATTGTTCTCGAAGTCTCTGTCTGTTGTCGTTATAGATCCATTTATATGTGACGATGAATCATTGGTGACTCAAATCAAGTCGCTAAGGAGACAGTGGCAAAGAGCCTCCTGAGGGCAAGTGCTTGTGGTTTAAAGGCACTGGAAGCATATTTCGTTGGAAAACCAAATACCTTTTCCAAGATTAGAAGTAAATACTATAGACTGCAAAATAAACAGGCCAAACAGTCGAAAACCAAGACCGGTCGCAGCGTTCATGTTGAATCAGAAGCTGTTAAAAAGATTTTTGTTTGCTGTTGGCACTTCAATCGGGCAGCCTACTAAGTAAAGTTTTCCAGAGTTCATTCGCAACTCTACATTTAAAGGACTCCTCTTGCTTATTCTGCCTTTTATAATATACCTAGCTCCCTTGTCGAATTATAAGCTTTTAAAATCCCGACCTTTCTCCAATGTTTCGTTTTGTGCCTACGAATTTTTAGCGCTTTATCCGCCTTGCCGAGTTTTGCCCATCACACAAAGAAAAGTTTGCCGGAGTCTTCAGTGTCCGTTGATATGTCGTTCAAACATAAGGATATGAGAATCTTCTGTTTTTTACTTAGTTTGCTTGCTTAGTTTTTTAGTTTTCCAACATTTTAACCACGGTGCGTTCGGTTTTCAAACGTTTTGCTCCCAGCCGCCGCGTCGGAGAGCAGGAAGGCTGGATTGTGTCGACAAGCGCTGACAAGAAAATCGCTAATTTCAGGTGGAAAGTAGTGGTATTTATGGAAAACTTTTATTCTGATCCCTTTCATAGGCAAAAGATCATTTCTAGTAAGAGTTGTGCTTTAAAGAATGGCGAAGCGACGTAGCGACTAACACGATCACGGGAAATGCTGTGGTGGCAGATTTCATGCCGTTAATCCGAATAATCCGGTCGCAAGTGCCAGATAAAAAGAAAACATCGACATTTTCGAAACGAATCCTTGCAAGACAGTTAAATCGACACCCAAAATCTATAACGATGCTTCATGTTCTAGCTGATCGACATGACGGAGTGCTCGGTCTTGTAAACATTTCCGGGCGTCCTAAAGTTCTGAAAGGCAGTAGTGCATTCAGTGACGAAGTGTTCCTTCGTCGCAAACTGCAAGGTGCTAGAAAACTGGGATATTGTGCTGTATTTTTTGAATTTTGGAGCCATTTCTGTCATTCTGACTTGGGATTCATAGATTACCTCCCTGTCGGATTCAGTGAAAGAATTTAGGTGCTAAAACTGGTCCCGTCTAAAGTGACTTTTAATCCGAACCCTGGCTACGAATCTACCTTATGCGACACACATGAAGAATTAGACACGCGCGGGGCTGCCATGTCTCCGAATGCTACTGAATGCGGATGTTCTCCGAGGGGCTGCTCACTTCTGTCGCAAGGTGTACACGGTCCCTGCCTCCGTGCCTCCGAGCCTGCCTCCGTGCCTCCGAGCCTGCCTCCGTGCCTCCGAGCCTGCCCCGTGCCTTCGGGCCTGCCTACGTGCCTCCGGGCTATCTGTATCGCAGATATGACCGTGTTTCAGGGTTAAGAAAACATGCTGAATCCAGATCTGAACTTTAGCTGCGTTCGTTGCACTCCGGGCTGTCTCTGGTGTTTAGTCACCAGTGTCCGGTTCTTCCCTTAAAACGCGTTTTTTTGGTTCACCTGTGAGTTGATGAAAACTGGCTAACTCCTCGCTGAAGCTGGGCTCACGAGCAGGTTCTGGTTAGTCCGGACACTGGTTAGTTCAAAAACGGGTTATAAGACTGGTGAGAAGTCACCGGTGGATGCAAAAACGGCTTATAAGAACAAGACCAAAGGTGTCGATGGGATCCCAAAAATCTAATATATAATGTAGATAGATAAATAATTTAATTGTAATATTTAGGAACGATACTTAAAAACTAATTGTCTTTTACAGATTGGTGCGCTTATCAGATGAGAAGTTTGACATTATGTTAATTTGAGGCACCGCTGGATAAGTTGTTGATTATTTGGTGTGATTAGTCCAACATCTAATCAACTTTAAACAAAAATTTAACTTATAAAAAAATTTTCGGTTTCAGCTGGATTCCGGACGAACTACATGTCCGGCTAAAAAAAATTTGTCATAATCGAATTCAGCATCTATTTTTGCCCCTATGTCGGACATCTAATCAACTACAAATATACCCCTATAAGTCATATCTGTTTTGACGAAAACTTCCTGCCACTTCTGCCAATTTCCCGGTTTCGGCCGAACTCTAGAACTACTTGTCCGGTGAAAAAAGAAAGCTCAAAAACGAACTCAGGGTATCTTCTTTCCCCAATAATGAACATCTAATCAACTTCGAATAAAAATTTGACTTATAACAAATTTTCCTACTCCAGCCGGATTCCGGTCGAACTATATGTCCGGGTAAAATATGATTGTCACACACGGATTCAGCGTCTCTTCTTACCCCTAAATCGGTTATCTAATCAGCTAGAAATAAAACTTTAACTTCTAACAATTTTCCGGTATTGGCCGGATTCCGGGCGAACTACATGTCCGGGAAGAAAATTGTTTTCACATAAAAGTTCAGCATGTCTTCTTGCCCTAAACCGGACATCTGATCAACTCCAAATAAAACTTTTAATTTTAACAAACTTTCCGGTTTGAGCCGGATTCCGGGCGAACTACTTGTTCGTCGAGAAAATGGTTTTCACCATCGTCTTCAGCATGTCTTCCTACCTCTAAATCAAACATCTAATCAACTTGAAATAAAACTTTTACTTTTAACAAACTTTCCGGTTTTGGCCGGATTCCGGGCCAACTACTTGTCCGATTACAAAATGGTATTCACCATCATGTTCAGCATGTCTTCTTACCCCATAATCGACTATCACATTAGCTGTTTCAAAATATTTTGTTTGCCCCTTAATTTGAACCCCCTCCCCCACCCCTAAATGTAGGGCTACAAAGCCCATTTACGAACTTGACTGGTCCGCCGACCCAAAGAATCCTCACACCAAGTTTCATCAAAATATCTCATTCCCTTCGAGAGTTATCGTGCTTACAGACGGACGGACGGACGGACAGACGGACAACTTTTGCGATGTCATAGGTATCCCTCCACTTACGTTTTGGGATCCCAAAAACCGGAGACCACCGGTGAGAACTCCCGTGACAAAGAACGCAGCTTTTGTTTTCTCACCGGACAAGTAGTTCGCCCGGAATCCGGCGAAAACCGGAAACTTGGTCGATGTAAAAATGTCTTCTGGAGTCAAAAAGTTTGTCAACATTTAGGGAAGAATATCTGCTGAATCAATTCATGGGACTTATTTTGTTGCGCACTGGGAGTTTCAAAATCTGTACGCCGTTAGGGCATTTCTGAGAGGCAGGCCGGAGGCATGGAGGCAGACCCGGAGGCACGGAGGCAGGCCCGGAGGCACGGAGGCAGGCCTAGAGGCACGGAGGCAGGCCCGGAGGCACGGGAACATATACGAGGGACATATATGAATCAGAATCTCAGTTCAAATTGTTTGGAAATTTATGGGCTTCACTTTTTAATATAAGAAAAAAAAAGATTTATTGTCTTAAAGCCTTTCTGAATTTTTAGCATTTCTGTTCGATCTTCTCTATATCGGGAGCACTTATTTTGGATATATGAGAACAAACAATTTTGAATAGTAAGTTGAAAATCTTTTCCTTGTAGAACTCGAACCTTCCTTCCATTGATACACAATTAGGCTGGGTTTCGTTAATCCTAGCCCTTGAAAAACAAAATCTGAATAGTCTAAATTTAGTGTCGGTAGCCTGTATCTCAGAAACGTCCCAACGATCGAAATGTACCGTACGATATTCGTTTTCAGGTTCTTTTTCGGTTTTCTAAATTCCAAGACCTCAGTCACAGAAGACTTTGAAAATCACTTTCCTGAGTGAGATGCTGCTCACGTGTCACAAGGTGTGTAGGCTACGTGTCCCTGCCTCCGTGCCTCCGGGTCTGCCTCCGTGCCTCTCTGCCTCTTGGTGTACACCAAAAATTTCAGTGAGCAGCCCCTCGATGTTCCCATCCCAAGTAATTGCTGAAGCGAATCATAAAGCCATTGTAGTCATTGTGCTACAGAACTATCTCGAACTATTTTTCTACAGATGTTATCCGGTCTATGAACCCGAAATTTAAGTTCAGTTCCGTGACAAGTTTTTCCGATCCACCAAACTGTGAACAGAAAATCATTGGCTGTCGTAGGTTTCCCTTATTGAAAGGCAAAAACAACATTTGCTGTTAAGTCTCAGGTTATTCAGTAAATTGCTGAGCTTACACTAACAAGTCTCGCTGAAAGTGAAGAGTGATATTCTAAACATCATCGTGTACGATATTTGATAGTGCAAACGGCTCAAAGCCGCTAAAGTTTGGAAATGCGAACTTGTGGTAAAACAAATCGAGCAGCAAAAATAGCAGCCGTGTCCAAAATGAAATCACAGCGACCTTTTCTAACTCCAAGCAACTCTCACAAAGGAATTCACAAAGTCAAATATTTAACGCTAAGCTAGAATCTTTAGTTTGTTTTACCACAAGTTAGTATTTCCAAACTTGAGCGGCTTTGAGCCTGAAGAGTACCCTTGCCAAAAAGGGCCGAAATATAGCTCCAATAAAATTCAGCTGACGTATCCGTTTTGCACTATCAAATATGATTCGCAGTCAGCTTGAGCTGAAGGAATATTCATCGTGTACGAGCCCGAAACCTTGCATATTTTACGAAATTGGTTTTATCGGTATATGCCAAAAATAATCCATCAGATGTTCCCGCACATCCTTCTGAAACCAGTCTTTTGCTCACCTTTCAGGACGCCACCTACCGGCTCGGCCGTTTCCACGTTCAAGGTTCTCGTCCAAGGAACAGATAGCGCTCTCTTAGCCATTCAAGAGCTTTTCAATCCGAAAATACTACAGAAATAGACTCGAGAATGAACACAACCACTGGTTAAGAAACAATCTTTATGGATCACTTCGACAAGAACGAACACTGGTGACTGTGGAAAAACTGCTTTTTGCGTCTACTGGTCTTATCTCCTTTTGGAGAGCTTCGGAGAGATTCACTAGCCGATTACGCAACGAAAGCACTAGTTGAGACTACTGCTGAAGATCTGAAGATGGCTCTCACCTCACCAGTCGCCACTCGCTCGATACACTGCACTTGACGACAGATTAGCATTTAGCAGGATTTAGTTGTTACGAAAGATGGCTCGGATGCAACTTAGCAACAGTCAATATAAGGTTTGACCACAAACAAATTGCAACAGAAATGATTTTTACACCATCTTTATAGCAAATCCGTGTTTTTAGCGTTTTATATTTTTTATCTGTTATTTAGTGCTGGACTCGAAGATCACATCAGATAAAGATAGGTCAACCAAAAGTGTTTCACATTCATCGCTAGTCAAGGAATCCATATTTCTGTTGCACTATCCCGTTTTTCGCATTGAGGACCGAATACAGACCCAAATGGGTGTGTTGAATCGCTAATTAAGAACTGTGCAAAAAAAAAAAAAAACTGCTCTAAGAATCATGAGTCCCTCGCACTTTTTCAATTAGGCCCATGAGTAGGCAGATACTGTGTATAGCTTGGGGTATTTGGTGGTATTTTTTCGAGTGGGTTTGCAAAACCCACTCGGGAAAAAAGAATTTGTTCCCACGCATTATGAAATATAGGTTACAAATTTGCCAAACTAACCATATAATTGTGTTATATCTTGTCTCGTCCGGACGGTGGGCCGGTCACATACAACAGGCGGTGGTTTTCTATGAAGCAAAACCTGTAGATTGGGTTAGGACTAAGAAAAGTGTAGACTAGCATACGGCCTTAACCACTCTATTGATAAATAACTCATAAAATAACATCAGGCAGAGTATTTATTTCTACAACTCACAGGGCCATACAAACAGAACTACTACAACAACTAAACGAGGAATCGGGGGGGGGGGGGGATTCCCGTAAAGTATCCTCCCCCACGGCACAAAACTGGGAGAGTTAACCTAATCTACAGACCAGTCAGGACAAGCAACAACGGCACTGAACCACTGAATAAACCGCACAAATATTCGCTAGGACTACTACTCGCAACTGGCTAACCCCTTTGCTCACCACTTTGGCCCGCTGCGGCTACTCCGGGATTCTTAATTTCCTTTCATAAGAAAAATGCAATGCAATGTAATATCTGCGATTTTTAAATATCAGCCGTAGTATGTTTCTTGCAAATATTTTCGATGTATTTATTCATTTGTGCCTGACAACTGATTTGACACACACTACAGGCAGAAGCGTCACTAGCCGAAATGTGTGTGGGGGGGGGGGGGGACGAGGCATTTACCGACTGGCTGGTAATTTTCACCGACTGTTTCTGCAGAAAAAACGACTGTTTTCAATGACAAAACATGACAGTTTTGAAAAAATCGACTGATTTTCGGAAAAATCCACTGATTTTCAGAAAAACCGACCATTTTGACGAAAAAATCGACCAGTTTCCTGAATAACCGACTGTTTTCATGAAAAAAAATCAACTGTTTTGACAAAAAATCGCGGCGCTTCGCGCCGACTCGGTTATTTTTTACCGACTGGCCGACAGCATTGGGGGGGGGGGGGGCGTACCCCCTCCCCCCCAGTCGTGACGCCCCTGACTACAGGGTAGGTTTGTGTCAAGAACCCGGATACAGAATTAGGACTAGTGTATCCAGGCTTTGATCCGGAATAATGCATCCGTTGACTCGCGCTCGGTACAACCCAATCATGCAGGCGTCTGACTTTTACATGTTTCTGTCAATATTTACAGAAACCATACATGTCCTATCAGATTAGGAGGAATGAAGCCTTATACATCGGACTATCTCGGAAATGCTACCCCTCTTAGATCCGTTCCTAGTGCCGGGACGGAACACTTCCGACAATGAGTGAAAAACAGAAGCTGCTTGACGAAGACAGTAAAATTGTAGCAACTAGGAGGAAGTATTACAGCTCGGTATCTCCAGTACAGCCGTCAGTATCGGTACGTGATTTTCAGATATACTTCAAAAAGGCAGGAAGGACATTAGTTGCGTTTTTGCTGATACCATGGTATCTGTTACCACGGTCTAAAGTCGTTTTTGCAGTTATCGTGGCATCTAATACCACGGTCAAAAGGCGTTTTTGCAGTTATCGTCGTATCTGGCCAGTTATCGTGGTATCAGATATTCAGATACTACGGTCCGACCGTGGTAAATGGTCGTGGTATCTGAAAAGTATCTCACTTTCATCAAATTTTGTCAGATTGGTGAGAAAGAAGTTTAGTTTTTGTCAATCGACCTTGTGTCCCCGGCTTGGCCCTCTATTTATTTTGATTTTATAAAGAAGTGTAAATTAAACCTTGAACCTAGTACTTGGTGATGTACCTGGATATCTGTTTTTCTTTTGGGATGACTTCGAAAAGTGTAATTTCGGCAATAGTCGTTTTTGCAGAGCACCGTGTATCAGATACCACGATAACTGCAAAAACGACTAATTGCAGATCCAGTTACCGTGGTAACAGATACCATGGTATCAGCAAAACGCAACTATTATGTCTAAAGATCACCCCACTTTCATATTTCATTTTAAGTCGTCAGCAAGCACGAATCAAATAAACCAAAAATGGAACGGTGACACTCGCGGTCCTGTCAAAGTTTCGCTGCAGACAGATGACGAGGCTACGGCTGTTGTGGACTGGAATTCCTGCCAGGTTTTCGCTTTCAGAACCATTATAACTTCCGTAAGGGAGAGTTTCAACTTTTGCGGTCGGTATACCAGGAAAAACTGACTAACATGAATTCAGCATTAGCAAGTAAATACCTAAGGTTTAGGCATAGGTGTTTCGGTTAGCTTTAGTTTTCGCATACTTTCAGCTCTTTGTTTTATTCTGACCGTGACCTTATCTCAATACATCTGGCGTCTTCGCGGGGACATGAATCGATAATCAGCCAGGAAGTATTTCACAGTCTTGCAAACGTGCAACTTACCGCTTTCATGAGCGTTAGGAACCGTGACAGGGCCTCGCTTCGCTCGGCTTCTTTTTTCAAATGTTTGCGTGTAAATAACTATAAAACATTTCTACTTAAGAAAACTCCACGATCAACGATGGCGGCCTCGTCGACTGTGACACAAAAAATAGTGCAAGAAAACAGATCTACAGGAGGCATGGTAAAAAGGGTTCCACAGCAAGGGTTCTTGTTCACAGATGTGGTGGTACCGTGTGTTTGAAGATGGACACACATATTCAACAAAAAATCCTAAAGTTAACCTACAGATATTGAGCGTGAGTCTGGATGAAACTGTATCGGACTGGCGGACTTTCAAGATACACAACCAAATCAAACACATTCCTTTTGACTGTCATTTTTCACAAGTTTTCCCACCTTTTCAAATCCCCAAAATAAATTATAGGTACAGGTTAAATGACAGTCTGCTAAAGCTATTTCTGGACTTTCAAGATAGACATCACAACCAAATAAATTCCTTCGAACTTCCATTTTGCATAAGTTTTCCCATTCCCCAAAATTCTAGGTATAGGTGAAGTGACAAGTCCGCTAGAGGTGTAGACCTCTAGAGGTCTGTCGGCAGCAAATGGATCGGAAAAACTAGCGTTTCAGGGAATTTTAGGAGACTTTCTGTACTTCTGCTGCAAATGGGCGGTTGGAGGAGAGGTATGGCTTAAATAGCTCGCACCCCCGCACGAGTTATGTAAGAGGCGATTGCTCACCATGACCTGTCAAGTTTATCAAGTTGATTGAGGGGCTTATCTTTGATAAGGAAAAATCAGAAAACGGCGAAACAAAACATTTAGTTGGTACATCGGCATGAGAGTGCAAAGAGAACAAAATGACGAAGAGCGCTCAAGATAACGGAGTCTCTAATCTAGGATATTCCACGACAGGAGAGGTAAAGGAAGAATAGCCTACTGCAGACTGAAATTTCGTATCTAAAACACTAAATTGCAGGGGCCGTGTAGGGACATATGGTCGACAGAGATGATTATTGTGAACACTACTGTACCTGCTCCTTCCAAATAATCCTAACACCGGTCAACATTTTTCGCAACTAACGCAAGAATGAATTAACCTTTCACGACGAAGACTCGTGTATACTAAGTTAGCTGAGCTGAATGCAAACATGTGTAATAAGCAAGCTGGCCATGAATGGCAAACTTCAATTTTTTGGTGTTAAAATTAGTCTAGATTGTTAAAGGACCCCTCTTGCTTATTCTGCCTTTTATAATATACTTAACTCCCATATGGAATTATAAGCTTCTAAAATCCCCACCTTTCTCCATTGTTTCGTTTCGTAACTACGAATTTTTTGCGCTTTTTCGGCCTTGCCGAGTTTTCCGGTCACACAACGAAAAGTTTGCCGGAATCTTCATTGTCCGCTGACAACTCTTTCACACATATGGAGGTGATAATCTTCTGTTTATTACTTATTTTATTTGCTTAGTTTTCCCACTTTTTAACCAAGGCACGTGCCTTGGAACGTACTGAACGTACGTTCAGTTTTCAAATCTTTTGCGACCAGCCGCCGCTTCGGAGAGCAGGAAGGCTGGATATAATCGACAAGCGCTAACAAGAGAATCGCTAGTTTCAGGTGGAAAGTAATGGTATTTTCGAAAACGTTTTTTCTGATCCAATTTATAGGGAAAAGATCATTTCTAGTAAGAGTTGTGCTTTAAAATGTGTGTTCTTTCTTCCCTCTATTTCCTCTATGTACTCCGTCTTCTGTTTTGTTTTTGTCTGTGACGGGCCTTAAATACACACATACATATATACTCAATCAATCCGACCGTAAAAGAGAGAAAACGGATACGTCAGCTGAATTTAATTGGAGCTCTAACTCGGCCCTTCTTGTCAAGGGTCCTCTTCAGGCACAAAGCCGATCAAGTTGGAAACAAGAACTTGTGGGAAAACAGAAAAACAGAAGAAATATAATTTTGTATAGCTTACTTTTGTCGAGCCTCAGCCGACTCGTCGGCACATCCAGTTCTTTTCATACGCACGAAATAAAATCCTGACGCTGATGTATCTGAAATATCTGTTCACCGGACCATTTTCTTTGGTAAGATAAGATAAGATAAGATTTATTTCCGTAAAAGCACAAAGGGCCATGGAAACAAAAAAACAACACCAACACGAAACCGTAACCTCGACCACTATTCAAAAAAAACTTTCCATGTGAATCATGGCTACCTTTAGGAATCTTCCCAAATTTCTAATATCTCTAAAACTTCTACTTTTCAAAATTTGTTTAAACCTTTCCCCCCCCCCCCCCCCAGATCATTTTCCCAAATATTTTCTTCTTCAGGTCTTTTAACTCCTGACACTCACCCATTAAATAGAAAATACATTCGTTCATTTTACCGCACATCGAAGCACTCTAACCTTACCCAAATATTTCCTTCTTAATCCTACCGGTAAACAATCTGCCCTCAGGCTAATTATCAGTTGAGTTTGGTCTAAAGGAATTCCCGCCTTAAAATAAATTTCTTCCCCCAATCAAATAAGAAATTTCTGTTCACTGGACCATTTTCTTTGTCACTGCGCGAAACCAATGACTAGTCTCACGGCCGAAAGGGACACTAGAAAAACCGAATACAAGTACTGTACAACAGAACGTTCAGTGGATTGCTACAAGTGAGGATGGCGACAGCTCAACGATACACTGTAAAAAGTCTCTCCGAATAAGGATGCAGTATTTGCTACTGGAATTAATCTGATCTCTTTTGGTATAAAATTAATCCAAATTAGGGATAATCTTATCTCAATAAAGACAAGTTTAATCCCAGTAGCAAATACTGCAAGATTTTTTTTTACAGTGTAGATACAGTCCCGTGACCATCTGCCCCGCTTCTCTCTGCGACGCCTTCCCACGGGAAACCTTTGGCCTAATACAGCGCTCCCATTCTCGTACCTAGGGTCTAGAATTTGGGGTGGAGATAACTTCTGATTTCTCTTGTTCTTTTTAGTATATTCACGTCAGAGCAAAATTCATTAGGGAGTAGCGCCAAGACCTATGCTTTCCATGCTTCGCAGATGGGCCATACTCGTGGCGCCGCTTACTATGCAAGAAAAACTTGCGGGTCTAGAAATTCCTAGTGAAGCAAAGGTGCGGTCTACATACATCGAGGAAACAGGAGAGGCAGTACCATTTTATTTGCTGTGTTCAGAATGTGAAGTTATCGGAATCAGCACTGGTGGAGGACTGAATGAGTTTCAGTAGGGACGTTCTCTGTCGCTAGTGGTGCTAGTACCGCTGCCATTCGAGTGTGTGTCACTCTTTTCAAGTCTCGGCGCTACTTCCTAGTGTTAATTTGCTCTGGTTCACGTCTCTTTCTTTCTGGAGGTTTCAGTAGGCTCTGGAGTAAAAGGAAAATACAGTTATATAATTTTGGAGATGGTCTTATTTGTTACATCACTCAGAGATAAGACTGCAAACTTTGTTCTTAACCACGCGCATCTAAGCGTGTCGGTCTTCCACTTCGTACAGATTACTTGCGTAATAGAAGATTCTTAGATAATAACGCTCTGTTCACACAATGTGACTATTTTCTTTGGAAACAGGATCACTCGTTGTCAAGCTATGGGTCGAAGAAGGGCGTCCACCCCATTTCAATGCCGGACGACCTGTCCCGCGTCACATATACATGGAGCAACATTGAAATAACAGGAAATTCGAAGGAAAGTGCCAGCCTCTTCCAGCGATGCAGAAAGAGGGAATCTAGGACCAAGGTCATCGTTAACAATGGTAGGAAATATCTTTCTACGGTTTCTGCAAATCCGAAAAATCTTAACAGCCTTAAAGCAGAACTGAAACCCAACACTACTCACTATTTTCCTTCTCGGTCACCAGCAATATCACCAGTACGCCGAATTTCAATTTTCATTTGTTTTCGTGATTTTGCTCTGAAGTAGAGCAACGTAACACTAGGGTGCTATTGGGTGTTATATTTGGTCTGCTGTGAAGCCGATTCCAATGTTATCCATAGATAGTCTTTTCACAGTCCAGTCCGGCTCCGCCGGTTTATTTTGATTCGTTAATTCCAAGGTCTGAACCGGACCAACCAACCAGACACAACGTTTGTAGGAGACGTTCGTTGAGACTACTGGCAAAGACAATAATAGTGGGAAAGACTGGTGAGTTCGCTAAAATCGGGTCTCTTAAAATCGATCGGAACGCTACCTAGCGTTTGGACTTTGTCCAATTTCGAGCGGTCGATGATTAATATAATCAAAACAAGAGGGCGTAAGTAGGCAGTGTCTGTCAACATTAATTGATTGGAAATCGTGAATTCAAAATATTTTCCCATAAAAAAGCAATTTTTTCTTTGACTACTTGTTTTTTATTCCAATTAAAGATGAAATCTGGATGGAGAGAGGATGCTCATCATAAGCGAAACGAAAAAAAAATCAACAAAACGTCCTTTGATGATGATTCTGCGGAGAGCGATGGAAGATCAACAGAGTGATTTTTTAACGAAAGAACATCCGCTAAACGGAGCTGGTTGTTGTGAGCTTACGGGAGTTTCCGGTCTTTCCCACTTTTACTGTCTTTGACTGCGGGTAATAGTTAGTGTGCTTCACGGAGAAGACACATTGCCGGACTCAAACGAATGGGGACTGCTCTACTCTACCGCTAAGCTCTTCAGTAAACATTTAAAGGTTCGATGAAGCGCTTAGCAGACGTATTCCCACGGTTCGCTAGCATGATCGAGTCGTCTAAAGTCTGGAGCTCCAGAACAAAGTGCCACAAACGGAACTCGTCTGCTATTACTCTTGGCGATTTTTGCTCATGCTGGTGAAATTTCTGGATAATGAAACTGCTCTGAGACCAACAGTACGATGGATTTTGGGGGGCCATAAATCGATACTTCCTAAACGTGTACAACGCCACAAATCTTGCCAAGGAAATGTAAATTCGTTGCGTTTCCCTTTGGTAGAAACCGTGACAAGGCCTCGCCCCGCTCGGATATTTTTTATTTTTCTTCGAGTTTACTTATTAAGTCCTATTTACTTACTTAAAGCGGACATTTACGCGTTTACATTATCTTGACATAATTTATGGCGTGTGTATACGCTTAATGCAGTATCAATTTATAGCCCCAAAACGCCGCCACAGAACAGCGCCTTCTCTATCGCTCAAGTGTCACTGGTTAGGTAACTCTTGTACACAATTCAGCAGACTGGCGAGTCTATAACTCTGGAGCGACTGGTTAAAATACAAGGCTTGCTGGTGATAGGTCTGGTTACTCCATTGTAGGTCTTCATGTCTTCTTTAAGGAAGTGGTTCAAAACTATCAGGGGGATTAGAGGCTCAATTTGCTGCGGGACCTCCTGGGAGTCGCTTCCACAGACGTACAAAGAGGTGTACTTGCCAGTCAAGAAACAAGCAAAGGCAGGCAGGGTCAGGTACACCAAGAGGCACCCCGATATTTTTATTTAAAAAAAAAAAAAAGTCACAAGTGTTACACAGATATATGATTAAATATGCTCACGACTGAGAATTAAGAAACCCGGCGTCGAACCACATCCCGATGACGTGACAAATTTCAGACTTCGCTGACGAAATCTTAATCGGACTGTGCGTGAACATAGCTTAGGGTATTTGAGGCACTCTTTAAGGGCGTGAATAAGATTAACTTTCAGTGAGTGGAGTTGTCCATCCCGGTGAATTCCTTGCTATTATGGGTGCCAGTGGCGCCGGTAAGACCACACTTCTCAACAGCCTCACCTTCAAGAGCGGTAACAAGCTGAAAGTCAGGGGAGACATCGAGCTGAATGGGAAGAAAGCCGATTCCGATACAGTCACCCGAATATCCGCCTACGTGCAGCAAGAAGACTTGTTTATTGGAACTCTGACCGTCCGCGAGCACTTGCGCTTCCAAGCTCAACTCAGGATGGAAAAAGGAATTCCGTACAAGAAAAGAATGGAACGAGTCGAAGAAGTTATTCAAGAGGTAGGTCTGCTTCAGATCAAATCGTTTATTCATTACGAATCTTACTCATGGAGTGTGCCGACTAACTGATCCCAACGTCAACATATAAATACACATCAATATGTATAAACAAAAAAGGCAAGTGTGACTGCCGTGTCAACTGCTATTTCGGTTTGCATCGAAACAACCTAGAAAAAAAGAGAAAAACACTACACTAAACGGTCAAACATATGTGCTTAAAAATAAAAATATGTGCTTCCTCTACCAAAGCTGATGGAGAGCTATCAGCGCTGGATGATAGTTTTTCCTTCATAAGAACACGAGTAGAAAAGGCGACACATAATGCACAAGAAAGCGACATTGCTGCTGGTTGCGGAACCGAACGAAACATAGGTATCCCCACTTTCGTTTGGGATCCCCAAAACTGGGGCGCCTTGGAGCGAAACTGCGCTCCATACCGTCATTACTGCCGAACCTCTTCCTATGTTGCTGATGACTTCTACTCATCCGGATGGATCACAAATGACCTGGCTACGCTTTTGATTGATGCCGTTTACACTTGCCCAGCTGACTGCTTGACTCCTGTCATTATTGCCGTAGCCGTATCATTAACCTCTTCCTCTGTTGAAGGTGTCTGTTAACGTCTACACCGTCTGAAAAGACCGGCTTCGCTATGCACTTTAATTAATGCCGTTTCTGGTGCCGGTATTTGTACCAGTACTGACCTTGGTCCGCTTCAGAGGATTTATTTATTTATTTCCCTCTTTCTTTCAGCTCGGGCTTTCGAAGTGTTCAAACACTCTCATCGGAGTCCCCGGAAGACTGAAAGGAATCTCAGGTGGTGAAATGAAACGTCTATCGTTTGCCTCAGAGGTAGGTCCCTAAAACATTTAGAGCGTGTTCCACTCTACTTACCGTAGTTACTACGCATGAGTCGCATGACGTCACGAATTCTGGCTTTTTGGCGTCTAGACTGGAACGTATTTTTGTATTTCCAGTAAAATATCGTACCACGGGCTAATCCGTCCAATCACATCACAGAGATTCGTTGTTACCACGCTTACTAGGCTCCCGAGCGTGGTAAGCAAATAGTTACTATTTCGACAAGACTGGAACGGTCAGCGTAGCAAGTTTTCACGAGGTTGAAACAAAAATACAACTAATAGTTACTATTGTTAGTTGGGTGGAACACGCTCGTAGTTTCAAAACGGCTTACAGTCTTGACGCTCCTGCTCCTTCCTTCTTGAACGTTCTTGTAGGTTTTCATCCGGCTCGTTTCGGTATTAGGCAACTCGGTAACGGATACTCAAGAAACTCTCTACGGATTCACACTAATGTCAAATATGAGATAGGATCGCAACAAACAAACCTGGTCGATGGCACTAAACATATGAGTCAGCTCTGGTTTATTCCGGATAATTCGGCCCTTCTTAGCAGAGGCGCTACTAGCCAAAAGTATTTATTTTAGGCAAGGTATTTACCTACTGGCTTGTCATTTTTACCGACAGTTTTTGCAGAAAAACGACTGTTTCGAAGAAAACCAGACCAGAGGTTCGATGGGATCCCAAAAATCTAACATTTGGTTCAAACAATTGGGTCTTGTCTTCGCCATTCAGTCTACGTCAGATTCCTTGAATATTTTTTCTGTTAAAATAAAGTTCAAAAATGGATTCAGCGTGTCTCCTTTCCACCCATACCGAATCTCTATTCGATTTAAAAAACCCTGAGATTTAACCAAATTTCCAGTTTCAGCCGAATTCATGATGAACCATTTGTCCAGCAGGAAAACTAAGTTCAGATATGCATTCAGCGGACATCCGTACTTCCTCAATGAATATCTTATTAGCTCATAAAACATATGTTTTTACCGAAAATTTGAAACCCCTCCTCTGCTTCTGAAGATAAGACTAAAGCACCCATGTACGAACTTGACATGTACTCAACCAGTGAATCTTCACTGAAGAGCATCCTCGTTTGAACATTAAATATCTACCCTTTCGACCTTCGATTACACTAGATCTCTCCGACGTCCATAGAATAAACAAATGAATCGCCGGCATCCACGCGCAGAGCTATACTAGTTTGAGAATAAAGGGGTAGGGACTGCTGTAGCCGAAAATTGGTCGACAAATTGTGTCCGGTTTTCACCGGATTCCGGGCGAACTACTTGTCCGGCAAGAAAATAACTTTCATATTCGGATTCAGCATGTATTATTACCCCTAAATCAACTATCTCAATAGCTTTTAAAAATTTTTTTTTTGCCCCTTAATCCGAAACCCCTCCCCCACCCCTAAATATAGAGCTACAGAGCCCATCTTCGAACTTGACCTGTACTTTGACCCAAGGAGTCATCGTGCCAAATTTGAGCCAAATATCTCATCCCCTTCGAGAGTTATCGTGCTAACAGACGCACGGACGGACAACTTTTGCGGTGTCATATAGGTATCCCTCCACTTACGTTTTGGGATCCCAAAACGACAGTTTTGGCGAAAAATCGGCTGATTTTCAGAATAACCGACTGTTTTTAAGAAAAACCTAGGCTACTGTTTTTATGAAAAAATCGACTGTTGTACGAAAAACCGTGGCGCTGGGACGTCCCCCTCCTCACCCACCCATGCGCGACGCCCCTGCTTCTTAGGAACGGTCCTCCTCAGGCTGTGACAATAAGACGACCTTGCTGTAAAATAAATGAAGTTTGTAGCAAGTATAAATATCTTATTTTGTTAAGGTACTTCTTAGGAACTGGTGGACGTGGAAGCTTATTATGCGGAATTTCAACATGCTTTTCTAATAACTCAGATTCCGATTCCTATAGAAGAGGATTTGTCGAATGTAATTACGCAACAGTCCAGCACAACGGCTCTACTGTAGGCCAATGACCAAAATCTGCAATATGATAACGTTCATGTCGCTCCAAACGAAAGAACTATCTTGCACTTCTGAGACATGACGGAGATAATGAACGTTACTGTCTCTATTAATCAAGAGTACACAATCAGTAGACTTTTGTTTTGCGGGTTCAAACTTTACTCTGATCGGTTCACGGGTCCACCTTCCTAAAGCACGAGTACTGTTATACCCCCCCCCCCCCCTCCGCCAGAGACGACGCATGATTCAGAGCTCAGAATCGAGTCAAGTCTGACCCTCTGCAGACTGCATGCCAGGCCCGTATCCAGGAATTTATTTCGGGAGGGGGGAGGGGAGGGGGGAGTTGCCCTCAGTTCGGACAAAAAAGACATAGATCAGAGGGAAAATTCTATAAGAAATTATTATTTTTGTATGTTTCGGGGGGGGGGGGGGGGAACTTGAATCACACTTTGACAGTGATGATCATTATATTACGCACTGGATAGGGGATGGGAAATATATCAGTATAAACAAAGAAAAAAAAATAAGGTGAGCTTTCATTAACGAGGTGAATGCGCAAGACAAATTAACAGACAAAAAAAGGACTAATCGGGCCTAAAGAAAAGGGCAGAAACGTGAAGGTCCTGGGCGACGAACCATAACTACACAAAAAGGTCAGCGGAGAAAAAGCTTGCAGTAACGCAGTGGTTCCTATAAGGTCGAGGAAGGTAAAAAATTGTTTTAAGCTTTTTTGGTACATCGCCAAAAATTCCCGAACGGTGCAGACAGATGGAGAACAAAAGCTAACACATATTCAGTTAATTGATATGTTTTTAGGGTGGGTTGGTGCAATTACGATATTGTAGCTGGTTGATATGTTTGTGACTTTAGTCCAAAACAGCGATATCAGCTCTGCCGTAAAGAGAGCGGATTCGTGGGAGAGTTCTAGTCTCCTAAAATCGGCTCGAAGGACTGAACCACCTCTCTGGCCGGATGATCTCTACCTTTCTGGTTTCAGGTTTTGACAGACCCACCGCTTATGTTTTGCGACGAGCCAACATCCGGACTGGACTCGTATATGGCACAGAACGTCGTTACTGTCCTAAAGCAAATGGCAGCCAAAGGGAAAACTATCATCTGCACAATCCACCAGCCATCGTCGGAAGTTTATGCCATGTTTGACCGGATTCTCCTCATGGCCGAAGGCCGAGTAGCATATATGGGTCCATCTAACGACGCCCTTCACTTCTTTTCAGAGTAAGTCCTTGCTTAAACATGAGACGGTTCTCGACAACGTGCTGATAACGTCTATAGGCGTCATCGTTAACTATGGGATTGCAGGATGTGAATGATAATGTTAGGCCTTGATGTATTTTTGTGGTAGTTAAGTTTCGAGTTACACAGGTCTTATGGTGCGGACACACGATCAGGTTTTCTCGTCCGAATTTTTGGCACTTGCGTGGATTGAGAAACATCACAACTTTTCCGTGCGTAACTGAATATGATACCGCCAATCCTGGCAAGAATACTCACCGCCAGGGGCGTCACGACTGGGGGGGGGGAGGGAGGGGGACGCCCTCCCCCCCCAATGCTGTCGGCCAGTCGGTAAAAAATAACTGAGTCGGCGCGAAGCGCCGCGATTTTTCGTAAAAACAGTTGATTTTTTTCATAAAAACAGTCGGTTTTTCTGAAAATTAGTTGATTTTTCGTCAAAATAGTCGTTTTTTCTGAAAACCAGTCGATCTTTTTCAAAACTGTCATTTTTTGTAGTTGAAAACAGTCTTTTTCTTCTGCAGAAAAAGTCAGTAAAAATTACCAGCCACTCGGTAAATGCCTCGTCCCCCCCAAACATTTTGGCTAGTAACGCCTCTGCTACGCGCGACAGCGCCGACCCTAATCGTATATCGGAACCATTGCTGAGCTAAGGGCTAAGGGTTCTACGTGTGTTTCCGGTTGCCTTAAGTTCATTTCTTTATGATATTTACTACCCCAGGATCGGCCTGCCATGTCCCACAAACTACAACCCTGCTGACTTCTTTGTCCACACTCTTGCTGTCGTACCAGGCAACGAGGAAGAATCCCGTGAGGATATTAAGCGAGTCTGCGACACCTTCGACGCGTCACCCCTTGGAAAGCAGATTGTAGAGGAAGCCAGACCCCAGGCTAGCTCTGACGACTATGCTGCAACAGTGAGGAAACGCAGATCACCATACAAAGCAAACTGGTTTCAGCAGATGAGAGCAGTTCTTTGGAGGTCCTTCATGTCAGTATTCAAGGAACCGGAGGTTCTTCAAGTCAAGCTCTTTCAGACTATCGTACGTATTCCATTCACCACTTTTTACCGTCTAGAGGACATTTATAATAACATAGATGTCAATGCAGACCAGAATGACGCATAAATCGTAGGAAGAGGAAATTCACATAATGAAGTTTATTCTCTCGAAACGAAGCTGCTCAGCTAACAGTCGGCAAAAGTTTGATATTGCTCCACTGATCCATACCTTCCTTTGGTTAGTTTCCTTCGAAAGGAGTACTAAAAGTATAACGTCTTTCAGTTCATCGCTTTGCTTGTTGCTGCGATCTACCAAGGCCAAGACGTCACAACAGTTGCAGGCGTCCAGAACATCAGCGGCGTGCTTTTCATTTTCTTGACCAATATGACCTTCCAGAACGTCTTTGGGGTTATTGATGTAAGTGTCTGATGAAACATTACCCCCCCCCCCCCCATGCCTTTCTCAACTATCCCGAACCCAGGCAATTTCTTTCTTTAACTGGTCCCTATTTCTTTTTGGTCGTTAAAGGACCTGTCTTACCTGTAATAATAAGGGAACCTACGTCCATAATTCAAGTTTCAAGTTCAAGTTCAAGTTTTTTTAATTATACACAAAAATACAAATTCATGACACAAGCACTGTGGAGAACACGAATTCGTACATGCAATGCTTGTTAACAATTTTACTATAAATAACAACAACGTACCCTATAAATCCAACAATAATAATATAATATAACTTAATTTATCTAACCTGTATAATATCTTAATTTAAATGACCTGCCATCTACCAAATAAATAAATAAAAAATAGAAAACTACCCTCTTGCTAAAAATAAACAAAAATGACAAACTATTTGACATAAGTAAGCGAGAATGCGTACAGCATAAACCAACCACACACGAAACAATCATTCAATTAACCAACCACACTATAATAAACACATTCTTATACAATAAATTTCATAATAAATTATAATGCAAACATAACTAGTATAATTTTTTAAAATTAAGAATCATTAGTACTTTGAGTCGGGACCTGATAAGCGATGGGCTTCCTTCCAACCATTCTGCAACATCATTTTTATATTTTTCCCACACAGATGGTATTGTATATCGTAGAGAAAATCTGGATCTTTCACACTTAATTTTTGGGAGCCGAAGGTTAGTGTTAGATCTCGTGTACATTTGACATGATGGCGCTAGAGTTATCAGGTCCATATAAGAAAAATATGATGGAAGCAGATGGCGATCTAAATTTACTTTAAAAATGAACACTTGCAGAAATAGCAAAAGTTGCACTGGAAGAATATTAAGGAGAACATACAGTGTTTCTGTCTCAGACTTTTCCGGTAATTTACTTGGGGCAGGGATATATTTTTTGAGAATTCGTAAAGCCTTGTTTTGAAGAATCTGGAGCGAAGACACATGCGACCTGAAAGTATTTAAATAAACAATAGACGCATACTCAAGGTGTGACTGAATTAAAGAATAATACAAAGATCGCATTGCTGGATAAGGGAGTAAATTCTTTAGTCTGTTCATAGCACCAACACCACGAGAAATTTTTACCCGTATGTTATTCACATGCAATTTCCATGATAAATTCTGATCAAACACTACTCCCAAATACCGAATAGATTCTACCCTAGCGAACTCAAAGATAGTACCATCACCACAAGGGACAGGAATGGACTTCAGATCTGGAAACTTGCAGCCTGTCCGACTAAACACTATGAATTTTGTTTTCTTTTTATTCAACGTAAGTTTGTTAGCAGATAACCATTTCATTAAAAGTGAAAAAGAAGAAATGAGGTTAGATTCCAGCTCACCTTGGTTAGAAGCTGATACAGAAGCTGCTGTGTCGTCTGCGAATTGAGTGTTAATTTTTGATGAATCAAAAACAGAAATTTCATTCAGATCATTAACATATATTAAAAATAGCAAAGGGCCCAAAACTGAGCCTTGTGGAATTCCAACAGCAGGCAATGTTAGCTTTTCAGACGAGGAATTACCCAGTTTAACACATTGTTGTCTTGCAGTCAAATAAGACTGAAGTAGATCAAATGCTTTCCCACGGATACCAGAATGTGTAAGTTTACAAAATAGTATTTTATGCGAAATCGTGTCGAAAGCTTTCTGTATATCCAAAAAAATTGTGGCCGGTGACTCCCCACGATCTAGAGAATCATTAATATACTGAACTATTATACACATAGGATGTTCCGTGCTGTGTTTTTTCCGAAATCCAAACTGTAATTTAGAAAAAAAATTGAATTTATCAAGAAAACTATATATTCTATTATATAACGCTTTTTCAATAACTTTTGAAAATGATGATAAAATAGATATATGTCGATAATTAGAACACAGCCGGGGATCATCCCCTTTGTGAAGGGGCACAATTTTAGACTCTTTAAAACCCGAAGGAAATACTCCAGATTGAAAAACAAGATTAACTATGTGAGAAAAAACTTCGGAAATACCAGGAAATCACTCAAGACCCGGAGACCCCAATTTCGTATGTGTATCACGCTGTCGACGATTGTCTGCGAGAAGTTTTTCCATCAGAAAAACCGGTTATGTAAATTGTTTCCAGTTTTCGCTACAAGTCAACGGGTCTCGGAAAAGCCTCAAAACAGCCAAAACCGTGAGTTATTTGTTGAAAGTACAGCATAGTTTTAAAGCATTCAAATATTTTAAAATACTGTAAGTTGAAGAGTAAACAGTGCGAGGGGTCCTTCCAGCGACACAGCCTTAACAGGTGTCTCCACTGCTTTTAGGTGGCTAGGTTGTTCGATGTGTGGTAGTATTAATGGGCGAACGGAAGGGTGCCGAACGAAGAACGGATGTGCAGCGTCATCGGGAAGAAGAGTGTTGATAATGCAGTTGGCGAGGTTCCTCAGGGTAGTCCTAGCCCATAGGGATATGTGCGTCTAGGGCGTCGGATTTGTTTTCGTTTTTGTCTATTTGCGTTCATCCTTTATGTATTTGACACGGCCATTGGCTCTTACGGCAAATACAAATCTCTCTCTTTCTTCTGTGTGCTTGAAGATAATGACCAAAGAGAAAATCGGGCGGTTGACGGCCAGACATCAAAGCCTGATAAGTCGCTACAGAATAAAACATAAATAAATAGAAATTCGGAAAAAAATGAAAATAAAAAACACACATATGAAAATCATCCGATCTGAAAACAAAGACACCATCAATGGATGTGAACCCGTCTTTTGCATCTTAAGTGATATACTTATCCTCTTTTAGGTGTTCACAAGAGAAGTTCCCATCTTTATGCGAGAGCACTTCAATGGAATGTACCGAACTGATGTTTACTTCATCAGCAAAATGCTATCCGAAGCTCTGCTTTACATTTTACTGCCATTTATCTTTGCTGCCATTCCGTACTACGCGATTGGGCTAAATCCTGACGTTGAACGATTCTTTATAGCCTGTGGTATTGTTGTTTTGGTAGCCAACGTTGCAGTGTCATACGGTAAGAAATATTCCCAATTCAGTCTACGCTGTGAGGACTGAGGCCCTTCCTAACCCGAACTGAGCTATGAATGCGCTATAAATCCTAGCCAAATCGCAATGAGCTCAGATGTAGGCTAAAGATCGCGTAGATACTCTCATTAGTTGCGTTTTTTGTCTCTGTTCTGTTCGCTGTTTTCTCTCTGTTTTATATTTTTCCCGTTTTTGTCAAAGCTCGGAACACGCTGTTTCTCATTTTCCCGTTTTTGTACGCTGTTCCGTGTTCTGTGTTCCGATGTCTGTTCTGTAAAACATGGAACTTGCTCTCCTAGCATGTTTTATCACTGTTCAGATGGAAATTGCAGAGAGATTCGCAGATAGAAAAGGAGAAGTTCAGAGTATAAAGGTGGACCCTAAAGTATGGTCATTTTGGAATTTAATTTGCAATTTAACAGATTTCCCGCCTAAGAGATACTCTCATTAGTTGCGTTTTTTTTCTCTGTTCTGTTCGCTGTTTTCTCTCTGTTTTATATTTTTCCCATTTTTGTCAAAACTCGGAACACGCTGTTTCTCATTTCCCCGTTCTTTGTACGCTGTTCCGTGTTCTGTGTTCCGATGTCTGTTTTGTAAAACATGGAACTTGCTCTCCTAGCATGTTTTATCACTGTTCAGATGGAAAATTGCAGAGAGATTCGCAGATAGAAAAGGAGAAGTTCAGAGGATAAAGGTGGACCCTAAAGTACGGTCATTTTGGAATTTAATTTGCAATTTAACAGATTTCCCGCCTAAGACATGCTCAGGAACCTAACTTTGCGTTTTCGTCAGAACAGTGACAAAACACGAAACACGGAACAGCGTAAGCAAAAATGCCTATTTTTATCCAAACCAGACAACTGTGAACACAGAACACGAAACAGAAACCAGAGACAAAAAACGCAACTATTGCGGAGTATTACCAGAAACCAACAAAATCAGTCTTCTCAATCTGTTAGTTTCCTTTACACCAGGGTAAGTTACCCTTACCAAACGTAAGTGGAGGTATACCTATGACTTCGTAAAAGTTGTCCGTCTGTTACCACGATAACTCTCTTTGATCAAATTTGGCACGAGGACTCTTTGGGTCAAAGTTCAAAGATGGGTTCTGTAGCCCTATATTTAGGGGCGGGGAAGGGGTTTGAAATTAAGGGAAAAAAATATTTTTTAAAACAAGTAGTTTCCCGGAAAATTTGTGAAAAGCAAAAGTTTAATCTGAAGTTGATTAGAGGGAGACGCGCTGAGACCGAATATGAAAATTATGTTCTCGCCTTACAATAAGTTCGGCCGGAATCCGGCCAAAACCGGAAAATTTGTTTAAAGTAAAAGTTTAATTCGTATTTGATAAGATGTTCAATTTGCGGGTAGGAAGCCATGCTAAATACGTATATGACAATCATCTTCTCACCGGACCATATATCGCTCGTAATCCGGCTAAATGTGTTAGAAGTAAAACTTTTATCTGAAGTTGATTACGAGGTTTGGTGTAGGGGTAATGAGGTGTTGAATTCGTTTTCGAGGTTGATTTTTGCCAGACAACTAGCTTGTCAGGAATCCGGCCGAAACCGGAGATTTGGCAGAAGTAAGGAAGGAAGTTTTGATCAATTTCGTTAAAGTAGATACGATGTAGGCTATACGATAAACACACATGCTGAATCCATATCTGAACTTGGTCTTCTCAGATGATTACCGTTGGCCTTAATCTGTTTCTAGATTTAATAGTAAAAATGTTTAAGAGGTTTGTTGAAGACCGAAAATCTACAAGACCCAACTGCCAGGATCATATATTATTTTTTTTTGGATCCCATCGAAACCTTTGGTCTTGTTTCTTGGAGACAGCCGATTGTTATGGCACTTTCCTTTCGGCCAAGTGCCATATAGCGATCGCAATTTCTGTCCGTCCGTCGGTCTGTCGGTCCGGGTTTTGCTAGATTCGGTCACTTCCATATAAGCTAGGACGATTAAACTTCGCAGGCAGCCCCGATACGACCATCTAGGGGAGTGGAGGGAGGGGGAATCCGGAAAAGAGGTATTTTTAACTTTTGAACGGGTGATCGAACCTTAATGAAACTTGATGGTTAGAAATACCTCGCGTATCAGACTTTCCACTTCAAATCCGGACCGGATCCGGTGACTTTAGGGGGAGCTGGACGGGGTAATCGTGAATATTGGGAAACGCTTAGAGTAGACGGATCCGGATGAAGTTCGATAGGAAGAACAAGCATGAGTCCTAGATACGTCACTAACATACCGGACCGGAGTCGGGCACTGTGAAGGAGTTGGGCCGGGGGGGGGGGGGGTCCGGATTTCTGTTAATCCCGCGAGTTCAGTACTTCCGGATGTGCTAGGATGACGAAACTTGGCAGGCGCGTCAGGGACTCTAACAGACTGACTTGAGAATAGTCGTTTCCCTGATCGGACCATGGTGGGGGAGTAGAGGTATGGAGAATCTCGAACCTAGTAACATGCATAACTTTTGGACGGGTGATTGGATTCGAATGAAACTTGGCAAGTGGAAAGAACTATCGTCTCAGATGTTCCGCGTCAAATCGTCAATTGCCGGACACCGGAAAACTCGTGAAACGCTTAGAGTCGATGGTTGGAACTTGGTGGGGAGAACACGAATCAGGCTTGGATACGTAATTGTCGGAGCCAGATCGTATCGGGGCTTTGTCGGGGGAGTTGGAGGGGATTCCTCGGAATTCGGGTAATCGTGAGTTCGGATAGTTCCAGATGTGCTAAGCACGATGAAACTTCGCAGGCATCAGTAACCCGACAGATTGACTTAAGAACCCGACACAATGCCCTAGGAAAACTCACGTTCCTGGATCCGACCATTTCTGGGGGAGTGACGGAAGAGAAATACGGAAATTGACTTCCGTAAGTTGCGAACTGATGGTCCGATTCGAGTGAAACTTTAAATGTAGAAACTGAAATGTAGAAACTTTGAACTTTAAATGAAAATTGGAATGTAGAGACAGCGTATACCCTAGATGACATATTTTAGGGTCCGAATCGGATCCGACTACGGTGGGGGTGGGGGGTACCGGAATTTTCCAAAAAATGCTCAGATTCGACTGAAACTTGATAGGCGGGAAGATACGATGCTTTAGATGATCCATTCTCGAGTCCGAACCAGATTCGGCTGCGGTTGGGGGAGTTGGAGGGAGGTACCGGAAATCTTGTGGCACGTCTAGGGATCAGAGTGGATTAATTGGGCTAACTTGGAAGTTAGAACATTCATTTGCCCCAGACGATACGAGGCGATGCCGGAAATGCTCAGACTTGAATGAATCTACATGTCCAATTTCTAGGTCCGAATCACATTTTTGGATTGCTGGTGTATTTGTGACGTTCTCATCTACTTTCTCGTACCGCCTACTCGTAACAAGTGCCATATGACCTCGTAGCTCTTGTTCTTAAAAACAATCGGTTTTCCGTTCAAATGGTTGATTTTTCTTCAAAACAGTCGGCTTCCTGTAAACATTGTCTTTTTTTCTACAAAAACAGCCGGTAAAACGACCAGCTAGTCGATAAATACCTTGCCCCCAAAACAAAACAAACAAACAAAAAACAGTTTGGCTAGTAACGCCTCTGCTCTAGACAAGAGTTTACTCTAGATTTTCTAAACGCGCCCCTCTAACAGGGGACAGTCAGTAAAGAAAGACAATGAGGTTTTTACCTTCATTCTCTAGGTTACATGATGTCCTGCATAGCGAGTTCGACACAGATGGCTCTGGCTTTGGCTGCCCCGTTCATCATCCCTTTCTTGCTCTTCGGTGGTTTCTTCCTGAACACTCTGTAAGTAGAAACTGACATTACCTAATAGCCAATCTTGCCAGACATAAGTCGATGACCAAACCTCAATGTAGCATGTCTGAGTTTGGGGGTGGAGGGGGGGGGGGGTAAGTCTGCTTTTATAAGCTTATGTCCAGCTAGCACATTCCTCTCTTTCTTTCCATGATGTAGACAGCAGAAATCCTGATAGCAAGGTGAGGAGATCCGCAATACCGTTTTGTTCAGAGTTAGTTTTAGACAGAGGTGCTGCGAGTCCGCTGTGATCGAGTCCGAGACAAGACCAAGACCGAAGTGACGCTCACGAGTCAAGACGAATCCGAGTCCGCGAAAAAAATCATTCGAGACGAGACGAGACGAGACCGAGTCCACGAAAAAGGTGTTTCGAGACCGAGTCACGCCCCGAGTCCTAACAATACATTTTGTTTTTGTCAAAAAGCCTTTACAACCTTGTTACCTCCAGTTCTTAATATGAATCCTTAGACCTTCAAGGTATTACTTGACTTAATCCTACTTGGAAAGGTTACAACAAAACCATCCCTTGGCCAATCTCTTGAATTGGTCCCCGGAGACGTCAATTTCATTTTGAATTTGCTGGTCCCAGACGTCTCTTGGACTCGGGTGACTCGGCCGGATTTCGAGACGAGACGAGTCCGAGTCTTCCTCCACAAAGGACGAGTCCGAGTCCCAGAAAAAGGTGTCACGGGACCGTCTCGAGACGAGTCCAGAGTCCGAGTCCACCACCTCTGGTTTTAGACCCCACAACTAACCCACACCGCACTCTTCTGAGCATGGTAAAAGTTTCATAGGGACGTGAGGCATATCTCCCAGTAAAACCTCCTCCTATCCCCTAGCGGTAAACAATCAACCTCTAGTCTCCTAAACCCGCAAATGTGCACTAAAGTAGGCCTAAGCTATTCTGCCTGATGACTAAGGTTTTTTTTTTCAGGTCTGTTCCAGTTTACTTTATCTGGCTGAAGTATCTTTCCTGGTTCCTTTACGCAAACGAAGCCTTGATTATAAACCAGTTTTCGGGCCTTGGACAGATTGGTTGCATTGACACAAGCTTCCCCACACTACCTCCAGGGATTATTGGGTCTACAGTTATGCCACAGATAGAAATTACCCTTCCAGGGAACTTTACCGGACAAGCCTGTCAAACACCTGAGGACATTTTTGACAGACTCGGGTTCAATCCGGTAAGTACAATCTTTGTCTTATTTGGCCTATATATACACTGTAAAAAAAATCTTGCATTTCCTACTGGGATTATCTTATCTCTAATCTTATCTCTAATTGGGATTGATCTTATCTCATTAGAGACAAAATTAATCCCAGTAGCAAATGCTGCAGTTAACTTTAATCCTTACTCGGAGAAACTTTTTAAAGTGTACGTAGCTCAAAACAACCCAGGCGCAGAATTTGCATAACACGTTTTTCGCCTACCGTTAGTAGGTACATGTTCCAACTTTAAAACTTTTTCGATGGGATCCCAAAATGGAATATTTTTCTAGCCTAGCCATGAGGCAATCGGGTCTTGCAGATTTCTGGCCAGACAACACGTAATATGACCCTAATAAACTCCATAAACGAGACTATCCGTCCCAGTGAGAAACAAGACCAAAGTTTTCGATAGGATCCCAAAAATCTAACATTTGATTCAAACAATTGGGTCATGTCTTCGCCATTCGCACTCTTCGTCCAATACCTTCAATATTTTTACTGCTAAAATAAAGTTCACAAATTGATTCAGCATGTCTCCTTGTCCCGATACCGAATCTCTAATCGATTTCAGAAACAACTTTGAGCTTCGACCAAATTTTCAGTTTCAGCCGAATTCGTGATGAACCATTTCAGCAAGAAAACTAAGTTCAGATATGGATTCAGCGGACCTCCTTACCCACACCCACACAATCATTATATATCAACCCCTTCGACCTTCGATTACACTAGATCTCTCCGACGTCCATAGAATAAACAAATTAATGTCGTCGCGCAGAGTTATAGTGGTTTGAGAATAAAGGGGTAGGGACTACTATAGCCGAAAATTGTTCGACAAATTTTTTGTCCGATTTTCGCCGAATTCCGGGTGAACTACTAGTCCGGCAATAAAATAACTTTCATATTCGGATTCAGCATGTCTCCTTACCCCTAAATCAACTATCCGAATAGCTTTAAAAAAACATTTGTTGCCCCTTAATTTGAAACCCCTCCCCCACCCCTAAATATAGAGCTACAGAGCCCATCTTCGAACTTGACCTGTACTTTGACCCAAAGAGTCATCATGCCAAATTTGTAAAAATATCTCAATCCCTTCGAGTTATCGTGCTAACAGACGGACAACTTTTGCGATGTCATAGGTATCCCTCCACTTACGTTTTGGGATCCCAAAAACGATGTTTTACGATTCGCAATATTTTTTTCCCGTATGCTAACCTTTCAGCCATTTTTTAGCACATAACTTCTAATGTGAACTGGTAAGCCCTTCCCCCATATTTTGTTCACCAGCTTGTCATATTTGATCTCTTCAATAAAAGAATTTATCCTTTAAATAACTAAATCAACCTATCCGACTAATAAACCTTTTACGGAACGAAAAGTCAACCCACGAAGCTAATAAACCTAGCAGTTTAACCACGAAATCTGCTTCAAGCAAGAGTAAAAGTCTGAGAGAGGCGAACCACGAGCTTCCATGTCTCCAGAAATCGGTCTACTTACTAGATCAGGCGCAATTTGCCATATTCCAGTTCAGCGGTTCCAAGCGGACTAGTTTCTGTTAATCCCCCTATGCCTCACCCTCAGCACTGATTGACAGACATAGCAAAATAGATCAACAGGTTGATAGTAGACAAAATCTGCTTCCCAGGTAATGGAGGTTTTGCATATGCCTCTGCATTCTGTAGTAGCAACTGAAAGTTACCCACTACCTTATGGATCTGGCTTTTCACTATGTCTACACAAGTGATGATTATGAGGGGACTAACAGAAACTAGTCCACCTAGAGTGGTGAACTGGAACAAGGCGAATTGCGCTCCTGATCTTCATGCTAATTCACCCGCAGCAGCTCTTTATAGCTAAATTCCGTAAACGTACAAAGAATGGAGGTGGTGATTTCCGGCGATCCACCAAGAAAACAAAGAACAGATATGGATTCTGCATGTATTCTTACCCTGACCCCAACATCGAACTTCTAGTCAACATCAGAATAAACCTTTACTTCTAAAAAATGTGCGGTCTTGAGTTCCGGGAGTACTACTTCTACGACGAGAAAATAAAGTCGGAGACGGTTTCAGCATGCCTCTCTTACCCCTGATTCCACTATTGCGTTGGCTTGAAATAAATTTATTTATTTTCGCTCCTCAATTTGAACCCCCCTCCCCAGGGCTATTTGGCCCATCTATGAACTTGATCAGTAGGTTACTTTCACCAAAATAATCCTCAGGTCAATTTTGAACCTAATAGGCTATTTCAGTCCCCTTCGAGTGTATTAGTTGACGGACAGAAAATTTCTATAAAAAAATTAATAAATATATGTCACTAACGTTTATGGATTCCAAAGGAGCAACAAAAAAATCATCTTTACTAGGTCATAATAACCTTTTTTTTCTAGGATAATCTTGGATTCGACATTGGAATGCTCTTCGTTCTTATTGTTGGTTTCCGTTTAATTGCCTTCTTAGCCCTTCTTGGAAAAACATACAGGAAGGGATAAAATCAACTTCTAGTCATAGGCTACTGCCAAGGTTGTTTCATTATGTTATGTTAGGAAGAGTTTGTTTTATACTGAGTTACCACGTTCAAATAAATTGCTAGTCACAAAGCAGAGACGTATTGAAGCCAGTAAGTCAAAGAAAAACAAAAAAGAACTGAAAAATACTTGTCTGAACTGCACAATTATGGCAGGCAAAAAATACAGATCACTTGACCTCTGCAGTCTTAATATCAAAACCTAAAATTATAAACTACTCAGCCAGTAATGTAACTAACTAAAATCAACGTGATAGTGCTTGCTGATCCTGGAGTTTAGTGGATAATGCTGAAAGCGAATTTTGCAAATACTAGGCCAGAGGTGATATTGTTCTTCTTATTCAAAACGCGCAGCCCTCATTTCACTGGTCGACAGAGCCATCAAAATTTCCGACGAAACCCTCCTAGATGCCGAACTGAGCCAAATCCGAGATGTACTTTACAGCAACAAGTACCCCATCCAACTAGTCGAAAAAATCAATAAAGAAAACCTGAAGACCCATCTGGTCTCCAAAAGCAACACTGGCGCTCCTAATAGTGATAACCAGAAGAAAAGAATGCCAGTGTCTACCTCCCGTAAAGGAGTCACAGGAAAACTGTCCAGGAACTTAAAAAAGTACAACATCGAAACATTTCACCGGACTTAAAACACTTTATTGTCCTACCAGCAAAGATCAAGTCCCAAACTAGAACCAACAAGGTATTTATTGATACCCTGAGACTGCGAGAAGCGCTATGTCGGCAGGACAGAGAGGACATTCGAAAAGAGGCTCACAGAACACCAACAGAAGATCGACCACGTCCTTTCCAATGGACAACGTCCATACATTTTCAAATTCGCACTAGCAGAACATGTTTTTGAAAACTGATCCTGAGTGTTTTTGAAAAAGTCCAGATTCTTGCAACATGCACCGGACTTCCATCAAACTATAAGGGAAGCCGTTGAAATTATGAAAAACCGTTCAGGGATCAACAGAAACACAGGCGAATACTCACTGCCAGAAACATGGAATGGCATCAGCAGCGAAAGGAAATTCAGACCCCAAGATCTTCCAAATCTAACCCAAGATCAACACAAATGCAGAAAAATCTCTACTCAATCCACGACCCAATCCAGCAGCAAAAACAGCAGCCTTGTCCAAAATGAATCACAGCAACATTTTTAACTCCAAGCAACTCTCACAAAGGAATCCACAAAGTCAAATATTTAATGCTAAGCTAGAATCTTTTGTTTGTTTTCCCACAAGTTCGTTTTTCCAACTTGAGCGGTTTCGAGCCTGAAGAGGATCCTTGCCAGGAGGGGCCAAAATATAGCTCTAATAAAATTCAGCTGACCTATGGGTTTTGCACAATCAAACCTGATTCACAGTCAGCCCTGGGCTGCTGGAATATTTATGCTAAATTTCTGGATTCAGCTTGAACTACTTGTCCAGCGCGAAAATAATTTTCATATTCAGATTCAGCATATGATCTTACCCTTGAATCGAATATCTAATCAAATTCAGATACAACTTTTACTTTTTCCAAAATTTCCGATTTTGCCGGATTACAGGTGAAATACTTGTCCGTCCAGAAAATAATTTTCATATTCCAATTCAGCATGTTTCCTTACCCCTAAATTAGCTTTTAAAAATATATTTTTGTCCCCACCCTTAATTTAAATATACGGCTACAACAGAGCACATCTTCAAACTTAACCTGTACTTTGCTTTGACCAAAAGAGTCATTATTCCAAATTTGAACAAAATATCTCAAACCCTTCGAGAGTTATTGGGCTGACAGCTTTTGTGATGTCATTGGATGCAATCAATTGGATGCCATGGTCATAGGCAGCCCTCCACTTACATTTTGGGATCCAAAAAAAAATGTGTTGTCAAACAAAACACACACACCTAGTATTTGGATGTAAGGTCACATAATATTGATAGATCTGGCAATCTGCCTTGACTTATCATGGACACATGATTAAAGTTTGGTAATACAAAAGTATCAAAGCTATATCGAAGATAGCAGTCTTCTTCAGGAATTAGGTGGCCTCTGTCCTTTTATAGGATTCCGGTCACCGCTTTCTTGGGATTCTATTCACGTCAATATTTTATCATTTAAATGCACATTTCGCTTGGTTTGAAAGGCTTGCTTGTTCGTCCGTGCTGGTTGGCTTCATCTTGGGTAGAGGTAACATTACTGTGAAGATTTTATCTTGATCGTTTGTCATCGGCATCATCACAATAACAAGAAAGATGGCTGGATAAATAAGATACAAAATAATAGAAAATGCCAAGTCCGGGAGCAAATTCAACAGAAGCTCTAGCTCGTAGAACTAGAAGAACTACAAGAAAGTCAAACTCAGTTCCGGCGCGGCCTTCCAGAAATTCAGTACGGTCACTAAGGCTTCCTAATCCGGCTGCAGTTGGTAAGTTCAGCCACTTTGTGAGTTAAGCTCATAGACTAGGTCAAGTACAGTGGAGGTATGCTTATGTGAATGTTTGTTGACAGGGACTTTGCCATTTTCATGTACTTAATGTGTCTAAAGCTAACTGCAGGAGGGGAATCCAACCTCAGACAAGATTTCAAATTGCCAGAAAAGTCTTCTCTTCAGAATAATTTATCTGGCTCAAAAAGGAACCAACAGATATGACAAACATAGTAGACTGAGTTAATTTAATGGTCTACACATTGGATAAATACATGTTGCTTCAGTATTTCTAGTTAAACATATTTTTATGGCCATTTTAAGTGCCATATTATACTGATAACTTTTCTGTCAATCGGTTGGTTAGTCCGGTGATTGCGAGGTAGGGTACTTCCAGATGTGCTAGGACGGTGAAACTTGGCAGGTATGTTAGGGACCCAACCAAATTAACTTGAAAATAGTCATTTCCCTGATCCGACCCCCATGGGGGGAGTGGAGGGAGGGGGAATTCAGAATATTTGCGTATTTATAACTTTTGAATGGGGCATCGGATCTTAATGAAACTTGATATTTGGAAGGACCTCGGTTCTCAGATGTCACACTTCAAGTCCGGAACGGATCTGATGACTTTGGGGGGAGTTGGAGGGGGGGAATGGAATTGTGTGACATGTCTGGAGTGGACGGGTCGGGATGAAACTTGGTGGGAAGAACAGGTACAAGTCCTAGATAGTTGACAAGATCGGACGACATCCGAGCATTGTGGGGGAAGTTGGAGGGAGCGTACCAGAATTCTGGTGATCCCGACTTCAGATGCTTACACATGTGGTAGGACGATGAAACTTGGCAGACATATTAGGGACCCGACCAAACTAACTTGGAAATAGTCACTTCCCCGATCCGACCACCCTGGGGGAGTGGAGGGAGGGGGAATCTGGAATAATGGTGTATTTATAACTTTTGAACGGGGAATCTGATCTTAATGAAACTTGATATTTGGAAAGACCTCATGTCTCAGATGTCCTATTTCAAGTGCGGACATGATCCGATCAATGTGGGGGAATTGTGGGGGGGGTGTGGAAATTTTGTGACACACTTAGAATATAGCGATTGCGATAAGACTTGGTGGGAAGAACTAGTGTAAGCCCTAGATACGTCAGTGATAGAACGGACCAGACTCGGTCAATCTGTGGGAGTTGGAAGAGGGTCCAGAATTGCGGTGATCGGAATTTAAGGTAGGCTAATTCCGGATGTGCTAGGACGATGAAACTTGGCTTGAACACAAGAGACTTGACAAGATTGTATTAGAAATTGTCACTTCCCAGATCCGACCATCCCTTAAAGTACTCACCTTAACCGCAAAGTACAAAAAATACTTTTAAACAAAACCTGTATTTTCATGATCCCATGAGCCCATGATAATTTTTGCCTCAAGCAAAAATGACCAAGTGGAAAAAAAAATTAAAAAATTTACCAAATGCTACATTCTCGCGATTTCCAAGGGTCCATCATCATTCTTATTTACCAAGTCTTGCAAGTGCCATATGAGCTTCCAGCTCTTGTTCTTTTCCGACAAGATTATCTCCTTCTAACCTTAGCTCGAATTCCTTGCCGTGACTTACAAAATGATGAAAAAGGCAGAGTTATCAAAGTCAGTAGCCAGAAAATCCCTTTTCAAAGCATATTAAAAAAAAAGAAAAGGCACAGAATTTGAATACTTTTGGACACACAACTGTTGCAAAAAGTCATATTTTGCCTTTTGACTGTCATGACAGCACATATGTTTCATTTAACACTTTTACGGCAACATTCGAGGTTGTGTCAGGTACAGCTCCTGTCTACCTACCTGGTCAGGTACCCCTCCTGTAAACCTCCTCATTCTAACCCCTCCCACATGACACATGACTGTCGCAGAAAGTCATATTTTGCCTTTTGACTGTCAGGACAGCATGTACATTTCATTTTAACATTTTCGCGGCAACATTCGAAGTAGTGTAAAAACGAGGTCAGCCAGGTACCCCTTCTGTACCAGTTACCCAAAGTAGGTAATTAAAGTCATCTGTCCTGGAAAAACCTGAAATCTGGATAGGTATTTTGAATCTTCATTTTATCATTTAGCCCAAAACTGCACTGTTCACATTAAAGTAACTGTTCCCATAGCCTATATACACCTCTACTGTATTATATTAGAGTCATGCTCATTTGAGGGTAATCTAACAGTGAACTGTCACAAAAAACAACACTAAAACCATACCAGGCAACTTTTACTCCAAAATACTTGTCAAAATCACAAAAATGTTTAATTCAGATCCTAAGTAGCAACACTAATAGCCTTTTTTCAACACAACCTTTGTGCATTTGGTGACTGTTATCTTCTGGTTTTCTTTCTAAGTTCCCAGCATTCACAAAGCATTCAACAGATGCACAACAGATCTATATTCAACAGCTTTTTGTATCTATAGATAATGTGGGTGTAGAAACTCTTACCAGATATTTCGTTTGACTAATATGGGTAGTGCATTCAAACTGTTAGATGACTTTCCAAATTTCTTCACCCTCCTGCTGGACAGCATTCAAACCAGTGAATGAAGAAAGAGTTTACAGGAGGGGTACCTGACCTCGTTTTTACACAACCTCGAATGTAGCCATGAAAGTGTTAAAATGAAATGTGTATGCTGTTCTGACAGCAAAAAGGCAAAATCTGATCTTTTCAACAGTCATGTGTCCAAAATATTCAAATTCTGTGCCTTTTCCTTGTTTAGAAGCTGCTATAAAAAGGGATTTCTGGTGTTTAGCTTTGGTAGTTCCAGTCAACCACAAACCCCTGATTTTTGGATACCCTATGCTGAAGGCTGGATACCTGTTGTCAATCTAACCCTGACCTATCCCACTACAAATGAATTCTGATTGGTTGATTTCTGAGCTTCAGTCATATCATCAATATTTTACTGGGTCAGAGTATCCAGCATTTGGCATGAGCATAGGGTATGCTAAACGCTAGATATACACAGCGTTTGGCATAGGGCATCCAAAAATCAGGTTTTTGTGGTAAACTGGGTAGCTCTACCTTTTTCATCACTTTGTAGATTACAGCTTACGAGTTCAGGTAACGATGAGAAGGAGTGTTGGAAAACAAAACTATCTTAAACTAGAAATACTGAAGCAAAATTTATTTCTTCAGTATGTAAACCATTTTGTTAGCTTCAATCTGGTATATTTTTCATAATTTTTGGTTCCTTTTTAAGCCAGATAAATTTTTCTGAAGGAAAGACTTCTCTGGAACTTTGAAATCTTGTCTGAGGTTGGGTACCTTTCCTGTACTGATAAGTTAGGAAATTTTTTTAAGAGTATAATTATTATAATAGCTTAGCGCAATAGAAAGGAAGTCCCCAAGAAAAGACAAAAATTCATCCCTGTCAAATTCTTTGGCTTTGCTCTGTAAAACCAGCTAGCCTATTCAATTTTACACTTCATGCTGTACCTCCATTGTTTTTCCTGAAAACACAAAATCACTGGATAATACTACCTACCAAACTTATTTTAAGACAGTCATATGGGTAGGAACCAAAAATGTTGCAAAATCATTGTTTTCCACTTAATTGATTACCATTGATTGAGTCCTAATTCAGAAATTAGTCGAAACCAGATATGCCTGCAATTTTAGGCAGGATTAGCTTTCAAGTAACCTTCAGAACCTGTAAGATGATCTGATTCCTGTTTGATTCCAAGTGCTTCAAGTGCTAATTCTGGGGTTGCATGCGATTCCAGTTACTGGTACATTTATCTAGTCTAGCCTAGAAAGTCAGGGAGTTTCTCTAAATATGGTAGTAAATTTTTATCACAAACTCAAATGCCATCTATATTTACGAAGAGCTTCTGGTGACAAGAGTGCTACCCTATGAGTGCTTTGTGCCAAAGCCATGTACATGTTACTCTGGCCTTTCTTATCATCCATAGAAATTGCTGTTATTTATTATATTATTATTTTTTTCAAAAGTTCATTTTCAAGTTTGAGCGGCTTCAGCCTGAAGAGGACCCTTGCTAAGAAGGGCCAAAATATAGCTCTAATAAAATTCAGCTGGTATATCCATTTCGCACTGTCAAAAGTTATTTTCCTAAAGAAAAAAACAGCGCTTTTTATTTCGCATTAGAAGAGCCACTTATTTATACTATTTCTGATACTATTCTTTCAAAATGTGGATATCTCTGTAACCTCTCAGCTTCCTTCTGTTGCTATTGGTTCTTTTTGGGATCCTAAAACGTTAATTATGAGATACTTCTGACTTTCTGTCTGTCTGTGCATCCGTAAGCAGTTAACTCACAAAGGGGTTGAGATATTTTGTTCAAACTTTGTATGGGAATCCTTTGGGTCGAGTACAGGTCGAGTTTCTGGATGGGCCCCATAACATTATATTTAGGGGTTTCAAACGACTAAAATCTGTATCAAATTCTTGCTCAGTTTGGTTACAGCTGGTTGATTTCAAATAAGAGGAGAATAGTCGCCTAAAGCACTCAGAAGGTTAGATAGGGCTTTTTGCCCATCATATATTCATAACTGTTCAGGAATCTACCAGATCCTAAAAAAAAAATCGGAGAAGCTGCTTCTCAAACTGTACTGAAAATTTCTTATAAGCCTCCAAAAATCCTTTCCTAATTGTAAATTAGTTTCAAATTTCGGTGTTCAAGACAGCATCACTAAACTTCTTCAGACATGTTCAAATCTGCTCACCCTCCACCAACATTTGTCCTGCCAGCCTACAGCATTCTTAGCCAGTCTCCTTTAATCCAGAAAACCCTCAATCTTTGGTATCTCTAATTTTGGTTAGTGTTTTTAAAATTTTTAAAATAACATATGTTTAAATAGTTTGTTCATGTAGTGTTGTCATTTTGCCTTTTAGCCTACTCTCTTTATTTTACATTATTCCACTGTACCCAGTAAGCGGGTCATAGTTAAAAATAAAATTTTTTGGTTAGTGTGTTTAAAATTTTTAAAACATCATACGTTTAAATAGTTTGTTCGTTTTAGTGTTGTCATTTTGCCTTTTAGCCTACTTTCTTTATTTCTTTCTTTATTCCATTATTCCACTGTACCCAATAAGCGGGTCATAGTTAAAAATAAAATGAACATTGTGCTATGCATTTGTTTCTCCCATGTGAAAAAATCAGATAAGCAGATAAAAAATCTTACCAACACACCTATGGGACAGGTTAGGAAAAGCATAATGTGAAATAACCATCAGCCTTTCTAGTTTATTCAAACAATGTTTACAACAAACAAACCTGTAATCAATGTTACAGGTTTGTTTCCTTCCCCGAAGTTGGACCAGAGGATTGACAGCCTGACGAGGACCCTTGCCAAAAAGGGCCGAAATATCGCTGATGAAGAATCGTAGCTGACGTACCCGTTGTAAACATTGTTTGAATAAATGTTACAAAGTCAGCTTGGGCTAAAAGAATACTTGCCTTTCTAGTTACCATTGATCTTGTTCTTGAGCTGGAAAAGGTTTAATAATTTTTTTATTTGGTTTGATGATCCGGGATTTTGATGGAACTGATATCTTTCGTGGAAAATAAACTTAACTGTCATCAGAGGTGTCAGTTTACTTCTTGGGGTCAGTAACTAGTCTGGTTCCCTGCTATCATACCAGGAAATTTGGGAGCTGGTTGAACCATCCAGTTACTATCTCATTTTCATCACTCAGTTTTCTTGACCTTATTTGTGCTTCAGGAAATGAAGAGCTGGAAATCGAAAATCACCCAATCGTGGGTGGAAATCCTGCAGCTATAAATATGGTCCTTGGTCAGAACAGCCTACAACATTCTGCCATAGCTGCTCCTGGTGCCATTGGGCTTCCTAACTTTCCTGGCATGATTCAAGGAGGATCTGCCAGTAGTTCAGGCCATCAGCCGCCATATGACTTGAGACGGAAAATGCCACAGTGTGAAACCTCCTGCCAGCAACAGGTAACGATTTTTACATCTTACCTTTCATACTAGTCTTCTTTGTCTCGCTCTAAGTTTCTTTAAAGTTCAAAATGATATTTGATGGGAAATTGGAAAAATGTTTTATTTTGTTGTTGCATCAGTGCATTCAGTGACAAGATGTACCGTTTAGTAAAAGTACTCCTTATTTGGGTGGTGAAATGATTTTTTGTCTGTCTTTACGATATGATATTTTGTAAGTAATAAACTGAAAGACAAAAATGCTCCTCAGCCGGGATTTGAACCCAGGACCCTCTGCTTACAAGGCAGGCGCTCTACCATTTGAACTACAGAGGGACTTGTGAAAAAAGTTCGCAAACCACTACAATAGTCGGGTAGGAGCCGGCCATAGGAACAGTGATCCCGCCCGAAGGCAAATTCATCTAGCCAGTTCACGTTCCCGTGTCACGGAAATTCATAATAATACATAGATGGCACTTTACACAAGGGACTTGTACCGTGACCGATAAACCAGAATCAGTTTTTTCGAATGTAATTTAAAAGTCTACGACTCCATTGTTGGAGCCACGTAGACATACTAGGAACCACAAGACGGGGTCTCACGGTGAAAACCAAATATAATTTTAGTGGGTAAGAATTATATTAATTATGTGCGAAAAAACTGATTCTGGTTTATTGGTCACGGTACAAGTCCCTTGTGTAAAGTGCCATCTATGTATTATTGTGATATGATATGATATTTATTGCAAAAAGGCAACTGGCCATAGCAACTACCACAAAAACAAAATCACATACAAGAAAAAACAAAACAATAAAAAAGTGAAAATCCATCAATTTCATCCATGGAGTAAGGATCGGTCTACCTGATTCTCGTTTTTTCGTCAAAATGAAACAAATAGTCGAGAAATCGGTATAGACAGTAGGCTAAATAATAAATATATACAACTAAGTTCCCTTATTTTATGTCTGTTTTTCTATCTTGGATCTCATCTTTCTATCTCATTTATCTCAGACGGTAGTTTGCAGGCTTATACTAAGATTGTTGCAGGCTTCTGGGTGTTCTAGTACTTCAGATGCAGATATGGCTGGATCTTCCTCCCCCCCACCCCGCAGCTATGACAGTTGGTTACCAGCAAGGAAGAGAAGAAGAGCAGCCCTTACAGCAAATCCAGCAGGTAAGGTCACATATGCTAGGTCAAAGTACCCTTTTACAGAAAGCTTAGGTAAAGAACCTAGAGGATGTGTCACGATCTTCTAACTTTTCTTGTGTATAACCTACAGCACATTTTTTATTGTCATTCGACGCGCCGAAACCTCGTCTATCCATGTGTCTTTTATTTGTGTGTTGAATGTCTCACAAATCACAGATGTGTCGTGATTTCAGTATCGTGCACCCGCACGCAAAGGTACTTGCTTTTCGTTCATCACACGGTAAGGTATTTGCTAGCGATCATTACACGGCAAGGTTTCGTGTACTTGCTTTCCGTGAGGCAGGAGAGGGCTGTAGGCAATGAAGGCTATTTTTCAGTAGCAAAAGCAAAACAATTTACTGTTTTACAATAGCTGCCGTGGATTTGTTTCACCAGTTTCATTCCATTTCTCGACGACAAAAAACAAATCGATGTCATTGTTGTCGTCCAAATAGTCAAAATCGTAGTGACACTTCAACACGGCCCCACCGTGGCCGTGGCGACCTCTTTCGTCGAAATCACGAGCGAAGCTCACTTTAAAATGGGGATCAGTGGAATGCCCCACCCATTCTATATAGGCTACCGGTAGCGACGAGGTAGGTTATTTAAAATATTTACCGACCGCAGCGAGGTTGATATTGTGTAATCAACCTCCGGAGACTGATATGATTTCATCCACCTCTATGTGTGAAGTCATATCAGCGTCCTGAGGGGTTGAGACGATTTGTGCATGGTTAATTAGTAATGGTTCTGTTCGAAAAGTTATAACAGTTAACACACTCCATCTCGGTTGATATCGGAAGAGCATCCTCGATGGCCATAAAAGAAGAATACTACGCCTTTAGATCTGATAGGTTATTTTTAGTGCCCGTCTCGGTGTTATTTTCCGATGCCAACTTCGATGTCGGAAGCTAACCTTTAACAGCTCACCTGCTGGAAGTTGATATGACTTCATATCAACCGCCTTCCGATAACGTCTGACTATTGAAAACAAAATATTCGAGCATAGGTAGGTCGAGGATGGTCGTGAAAATTTTTGTCGGGAGCAGCGAGTTTTTATTTTTAATCGACCGTCAAGATCTGTTCCCAAATCACTTCCTGTCAACCTCTAGAGGGTGATATGACTACATATCAACCTCTATGTGAAGTCATTTCACCCTCCAGAGAGGTTGATACGAAGTCATATCGGCCTCCTGAGTGGTCAAGACGAAGCCACATCAACCTCCAGAGTGTCTGAACTAACCATACCTCGAGAAGATCACTAGGCATCCACGAACATCCATCACCACATCGGGAAGCGGTCTTATTTTACGCGCATGATAGCCTACCCCTTAATTTCCGAGCACACGACTTCACTGTAAAAAGTTTCTCCGAATAAGGATGCAGTATTTGCTACTGGGATTAATCTTATCTCTATTGGGATAAAATTAATCAGAATAAGGGATAATCTTATCTCAGTGAAGACAAGATTAATCCCAGTAGCAAATGCTGCAGGTTTTTTTTTGTACAGTGTTATCTTAGAGATACTTAAGAGATGCGGTATGTAATTTTGACCTGTCTTTTGATTATTGATGTAGTTTATTTATGAAATTTCAATGTTATCAGCTAAGTAATATTGACCTGTCGAGTTGATTGATAGTGCTTGAAGTGTCTTTATTTGTATTGACATATCCAAAGTTATTTTTATGTATTTAAAGATATTACGGATTAAATCTTCATTTATTTATTTATCTTCTTTAAAATTGTTCATCTGCACAAAATGCAACTGGTGATCTCACGATAAGAAATGGGTCGTCGAGCACACCAAAAGGAAAGGTACGTTTTTTCGTTCAGGCACATCGTGAGTTCGCGATAAGTCGATTACTTACCAAGCATTTACCTATTTAACTAGAGTGGTAAGCTGTTTTGTTTATTTTACGCTCATGTTTTGCGTCTGTGATGCTCCCAATCTAATTTAAATAAGCACAGTTTTACAGGGTTGATGCTTAAAGTCTTTGATTCATTCGGGCCGAGAAGGTGGGAGACACCATCATTTTTCGATGGGTCAGACTTTTATGAACACACTTGTTACCTTTGTTTTCCCCCGAATCCTCACGGTAGCCAACGTTATCCACGAATTACTTGAACACAATTCACTCCTGAACCCCGATCCGCCATTGCTAATTAACTATACATTGATCTCCTGCCACTGGTCAAAAGATTACTAGAACCTTCGAGAAGATCGACTGGCGTGTAAGAGAATTAAAGCAACTAAGTATACCACCATGTGGACGTTTAGATATGTCGGAAGAAGAAATCATCGGCCAGTTTGACATTTTTGGATCTCGGAAGGAGAATATTATTTAGCTCAATTGCAGAATCTTCAAGAAATCACTATAACGGATTTAAAATAATTTAAGGCGTTTGTTTATTTTGATCTAGTTTACATCCTTAATTCTTTTGACTTACGGGAATTAACAAGAAAAAAACAGAAAACAAAATACTTAAAGAAATCAATAATGCAAATAATTAGTTTAATTTTTCAACACATTTTCCATATGCCTGCTACAATAAAAACATTTTGTTAGATCCAATAGTCAAACTATGATTCCATCTTCCCTATGACGGGCGCTTCCGACCCGCACCGCTAGATGACCCAGCGGTCGGATCGAGTCGTGGATTCATCTTGGGTCTTTGGTTGGGGGGGGGGGTCTAGACGTTGCAACTGCTAGAATGCTTATGATATAACTCCTCTAAGGTAGGAGAAAACTTACTTACCCCTCCTCTCAAATTATTTCTCGAGCCACACTACAGTTATCGTCAATTTTCAAGACACGGTGGTTAGTTTTACGAAAATCTACGGAAGTCGGAATCGAAGTGACGATTACAACGAGTTGCCTGTACATTTACTCGATTTTTAAATCCCTAGTACGGCCGAAACGGCAAAAAAAATAAAATAATGGAAAACACGTTACAAGTGTAGCCTCTGATCGATAAGGCACTGTACGAAAAGCGTTATCGATACTAAATTTGCACGATTCTATGTCAATTACCTTAAATGTATCTGACTCTTGTACCTTTGTCATCAAAGATTTTGAATAAGAGAGTCGGTATTCTTTGTGTAGTATAGTCAAATCGCCAAGATGAAAAGTTTTCTTTATCCCTGTGGTTTGAAGCTAGTTTGTTGGGAAACCTCTTGACAGTATGTGTGCAAAATATTGTCGCTGGCTGAAGGGCCTAGGTTTTAAAATTTCAGTCGGAAGAACGATTTATCAGCACCTTGAAAGGAGAAACAAGCACTAGTTGTGTTTTTGCAGATACCATGGTATCTGTTACAACTCATGTTGCGATGTTTTTAAAGAGTGTATTAGTTAAATAAAGATAAGTATTGTGTGATGCAAAGTGTATTGTAACCATCTTGTATTTTGTACGGCCAGTTGGCTATTAATTATATTCATATTTATTCATATTCATATAGCTTTGAAACGGCCATCCCCTAAGACAGGCCAGTGCTTTCTGGGGTGGCCCTTATGTAGTATGTAGTATTGTCCGTTTAATAAACTCTCTCTCTCACGGTAACTGGATCTGCAGTTACTCTTTTTTGCAGCTACCGTGGCATCACATACTACGATTGCTCTGCAAAAACGGCAAATGCCGAAATTGCGCTTTTCGAAGTCATCCCAAAGTAAAAACTGATATCCAGTCACATCACTAACTTCCAAACTTCTTTCACACCAATTTGACAAAATCCTATATAGGCTCTATCACAAAAAATCAACGAAAATGGTGTTTGTAAAGGCCAACGAATATACGGAAATAAATCTGGGAATGAATATCCGATCACTTTGATCAATTCTGTCATCGAAAAGCGTATACAATAACTGTCAAAAACTTACACACAAAATGCAGACGAAGATAAGAAATCAGCTTATCTAAGTCTGCCTTACATTAAAGGAATTTCAGACAGTATTGCGAAAAATCAGAAGAAAACCAATGTTTGCACACCAGCATGTTTGCTACAAACCGGGAAAAACTGTCAAGTCAAAGTAGTATCAAGTGCAGACGGAGATAAGAAATCAGCTTATCCAAGTCTGCCTTACATAAAAGGAATTTCAGACAATTTTGTAAAAAATCTGAAGAAAAACAATGTTTGCGCGTACTACAAACCGGGAAAAGTGAAGTCAAAGTTGTATCAAGGGAAAGATCCTATCCCTAAAGCTCAGACCTCTGGTGTGTACAGGATTCCTTGTTCTTGCGGTTTGTGGTACATAGGAAGAACTGAACAACGGTTAAAAGACTGAATAGCTCAGTACCGCACATCAATAGACCATTCCCTAAAAAAGAGAACAAGACCAGACATTTTTGACTCGGCCATCGCTGAACACATTTATGACCAACCACACCATAATATTTTATTTGACCAGGCTGATTTTGTTTCTCATGCCAAAGGTGTCGTCACTTTAGGAAGGCTCTTGAGATATACAAATATCAGAATCTAGGTGTAGCCCTGAACAGAGACACTGGTGATATAAGAACTAGCGATTCATATTTTGGTTTTCTCAAACGAGAAGCTGAAGGCTTAGTCGTCCCTGAGATAAGCCTCGAATCATCTACGCATTCTCAAAATACGGATTCAAGTCCTTAAAGTTTAACTGAAAGGGGCTGGGACAAGACAATCTAGTTACCCATCACTTATTCACTGAATTTGGCTTGAAGACCCGCTGAAAATGCGTTACTTTATTGTTCCACTATTCACGAATGATCGATTTTCAAATAGTGGAATTTCAGTGTGATTTGTGTACCTCTATGCGCTTGTATCTGCATTGTGGCCTTATGAGAAAGATTTATGAGTTTTCTTTTGTTCAGGCACTAAGCAGTCTTCACCAAGCTACCCACTGCCCACTGAAAAGCCGCGTTTGTGTTGCGATTAAAATTTTCCACGTCATAGTAGAACTTACGTTGTGGGGACTTCCGCACATATTCTGAACTTCGTAACTAGAGCAGAGCACCACTAGCGATAGCGAACGTCTCTACTGAAACTCAATCTGTCGTGCAGCAGCGCTGGCTGGGGCAACTTCATATTCTGAACATTGCAAAAAAAAGATACAACCTCCCTCGCTGTTTCCTCGATATGCGCAGACCGCATCTTAGCTTTACTAGAAATTTATAAATCCGCAAGTTTATCTCGCTTTAAATGCCGCAAACGTAGTGGGCGGCGCTGTGAGTATGGCCTGTTTCCGAAGCAGGGAAAGCATAGGTTTTGACGCTACTCCCTAGTATTATTTTGCTCTGGCCTGAATAAACAGTGAGCAAGTAAAGGTGTGCCGTTTAACGTTGCTTGTACCGATAACAGAACGTAGAGTGCTTTATAGGTTCAGGTTCTTTAATTTAAAAACACTTCATAACAATATATGTCGATCACTCGGGCCGGCAGGGATACGAGCTCGTTCGATCGGCCCTATTTTGAACACTGAATATATCTAGACAATATGAATGGGTCGTTCCTCTGTAACACGTACACAAAAGAAGGAAATACTCGTTCCATTCCGTATACTTACACACGCCATACCAAACTCTACACACGAAAAATAAAATTGTGGCCTAAGCTGAAGGAACGCTAACGTTTTAGTGAAACAAAATTAATAATTAAGGGTTGGGGATTACCGGGATAACATAAAGGGGAATGTATCATATTTTAATATCAATATTCTGCCAACAGATGATTTCTTATTTTCTTGTTCAAAGTGAACACTGGTCTGTCCTGTTCTAAAACTTCTTTATACTTGTTGCAAACTCCAATAACTCTGTTCCTTATTGAAAACCGAGACCTCTCACTTCTCTGTGATGATTACAGGCTGGCGTATTTTCGAAGCCTTTCGGGTTTCATCAGCAGGCAGTACCACATCATCCGGGAATAAATTACTGGAGGTGAAATATCTAGGTAATGCACCCTGGCGATACCTGACCATAAACAAAAATGCATGAAATGTAGCAGAATGTTCTAATGACAAAATTTTTAAAAATAAATGCAAGCTTTTAGTTCGGGATTTACCGGGATAAGATAAAGGGGAAGGTTGCATATTTTTCCAAATCTGAAGTGCTTTATTCTGTTGCCTCCGTTGCGGTGATATGTGAACTTTAGAGGTGTTGAGAAAATCAGAGGACAATAGGTTAGGTAAGAATGGAACTAGTGAATAATAAACTGATTCCAGCGCATTGAATGGAAGAAGAAATTTTAGATGCATAATCCACACATTTTTCCTAGTTTAAGTCTCAGTGTATGAGTGTGAAGTTTCCACGACAAATTCGAATCGAACGTAATTCTAATATGTTGTATGACCCGCGTATGAACACAGCAGAGGAACAACATAGTGAAACAGAGAGGCGTTACTAGCCAAAATGTTAGGGGGGGGGGGGGGGGCAAGGTATTTGCCGACTGGCTGGTAATTTTTCCCGACTGTTTTTGCAGAAAAAAAACGACTGTTTTCAAGAAACAAGACCAAAGGTTTCGATGGGATCCCAAAAATTCAATATCTAATCCAGACAACTGGGTCTTGTCTTCGCCAGATCCAGTCTTCGCCAGACTCCTTGAACATTTTTACTATTAAAATTCAGAAACAGATTAAGGCCAAATAGCTAATCATCTGAGAAAACCAAGTTCAGATATGGATTCAGCATGTGTGTTTACCCCTGTAAGTCATATCTGTTTTGACGAAAACTTCCTGCCACTTCTGCCAATTTCCCGGTTTCGGCCGAACTCCGGAACTACTTGTCCGGCGAAAAAAGAAAGCTCAAAAACGAACTCAGGGTATCTTCTTTCCCCAATAATAAACATCTAATCAACATCAAATAAAAATTTAAATTATAACAAATTTTCCGACTCAGGCCGGATTCCGGTCGAACTATATGTCCGGGTAATAAATGATTGTCACAGACGGATTCAGCATCTCTTCTTACCCCTGAATCGGATATCTAATCAACTACAAATAAAACTTTAACTTTTAAAAAAATTTCGGTTTTGGCTGGATTCCGGGCGAACTACATGTCCGGGTAGACAATTGTCCACACGTCTTCCTACCCCTAAATCGAACATCTAAAAAAATTCAAATAAAACTTTTACTTTTAACAAACTTTCCGGTTTTGGCCGGATCCCGGGCGAACTACTTGTCCGATGAGAAAAAGGTTTTCACCGTCATGTTCAGCATGTCTTCTTACCCCATAATCGACTATCACATTAGCTGTTTCAAAATATTTTGTTTGCCCCTTAATTTGAACCCCCTCCCCCACCCCTAAATCTAGGGCTACAAAGCCCATCTACGAACTTGATCCGATGACCCAACGAATCCTCACACCAAGTTTCATCAAAATATGTCATTCCCTTCGAGAGTTATCGTGCTTACAGACGGACGGACAGACGGAGAACATTTGCGAGGTCATAGTTATCCCTCCACTTACGTTTTGGGATCCCAAAAATGACAGTTTTGAAAAAAAATCGACTGATTTTCACAAAAATCGACTGCTTTGACAAAAAATCAACTGATTTTATGAGAATCTGACTGGTTTCATCAAAAAAATCAACTGTTTTGACTCGGTTACTTTTTATCGACTGGTCGAAAAGCTTTGGGGGGGGGGGGGTCGTCCCCCCTCCCCCCCCCCCCCCCCCCAGTCGTGACGGCCCTGGATACAGACTAAAAAAAAAAAAAATAGAAAGCGTTTTTACGCTGCTTGAACATATTTGGCAACAAATAGAAGTTTTGACATACTGATAACAAAGCGTAGAGTGCTTTTTTGTAATAATAATTTATTATTTTAGCCCCCTATGTAAACAGCAGAGGAACAACATATAGATCCTTTGCTCGTTGAATATATTTGGCTACGATTGAAAGTTTTGACATCGGATACTAAAAGGCATCCAGAATTTTGTCCACGAAAAACTGATTATAGGCTAGCAGGGCAGGATGGTGGTAGGCTTTGAAGCTGCCCATTTCCCTTAACTTGAATTATTTTTATTTTTGTTCCAGGTGGAGGGAAGGATGGATCTCACTACCTTCAACATGAGCTTCCTGACGAAGTGATTTATTCAATTTTCAGTTATTTGTTGGAACAAGATCTTTCGCGTGTTAGTCAAGTTTGTCGGCGTTTTAGTGCAATTGCTAATGATACGGAATTGTGGTAAGTTGATGTTTGGACTATGTTTTTCTAGAGGTACATCCACACTAGTTAAGCTCCTTCTCCAGAAACATAATGACCTCATATGAACCTGTCGGTGGTTTTCAACGTGGAAATTTTTCTAGATTTCTACTTTGTTCTGTCCCAAACTCTCAGTTGCGATAGCTAGGATCCCCAGCTACAATCGTCGCTGTGACCTGTTGTAAGGGGTGTACAGATTGGAATAGCATCAATCAATCAACCAGTCAATTTATTTCTTGCCAATATCATCATAAGCTTGGACGCGTCATAAAGAAGGAGGGTTGGAACGCATCATAGGAGGTTGGAACGCATCCTAACGTCAGTATAGGTTGAGAACTCATGTTGGGTTTACCAGTTTACTTGTGTGTACTACAGACTTTTCGGGGAGGGAATCTTCCAATGAAACATGGGGCCACTCACTCAGTTTGAGACAGATTAGAATTTGGACGAACCTTTCAAGTAATAATTCTTCAACTGGACTTCTTCACTCATTTTTAACTCCTCTCGTGCGGCCGCTGTAGCCGGTTTTCGATCTTCGATTTTCCTCGTTTTTGGGATCCCAAAACGTAAGTGGAGGGATTCCTATGACATCGCAAAAGTTGTCCGTCTGTGAGCACGAAAACTCTCGAAGGGAATGAGGTATTTTGATGAAACTTGGTGTGAGGACCCTTTGGGTCAAGGGAAAGGTCGAGTTCGTAGATGGGCTCTGTAGCCCTACATTTAGGGGTGGGGGTTCATATTTGATTGTGGAAAACGGATACGTCAGCTGAATTTTATTGGAGCTATATTTCGGCCCTTCTTGGCAAGGGTCCTCTTCAGGCTCAAAACCGCTCAAGTTGGAAAGACGAACTTGTGGGAAACACCTTCAAATTAAGGTTCAAATTAAGGGGCAAACAAAATATTTTTAAACAGCTAATGAGATAGTCGACTAAGGGGTAAGAAGACATGCTGAACACGCTTATGAAAACCAGTTCCTCGACAGACAAGCAGTTTGCCCGGAATCCGGCGAAAACCGGAAAGTTTGTTAAAAAGTAAAAGTTTGATTTGAAGTTGATTAGATGTTCGATTCAGGGGTAAGAAGACACGATCAAGGCTTATGTGAAAATCATTTTCTACCCGGACAAGTAGTTCGCCCGGAATCCGGCCAAAACCGGAAATTTTTTTAAAAGCAAAAGTTGTACTTATAGTTGATTAGATGTCCGGTTTAGGGATAAGAAGAGATGCTGAATTCGTATGTGAAGTAATTTTTTACCCGGACATAGGTAATAATTGTTCATTTGACATGTGGTATTGTTTCTTGCAAACAATCACTAAATCATCCAATCACCGCGCTCGGCGCGCGGAGTCGCTGTAGAATGTTCATGAATGTCTCTGAAAGTTAAAGAAACTAAGCTTTATCTTGGGTGGGGGCGGGGGCTGGAGGGAAAAGTAGCTAGCTGGTTTGGGTCTGATCAAAGTAAGCAGCGCCAAGGGTTTCTGCTTACCTTATGAAAGAAAAAGGAGGTTTAGTACGATCCAAACTCTAAAGGATCGTTCACACGGCGGGTATTTTCCCCCGGAGACGAGAGAGAGGACTGTCATGTGGCAATAGATTCCAAGGTTGTAAAGCTCAGGATATCTCTCTATAATGGACACAAACATGTGTCCATTTCGATCACTTCTTGTATGGGTATAATCAAAATTATTGCTCGAAAATCCGGTTTTGTTGTTGCTGACGTCGAAGAATACCCTATAGTTCGCCCGGAGTCCGGGTGAAACAGGAAAATTTATTATAAGTTAAATTTTTATTTGAAGTTGATTAGGTGTTGAATACAGGGTTAAGGAGGTACGCTCAGTTCGTTTTTGAGCTTTATTTTTTCGCCGGACAGATAGTTCCGAAATTCCGCCGGACCGGAAAATTGGCAGAAGTAAGGCAGGAAGTTTCGATCGGTTCCGTCAAAATAGATATGACTTATAGGGGAAAACACAGATGCTGAATCCATATCTGATGATCACAGATGCTTAGCTATTTGGTCTTAATCTGTTTCTAAATTTTAATAGTAAAAATGTTCAAGGAGTCTGGTGAAGACTGGATCTGGCGAAGACGAGACCCATTTGTCTGGATCAGATACTGAATTTTTGGGATCCTATCGAAACCTTTGGTCTTGTTTTTATGGTGATCTGACTCATGAACTGTGATATATAATAATAATTGTATTCAAAGCCAAAGTCCATATAGAAGAAAATACATATAAAACAACACAACAAAATAGCTTTACATGAACTAAACTAAACTTCCCCATCCCTCTCTCGAAATTTCACCACACCATCAACAAATCTGCAAATTTTACATATAACGCTTGGCGTCGTGCTCTTTAAGATGTCAGGAAGTAACAAAACCTCACCTCCCAATAATTTCCTTCTTAACCCAGAAAGCCCTGGACACCGGCACAGGACATGGACCAAATCATCAACGCCATTACCACATAGAGGGCAAGCACACTCGAAACGCTGGTCTTCACCTTTTCTCTTCAAAAAGTAACTGTGTCTGTGCACTGATAGACAGTTGGCCCGCAACTGGATCCAACACCGCAAATATAACTGGGGCAAATTTAACTTAAAAATATACCTCTTCACCAAATACTTCTTTTACTTGTCTATAATATTTCAATGTCCCTGACATACTTACCGTCCCCTCCCATTTTTGGATTTCTTGGTCTTTTAGCACTCTAATTGCTATTGCCAGGAGCTCTTGCGTACCTTCACCTGGGCCAAGGCCTTCATTCCATACATAAGCTAGGCCTAGTTCCTCCAGTAGACTCTTTACTTTAAAAGGCCACGTTCTCTTTCTTCCTATCTTTAATAACTCCATATAAGCCGCTTTCAAAAGCCTATTATCAGGCAGTTGAGTTAACTTTACCCAAAACCTAAGAATTTGGGATAACCTTTGTATTTTCATAGAGAATATACCTAGGTCACCTTTAAGAACTTGGGTGTGGGTTGTTGGGTGCAGCCCATATACTCTTTTATAGTATTGCAGCGGAATTGAGATTGCAGAGCTGGATCGAATCCCCATAATTCCGCCCCGTAATGGAATGTTGGCATAATTTTTTAATTGAAAATATTCTTATGAATCTTCAGGTTTGTTACTCCCATTAGCGTTACATTTCTAAAAACTGCCGCAGACGCTACCCTTCCCCTATCTGTCATTTCTTTTACGTGCGTCTTCCAGCTCCCATTAGACGACAAGTTAAAACCCAGATATTTAAACTTATCTCTTATTTTCAATGCTTCCCCTCGGAAGAGGAAACTACCAATCCCTTCTTCTTTTCCTGATACTCCCCCATGCTTAAATATAACAATTTCTGTTTTCTTTACATTCAGTTCTAATTTCTTTAATCTCAAATATTCATCAATCAAATCAAGCAAAACTTGCAGGTCTTTACGGGTTTTCGCCACCAGCGCAGTGTCATCAGCGAAAAGCAAAACTGATAATTTAAGGTTTCCCAAAGACACGCTAGGTGCCCATCGCCTTTCTAAAAACTGAATCAAATCATTTAAAAATATCCCAAATAGCCTAGGAGACAAAACACGCATTGTGGTATGGATATGCCTTTTGGTGGTCATCCCCCCCCCCCCACACATACACACATCTTATCATTTTAGGAGAAAGGACGGTGAAAGGTGACGGATCACCTCCTGGTCCCCCACACACTCGTTATGTCTTGTCTTGAAGTGAATTTACATATCTTGTCTCTGAAATTGCATTATTAAGCTGAGGCTTCTTTAGAGGAAGCCGGCAGTGCCACTGAACGTTAGCGAAAATGCCGATTGAAGGGTCTTGACAGAATCTTTTGAAAGGGCTAAGGTGCAAACGGCCATCCTTAAATCACAAGACGAAAGTTCGCTGGGTCTACATATGTTTGCTGAGAACGTACTTACATAGACTTTTAGGACAGCTTGCATAAAAAAATCGACGTTGTCCCAACTAACTATATGGTCTTGCTCAGCCTGCCACGTAGAAAGTGAAAATACACTAGGATTATGTTGAGTTTCCAGTATGCGTATTATCCCTTTTCTGTTTTCTCCTTAAAGAACCCCTCTAGTTTATTCTGACTTTTAAAATATACCTAGCTCCCTTCTGGGTTTGTAAGCCTCCGAAATCCCCGCTTTCTCCATTGTTTCGTTTTGTGTCTACGAATTTTTAGCGCTTTTTCGGCCGTGCCGAGTTTTGCCCGTCACACAACGCAAAGTTTGCCGGAAACTCTTCACACAAAAAAAATATGAGAATCTTCTGTTTTTGACTTCTTTTATTTGCTTAGTTTTTCCCACTTTTTAACAACGGCGGGTTCACTTTGCAAATGTTTTGCGCCCAGCCGCCGCGTCGGAGAGCAGAAAGGCTGGATAGAGTCGACAAGGCTAACAAGAGAATCGCTAATTTTTAGATAATGGTATTTTCGAAAAGTTTTTTTCTGATCCATTTCATAGTGGAAAGATCATTTCTGGTAAGAGTTGTGCTTTAATTAATTAGATTTCCAGAATTAGACTCGGCTCCTACTTGCGACTTCAGCCAACTGTAGCGTATCACGATTAACAAAGCCTCTGTTGTTGAGCACTGCGTGACAATTACTTTGGATTATCGTTTCTAGGAAATCTCTGTACCAGCGAGTGTACGAGTACGACGTCCCCCTCGTTTATTCCGGTCCCACCAAATTCGAGTTCGTCAGCCCCGAAGAATCTGAGCATCTGAACCCTTGGAAGGAAAGTTTCAAGCAGTTGTATGTTGGTGTACACGTGCAGCCCGGCTATTTGTCTATGGTTGAGGCTGAGCCGGAGAGATATAAGGGACGAAGTGTGGCGTATTTTGATACGATTCAGGCAGCTATGGACCTCTCGGACGAGGTTGAAAATTTGTTGATCTTTGTGCACAAGGTAAGGGAAAGAGTGTATATATATATATTTATTTTTGCCCGCTTTCAAAAGGGAAAAAGCGGAGTACATAAACAAAAAGAAAAAGAAAAGAAGAATAGAAACTAATGAAAATATATACACGCACTAAACATAATACGTAAATCTATACCACGAATCGAGTTAGTATATGGTGTGCGCAAGCATTTAAAGCTCTTGCTCGAGCACTTGTTTCGATTTTATGTATTTTTTTGGTGGGGATTATTATTTTATATTTTGCTGGTAAGTCCGTGTTTGAACTTCGGAGAGGGACGCTAAGCAAAAATTTTGCGTACTTGTAGTACGTGGTGCGTATTTTTCTTTGTTCTGTTATTTTTCAAAATTCCCAAAGTTGTGAATCATAAAGGACGTAAGGTGTAATTACTGCATTAAATAGACGGGCAAGAACGAAACCGTATTCAGTGGCTTGTTTAGGATTTCTACGATCTCTGACGATCCCATAAGCACATGCCAAGTCATGCAAAGGCTAATCCCTTTCCCCGGAACTAGCTAGGTTTCGGAAAAGCTTCAGTAGATGTAAGTTGCGCTTTTGCAGATACCATGGTTTCTGATACCACGGTCTAAAGTCGATTTTGCAGTTATCGTGTTATCTGATACCGCGGTCAAAAGGCGTTTTTGCAGTTATCGTGGTATCTGAAATTCAGATACCACGGTCCGACCGTGGTAACTGATCGTGGTATTTGAAAAAGTCATCTCACTTACATCAATTTATGTCAAATTGGTGTGAAAGAAGTTTGGCACTTAGTGATGTGACTGTCAGTTTCAATTGTCGCTTTTGCAAAGCAACCGTATATCAGATACCAAGGTTACTGCAAAAACGACTAATTGCAGATCCAGTTACCGTGGTAACAGATACCATGGTATCTGCAAAAACGCAACTGTAGTTCCCTTTGTGAGTTTTTTGTGTGGGTTTAGTGTGAACTCTTCTACTATCTAACGATGTTGTCTGTTTTGTTTTGATCTGCGTTGACAACCTACAACTTGAGTAAAAAGAGAAGGAACTTCCCACTTTTTAATCCGCCCAACAAAACAAAACAGCATAGTGTATATTTCAGGAAGAAGAGAAGAAATAACTTAAATAGATGGCTGTACTATCTCAAAAGTTCGTAAAGAGGGTCTATTTGGTTAGAGTTTAAAATACAAAATTATAGGAAGCAAAACAGCCTTCTTTTAGAATATATATATATTTATTCAGTAAACAGCAAGAAAGAATTAAGAGAAGAGTAAGATTGTTGTGCGTCCGTAAAATTAAGGTGGACTGGTGGAGAGCTAAGAGGAGTGTTCGTGCTGTACGTGGAAGACTACGCGTTTCTACGACACATGCCTATAGCTAGAGGCGTTTTTCGTGCTCCCACAAACAGTTTGTCGGTCGACTGTGGCTCGAAAATAGTGTTTTCGCTGTCTTTCGTGCGGCCCACAAGTGTGTTTCCGCGACCAACAAGATTTTCGTGGTTCGCTTTGCGGCTCAAATTCGACAAACAATTGGTGAGGTGATTATCGATTTTGTGGCTCGATTTTGGCGGGAAATTCAAGTAAAGCAACAAAATAGTGTCTAAACAACAAAGCTAAATACTTTTTCAAGCATGTAGACTTAAAACTGAAGAAGATTTGTATAGAACTGTAAGGAAATAAGCATGGATTTCTATTTATTGAGATTTTAGATGAATTTTATTTTTATTTTTATGCATTTGAAATTACCGCCCAAAAATAGACAAAACGGCGTTTCCGCGAGTTTCAACTAGTGGCTCGACTGTGTGGCACACAATCGTGTTTCCGCGACAAACCGTCTAGGTACCCACCGAACGCGAGTATTCTTCTCTAAATGACGCGCAATAATCGACATGAAGCTGAAACGGCATCAAGCGAATTTTGCCATTGATCGCGCGAAGACGAATCCGTCTAATGTAGGCACTATTCTTAAAGGACCCATCGCACTATTTACTCTTCAACTTACAGTATCTCAAAATATTTGGATACTTTAAAACTAGACTGTGGTTTCAGTAAATAACCCACGGTTTCGGGTGTTTTAAGCCTTTTCCGCGACCCGTTGACTTATAGCGAAAAACAGGGAAACAATTTACATAACCGGTTTTTCTGACGGAAAACTTCTCGCAGACAACCGTCGACAGCGTGATGCACATCGAAGGTAGCAAAACACGGCAAGTGAGAAAATCAGCGTGGTTTTGTTAGAGTTAGAATGTACCGTACGAAATTCGGGTCTCCGGGTTTAGAAATATAAGAAGTGATTATGGTAGTAGGTTGCGTTAGTTTTTAGGGAAGACAGGTCCTTAAAGATAGGCGAGTGAATCTGTTCAGGCCGGTTTTTAGCTTTTCGTATATTAGCGTATCGTTTCTCTGTTTTAGGGAACCTATCGAGGGGAGTTCCTCGTTATCGAATCAAATCTTCAGCTCATTGGTGCTGCGCCCGGGAATATTGCCGAAAATGTTACCATTGAAAGAAGTTCCGAATCTGCAATAGTGTTTGTTGAAGGGGCCAAAACCGCCTATCTCGGTTACGCGACGCTCAAATTCTCGCCGGATATGGGATCAAATGTCCCTCATCATAAACATTACGCTCTGGAAATCGGCGAAAACTGCTCGCCGACGATAGACCACTGTATCATCCGAAGTACATCTGTCGGTAAGTGCATATTGTTGTCTGTTGAAGACTTAAAGAGTCAACAATCCATAGGAGGCCATTTTGCTTCTCTTACATCAAGCTGAGTAGCTGTATGTTAATGATGTGTATGCATTGAGCGCCGCTCATATTGGTAGTGAAATTCCTCTACGTTTTACCAGTATATTTCAAGGAGCAAACCGAACGACAAAAATGTTCCTCAGCTGGTATTTGAACCCAGGACCTTCTGCTTAATAGGCCACAGAGGGGCTTGTGAACATTGGTTGCGAATCACCACAATAGTCAGATAGAAGCGGGCCGTACCAACAGTAATCCCGCCGAAGGCAAATTCACCTAAGCACTTCGCATCCCAGTGTCACGAGATTAGATAGAGATTACGTAAAGGTCTCTACATCATCTCTTCTACCTACAGTTTCTAAAAAGGTCCCGCCGTCGAACAGGCGTATACAGCAAAGGTGTGCTTCTTTTAACAGTTGGTTATCTTTGAACAGTGCCATGATAAGAGTAAAATACTGGTCAGAGTGGTCAGCCAAAACCGTTCCTTTAGTGCAGCGGTTCCCAACCGTTGGTACGCGTACCCGAAGGGGTACGCCAGACCCTTGCAAGGGGTACGCGAAGGTACCAACATCGGTTTTGTCTGTAGCTTCAAAATCTCGCCTTACTAATTTTGATTGCTGAAAGCTTAATATTACCAGCAGAGGCACCACTAGCCAAAATGTGTTTTTTTTTTGGGGGGGGGGGCAAGGTATTTTTGCTGACTGGCCGGTCATTTTTACCGACTGTTTAAAAAAAAAACTGTTTCTACGAAAATTCGTGGCGTTTCGCGCCGACTCGTTTCTTTTTAACCGTCTGGAAGACAACTTTTGGGCGAGGGTGGTTCCCAACCCTTGCGTGACGGCTTTGATTACAAGCCCTAGTGAAAGTCAGTTAAATAATATTGCTAGCTAGCCTACTGCCGTCAAGTCTGTTCCTGTGTCAAAGAATACTGTTTCAGGAAGGATCGAAGACATTGCAAGTGATATTGCTATTCAGGCTGCGAATTAAGTTAACGAAAATGTTTGCGAAAAGGCGGTACGCAACCTTTTCGAACCTTGATTAGGGGTTCGCGGTACGGAAAAGGTTGGGAACAACAACTTTAGCTTCTTGAAAAAAATGCACTGTTAAAAATTAAGTAACTGTTCGAAGGACCATACCTCTACTGTACTGATTAATAGCTTTTAAAAACTTCCGGTAGGAGGATGGAACACGGTATTTTACATTTTGTCTTTGTGGGGCTGGATTAGAAAATGGCATACGTATGTTTGCAACATAGGAGTAGAGTAGAGTTTTATTCATTAGTAGTAGAACAGCTTTATTGAAAATAAACATTCTTTTTTCAGAAGCACAACAAAAGCGGGGCTTGCGAGGCTGTGCTAACTTATAGGAAAAAAAGAAGGGAGAATATGGAGAATGAAAAAAAAACAAAACAGTACCTTGCGTGACCCCCAGTGTATATGTTGCAGACGAATTTTTTCCGGAAAGATGCGTTGCAGGTATTATTTTAACGTTGAGATCCAGGTCGTTGTGCCTAGCGTTTGACATAAGCATGTTTGACCGTCACTGGACTATTGCCGGTAACCTCGATTCGCATTTTTCCGGTCGGAAATTGAAAGTGTCGGGAGCGCATTACGTGAGGCAATATAAAGGGGTGGGGGGACTAAGCTACGGAACAAATCAGGCAATTTCTAGAATTCATCCAAGATCAGAAGTCCCGTGTACTAATTGAGGGGCCTGAGCCACGGAACGAAGCTGAAAATTTCTAGAAAAAATTCGAGTTCAGCACTCCCGTGAACCATGGGGGGGGGGGGGCAAGACTATATTCAAGATGTCAAAAAACTCGTACATGTAAGATCTTGCAGGATTTTGGGAAGTCGGATACAGTTGTCGAGATGTGTTCTCCTATAAGCATATTTATGTATTGTTTATATCAGGTCATTGGTTATTGTGTTTCAGACGTTCTTTCTTTATTAGTTGGCGCTGCAGTCTGTGTCAGTGGTGTCGGGTCTGAGCCCACGATAAAGTCCTGCGACATCTCCGACTGCGAAAACGTTGGCCTCTACATAACAGACCACGCACAAGGGATCTACGAAGACAACGAGATTTCCAGGAACGCTTTGGCCGGTATTTGGGTGAAAAACCACGCCAACCCAATCATGCGGCGGAATCACATTCACCACGGACGTGACGTCGGCATATTCACTTTTGATAATGGATTGGTACGTTGTTTTGCCTACACTTTTTTATATCGATATACCGATATATGTACCTATTGCAATTCCGTCTGTCGGTCGGTTCGTTTTGTCTTTCATACTTTTTCGAGTTAAGGTACTTCCAGATGTGGTAGGATGACGAAACTTGGCAGGCATATCAGGGACCTGACCAAAGTAACTTGGAAATGACCAGTTTCCCGATCCGACCATCTGGAGGGGGGGGGGGGGGGTGGAGGGCGGGCGAATCTTGAAAATTGAAGGCAGTCTGACACATTTTTTCGAGTTAGGGTACTTCCAGATGTGCTAGGATGATGAAACTTGGCAGGCATATCAGGGACCTGACCAAAGTAACTTGGAAACAACCAGTTTCCCGATCCGACCATCTGGGGGGGGGGGGGGCGGAGGGCGGGGGAATCCGAAAAATTGAGTAGTGTGTAACCTTTGGACGGGTGATCGTATTGGAACGAAACTTAATCACTGAATAGATGATGTATCCCTGATGTTCCATTTGAAGTCCGGACCGGATTCGACAGCAAGGGGGGAGTTTGGTGGGGGGAGGGAGACCGGAAAGCTCGAGAAATGGTTAGAATGGAGGGAAACTTGCTGGGAAGAACAAGCAATCTAATCGTTTACACAGTTGGACCGGATCCGAGACTTGGAGGGGGGGGGGGGGGAATTCCAGTGATTGCGGTTTTTGGGATTTTCACGACCAAACTTGGCAGGCGTATCAGGGACCCGATCAAACTGACTTGGAAATACAAATTTTCTCGATCCGATAATCGTGGGGGGAGTGGAGGTAGGGAATCTGGAAAATTGAGTCATGCGTAACTTCGGAATGGGTGATCGGATTTGAGTAAAATTTAATAATTGAACAGAGGACATGTCCATGTGATCTTTTCATGTGCGGACCGGATCCGACAACTATGGGGGGGGGGGAATACGTAACCGGCTTAGACTGGAGAGATCGGGATGGAACTTTGTGGGAATAACAAACAGATCCTCTAGATAAATCATTTACAGAACCGGATTGGCTCCGGGCACTGTCCGGAATTCCGGTGATCGCGAGTTAAGGTACTTGCAGATGTGCTAGGACGATGAAACTTGGTCCAGACCCAGCAAGATTAGCTTAGAAATCGTCATTTTCCAAATTCGACTATTCCTTAAAGTACCAATCTTGACCGCAAAGTAAGAAAAATACTTTTAAGCAAAATATACATTTTCATGATCCTCAAGGAGTACTTTTGATCAAACGATACATCTAAACCCATGATCGTTTGTGCCGCAAGGGTTTTGCTTAAAAATTTATTTCTAGCACCCTTAAAGGGCACATCTTAACCGAAAATTCATACTGTCTAGATGATCCATTTTGGAATGGGCGGCACAACAAAAATTTTGTGGCGCGCCTAGGCATCAAACGAATGGAACGGTTATGATGAAACTTTGAGGATACGAAGGTCAAATGTCCTAGACCCATTTGGCGGATCCCGCCGGATTTGGCCTCAGTGGGGTTGGAGGAATTGGGGGGGGAGGTACCGGAAATTCGTGGAAATGCTGAGACTCTAGTGAAATCTGACGGAATGAAACTTGTGTGATGTAGAAACGTCGCATGCCGTAAATGATCTATTTGGTAGTCAAGACCGGGTCCTACCGCCGGGGTGGGGGGGGGGGGGGGCAGAATTTCTCGAAAAATGCTCAGATGCGAGTGAAACTTCATCGGTGGTAAGAGGATATTCTTTCTCTTTAAGAGGCCTTGGATGATCCATTTATGGGTCCGAACCAGATTTGGTTTCGGTAGGGGGAGTTGGGGGGGGGATACCGGAAATCGTGTGACACGTCTAGGGACGTGGTACCCGGAATGTAGGAAAGTCATTTGCCCTAGATGATCAGAGGCAATGCAGGAAATTACCCGGAAATGCTCCGACTCGAGTGAAACTTGATGGGTTGTACGACTACGAGTGTATATTTTGTTAATTCGACCGGTACTGGAGTACTGCTGTCCCGTCTGGCATTTTGGGCCGACGCATGAGCAGTCGGGCTCGTTGGAAAGGATTCAATATCGAGTCCTTTTAATTGCTGCTAAATCCCCAAAGGTGCCGTATTTAACTCTTCTTATTATGTTCCATTTAAAAACCCTTTCCCAACGCCGCAAAACCCTGTCATTTAACCTTGGAAAACAAATCCTACAAGACCCAACCCTACGCCCCATCCTGCCCCCTGATTTCGCCGCAATTCGAGTCAGGCCTGGCAGAGCAGCTTCTCAACCGATTCCAGTAATACAACCGGTCACATGCTCTCATGCCCGGTATCAGCGTAGCTTCGTGCCCTCATTCGTGAGCCGGCTCAGTTCTGAAGCAGTTTCAACAACTGCCAGTATCTAAACATACATCTAAATTTTCATTTGTTCTTTAAATTTTTACTAACTTTTATTGCTGTCTGAGAATCTTGTTTTGTTGTTGTTGTTGTATTTATTCACTTTACGTTTGACGTCATCACTGTTGTTGTTGTATTTATTCACTCTACGTTTGATGTCATTTTATCTTGATACAGTTATTTTTGTTGACAAAAAAACGAAAATTCGGCTAGTCCGTGAATGGTTTGGGAATAAATTGAATTGAAGGAGATTAGGTCCCTAGATGTTATCATCTACTTTCTTGTACCGCTTACTCGTATGAGCTCGTAGATCCTGTTTACTTTTTATTATTACTATTATTGTTTATGCCTACTCAAATATACTGGAGGAGTAGAGAAAAGAAAACCACATCACAGACAATCTACGCGCCAACGTCAGATTATAAAGTGCACCACAAAGTTAAAATAACAAAGAAAAGAAAACACATTCAGTAGCATCATTGTTATTTGTAAAATGGGAAGAGATGTAAAGGCCAAATAGGCCTACCTCTACTGTAACTTTGCACATTACGATCAGAAACCCTGGCTTAAAATGACTTTGAACTGAGTGAAGCTTGAGATGTTATTGCAGACGGTGGCAAAAGTTTTCCCGCGGTAGTCCAATCTATTGTTTACAAACCTTGTTAAAGTTTAGCTGAAAAACCAACCTATTTCTGTATCATTCAAATGAACACACTTTATCATTTTGCCTGTGTTAAGGGATTTTTTTTTCACTATTTGCTCTAGTATGATGCCGTCCTCACAACGCTAAATTCTACTATGACCCGGAAAATTTGAATCTCAATATAAGCGCGTCTTTTCAGTGGCCAGTGATCACTTTGCGGAAGGTAGTTAACTGCGTGAACACTTATTTTTCGGTAATCGTTTTCACCAAGCATACAACACAGGTACAAGCGCATAGAGGTACCACGAATCCGACAGGGAAATTCCACTGTATGAAAATCGGTTATTCATGAATGGCGGAGCAACGAAGTAACGCATTTTCATCGGGTCTTCGAGTCTCTTTAAGTGAATACGTGATGGGTAACTGGATTGTCCTGTCTCAGCTCTTTTCCGTATTCAGTCAATCATCCACTGTCCATCCATCGTGCCCTTCCTCTAGTGCGATCATTCGTTTCCAGGGATTTTTTGAGGAGAACGACATCCACAACAACCGAATTGCCGGCTTTGAGGTGAAAGCTGAAGCCGATCCAACCGTCGTCAACTGTGAAATCCACCATGGCCAAACTGGTGGTATTTACGTGCATGAAAAAGGCAGGGGCGTCTTCATAGAGAACAGGATTCATTCGAACAACTTTGCCGGAGTCTGGATTACATCGCACAGTAACCCTACGATTCGTAAGAATGAGATCTACGATGGTCACCAGGGCGGAGTCTACATTTTCGGAGATGGGAGGGGTCTCATTGAGCACAACAACATATATGGTAAGCTTGTAATTGGACTCGAAAAGTTTACTTAGTGCCTGTGTTTCGGATTTTGATAACAGCCCTAGACTTTCAAACGAAGTAAAATAAAAAACAAAACATAAATACAGAGTATTTCAGTGAAATGTGCAAGGGAGTATTAGGCTACTATACGTTAGGCAGGAAGTTACTGGGGATATCAACCTTTATATATATATATATATATATCGTTTATTCACCAAAATAGCAAAGATAGCTAGCAAAGGTAAGTCAACATAGCACTTTCAACGGGATATAAAATGGCCAATGGCAAATGACAAATAATACAAGATAAACACGCCTAAGAACTATTAAACGAACGAACAAAGTACGGCACAAACGAGTTAACATATCTTTCAGTTGCATCCGCTGGATAATTTGTTAATTTAGTTTTGTTTGAGTGGGTTTGAGTACGCGTGTTGGGCCTGTTTTTATTTTGTTCTACATACTCAGGCAACATTGATCTGTGAAGTTTAGAATTTAGAAATTAGAGGTTATATCCACCACTGACTTTCTGTGTGAAGATTATCGTCATATAACTGGTCGAGGGTCAGAGGATGATATGTAGGCCTACTAAATACCTGTTCGAGAAAAGTTATTGTACATTCTTACGGCGTAGATATTTTGTGTGACGTACCTACCGTATCGCTTGTGACAACTTGAGATGGAATGGTGTTCCATCACCACATCAGTCGCTTCAGGGAAAGACCGACGTTCAGTGTTTAATCGGTGACTGTTCTTTGTATTCTTAATGCCACATATAAACTTGGAAGCAGAGGTGACCGCAGTTGGAAGCTTGTCATAAGTGCATTATGCTACAAATCCAGTCTTCTTCCCTAATAGCGCTTAGCCGTCATGACGACATTAGAAACTATGTTGGGTGGTATCCTGTTGCACGCTTATCTTTTCTGTTCAGGTGCTCTAAGATTATTGTGTACGTCAGAACTCAGATCCTAGATGTGTTTGAAATTTGCCAAGGCTTTGACTGTTTTTATCCACAATTCGAGCAGTTTGGCTTCGATTTACAACTCGGCAAATTTGCATAACAAGCTTCGTGACCAATGAATTTATCAGAAACACCAGTTCAATTTCTTTGTAACCTCAACAAAAGGAGGGCGAGACGCCCTAAAGATGTAGTAATACAAAAAGCATGGGTAGCATCATCTGACTCGAAAAGACCAAACGTGGAAATCTGTGCAGTCCCGTTAAGGTGTAACAAAACAAAATTGCCAAATTCGCAACAGCGGGAACGAGAATAGAACGACGCTAGGGAGTAAATTGTAATAATTTATGGAAAACGGATCATTTGAGACGTCCTTGGACGATCTGCCGATGTAGAGGGATTAGACACCATCCTCCTTCAGGGACCGGGATAGGCCAGTCTTTGTGCAAAAGCAAATAACCGAGGAGAGGAAACCCTTGAATGCCGAATGCATTAGCACTCTTCTGATCGTTTTTGGCCGTAGGCTATTGTGCTGATTTTTGTTATTTCAGGCTATTGTATTCCTTCGTGCCGGTTTAGACAAATTCTTGGGATGATCTTCGGTTTGTTTTCTTATTCATGCGCATTTTTGGGCTGCAGTATTAATTGATAAGATCTTCGTGGAAATTTGTCAAGAGCTTACCTCTTTCAGTTAGGACAGTTAACGCTGGGAAAATAAACACAGGAACGCTTCTCTTTGTTTTTGTAGTCGCCTATTAGGCTGATCCTTCGTTTGGTATTTCATGTTGTTTTGTTCCTTCAGGCTGCAAAGAAGCGAACAAGCTTCTTGGAATCTTGTTAAGAGGAATCTGTTTATTTTAATTAGGAAATGAGATGGTCGGGAATATCTTCTAGTTGCTTTGGCTGCAGTCTATTAAGCGGATTGTGTTCTGTTATTTCGTTATATTTGCTGCTAATGAATACTTTAAATACCCTCCTTTGGAAACCAGTTAAAGTTTATATGAAAGGGGGGGGGGGACAATAGGACAATCCAGTTACCCATCACTTATTCACTAAAAGAAGCTTGAAAACCCGGCGAAAATGCGTTACTTCATTGCTCCACTATTCACGAATAATCAATTTTCAAATAGCGGAATTTCCTGGTCTGATTTATATGCTCTATGCGCTTGTATCTGTGTTGTATGCTCGACGAAAGCGACTTACGAAAAATTAGTCTTCACGCAGTGAGCTACCTTCCGTAAGCTGATCGCTGGCCACTGAAACGCCGCATGTGTATTGAGATTCAGTATTTCTGCGTCATAGTAGAAATTTGCGTTGAGAGGACGACCAAATAGTGAAAAATAAAAAAATCCCTTAAAAAAAATATAATGGCGTATCTGTTCAGGCTCCTGCTTATTGCTTCCGAGGAGCTCATCGGTCAGAAGTAGCGTTTATGCAAGTTTGTCTGTGTTTCTCGTCAGAACCAAGGGTGAGAACAGCTGGGGCGGGTTTATCTTTTGGAAACCCAGCAGAGTTTCAATGGAGTCACGCATATTAGAACATAGGAATATTCACTGTAACTGCTGCGACTTGTACTTTAAGAGATGGAATCTTTCTACCAGGAAACGCCTTAGCTGGAATCCAGATCAGGACCAACAGCGACCCCATTGTTCGGTATAACAAGATACACCATGGGCAACACGGCGGAATCTACGTCCATGAAAAAGGTCAAGGTCTCATTGAAGAAAATGAAGTCTATGCAAACACATTGGCTGGTGTGTGGATTACGACTGGATCTACGCCGGTGTTGAGGAGAAACCGGATACACTCTGGAAAGCAAGTTGGCGTGTATTTCTACGACAATGGCCATGGACGGCTAGAGGATAATGATATCTTCAATCATCTCTACTCTGGAGTTCAGATTAGGTAAGTTGAGAGGGAAGACTTTGTCTTTAGTCCAAGCTGACGCTGAAACAGCTATGCTAGGGCCCTTTTAAAAAAGCCCCCTTCCCGTGTGAGAGAAACTCTCGCTCCCTCCTCATGGGTAATTGTGACAGCTCAGCTACTCAGTACAGTAGGAATTTTTATCGTGGGTGGGTGGCTAACCACTGGTAGGATATTCGCTAGGAATTTTCAAGGTGGCAGTTGTCCTGAACTTCATCCGATGAAGCTGCAGAGCTGGTAGAATTTGTGTTATGGAGCAAACATCACGCTTATTAAACTTTTTATTAAACTTTTACTACGAACTTCGACGGCATTTGAAAACGGAAATTAAGTAACCGGCTACTCTAACGGCGAACACTTCGATCAAAAACGCAACTTGTGTAAGGTTTGGGATGGGTAATAGGAATATTGAGTTCCCAGATTAAGGAGTAATGCTGGTGGTGCTAGACGTGTTAGTCAGCTGACATTTTTATTCGGCGACATTTGAAGTGAAATAAAGATTCAAAATGCGTTTTTGACCTTTTTGTCAGAGGAAAACTGTGTATTTAGTCAATATTTTGTCAAAGTAGGTTCAGAGTGGTCTAGAATCTTAAGAGGACGGAAAAGTAACCTCTTTTCTTCCGTTTAGGACTGGCAGCAACCCGGTGATAAAGCGTAATAAAATTTGGGGTGGCCAAAATGGTGGCGTTCTTGTGTACAACGGTGGTCTTGGACTGTTGGAGCAAAATGAGATCTTTGACAACGCCATGGCCGGCGTCTGGATCAAAACGGATTCGAACCCAACACTCAGGCGGAACAAAATTTTCGACGGACGGGATGGAGGGATCTGCATTTTCAACAGTGGGAAAGGTAAGCCATGCTTTAATTGAACAAATAGCTTTCTTATGGTGTTTGTTTTTACATTTTTAGCAGCTTTTTGTGTGCGACAGGACGTAGGCTTTACAGGTTTGTTTCTTGTTCTACTTTTTTTTCTTTTATTTCTCGTACTCAGCATTTTTGTTCCTCCTGTAAGTGTAGTGGTCAGATAAACTATGTTCATTCCAATACACAGATAAGTCAATAGGCAAATCTGAAAAAAAAATGTTAAGTGATTTGTCGCTTTGTCGTTCGCAAAGTTAGCACGACAGGCGTCTCCACCTGTTGGATCGGATCTAGCAAAAGTTGACGAACCGTTTTCACATTTTCAAAGTTCCTGCCAAAACAGACCAGCACAAGCCATATTGTGGAGATATTTTGCCCTCCGTCCGATGAAGGTTATCGTATTTTTCGCGCCTACGGCCTAATGGCCTAACTACGGCCAAAAAGCCTAATCGGCTTTTGGCCGTGTTTCCAGAATTTGCTCTGCCCTTATTGACTTCCCTTTACCTCAGCGAACCGAAGCTCTAATATCTGCACTACCAAATAGTTTCTACGGGGCAATTTGATAAAATTTTACGAGATTTTTCACGGAACCACAGTATCATACCTTCTGACTCAAGTTTCAGTTTCAACAATAATGGTCTGCGGGGGCAGTGCTTCAAGCTGAGTGGCTTGCGATCCTCAAAAGACATTAGCTGCGTTTTGAAGATACCATGGTATCTGATATCACTGCGTAAAGTCGTTTTCGCAGTTACTGTCGTACCACAGTTGAAAGGCGTTTTTGCAGTTATCGTGGTATCTGATGTTCAGATACCACGGTCCGACCGTGCACTTGTCAGAAGTTTCATAACAGATTGCGCATAACACTTTCAAGAATAACACCTTTTCACTTAGAAATAAAGTGTTATGACCAATAAAGTTTACACTATTTCGTGCCTAGATCTCCAACAACACCTTCAGTTGGTAAAAATACTAACGGGAACGAAAGAAACATAACATATAACATCCCAAAGTGTTATCTTTTGAAACCGCGCATCCTGCTGTTGTCGTTATGTAACTTCTGACAGTGTAGTATTTTTACCTATTGAAGGTGTTGTTGGAGATCTGGGCACGAAATAGTATAAACTTAATTGGTCATAACACTTTTTTTCTAAGTGAAAAGGTGTTGTTCTTGAAAGTGTTATGCGCAATCTGCTATGAAACTTCTGACAGTGTGGTAACTGATCGTGGTATCTGAAAAAGTCAGTTCACTTTCATCATTACCAACAATAGAGCCTAGGATTTTGTCAAATTGGCGAGAAAGAAGTTTGGAACTTAGTGATGTAACTGGAAATCACTTTTTCTTTAGGGATGACTTCGAAAGGCGCAATTTCGGCCATTGTCGTTTTTGTAGAGCAACCGTGGTATCAGATACCACGGTAACTGCGAAAACAACTAATTGCAGATTCAGAAACGCAACTATTGACATATGGTCTTTCCAAAACATAATGGTGGGCTGTTGGAACAACTTTCTCCTTAGTAGTAATGAGCGATTGTATCAATGCCTTCAAGGATTCCTTGACGCTCTGTGTGCCGAAAGGATCTAGGACGAACAGTGTTTTAGTCGAACTTTGTAGAGGCCAACGGTTTACTTTGTGCATTGTTGTATTATTATTATTTTTTGTTGGAAAAAAATTCCTGAATTTTCCCCACTTTTTCTAGGAATCCTAGAGGAGAACGACATCTTTCGTAATGCACAAGCCGGCGTGCTCATATCCACACAGTCGCACCCCATCTTGCGACGGAATCGTATCTACGATGGTCTTGCTGCCGGCATAGAAATCACAAACAACGCAACAGCAACGCTGGAGTACAACCAAATCTTCAACAACCGTTTCGGCGGCCTATGTCTTGCTACTGGGGTGACTCCTGTGATGCGTGGGAACAAAATCTTCAACAATCAGGACTCGGTGGACAAAGCGGTGGACGGTGGCCAGTGCTTGTACAAGATTTCCTCGTACACCAGTTTTCCGATGCACGATTTTTATCGGTGCCGAACATGCAACACGACGGACCGGAATGCGGTGTGTGTGAATTGTATCAAGACCTGCCACGCGGGACATGACATCGAGTTCATACGACATGATAGGTGAGTCTCGAGAAACACCATTACCATTTGCGTTTTTTGTTTGTTTTTCTTCGCGGTTGGCCCTCGCCTTTTGCTTCATCGTGTTGCTCAGGTTTCGAGTGTTACAAAAGCAATATTAACCCGCACCACTGACGTTTGCGTAGTCACTCGATGCTTGCAGCAACACCATTCGCTTATCCTCCAGCGTAGGTCTAGTTCTCGTTTTAATTTCGCCTATAGGTTTAGGTTTTCTCTTTTTGGGATCCCAAAACGTAAGTGGAGGGATACCTATGACATCGCAACAGTTGTACGTCTGAAGCACGATAACTCTTGAAGGGAACGAGATATTTTGATGCAACTTTGTGTGAGGACTCTTTGGGTCAGGGGAGAGGTCGAGTCTATAGATGGGCTCTGTAGCTCAACATTTAGGGTGGGGGAGGGGTTTCAAATTAAAGGGCGAACATTTTTTTTTAAACAGCTAATGAGATAGTTGATTTAGGGGTAAGAAGACATGCTGAACATTTGTATGAAAATCATTTTCTTGTCTACAAGACCAAATTGTCTGGGTCAAATATTAAATTTTGGGATCCCATCGAAACCTTTGGTCTTCTTTGTTTCGTTTCTGCTAGCCGCGGAAACTATGCACGTCTCGCACTATTTACTGTTTATGTCCCAGTATTCATAGCTATATATGAATACTGTAAAACAAAGCTCTGCTTTAACAAATTATCTACGGCTTTGACTGTCCTAAGCCTTCCCCAGACCCGTTAACCTGTAGCAAAAACTTGGCAAAATTCAGAAAACCGGTTTTACGGATCAGTAGCATGATACTCGAAAACTCGTCGAGAGTATAATGCGCATGGAAAGCAGTGAATCGTGGCAAGTGCTAAGATTAGTAAGGTGTCATTAGCGGGTTCAGAATTTAACAGAAATAACGTGGTTCTCCGGGTTTAATATTTTTTTATTTTTTTTTATTAGTAGAAAAAGACGTTAAGCCGAAGCTTCTCTCCCTACAAAACACATGAACTACTGTTTAACAACACTGCACTTTACACTGATACAACGAATATACACTAAAAAGGATTCATATAGGCGCTGCGACTAAACTGAGTACCAAGAAGATGTTGCTTAAAGTTCGACCGTAAAGGGCTGGGATAGGACAATCTAGTTACCCATCACTTATTCCCTTAAATTGGCTTGAAGACCCGCTGAAAATGCGTTACTTCGTTCTTCCGCTATTCACGAATAATCGATTTTCAAATAGTGGAATTTCCGTTTGGTTTGTGATACCTCTATGAGCTTGTATTTTGTCGTATGCCTTACGAGAAAGATTTGGGATTTTCTTTTTGTTCAGGCACTAAGCAATCTTAAGCAATCTCACCACTGCCCACTGAAAAGCCGCGTTTGTGTTGAGGTTAAAATTTCGCGCTTCATAGTAGAATTTACGTTGTGGGGACGGATATTCTGAACGTGATAACTAGAGCAGATAGTGGAAAACAAAAAAATCCCTTTGCAGAATCCAAATAATTCAGTGATTCACAAAAGATGAATTATATCGCTCGCTGGAGTTTGCAGGTGGTTGCTTTAGGGTGACTTTTGAAGCTTCTTTACTTCTTGTCACGGGACCATCGACCGTAGGTGCCGCAAAGTCGGGTAGGATCTGCCTGGTGCCACCGAAAGATGGAGACAAATAAGCGTGGAACAAAGATAGATGTGGGACATTCGAAGATAAACCTTCTAGAGCAAACACGAAGTTATTTAAAAGTTTTTTATTTAACTTTTAAGCTCGTGAATGTGATGGGTGAAGATCGTAAACATGAAGTGTAATCATGGGGTATATAAATAAAAACATAAATACATCAGATAATTCATAAATTACAAAAAAAAATACATAACACTCATCTGTATCGTCTACATGGCGAACGAATTAGACTGCGCGAGTCAGAGGGAGTGCGCGAAATTTATACAGCGACAGCGCGTCTTCGAGCTCTCTCCTCGATTTTGTGCTAGAGGAGATAAGAAAAGATACGAAAAAGTGTGTCTATATTTCGCAACGAACGACAAACCCTCTCAGCTCACGTAGAAACTGTCGTGAATTTACAAACAAAATAGAAAAAAAGAGATTTTCAGGTTTTTTCTTTGAACAGCTTGTTACCCCTCCAAGATGATGTGCGAGGGATAAAATAAAATTTCGGATATTTCTGTTGCACTTCCTCAGCGAGAAACAAAACTAAATCATAAAATCCACCACAATAACAACAGGAAAACGATGTGGAACCAACAAACAATAAGACGACATGTAACTAAAAACCAGAAGAGCGATGCGGACTGAACGACATGCAGATAAAAGTAAAATAACGAAAATTAAAATGTGCGTGTTCAAAGTGTATATGTACAAATCTGTGATTATTTACAATTCTGAATTCTGTGTATATTTACAATTTACTGCTTGTATGTGTAACCATCCGTCTGGGAAAGCGCAGAAGCTTTCACCCAGAAAACGGCCAACTCCAGAAATCCATAATATTTTTCACACACTTCGAATAAAACCTTCCACAGAACACAGAAAATCTCGTTTTTTCTATTTCGTTTGCAGTGAATGGTCAGCTTGGCTTCAAACCTTATATACGTGAATTTATGCATTCTCCATTGTGTCTTGCGAGACTAAATTTACAAAATGAGCTTCCTTCTAACCTAGTTTACCCTTTTCCCTGAGGAACATTGAATATCGTTTTGTTCTCTAAAACCTGGGAGGTAATCCAATTATTAAGAGTACGTTGCTCTGGTACTCCAGAGGAGGAAGTCGAAACGCATATTATTCGTTTGGTTAAGAGCGCCTCAAAATACGCCGGTTAAAAGCAACCCATCTCTGTAGGTTGTGATATCAGGTACCGTGTATGGTCCTTCAGTTTAAGTGTCATGACTGAAATAAATTCGCAACTTCCTTCAGGTTGCTACTCGCAAGTTGCTAGCCCCTTCTTCGCCACCTCGATGCGGTTCGGCAACGCCTCGATTTTATTTTGAATTGCCTTCCGTGAGCAGAATGAATCATTGTTTAATACTACTAAGTTCATTGCGTTTACTTCTGTGTCTTATGTCTGAAACCTTAGCTGGCGTTGATAGTGACTAATGTAGCGTTTACACAGACAAGAAATCCCGTCGAGTAGAAAGGAATTCCGGTCAACCTGAAAGGATTCCGTTCGTGAAAATGACTAGAAAAAAAGTCTACCAGGACGGGAACTCCTTTCAAGATGAAAGGAATTCCGATCTACTTAAAAAGAATCTCGTCGACTGCGCTGGTGAAAAGACTAAATCAAAATATAGCTAGCTTTTGAGAGCAGCAGTCATTAGTACTGACGTCATAAATGATACCAAACATTTTTTTTGTTGGATAGTGAATTTATTTTTGTAAGATTTTCTGGTTTGAAGAATTATTTTTTCCCCTCTGCGTGCAAACATTATCTTGTCACCAAGACCGGATTCTGTTCAAGTTTTCCTGCATAACAAGAAAGTGCAAATTTTTGTCTAGCGGAAGCTAAAGGTTGTGTTAGGACCACTATGTCCAGGTGTTGGTTTCGGATTTAAGACAAGAAGACGAATACATAGTAGGCTACCTAACGAAATAATAACGTAATAATAAAATAACAATCAATCAGTCAATCAAATTTATTTCCAAATAGAAAACTGGAAAGAGGAAAAATATTTATGAAGTACACAAAAATTAAACAAACTAGACCTACGTTGCCTGGGCAACGTGAAGTGTTGCGGCAACCTTTGTGCGGCTTCGCCGACTAAAGTGTTGCGAGAGCAACACTTTGGTTTTGTTTCTTTGCTGTCGGTTAAATGCTGAAGTTGTCAACTTATCAAAGCTTACAAAACGGTATGTTCTAAGAAGAACACAATCAGTAATCACATGATCAAAGGCTATTCCTCAGCGTTGTAAAAACAACAACAAAAGAACATCGGAAGAACGGACTAAACTGACTTTGCAGTCAGTTGAACTTTATCGTTTTCAATCGTAGACATCGTGACGGATGAAAACTTGGGACAATGTCTTATATAATCTAGTTGGTATCATAAAGCTATGCGTAACTTTTCAGGATTAAAATACCATAGATGACACTATTAATTATTACGAAACTACCTCATTGTTTTAAATTATGTTTGTACCCGTTGCGTAAATAGTTAATCCTAGTTTACAGCGGTAGACCATCGATGCAAACTTTCTTACCGTTAGATTTATAGAAATCGAATACGATGTGCACCAATTTGCACAAATTTCTAGCCGCTCGTGAACCGATTCGTACTTACAAGTCCCTGTCCCATGATAGACATCAAGTTCAACGGAAACAAATAGTGGGTAGGCTACACCAGCTAGCAAAAGTTGCAAACCCCTCATCGCTGAAGATGGTACCAGGTGATTATTACTTACAAGTCCCTTTCCTATCTTACAATTGGGAACCAAATTGTTCTTACCATCGAATACACCAGAAACAAATAATAGGTACACCAACTAGCAAAAGCTGCAAACCCCTCATCACTGAAGATGATTATGGTCTAACAGCCGACTGTTGCTTACAAGTCCCCTACATGTCTCACAATTGGGATCGGCCTAATTTTGGTTTCTGTGTGTACCTTACTACGGAAGTTGTCAACCCCTCTTAAACTTTCAAACTGTTATATCTCATGAAGGAATTTTTGTACCAAAAAATGGATGACATATACTTTGATCAGCTCACCAATATCTATCGACTGCCGTTGAAAAAAAAAATCTGTCTGTATTAGTTCAAAAGTTGACTTTTTTGCCGTAGGCCAACTTTCTAATATCACCACTTAGAAAGGAGCAAAGGGTAAGCTCTAATTTCTTTAGCAGTGAGAGAACTTTTAAGAGGCTCATCTGATCTCACTTCTCTTCCTCACTCCCAAGTGTAAGAAATGGAATGATAAACTCAGCTGAAATCGCGAACAGACATGGATAGAACCAATAGATGGCAGCACTTTCGGACCCGTGGGAAAATGACACTTTTTTGTTTCTGTAGATTTTTCTATTTATCACTCAAAGAAGATATGTTGGCTGTGGGGCCGGGTAACTGCCGCACATATTTAACACTTACAGATTTTAGTCCATCTTCAATTTGAAACTGGTGCCTGCCTGCTTGCGTGCTAGAACGGAGCTTTCCACTCGAAAGCAGAAACATGGTTTGATGAAACGAAAGGTTCGCTACACAACTTCAGATAGTCCTCTCTGACATGGGCTATATAACTCCACTTCACTTCGCACACCGTAGGCTCTGGCTCGAGGACAAGCAAAAACCATCCTTATTGGCCCCAGGCAAGAGTTCTACGGAGCTTTCCAAAATGTAATGTCATATTCATCAATCCGGCCTAAGGTCCACACTTTACGTAAAAACCGCACAGGTTAGACCCTTACCAGTTACTAGGAATAAAATGAAATCGGAGTCATAGGAAAAAAAAATAAATAAAAAAAAACAGGACAAAACCAAAGTGTTGCTCTCGCAACACAATTAACTAATACACTTAAAAGATATGACCAGAAATAAATGATGGGATGAAACTATGTAAAAAGTGGGCAGAAGAATTAGCAGGATATGGAGAAAACTGGTTGCTGGTGTTCCTCTCGGGCCGACGCACGGACTACATTCCGTTGCACAGTTTTAATAGAGAGAGAAGCTTCGGCTTAACGTCTTTTTCTATTAATAAATAATGAAATAAATGCAGCGAGTAGGGCACGGGGCTCGACAAAACTAACTCGAAACTCTTAACTCTACTCTGGACAGAAAAGAACCGAAAGAACCCAATACTAAGATTTTGCGCTTTATCGGTATTGACTAAACTTGACCCGATTATCTACATCCCGTGACGTTTTCATGACGTCATGAAAGAAATAGGAAAATTCGATTAAGTTAATGTTGCAGAATATATATTTGTATCTATATATATAGAGCCGATGCGAGGCGCCGGACGCGTTTACACTCATAAACCGTTCTAGGGACAATCAGTTCCGTTAGTAAATGGAAAATGTTGACTTTTCGTGTGACGTCCGACCCGTAGATAATCGGCTAAAGTTTAGTCAACGCCCTTTATCTCTGTTTCTTTCACAGACAAAGCAGTCATTTGAGGATCTGGTTAGATTCTTTTCTGGAATAGTTTGGTCGGATTGAAACCCGGTCGAATTTCAGAAAACTTGCGATGAGAACAGAAATATTCGCGGTGTAAACCTACGGTGAACTGATTTTGTTATTAGCCGAACTGTCATACGAAGGAGTACATAATTATTTCAGTTGATGTCACATTTTGTAGGATGATCATCTTAATAACCAATTGACCAGGCATAAATCGTTAGCGAAGGTCAACCTACACCTATAATCACCCTTTACAAACTTACTTTTTATTAATCTAATAGCCTCTTTAAAAATAAACCCATCTTTATTATTTAACCTTATTTCGAGTGCAATGAAAGTTAAATTGACCTCTTTCGCAAGCCACTCTCTCAGATCTCCATTTCGTCCTTGGTCTAAATTGTATTATTGAATGTCAACTAATTGCATTGCGAGGCACTCCGCGGACACTCACATAGAGATCGCACACAGATTTGAAAGAAAAAAAGATGTGGACGCTCGTATGCGATGCGTAAAAAACTGTCCTGCAATACCTCTCTCAAGTATCAAGCTAGTATATCCGAGCGAATCTCTTAATCATCGCCGAATGTAAACCTCCGCTATTGCGACGGACGTGCTAGATTGGATTGCATTACAAATCTTTTTACTCTGAAGGGATATGTTTCGAGTAAGCGAAGGAAAAATTGCATCTTTTGCTGGATTTTGGAATTTTATTTTCTGTGGTTCCATGAGGTAGAAGAGGTGTCAGTAGCTATTTACTTGTTTTAACAGTAGAGAGGAGACGGAACCTCGCCACATGACTCATGATCGGTTTTCCTTTTCCATGCTCCGGTCAGCTCGATTAGAGGAGGTTTTTGCGAGCCGGAAAGCAAGAATTACTTTGCAATGGTTTTCGCGCTGCTTCGGAATGTTACCGAACTTTCCGATCGGATTTCGTGCTTTGGAAACCGAAGCAGCCTTCTCAGAAAGGGATTCCAGAAATTTGGTGGAAAGGTGCAAGCGTCATTAAATATATCCGCCCGTGTTAGCTTGGGCTACTATTAGGGTTGAAAGAAAATTGATTGATTAAAAGCCACCTCGCAAGTGTTTCTGCACAGATGTTCTGAGGTAGTTGGCCATTTTACAACGAAGCTATGCTTACATAAAATTACACAAGGCTTCGGCTGTTTTTAGCCTCTTTCCGCGTCACTTTCCTTGTATGACAATCTTGGCAGAGTGTGCGTATCCGCTTTTCGAACGGAGACAGCTCATCGGGAACAATTATCGAGCGCCTGATACGTCACGTAAAAAGAAAAAATCATGGCAAACGTGATAATCAGTCTATTGCTAACACAGACGATAGGATACACTTATGAAGTGAAGAACCGTGGGAACGAGAATGGTGGAAATATTAATGAGGTAGAATGAATTGCTATCATAAGTACGACGTGTCCTTTAAGGATGACGTCGCTGGAACATAATCGAAGGAATGTTCAGGAACCAGATTAATTCTGAAAAGATTGGAATTCAACATTGTCCCGGCAATATCATGTTTCCATGTTGTTTTCGCGATCAAATCAACGGGAAACTGGGAAGCAGTTTCAGCAGTGTGATTCCCACGGTTTTCGCGATCGGCTTTGCTCCCTGGAAAGTGGTTCTGGAATCTCGTGAAAATCCTCCGTGGGTCTCGGCTTCTCTTGCATTTATTACCTTGACGGCACGGTATAATGCCGAGAGCAGATGTTTGATAGAATGTCTTTTAGGGATAGTATGCTAAGCACTGTTTGAACTATACCAGAAATATATAATGTAACTAAACTGGTCATAGCAGGCGTGGAGCTGTCAAGAAGAATCCAGAATATAAAAAAAAAATATTAAACAAGTGTGCACTGTGTCTTCAAGGCTGTTCGGAACTTTCATAATGATAGGGTTTGTGGAGGGACAGGGAGTGCCAATGTCGACTTTAAGTGTTTAGGGAAAGCAAGACAGTTGTTCTCGAACCTATCAGAACCGAAGGCGAGGTAGGTTATGAAAACATCCTCCGAGCGAAGCGATGTCGATATTTTTTAAATGGCCGTCGATAATTTTATTCCGGTATCAACCGAGATGGAGGAAAGTTAACTGTTGTAATTTTTTTGAACAGAACATTTATCTGTGCGTTTACTTTTACCCTGCGTTAATTTCTCATTCATCTCACACTCCGTTAGGCTATCTGTTTGGAGGCTAGCTTTTATCTTTCTGTAGTTTTGTCGAACAAGAAAGGTTTTGTCGAGGTGGATATTACTCCACCTCTAGAAAAGTCAGTTGAAGTTTAACCGAAAAGGGCTGGGATAGTACAAGCTAGTTACCCATCACTTATTCACTTAAATTGGCTTGAAGACCCGCTCAAAATGCGTTACTTGGTTGTTCCGCTATTGAAGAAACTGAATTTAGCTATGCTACGGTAGTTTTGAAATTTATGTATGAATATTCTTTATAACCCGTTACATTCAAACTGAACAGGAACGGAGTAAATGGAAGAAAAAATAAAGAACAAAAGAGAGAAAAGACAATTAGCGATCAATGACAAAATGTATACAGCACTACAAACGAAGGATAACACAAAGGGCGAGTTAATCAGTGGTCATCCATTGGGCACAAAGTACTGGTAACCACGAGTGTGCGGCCGTTCCAAGAATTTTCAGAACTATCTTATCTACAGCCTTGTTGGGTTCTCCCAGGCTGAATATTCTTATTAGGTACCTGTTCGTGTCCACGGTGGCATTTTTAGTAAATATTTTAGGTAACGAAAATAAAGCGACCGATCTCTCTCTCTCTCTCTCTCTCTCTCTCTTCTCTCTCTCTCTCTCTCTCTCTCTCTCTCTCTCTCTCTCTCTCTCTCTCTCTCTCTCTCTCTCTCTCTCTCTCTCTCTCTCTCTCTCTCTCTCTCTCTCTCTCTCTCTCTCTCTCTCTCTCTCTCTCTCTCTCTCTCTCTCTCTCTCTCTCTCTCTCTCTCTCTCTCTCTCTCTCTCTCTCTCTCTCAAATTAAAATCGAAAGAAGCGCTTAAAAAAGCTGGTATTGTTACAGCATTATACAAGGAGTAATTAAGGTTTGTTCGGGGGCCGCACAAGGTGGAAATAGCGATGGTAACTTACAGATTCCAAGATGGCTCAGGATAACAGCAGTTCAGAATCCCGAAACCAAGAATCTAAAAGGCAAAATAAGTGGAGTACGACAAATCAAAAAAGAAATGTAAACACTCAAATAAATTTTCGAACAGTCGAATTTGCGTGTGATTCGTGGTACCTGTATGCGCTTGTATCTGTGTTGTAGCATTACGAAAAAGATTTATGATTTTTTTTTTGTTCAGGCACTAAGCAGTCTTCACCAAGCTCGCCACTGCTCACTGAACAGCCGCGTTTGTCTTGGGATTAAAATTTTTCCGCGTCATAGAATTTACATTGTGGGGACGGCCGCAGATATTCTGAACGTTAGCCCTTACCAGAATCTAAATAATTCAGTGTACTAAATTAAATGACACATGAATAAGTTGGCTTTTCAATTAAACTTTAAAGATTGTCATAAATTAATTGCCTGCCTGAAGATTATCATAATTAGACACATGATGACATGCACTACGTACCTTTTCCAGAAGAATTGTGGACGGGTATACTCCGTGCTTACAGGCACCATAAAGAATACACTCACGGACAAGCGAGTCGAAAGCCCTCCTAACGTCGTAGCTTGCAAGCACTAAAAACAAACTGTAAAGACCCGGCGTCTAACAGAATGGAACAAACACCACTACGGGCGTGGGGACATCCCCGTCCTTTTTGGAAACCGAATTCACAAGGGGGTACATAACGCTTTGATTAAATTTCGGCAAACGTTATAAGCTTGAAGAGCTTGCACAGTAATTCAAAACTGTAACCGAATGGTACGAACTACAAGAATCCGGAGGTTTCTTTTTTTCGTAATTGAAATGTCCCTCACAGAAGCCGCCAGCCATAATTCTGTCGATGATTATTCATACTACATTTTTTAACAGCATAATTTGAATCTGGGAGAAGTACAGAAAGTGAAGTAGTGGTCGTTTCTATTTTTGTTCCAACCTCGTGAAAAGTTACTACACTGACCGTTCCAACCTTCTCGAAATAGTAACAAACAGTAACTATTTGCCTACCACGCTCGGGAGTGTAGTAAGCGTGGTAACTACGAATCTCTGTGACTTGATTAGCCCGTGGCACGATATTTTGCCGAAAAAACCGTGACGTCATGCGTAGTAACTACGGTAAGTAGGGTGGCACACGCTCAGTGAAGCCGACGTGGGAAAATTCGTGCGTTCAGTGTATTTGTATCTTACAGGTTTTTCTGTGATTGTGGTGCGGGCACGCTATCCAACCAGTGCCTGCTTCAGGGCGAATCAACGCAGGACACGGACACCCTGTATGACTCCGCGCCTCCAATGGAAACTCATACCCTTATGGTGAACTGAACGGTGGCCGACAGGATGTTAAAGTGAGTCCTTTCATTTATTTCTATGGGCTGAGCATCAGTTGATATAAGGACCTCCTCCTCTCCCAAGAGTTGGTCGTCGGACAAGTAAAAAGCAGTGAACTGCGCCTAAGGCGGCTAGAACATCCGTCAGCCAAAATTTGAAGTTTCGGGGATAACGAACTGGTTTGAAAATGAATGAATTAGTTATTTTGTTTGTAATCGTCACGCGATCACAAGGACAAAGGACAGAGTATGAACTAGGAAAAGAAAAGAAGAATAAAAACTACGAACAAAACAAGCACAAAAACAAAATACTCAATAAAAACAAACGTAAATGAAAAAGACACATTTAGAAAAATATACCCTTCCGACTATGAGTGCTAGTGTGTTGAAACAGTTCTGTAAATTTCGTATCAGCTGCTATTATTGGCCCTACAATGCTATTTCGGTTTGCCACAAAATCGTTTCTTTTCCACCGCGGGACCTGGAGCAGGTATTTTGTAACTTAAATTCCGCCCTCCGAGTTCGTTTTTACCAGACGTATTATGATTATATTAGTGTTGAAAACATATAGATATAACCCCTAAGAGACCTTTTTTTTTACAGGCAATGGAATGGCCGCACAGGAGCCGTGGATGTTGTAACAGTGATCGGGACTAGGTGAATCTTTCCTGGTGAATCCTGAGGCGGTGGAGCATATATGATCTTTTTTTCCGGACTATAATGTTGTTGGCCTTTTTTCGTTTCGTCAGTTCCATTTGAGTTTTTCGTAAAAATTCTGTGCGATTGTATCTTTAACGGAAGTACTTCGACGTAATCTTTTGTTGATGGTTGTGCTGTACATATTCGCGTATAGCTCATGATTGACTTGTGACTGTAACAGACCCTTTTGTTAAGCTAGGTTCTTCCTGGACCGGTTTCAGTAAAGTTTGCCAGAAAAATCCGGCCGAAATTAATGTAATTCGGCACAAAGGCTGCAGGCCTAGTAGGCGTCACTTTATCAAGTGGTTTTCCAGTTGGCCGCGCCATACGGCTGACTGCTGCATGCTGGTTTAGGGCGTTTTTTGTTTATTTGGGTTAGAACCACGACGCGGTTAAACTGACCCAAAATTATATTCTGGCCGAATTTTACACAGATCTGGTCACCAAGAACCTAGCTTTAAGCAAGATTATGCAATACCGACAGTATGTCCCGAGCCGGACTCGGAAATTATAGTGACGTATGAGTTGAGTGTGCGAATTTGAAAAGCCTTTTATTTGAACACATGTGTACCGTAAATCGTACGCCTGACGCCAATTTTGGATGGAAGTAACCACTTATTCTCAGACACGTTTTGTTATGTAAATAAAAATGCAATAATATGAAGAAACAAACATTAGCGCCGAAGAAAAGAGCCTATTGGCGAAAGGAAAATAGCTGCTGTGTCCTTTAGAGAAGCATTTTACTCTTTTTAAGTTTTCGAAGCACATGGGACGCAAGCGACAATGCACGTTCAGTATACTCCTTGACTTACTTCTTTCTAGGGCTAACATATTCTAAAGTATGTATTGGCACCTAGTAGGTTGCATATGTAATAACTTGAATCTATAAATTAAATATAATAACGAACGCAAAGTTCTAGAATTTTGCTTGTTTTAGAAGTTTCGACTTTTAACTGCATAGAGTCGAGCGTGCAATGCGAAAAAGCTGCGCTTCATTGGAGGCAGATTTGAGGCGACAAAGTCATTTTTTTATCTGTCACGCATGAATAATAACTGTCAGGTGCCAGTACATTCTATTAATACGTCATTATGGAAAAGAGTATTTCCACGGTCGTTTGTGTCGCCCGCTAGTACGTTTCCGCAACCAACAAGATTTGTGTGGCTCGAATCTGACAAAACACTGCCAAGGTGATTTTCGATTGTGTGGCTCGAATCGGGCGGGAAATTCAAATTTAGCAGCAAAATAATAAATGAATAATAATATTAACTAATTTATCAAGCATATAGGCCTAGACATAAAACTGAGGATCCTCTGTCACAGAGTGCTAATGATGTAAGCTTGAAGTCTGGCTTTTATTTTCAGACAGTTGAACTTGCCGCAAAAAAAAACAAGACCAAAGGTTTCGATGGGATCCCGAAAATTTAATATTTGATCCAGACAATTTGGTCTTGTAGATATCCGGTCTTCGCCAGACTCCTCGAACATTTTACTATTGAGATTATAAACAGAAGAATTTTCCGTTTCAGCCGGATTCCGCGCGAACTATATGTCCGGGTAGAAAATGATTGTCAAAAGCGGGTTCAGTATGTCTTCTTACCCCTAAATCGAACATCTAATCAACTTCCGATAAAACTTTCACTTTTAACTTTTCACTTTTTTCTGGTTTCGGCCGGATTCCGGACGAACTTGTCCGACGAGAAAATGATTTTCGTATTAATGCTCAGCATGTCTTCTTACCCCTGAATTGACTATCTCATTAGCTGTTAAAAAAAAATTGCTCGCCTCTTAATTTGAACCCCCTCCCCCCCCCCCCCCCCCTCCTTAAATATTGAGCTACAGAGCCCATCTACGAACTTGACCTCTGCCTTGACGCAAAGAATTCTCACACCAAGTTTCATCAAAATATCGCATTTCCTTCGAGAGTTATCATGCTCTCAGACAGACGGGCAGACGGACAACTTTTACGAAGTCATAGGTATCCCTCCACTTACGTTTTGGGACCCCAGCAAGAGCTTGGAGCTCATGTGGCACTTCTTACGAGTATATGGTACAAGAAAGCAGATGAGAACGTCACAAAATACCCCCTTCAGCCCCACTAGGATCGGACCTAGAAATAGGATGTCTACTTTCACGTGAGTGAGCATTTGTGGCATCGTCTCGGATCATCTAGGGCAAATGTTTCATCACACTAGGCTGATCCATACGAGTGCCATATCAGCCCCCCTCAAACTCCCCCTACCACGGCCGAATTTGGTTCAGCCACATAAACAGATCATCGAACTAAAGCATCTTCTCTTACTGGCTATCAAGTATTACTCGTGTCTTCGGGAAACTCCGGATCCCCCCCCCCCCACCGTTCTTGGATCCCATCCGGACCCTAAAATACGTCCAGTAGGGCACATGGTCTCTCTTTCAAGCTTCATTCAAATCACTCCACTCGTTTGACCCCTATGCGAGCCACAAAATTTCCCCCTCCAACTCATCCCACTGTGGTCGAGTACAACTAAGACATATAAACCTTCGCATCTCTGACATCTTCTCTTCTAGTCCTTGAAGTTTGACTCGAATCGGATCATGTCTGGAAATTTCCGGTTTCTGCTTCATCCTCCTACCGTGACCGCATCCGGTCCGGACGCCAAATAACAAACTAGGCCGCACTCCACCCGGCTCTGTTCAACTTGCATGCCGTTAGGCCATTTCGTTTGGCTTTGTGCATGTCACAAAGTTTCCTGACCCCCCCCCCCTCCAACTCCCCCAGCTGTTGCTGCTTGTGGTTCGTAGACACGTTGCCTATCCAGGTCATTAGTTCTGATCACCCATAAAGTTCCACTCTACTCGGACCACCCGTTCGCAAACTACGGAAGTCAGTATTTGAGGATTCCCCTTCCCTTAACTCCCCCAAATTGGTCAGATCCAGGAACGGAAGTTTTCCTAGAGCATTGTGTCAGGTCCTTAATCGTATTTGGTCAGGCCACTAATTTTCATCGTCCTTAGCACATCTGGAAGTATCGTAACTCGCGATCACCGAAATTCCGGGAAACCCCTCCGACTCCCCCCAAAGAGCCCCGATATGATCTGGTTCAGTCGAGAACGTATCTATGGCTTATGCTCGTTCTTCCCACCTAATTTTCATCCCGATCGCTTGACGCTAAGCGGTTCACGAAAATTCCGGTGCCCACCCCCCTTCAAATCCCTCCCCCCACAAATTTGGGATCCGGTCCGGACTTGACATGAAACATCTGAGAGACGACACCTCTTTCCACTTGCCAAGTTTCATTCAAATCCGATCGCCCGTTCAAAAGTTATGAATGCAACAAGATTTCCGATTCCCCATCCCTCCACTCCCCTCATCACCTTCATGATAGTCGGATCAGGCAAACGACTATTCTCATTTCAGTTTATTGGAGTCCCTGACCTCCCGATGAAAAATTTGTAGCCTGCGTTGTAGTATGGTAGTAGTACGAAAACGTTGCATGTAATAGCAAAGGATACTATCATTTAATGTGCCGCAGACTGGTACAATCTTATGTGGTAGTATCCAGTATCATCCTTTCTTGCCATAGTAACATCCAGTCTTGCTAATAGTACCATATAGTAGTATGCAGTAACACGGTAGCCTTGAAGTAGAAGCATGTAGTAGCATCGTTAGTACTGCATGCAACTTTTTCGTACTACTTCATATTTTGAGATAAATTTTTCATCGGGATGCCAGCCCAGTTTCATCGTCCTAGTACATCAGGAAGTACCGAACTCGGGGGATCATCAGTATTCCGGACATCCCCCCCCCCACTCCCCACATGGTGCCCGAATCCGGTTCGTTTATGGCTATGACGTACCTAGGACTTGTGCTTGCTCCTTCCACCAAGTCTCGTCCCGATCCCTCAACTCAAGCGTTTCCCAAAATTTGAAGTCTCCCCCCGAAGTCGCCGGATCCGGTCCGGATTTTACATGGGTCGTCTGAGACACGAAGTCTTTCCAAATATAAAGTTTCATTAAGATCCGACCACCCGTTCAAGAGCTATAATTACCACAACATTCGGGATCCCCCCTCCCTCCGCTCCCCCACGATGCTCGGATCGGGGAAGCGACTATTTCCAGCTTAATCTTATCGGGTCCCTGACATGCCTGCCAAGTTTCGTCGTCATGGCTTATATGGAAGTGCCCGGACCGACAGACCGCCGGATGGACAGAAATTGCGATCTCGAAATGGCAGTTGACCGACGAGCAAGTGCCAACAAAACTCGAGAAAATGGCGTTTCCGTGGGTTTCAACTTGTTGCTCGACGGTGTGGCACACAGCCGTGTTTCCTCGACAAACACTGAGAAGTATGTGGTCAAAATTTTGCCGCAAAAAACGCTTGAATTGATTGCGATCTTAGTTCTTTCAAGGGTACTCGACGAGAAGTCCTTTGTTATCCAAAACATTTTATAAATATTGAATAATCTTGAGAATATTTTAACCACCTTGACTGTCTGGGGCGCTTTTTATGGCACTTGCCCTTCGTCCAGGTGCCATATAGCGATCGCAATTTCTGTCCGTCAGTCGGTCCCGGTTTTGCTAGTTCAGGCACTTCCAGATAAGCTAGGAACCAGGAGCTAGGAAACTTGGCAGGCGTATCAGGGAACGGACCAGATTAAATTTTAAATAGTCGCTTCCCCGATCCGACCATCTGGAGGGGGGAGAGTGGAGGGACGCTCACTTTCACTGTCTGATAAAAAGGCGCTAGAAACTGGCGAGGTCGGGGTATTGCGTAAGCGAATTCCTGTTATTACGAGTGCGTTCGCCTTAACCGTACAAATACTAGCTTTAACGTTTTTTTTTAATTCGTACAGTTTCCCGCATGTGGGGTTGTGTTTCTTGGCTATTGTTTCTAACTGGTATTACCCTTGCGCCTCGCGCCGAACATCTGCCGGTCGTATATTTTGAGGTCGTCACCGCGACCCCAAGCCCTTCAAACCGCCCCTGAGCTGGGAGACATGACTACTTCAACGCTTTCTGTTATCATGATTTTCATTATTACATATGCGAGGAAAAGCTGGAAAAGCGCCCCTCGAGTTTTTGCTAGCGACGCCCCTGCTGATACCTATAGTATTCATACGTTCTTGGCTTGACTGGCTGGTCACACATTCTTTTCCGAGATATTTTTTAATTTTTTCTGCGATACTGGAAAAATCCGGAAATCTGGAAGTTCAAAAGCCCATTTTTTACGGATTATTTTGATATACTTTTGGACCCGTTCATATTCCAGATGCAATTTACAGAAGACGTCAAAGAATAATCTGGAAGCCCAGATTCCGGAAGTTCCGAGAGGTGAAGACCGGACTTTAGTCAGAACTGTTATAACTTATCTTCATCGCCTTCATCAGTCAGTGCTTCCACTTTGGAGGATTTATCCTGAAATTCAGGATTTTTGGATCCCGGCAGGAATTTTTTCAGGATTTTTGAGATTCCAGGATTTTGCAGGATTTCCGGACTTATTCAGGATTTACCGGGAATTTGCTGATAACAGACTGGAGTAAGAGCCAGGCACTTTTGAGAAAACGCAACAATAATGGAAGCTCTATTTTAGCTATATGGCTACGTTCGACGTCCTTTTTTTTCCAACTTTGACCATCTAACACCAAACTCTTTTTTATTCAAAAACAAAGAAATGCGTTTTATTTCTTTCGTTTGAATCGTCTGATTGTGTCTTCATTTCGGATAGCAAAAACACACTTTGATCGTCAGTGTTCCCACAAAATTATAGTAGGCGATGAAGGCTTAGAATATTTGTGAGTTTAAACCACACTAAAAGCTTTAAGTTAAATTTTGCCAGAAAAAAGGCGTTTTTAAAAATATTTGCCTGCGGGGCATACTATAATTTGTCCTGGGTACATTCTTTGCCGCTGTGTCGGTTGTCTGTTCATTTTCAAGTCCCGTCTAGTGACGCCCTCTTTAATGGTATAATGGTATTTGCGGTATTTAGTCGTTTAATATTCATTTAGTCCTTACGGCAAAAACCTTCTATTCCTCCCAAACGATAGAGACGAAAAATTCAGCTGCGGTTGGTCAAATCCTGCAGCTATATATAGTATGTAGTAGTAGGCTAGTCCAAATGGTAAGATTTTGGGAAAAAATTATTAGTTTACCTAGAATAAGACCTCTGAAAGCTGCGTATTTAGAAGCTTTAAGAGACCCTTCAGGTGATTCATGGCCACTCCAGATAAAAAATATCCTTGATCTATGCGGGTTGTCTGACCAGTGGCGTGACGGCCAGGGTCCGGGTGCCTCCCAAGGCGAGGTAAGTAAAGTGGTCCAGCGGATCCTACAAGATCAGGAAATCCAGAAATGGCATCATGAAAAGGATTCGAAGCCGTCGATGTATTTTTACGCTAAGGCCAAAGAGTGTTGGGGATTAGAAATGTTTTTCAAGGGAGGGTTATCTTCTGAGGAGTTAAAATTAATGGCATGCGCTCGTAGTGATAGCCTTCCTTTGGGAATTCGTAGAAATTATATGGGTAGTGTTAAGGGGCGGTCGAGTGGTCTTTACTTTTGTCCAATGTGTGGTTGTATGGATGAAAATTTGTTTCATTTTATGTGTGAATGTGTGGAGTTGAATGATTTAAGAGTGGAAATATTTGGGGAGCGAATTTTTGAGGAAGGTTGGTTGGTCGAAAAGTTTAAGGATAAAAGTGTTTTTGGGGTTAGACAACTTGGAAGGTTTTTGCGGTTAGGGTGGAATCACAGGGAAGAGTTTCTGTAATTAGGATTTGTGGGGGGAGAGATTTGTTTATTTGTTGGTGATTTTTTTGTTTTTTTTGTTTTTGTATGCGATGGCCCTTGGGCTTTAAGCAAATAAATCATATCATATCATATCAATAACTCCTTTAACTAGTATGGACCCTTTTTTTTGTTTTTTTTTAGGCAGGATTTCTTTGCAGGATTTGTGGACTTTCCGAGCAGGATTTTTCAGGATTTTTGGGGTTCCCGGCAGGATTTTCGAAGTGGAGCAAGTGCAAGCACTGTCATCAGTTACAACAACAGCATCATCATCGTCGGCTAGTTGGAAGTTTTTGATTGCCTACAGCTAGCTGTACTTTTGTCCAGGGGAAGGGAAGAGTCTGGTATCTAGGCTATAACAAATTTGAAGAGTAAGTAGCCTAGCTTGTTGTGTTTGTGTAGGAAGATGAATTGTTTGATTGCCAAGACCTGGACTAGCTTATATTGTTATGCTAGGGTTTGACTGATTTTGCCAGATGTTTATAGACTAAAACTCATTATCTGAGTAAGGGGTCAGCAAATTAATCTCAGTGCTGCTGTCTTAGTGAAGATTAGTATAGCAGAGGTATGTTTATGTGAAGATTTACTTCAATAGTTGCATTTTTTGCCTTGTCTACATAGCATAGGGTACAATTACCAGTAACCGGCCATGACGAAAAAACCGGCCACCATATTTCCATAGACTTTAAAACTTACAGTTATTTAGTTTTTCAACAAAATGGATCAAAACAAACAGAAGGACTAGAAAGAAGTCTTTTCTTTTACTTGAACACCCAGCATTGTCAGACACATTGAATAAATTGCATTTTCAAGGTGGCCGGCTTATTGGTCTTCATACATCAAGCTGATTTTTCGTGATAAAATCTTACATGGCAACACCGTGACAGAAAACTTTCTGTTTGTCATGATCAGCATTTAAACGGGCTTCTGCATGTGTACGATTCTTGAGATTCGACTAAGGATTGATTGACTGATTGTAAAGAGTTAGAAGTTGCGTTTTGGCTGAAACCGTGGTATCTGTGACCACGGTAACTGGATCTGCAATTAGTTGTTTGTGCAGTTATCATGGTATCTGATACACGGTGCTCTGCCAAAACGACTATTGCCGAAATTGCAATTTTCAAAGTCATCCCAACAGGAAAACAGATATCTGTTACACCACTAAGTGCTAAACTTCTTTTTCACCAGAAGACTTTTCAGATACCACGACCAGTTACCACGGTCGGACCGTAGTATCTGAATATCTGATACCACGATAACTGGCCAGATACCACGCTAACTGCAAAAACGACTTTAGACCGTGGCAGGACCGTGGTATCAGATACCATGGTATCTGCAAAAACTCAACTAGAGTAAGTTTCAAGGGCCGGTTACTGGTCACTGTACCCTAACTGGTAGTTAGCTTTAGACACAGCAAGTGCATGAAAATGGCAAAGTCCAATGTCAACAAACGTTCACACAAATATACCTCTACTGTAGTACTGAGCAGGCTGTTATTACGAAGGCAAGCTTTGACTCATTGAAAGCACCAAAACCAACCAACTGCTGCTAGACGGTTTGTTTGATATAAGCCTAGTCTAATTGAATAACTTGTGGCAAACAGTCTAGTAAGGGTGAAAGTAATTGTTTCAAAAACTAGCATTCTAATTTAAAGAACCTGTTGTACCTATTTGGTACCTATAATGCCAATGTTGTGCAATTGAGAACACTAACCTGTTTCCTACTTGGGGAACTAGTCCTGATTCAGCTGTCTAGCATCTTCCTGAATGAGAAGCAATATTGCACTCCAGTATCCAGTCATAAAAAACATCCTCAGTTTTTGGGTATGGTGCTCCAACATCAGGGCATGGTGCTCATATGTTAGGGCACAATGCCCTACAGCAAGGGCATAGTACCCTCTTTAAAATCTGGTTGAAAACCAAATTGCCAATTCAGATTCTAGATTCAGCAGCTGTTAACAGATTTTGATGGGGGTACCATGACCCAATGAATGAGCACCATGCCCGTACACTGGGGCACCATGCCCAAAATTTGAGGATTTGCGTATGATTGAACGTGTCAATGTAACTCTGATGAGCATGCTAGGTAGGCAGTCTGATCCAAATGCAATAACCAATGACAGGGGTTACTGACTTCTTTTTCTTACTGGTTGTCACTGGAAATTATTATTGCAAGTGTGATGGAAGAAAGAAGATGCAGCAGTATGGAAGAGAAAGCTACTTGCAACTCTAATCTCCAGTGGCAAACTCGGAGTAAACCAGTAAGAAAAAGAAGTCTGTAACCCCTGTCAGTGTTGTTGCATTTTGGACCAGACTGCATATCTGGGGTTCCAGTCAGATCTAGGAAGACACATGGGTGCAATACTGGCATGAGCATCCACTTTAGGAAGATGTTAGCCAGCTGATTTAGAAGTACCTCCCTAAGCAGGAACCTGATTAGTGTTCTCTAGTGGTGCATGCAAGCTACTTTCTGTACTGAATCCGTTAACTCATAAACCGGAAACCCAAATTTCATATGTTACATTATCAACCCGCTGACAACACCTCACTAATCTTTGCACTTGCCATGACTCACTAGTTTCCATGCACATGATGGGTGTTTGAGTATCATTCTGTTGATGCGTATGACCTGGTTTCCTGAATTTTACCAAGATTTTGCTAAGTCAATGGGTTTGGGAAAAAGCTTAAAACAGCCACAACCATGGAAAATTTGTCAAAAACAGAGCTTAGTTTTACATTATTCAGATAGTTCTGGATATCAGAACATTTAAAAAAATAAACCAACCATTACAGGGAAATAAGTTCATTTCATTCTTTAAGCCAGAAGAAAGCTGAAAACTTAGTCAGTCTAGCCTACTCCAAATCCCTGTTTTTTGGATGCGCTATGCCAAACATTGATAAACCTGCAGTTTGCAGTAGCTCTTTCTGAATGCTGGTCATCCTAACCCACACAAGAGATTTTTAAATGTTTTTATTCAGAACCATATCACAATACTTTGTTGGTTAGGGGAATTAGTGTTTGACATAAATTATTACCGATCAGGTGTTTTTGTTTTAGGCTGAGTTATAGAACATAATTAGTTAACCTATGACCTTAATGACAAACTTTATTGGTTGTTCGTAATTATAACTATAACAAATTAGGTTGACAATTTATTTGAATTAGAGGGCCTAGCCAGCCCAACCTATTCAAACTGGTATTGTGTTCCTGTTTACTGGGCATAGGCTAGGCTGGTGCAAAACTAGTAAAGTAATGAATTCGGTTTGAATTTACAAAGATGTAACAAAAATATCTAGTAGCATTTGGCCTAATTGCATTTAGGCTGATTGGCATTTTGTGGGATTAGACCTGATAGAGGGTTCCGGGTAGTTTAGACAGTCAGCTTCGTGACTGAGCATTCATGGTAGCCTCCTGAAATTGGAAAAAGAGGAAGCATATGTTTAACACCTGTTCTTTCCATATTACAGGTAGAATGAATAAACTATTCTTTGGAGCCCTCTTGCTATTAGTTGGCAGCTGTTTCTGTGAAGATGAAACTCCTGCACGAATCCTAGCTTCAAAGACAATCCAAAACAAATACCTTGTAGAAGGAATGGATGTTGTTGTCAGGTAAGTAGGCTAGTCATTATCTCTACTTCTATTTTAGAGATGCAAGCCTTTTCTGTTGCTTTTTATTAATATTACTATTATTATTCATAAAGAAGAATAGCCTATATATGCTGTTGATTACTACAGTCGGCTGACCTTTCTGGTACTGTTTTTGGGATCCCAAAACATAAATGGAGGGATACCTATGACATAACAAAAGTTGTCTATCCATCCGTCTGTCAGCATGGTAACTCTCGAAGGGAATGAAATATTTTGATGAAACTTGGTGTGAGGATTCTTTGGATCAAGAGAAAGGTCGAGTTCGTAGATGGGTTCTGTAGCCCTACATTTAGGGGTGGGAGTTCAAGTTAAGGGGCAAATTTTTTTTTTCAAAAACAGCTAATGAGATAGTCGATTAATGAATGAATGAATGAAAAAATTTATTTCCCATCAAAATTGGCCCGAGGGGACCTAGACGGAGTAAACAAAATAGAAAAGAAGAGAAAAAAAAAAAAAACAACAACACGCAATACAACATTTTAACATAACAACAATCTAAGAGGATACGAACATTAGCACGTAAATGAGTTGTATAAACCGTGGGATCTGTTTAATGAACTTTCAAACTTCTTCATTCTTGCCTCAATCGTAGTCACAGGATCGGCAAGATGGTATTTTGTACTGATTTTTGTATTCTTTGCCCATGGGGGGAGACTCAACAGATACTTGGCGTACCGATAATAATAAGATCTAATATTCTGACGTTGGGATTGTAGCATTATATGCCAGAGTGGTGCCAAAGCTATAACGTGTGGCAGAGCCACAGCATTGTAGAGACGTGCCAGAATATGTCGGTTATACACGCACTTACAAGAAACTAGGGTACCGTAACACTTCCGTACTTTTTCTGAAAAGTCGGTGACTAGACCAAGCCTTGTCGATTTTAGGTCTGAGTAGAAAGGCAGACCAAGATATGTGAGGCAACCTGTAGGGACAATATACTGGCTGCCAAGCTTAACAGAAATATTATCAGCTTCTTTTTCCCCATTAAAGATAAGCACCTCGCTTTTACTTTCATTGAAAGTTAGACCTATGTTAGAATAAGACTCTGAAAGGGCGGCAAAATTTTCTTCAATAGGCTTAACGTACCGGCTCAGATTCAAAATATCATCCGCATAATTTACTAAAGAAATATCTAAACCACGAAAAATACAACAATTAAGGGGTAACGATTAGGGGGACAAGAAGACGTGCTCAGGGGCGTGACTAGCCTTTTACTAAAGAAATATCTAAACCACGAAAAATACAACAATTAAGGGGCAACGATTAAGGGGTAAGAAGACGTGCTCAGGGGCGTGACTAGCCTTTTACCTTTGGGGGGGGGGGGGGGGCGTCCAGTTTGTGCCAACGGACTAAAAAATGTGCCGACAATATGAGAAACAAAATGACAAATAAAACCGGTTTTCTGAATTTTTCTGAAGTTTTTGGTAGAAGTCAATGCGTCTGGGAAAAGGCTTAAGACATCCAAAGACGTCGATAATATGTTAAAAGCAGAGCTTAGTTTAACAGTATTCAGGTAGTTCTCAGTGTTAGAACAAAAACAGTAAATAATGCAAGGTGTGCTTTAACTCCTGTAACATTTTGTTTTTCAGGTATGCTCTTTACAATGTTGGCCAAACAGTAGCACTAAACGTCCAAGTCGAAGAGAAAGGCTTTGGCTCCGAGGACTTCGACCTAGTTGGTGGAGATCTCCAGGTCACATACGACAGGATTGCTCCTGGTGCCAACGTCTCACACACGCTTATTGTCAGGCCCACCAAGTATGGCTATTTCAACTTTACAGCCGCTGAAGTCACCTACTACCCAACAGAAGATGCATCTGAGGTTGGTAATACACATATGATATCAATATTTGTGGTTAAAGTAGAAATGAAGGTCGAAACTGCTTATTGTTTTTTTTCTTCTTCTCAGTAATATGTTGTCATTGTTTTCGGCCAATATCGTTGTAGAACCAGTCATTTGTAACTCGTTAAGCTGATTGGCTCTGACATGGCCGTATCGATCTTGCACCTGTAAAGCAGTGTACCGCAAATGCATGATTTTTGGAAAGGTTAGGCCAAACGTTGGTTATTCTTAGCTTTTGGTATAGACTATGTCAAGTGCCGATGAAGATATGCCAAACGGTTTTAACTCACTCAAAGAACTTTAAATGGCTATTTTCTAAACTTTACTGAAATCGTAAGTGTTCTTTATGCTTACGATGGCTCACTATTCGGAATAAGCTCTGCCAATAGCCAAATGTTCCGTAGTCCATCGAGTGAACAGGCATTTGTCTCGTCGGTCCGTTTGAAGAGTAAATAGACAGTTTGTTTTCTTCTGAGCCTCGTTTTTGTTGCAATAGTGCTGCCGCATCGCTGCTGCAGCACTTCTTTGCTTCTGCACAAGATGCGTTTTTGGATTCGCTGCCTGCAAGATTTCTTCTCGATTGAAGCAGCACCTTGCAGGGAAGCACGGTCCGCGATCCTCGAGAAGCGCTGCCGTCTTCCTCGGAAGCACTGCAGTGCAAAAACGCAATTTAGCAGAAGCGGCCGAGAAGTGGGCGTGCAACGAAGACGAAGCTCTGGTATTTCCAAAAAGAAGGCCAAAAAGGCCAGGGCTTTTAAAGCTCCTTAGATGACTGTGAGAGGCTAGCTATAAAGTAAAAAGCAACAAAAAAGGCCTTTGCCTCTAAACAACCCGGAGAAATTTTGAGTAATCGAACTGATCAGAATTAAAAATCCCATCAGTGAAGCTCTTCGAACTATTGATCGATTCAGCGTTAACTGCATTTTCGGTGAGGCCGGTCGAAGGATCAACAATTCTAACACCAAAGCCCCACTTAAGCTATGGGCTAAGAGGGCGTATTTATTTATTATCTTTGTAAGTCTTTAGATTGTAACTAGAAATACATGCTTCTTTGAACGCCAGTTAACTTCGGACAATGTAATTTTCTCTTTCTAGTTCCTTGTATCCTTAATTTCTTCCCAAATAATTCTTTATTATATTTATTCTATACCAGAAGTAGTATTCTTCTATCGGTTTAAGTATATTTTACTTCTCTTTGTTTTATCTGTAGCTTCTTTAATTATTCCTTCTCATCCACTTGCTGTGGAAATGCTCAACTACCAGTCGCAAAATAGTTAAGAGGCCCTAAGAAGATTAGATTGGTTGGGGGTCTTCATTTTGAAGGATTCAAATAAATAATAATAATAAAATTTTACCATTTAGCTCAACACCGCACTGTACAAAGCGAACAAACGTTCGAAAAGTAAACCCCTACTTTAGTTTCTAGTGACAAATCTAGAAGCAAATTACCTTTGACTGTATTTGGTAACACGATAACTTGTGAGACGTCCCCCCCCCCTCGAAAATTATCTTCCAGTTTCCCTTTCATGTTTCTTAGAGCTGTTGAATATCCGTTTCTTCAAGATCCGGGTCATGCAGAGGCGGTAATAGGGCCTTCTAGTTCGCTGTCTTTTTCCTGGTGAAGGACTCAAAGAAGAGAAATAATGGGGAAGGACAGGGCTGTGGCCGACTGATTAAACAAAAAATAGAGACTGGCTGTGCTGGTGGATCGGTTACTGAGAAATAGTCGGATGGATAGTTTGGTCTTAAGTCTCCTTGAAGCATTTAAAAATTGCAAATCTCGACATTTATTCAGGCAGTTGGCAATCTTTCTCAAAGGAAAGGTGATTCACATAATAGATATATTGTATTAGCCTTTATATTTTATTTACAACCCCGTCTTCCCCAAGACGGTAGCGGAGTAAAAAATTACAAAGAAAAACAACACAAGAAAAATAGTATAAACACACAAGTTAGACATAGTTTCTAACTGGGCCTGAAAAAATCATGAACACCATTAATGAACTTGATGATAAAGATGATATATTAGTGACGATGACGGTTACTCTACTGATCGAATGACACCTTGGACGCCGAACTTATGAACTAATTTGTGGTTGCGACATGAACGAGGGAGGAACATTCAAAACGTACAAAGATTATAGTAAGACGTCTTTGACGCTTTAATATTTTTTTCTTCGCAGAATATGATATACCGGAACAGGAATTACAATTGTTGGTTCCGTAGAAACCTCCTTGGCCTCTTCAAACCCACCGAGAATCGAGATCTTCTACTAACCCAAGTATTTTACTTCTTTGCCCATGCAGTTTGTCAGGCAGAAGACGAATGAATTAATTATAGGTGTTCTTTATTGTTGACGATTCTTTGTATTTCAGCCCCAGATCACATTCACAAGTGAACCTGGACAAGGTGGCATTGTTCCCTTCAAAGACTTCGACAGACAGTTCTCTTCCCACACGGTAAGTCACATTTTATTTTCAGTTTTAATTGTCCCTACTGCAGAAAAGTTATCAATTTACGTTTTAGCCCTTCAGGTACGGAATTATGTGCATTTGATGGTCGCCTAAGTTCTCAGTTTACTATTCCCACTTCGTAAAAACCAAAAGTGAGGCTTTGAAAAATCTAAAAAATTAGTAGCACCGCTGCTGTACTAGTTTGTTTATGGGAATGGAACGGGCGGACTTTTTTGCTCACGAAAAAAATACCTTCGCCCCCAGGCAAGGATTGATTTATTGATTGACTGATTTATTCATCTTCAGCTTTACTAAAAAATATATAATAACGAAAGGAAACAGTCACTTCTCCTTTAAGAGTGGCAACTACCACCTGAACAAGGCAAAAATATATCAGACTATACTAAAAAGTGATCTTCTTCGCCAATTATGATTTTTATAATACCCTAACTTCTCCCTGTTGTGGTTGGCCTGATCGCACGATGATACGATCGACACCCCGCATTGCTCTAGGCGATCAGGTAAATACATCCGCTAAGAGAATGAAAGATCAGTACCGTGCCAGTGGCCAGATAGTAACGTTATAATGGGTTTTGTGACCAGCGTTGAGTAAATAAGAAGTGTAATAAAGTCCAACTGAAAAGCCAACTTATTTTTGTATCATTTAACTGAATACACTGCATTTTTTGGATTGTGTTAAGGGATTTTTTTTATTTTTCACTATTTGCTCAAGAATGACGTTCAGAATATCTACGGTCGTCCTCACAGCGCAAATTTCTACTATGACGCAGAAAAACTAAATCAATACATACGCGGCGTTTTAGTGGCCAGTGATTAGCCTAAGGAAGGTAGCTCACTGCGTGAACACTTATTTTTCTTCTATCGTTTTCGTCGAGCGTACAACACAGGTACAAGCGCATAGAGCATACAAATCAGACTAGGAAATTCCACTATTTGAAAATCGATTATTCGTGAATGCCTGAGCAATGAAGTAACGCATTTTTGCCGGGTTTTCAAGCTTCTTTAAGTGAATAAGTGATGGGAACTAAATTGTCCTATCTAAGACCTTTCAGTTAAACTTTAAGAATATACTAATACTTTTCAGTCTACTAGCCGTCCATTCCTTATAAAGCGGACGACGGGGAAAGCGGATAGTGGCTTTTCCTTCGGGAAAGTATCGACGAATACCTTTGCATCCATGTCACAAAAGTGAAGATTTAAATGTCCTTATGGAGGCTTCAGTTTTGGGATCCCTGTGGCCGGCTCTTGTCGGGGCTTTGGCCGTGTCAGAGCATATGGCAGTTGTTTGCTAGTAGCTTGTAGTTGAAATTGGTACTAGAATCCCACAGAGTCCGATGCGATTAATCGGACGAGGTCGGTGGTATTTAGGGAATGGATAACTGGTTTTCGGTGTCGCGGAAAAAAAGGATTTTTTTTTTAACCAAGCCTTTGATAGATACTTCTGGTGATCAGACAACATTTCCGGCTGGAGTTATTTTAGAGGGTGTTCCGCCAACTTCCAACCTCCCTCATAAAATTTAAGAGATTTGTAATATGAACAATTCGTTTGTTGTTCCACATATCGTTTTTTGACATGTGTTTGCAAGTTGTTTTCTAATGCAGATATAACTGAGGTTGGAAGTCTTTTTGTTAATATGTCCATTTTTGTTAATTTCTATTGTTAATATCAAATCACTCTTTTGTTTCCGACTCTCTAAATAAGCTAACGCCCAATGGGACAGTGAGGCTGAAAACTGGCGCGGGACAGGAATCTGTACCGAGCACGCTCCTCTTACTTTCTTCTTTACCTCAATTTGTATGTAGGAGGCCTAGACTCTCCTAGGAGTTCTCCGAGCTCTATATATTTTGGGCGGCTTTTCGGTGCTATACAATTTCTCTGATCTTGGTCCCAGGAGCCGCGTAATGGGGCTGACAGGTTTGACTTTTAAGAGGCTTACCTTTGACTTCCAGTTTACCTTACTCTAGAATTTTCGTAGGCTAAGCTACTCTAGAAAGAACGATTTGCATAAGCCATCATTTGACGCAGCTCTGCCGAGTTCTTAGTGCTCACCCCTCGTAATGAGAATATGTCATGGGGAAGCAGATTAAATATGTAGCCTACATGGGCGTCACGTATGGTGTGAGGGCACGAATGGGGGGGGGAGTGGGGTCCGCCCCCCCCCTAAAAAAGTTATACATGCCACTATACTCCGGATTCCCCATCCATCCACTCCCCCCCCCCCCCCACGATGGTCGGATCGAGGAAACGACTATTCTCAAGTCAATCTGTTCGGATCCCTGACATACCTGCCAAGTTTCATCGTCCTAGTACACCAGGAAGTATACAGAACTCGCGGGATCGCTATAAATTCGGACCCCCCCGACCCCCGACCCCCCCACAGTGTCCGGATCCGGTCCGGTTATGTCAATGACGTATCTAGGACTTGTGCTTGTTCTCCCCACCAAGTTTCATCCCGATCCCTCCACTCTAAGCGTTTCTCAAGATTTCCGGTTCCCTTCCAACTCCCACCAGTGTCATCGGATCCGTCCGGATTTAAAGTGGGACGTCTGAGACACCAGGTCATCTTAAATAATAAGTTTCATCAAGATCCGATCGCCCGTTTTCCCCCTCCCTCCACTCCCTCGCCCCCCCCCCTCCCAGATCGTCGGTTCGGGAAGTGACTATTTCCTATTTAATCTGGTCGGGTCCCTGATATGCCTGCCAAGTTTCATCGTCCTAGCTTATGTGGAAGTGTCCGAACTAGCAAAACCGGGACCGACAGACCGATGGACGGACAGAAATTGCGATCGCTATATGGCACTTGACCGAAGAGCAAGTGGCATAAAAACAGTCGTCTTTTCTTCAGAAACAGTCGGTAAAAATAACCAGCCAGTCGGTAAAGATCTCCCCCCCCTCCCCGCGACACTGGTGAGCCTACCTAAGCCTTTAATAATCTCAATACCTATACTTTTATTAATCCCTGTAGTTTCCCTATCTCACACACTTACCCCAAACGCTTCCACTCCCTCAACTTTGCACATTCACACATGAAACGACCCACACTTTCGTCTAGACATCCATACAGACGACATGAGCAAGGACCCGTCTTCGGTAGGCTACTGTTTCAACTGTGGTTTGTTGGATTTTTTCTAAATGCGACACCCCACACCTTAATATCCTCTAGATGCGGAGGGACTCTGCCACAGCTCCATCCTGACTCTTTTCATTCTTGGTTTTAGTCATAATTGAACTCAGTTTCGTACCCCGTTATGAGTTCTACCCTAGTGCTTGCTTTCAGTTCTTGAACTCAATTTCGTACCCCGTTATGAGTTCTACCCTAGTGCTTGCTTTCAATTCCAGGCAATTCGTTTAAGGTTGAAGACACTGTTCGAGATGTTGACCTTTTTTATCGTCTGGAGAGGTTTGGAATTGGAAGACCCTTGCTTCGGGACATGTAGTATCTGGGAAGGTTGTTTAGCCTTTTTCTGAGGAGACAAGACACGAACCTTCTCTATGAAAGAAGTGAGGGAACGTGTGTTGTCCGTTAAAAAAAAAAAGATTAGTTGTCTAGGAGCTTGAGAATCAAGGATTCGGGGCGGAGGCCGTGAACCCGTTTCTTTCCTCAATAACAAGACGAAGAATCGCTTCCGTTCGCACAAAAAAATACACGTTCTTCTAAATCCCCCCTCTGTTTAAACTTCCAAAGAGATAGGAAACGCTGTCTGAGCTTAGGCTTTATTGTTATATTTGGATAGATTAATATCTCGTCTTTTACGATTTGAATGTATTGTGCTGACATGGTGGACAGAATTGTATTCCGGCAAAAGGGCAGCGCATGCAGTTCTTTGATTGGGAAACCTTGTTAAAATTTGCCGACTGTTAGCTTGTGGAATGTGATGGGGCGTGAGTGTCCTAAACGGGAAAGCTCTGAAAAGAATACCTGGTCTTTAGAAGGGGATATTTTTCGAGTTACGACTGCTCCAGCTGTTGGGATGATCGAGTAATTTCAGTATTCGGACTTGCGGTGTACACCTCCATTTTCGTAGGCTTTATCGTATGGTCTCAGGCTCGAATCAACTGCAGCTCCTTAATAAGTAGAAGGTGCGCTCGGCTCATCGTCGACGATAATCCGTCAGGCGAATATTCCGCGACTTTTAGATAAGCAGACGTCGGAGTTGGAGCCGTTGGATCCTGTGAGTTGTATCCAGATAGGTGTTTATTAAAGTCTTGGGCCTTGAACAAAAACAGTATAACATATATAGCCAGTATAATGGCGAACCTTTACTCATTAAACACCACCAATCCCTTCACAAAAGTTATTCTAAAAAGTATCCGCAAACTAATCTGATTGGCTAGGACTCGTGAAAGTTCGATTCATTTGAAGTCTCTTGTCTCAGGCTGGTAGTATACTGCACGGCCAGTCTCCGTTGGGAATGGCAACCCAAACGGAAATTGAATTTCAGAACTGGCTCAGACCGTGTGCTAGGCAAAACTAATTGCGAATTCGCCTAAATCAGCAACACCAGACCCAGTAATTAACCCCGCTAGCGCGTTTTTCAAATCCAGGAGCCATCTGAAGAAAAACATGTTAAAAAGCCCGGAAAATTCCGGGTTCGTACTTTCGACGTCATTATCAGGCAACCAACGTCGAGAAAATTCTAGCTTTTTGCACTTTAACGCTCGGTCTTCTTGCCCCAGCCTCGTCTCAGAATTTCTGCCTTGGGTGGGGCTTTAATGAGTTGCGCTCTGTTTATCACCGGTGGCCTGTCCCATATTTCTTTGCCTAAACGTTCATCCTTCTTCTTAATTTTCGTTTTGGTAGGCCTTGGAAGTTCCCCATTATTTGCATTTTTGACGGATGGCGCTCTGTTGAGCGGGAAAGGGACAATCGTTGGAATTTCGAATGCAAACGCTGATTTAAAAAAAAAGCTATTATCTTAGAACGTAAAATCCTCGGCCCCGTTTGCTTTTCGCACTTCGAGGTCGTGTGGAAGTCTCTCTTTCGGGATATCTTCTGTCGGAATACTTCCTAGATCGGATGCCGTAATTTTGCCGTTAAAAGGTACATTATTAGGAGAATCCTACTAGCCCACAGTTGCAAATTTGCAGGTACAAGCGAGAGCAAAAAATTGCAAAAGACTCAAAGAAGTAAAACTGTGTGGCTCTAATTTGATTTTACTTTACTTAAATTATTATCGGCGCTGAGTAGCCTACTGTGAATAAACTCCAAGTTTCATAAATACTCCTTGAGCCCAAGCTGACTGGAAAACATATATTAAAGCAATGGCTAAAATGGAAAGTCAGCTATGATATTTGGCAGCGATATTTCGGCTCTTCTTGGCAATGGTCCTCTTCAGGCTGTTTCTGAACTGGAAGAAACGGACCTGCAATCTACCTGTCCTGCAGCAGCCTGAAGAGGGCCATTGCCAAGAAGGGCTGAAATATCGCTGTCAAACATCTTAGCTGCTTTCCCGGTTTAACTATTGTTCTAAAGCACAACTCTTACTAGAAATGATCTTTTCACGATAAAATGGCTCAGAAATATCGTTTCCAAAAATACCATTACTTTCCGCGAGAAATTGGCGATTTTGTTATTAGCCCTTGTCCAGTCTATCCAGCCTACCCCTCCGACACGTCGGCTTGACGCAAAATATTTGAAAATTTAACGCGCCTTGGTGGGAAAACCAAGCAACACAAAAGAAATCCAAAACAGAAGGTATACCTGATTGTCTACCATGTCTTCCAAAATGAAAAATAATACTTTGAAACGAAGCAATGGCGAAAGGTGGGGATTTCAGAATCTTATAATCCCACCATGAGCGAGCTAGGAGCCTTTAATAAATGAACGAATGAATGAATGAATTTATTACATGCAGCCTAGTACTAAGAAATTTGCACAGTACATACAGAAAAAAACGGTAATTGAACGCTTAACAAGGAATGCAGAGGGTACACAAAGTCTACAAGGACACCAAAAGATAAATAAACGCAAAACAAGAAATACACTAAACGCGAAAAGAACAATAAATTTACTGCATTAACTGGAATGAAGCGGGTCCTTTCGTAAATGCTAAGTTTCAGTTTCATTATGTTCTTCGGCGCCGTTCTGAGTTAAGATAGGTGCACACGGTACACGATTTTTTCCGCCGTCGAACTTTGTTCTTTCGCGCCGCTCAGCGAATTCGTTTCGTAGACCCCGCTAGCAGCGAGTACGCGAACGAATTCATCAGGACTAGATACTTATACGTCGATACGATACGTAGGACTAGAACGAAAATAGGGGAAAAGTCAACTTAATGCTTATATTATTCTTATCTGAGAGAGAGAGAGAGAGATCGGTATATTTAGAAACTATCATAGCATAACTAAATTCAGTTTCTTACAAATTATAAATAACAAACATATGAATAACAGACATACACTACGATTCAGCATTGAACACCGAAGTAAAAAAGGCACAAACGAGTTCCCGTAACGATTAGTGCGGACTTTAGAGGGTACAAGTTCATTTATCTGGTTATATACTCTACTTTGGCCAGGTTGGTTGTTGATTTCTTGAATTTCCTCAGTGCGATCTGATGCGACGCGAAAATAATTCGACTAGGAGGTGAAACGGCGCGACGAGAAATTTGTGCCCAGCGAAGTGAATTTTTTTCCGCTAGCGACGTCAAATTCGCTTAGGCGAACGCGAATTCGCGTTCTGTGGGCACCTACCTTATGCGACATCCAAAGTGACTTACCTCTTCTGTGCCGTCCATGCCAACTTTCGATGTAGGCTATTGAGGTTGAGTGTTTTCTCTGAACATTTTTTTCTGGAACTTCTAAAACTTTCTCTCAAGTTCCATTCTCTGCATCTTAGGCTTGGCTGTCCCGCTAGCATTTTAATGGACTTGGAAAGTGTGGAATTAAATTATATGCCACTGGAGTTCCACTCTCGTCTACGCGTATTTCAGGCATTGTCATTTCCAGTGTTCGGTACAAGCAATATTTTGGGGATCCCGGAAAGTAGAGACGGAATGAAATAATGTGCCATATGATCTCGTAAAGTTTGTCCGCCCTTATGTCTGTCCGCTGGAAGGAGTCGAGATGTTTTGTTCAGCTTTGAGCGGGGATTCTTTGGGTCGAAATACAGGCCAGGTCCATCAAAACGGGAAATTTTTCAGTTTTACTAGATCTCTGTCTCGCAGTTATATGAAGATACCGGCAAGACGGTATAAAGATACCATTAAGGCTCATCTATCTTCTTAGTTTTACTACCGGGTAAATGGTACGATCAAATTTTGATGTAAACCGTAGGATGGCTAAGTCTATTTGAATCTATTCAGTCCATTTGAACATTTCCCATTTAGGACCCCGTCGAAACCTTGGGTCTTGTTTTCCCGGAAATTATATGGAAAGCTTTTTTCTCCGACCCGCTTCAGAGACCACTTGTATGCGGCTGTCCAACTCGGCATCGCCGTTTTTATCGGGGCAGTATGGGAGAACTATCTTGGTTCTTCTATCTGACTTGTCAATTAGGTTGCTAATATTTTCTTTTCTTGCCCAGTCACTTTCATGTAATTGTGGTGTGGGTTCCCGCCGTTACATCGAGTCTCACGTGGGTGTTCACGTGAAAGTGGCGGTGATTTTATCCCAATCCAGTAAGCAAAGATAACTTGTAAGGAGTATAGATGCGAGATAGGTTTCCGAGGGAAGGGAATTTATATGTTACTTTTTCCACCATATAGACAGAACAGCTTAGTATGAGCCCTTATTTATTCTTGGTATGAGCAAAGAAAACTAAATGGAACGAGACATTAAAATTAACTAAAATATAATGGTCAGGAGTGGTGTGCGTGTAAGCTGTGTTGGGAGGTTGTGTATTTCTTTTTACTATAGGCCAAAAGTTTTTACGATAAATCGGAGAGCTTTTAACGGGAATGAGGGCCTATAGTTTTTGAAATAGCCTTTCATTTTGACGTTTGAAGTAGCACCGAAGGCATGCAGTATTTAGAACGAGGACACCGGTCTGGGTATCCTTTTCGCCCACGCGACAGTGCAATGGTGTTGTCAGTTCGCTGAATAGCTTAACAGAAGGCTAACTGGCCAGACGTCGTTATAGGTTCGTAAACCAGTCCCATGGTCCTGCTTCTCATCTCTGTCCGGAGGCTCGACAGAACATACACTGACATGCCCATTAATGCTGCAAAGATCAACACTGATCTTTTTTCAGGGCTTTAGATGTTGGACGAAAAGACTTGCGAAGTCGTTCTCTTGAAGTGCGCTATCCACGAGCTTCGTCGTTAACTTTCGCATCCTGAAAGTTTGATACGGGATAGGAGTGGGCAGCTTGCTAGGGTCTGATTTCCTAGATGTTGCTAGAATGGTTGGGGGGGGGGGGGGGATTTCGATTTCCTTTGTGATACAGGATAGTGTCGATAAGCTTGATGTGTTGCCTAGTCATCGTGTTCCCAGAGTTGATGAATTCTACAGAATTTTGTAGAATAAAGTCCAGTATACTGGACTGTTTAAGTACCAGTGACATTTTAATGTCATATGCTTTATTTGTCTCTATTTCTTAAACCTGGAAAGTGTAAGAAACAGTTTTGCTCGTAATCTTATATTATGTTCAAGAATGATGTTTCAGTAAAAACAGACCAAAGGTTCCGATGGGATCCCAAAAATTTAATATCACATCCAGACAATTGGGTCCTGTCTTCTATAGACTCCTCAAGCATTTTTACTACAAAAATTCAGAAACAGATTAATGCCAAATAGCTAATCATCTGAGAAAACCAAGTTCAGATATGTATGTATGTATGGATTCAGCATGCGTGTTTACCCCTATAAGTCGTATTTGTTTTGACGAAACTGATCGAAACTTCCTGCCTTAGCTTACTTCTGCCAAATTTCCGGTTTCTGCCGAATTCGGGAACTACTAATCCGACAAAATAACAAAGCTCAAAAACGAATTATCGAACATCTAATCAACTTGAAATATAGCTTTAACTCATGACAATTTTCCTGTTTCAGCCGGATTCCGGGTGAACTACGCGTCCGGGTAAAAAAAAACAATTATCATATACGGATTCAGCATTCTTTCTTACCCCTAAATCGGAATCTAATCAACTACAAATAAGACTTTTGCTTTTAACACATTTTCCGGATTTGGCCGGATTCTTAAAGCACAACTCTTACTAGAAATGATCTTCTCCCTATGAAAGGGATCAGAAAAAACGTTTTCGAAAATACCATTACTTTCCACCTGAAACTAGCGATTCTCTTGTTAGCGCTTGTCGACTGTGTCCAGCCTTCCTGCTCTCCGACGCGGCGGCTGAGCGCAAAACATTTGAAAACTCATCGTGCCTTGGTTAAAAAGTGGGGAAACTAAGCAAATAAAAGAAGTAATAAATAGAAGAATATTACATCATTATGTGTGAAAGAGTTATCAGCGGACATTGAAGATTTCGGCAAACTTTTCGTTGGGTGACGGGAAAACTCGGCAAGGCCAAAAAAGCGCTAAGAATTCGTAGTTACGAAACGAAACAATGGAGAAAGGTGGGGATTTAAGAAGCTTATAATTCCATATGGGAGCTAAGTATATTATAAGAGGCAGAATAAGCAAGAGGGGTCCTTTAATAATAGTGTTCAGCATGTCTTTCTACCCCTAAATCGGACATCTAATCAACTTCAAATAAAACTTTTGCTTTTAACAAATTTTCCGTTTTTTTTCCGGATTCCGGGAACTGCTTGTCCGGCGAGAAAATGATTTTTCATAATCGTGTTCACCATGTCTTCTTTCCTGAAACGAAACATCTAATCAACTTCAGATAAAACTTTTTCTATTAACAAACTTTCCGGTTTTGGCCGGATTCCGGCTAACTACTTGTCCGGCGAAAGAAGTTTTTCACCATCGTGCTCAGCATGTCTTCTTACCCCATAATCAACTATCACATTTGCTGTTTCAAAATATTTTGCTTGCCCCTTAATTTAAACCCCCTCCCCCACCCCTAAATGTGGGGCTACAGAGCCCATCTACGAACTTGACCTTACTCTTGACCCAAAGAATCCTCACACCAAGTTTCACCACAATATCTCATTCCCTTCGAGAGTTATCGTGCTGACAGACGGACGGACGGACAGACGGACAACTTTTGCGATGTCATAAGTATCCCTCCACTTACGTTTTGGGATCCCAAAAACTCAAGGTTGCCGTTACTGCGAGAGAGGTAACCTATGATTGTAGGCGCTGGTAGGCTGTCTTGAAGCACTTGTGGCATTTATAATACTCGCTCAGGAGAAATCACATGTAGAAATATTTGCCAAAACCTGACAGCTATAGGCAACACTGGCTATTTAATGAATTAGCCATTAAAACTCTTTTGTGATGTCAAAAATACAAATACATTCATAACAGCGACGAAATATTTAAAGTTTTATATATCACTCTTTAGTATTGAAGCAATCAAATTAATAGTAATAATACGACAGCAGTGGCGGACTGCACTTTTCGTCTAGGGAGGATGCCCTTGTGCCACACTTCACTCCTTTTGTCATTACCCTGGGGGTAATCCCGTCAACTAAAAACCCTTCTAATCTAGTGGACCGGATAACGTTTGAAGGCCGAGGCAGAGCCGAAAAGCCCTGGGGTTAGCGGTGTTACGGATCGATGTTGGTACTACAATTTCACCCTTTCCACTATCCGTTCGGGGTTCGAATACACAATGTCAGCCTTTATTTCAGCTTTATTTAGGAACAACATAACGCATTGTCTTCTAATCACTAACTGCCAAATCCTACTCAAGTCTAACTCTGCATTTCATTCAACCAAATGCCCCGCGGGATTTTGGTCGGGCGCACAGCACACGAACGAAAATACGAAACGCAAAGACGTGATGGGAGAATCCATCACAAGCGGTAGCTACTGAGTCAAATATCTATTCCATGCGTTAGACTTTCGCGTTTAACTTGTGACTTATGCGTTTAACCTTTTGGATGTTTCCTCGTCGCTATCAAAAATCATAGGCAACAGAGCCCAACCAGCGTGCGACCTTATCCACTGCTTCCTGGTCGAAGATTGAAAATTAAGTGTCTTTTTCTGTGTGTTTTATTTTATTTTCCTTCATTTACACGGCTTTTTCAAAATGGCGGGTTATAAATAAATTAATTACTTACTTACTTACTGACGCTTGTTTTCTTTGCAGCTTGACTGGGTAGTCTTCGCTCTGATGGCTCTTCCGTTCCTTCTGTTCCCCTACGGCCTGTGGAACTCGTCCAAGAGGAAATACGAAATCGTCGGCCTAAGGAAGACTGTGCAAAATAAGGATCAGTAAGGATGCTAGTCCTTGTGTGGACGTGTGTAAATAATGATGTGTTTATTTATCATTCCGAAAATGGTTTGAATGTTGGTTGAATGGTTTTCCTTTTGGTCAGGAGTTTTGCCATTTTTGCAGACTTAAGCCTTGCAATAAATGTTGGAAAACGTTCCAGGAAACGGTGTCTCGCCTTCTATAGTTTCCTTTCCATGTTTCCGCAGACTGTGCCTGACGGATCTTCTCCCAGTTTGATTGTACCGTGTTCTTCAAAACTGTGCTAACTACATTTTCATTATTTTTTGGCCCAGTTTTGTGTATGCCATCTGCATGAAAAAAGTAGGGACTCGGAAAGTTAAAACTGATCTACCTGTTAGATGGTGCTCACATCGTCATCTAAACTTAGCACAATTTAACAGAATACCAAATCAGCTATGTTCTTTCCAATGGTATAGTTAACTCAGTTTTCAAGAAAATTTCAGTTAGCACAGTTTTGAAGAACACGGTACAATTATAGAATAATGAACAGATTTGGTGCTGTGGTGAAATACAGGGTTGTACCTAAGGAGTTTTGATGATTCACTCCCAGTCGCGAACACTCCAAGTTTTTGTTATGACACTGGCATGTCTGTCGCTTTTACGCAACTTCAGTTTTTATGGCACTTTCCCTTCGGCCAAGTGCCATATAGCGATCGCAAGTTCTCTCCGCCTGTCGGTCGGTCCGGGTTTTGCTAGTTCGGGCACTTCCACATAAGCTAGGACGATGAAACTTGGCAGGCATGTTAGTGATCCGACCAAATAGACTTAAGGTCCCGACACAATGCCCTAGGAAGACTTTCGTAGGTTGAGAATAAATGGTCCGATTCAAGTGAAACTTTATGGGTGATAAGAACTGATGTACTGGATATGCAAAGCATGTGTCCGAACCGCATGCGGCCATCTTTGGGGGAGTTGGGCGGGGTGGGGGGGGGGAGAACTTCGTGACATGCACAAAAGACAAACGGTGGGCTGAGTGGGATGCAGACAGTACCAAGTTTATGCGGCCTAGATTTGTCATTTGGCGTCAGAATCGGATCCGACAAAAGTAGGAGAATGAACCGGGATCCGGAAATTTGAAGATATGCTCCGATTCGAGTTAAACTTGATGGGCCGGAAGAGGAGATGTTAGAGATGCGAAGTTTATGTGTCCAAGTCGTATTCGACCACAGTGGGGGAGTTAGGGGGGGGGGAGGTCCGGAAATGTTGTGGCTCGAAACTTGGAAAGTAGAGAGATCGTACGCCTTAGATGACATTAGTTTAGTGTCCGGACCGGATCCGAGCACGGTGGGGAGGGGTACCGGAATTTCCGGGAAAATGCTCATATTTACTTTCTCGTTTCTCACACCATCTACTCCTAACAAGTGCCATATGACAGTTGTCAATAAAATTATACCTTACTTTAACTGACCCCTGTTCGCTTCCGTTATCTGACTGTCGGCTGCCAGTGCCTGTTACCTAATTGATTGATTGATTCAAAACATAAGCACAAATCGTGGCACAGTGCCAGATAGCGCAGTTACTTCGTCAACAGGTCATTATATAAAAATAATCATAATCGTCAAGTAATAAATTTCAACAGATCGGATCAGAACAATACTAATAATCATCCATTGATAAAAAAAAATAATATTATTATTTGGAACTACCCTTATGGTAGTGTCATGTTGTGAATTTCGACAAATTTTGGGACGAAACTAATCCGATATCGCTCAGTGCGGCAACGCTCGGGAGCAAGCCTTGGAACTCGCGCAGCACAAGCTCTCTCTGGTCGTGGACGTTCAGTTTCGAAGAGAGGTGGGAGGAGGGTAAGAGTGGGGTGTGTCGTTGCACTTGGTGCCAAAACTTAAACAAATTTCTTCCCTCCTTTCATGCAACCTATTTGTTCTTAGCTTCGAAAATCTTCTTGCTGCGACTACATCAGACACACAAAGGAAACACGCGCGTTTTTAGAACAAGTACTTCCATCTTATTACGATGTCTTAATTTGCTTCAGGTGAAGGTTCGCTAACTAGGACCTAATGCGAACGTGGAATGGGGAAGTCCGCTGTGACGACGAAAACGTGCCGTGGATAATAGCCGATTTTGAATGACTTAAATTTGACGTTTTCAGTATAGGAAGATGTAAAGTGCACGAGGCTTTGCCTGTCATGTTGCGTTCTGAACACTGTTGTCTAGTTACAGTATAAAGCGCCCAAGCCTAAAACTGTTGAAATGATAGCAAAGACACAATTTTTTCGTCCGCCTCTGGAATTTTTTCAGCTTTTATTGTGAGCTGGGGGAATGAACGCTGTCCGTTACAACAGACCAAATGGTTGTTATACCTATTTGCAGAGTAACGGTTGATTTATACTTTGCGCAGTCCCGAGCATATTTTGAAGAAGTTCCTCTTTTGCGCTCGGATTTTATCACTTTATGAAGGCAACATAAAGAGCTGAATACTAAAGCTTCCGTAGAAAATCTCTTTACATCGCTATCTCTGTCTCGGGAGCAGGGTGGCCACATGTCGCACGATAGTGTGATTTGTCACCCTATTTTGTTTTTGTCGCTCTTGTCCTACGTAGGACATAAAAATCACCCAATTTCAGAAAATGACCAAATGTTTCATTTTTGCAGCAGGGATTCCGACCAGAAGTGACTATTTCAAGTTTTTTTTCATGAAAGTAAAACTAAGATGTGTCATTTTTTACAGAGGCGATTCCGACCAAAAGTGAACATTTCATGAAAATAAATTTCACCTCTAGTTCACTCTCTGTTTTGGGCCAAAAGTCACTCTCTGAATATTTTTGATGTGGCAACCCTGCTCGGGAGTTTGTCAAGCTTTTCCCGGCAAAGCATCCTGGTGGCAAAACGCTCTGTCGACTACATGTAATGTTCCCGACAGGAAATGCAGCCCTCAGCTTATGCAAAGATACTAAATTAAAAGTCCCATGCCCTTAACTTACGCCCCTGCCTGCCCCTTCGTGTCAAATGCTTTCGAGCTTGTATGAAAGCAAAGTTGTGTGTTAGTTCAAAGACTGAAAACGGAAAATTGCTCCCGGTTGTATTTGTAACAGTATGATATAACTGCAATGGCGCTTAGACTAAATGCGAACTCGAGGAATGAAATTAGCCCTTCCGGACAAAGGAGAACAATCTAGAGATTAAGGAAATGAAGAGTTAAAGCACATCCAGTTTTCACAAGTTGTCGCCTTTTCTGATTTTTACCACATGTACAGAAGCACTGTCAGAGGACTGATAAAATTCTAACACATGGGTGAGCATCCTTGTGTTAAACGTTATGACGCAATCCGATAATATTTATGTTATGAAACTTTAACTGTTGCGTTTCGCGATAAGATAACACTTAAAGGACCCCTCTTGCGTGTTCTGCCTTTTACAACATACCTAGCTCCCTTATGGAATTATAAGCTTCTAAAATCCAGACCTTTCGCCATTGCTTCGTTTTGTCCCTACGAATTTTTAGCGGCTTTTAGGCCATGCCGACTTTTGCCCGTCACAAACTATAAGTTTGCCCAAATCTTCAACGAACTCTTTCACGCATAAAGACATGAGAATCTTCTGTTTGTGGCTTCTTTTTTTCGCTTAGTTTTCCCACTTGTTAACCACGGCGCGTTCAGTTTTCAAATCTTTTCCGCCCAGCCGCAGCGTAGGAGAATAGGAAGGCTGGACAGATTCGACAAGCGCTAACAAGAGAATCGCTAAATCCAGGTGGAAAGTAATGGTATTTTCGGAAAACGTTGGTACTGATCCTGAGTGAAAATATCATTTCTAGTAATAGTTGTGCTTTAAATGGGTCATACCATGAATATCATCGGCACCTATAATGGTTAACACACGGAGCGAACCCATGTGTTAAATGATATAAAACTTTTTTAAAGTGAAATACCCACTAAATTCGTACTTCTGACCCTGAAATAACCGGCTTCACTTCGGTGGAACGACTGTACTGTTCAAGAGCAAAAAGATTGCTCCAAAAGTCGTGTGGTAGTTTTGTCAGTCAGTAGGGACCTTCCGTAGGTTACGTTACAGTGCGGATACACGATCGAGATTTTCCTCGACGAATCTTCTGCCCTTGCGTCGTAAAGTTGAAAAAATCTGAACTTTTCCATACGGAACTGATGATAGTGCCGAAAATCTTGGCAGGAATTCCGTTCCTCGAGCATCCGACGGTGGGAAAGGTGTCTTGACAGACTGCACTAGCTCTGTGAACAGACCAGTGTAGCGTTTACACAGACAAGAAATCCCGTGGAGTAGAAAGGAATTCCGGTCGACTCGAAAGGATTCCGTTATGGAAGACGACTAGAAAAAAGTCTAGTGGGACCAGAATCTTCTCATGATCAAAGGAATCCCGTTCTCCTTGAAAGGAAACTCGTCGGCGGCGCTGGTAAAAAGACTAAAAAAAAGGTCTAGCTAGCTTTTGAGAACAGCAGTCAGTAGTGATGTCGTAAATGCTCTCCAGAACGTTTTTTTGTTGGCTAGTCAAGTTCAAGTTAGGTCAAGTTCAATGGGTTTATTAACAAATACAAAATAAATCATACATAACAAAAACACTCAGTCCATTTTGGGACGCCGAGTACCACAATCTTTACATTTTAGACATAATACGCAGAGTGGTCACTGTTCCTACTCTCAGACACAACCTTGCCTCTCAAAAAACAAAAAAAAATAACCAATTACCTTCCTGCACCTTACCCCAGGGGAAGCCACTCCATCATAAATTTTTTTTTATTATTATTTTATTATTAAGCATATTTTTTTTATTTATTTATTTATTTTTTATTTTTTTTACCATACCTTATTTAATTATTCTTCTGTAATGCTAATAAATGATTTTTTACTTTTTTTTTAAATGACGCAAGGGAGCTCCTACCTCTCAGCTCGTCTGGGATCAGGTTCCATATTTTTGCACATGTTGTGTTCGGAGCAAAATCTGATCGTACAGTCGGGGTGAAGGGTATGTGCAGGTTTGATGATGATCGGGTCCGATTATGCTGGTCCGAGATAGGTCGAAACAATGTTTTGAATGAAGATGGCAGCTCACCAGCAAAAAACTTAAAAACAAAGGTCAAGCATGACAGTTGATGCAGCGACTCCAGTGACAAGTACTCTTCATTTTTTCCAATTATTATCAGACATCGTTTATGAATCGAGTTCAGTTTTCGCAGGTGAGATTTGAAGGTCGATTGCCAGATCATTGCACAATACTGTAGATGGGGTTTTATGAATGGGGTTGGGGTTTTATGAATTTAATTTTGTCAGATTTTCTGTTTGAAGAATTTATTTCTTTCCCTCAGCGTGTAAACATAATCTTGTCACCAAGATCGGATTCTCTTCAAGTTTCCCTGTACTTGTAAACGCTGCGTAAGGGTTGGGTGGTCGTGAGTTGAGAATTTTTCAACTTGATGATGAAAGTACAGAAAATTCGGCCGGGAAATCCTGATCGTATTCGCAGCGTTAGTGTCGCGGCAGGTAATGAGTGTCCATTGAGGCTTAGATTTGAGTGCAGTTTACCAATGTGATAAGGTTTCCACCGTCGGCGGAGGCTCTAGTGGAAATTGAATTCCGAGTGTCCTATTATCATATAATTTGGTAACGGCGGCTGGAGACGACAGTAAATTCTGCTGCGAAGAAAAGCTTTGGGTTTGTTCCTTTTTGTCTAGTTCGCGAATTACTGATAGGGGCTAGAAGACGATAAGTGAACCTCTGGTTTCCACTGCAAGTTTGGATACTGGAAAACTTCACAGAATCTTGCGTGGTGCCAAAATTTGGGTTTTACCTTATGGAAGAACCAATGCCTGTAATGTTAATAGCATGGGAGCAGGGACCCATAAATTTCCTGGATTAACTCGCCATTCAGGGGGCTTGTCAATAATAGGTTTCTGATGCGCTTCTTGACCGAGCGTCAGATAGTTCGAGAAATACCCACGGGGATAAAATACCCGACTATCCATGTAGACAAAGTTTTTCGCAGCTGTTCTGCTGAACTAGGAATATTTCTCTGTAATGGAAGAGTATCCTGGATCTTTTGTCCTATTAGCTTAGGTACCTGGTGACATGCTGAATAGTCCCAATAAATTTTGTCTATCTGAGCAAGAACGCCGATTCGACCCAAGCGGAATTTTTGGAAACTAGGTGAGGCTCGGGCAACATAACAACATTGAAGCATAGGAAATGACAAGCCTCCTGAATGGCGAGTCATTACAGGAAATTTATGGGTCCCTGATGGGAGCAAGGAAATTCATTGTTAGGCTACTGGCTAGCTTTCTGAGTGAGAGATTCCAATGCGTCCAACTCTCCTCTGACATATTTTCTGAGTTCCTCAAGATCACGTGCGGTGCCCCACGGGGCACAATTTTGGGTCCAATTGCTTTCATCATAGCAGTAAGCGAATTACTGAAGAAAAGACCAAACAGGGCCAAATTCGCCGATGATCTCTCTTCGCTCGTCTTCCGTCAAACAGCCACAGGGGGGTGAGCTTAAGCTAGCCTTTGACAAGCTAACAAGGGAGGCCCAGCTTGCCAAGATGGCGATCAGCGAGGAAAAAAGCGTCGTCCTGCGGATAAATTTCCTCAAGAAAAATGTCGAAGACAGTGAAGCGGAGGTTGGCCTTAAACCATTCGAGTCTGCTAAGATTCTTGGAGTCGTCATCGATAAAAATCTGAAATGGGATTCCCAAGTTGATACAGATTGATAGTCAGTGAAGGAGCTGGATTGCTGAGATCATTCGCTCACTTGAAGCGATTTGGTTTTCCACCCAGGCACTGACTAACAAAGGCTTACATCCTACCTGCCCTAGAATATGGGTGCCAGGTCTGGCATCCAGGACTAACTAAAGCACAGGAAAAGAGGATTGAGAAAATTAAAAACGGGCTGGCCGGATCATTCTCGGACAAAATCACACCTCGTACGAGAACAGTCTTCGCACACGCGGGCTCAAGTCACTATCTGAACGAAGGCATGAAGCAGTTATGAGGTCTGGGAACCAGCGTCTTGCTTCCGAAAGGGACAAGCCGCGTTTTTTGTAAAACTCCGTTTTCCTTACGCCGTTCTCCGTTCTGCCTATAAGCCCGTTTTTTGTTCAATGGGTTTCAAACTCGTTCTCCGTTGAAGTTGTTACAAGAAACGCCTATTGCACCAATTTTAAACTGAGGGGCTAGTAACTAAAAATCATCATTTTGCGTACGATTTCTAGGGACGTCATTTGGGTGGGGTAGGTGGGCAGCTGACCCCTGGCTTTCCAAGGGAGCTCAGAGCTACCCAGGAAAAATGTCCAGAAAAAAATAGTTTCTCATCAGAACCATGACATTTGGTTGCGTCATGTCAGTTGACCAAGGTCACTCATGAAAATTGAACACTTTTTAATCCGAGATAATGACCCATTGTTCGAGTATCGAATGTCTTCAAGGCGCCTTCGAGCCTGGGTCAGTCGTGTGTCTTAACAACTTTGAACATGGGGAGAGACATGATCTTTGTAACATGGCGTCGAGTACCACTTTTTGAATTGTTCCTGGATAGCTCAGGACCAGGGCCGTCTCCAGGGGGGGGGGGGGTTACCGGGTTTGAACACCCGCCAAAATTTTTGTCCGACTCGTACAAAAGTAAAAAAAATGCACGTAAACAAATTTTTGCACACAGAAACCTTGGTAATCACTAATCTGTTGCAGTCAATAGGTCTTGCGTTGCGCAACCTGTAATGTGAATTGGGTCTTAATGGAACCTATGGGACACTTAGAAGGCAAATTTTTGCACACAGAAACCTTGATAATCACTAATCTATTGCAGTTAATGCTTCATGCGATGCGCTTAATCGGTGCGCCGAACTAATTGTTACAACCAAAGAGGTTACAAGACAGTTTATTCAGTCAATTCAGTTTCTGACTTCGTTAAGTGAAGAGCGGTTTGAAAAATGAAAAGGAAATGTGACATAACATCGTTTTTGCACCCAAGCAAGCAAGGGTAGATATTTCTGATGGTGACGTTGGCGGGTCGTCTGCGGATTGTTCGTCTGCCCCTGCGGGCTCAAATAACACGGAAGCAGTTGCTGATGCTTCTAAACTTGATTCACGTTCCAGTGCACTCGATACAGTCACTCCACAGCACAATATTGCACAGTCTTTTTCGGTTCCAAACGATATTGGACGATTTGTCCACAAATCGTCGTCACTCGACGCAGCGTCCAAACTCCGTCTGCTAAAGAGCCCTTAGACTCCAGATATTTCATACACTTTTCCAGTATCTGGGCAAAGAAAGTTGAAGTTTCAGTTGGGTTGGCAGATTCGTTTCAGCTGGTTGTCCTATTCTCCTTCTGAGGACGGTGCTTTTTGTCGATTCCGTCTTCTTTTTTTGCCCGAAACAGCTGGCAAAGGCAGCCACCAGCGCTTAGGTAACCTTGTCACCAAACCTTTCAGAAACTGGAGGGGTACAATTGAATGCTACACAAGTCACCAACAAACACAGTTTCACAAAAATTGTACTGTAACCGGGTTCCGGCTACCCCCCCCCCCCGGCTGAAACCCCCGCATTGACAGGGCAGTAACAACAATACCAAAGGTTTCGATATGATCCAAAAAATGTAATATTTGGTCCGGACAATTCGGTCTTGTAGATATCTGGTCTTCGCCAGACTGTTTGAACATTTTTACTATTAAGATTTAGAAACAGAAGAAGGTCAGCGTCTAATCATCTGAGAAAACCAAGTTCAGATATTGATTCACAATGTGTGTATTTACCCCTAGGCTATACGTCATATCTACTTTGACGAAACTGATCAAATCTTCCTGCCTTACTTCTGCCAAATCTCTGGTTTCAACCGGATTCCGGGTGAACTACTTGTCTGGAAAAAATTAAAGAATTCAGCGTATCACCTTAGCCCTATATCGATCATCTAATCAACTTCAGATAAAACCTTAACTTTTAACAAATTTTCCGGTTTCAGCCGGATTCCGGGTGAACTATATGTCCGGGTAGAAAATGATTGTCAACAGCGGATTCAGCGTGTCTTCTTACCCCTAGATCCAACATCTAATCAACTTCAGATAAAACCTTAACTTTTAACAAATTGTTCGGTTTCAGCCGGATTCCGGGCGAACTACATGTCCGGGTATAAAATGATTGTCAAAGGCGGATTCAGCATGTCTTCTTACCCCTGGATCGAACATCTAATCAACTTCAGATAAAACTTTTACTTTTAGCAAATTTTCCGGTTTCGGACGGTTCCATGCGAACTACTTGTCCGACAAGAAAATGATTTTCATATAGATGTTCAGCATGTCTTCTTACACCTAAATCGAACATCTAATCAACTTTATATAAGACTTTATATAACTACTTGTCCGGTGAGAAAATGGTTTACATATTCGTGTTCAGCATGTTTCCTTATCCCTAAATCGACTATCTCATTAGCTGTTTAAAAAAATGTTGTTCGTCCCTTAACTTGAAACCCCTCCCCTACCCCTAAATATTGAGCTAGAGAGCCCATCGACGAGCTTGACCTCAAACTTGACCCATAGAGTCCTCACACCAAGTTTCATCAAAATATCTCGTCTCATTCCCTTCGAGAGTCATCGTGCTTACAGACGGACAGACGGACAACTTTTGCGATGCCATAGGTATCCCTCCACTTACGTTTTAGGATCTCAAAAAGACAAGATGGAGGACATCGGACGCAGCTTATGTGTGAAGTGAGTTTTTTATGTCTCACGTCACGTGAGTTTTCCATGCGAGGTCTAAAATACTTGACATTGCGGTCCATCTGACGAACATTCTTTGGGGGATTTTTGGGATAGGCGTCTCGACTGTTGTTGATATAGATAAGATACGATAAGATAAGATATTATTCGCGCTAAGAGCCAACGGCCATGGCAAATACATATGGAAAAAAAAAAAAAAACAACACCACACACAAAAAATATTAAACTCCTGTAGGCACCTATCCCTATGGGCTAGGGCTACCCTGAGGAACCTCACCAGCTGTTTTATATTTTCAAAACAGTTATTCCCCATCACATCACACATCCATTCTTCATCCATACCCCTTCCATTCACTCCACAAATTTCTAGCCCAAGTTCACTCAAACTTTCGCATTCACACAGTAAATGTTTTAAATTTTCATCCATGCTGCCACACATCGGACATGAATAAGGACAAAACCATTCGTTGTTGTAAATGGGTAGTCAAGATATCAACCTCCGAAGGGTTTTTGTCGTACCGGTTACGTACGACTCTATGCTTTTATTGTCTCAGATCGCTGTAAGAAATAACTAGGATCGTCGCAGTCAAAATCTTCATTGCGGCAAAAGCCATCACTTCTTTCCATCTTGGTTTCCAACAAACAGGGGAGTTAGCCATTAGCTTGGGCGAAGGATCGGGATTTAATCTGCTACGTCATACCTTCAATCTGCGCTTCGTTAGAAAATTCGGATTCCCGGACGTGATTAACGACCTCGGCTTTCCGCCTGACAAGTTTTAGCCTCCTGTGTCTAATCAGTCGAAAGGAAGATACTGAGGAAGAAAGTTACGGATTTAAACCCTCAAATGGTTCGTCAGATGTAGCTGGCAATCACGTCATCGTCTGGCTTTTGGGATCCCAAAACTTAAGTGGAGGGATATCTTTGACATCGCAAAAGTTTTCCGTCCGTCCGTCTGTTAGCACGATAAGTCTCGAAGGGGTTGAGATAATTTGTTAAAATTTCGCACGATGACTCTTTGGGTCAAAGTACAGGTCAAGTTCGAAGATGGTCTCTGTAGCCCTATATTTAGGGGTGGGGGAGGGGTTTCAAATAAAGGGACGACAAAAAATATTTTTAAAAGCTAATGAGATAGTCGATTAGGGGTAAGGAAACATGCTGAATCAGAATATGAAATTTTTTTCTCATCGGACAAGTAGTTCCCCCGGAATCCGGCAAAAACCGGAAATTTCTGAAAAAGTAAAAGTTGTATCTGAAAATGATTAGATGTTCGGTTCAGGAGTAGGAACACATGCTGGGTCCGATTAAGAAAATTACTTTCACGCCGGACAAGTAGTTCGCGCTGAATCTGGAAATTTAGCATGAAGTTTTGACATAGTCGATATAGAGTTAGGAGACATGCTGTTGCAACTTTCGACCATACTAATGATAAGCAAAAGGTGTATGCGATCAGTTTAGTTATCTCTAAAGTCCAACTGGCATTTACTGGATCGAAAAGTCAGAATGCATCCGACAACTATCTGGTAACAATCTAATAAAATTTGTTGACCAACTTTTTACCATTGACCAGTCAGAACTCTTTTAAAAACTTTCCTATCTTCGGACACTCTAACAGTTTCAGGCAATGAATTCCATACTTTTACACCTGTATGACGAATACAAAAGCTAGACCTTGTAGAAGGATCACAAATGGTAGAAAGATTGGACCGCCGTATTGTGCTATAGTCATGAAATTGACTGTTCAGGCAAAAACGATTTTTAAGATCAGCAGGTAGTGAATCTTCTAGAAGATAACGGTAAACAAGTGTTGCAATATTCCAGTCTCTAATCTAAGGGACATTTAAAATAAAAAGACGAGGCAGAATATGAGAAACTGATGAAGAAAATGGAAGACCATAAATTGCTCTTATTGATTTGTTTTTTAGAATTTGAATCCGATTAATATGTTTCGAAAAAGTAAAAGCCCAAGCTGAAGTACAACATTATAGATAAGAATGGACCAGGGAGAAATAAATCAATCGAAGTATGAATTGTGGAAGACAATGTTTGAGGCAGGAGAGCATACCAACATTTCGGCTCAACTTAAGAGCCAAAGCATCGGTGTGCTGCTTGAAAGAAAGATTTTCATCAAGGATAAGGCCAAGATATTTAAAATTAGAAGATTTTAGAAGTTCAGTGCCAGAAAGAAAAAGTTTACCAGAAACTGAAACTGAACCAGACCGGGAGAAAAGCGTGTAGCGACATTTTTCCGTGTTTACAGCTAGTAAATTAGATGTAAACTAGTCAGAAGCAATCGAAAGAGCTGAATTAAGAACACTAAACAACTGAATCAACTAAAACCAGGAAGGGAAGGGAACGCGAGAAAAGCAGGAAGGCATACTAAAACCAGGAAGGGCATCGTAAAACGAGGAAGGACATACTAAAACTAGGAAGGCTGTCGCCAGAATTCAAAACTGGAAAGCCGCACCGTTCCCTTCCTCTGTTTAGTATTCTTTGAGGGGTCGGAAACTTTCCAAATTCAAAGTTCACCATCCCTTCCTCGTTCTAGTATTCTGTAGTATCCGTCGTTTTAGTATCCGTCTGAACTAGAAATGAAAAGTTGAATTACAGTTTTGATAGTCGCTGACCCCTCACTGAACTTAATGCCTACCCATGTCAGGATACTAAAACGAGGAAGGGATGGTGAACTTTGAGTTTGTAAAGTTGTCGACCCCTCGAAGAATACTAAACAGAGGAAGGGAACGGTGCAGCTTTCCATTTTTTCGCAGCCTTGAATTCCTTCCTCGTTTTAGTATGCCCTTCCTCGTTTCAGTATGCCCTTCCTGGTTTTAGTATGCCTTCCTGCTTCTCTCGCGTTCCCTTCCTTTCCTGGTTTTAGTCGATCCCGTTCTTGACAGCGTTTCGTTCCATAATTTCCGCCTTGATTGGTCCCGAAATCACGGATTGCCCCTTTCATCTCCTCTACTTTTACCGGGTGAGTAGTAATTACTTTGGTTAAGGAGATCCTCTTTAGTTCGCACTCGAATGAAACTGATCTTATCCGAGTAGAGATAGGGATTCTGTGACATGGTCTAGCGAAGCGACTGAACTTGCTTCTTTCGCATAAGCTTTAGCTGAACGTAACAGCTGGAGAGCGCTGCTGTATATTGTTCATGCAAGTTTTTCCGTGTTTCTCATGAACTCGAAGGAGGCGGAAAACAGATTGGATGTGATAGGAGGATATTGGAAAGAATCATTACTCGAAGTGAAGTTCGGACACCTAAAAAGGTTATCTAGGGTAGAGTCTTTTAATCATCAAGTTTCACTCAAATCTCAGCATTATTCGGAGAACTCCGGTACCCTCCCCCACCCACTCAATGCGGCCGGCCAATCGTTTGACCCACCTTTCCCATTATACAACGCGAATGTCGGAAGAATATAGAGACACGACTCGACTGACCACGTGGTAAAGAAGGTCAGAAATTCGTCTCATGATCATCAGTTTGCAAATCTTTGAGAAACCCAGCCAGATTTTCAAAGGAGTCACGGACGGTGGAATATAGGGGGAATGAACTGTAGCCGATCTACTGCGCGTAAGTAAGTAAGTAAGTAATTTATTTCTGACCCGCCATTTGAAAAGCGCAGTATGTAAAATAAAATAAAATAAATGTTCCTTGAGCCCAAGCTGACTTTGAAACATTTTCAAATAATGTACACAACGGATACGTCAGCTACGATGGTTCATCAGCGATATTTCGGCCCTTCTTGGCAAGGGTCCTCGTCAGGCTGTCAATCTTCAGGTCCAAAGTCGGGGAAGGAAACAAACCTGTTATCAAATTAATCAAATTACGGGTTTGTTTCCTTCCCCGACGTTGGACCTGAAGATTGACAGCCTGACGAGGACCCTTGCCAAGATGGGCCGAAATATCGCTGTGAAGCATGAAGAAATAAAACAAAATAACTAAACAAAATAAAATAATGCTTTAAGACGTCCGATAAGTTGGTAGAAAACGACTGTTTTCGATCTAATTTGGAAAGCGGATGAGTGGTTTCTCTGCGAGGGAATGATAAAAGTAATCCAAGGTGTATCAAACGTGTCAAAAATGCGCGGATTCTCGAGCAAAGCGAAGTTTCATACCCACGCGTAAAAAGGCGCTCACAAGGTTAGTCGCCATTAAAAATTTGAAATCCGGGAAATCGTCCAGGTTGTTATTGGAACTTGAAACCTGGGATAATATAATTCAAACAAGGAAAAACCTGACCTCCAACGGGAGGAAGAAATGAAGAGACGAACAGCCCGAACTGATAGATTGCCCAGCAAGGACAAAACAACGACAAGAAGCACTCCACTCTTTGAGTGTTGACTTGTATGCTTGCCTGAAGGAACTTTCTAGGTTCCTGTGACTAACGGAAAGACTGGACAGCCTTTAAATCTGGCAGAATGCGACAACAAGAGGCGAAAGTCTTTTTACTGCAGTTATATTGTTATTATTATTATTAATACTCTATATGACACGGTCCAAAACACGCCAGTGATCCTCAGGAAGAAGGAGTAAGCGTCTCCGTACGACTCAAATTCAACGACTCAAATCCTGTGTCAAGCAATCACGGCAATCTTTGGGAGCAGCTGTGACACCACTTCTGCCTTTCTTCCGCTAGGTACTCGGAGATGCCGGAGACTTTGCATCGGCAAGGAAAGATAGTCATCAAGAGTATTCACAATTCGGTTTACTGTCTCCGCAATAGCTTTTACACACAGAAAATAGTGCTGGATATGTCATCACAGTTAAAAGAATCAGCCAAGAGATCTAAGGCGGTTTTCTGTGACAATCCAGATTGACGATTTACAATCCGGATTCTCCAGAATGCGTTAGGTCTGACAATCCGTATTCGTTCTTGGATGGTCGATTCGGGAATCTTGCAACGGAGCAAGGTCGTCGGATTGTCGTTTTGTAATCTGAGATAGTCGATTCGCTGTTTCTCTGATGAATTAGTTATCTATGATTATAGTAAATATTCCTTCAGCCCAAGCTGTTGCGAATCATATTTGACAACGCAAAACGGACACGTCAGCTACATTTTATTAGAGCTACGTTTCGGCCTTTCTTGGCAAGGGCCCTCTTCAGGCTCAAGCGGCCAAGCTGGAAAATGGATGCGTTTTCCGACGTATCCGTTTTGCCTTGTCAAATAAGGTTATTACCCGGGAGTGTCGCGGAAAAACGCCTCTATTGATCCGTCCAGAAATTTAATCTTAAGTTCCATGTGTGCAATTCCTAATTTTAGTACAATTCATCAAAATACAAACAACAATAAAAATGGCAGGTTACAAAAATAACAAAACAATTTTCGTAACTGCAACAAGTGAACATATTTATTATAACAGGTGACATAATGAGAGGTGTTTCGTCAATCGTGAATAGAGTGATCTTTCACCATCAGTTGTAATTTGGGGGACTGAGACAGCGGGCCAATTGAGGTCTGAGTTTCGGCCAGAGTTGTTAGCCTACCCCACAGCATAACATAATAATCCCGGTAACCGATCAGACCCGGTTAGTTTTCTGTCTGCGCCCGAGATTGACCAGAACTTAACGATTGTTGTTATTGTTAACAGTTATGTTAACAATAATATGTATATAATATGTATACATGTATATATTAATAAAATATGTCTATAATATTTTAACAGTTGTTCACTTTTTGCGTTCCAGGTTTCTGATTTCGAAATTTAAGCTCCGGCCACTTACAATTTCCGTTCCAGAGCTTAACGATTATTAACTATTTTGTGATGATGGTCGGTGAGAATCGTTACAGAAAAGTTAACAGCTGTAGAATTGGGAAAAGTTAACGATCGTTAAAGCTGCAGTTAGCTGCACCCCGAAGTAAAGTTAACGATTGTTAACAACTGTTAGGTTTCTGGAACGCAACCACGGTCTCATTCAACCATACCACTTCAAATTCAGGCTTTGTAAATATCTACTTGTATGTAGGAGGCCTTGCTAGTTCAGGAAGCGTAACTCGGTTAGGGGACTAGGTATGGCATTTCTTTGGAGGAAAATCTTTCAAATTGGATCTAAAAGTTCTGGGTGTGCGCAGTCAACTTTGCTTCTTGCTTTTCCTAGCTCTGATTTCGAGGGAAAGTTAAAAAGCACTGGCTGGAGGAAAGCGGAGTTTCCGCAAATTAGGATGGGATACGAATCGGATCCGAAGTTATGGATATCCGGATCACTGATCCAAACCATTTTGATGATGGTGTTTTATTACGCATTGGAAAGAACAGGGAAATAGTATAAAGAAAGAAATGGAAAACACGAGAAAGAAAAAAGGAGTAATCGATCCTAACAAATCTCCTCCCGTAACTGCAAGCGAAAAACTGAAAACTTTTGAAAGCTGTAGGGGGGTCCAGCTAAAAAAAATTTGGGTCCAGTAACCACACTGTCAGAAGTTTCATAACAGATAGCGTCTAACACTTTCAAGAATAACACCTTTTCACTTAGAAATAAAGTGTTATGACCAATTAAGCTTACACTATTTCGTGCCTAGATCTCCAACAACACCTTCAACTGGTAAAAATACTAACGGGAGCGAAAGAAGCATAACAGATAACATCCCAAAGTGTTATCTGTTGAAACCGCGCATCCTTCTCTTGTCGTTATGTAACTTCTAACAGTGTAGTATTTTTACCTATTGAAGGTGTTGTTGGAGACCTAGGCACGAAATAGTATAAACTGGTCATAACACTTTATTTCTAAGTGAAAAGGTGTTATTCTTGAAAGTGTTATGCGCAATCTGTTATGAAACTTCTGACAGTGCAAGATCGGAATTAAGTGGTAGCAGGCTCGAGCAATAATAATTTTTCTCGGTAAATGGGTTGAGTTACTCATCTCCTCTGTTTCACCCCCAGATCCGAGATTCAGAATTTTACATTACAAGTTCTAATATCCTTAAAGCATAAGTGAAACCCGAAGTTATTTCCCTATTTCCTTCTCGGCTCTATTTGCGATTCGTATCATGCTTTAATTAAGATTACCTTAAATTGCACTGTCCAACTACAACGTGGATGCTCCTCCCGTAGGCGTCGCTGTTCGGGTGACTGGTGTTGGTTCTACAAGATACTTGGACTGGCTATATTAGTGTCTGGCAGAAATCGTTATCTCACTCGTATTTTTTGCGACAAGCTCACTCGACCGTAAACCGGTTTTCGGGATTATTCCGTGTTTTTCCTAGAAGTCAACGGGCCTGGAGAAATGCCGTGGGTAATATGTAAAAGCGGACCACAAAAAATGGTCTTTCTACCACACGCACAACGCTAACCATCCCTACTGTCACTACGAATGTTCAAAACCACAAAAACACACCGTCAAACAATGAGCAAATTAAAAAAAAACAACCAAATTTCCCAGGTTTTGAAATAATTCGGTTTGGACTAAATCTCAGCCGATTATCCGGGACAGCCGTTACGGCACGTAGGGAGCCAAGGATCAAAATAATAATTTCCATATAATGGTCCGACTGTTTGTTACAAATACAAATAAATTAAAAGCCCAAGACCAGTGTGGTAGTTCCGAAGACGTACAAAAAAAAATCAATAAAGTCTTATAATTTTTTTGCTAATCAAACGTGAAAAATTTCGTCATCTAGAAAAGAAGACGTTCTGCGTGGGTTTTTGAAAATAGCAATCCGGCAATCAAGTTCAAATCTAAGTAAACTGGTGGCTTGCGATGTGTAAGAGAAGGTAAACAGACTGTTTGGATTAGGTCTTTAAGAGCAGAGCCTGGTTTTAAAGCATTCAACTATTTTGAATATTGGAGCACAAACAGATAATAGTGCGAGGGGTCCTTTAAAGGAAAGACTTCGTTATAGCTACTATTTCTTCCCCGATATTTTCTCATTTCAAATAGTTATCTAGTCTCATTATTTTCAAACAGGTTACATCCAAGACGTCACCATTTTCTGAACTTCAGTTCCAATCCAGGCTTCACAGTGACATCTTTATGCAACAAAATACAGACAAATAAAATTGTGACAAATGCAGACGAATCACAGCTTTTCGGTTTCTATCACCGCGATTGCTCCTCTTGGCCCCTGGCAAAGATTGGTTGGAGGCCGAAGAACCTAAGAACAGAAAGAAATATCAGTCGTCCCGACTACGAAGTTTCGGGAATAAGCAGGGGTCAGTACTATAGGTGTACTCAGGCCCGTATCCAGAATTTTTTTTCGGGTAACGCAAATAAATCCGCGAAAGGCGCAAAAGAAAATTGGAAACGGAAGCTGGCGCAATTTTTTTTGCCATGGTCAGCAGGTGTTTAGAAGAATGGAATTTGGCAACGCTGCGACTTTGTCCAACGAAAACGGAAAAAAACAACAAGAGCTTTCAATCAAGGCCCAGTTTCACACATTCAGTAAGTGTAGAGCTGGAAAGAAATGGTGGGAATTGCATGCATATATTTCATTCACGGGGGTGGCGGAAATAGCAAGCTATCCTGTACTTGCCCGGCGAGAAAATTAGTTTCAGATCTGTATTCAGCAAGTCTTCTCACCCTGTGTCGATTATGTCATTGGGTTTCAAAACTTCCTGCCTTACTTCTGCCAAATTTGAGGACTGGGCCGGATTCCGAAGTAATTGCCTGGCAATAAAATAGAGCTCAAAAACTAACTCAGCATGTCTCCTTACCCCTAAATAACCTATAATCAACTTCAGATAAGACTTTCCCTTTTTATAATTTTTTAGTTTTGGCCCGATTCCGGGGGAACTATTTGTCTGGGGAGAAAATAATTTCCATGTTGGGATTCAGCATGTCTCCTTAACCTAGATCGATTATTTCATTAGCTTTTAAAAGATATTTGTTCGCCATTTATGGGGTTGCGGAGCCCATCTACGAGCTTGACCTGCACTTTGACCCAAAGCATCCTCACTCCAAGTTTGAACAAAATATTTTATCCCCTTCGAGAGCTATCGTGCTTACAACGGACGGACAGACGGACGACTTTTACGAAGTCATAGGTATCCCGTCACTTACGATATGGGATCCCAAAAACAGATTTAAGGTTTCGTTAAAACGAATTCCAGTGCATCTGGGTGATATAGCAAGATAAGGCTGATTTTGAGCTACTATTTCACTGTTATTAAGATTTTATTTAAAGAAGCAATTGTAAGTTTAAATGAAATCAAAATTGCGCCACCTGAAAAAGTCTGACATGAACATACATACACGGATTTTCGAAATAAATCCATACGGACTTGTTCACCCGCCGTTGTCCTTGCTTTCCGTCCAGGGATTCCCCGGGATGTGAGTCCCCCAATTCTCACGCCCCCCCCCTTGACTATCCCTGAAGTCCCCGGGGAACGGCTAAGTACGCTTCACATGTACTATATATTCTTTCAAGGTCGCTTAACCAAGTAAATATCCAAGATCGTGTTCGGTAAATACTGAGCTGATTCTTCTTTATAGCTTGTGTAACGCCTGAATTCACCTTATTCTAGTTCAGCGTCACCATGCGGTTTAGTTCCTTTCAGTTCCCTACCGTCATCAACGTTTAACTGAAACAATGGGGTTTGTTTTCAACTTTATTCCTCCAGCAGCATGAAGGTGCAAACCTCCCTGACGATGCACACTCATTAGTTAATCAAATCCCGTATTTCCTTCCTAAAGTAGAGGACTGTCCAGCGAATGAAAGCTAGACACAAGGCTCCAGTCGTCTCGACAGAGTAAATATAATATCGCCATCTGGTGAATTTTTCAGTTTCCATGAACCTAAATCGCTTCTTAGCTGCGTTACCTTCCAAAGGATAATGATTTTTGGGATCCCAAAACGTAAGTGGAGGGATACCTATGACATCGCATTCTCCGCACCATCATCACTTCCAGACAGAAAAGTTGCGATTTTTTTAACCTTAATGGTGAAGTGCAAAAAAAATCCAGCTGGAAAATCTTGATTGTCCTGGGTTCGCACTATAATTATACGGCTTACCTGCCTCGACTTTCGAGACAGCCATTTCAGATTTAAGGGTGTCTTTGCTTAGATGGATTTCGCGGCTTTCTGACTTATTGGATGGTGCAGTCCATAGGCCTATGTACATTTCTTAGATATTTTGACACAGGAGCTTAGCAAACTTGGAGAGGTTAGAAACTGAAATAAATCTTGAGTTATTTATAACTTTCGAACGGGTGATCGGATATTAATGAAACTTGATATTTCGAAAGACCTCGTCCCTCAGACGACCCACTTAAAATCCGGACCGGATACGGTTACTTTTGGGGGGAGCTGGAGGGGGGGGGGGATCTTGGAAAACGATACGAGTGGAGGGATCGGGACGAAACATAGTGGGAAGAGCAAGCCCAAGTCCTAGATACGTCATTGACATAACCGAACCGGATTCGGGCACTGTGGGGGGAGTTGGAGGGGGGCGGAATTCTGGTGATCCCGCGAGTGCGGTACTTCCTGATGTACTAAGACGATCTGGCGTATCAAGGCTCGAACAAACTGACTTGATAATAGTCGTTTGCATGGTTTGGTGGCATGGTCATGGTCAAGTGGAGGGATGGGGAATCCGGAATCTAGTGGCATTCATAACTTTTGAACGGGCGATCTGATTTGAATGAAACTTGGCAAGTGGAAAGAGGTGTCGTCTCCGACGTTCCATGTCAAGTCCGGACCGGATCCGATGCTTGTGGGGGGAGTTGAAGGGGGCACCAGAATTTTCATGAAACGCTAAGCGTCGAGAGATCGAGATGGTATTTGGTGGGAAGAACAAGCATAAGCCCTAGATACGTTCTTGACAGAACTAGACCATATTGGGGCTCTTTGGGGCGAGTTGGATGGGGTTTCTCAGAATTCCGGTGATCGCGAGTTAGGATACTTCCAGATGTGCTAAGGACGATGAAACTTAGCAGGCAAATTAGTGACCCAACGAAATAGAAGATTATTAGGGTCCTTCTAGACAGATATGCTCCGACAGGAGTAAAACTTGAAAGGCGAGAAGAGAATGTCAGAGATACGACGTGTTTGGCTACAGTGTGGGGAGTTGAAGGGTTGTCCCGGAAATTTTGTGGATCGCATAGGGGTCAAACGAGTAGAGTGATTTGAATGAAACTTGAAAAGTAGAGAGACGATAGTTGCGTTTTTGCAGATACCATGGTATCTGACCACGGTCTAAAGTCGTTTTTGGGATCCCAAAACGTAAGTGGAGGGATACCTATGACTTCGCAAAAGTTGTCCGTCTGTCCGCCTGTCAGCACGATAACTCTTGAAGGGAATGAGATATTTTGATGAAACTTGGTGTGACGATTCTTTGGGTCAAGGGAAAGTTCGAGTTCGTAGATGTGCCCCATAGCTGCATATTTAGGGGAGGGGGATGGGTTTCAAATTAAGAAACGAAAACATATTTTTTAAAAGCCAATCAAACCTTATTCAAACTGTTGCTGAATTCAACTTTATAATCAAATAATAAATTTATTAATATACTAATAGCACTTGGCACCATAGACATTTACTACCGTATGTGGGAAAATGCTTCACATCCAATGATGCTGAAGGGGACTGCCGTGATATTCATCACATTTCCGTTCCGTTCCACATTTCTCTCTCCCCCACAAGATTTGACTAATGAAATTCTTCACAAATTTCAACTCAACTCCGCAAGGATACATCCCTTGGGATCCATAGCGGGAGTTAATAGAAAATGAAATTCTTTCTTGTTTTTTCCTGGTATAAATTTGCATGACGAACTGGTGTGCTTTTCCTTTACTTTGTGTTCTGTTCTTGTTATTGTTTGGTTTTTATTTTCCTTTTCTTCTGTTTGTTCCTTGTTCATATTCCGTCTTGTGTCACGTGATCGTGTGAGGTGTTACAAATAAAACTCATTCATTCATTCCTTTGAATAAACGATTTCCTCTTGAGTTTATGCATCTTCGGGTCGACGGTAAATATTTTATTCTGCGGCGACTGAATAACAGGGATTCTCTTTCTAAAAAGTACCGTTTGGGAACTACTCTGAACCTGGAAGTTATTTGAAACATTTTTTCCGACCCTCTCTTGATTATTTAATCACGGGATTGGAGCAAACTTTAATCCGGAATGAGATTCCGACAATTTCAAACTTTCATCACAAATTCAGTCTCGCATCTCAATGGTCGGTTTTTGCACCGTCAAATGAAAGTCCGTCTTCCTAATTAGCCAGTACTGTTGACTCAGATCGGTTCAGGGATTTCCCTACAGAGACCATAGTACAGTCAATATAAGGTTTGACCGCAAACAAATTGCAACAGAAATGATTTTGACACATCTTGTAGAAAAAAAACTGTACAACATATCAAAAGTTGAGAAACCTAGGGGGGTGCAAAAATTCGTGTTTCTTATAGCCTCATTGACTACCCTCATTTTATGGGGGAGGGGCTAGTTCAAAAACACGTCATTAGAGTGCCCCCTCCAAAGGTAGTTTCTTGGTTTCAATATCGAGTGCCAAACGTCATGCCTCTAAGGTTGATTTGTTTTATCACAATACCAATATCCACGCCTACCGACTTTGGACATATACCATTGCTTTTTGAAGATGTCAAGATTTCATTCCGTTTTACTAAACATGAAACACAGCGACTTCTGTGACTTCTTATGGGAGCCACACTTTTACTATTCCCCAATGTTTTACTGCAACACGTCCTCTTACTTTTCCGGCTGGGGGATACTACTGAACGGTATAAAAGTATGAATGAATGAATGAACTTTAACACCCGTAAAGTGTAATTTCAGGTAATTTCAAATTTCCAGGGGAGATGGAACCACCCCTGGCTTCGACACTTTTATAGTTCTTGATTGCGTAACTGTTGTGTAAATGTCATGTGTCTGTGTTTGTGTTGTGCTTTAAATTTCTCTTCTTTTTTCTTTTTCTTTATTTTCTTCTTTACTCCGTTTTGTTCTAAGTGAAAAATACGGGTAATAAACACTTTACTCACTTACTTCCTAAAACACAAAATACGGAGTATTGTGAAACACAAAAAAAAACAAATAGCAAAAGAAACAACAAACAAACTAACAAAACAACATGAACAAGCTAACCAGCATCAACGAGAAAGAACGTCCGCAGAGTGTCGTCCACGTGAATCAAGTTAATGGTCTTTTTATATAGGTCATCACTTGAAGTCCGAATCCGAGGGGGCACGTCGAGTAGTCCAAATCAAGCAATGACTTTTCTGTTTCCGTATAAAAGTATATTGGAGTGTCTTCCTCTTTTTTCCTAGGCGAACTGTCACGGCTAAGAGTAGGGGAGGGGTTCTTCACCTACCTTTATAGTGGGCGGTCGTGCTTGTTCCGATCTCATTTTCCGCCGCTCGAACTTGCGTCGAAACAGGGCCAGAACCTGAGAGAAATTAATATTTAAGTAGAGACGAGACGCGAGGCAGACCTTTTACGGATAGAGAAATTGAAGCTTACCCGATGAAACGGACATTTCTATACTATCATCAGGTTGACTGTCATAAACTTTGAAATTGTGTGTAATTTTGTGTGTTTTTAGTGTGTATTTTTGTAATATTTTTTATTCTTTACTGCACTTATGCCCTCTGGCAGTGCTTTATGAACTGTTATTTCACAAATTCATTCACACGGGACATGTACCGTGTCCAATAACCCAGATTTAGATATGAGTCAAATAATTCTAGGACTACAAAAAGGTCGTGGGTTCAAATCCCGCGAGAGGATTATTTTTGTCTTTCAGTTCACATCTTACAAAATCGTCGAAAAGGTGCAAAAACCTTTAACCTTAATGACAAAGTCATAGAAAAGGAGCAAAAACATTTGCGCCGTTTGGGAACTACTCTGAACCTGGAAGTTATTTGAAACGTTTTTTCCGACCCTCTCTTTATTATTTAATCACGGGATTGGAGCAAAGTTTAATCCGGAATGAGATTCTGACAGTTTCAAACTTTCATCACAAATTAAGTCTCGCATCTCAATGGTCGGTTTTTGCACCGTCGAATGAAAGCCCGTCTTCCTAATTAGCCAGTACTGTTGACTCAGATCGGTTCAGGGATTTCCCTACAGAGACCATAGTACAGTCAATATAAGGTTTGACCGCAAACAAATTGGAACAGAAATGATTTTTACACATCTTGCAGAAAAAAACTTTACAACATGTCAAAAGTTGAGAAACCTAGCGGGGTGCACAAATTCGTGTTTTTTTCAGCGTTTTATGTTTTTCCAGCGGAAATTTTCGACTTTCTTAAGGCTTAGTGTTTACTCCATGGAAAACACATTTCGGTTGTAGTTTTATGTGCTAAACTCGATTATCACATCAGACTTAAGATACGGTCAACCGAAAATGTTTCACATTCATCACTATTCAAGAAACCCATATTTCTATTAAATTTTCCCTTTGTTTGCACTTGGGACCGAACACAAGCCCAAATGGATGTTTTAAATGGCTTATTAATAACGGTATTGTATTTATTAACAATAACTACAAATTATTTAGTTATTCTACGTTTGTTTGACGTCACTAATTTTAGAGTCGATCGTTTGTCCCTCGCACTATTTCTGATTAGCCCTATGAGTAGGCAGATACTGTCTATAACTCGGGGTGACTTTATTTGAGTAATCCATCCGTTTTCAAGTCGGGCCGTTTTCGACCTTGAGCCTGAGACAAAACGGGCTGTGTGTTATTGCCTATTCAAGCCGGTGAGTGGGGTCAAGCTTAAGCTGAACAGGTCTAAGACGGCCTTACCCAGTAATATTAGTTCTTTAAAGGACATGTCTTACCTATTATACTAACGCAACCTACTTCCATGATCACTCCCTATATTTTTAAACCCGGAGACCCCAATTTCGTGCGGTAAATTCTAACCGCAATAACAAACCATGCTGATTTTCTTACTTGCCGTGTTTTCGCTATCTTCGATGTGTATCACGCTGTCGACGGTTGTCTGCGATAAGTTTTTCCATCAGAGAGACCGGTTATGTAAATTGCTTCCCTTCCCTTTCGCTATAAGTCAAAGGGTCTCGGAAAAGTCTTAAAACAGCCAAAACCGTGGGTTATTTGTTGAAACGTTACCACAGCCTAGTTTTAAAGTATCCAAGTATTTTAAGGCACTGTAAGTTGAAGAGTAAATAGTGCGACGGGTCCTTTAAGGGTATACCTCGATACCAAGTCTTACGAGTAGGACCTAAATCTTTCTAACATATAATTAATCTTTCCAAATATATAGCCTACATTCGTGTAATGATTAAAATCGTGAAAATCGTCTTCGCCCGGTGTTTCCTGATGTTCTCGTCGGTCTGTGTTACCCTGAGGCACCTCTTCTAGCGACAAGTTTGAGCCGACGGTTACCTCTAGCAAGTAGGTTCAGAAACCTGAATTAACGTTAAGTTGCTTACTATAAGTGGACCTTTCGCCCCTTACGTAAACTTTTCACACTGAAACAGAGCGCTGCCTGACTTTACAGGCGCATTTTTGAAATTCTGTCAGACCAGTACCACGCGGAAAGAAAACAACCCTAATGGTGGGTTTACACACTGCGTAAAATCTGAGCGTATTTTGAAATCCGAGCGTATTTTACGTACGTATTTGAGCTTGAAAAGATTTCTAGCAATACGGACGTATTTAGATACAAAACGGACTGATTTCTATCGATCTATCTATCTATCTATCTATCTATCTATCTATCTATCTATCTTTCTATTACTTTTTCAGCCGCGCCGAGATTTACAGCCAGGCCGAAATTCCGACAAGTCTGTCAGAAGAAGGTCAAGACAAAATCAAGCATTAATATTTTGTGTTTCATTTTGGAAGGCATTGCAAATCAACAGGTATATATTGTGTGTCATTTAATGCATTTCTGGCTAATTTTGCGATCTCCACTTTAGAATTGGACAAGTCTGCAAAGAATCGACAAGCGCTAATAAGACGCGACCATAGGTTTCGATGGGATCTCAAAAATTTAATATTTGATCCAGAAAATTTGGTCTTGTAGGTATCCGGTATTCGCCAGACTCCTTGAACATTTTTACTATTAAGATTTGGAAACAGCAGAAGACAAATGGCTAATCATCTGAGAAAACCAAGTTCAGATATGGATTCAGCATGTGTGTATTTACCCCTAGGCTATACGTCACAGCTACTTTGACGAAATTGATCTAATCTTCCTGCCTCACTTCTGCCGAATCTCCAAATGTCCGGCAAAAATCAAAGCTCAAAAATGAATTCAGCGTACCCTTACATCGAACATCTAATCAACTTAAGATAAAACTATAAATTTCGACTAATTTTCTGGTTTCAGCCGAATTCCGGGCGAACTATATGTCCAGGTAGAACATTATTGTAAAAAGCGGATTCAGCATGTCTTCTTACCCCTACATCGGACATCTAATCAACTTCAGATAAACTTTTACTTTTAGCAAATTTTCAGGTTTCGGCCGGATTCTGGGCGAACTATTGTCCGACGAGAAAATGACTTTAATTTAAAGGTTCAGCATGTCCTCTTACCCCTAAATCGATTATCTCATTAGCTGTTAAAAATAAATTCTTCGTCCCTTAATTTGAACCCCCTCCTCCACCCCTAAATGTTGAGCTACAGAGCCCATCTACGAACTCGACCTGTCCCTTGACCCAAAAAGGCATCATACCAAGTTTCATCACAATATCTCATTCCCTTCGAGATTTATCGTGCTCACAGACAGACGGACGGACGGACAGACGGACAACTTTTACGAAGTCCCTCCACTTACGTTTTCGGATCCCAAAAAAGGGCGCGAATGTCACGAGGAACTTAGTGGTATTTTCGATAAAACGATGTTTCTGAACCACTTATCGTGAACAGTTCATTTCAAGTAAGAGTAGATAGTGTGAAAGCATCCCAAAAGACAATTCAGTTCATTTCAAGTAGAGTAGATAGTGTGAAAGCACCCCAAAGACAAATTCAACGGCGAGAGTCACTGGCGAAAGAAGGACAAAGCCAATTGACCAGAGACCACAACCTTTTTGGGATCCCAAAACGGAAGTGGAGGGATACCTACGACATCGCAAAAGTTGTACGTCTGTCCGTCCGTCCGTCTGTAAGCACGATAACTCTCGAAGGGAATAAGATATTTTGATGAAAGTTGGTGTGAGGATTCTTTGGGTCAATTGTAAGGTCAAGTTCATAGATGGGCTCTGTAGCCCTACATTTAGGGGTGGGGAAGGGGGTTCAAATTAAGGGGCAAACAAAACATTTTTAAATAGCTAATGTAATAGTCGATTATGGGGTAGGGACATGCTGAACACGATGATGAAAACCATTTTCTCACCGGACAAGTAGTTCGTCCGGGATCCGGCAAAAACCGGAAAGTTTGTTAAAAGTAAAAGTTTTATTTGATATTGATTAGATGTTCGATTTAGGGGTAAGAAGACATACTGAACACTTACGCGAAAATTATTTTCTACCCGGACAAGTAGTTCGTCCGGAATCCGGCCAAAACCAGAAAATTTTCTTAAAAGTAAAAGTTTTATTTGTAGTTCATTCGATATCCGGTTTAGGGGTAAGAAGAGATGCTGAATCCGAATATGACAATCACTTTTTACCCGGACATATAGTTCGCCCGGAATCCGGCTGGAACCGGAAAATTTGTTATAAGTTATAATTTTATTTGAAGTAGATTCGAAGGGAATCAACATTCGATATTGGGGAAAGAAGATACGATGAATTCGTTTTTTTATGGCACTTGCAGCCTCTGGCTCAAGTGCCACATACCGATCACAATTCCGTCTGTCAGTCTGTCCGAGTTTTTTGTCACACTTTTTCGAGTTAGGGTACTTCCAGATGTGCTAGGACAATGAAACTTGGCAGGCATATCAGGGATCCGACCAAACTAACCTGGAAATAATCAGGTTCCCGATCCGACCATATGCGGGGGAGTGGAGGGCGATGGAAACTTGAAAATTGAGTGCAGTTTGTCCCACTTTTTCGAGTTAGGGTACTTCCAGATGTGCTAGGACCATGACACTTGGCAGGCATATCCGAGACCCGACCAAACAAACTTAGAAATAATCAGTTTTCCGATCCGACCATGTCGGGGGGGGGGGGGGAGTAGAGGGCGGAGGAATCCGGGAAATTGAGAAGTGTGTAACTTTCGAACGGGTGATCGGATTGGAATGAAACTTAATAACTGAATAGACTATATATCGTTGATGTCCCATTTAAAGTATTGACCGGATTCGGTAGCCAGGAGGGAGTTGGGGGGGGGGAGACCGGAAATTTCAAGAAACGGTTAGAGTGGAGGGATCGGAGTGAAAATTGCTGGGAAGAACAAGCATCTGCTCTAGATAAATCGTTTAGACAATTGTATTGGATCCGGACACTTAGGGGGGGGGGGGGGGGGTGGAGGGGTTTCACGGAATTCCGGTGATGGCGGTCTTGGGATTTTTACGACGAAACTTGGCAGGCATGTCAGGAACCCGATCAAACTACCTTGAAAATAAAAATTTTGTCGATCTGATAATCGTGGGGGGAGTGGAGGGAGGGGAATCCGGAATACTGAGTCATGCGTATCTTATGGAACGGGTGATCGGATTCGAGTGAAATTTAAGAATTGAACAGAGGACATTTCTCTGGTGATCTTTTGCATATCTAGACCGGATCCGACAACTATTGGAGGGGGGGGGGATACGTGACCCACTTAGAATGGAGAGATCGGGATGGGACTTTGTGGGAAGGACAAACAGATGCTATGGGTAAATCATTTACTGAACCGGATTGGCTCCGGGCACTGTGGGGGGAGGGGGGAGTTGGGGGAGGGGAGACCGGAAATCTCGAGAAACGGTTAGAATGGAGGGATCGGAGGGAAACTTGCTGGAAAGAACAAACATCTGCTCCATGTAAATCTTTTACACAATTGGACTGGATCCGGACACTTGGGGGGGGGGGGGGGGTCCGGAATTCCGGTTTTTGGAGATTTTCAATACGAAACTTGGCAGGCATATCAGGGACCCGGTCAAACTGACTTGGAAATAAAGAAAAAATCCTCGATACGATAATCTTAGGGGGGAGTGGAGGGAGGGGAATCCGGATTATTGAGTCATGCGTAACTTTGGAACGGGTGATCTGATTCGAGTGAAATTTAATAATTGAACAGAGGACATTTCTCTCTGGTGACCTTTTTCATTTCCAGACCGAATACGACAACTATTGGGGGGGGGGGAAATACTTGACCCACTTAGACTGGTGTGATCGGGATCGAAATTTGTGGGAATAACAAACAGATGCACTGGATAAATCATTTATATAACCGGATTGGCTCCGAGTATTGTGGGTGGAGTTGGAGGGGGGTCTGGGATTCCGGTGATCGCGAGTTAAGGTAGCCTACAATATATGCATTTTCATGATGCCCATCAGCCCATTATCATTTTTTCCTCAAGGGTTTTGCTTACAAATGAAGTTCTAGCTCCCTTAGAGTGCGCATCTCAACCGCAAAGTCGAAACTTACTTTTGATCAATCTATTCATCTTAACCCATGCAAGTGCCATATGAGCTTACAGCCCTTGTTATCTTTCTTCTTTCGCCGGACAAGTAGTTCCGGAATTAGACCGGAAAATTGGCAGACATAAGACAGGAAGTTTTCGTCAAAACAGATGTGACTTATAGGCGTAAACACACAGGCTGAATCCATATCTGAACTTGGTTTTCTCAGACGATCAGCTATTTGGCCTTAATCTGATGTTTAAAACGTTCAAGGGTTCTGGTGAAGACTGGACCAGGCGAAGACAAGACCCAATTGTCTGGATCAAATATTGAATTTTTGGGATCCCATCGAAACCTTTGGTCTTGTTTGCTAATACACTCTGGGAAACTCAGTCTTACCTCGCCATTTAAGATGCAGTACAGAAGAGAGACGCAAAATCCCTGGAAACAAAGACAGAATAAGAACGAGTGCACAAGCGCTCGAACGCGGAGTGCGAAAAAAGAACCAAGTTTGGGTATCGAAGATCTCACCTGGCGGCTGCCAAGTAAAGTTAATCATCACTTAACTGTCTTTCATTCACTTAAAACGCTGATACTCTAATAGAAAAGTTATAGAAGTGCCAATCCTCGCCACAGATTACAACCCCTTTAAAAGCCTACACGTGAGAATACCTGTCAGCCTAATTAAGATGACAGTAGGAGAAATACTCAAATTATGGTCTCAGTATCCGAACCAGCGGTTTTAGGGCCTACGAACCAAGTGGAGGGAGGCAGTTTGGGTGGGCCCTTGCCGGGAGAGTGTGGGAGATACAAACGCAAAAATACATTTCCAGGCCATAGTGTATGTAATTACACAAACCTCTGTCGACCGGCCTCCCCCGTCTTCAAGGGGCGGACTTCAATCTGGACCGAACTCTGGACGGGGTGTGTGTTGGGGGGGGGGGGGAGGGCGCCCATAAGAAAACATTTAGACCCCAAGACAACAACCAAATTAGTACTTGATAACCGTTGTCAGGCTATGAACGTGGGCGCAGTTGCCCCCGAACGGGTAGGGCGGGGTGTCCAACTACAATGTGTACTTCCTGACGTTAGTATTTGTAAATAAACGAAACTTCATCGTCAAAACTCCAACCGTGGTCAAGCTACGAACTTACGTCACTGGTCAGTGTGGGCCAAGTTGCATCTGAACCGGGCGGATCTGGGGGAGTGTCCTCCACCCCAAAAGCACTTTTCGACCATAATGCCAACAAGTACACCAACTTTCAACCTCATACCTCTCATGGTTCACGAGAAATGAACGCCACAAGAAAAGGCTAAAAACCGTCTGACGGCCGCAAAGGAGGCCGCTAAACTTTTGTCCAATGTGTGGTATTGAAGGAGAGGATGCGGTACATTTGATATGTTATTGCGAGGAGGTGAAAGAATTAAGAAAGGAAGTGTTTGGGCGGGAGGCTTGGGAGGAAAGGGATTTGGTTTCAAGTATGGGAAGTAAGTGTTTTGGTGAGCTCCGAAAGCTGGGTAGATTCCTGAAGCTAGCTATGACCCACCGTGAATTATCTTTACACAAGTTGATCTTTGGTTTGTTTTCGGAGTGTATGATATTTTGTTTTTTGTTATTGTCTTATGTTTCCCGCCATGGCCCTTGGGCTTTATTGGGAATAAATTCATTCATTCATAACAATTTCTTTCCTGCACCTCATTTTCCTATACATAACGGGCTACTCTGGGGTCATCAGCCCTGGGAAAACGCTTATCATCTGGGAAACCGTTCAGTAGGAACTAATAGAAATACTAAGGGTACTTCTGATGATGGGATTATATCCCAACTTGAAAGCGGATTAGGTTCACTGGCAGAGAGAAGATACGAATACGAAGACAAATCTTGATACGATGAAACTTCGTGAGTACTCAGTGGTTTTTTAAAGCGCCAACGACACTAGGAATTCCTTGTCACACATTTACGTTGATACAACAAAGATTGAGTTGCTAAATAACTTCCGAAACCTGGTAGGCCTAAGCCTGCTTCGTAATTTTTGTGCATGTCAGATAAAATACTAAGAGGACCAAAAATCAACGAGACCTAATCAATACAGGCGCCATCTATCTGGTGAAAGGTAACTAAACAAAAATGGTCTTGGCCCCAACCACCGAAAAGCTTATCGCCCTTTGCAGATAATTTAATTTATTATCTTTTCCAGCCAAAAATAATCGAACTTTGAACCCTGTAACACATTGTCAGAAGTTTCATAACAGATTGTGCATAACACGTTCACGAATAACACCTTTTCACTTAGAAAAAAAGTGTCATGACCAATTAAGTTTATACTATTTCGTGCCCAGATCTCCAACAACACCTTCAATAGGTAAAAATACTACACTGTCAGAAGTTACATAACGACAACAGCAGGATGCGCGGTTTCAACAGATAACACTTTGGGATGTTATATGTTATGTTTCTTTCGTTCCCGTTAGTAGTTTTACCAATTGAAGGTGTTGTTGGAGGGGGCGAAATAGGCCCGAAATTGTGTAGACTTAATTGGTCATAACACTTTATTTCTAAGTGAAAAGGTGTTATTCTTGAAAGTGTTATGCGCATTCTGTTATGAAACTTCTGACAGTGCAGTAGCTCGCCCGGAATGCGGGCGAAAGCGGAGATTTAGTAGATGTAATTTTTTTTTTTTTTTTAACTCGATTAGATGTTCTATGGAGGGGTTCAAATACACGCTAAATCCAGATCTGAACTTGTTTTTTTTTTGGCTGGTAAATAGCATCCGGAGAATAGGTAATTTTTCTTTTCGTCAATTACAGATTCAGTATGGGAGTAAAAATACATGCTGAATCTATATCTGAATTTTATTTTAACATTGGACAAGTAATTCTCCGAAATTCGGCAAACTCCGGAACTTTATTTTCTCATTGGACAAGTAATTTTCCGAATTTCGGCCAATTTCGGTTTTGAGATTGTGCTCAAGACATAAACTGAATTAATATCTGCCCATGGTTTTGTCAGCGGATATTGACAGGAATCCGTAAAAAATAACACTATCCACATTTACAAGCGGATAAATAGAAATAAAGAACATGCTTACGCGGCCTGGTACGTGAATACCGGAAATCTACAGGACCCGATTCTTTGGATGAGGAAGTCTAGTAAATATTCCCCTTCTGGATCCCATCGAAACCTTTGGCCTTGTTTGACTAAGTAAAGTGTAGTGGAATAATAAACTGGATTTCGTTAATTCACTAGGGTCAGTGTTTTCATGTAAAGCTACAGGCATTCTGTCAAAGAACCGAGCCACGCGGAACGTCAAAGAATCAAGACCTTCAAAGGAGATCAAAGCTAACACGTATCAAGGGCTTCACCCCAACACCGTCAAAGCATATGCAAATACTTCATATATCTTATTTTCGTTCTCATCGTTTTTGTCTGATCCCTGGCTGGACAGCATTTTGATCAGATATCCAATTCTTTTATCTGCCACAGTGATAAAACGGACCTCAAAATAGATACTGCGAAGTTGACGAATGGGAAATCTTCTTGGAAAACAGGGGAACATTATTTTTATATCCCTCCCTCAGCCTACACCAGCGCGGATTGGGTGGGATCAAGCTACTGGCTGACAAATCACTAAGTGAGAAATAGCCAATGTCGCAATCACCTAAATAGACGTTCTTCCAATATAGTCGGCAGATACACCAGAACTCGCAGTTTCTCGAGATAAACTTTATTTTCAGTTGTGTTGCGAGAGCAAAACGTTGGTTTTGACCCGTTTTTTCTATGCCGCCGATTTCAGCTTATTAGTAGAAAGTGGCAGGGTCTAATCTCTGTGCTATTTGCAGAAAGTGTGGACCTGAGGCCGGATTGATGAATATGACCTTACATTTTGGGAAGCTCCGTAGAACTGCTGCCTGCGGCCAAAAAGGGTGGTTTTTGCTTGTCCTCGAGTCAGAGCCTACGGTGTGTGAAGTGAAGTGGAGTTGTACAGCCTATGTCAGAGAGGACCATCTGAAGTTGTTCAGCCAAGCTTTCGTTTCATCAAACCATGTTTCAGCTTTCGAGTGGAAAGCTCCGTTCTAGCATGCAAGCAGGCAGACAATAGTTTCAACTTGAAGATGGACTAAAGTCTATAAGTGCTAAATATATGCGGCAGTTTCCCGGACCCACAGTCAATATATCTTCTTCGACTGATAAATAGAAAAGTGTACAGGAACAAAAAATTGTCATTTTCCCACGGGTCCGAAAGTGCTGTCATTGTTTCTACCCATATCTGTTCGTGATTTCAGCTGAGTTTATCATTCCATTTTTTTGCACTTGAGACTGCGGTAGTGAAATGCTATCAGATGGGCCTCTTCAACTTTGAAAGTTCTCTCCTTGCTAAAGAAATTAGAGCATGTCTTTTAATCCTTCCTAAGTGGTGCTATTAGAAAGTCGGCCTACGGCAAAAATGTCAACTTTTAACTAACTGATATAGATTTTTTTTGATTTTTTTCAGCCCTTGATGAGCCGATTAAAGTACTTGTCATCCGTTTTCTCGTATAAAAATTCGTTCGTGAGATACACTATTTCGAAATATGCGGGGTTGACACACTGAAACCAAAAATAGGTGGGAGCGATCCCAACTGTGACACATGTAAGGGGCTTGTAAGCAACAATCGGCTGATAGATCATCACATCTTCGGTGTTAGCAACTTTTGCAAGTTGATGTACCTCGTTTCCGGTGTATTCGATGGTAAGAACAATTTGGTATCCTGTCTATGACAGGGATCGGGGCTTGTAAGTAAAAATCGGTTGCTAGAAGGGGTTCATGAGGGGCTAGAAACTTGTGCGTGTACCGATTATTGATCAGAAGTCACACTTGTAATATACTTTCTAAAATTTTTATTTTCTGTTATTTCGGCCGTACTAGGGCTTCGATAATAACATGCGGGCAATTCGTTTTATCTTCAGTTTGCTTCCAACTTCCATATATTTGAACTTATTCATAAATTTTACAACTATTTCTTGAAAATTGGCGATGGTTGCAGTGAGACGCTAGAATTAATTTGAAGAGAGAGGTAAGTAAGTTTTCCGCTGCCTTGAGCATTAAATCCTGCAAAACTGTGCTTATTAAGGTGAACTGGGAGCATCACAGACCCAAAATATGTGATCACGCTATGCAAAATAGCATATCGATCTAGTTAAATGAGAAAAAACTTGGTAAGTAGTCGACTTATCGTGGACTCAAGCTATGCCTGCACGAAAAAACTTAGTTTTTCGTGCTGTCTGGTCAATGGCCCGTTTGGTACAGTGAGAGCACCAGTTGCATTTCGTGCAGCTTGACAATTCCAGATAAGAGAAATGGTGTGCTCAATAAAGGGACAAGAGGTAATTATGGTTCTATTGTGTTTTTAAAAAATAGTTGCAGTTGCTTAATTCTGCGAGAACTAAGCAATTCTGCCGTGTGATGCGCGAAAGAATGTACCTTTCCGTGTGGGGGCACGACAAGCAGGTACCTTTCCGTGCCGGTGCACGATGCTAAAATCAGGACGTCTCTGTGATTTGTGAAACACTGAAACACAATGGAACAAGACCAAAGGTTTCGATGGGATCCCAAAAATTTAATATTTGACCCAGACAATTGGGTCTTGTAGAGATCCGGTCTTCGCCAGACTCCTTGAACACTTTACTATAAAAAAATAGCAACAGATTTAGGCAATTGGTACTCATCTGAGAAGTCTAAGTTCAAATATGGATTCAGCATTTCAGCCTATAGCCTGCGTCATATCTACTTTGACGAAAGTTCCTGCCTTACTTCTGCCAAGTTGCCGGTTTCGGCCGGATTCCGGGCGAACTACTTGTCTTGCAAACATTGAAGTTCAGAAACGGATTCAGCGTACCTCCTTACCTCTATGTCGAACCTCTAATCAACTTCAGGTAAAACTTCAACTTTTAACAAATTTTCCAATTTCGGCCGGATTCGTGGCGAACTATGTGTCCGGGTAGAAAATGTTTGTCATACACAAATTCAGCATTTCTTCTTACCAGTATATCGATCACCTAATGAAATTCAAATAAAACTTTTACTTTTAACAAATTTTTCGGTTTTGGCCGTATTTCGAGCGATCTACTTGCCCGGCGAGAAAATAATTTTCATATTCTGATTCAGGATGTTTCCCTATCCTTCAATCGAACCTCTAATCAACTTCAGAATAAACTTTTATTTTTGACAAATTTTCCGGTTTTTGCCGGATTCCGAGTGAGCTACTTGTCCGGCGAGAACATAATTTTCATGTTCGGATCCAGCATGTAAAACATGCTTTTCACCCCTTAATCTGAAACCCCTCCCCTCCCTTGAATGTCCAGCTTTACGAACTCGACCTTTCCACTTACGTTTTGGGACTCCAAAAACGAAGATATACGATTGATAGACGAGGTTTCGGCGCGTCGAATGACATCAAATACACAGGAAAAGTTAAAAGAAAAAGAAAAAATCGTGACATTTCTTGCACGATACTAGGTTCTTTACCTTATACAAGGTGTTGGGTAAAAGCACCCGCTCCATATTTACGGAAGACTATCGCAGACTTCGATCACCAACGAATCTTCATCTAAAGCCTTAATTATGTGCCTCTGGGAAAATCCTTGATTCCAATTTCCCAGCCTGGGAAGTCCCGAGCGACTAAAGCATTAACGCACTGTTTACTTTACCTGAAATGATGCCGTGATCGCTAAAAGCGTATCGTAAAAAGGCCGCTTTGTTGTCAGATCCTCAAGCTGTTTTGAGAACGCTTCCGTGATGTCATCGGTGGCAAAAACCGGCGGCTCCGGTTCTTGCTCGCTGAATGGAGACAGTAGGAAATGGAGGCCGAGAAGAGGGACGAGAAACATAGTTGCTCGTACAGCTTTTCGGTAAATGCAGGGACATGTCTGCCCTCGAGGAAACAGGGTTGTTTTGTCGGAGCTGATCCTCCCGCGGCGTAGGACCGGCTTGGACTTTCCGTCGCTGCTAGCAACAAACACCTCTGTCGCTTCTGAATCCTTACGCAAATCTGAAACAGGTAGAAACAGTTTTCTCTCTAATTGTATGAAGGATCATTGAGCTTTGCTAAAAATCGGGAGTTCGGCGGGATCCCAGAGGGGAGCATTTCTTGGAATACTTCCTTCTTCAGACGGGTCTTCCCAATAGCGGCGTTCCGAGCCCTTCTTCAATGGGGTGTGGGGTTTGGGGGTACCTGAAATCTGTACCTGACTTTTACCGAATTTATTAAATTTGTTTTAAAAAACACAGCGAGTTGCCTTCAAGCTATAACGTAAAAGGTTGCATAGTGTAGTAAAAATCAAAACCAAGGAGAAATTTGATGCGTTTTCACGTATTTCCATTATTGTACTATCAGCGGCACGCAGGGCGTTAATAGCCTTTTACTTTTTGAAGGGGGGCGTCCATTTCTGCCGACGGAACTTCTTAAACGCCAACTCTTCAATGCGCCCTTCTTTCTATAAACAGTGAATAATACGAAATGCGCCGCAGGCAAAAATTTTGTGGAAACAGTGATGGTCGAAGTGCCTTTTTGCGATCCAAAATGAATTTAAGGACTACCTATGAAATGATAGATCTGTCCGTTGAAAAAGTAGTGGCAATCCAGGAAAAAGTAAACACAAAGTACACATATTTTGAATTTACAGCAAAAAGTTCCCTCAGACAAAAATCTACAAAACTTGATTTTATTCCATACTGACTGGAGCGCACTTTTCAGTTGTTTTTAATAACAAAAGAATTCTCGAAAGTTTTGCCAATAAGCCGCACTCTAGATCGTACTTAAAAGGTGTAGTTACAATCAAATTCCTCGTCATTTAGGTTCAGAACAGGGAATGCGTGTGTGAAGCTGCTGCGACTTGGTGAGTTCACATTCGACAAGGCTATCTATGGGGAAAATTTTTATTGACGCGAGAAAAATCCATGACGGTAGGAGCTTGCTGAACTACGCTTAAGTAATGGACGGGAACCAGCTGAAACTACCGATAGAGAACGGGAGCTAAATAAATGCCCCTGAAATTACCCATTTCAGTGACCGGTGTGAACCGAATAATCGATTCGTCCTAGCGAAAAACTAAACTAAATAAATAAAAGGGTGGGGCAAAACAAAGAAAGATGCAGCGTGTATCTCTAGCTCCCTTTCAATAATTTGTTTGCAGCCTCCCCCCCCCCTAATCGCAAGAAAAATACCTCACCGTCAACAGCCTTTTGAACTCCTACACCTTCCGAACCAAAACCAACGGTTTCGCTGGGACCCCAAACGGGACTAATTACTAGGCTCTTTGATCTGGACAATCTGCCAGTGTAGGTTTTCGGTCTCGCCAGAATCCATACAAATTTCGTTTTATCCTTAATCAAACCGTTAACCTTTTCGCATTAGGTAATCCACCAGTTAATCCTTTGCTGACTAAAATTCAATCTAGCAACAATCACACATCCATGATACATCGTTGGTAGAACCGGATCGGATCCGGGCACTGTTGGGGGGTGGGGGGTGGATTCTGGGTCCCGGATCTCCGGGTATCACGGGTTTAGGTAGTTCAGATGTGCTAGGACGATGAAACTTGGCAGACTATCGGGGGGGGGGGGGGAATTCGGGATCTTCATGCAAGCATAGCTTACGAACGGAACATCGGACACAAACGAAACTTGACAGTTGGAAAGGGCTCGTGTCACAGATGTACCATTTCGTGTCCGGACCGGATCCGATAACTCTGGGGGGGAGGGAAGGATTGGAGGGGGATCGGAAATCTCGGATCAGGTTTAGAGCGGAAGGACCGGGATGAAGCTTGGTGAGAAGAACAAGGACAAGTTGCAAATACGTTCTTGACAAAGATGGACCGGATCGGCGCACTGTGGGGGTCTTGGACGGGGTTTTCCGGAAATCCAGTGATCGCGAGTTAAGGTACTTACAGATGCACTTGGACGATGAGATTCGGCCAGGTTGACTTGGAAGGAGTCATTTCCCCGATCCGACTATCTTCGGGGGAGTGGAGGGAATTGGAATTCGGACTAACATAATTTCATGCACAACTTTTGAACGGTCTGTCGGATCAGAAGGAAACTTCAGTTGCAAAAAGGACGTGTTTCTGATCTTATAACCCGCCCAAGGTCCCTTGATCATTTGTACCTCAACTATATGAATTTTAGCCTCCTTAAAGTGCGTGTCTTAACTGCAAAATGAAAAAATACTTTTGACCAAAAGATCCATTTTCCTGATTCCCAAGGGCCCGTGATAATTTTTGTCTCAAGGCTTTTGCTTACAATTGATTTTCCAGCATATTTAAAGCACCAATTTTACCGCAAATTCGAAAAAACACTTTTAAGAAACTACAAATTTTTAGGATCCCCAAGGGCCCATGATCATCTGTGCCCCAAGTATTTTGCTGCTAAATTCAGTTCGAACGCCTTAAAGTGCGCATCTTAGCCGCGAAATGCAAAAAAAATAATACTTTCGAGCGAATGATTCGTGAGCCAAGGGCCTATGATCATTCGTGTATCAGTTCATTTGCTTACAAACCGAATTCCTAGCCCCCTTAAATTTCGCATTGTAACCGGAAATTGCATGGCATATTTTTTCTAAACCATACATTTTCATGAATCGGAAAGGTCCATAATTGCCTGTTCCTCGACACAGCAAGAACCTTAGCTGTTAGTATTACCTACTGCGTATGCTTGCAAGTGCCATATGAGCTTATAGCTCTTGTTACCTTAGTTTTTACCTTAAAAAAGGTAATATGGCAATCCGATCACTTAAACTCCTGGCCCGTTTGGAGTACCCACTGACCATCTGTTGGTAATCTTTTTTACTTTTGTTCGTCCAACCTTTGAATACTGTTGCCAGGTTTGGCATTTCGGGTTGACCCGTGATCAGTCAGATCTACTCGAACGTGTGCAGTATAGAGCCCTCCTTGTGGCCTCGAAGTCCCCTAAAGTCCCATATCTCGAATTGTTGAAAAGATTTAATTTAGAATTGTTAGCACAGCGCCGAAAAAAGTTATGTTTCAGTTTCGGTCTAAAAACGTTGGAGAGTCCTGGTCCACGAGAAATTCTTCCCCCTGAATATCTACCAATTAGGCCAAGACCGGCACGAGCTGCTGCCCAGCCTGCTCCTAAGTTGCAGCCAGTACCCTGTTCCCATGACCGATACAAACAAAAATTTATTCCCTCGTTCACTGACCTTTTTAACGGGCATTCCGAAACACCTCCATAAATTAATCGCATTTCTTTGTGTATTGTTATTGAACTGTAAATAGTAATAACTGGTGACATTATCTAGATTTTAGTTTGGTGTGAATTGGACCAAGTTATGATGTTTACTTATAGATGTTTTGATTAGTTGACATGTTACGTATGATTAAAGGTTTTACTTAGAGTTTTATTGTGAGATACGTGTTACATTGACCAAATGAATAACATTAGTTATAGTTGTTTTTAATTGCTAAGTTATACATGACAGAAGAAATTCAGTGTTCGGCTTCGTCCGTGAGCGAATTTTTGAAAATAAACTAAGTTGAATTGACTTGTTTGCCCGGAATTCGACGAAAATCCCGTCCCTCAAACTCCCCCCACTGTATCGGATCCGGTCCGGACGGAAATGGGACATGTGAGGCATGTGTTCTTTCCACATTTCAAGTTTCATTCAGATCCGATCACCCGTTCGAAAGTTACGCATGCCTCAATATTCTGGATTCCCCCTCCTTCCACTCCCCCCACGATGGTCGAATCTAGGAAGTGACTATTTCCAAGTCAGTTTGGTCGGGTCCCTGATATGCTTGCCAAGTTACATCATGCTAGCACATTTGGAAGTACCTCGACCCGTGATAACCGGCTTCATAACTTGCTTCTGACTGGTTTACATCCAATTTACTAGCTGTAAACGCGGAAAAATGTCGCTACATGCTTTTCTCCCGGTCTGGTTCAGTTTCAGTTTCTGGTAAACTTTTTCTTTCTGGTACTGAACTTCTAAGATCTTCTAACTTTAAATATCTTGGCCTTATCCTTGATGAAAATCTTTCTTTCAAGCAGCACACCGATGCTTTGGCTCTTAAGTTGAGCCGAAATGTTGGTATGCTCTCCTGCCTCAAACATTGTCTTCCACAATTCATACTTCGATTGATTTATTTCTCCCTGGTCCATTCTTATCTTTCATATTGTACTTCAGCTTGGGCTTCTACTTTTCTTTTCCTACACAACAAATCAATTAGAGCAACGTATGGTCTTCCATTTTCTTCATCAGTTTCTCATATTCTGCCTCGTCTTTTTATTTTAAATGTCCGTCAGATTAGAGACTGGAATATTGCAACACTTGTTTACCGTTATCTTCTAGAAGATTCACTACCTGCTGATTTTAAAAAACTTTTTCGCCTGAACAGTCAATTTCATGACCATAACACAATACGGCGGTCCAATCTTTCTACCATTTGTTATCCTTCTACAAGGTCTAGCTTTTCTTTTCGTCATACAGGTGTAAAAGTATCGAATTCATTGCCTGAAACTGTTAGAGTGTCCGAAGATAGGAAAGTTTTTAAAACAGCTCTAAAAAGATTTGTGTTATCTAGCAATTATATTTCTTCTGTCTGATTTGATTGATTCATTTTCGTTTGTGCTCGGAGAAAGATCAGACCCATGTCGCAAACCTTTTTTATTTTTCATTTTTTCTTTAGTCATATGTCTGTTGTCGTAAATTCTCGTGTTGTCCTTAAATTTTAGTGTTGATGTGTGATAGTTGTTTATTTGTTTTTCTTTACAATGCCTTAGGCTAGAATTGTATTAATAATTTTTACAAACCCATCAGAATTAGTGAAGCGTCGTTTTCTGTGCCACTGGCATGTCTGATGCTTTTGAGAGACTCCAGGTTTATTTATATTTGCCATTAAAATTGTGCCTTACCTTACCTTAACTCCACCCCCCACAGTGCCCGGATTCGATCCGGTTATGTCAGCGATGTATCTAAGATATGTGCTTGTCCGGAAGGCAAGTGCCATAAAAACTACTACTTTTTAAGGTAAAAACAAACTACTTGTTAGGCGAGAAAATGATTTTCACATACGTGTTCAGGATGCCTTCTTACCACTAAATCGACTATCTCATTAACTATTAAAACATATTTTGTTCGCCCCTTAATTTCAACCCCTTCCCCCACCCCTAAATGTAGGGCAACAGAGCCCATCTCCGAACTCGATCTGTCCCTTGATTCAAAGAATCCTCACACCAAGTTTCATCAAAGTATCTCATTCCTTTCGAGAGTTATCGTGCTGAAAGACGGACGGACGGACAGACGGGCAACTTTTACGAAGTCATAGGTATCCCTCCAATTACGTTTTGGAATTCCCAAAACACAACACGTTCGAGAGCTTTCGAATTTCCGGTTTTCGACCAGTTCCATCCGAACTATCGACCATGTCGGAAAACAAAGCAGTCACGTGCGTTCAACATGCCTGTTGATCCACGATGATCCCACGTCATAGAAAATCGAAAAAAATATATTAGCACTCCCTATTTTCCGGTTTCGCTCGATTCCGGCCGAATACTAGTCTGGCGCCAACACCGTGCCTTCTTTTTCTAATTTTGACAGTTCAATCCATTTAAGGAATTTTGTAACTCCCAAAGTTAGGACGTTTTGAAGGATCCGGGCGAACAACTCGTCGACAAACAAAAAACATTCGTTTGTCGACAGTCTCATCAGCTTCAGTAATAAAACAAATCATCCTTAATGTCCAATCGGTAGCTCCAAATAGACGGCTACTCATCTTCGAAGTTCACCTTTACTTTGAGACCAAGCTCGAACGTGCCAACTCCTTGGACAGTTACCGTGCTAACAGTCGGAACGAAGGATGGATGGACCAACTTCACAAAATCATAGGGCATTCCGTTGAATCTCAAAAAATGATAGCAATTTCCCAGAGAGACTCCTGCAAGGCGTTTATTTTATCCCGAAACTGTCTTCAAGGATGAGCTGGGCTATGTTTCTTTCTGAAACAAGGAGCGTACATTCTTCGGAAAGACAAAAATTGGATCCTTTACTATCTCGGAATGGACTCGAATCATGACTTGAAGATCGTTTCTCCTGAATATAGACGAAAGGGTTGGAAGGTCCCAAGTGAACAACGTGGCGAACTTCTCTTGCAAAGACAAACATTGGATCCTTTAGCAAGTTGAAAAGGGACTCGAAGCATAATGCGACAATCGTATCTCCAGAATACAGACGACAAGGACAGACAGTTCCAAGTGAACAACGTGGAGAAATTCGCTTGCAGAGACTTACAGTAGATCATTTAACAGGTTGAACAGAGACTTGAGCAGGACGCGAAGATTCAATCACCTGAAACTAGGACCGGAGAGATGGAAAGTTCTGCATCACTAGGCATCACAATTCGATCATCTTCATTCCGGATTCCCAGTGCAAACTTTCCAAGTAATGAAATCCACCAGAAGTTTTCTGCAAGAGAGATCCCGGACGTGTTCCGCGGACTTGACAAAAAGGTAAGGCTCAATTCTGGAATCAACACAAAACTTCCCCAATGCTGATGAAGTAAGAGCAAATTCCCGATTGCATATTCCAGCACTAAATAGGAAGGCTAGGTGGTACCGAGTAAATATCAACGATTTTAAACCACCATCCCTAATGCCCAAACTTCTTCAAATCAACGACTGTTTGTTTTTTTGGATAACAACACAATCTGGGCATTAGAACTGGGCTTAAAGTATAACTGACAAGCCAGCATATTTTTATGTCTTGGGTTTGAATAGGATAAATTGTTAGGGATTTTTTTTCATATTTTTTTTTTTTATATCTTGGGCTCTAGTAGTGAAGTTCGGAATAAGCACTGCTGGCACAACAAGGCTGGCACACCCCGACGCGGAGAATCTCAACAAAAAGCCACATTTCTATGACGAAATGAAGTTCTCCCAGATTGTGGTAGCGTTCCAGTAACTTATTATTAGTTACGATCGTTACTATTCTTGTTCTTATTGCCGTTCCCGAGCCCGCCGTAATAAGCAAATTGGCTCCTCCCACTAATTATTTTCGTTCCACGACTGTTACGATCGTTACAGTTTACTTATGATGGTCGCGAGCATCATAAGTGATAATAACTATCGGTTCTGCAGGAACTCCCGTAAGAGTGATGACGTATGTCCGCGTTGTTATTATTTTCGTTCCAGAGAGCGTGGTAACCACGACAATACGGCGCTCGCCCCTCCTCTTATCATCGTAACTTGTAATAACTTCACTGGAACGCTACCTGTGTCACTTCTGAAGGAATACTGCTATTTCTTTATTTTATTGATGGCCCACTTCTTAGTTACAGTAGAGTAACAGAAAATAAATAAGCAGACGGCAAGAATTAAAACACTAAACATAATATAATTATTAAAAATATGTACGTTCTTTAAAATCACACTTTCATGGGGGCCAGAAAATCACGGTCACAGGTTCCGTTGGAGAAAAGTGGAAACAGTGCTAACAAAAATCACGTATTGGCTGTAGAGTAACTAAAAAAAAAGTGAAACAGTTCAGTGATCAGTATTGAGTAAGCAGCTTTGGAAAGCAAGTATAGTAGGATGTTGTTTCAGTTGATAAGTTGTATTTTCAGTGGAAACACGATTGTGACAAAATATGACCTAGGGGCGGGCATAGGCTGTTTGGCCAAGAAAGTACGATGCTCTATCATTTTTAAAACAGTTTTTTTCTTTTTCTATAATGTGTTATTTTTTTAACTGTAAGTAACGTTTTTGATTTATTTTTTGTAGGCCAGCTTCTACTTTTCAGTATTTGAGGAAAAGAGCTCGATGAATTTCTGGGGAGGTTGATACGATATCGTATCAACCTCCACAAAATTAATTGTCCCAAATATAACTTCCTGTGAGACATAGGAAGATATGCATTGCATGCCTGTTCAAGAAAATTTATTAGAGGCCAACTTCTGACATCGACGTTGACAAAGAAAGTAAAATCGAGACGCCAAGGAAGGCGAGGTAGGTTAAACCGATATCTACCGAGCGGAGCGAGATTGATATTTGTGGCCGTCGAGATTGTTTTTTAGACCTCAACCAAGATGGAAGAATGTTGCTGTTATATTATTTTTTTCGAACAAAACCATCAATTGCAAGTTTACTTTTACTCTGGGGAAATCACTCATTCGTGTTAGATTACTGTTGGAAAGACCAGCTTTGCTTTTTGTCGAACATACGCAAACATTTTGTCGAGGTAGAGTTCCTTTGTTGGTTGTGAAATGCCGTAAGGCTAAATCACTTAATTAATTCATTCATTTAACTTTGATCTCTCCAAGAGTTGGATATTAAAGAAATATGAACCTCGACGAAAGCTAGCGAAGACTGCCAGAAAAAACTACCTGTGGATGATATGCATAACACACCTATTCGAGAAAAATCAAACAATAATAATTTGTAATCAGGGTCATAAGCTCTTTAAAACCCTACTCGAGCAAAACTCGAGCAATCGCGCTAACAACCTTATAGTACAGTCAAATATAAGGTTTGACCGCAAACAAATTGCAACAGAAATGATTTTTACATCATCTTGTAGAGAAAAAAAAAGCTGTACAACATATCAAAAGTTGAGAAATCTAGCGGCAAAGTTCATGTATTTTAGCAGTTTCTATTTAATTTTTTATTTTTCAGCTGAATTTTTTATTTTCTTAAGCCTTAGTGTTTACTTCACGGGACACACATTTCCGGTGTAGTTTTATGTGCTGAACTCGAATATCACACCAGATTAAAGATACGGTCAACCGAAAGTGTTTCATATTCATCACTATTCCAGAAATCCATACTTCTATTACATTATCCGTTATTCACACTAAGGACCGAATAGAGACCCAAACGTATGTGGTGAACGGCGAATTAGTTACTGTACTCCATTATTAATTATTACTTATTATTTTAATTTATAATTATTTCATTATTCTATATTTGGTTTATAATTCATTTGTCATTTGTCCCTCCTAGTTAGGCTCATGAGTAGGCTGATACTGTGTATAAAATTGGGGTGAATTTTAATTGCTATATGAGTAATCTATCCTTTTTCATGTCGAACCGTTTTTTACCCTAAGACAAAACGGGCTGTCCTTAATTGAAAACTTAAGCCAATAGCCTATAAAGCTTAGCCTGAACAGGTCTAAGACTGGCTTACCCAATAGTCGTAGTTTTCCAGGGATATAAACTCGATACCAAGTTTTACGGGTAGCACCAATTATTAATCGTTCTATATAAATACCAGTTAATAATCTTTAAATATTTATATTTAACCTATATGTATATAATATATATGTATACAGCCTACACTTATGTAATTATTAAAATCGTCCCCGCCTGGTTTTGGCTGATGTTCCCTTCGAGCTCTGTTACGCTGCGGCATCTCTTCTAGCGACAAATTAGGTCGATGTATGCCTCTAACAAGTAGGCTTAGCAACCTTAGGTCGTCTTTGAGACTAGTTTCTTAGGGAACTTTAGGATGGCTGCCTCCGCTGGCGGGATCCTTCGCACATCTATGAGCTTTACGAAAGCTGCCTGCATCTTAGTCTCAGCTTCCCTTTTGATTCGACAGGCTCTAAGCCTGTGTTTCTTGGTCCTCTTAGGTGGCAGGGGTGTATTTGGCATCTCTGGTTATTACGCTCTTAATGAGCTTTTTCATGTTTACTAAGTTCAAAAATTATTTCATACCGTTTCTTCTTGGGGACAGGTCGTGGGTTGTCCTGGAATTTAGTCGTTACTGAGATTAGCCATTTACAGCTTCGTGGTGGAGGGTTTGCGTTGTTGGTTTGGGCCTTGGGGCCCTTCTGGTCATTGTGCAGGGCACTAGCGCCATCGGTTTCCGTTTGTTGGTGCACCTTTTCTCTTAGGGGAAAGGGTACTGTAGTACTTGCTGGAGTTGCTGGTACTGGGCGGTCTCTTCGCCGGAAATTTGGAACTGAAACTGACTCCGTCATGTTGCGCCGTTGACCTCGGCACTTCTTAGTCAGCGCTTGCTTCCCCGTCATTGCTCAGTCCTCCGCTTCGCTACATCAGCAACATTTTTTTCCTTGGCTTCTTGGTGTAGGCCGATTTTTGGTTGTGTTCTGCTTCATTTTTGTGATGGTTTAATTTCGAATGGTCCGAGACGACAGACGGTTTTTCTAACTCGCCTGTCGTCTAGGGATTCTAAGGTTATGATTCTAGGTTTGAGACCCTCCATCGTAAATATTTGTAGGCATTTGAAGACTAGACTCTCGACTCGAATGAGACTAAATATAAAGAGGGTATTCGCGAGCGGGAAAGCAAAGTCGGAATCTCTTTCCAATGGTTTTCGGGCTGCTTGGAACTTGAAGCAGCTTTCCGGGATAGTGATTCCAGGAAGTTAGGGGAAAGCTTTGCAGGAAACTGAATGCTTCAGCGGGAATCTTCAAAACTGATGAAAAACAGTCTCATTAACAAATGAAAAAAAAATGGTAAGCGTCATTGGGGATATATGACATCGTTCGATTATATGACAGTGGAAGAAACATCCAGTGAACCATCTTTGTTCTGAAAGGTTTGGAATTCAACAGTTTCCCGGCGATTTCAGCTTTCCGTGCAATTTCGCGATCGGTCCAGAGGAAAGTGATTCCGGGAATCGCTTTCCCATTATTTCCGGAATCTCGCGAAAACCCTCTTATAACGCTCTAGAAGATGTGTAAGTAAAGTGTGGAACAAAATATGCACATCAATTGCACCGGACCGGAAGGGATCAACTTTCTCAGTCTTTTACCAATGTGATTTTGTTACCTCTGATTCGAGCTTAATTACAATTGAAAAATCACAAACAGGATTATTTTGAAGAATTCTACTTGCCATGGTGGTGGTATCCATTCGGTAAATAATAAGAGTTCCAAAAAACGTCTTATATGGTTATGAATGTGAAACACTTTTACGTTGAACATATCTTGAATCTGATACGATATTCGAATTTAGCACAGAAAATTACATTAAAGCATGTATCCTACGAAGAAAACGGTAAGCTTTTAGAAAATCGAAAATAGCAGCTGGAAAAAAAGAAAAATCGCTATGAAACACGAGCTCATCCTTGAGATAGGTTTTCAACATTTTACACATCGAACAGTTACCTTGTCTCTACAAAATGGTTTAATCATTTCTGTTGCGATTTATATGCGGTCAGACGATTGTGCTATGATAGAATCGCGAATTTCTTGTAAGGTGATGAATGTGAAACACTTTCGGTTGATCGTATCTTAAATCTGATGTGATATTCGGATTCAGCACATAAAACCAAATAAGAAACATGTTTCCCATGAAGTAAAATCGTAAACACCAACACGTAAGAAAATAGAAAATTTCAGCTGAAAAAATTAAATAAAATAGAAAACGGTAAAAACAGCACGAATTTTGCACCCGCTAGGTTTATCAACTTTTGATATGATGTACAGTTTTTTTTTCCCTACAGGATGGTGAAAAAATCATTTCTGTTGCAATTTGTTTGTGGTCAAGTCATATTTCTCACTAGATTGCATTGATTGCTAGATTACCTGCATTACATAATAAGAAGTGGTTATTTATTTCAGACTTGTTGCGCCTCGTCGTCATCAAAAACTGGTTTCTGTGGCATCTGAAAGCTTTTTGTGAGTTCAGATTCTGTTCTGGCAGAACTCCGGATGAAACAAGAGCTGGAAGCTCATGTGGCACTTGCAAGACGTGGTAAATAAGAATGACGATGGACCCTTGGAAATCACGAGAATGTATCGTTTTTTTTTGCACTTGGCTGTGATGATGCGCATTTTAAGGGCGCTAGATATTCATCTGTAATCAAAACCCTTGAGGCAAAAATGATCATGGGCTCATGGGGATCATGAAAATTTAGGTTTTGCTTAAACGTATTTTTTGTACTTTACGGTTGGTCTTGGCATCCGGGAAGTGACAATTTTTAAGCCAATCTAGTCAAGTCTCTAATGTTCAAGCCAAGTTTCATCGTCGAAGCGAATCTGGAAGTAGTCTACCTTAAAACGCCATCACCGGAATTCTTGACCCCCTCCAGCTCTCCTAGAGTAACCGAATCCGGTCCGGTTCTATCACTATGTATCTAGGGCTTACGCTTGTTCTTCCCACCAAGTCTTTTCCCAATCGCTATATTCTAAGCGTGTCACAAAATTCCCCCCCCCCCCCCGACTCCCCAACATTGATCGGATCCTGTCCGCACTTGAAATGGGACATCCGAAACACGAGGTTTTTCCAAATATCAAGTTTCATTAAGATCCGATTCCCCGTTCAAAAGTTATAAATACGTCAATATTTCGGATTCACTCCCTTCACACCCCCTCGGTGGTTGGATCGGGGAAGTGACTATTTCAAAGCTATTTTGGTCGCGTCCCTAATATGCCTGCCGAGTTTCATCGTCCTAGCACATGTGTAAGCCCCTTAAGTCGATCACCCGTTCAAAAGTTGAACATACCTCAAGATTCCGGATTCCTCCTCCCTCCACTCCCCCCACGATGGTCAAATCCGAAGAAACCACTGTTCTGAAGTTGAAACTGCCGAGTCCCTGATACGCCAGCCAAATTTCATCGTCCTAGCACATGTATAGGCATCTTAACTCGGGATCACCGGTATTTCCGAACCCTCCCTCCAACTCCCCCAAAGTGCTCGGATCGGGCCCGGTCTTGTCAACTATGTATCTAGGGCTTGTGCTTGCTCTTCCCACGAAGTTTCATCCCGATCCATCCACTCTGAACATGTCACACGATTTCCCGTCCCCCTCGAACTCCCCCCCCGAAGTCAGTGGGCTCATTCCGGACCTGAAGTGTGACATCTGAGACACGAGGTCTTTCCAAATATCAAGTTTCATTAAGATCCGATTCCCCGTTCAAAAGCTATAAATACGTCAATATTTCGGATTCACTCCCTCTCGGTGGTTGGATCGGGTAAGTGACTATTTCGAAGCTATTTTGGTCGCGTCCCTAATATGCCAGCCAAATTTCAGTCCTAGCACATGTGTAAGCCCCTTAAGAACACCGGAATTCTGGAACCCTCCCTCCAGCTCCCCCCACAGTGCTCGAATCCGGTCTGGTCTTCTCAGCTCTGTCTCTACGGCTTGTGCTTGTTCTTCCCACCAAGTTTCATCGCGATCCGTCCACTCTGAACATGTCACACGATTTCCGGTTCCCCCTCCAACTCCCCCCAAAGTCACCGGATCCATTCCGGACTTGAAGTGTGGCCTGAGACATGAGCTTTTTCCAAATATCAAGTTGCAATACGTCCATATTCCGGATTCCCCCTCCCTTCACTCCCCCCACGGTGGTCGGATCGGCGAAGTGACTGTTTCCAAGTTAGTTTGGACGGGTCCCTGATACGCCTGCCAAGTTTCATCGTCCTAGTACATGTGTAAGCATCTTAAATCAGGATCACCGGAATTCCGGAGCCCTCCCTCCAACTACCCCCACAGTGCTCGGATCCGATCTGGTCTTGTCAACTATGTATCTGGGGCTTGTGCATGTTCTCCCAACCAAGTTTCATCCAGATCCATCCACTCCGAACATGTCACGCGATTTCCGGTTCCCCCCCCCCCCCCTCCAACTCCCCTCAAAGTCACCGGATCCATTCCGGACTTGAAATGGGACACCTGAGACATGACGTCTTTCCAAATATTAAGTTTCACGATCCGATTCCCCGTTCAAAAGTAAAAAATACGTCAATATTCCCGATTCCACCTCTCTCTACTCCCCCCATGGTAGTCGAATCAGGAAAGTGACTATTTCCAAGTTAGTCTGGTAGTGTCCCTAATATGCCTGCCAAGTTTCATCGTCCTAGCGCTTCTGGAAGTACCCTAGCTCGAGATGAGTCACCTGACGGACCGACAGACCGAAAAGTTATCGGTATATAGCACTTGAACGGAGAGGCAAGTGCCATAAACAAGAGCTGAAAGCTCATATGGCACTTCCAAGGCTGGGTCAGAGGATTAAAGTAGGAATTCATCAATTTGTGGGTTTGTTGTGATCATTTGCAAGCAAAACCCTTGAGATAAGAATGGTCATGGGTCTTTGGAAATTATGAAAATGTACTGTTCGTAAAAACTATTTTATTTGTGCAGTTGGCCCTGAGGATGCGCACTTTAAGGGCGCTAGAGATTCATCTATAATGAACACTCTTGAAGCATGAATGATGATAAGCCGGAATTCCGGACTCTCACTCTAACTCCCCCCCATAGTGCCCAAATCCGATCCGGTTCTATTACTGACGTATCTAGTTCTTGTGCTTGTCCTTCCCACCAAGTTTCATCCCAATCGCTCCACTCTAAGCGTAAACAAGATTTCCGGTTCCCCCTCCGACTCTCCCCCTCCCCACATTCATCGGATCCGATCCAGACTTTAAATGGGTCATCCGAGACACGAGGTCTTTCCAAATATCAAGTTCCGTTAAGGTCCAACCACTCGTTCAAAAGTTATACAGACCTCAAGATTACAGATTCCCCCTCCCTCCACTCCCCCACGATGGTTGTGTCGGAGAACTGACTATTTCTAAGCCAATCATATCAAGTCTCTAATGTTCAAGCCAAGTTTCATCGTCCTAGCACATCTGGAAATACCTTAACTCGCGATAGCCATAATTCCGAACTCCCCCACAGTGCCCAAATCCGATCCGGTTCTATCGCTGATGTATCTAGTTCTTGTGCTTGTCCTTCCCACCAAGTTTCATCCCAAACGCTCCACTCTGAAGATTTCCGGTTCCCCCCTCCGATTTCCCCCCCCCCCCCCCCCCACACACATTCATCTGATCCGGTCCAGGTTTTGAATGGGTCATCCGAGACACGAGGTCTTTCCAAATGTCAAGTCTCGTTAAGATCCTATCAACCGTTCCAATGTTATACATTCCTCAAGATTCCGGATTCCCCCTCCCTCCACTCTCCCCATGATGGTCGGATCGGGAAGTTGACTATTTCCAGGCTAATTTGGCCGGATCCCTGACTTGCCTGCCAAGTTTCATTGTCCTAATCGACCTGGAAGTAACTTAACTTCGTATTACCGGAATTCCGGACCCCCCCTCCAATTCCCCCCACAGTGAACGAATCCGGTCCGGTTCGTTAATGATGTACCTAGGGCTTGTGCTTGTTCCCCTCCCACCAAGTTTCATCCCGATCGCTCCACTCTTAGAGTGTCACATGATTTCCGGTTCCTCCCTCCGACTCCCCCCCCCCACATTCATCGGATTCGGTCCGGATTTGAAACGGGACATCTGAGACATGACGTCTCTCCAAATATCAAGTTTCATTAAGATCCGATCACCCGTTCGAAAGTTATGCATGTTATGCATGAAGGTCCGACCACTCGTTCAAAAGTTATACAGACCTCAAGATTCCAGATTCCCCCTCCCTCCACTCCCCCACGATGGTTGTGTCGGAGAACTGACTATTTCTAAGCCAATCATATCAAGTCTCTAATGTTCAAGCCAAGTTTCATCCTCCTAGTACATCTGGAAGTACCCTAACTCGCAAACATCGGACTGACTGACGGAAAAGTGATCGGTATATGGCACTTGGCCGGAAGGCAAGTGCCATAAAAACTATTCTTGAAGACTACATCATGAACATGACCTGCTACTTTGTAGATAGTGTTCTAGCCTTTCAACAGAAACAGCTTTTATTAATTGTATCGCATTGGCTTCCATACTGGTTTAAAGCCACGTCCACATTTAAAGAAAACTGCAGAGAAACATAGCTGCTTCTTCCCCTGCTTGGATTGCTCGACGCTAGAATCCGCGAATGAAGAGAAAGAAGAGAAAAATGGCGGATTTCAGGTGGAGAAGGAACTCCTTCACCAACGTTCCATCCTTATCGATACAACCATCAATTACAGTGATGCTACTCTAGAGTTGGAAAAATAACCCGTCAATGCGAGAAAGCTTTTGGATGATCTTGTTGTTCCATTCAGAGATGAAGCCACAGCCACAGTGATGCTACTCTAGATTTGAAAAATACCTGTCAATGCGAGAAAGCTTTCGTGTGATCTTGCTGTTCCATTCAGACCGCAGGATGGAACAAAAGATCAGCGAACTAGTAAGTAAGTAAGTAATTTCTTTATGACCCGCCATTTTGAAAAGGCGGAGTAAATGACAAAAGTAAAGAAAATAAACAAAACACATATATACACACAGAAAAAGACACTTAATTTTTAATCTTCGGTCAGGAAGCAGTGGACGACATCGTGTCCTGATTCAGGCTTTTCTTATTTTAGAAAGACTTTCTACATAGCAACAACCAGGCCCATGCGGACCTTCCAGGTGACTGCGAAGATTGAGCGGAACCTCGAAAAGGTCTTTAACGTAAATTCCAAACCCGTGTGAATTCGCCGACCAAGCACTCGAGGGATTTGACGCAAATTCGAAAAATTTGTATTCTGTTGTTGTTTCCAAACGCCCAAAAGCGGACCAAACATTCCCAGTGGAAAGGAAGAACGCTCACGAATTGACAGCTACGAAGTACCAAGGATCAATCGTTTACGAAACTGAAGGACAATGAGCTCTAATTACAGCATGCTGTTTGAATCGAAAACAAACGTGCGGAAACCGACCGTGCAGTGCTCCCTCCGGACTAGTCTCTGTTTTGGATAGTCCTTCAGCCCAACCTGACTGCGAATCATAGTTGACGGTGCAAAACAGATAAGTCATCTACATTTTATTAGAGCTATATTTCGGCCCTTCTTGGCAAGGGTTCTCTTCAGGCTCAAGGTGGAAAGTGAGTGAACTTGTGGAAAAACAATTAAAGATTCTTCCGTAATAAAATCAGATATTCGAGAATGAATCTTTAATTGTTTTCCCACAAGTTCATTTTCCTGCTTGAGCCTGAAGGGGACCCTTGCCAAGACGGGACAAAATATAGCTCTAATTAAATGTAGCTGACTTATCCGTTTTGCACCGTCAAATAAAGTCTCTATTTGTGACCCTCGCCTAATTACCAGCATCAATCACACATAGATAGTACAATTGACATAAGTTACTGAACAGCTTTCACATTTGAAATTGAAGGGTAGTAGCCTACAAAACCCTCGTCGTCAGGGAAATTCGCAAATTTTGTCTGCCAAAGGAACAGAATTAAACACAAATCCTATACCGAGAGTTTCAGTTCAATGTTGACCTTGGTGATGATCGCTGGTGGAATAACAGGATCTAAATGGCATGGTGGCTCTGCACTGGGCTATGGGGAATTCCTTGGTGTTTTCGTGACTCCGAGACCGAGGTTTACACAGGTTGGAAAACTGCTTACCGCCCAACTGTCATTTCACACTCGAACGAATCTTCGGAAAGCAATAAACGACGGCTTTAGAACCGGCAGCGTATCATAGCGACAGTAGAAATGCCAGGACTTCAAAGACGTCGTTGCCGAATGCAAGACAATTGCATACAATGTAGTTGGGGGAGGGACCACAAAGGTACTCGCGAATTCTTATTCGAGTTTCATGTTGTTATTCCACCCCTGGAATAACACATCCCTGCTCTTGCATTTCCGTCAGGTTTGCAAACTGTTTCAATAAAACTCAATAAATGCATAATATATATTTGATTCATAATATCGGACAAGCATAGCGAGTCCTGACTAGAGCAAAATAACGCTAGGCGCCAGCGTTATTTTGCTCTGGTCCTGACCCGACGTCTCAATACCGCTTACCAATCGCGGAACACAGTTGTCCGGTATGCGGAGACTGGGTTAAGGGGTCCGGTTTTCAAGGGAACTGAGAACAACCGAGGACTCGCTTGGTCTTTTGGCGTCGGCCAGAAATTCAGATCATTCAAAATAACAAAATGGTTAGCAACTATCAAAATTGTAATTCACCTTTTCATTTCTAGTTCAGACGGATACAAAAACGACGGACACTACGGGATATTAAAACGAGGAAGGGACGGTGAACTTTGAATTTGAAAAGTTGCCGACCTCTCAAAGAATAGTAAACAGAGGAAGGGAACGGTGCGGCTTTCCAGTTTTGAATTCTGGCGACAGCCTTCCTCGTTTTAGCATGCCCTTCCTGGTTTTAGTATGCCTTCCTGCTTTTCTCGCGTTCCCTTCCCTTCCTGGTTTTAGTCGATCCCCAAAATGGTCTCTTACACGGAAGTTGGGTACAATTCCATATCCTTTACTCTATACTCAGAGTCACTCTAAGGAGCACATATTTTGTTCCTACCTTTTGTTACAGAGGTAGAATCAATGGCGCTCTTGTCTTCAGGGAAGCTTGGCGATTGGTTGGTGGGGAATTTACCACCGCCCCTCCCGAAGTCCCTGACTGGTACTTGCATCATTGTCTCCTTAGAACCTCGATTGCCTTGATCACTGACCAAACTTCCTGTAAAATGTGGCGTATGGTAAATTCATTCTAGGACACATAGGGACAATTCGTCCCGCAGATAATCGGTCAAATGCTTAGTCAGTTATTTTACTGACACGAAAATTCACAAGGAAATAACAAGGAGTATAAAGAAGGAAGAAAAGAGTGCGTAATATCACCAAAGTATTTTAATTATTTACAAATTATTTTAGACCACTGTTTACTGACGTAGGCTGGTTAGACATTGGTATGAACGTCCTGTAGCCCTATGGATTACCTCAGTAGCAAAGGGTACGGTCCATAATAGATATCTGATTCAAAACCACAGCTTATCAACCTAGGTTGATAAGCTGTGTTCAAAATATAGAACTGTAACCAAGGTGTACCAGGGAGCTCGCTACACCTTATTTTTTTTCAGTTTAATCCGCCAGGTAACATTCAGGTTCCTGGCGATAATCTCAGTCATTCAAGTTTGAGGTAAAGAATTGGAAGAAGTTTAATTCAGGTCGTTTTGAGTTGGACCTGTGGAAAGTCGTTGCCGGAGAGCATGAAAAGTTAAGTGCTGTATACGTATCTTTTGAGCCTTTATTTCTCAAGTGTAAATACCGAGGTAAATACACATTTGTGTTTTCTATAATTGATCAACGAGGTAGACACTAGTTTGTTTGCACGTTACTTTGTACCGTTAAGCATGGCCCACACTCGAGGGCCATGTACAGAGTAGCGTTGCATAAACAGTTCGTAACAGTGGGTTAAGAGTTATAGGGCAAGTAACAGTCTTCAACTGACCGTTGACCTGAACGGTCGCAAATACCGGTTAACTTTTTGTTTGTGAAACCGTTGAAAGCCGTTACTGAAAGTCTGCGTTTGTGGAATGGCGCCAAGTGAAGGCAATGACGAGATATCAGTTAGTCTGGTTTATCAGCCAGTTCTGAATTTTTTTCAGAAAAGTCTCGACTCGGGAGTTGATTCGGTCAAAAAGTTTGCTGCAGAGTTCTTCACTGTTGACGCGATTGTCGCTGCGAAAAAGCTTCTGTGGGCTCTTGCCTTTCCTAGTGAGCTCCCCCGAGAAGAAATGCCCAAGCCAATCATCTGTGTGATATTGTTGATGCTTTCCGTCGCTGCGATGACTTGGACGTTGCTGTTCCGGATTTCGTCATACGACTTCCGAGCGAAGTTCCAGTCGTTCCGGCTGTTGCCTTCTCTGTATTGAGTAGCAAGCTAAGCGCTGTTGCTAATGACGTCCGTTTTATTGCTGAAGCAGTTTCTACTCTTGATCGCTTCAATGCTATTTCCACTCGTGCCGAGGCTTTGACAGCCATCCCTTCCTCACCACCTTCCGATACGCACACTGTTGTTGTTAGTAATATCCCGTCGGATCTTCTTAACATTGATTCCAGGACGCAACACATTGATACCGTTGAAGGTAACGAAGGGATCACTAATGTCAGAGCGAATACTCAGAGAAATCGTCTCATCGTCCACACTTCAAGTGCTTCTTATGCAGAGGTTGTTGCGAGATCAATCACCAAGGGTTTGTCGGAGGGTACTTCTGCCAAAGTTATCTCTCCTAAATTTTTGGGTGTTGTCAGGAGTGTTCCAGTCACCATTACGGCCGACGCCTTGAAGACCCTGATTCCTGATGCTTGTGAAGTCGTGCCTATTTCGGCTCTCGTTCTTTCAAAATTGGTTTCAAAAGTCAAGTTGGTCTCCTTACAGCTATGAAAATCGGCGTAAAAATCGGGTATGAAGTTTTTCGTGTTCATGAATTCCACCGAATGCCCAAGCGCTGCTTTCGCTGTCAATCCCCAAACCACGGTGTAGCCAAATGCCCACATCCGTCTGATTCTCCAAAATGCGCTCATTGTGCTGGTTGCCACAGTTATAGCAAAGACTCGCCTTGCTCACTGCCTCCAAAGTGTGCCAATTGCGACGGCTGTCATGTCTCTTTTAGCCTCAGATGCAGCGTTATGAGGAACGCCGTGGGTCTTGGGAAATAATGGTTTTTCAGGAAAAGAAACTGCGCTGTGTGTCATTAAACGTAAATGGCACAAAGGACAAAGATCTTCTACTTGACGATTTGCTAGGCAGCTCGGACGTTCTTTGTCTCCAAGAGCATCTGCTATCCGCCCCTAGTAGCGAAAGTTTGCGCCAATCTCCTGAGCATTTTGTGTTCATCCAGCCGGCAATGAAAACTAGAGGTCGTCCTTCCGGTGGGTTAGCCATTTTTATTCGAGCCAGCGAGTGTTCAGCACCAACAAAAATGTTCCAGTCTGGGCGTTATGCTCTTGCCGTTCAGTTGGACAATATTGTTCTTGTCAACGTATATGTACCTTGCGACCGGCGGAACATTGCATCACATAGTTCATTTGCTAAGGCTTGTCAGAAAATCAGAACACTTCTATCAGACATTTCACGGAAAGGAATGAAATGGGCTCTTGTTGGGGATATCAACACTGATCTTCTAACTTCTTCTGTACGGACTGACTTATTTTTCGATTCTTTACCGGTAGCTCAGAGTCTCATTGAGAAGTCTCTACCCTTTTCGTATATACATAATCGTGGCACTAATGTTTCCAACCTTGATCATTTGATTGTTTCTGAAACAAGTCTCATTGACGGTACTGTTGAGGTGGATGAAGAGAAAATTGAGGACGACCATCTGCCTCTGTCTTTCTGTTTGGTTGTCCCTGTTTCTCGAATCAGTTGTCTAAATCCCAAGAAGGCTTGGATCCAAAAGCGTAAATGGAACTGTATAGATGCTGTGCTCTACATTTCTACGTTAACTAATCTTCTCTCGCTTTTAAAAGTTCCTTTTCACCTTCTTCAGACTGGTATAGCAGCTACTACTACGTCCGTTGATATTAATTGTTATTATAGCGAGCTTGTCCATTGCTTGAAATTGGCAGCCGATATTGCTGTACCGACTGAGAGAATTCGAGTTGGTACAAGGAAACCTATTTGGAAAGTCAGTTCTGAAGTTAAGAAGGCAAAAGACACGGCAAAATTTTGGCTAAAAATTTGGATTGCTTGTGGACGTCCAGGGAATGGTACTGTCTTTAATCTAAAAGCTAAAACGAAGCGTGAATACAAATCTTCACTTAAAAATGCTCGTTTGAATGGATTAGATGCTCCCAGTGACAAAAAAGCGTGGCAAAAGGTCCTTCGCACAGATAAAGGTTCAGCTGTACCTCCTTCCGCGCTAACTATGGCTGACTGGACCCGCCATTACAGTGGTCTATTCAGTGGTTGCAAAAACCAGATTCAGCAGCACTTTGAAAATTTACTTCTTAAATACCTGCCAAGGAAAATATTTCAACCTTCTGTTCTTCCCGTTACTTGTTCTTCCATCGAAATTGCTTTTCGAAAATTAAGAAGAACTGGTTCTACAGACTCTGATGGCCTTAGTGCCGATTTTTTCAAAACTGAGACCTTCAGCTGCTATTTCAAATTTGTTTATGCCAGGGTTTGGTTCCGAATAGTTTCCTCTTGGGTACTATAACATCGGTGATTAAGCGAGGGAAAGACGCGGACCTTTGCAAAAGTTATCGGCCAATTACAGTTTCTTGTACCATAAGCAAAATCCTGGAATACGTCCTTCTTCCAGAAATAGTTGAAAAATGTAGCTTTGGTTCAATGCAGTTTGGATTCCGTTCGAGCGCCAGTTGTGCGCACGCTCATCACATATTGACAAAAATGATGAAACAGGCTACCCGCGACAAGTCTTCTATACACATATGTTCTATAGATATAGCTTGTGCTTTTGACAATATAACACATTCTCAGGCCCTATTTTCTCTCATTACTTCTGACGTGAATCTGTCTGTTGTCTATCTGTTAAAATTTTGGTATGGTCATTCTTCAGTAAGGTTCAAATGGCAAGGTAGCTTGTCAGAGATTATTCCTGTCCGAACTGGTGTTCGCCAAGGGGGAGTCTTATCTCCCTACATCTTCAAATCGGCCATATCTTCTTGTCTCCATTCTTTGCATCCTGCTTACTTCTATAAAGACTATGCCTTCAGCTACATAGCCTACGCGGACGACTTGCTCTTAGTAAGCCGTAGCCGATCCACACTCACAAAAAATGTAAGTAAGCTGTCGTCGGAACTTCTAAAAATTGGCCTTGAAGTTAACCTGTCAAAATGTGAGTACCTGCATTTCAACCCTTCGTCAAATGGTTCGAATGCATCTAAAGCTTCTATATCTCTTGGATCGTTCATCGTCAAATCAACAGACTCTCTACGGTGGCTCGGCATAACATTCAAATCTTCGATGTCAAAATTTTGCTCTTCGGTTGTTCAAGAAGCTTATAAGTCAATCCGTAGCGCCTATGGGCGCATCGTCCCCAACCGGGGGCGCTATAATCGTAAAGCTTTGGGAAATTTGTACAGCACCTTCTGCGCTCCTTCTATACTATTTCGTTCTGGAGTCACTCATGTTCTACGAAAGAAGGAGATTAAAAAGATGAGATCTTGTTATTTTAAATATGCAAAGCACCTTCTCTACTTGCCGAAATTATGTCATAACCATACATTGACGGAGAAATTCAAAATTCAAGATGCAAGTGTTACCCTTTTGGATGTTTCCTCATCGCTTTCAAAAATCATGGACAACTGCACGACATCGTCCACTGCTTCCTGACCGAAGATTAAAAATTAAGTGTCTTTTCTGTGTGTTTATGTGTTTTGTTTATTTTCTTTATTTTCTTCATTTACTCCGCCTTTTCGAAATGGCGGGTCATAAATAAATTACTTACTTACTTACTTACAACAGTAGCTTAAGGGTCCATAACAGAACTCGCTTGCAGCCAGGGACTCGCTTGGTCTTTTGGCCTAGGCCTTTGATTGTTCACAGAATTCAGATCAGTTAAAATAATCAAATAGTACCTTATACGGAAGTTGTAGTATTCCATATTAAAAACAAGAGCTACGAGCTCATAAGGCACTTGTTAAGACTAGGCGATACAAGAAAGTAGATGAGAACGTCACAGAATACACCCGCCTTCCAAAAATACGGTTCGGACTTAGTAATAGGATATGAAGTCTGAGCATTTCCGGGATCGCCTGGGATCATCTGGGGCAAATGGCTGTTCTAACTTCCAAGTTTTTCAGCCCAATAAATCCAGTCGTTTGATCTCTAGACGTGCCACACGATTTCCGGTACCTCCCTCCAACTCCCGCTACCGCGGCTGAATCTGGATCCGACTCGTGAACGAATCATCTGAAGCGTCTCTCTTACCACCGTTCAAGTTTCACTCGAATGTGAGCATTTTTTTTTTAATTTCGGTACCCCCCCCCCATTGTTGGATCCGGTTCTGACCCTAAAATATGCCATCTTCAGCATATGCTCTCTCTATGTTCCATGTCTCATTTAAATCGCTGCATTAATTTGACCCCTATGCTAGTCACAAAATTTCCGTGACTCCCCTCCAACTCCCTCTAATGTGGCCGAATTCGACTTGAAAACATAAAATTGCATCTCTGACATCTCCTCTTCCCGTCCATCAAGTTTGGCGGAAATCGGAGCATACCCTATCTGCAAATTACCGGTCCCCCCCCCCGTACCGTGGCCGGATCCGGTCCAGATGCACGATAACAAATCTAGGCCGCAAGAACTCGGTACTGTCCAATTTTGTATCCCATTCGGTCCATCCGTTTGGTTTTTGTGCATGTCGAAAGTTCCCGGGTCCCCCCTCCAACTCCCCCAAACATGGCCACATGATGTTCGAACACATGTGTTACATGTCTAGGTCGTCAATTCTTATCTCCCATTAAGTTTCTGTCGAATCGGACTACCCGTTCGCAACTTACGAAAGTCGATTTCCGAATTCCCCTTTCCTCACTCCCCCCAAAATGGTCGGATCCAGGAAAAGAAATTTTTCTAGGGCATTGTGACGGGTTCTTAAGTCAATTTGGTCGGGTCATTAATATCATATGCCTGCAAAATTTCGGCCTTAGCACTTCTGGGAACTATTCTAACCCGCGACGACCGGAATTCCGAGACCCCCCCCCCCCCACAAAGAGCCCTGAAATGACCTGGCTACGTCAATTCCGTATCTAGGCCTAATGCCTGCTGTCCCCACCAAGTTCCATCCCAATCCCTCGACTCTAAGCGTTTCACGAGTTTTCCAGTGCCCCCCTCCAACCCCCCCCCCCCAAAAAAAAAAACAAAAACATTGGATCCGATCCGCACTTGACGTGGAACATCTGAGACGATAATTCTTTCCACTTGCCAAGTTTCATTCAAATCCAATCACCCGTTAGAGTCCGGATTACCCATCCCTCCCCTCCCCCACGACGGTTGGATCGGGGAATCGACTATACTCAAGTCAGTCTGTTCGGATCCCTGACACGCCTACCAAGTTTCATCGTTCTCGCACATAAGGAAGTACCGAACTCACGGGATCACGAGAAATTCACCCCCCCCCCCCCAACTCTCCCAGTGCCCGAATTTAATCCAGTCCAGTTGTGTCAATAACGTATCTATGGCTTGGTGCTTGCTCTTCCCACCAAGTTTCTTCCGAATTCCTCCACTCCAAGCGTTTCCCGAGATTTCCTGTTCTCATCCACTCCCCCCCCCCATTTCACTAAGATGCGGTCACCCGTTCATAAGTGAAAAATATCTTATTTTCCGGATCCCCCCCCCCCAAGATGGTTGGATCGGGGAAGTGACCAATTTAATTTAATTTAGACCAGATTGAATTTCCAATTTAATCTGGTCGGGTCCTGATATGCCTGAAAGTTTCACCGAAGTGCCCGAGCTAGCAAAACCCGGACCGACAGACAGACCGACCGACCGACGGCGGGACAGAAATTGCGATCGCTGCATGGCACTTGGCCGAAGTGCAAGTGCTATAAAAATTGTATGAAGTTATCTACGACCCGGTACGCAGAAACTGTCGGATCAAAAACGGACATCAGACCTTACATCGTCCACGGTGGAAGTTTCGAGTCAACAAACCAAATGCACCAAAGAAATGTCTCTTCTAAGAGACAAAACGGGATCTAAGAAAAGGGGATCTAAGAAAAGGTTACTGAACAAATTTCCAAATGCCAAATTTCCAACTCGATTGGTGGTAAAAGCGAGAAAATTGATTCAGATGATTTTCTTTTACCCTCAGGTGGACAACCCGGCAGAAATCCAGTTGAAAACCGAATGTGCAGATACGACACAATCGGTCGCATGAGAAGCTCGGAAGTTCAGACCAGCAAAATTCCGGTTATTATCTGTTAATTTCGGTATATCGGTAGGTCTAATACCAAATTAGTTCTACCGAGTTCCTATAGCACTACCATACCGACACTAAGCAGTTCACTGTTCAACATGTATGTCTGTATGTATGTATTTGTACACTGAAAGTCAAAAGGGCAATGGCTCAACACACTACATCTGAAACACCATATAGTGTCTAAGTTTCTAATTTTTAGACTAGTTTCAGGCTTGTTCAGAACGACTACAATGATTCGCTGCAGCTCTTTCTCGACACTAGTGAGCCCCCCTCTCCGACTATACCTGAATGCTTAATTATGTTCAAATACTTATGCTGTTGTCAAAATGCACATCGACATGATTTCGAAGCAAAGTAACCGTCTTTTATCGACAAGTCAGAAATCGCTAACGCTTCTCCCTGTTTACGGCAAAGCGACTAATCCGCGGGCTGATCCGCTGAGAAACCAAGAACAGATAGTCCTCAGCATGCATTCTTACCCCGAAATCAAAGCTCTAGTCGACTTCTGAATGAAATGTCACTTAAATCAAATTTCCGGAATTTGAAAGATTCCGGGTGAATTGCTTGTCCGGTGAGAAAGTAAATGTCATGATACGGATCCCGTGCGTAGTTTTACCCCCACATCGAATCTGTAATTGAAAACAGACAAAAGTTTTACTTCTACCGAATTCCCAGGTTTGGCCAGACAGATTCTGACAGAACCATTTTCCGGACAATAGCACATAGTCTCAGATATGTCTTCACCATGTTTTCTTACACCTATATCCACTTTATGAAATAAAAATTAACTTTTACCCAAGGTTCTGGCTGGATACGGGCAAACTACTTATTCGGCAAGAAAATAATGAGTACGGATTCATCACGTAATGTTAAAATCTGTCGAATAGAGAATCGACCTCAGAAACAACTTTTACTCATGCCACATTTCCGGTTCCGGCCGCATCCGGGCGAACTACTTGCCCGACAAGAAAATAAAGGTCAAATGTGGCTTCAGCATGTTTCCTTGTCCCAATATCGAACAATCCACTGTAATCCACAGTTTTACTTTTAGGAAATTCCTGGTTTTGCCGAAAGCCGAGCGTACTACTTATCCGGCAATAAAACAACTTTCAGATATTGATTCAGCACGCCTCTTCCACAATATAATTCGCTCGAAGAAAATATTTCACAGATTAATCTGAAACCCACTTCCACACCTAAATATAGGGCGGCCCACCCACGAACAGGACCTGTGCTTATAACGCTTGTGACGTCAATAACACCTTGGGATTGTACATCGACCAGTTCGTTGGAATGTTTCACGACTCGCAACTTGAAGGTTGAAGCCTACTCTGCATCTTAACGAGGGATATGGGGGCGCGGGAGGTTAAGATTCAGCATTATCCTTGTCAGGCCAGGCTGGGCGTTGCTGATCTCCGACACTCTTCCCTCGGCGGAAGCGCTGGGGGCAAGCCATCCGGTGTTTTTTAATCTGGTTTTGCACACCCTTTCTCATACCCTCCCGAGATTCCTTCAGTTACCCATTGGAAGCTGGGTGCACTTTGGCTTATCTTCCAGGGTCCAGACTACTGACCCCTGTTCAAAACAAAAGGTCGGCTCTACCGAGACTCGACTCAGCAACCCTTCGCTTGGTAGTTCAGCCAAAGAACATGTACACCTAGCGAGTTCAGCGTGCTAACCCATTCGGCCAGGACAGTAAGGACGCTCAGTCTCTGAAGCTGCTGAATTTCCATATATTTGGCTTCTAGTACAAAAGCAGCATTCGGACGCCTTTTTTTCTCTTTCAACAGATTTGCATTTCCCTTTCAGGTACGATCGTGAAAAACTGCCAGGCTTCTGAAAAGGCGCCTTACATTTATAAACCATTCTAATGACAATCAGTAAGGTTTGGAAATTGAAATATGAAATTCTCATGTAGTTGTACACTTTCTTAGATAATTTCTTTGTTGTCAGGCTCAGCGTACATTTTCTGTTCTGTTTTATTGCCCTAGGCACATAGACATGAATCCTCCTACTTCGTCGTGATCCGAAAAGAAGTATAGGTTCCCCAGAAGTTCTAGTTGGAAGTGTTTCTCATTTTGCAAATCAGTCTGTTCTGTCCATCCACAACGTACAGTGTCTACGATTGTTATCAATAAAACCTGTGTACCGTCTACTGTGTGTATGAAGATCCCAGGTTAGTGCATTTAGTGCAGCGTTATGTAGAACTCTAAGAACGTTAGCTAAGGGCACTCTCCTTGAACATTGACATCGGGTTGGAATCTCTCACCTACCATCTACCTTCCACCCACTGACCGAGAGTGTCAGACCATAGTGCGGTCAGGCCAACCTACCATCACGAAAGCACAGCAGTGCCCCGCGACTTTCATCACCTTATTCTCCACGATTAGATCTAGAGCCCTCCACTCAACCGGTCATCCAGGTTGACATAAGTTGCGTTTTTGCAGTTATCGTGGTATCTGATGCCACGGTCAAAAGGCGTTTTTGCAGTTAACGTGGTATCTAGCTAGTTATCGTGGTATCAAATATCAGATACAATATCAGACCAGTCCGACCGTGGTAACTGGTCGTCGTATCTGAAAAGTCATCTCACTTTCAACAATTTTAGTCAAATTGGTGGGAAAGAAGTCTGGCACTTAGTGACGTGACTGAAGATCAGTTTTTTTTTGGGATGACTTGGAAATGCGCAATTTCGGCAATTGTCGTTTTTGAAGAGCAACCGTATATCAGATACCACGGTTACTGCAAAAACGACTAATTGCACATCCAGTTACTGTGGTAACAGATACCATGGTATCTGCAAAACCGCAACTATAGTAACTACAGGATCACTTGGTATTTCCATCATCTTTTCAATCTAGTAATAACAATCTCAAACTTTGAATGTCCCTGTGATACTTCACAGTTATCCAAAAAATGATAGAAATATCTTGAAAGAAAGATCTACTTTTCTTCTTTTTTTCCCAATATTTTTCCTTCTGACCTATCTTGATAGTATTCCAGGATCAGTAAAAATACAAAAACAACTCCAATGCTTGAGCTGAGACCTATTTCCGTCATGGCAGATCTTCTTACTGAAAATTCTGATTTCTTGTTCAAAATACTCTGACCCCATTGGCTACTTAAAAGTCTTGAACCTGATTGGCTGGTTTTCATCTTTTTTTATACATCAACAGCAACATTTTCAGCAGCATCATCAGCACCATGTGGTTTCAAATTACGTACGGCACATGTCCGGAAATAAAAACAGACGGAAATAGAGTGTGATCCTGTAGATGCGACGTTACGATCCTCGGATAATCGGCTGAGATCTAGACGACGCGAAAGATTGTGGTGCGGGAAGATTACTGCGGATTTTCGTAGAACGAACCAAGTTTAGATAAAGCATGGACGGAGTAAGAGAAAAAAAAGAAAAGGAGAAGAAATACTATAATAAGAGGAAACTAAACACATTTTCGCTTCGTGTCCTCGTCATAATAGCGTATTCTCATGTGGACACAACTGTCGACGCAAGGCAACGTACGAACAAGTCATACACAACATCCCACTGAAATGAGGGAAATCTTATCTGCAAATGCAAGACCCTCTCTTCTGATGAAATGGAGCGAGGAAATGGAGATTCTGGAAAGCTCAGCTGGTTTATGCACTGGCTGTTTTTGCGACTTCGGCTAAAACTCGCTTTAATTTCAAGTGCTGTTTTGGCATTCCGCTAGTTGTGAAAAGCGAATTCGAGACGGAAGTGGAAAATTGTCTTGAAAAGTTGTACAGCCGAAAGGCTTTATTTTTTCAATTTTTCAGATTATTTGATAATAAAGCAAAACATATCTCTCGTGGGCAGAGCCCAAATACGATGTTTTTTTTAGTCATAAACAAAAATAAAATAAGTTGTCAACAAAAAAAAATAACAGGGCAGAAAAATGCTAAAGATCATTATACTGCTTTAAGAAACTCGGCACTAAGCTTCTACTGTAACGCATAGGGTTACAGTAGATTGGGGTCAGTTTGGGAACCTTCTCAGCCACTTCTCGGGGGGGGGGGGATCTTACAGGAACAAAGGGTGGGGGAAGAAATGAACGGTACATGGCGCGCTGGAGAAGGGAGGAGCCAAAGTTACGGCATAGTTTTTCGCGACGGGAAGAAAGGGATTCAATTTCAAATCCTTTGAGGTAAAAGGAGTACGGCAGGGGGGAACCGCCACAGATAATTTGCAGCGATCTCTTCTGAACTCGCTCTGTTTACATGAGTTCTTGCGAGTGACGGATTTTTGTTTTGTTTTCCGCAAAGCAAAATCTATAAGAATGTATTAAAACAACGTTTAAAACGGGACAGGTTCGATTCTTCCAGTCCACCAACAGCCTAACGATGACCCTTGCCTAGAAGGGCCGAAATATCGCTGTCAAACCTTGCCGCTGACTTGGGCTCAAGGAGTATCTATGTGTGAGAATGCTAGAATTGCCCAAGAATTGCAATGAGTTTTAGCCTGCACAATAGCCTAGAAAAGCAAAATAGAAATGCCCTCTACCATTTTTCCGCTTTTCATCTAGGAAAATGATTTTTAGGCCCGATTAATCCTTTTTTTCATTGTTTAATTTTTTGTTTATCTGCTGCACTCACTTTGTTCTAAGAAGCTCAGTGTGATTTTACCTTTTGGGGGATCCCAAAACGTAAGTGGAGGGATACCTATGTCATCGCAAAAGTTGTCCGTCTGTCTGTCCGTCTGAATGCACGATATCTCTCGAATGGAACGAGATATTTTGATGAAACTTGGTGTGATGACTCTTTGGGTCAAGGGTCAAGGGAAAGGTCGATTTCGTAAATGGGCTATGTAGCTGAACATTTAGGGGTGGGGGAGGGGTTTCAAATTCAGGGGCGAACAATTTTTTTTTCAACAGCTAATGGATTTAGGGGTATGAAGGAATGCTGAACAGGAATATGAAAACTATTTTATCACCGGACAAGTAGTTCGCCGGGAATCCGGCCAAAACCGGAAAGTTTGTTAAAAGTAAAAGTTTTGTTTAAAGTTGATTAGAGGCTCGGTTCTTGGGTAAGAAGACATGCTAAATATTTATATGAAAATCTTTTTCTTGTCGGACAAGTAGTTCGCCCAGAATCCGTCAGAAACCGGAAAATTTGTTAAAATTCAAAGTTTTCTCTGAAGTTGATTATATGTTCGATTTAGGGATAAGAAGACATACTGAATCCGCTTTTGACAATCATTTTCTACCCGGAAAAATAGTTCATCCGGAATCCCGCTGAAACCGGAAAATTTGTTAAAAATTAAAGTTTTATCTGAAGTTGATTAGATGTTCGATATAGGAGTAAGGTGATACGTTGAATTCATTTTTGAGCTTTACTTTTTGGCGGACAAGTACTTCGCCCGGAATCCGGTCGAAACCGGAGATTTGGCACTTGGCAGAAGTAAGGCATGAAGATTTGATCAGTTTCGTCAAAGTAGATATGACGTATAGCCTAGGGGTAAATACACACATGGTGAATCCATATTTGAACTTGGTTTTCTCAGATGATTAGCCATTGACTTGCTTCTGTTTCTAAATCTTAATAGTAAATTTTTGGGATCCCACCGAAACTTTTGGTCTTGTTTCGCAATTTTCCCCTTCCGGTCCAGTTCGTAATAAAATGTCATTCCTTCACCCAAAACACAGTATGCGCCCTTGCTGCTAGGAGCATTCAATTTCATCCTAACACAAAGTCTCTGATTCTTCCTCTTCCAGTTCTAGGACACATTTCTCTGATATAGCTTGACAAAGGAAAAGAAGAATTTCTTTTTACTGTGGAATGGCGGTACTACACTAATGCATAGAAGACACTTCTCTACGTTACGTTCCTATGTCATAGCTTGGCAGACAAAGGAGAAGATTTATTTTGTGGGATCCCAAAACGTTAGTGGCGGGATCTCTATGGCTTCGTAAAGCTTGTCCATTCGTCGGTAAGTCCGCCTGTTATACAGGATAAGTTCCTCCCTTTAGCCATTTCTAGGAGGTAAATGATAAAAGCTTGAAATAGCTCTGTCAGAAGTTTCATAACAGATAACACGAGGATGCGCGGTTTCAACAGACAAAGCGTAACGGATAACACTTCGGATGTTATCTGTTGTGTTTGAAAGCGCTATGCATGAATTGTTATGCATAACAAGCTTTGTAGGAAGAAATAAAAAAGCATCTTCTGACTTTATTCCTTATCGTCATGGTGTCGCAAAACTCAGCATCTACTTTTTGGCGGTTTGTCGGTTCTTCCTGATGGTAACGCTTATTATGCATAACATTTTGAAACACAATAGATAACATCCGAAGTGTTATCTGTTACGCATTATTTGTTGAAACCGTGCATCCTCGTGTTATCTGTTATGAAACTTCTGACAGTGAGGGTACGGAAAGAACTAGAATGAGAAACTCATCCAGGATTCTGCGACAACTTCCAAGACGGTCACGGTCTATCCCATGCTTCAGTGTAAACACCCACCTCGTTTGTGCTCGCAATCCTGATGACCCCCAGGCATTCTTCTCAGCTTCGTCAATAGGAGGCGGATTATATTAAAGAGGAAGCAGAGATTGGCGACAAGTGAGATCACCAGTGGGGCGGACAGGACGTAATACGACAAAGACTGATTGTTTTCGTGAACCCAGCACCTGAAAGGGGAAAGTCATTTGTACTCGTCAATCGCAAAATATGTAAATATGGCACCGTATGGCACTGCAGAAAATGTCACCACTGCCGCACGATATTTCGCCATTAGAAAGTGAACACACGATAGAAGATGATGCTCAATAAAAGACAGGCTTCACCTTACAGACTTCCAGATGTCTGGGGATTCCGTACAGCCAAGCCATTCCAACCCTCCGGATTTGCATGGTAAGGGTGAAGGCTAATTTTGAGATCTTTCAACATTTCTTAGATTCCCACAACTTTTATATCCCAATAAGCACAATCCAGATATCCGTAAGCTGGGGTGTCCAACACCCCGTCTTTCTAGACCGTTTCGGCCTAGCTTCCATCCCGAAAGTCCATCTCGCAGAAAACTTATGTCTGGAATCCGGAACAAACAAGAGCTGGAAGCTCATATGGCACTTGCAAGGCTGTTTCAGAGGATGAAGTATAGAATTTACCTTTTCGTGGGTTTGTTCTGGTCATCTGTAAGCAGAACCCTTCAGATAAGAATGATCATGGACTTGGAAATCACGAGAATGTATCGTTTGGTAAAAAATATTTTATTTTGAACTTGGCAATCTAAAGCGCTATAAATTCATCTGTAAGCAAAACTCCTGAAGCAAAAACGATAACAGGCACTTGCGGGGATCATTACTATATATCTTTTGGTCAAATATATTTTTTCACTTTTCGGTTAAGATGCGCACTTTAAGGGTAAAACCTTGTGGCACAATAGCATGGGCTGATATTTGACGCACCACCTTTAACTCCAACCAATTTTCAGAGAAGAAGTTTATAAAATCAGACATTTAAGGAGGAATCTTTAATTGTTTATCCACAAGTTCATTTTCCAGCTTGAGCGGCTTGAGCCTGAAGCGAACCCTTGCCAAGAAGGGCCGGAATGTAGTTCTAATAAAATGTAGCCGACTTATCCGTTTTGCACCGTCAAATGTGATTCGCAGTTAGCTTGGGCTGAAGGATTATCTAAAATAAAAGAATTAAATAAAACACATGTGAAAAAGGTCACCAGATACATGTCCTCTGTCCTCTCACATGTCCTCTCAATTATTAAATTTCACTGGAATCCGATCACCCGTTCCAAAGTTACGTATGACTAAATACTCCGGATTCTTCCTCCCTCCACTCCCCCCACGATGATCGGATCGAGGAAACTTTTATTTCCAGGTCAGTTTGATCGATTCCCTGATATGCCTACCAAGTTTCGTCGTGAAAATTCGCAAAACCGCCATCACCGGAATTTCAGGAAAACCCCTTAACCCGCCTTCCCCTGTGGAAACAACATTGCAAACAAACAAACATTGTGGAAACGTTTTATCTAGAGCAGATGTTTGTTCGTCCCTGAAAGTTTCACTTCGCGATCCCTCCATTCTAACGTTTGAGATCTCCGGTCTCATCCAGCCCCCCCCCCCCCCCCAACTCCCCCATAGCTGTCGAATCCGGTCCGTGCTTCAAATGGGACATCAAAGATACGTCATCTACTCAATTATTAAGTTTCACTCCAATCCAATCACCCGTTCGAAAGTTACGCACTACTCAATTTTCCGGATTCCCCCACCCTCCACATCCCCCCAGATGGTCGGATCGAGAAACTGATTATTTCCAAGTTCTAGTCGGGTCCCTGATGAGTCTGCCAAGTTTCTTCGTCCTAGTACATCTGGAAGTACCCTAACTCGCTAAAGTGTGAGAGACCGACCGACAGACGGAATTGCGATCGGTATATGGCACTTGAGCCAGAGGCTGCAAGTACCAAAAAAAAAAAAAATCAAGATCAGAATTCATGCTGCATTTTGGGACCCCGAAGTGTTGCCGACAGCGTACAGAAGAATTTGTAAAGTCTGCCCGTCCTTCTGTCTAATAGGAAGATAACAGTCAGATAGGTTTACACATTTTGGCCAGACTTGGTGTGTAAGACCTTTGGTCGCAGTACAGATGCAGTCCATTATCATATATTTACTGTGATTGATTTACTACGGACTGAGCACCTACATAGTTCGATCGCGGGCATTCTCAACCGTGGGCATTTTGAGCCATAGGCATTTTTAGTCGTAGGCATTTTGAGTCGCGGGCATTTTGAGTTGTGTGCATTTTGATTTACGGCCATTTTTACTCGTAGGCATTGTGACCATGGGCATTATGAGTGTTAAGGTGCCTTCAGACTGGAAAAAGGTCTTACGTACTCCCTTCACACTGAGACCCTAGCAGACGTTACGTCGACGTAAGAAGCCTACGTAGTTCTCCGTACTCTGATCACGCAGTTTACTGCGAAAATTATTGTTTCAATTTTTTCCGAATCTCTTGCGGGAATGGTGATTTTTCAGTGCCATACTTATTTACCTTGAAGACATTTTGCGACAGGCGACAACACGGAAACAGGGAAAGCGCAACACAGTTGCCTCATCTCCTCCGTTATTCACGGTTGGAATTTTTGTTCCTAGCCCAAACCTCAATCCAGCTCGAGCGCGATATGCTAGGAGCGTTTATGCAACCTTGCTTTAGATTTCTGCTAAAGTTACAAAGCTTAGACAGAGCTTCAGCCTCCATCCCCCTAATAAGCTGCTAGTTTTAACAGTCACGCTAGAAAACAAGAGTCCTATGGAGACGAAGCAACGTGGCCTCGTAACTCGGAAATGAGACAATGGAATGTTGTCTGGTCTGAGGAGAAATCTGCACTGCATCGAGATTAAACAAAAACTCGGTCGGTGCAACAGGCTTTAAAGTTTCACTGAAAAGGAAGCTTATTTTTATGGCACTTGCAGCCTCTGGCTCAAGTGCCATATACCGATCACAATTCCGTCTGTCGGTCCGTCGGTCTGTCGGTCGGTCCGAGTTTTTTGTCACACTTTTTCGAGCTAGGGTACTTCCAGATGTGCTAGGACAATGAAACTTGGCAGGCATATTAGGGACCCGACCAAACTAGCCTAGAAATATTCAGTTTCCCGATCCGACTATATGTGGGGGAGTGGAGGGCGGTGGAAACTTGAAAATTGAGGGCAGTTTGTCACACTTTTTCGAGTTACGATACTTCCAGATGTGCTAGGACCATGAAACTTGGCAGGCATATCAGAGACCCGACCAAACAAACTTAGAATTAATCAGTTTTCCGATCCGACCATCTCGGGGGGGGGGGGAGTGAAGGGCGGGGATCCGGGAAATTGAGTAGTTTGTAACTTTCGAACGGGTGATCGGATTGGAAAGAAACTTAATAACTGAATAGTTTATATATCTTTGATAACCCGTTTAAAGTCTTGACCGGATTCGGTAGCCAGTGGGGAGTTGGGGGGGGGGGGGGGGCCGGACATTTCAAGAAACGGTTAGAATGGAGGGATCGGACTGAAACTTGCTGGGAAGAACAAGCATCTGCTCTAGATAAATCGTTTAGACAAGTGTACTGGATCCGGACACTTAGGGGGGGTGGGGTGATGATGCCCATCAGCCCATTATCATTTTTGCCTCAAGGGTTTTGCTTTCAAATGAAGTTCTAGCTTCCTTAGAGAGCGCATCTCAACCGCAAAGTCGAAACTTACTTTTGATCAAACAATACATGAAAGCCCATGAAAGTGCCATATGAGCTTACAGCTCATGTTTATATTGTGCATGTGAACCTAAACCTAACTATTCTGACTCTGCTAAGAAAGTTTTTAATTCTTAACCTTGGGCTGTTGTAGTGACGTGCAGAATATACACAGCTGTCCCGACAAGACAAAGTTCGTCCCGACATGGAGAATTTGAATTTCAACAAAAGCGTGCAATCTAATGGCGAATAAAGCGAGAACACAGGAAGTGTGCAATCCTCGACTGTAAGGTCGATTGTGTATTGCGCATGACCGAAAAAGATTTATTTCTTGGCAATCGTTTACCGTTGTATGTGCTAAATATGCCAACCATAGAGGTGCAAGGACATGGAAGTACGATAAATCCGAAAGAGAATTATCATTCGATGAAAATCAGTTCAATGAATAGCGGAGTAAAAAATAATGCATTTTCATCGGGTCTTCAAGCCTGTTTAAATTACTGTAAAACTAGACTGTCGTATCTCAGACCTGTTGGGTCAAACTCTGAGCTGGCTTCAAAACTGTAAAAATTTATAAAACTTGGCCATAGATTCTATTCGCCTGAAATTTCGTAACAAAGACTTAAACAAGTTAGACAGAAATTAAATCCGGAAAAATTCCCAGAAATCAGAAAACAATCGACCGGGGCGAGGACGTACTTTTAAGGAAGGGAGAGGGGCAAGTAACGTAATCTTCTAATTCAAAGATAACCAAATAAAGAGATGTCTTACTCATAGGCGCTCTTCTCGTAGAAATATCTTAGTAGAACATAGACGACAAGGACCGGGATAGGAAGGAGCCATCCTATGACGTAGAACCAGACTAGAAGGCGTCTCTCATTAATGAAGGTTAACGATAGCAAAGAATGGAGATAGAATCCTTCGCAAAACATCCAGTGATGATTGGCAATGTACAAATATTGGGTGAACACGTACCACATTTGACACCAGACCTGTAAGAGAGCGACAGGTTGTTAAGCCTTGTCCAAAACACCTTGGAGCCAACGAAAACAAATTTTGTTTAATTTGAGCCCAGGCCAGTGCCCAGGATTGTCCTGTGGTCCGGACCTGCAGTCATAACAACGATAATAAATGAGTGGAAGGTAATCACATGTTACAAGCCTGTGCTAGGTAAAATGGCGAACGAAATTAAGCGGGCGTACCGCACGTGCCATAAGGACCCGTCATACATATATAATGCCAATGCAACTTACTTCCAGAATTATATTCAACACAAACCACAAAAAATTAGAAGTCACTGGGCCTAGGAAAAAGCTTTAAAACAGCCAAAGCCGTGGAGATTTGTTAAAAGCAGAGCCTAGTTTTACAATAATCAAATAGTTTTGAATATTGGAAAACACACAGTAAATTGTGCGAGATGTGCTCTAGGATTTTCTTCTGCGTTGTTAGGCGCGCTCGTTGCACTCCTGGTGTTTTCTCTTTTGGGGACCCCAGAACGTCAGTGACAAGATACCTATCACTTCGTAAGGTTTGTCCGCCTGTATGTCCGTTTGTTAGCAGGACAAATCTCGAAGGAGTTGAGATATTTTTTCAGACTTGATGCGAGGATCCGTTTAGTCAAAGTACTGGTCAAGTTTCTCGATGGGCCCCGTAGCCAGGGGCGTCGCAGGGAGGGGGGGGGGGAGAGGGGGGTACAACGCCCTTCCAACTTTTTGAGATTCTGCAAACTTTTATTACAATTATCCGGTAATTTTTCAATACCTGAACTATTCGGTATCATTACCGGGATTCGGTAATTATACAGAATCCCGAATAGTCGATCAATCCACAATTATTCGGAATAACCGCTGGGATTCGGTAATTTGGTACAATTCCCAGGATCCGGTAGTTATCACAAATCCAAGTACTATTGCCGTAATTATTCGGCATAATAACCGGGATTCGGTATACGCTACAGTTATGCCAAGAACAAATAATCTAAGAGAATTTCTCTTAGAAGCAAATATGCTTTGCGGTACCAAAGCATACCGTCTTTGGTATGCAGCGACAATGGATACCCCGATAAAACTGAGCGGAACTAGAGGTACATGCTGTGAGGTTTGAGTTGATACACGTCTACTTCCCTCTTCGCCGTTGCGCTTACCACACGAAAACAAGAGCTACGAGCTTATATGCCACTTGTCAAGAGTAGCGCGGGTTTTTGTCAATCGACCTTGTGTCCCCGGCTTGACCCTCTATTTATTATCATTTTATTCAGAAGGGGAATAAAAATCTTGAACCTTGAACCTAGGTGGTGTGAGAAACGAGAAAGTAAATCTGAAAATTTTTCTTCTGAACAATTTGTCGGTGTAATTGCCAGGATTCGGTAGTTATCGCGAATCCAAATATGACGGCTATAAGTATTCGGTGAATAAAAGCACTGTAGTCCTTACTTTCATTTGTGATCCCAAAAGACAATCTGATCATAATGTTTCCAAAATTTCACCTGCGGCGCCTTCCTCTATTTCGTGGAAGGGCTCGTAATTTAGGTCTGTGTTTATATTAGCCAGTCGAAAGCCAGTTTGGCTTGGGATTTGAGAAACATTAAAATTTAAATTCTTTAAGAGAAATAGTTGAGTTTTGGCAGGGAAAAAAGAGGAGTTCAGTGTAATTTTGTCTTGGGCTAGCTAGAAGCTGATGCTGGAATCGTGCCCAAGTTTCAAAGTTGTCTTCGAAAAAGCTACACCTAGTAGCAGTCTACTCGGCCTTCGCGCTGCACTTTAGTGTTACTATTTGTACTTAATAATAATTTTCTCAAACTCAAATTGTCAGTGTCTGGGATACGGTATAATTCTTGACAGATTCGGTAACATGCCCCCCCCCCCCCAAACGAAAATGACAGATTCGGTAAAATGAACTTCAGTCTCCAGGCATCTTACACTTGCTGAGTGTAATTAGGGCGGGAATGCTTTTAGGTTGACCTATTTTAAATCCAATCCCACAAAGCTATTGAAGTAAAAAGAAGGTCTCTTAAAAGGAAATTAAGTGGATGGAAGTTGCCAGAGAAAGCAGGCATTCCTATCGGGATCGACTAAAAGGAGGCATGGCACGGCAAGGTATGGCGCAAGTGGCATAATAAAAAGAGAGTAGCAAGTAATAGAAGTAGACAAGTAAGTGAGAGTTCGTAACTCCAGAGCATAAAAGAAGGCACGTTAGAACATCGTTCCTGCCCCTCACTCCTAAGCCTGAAAGGGCCCTTTTAGTTTTCGTGCCTCTTTCTAGTCTCGTGCCTCCTACACTATGTCGTGCCGAGCCGTGCCGAGCCGTGTCGATCCCATTCCGATCCCCTGATCTTCAATCTTGGCTCTTACATGTGTAATAAGGACCATCTACAGATGCAGAGTGAAATGGCGCGATCCGATTTGACTCGTGTCGTTTGCAGGTCACTCAGCGGCATGGAATTAACGTTGATCACGTCGGCCCTATACCATCTGTTCCAAAGACCCTTCCCTTCCCACGACTAGGCAAAGCCAATGGTCAAAATACAGGCATTATATAAAGAGTTTCCGCTTTGGGTAGAGGGATAGCCAAATGACTGGGATGGGCTTTACTTGCCGAGACAAGCAAATCATAAAAAGCTTACTCCGCCACTGCGCTCGTGCTGCTTCAACAACAAGTGGTTGACATTCATCTGGTGACCCACCATGACACACTATACTGATCTGTACTAATATCAGTACTGTACAGACAAAGATCAGTACTGTACTGTACTGATCTGTCCCTGTGCAGGCGATGTCATGGACATAATTATTCCTAACCATTAGCACAGAAGGTCAAGGTAGTATAGGACAGTGGTTCCCAACCGGGGGTACGCGTACCTAAAAGGGTACGAGAGACCCTCGCAAGGGGTAGGATACGCGAAGGTCCCAGAATCAAGTTAGTTTATAGCTTTGATACATCGCTTCAGTCGTTTTGAGTCCCCTAACCCAGTTTCAGCATTGTCCTCAAAAATAGGTACCCCATTGTACGCAATTTCAGATTTACAGATTTACATTAAATTTTGTCATTTTGACGTTGTGATTGTGTTAAAAAAAATAATTCTTCACAAAAGCGGTACTGCACCTTTTTGGACCTTGATAAGGGATACGCGGTACGGAAAGGGTTGGGAACCACTGGTAGAGGACTCGGGATCAGAGTTTCTAAGACTAAAAACCTTGAAGTACTAATTCGAATCCAATCGTCAGCTTCTGCTCGATACAAAACTACCAACCCTTGCGGGTCACCATCGATGCGGGGCAAGGTTTCAGACATGAAACATCATTCTTGTACATAGCAACACTGTGCGGAAAAGGCAACACAAATGAAAAGAGCAAGAGTAATAAAATTCAAATTCAAAATATTCGTACGGATGAACACAAGTTACATACCATGATTTTGACAACTCCCAGATATGACATTACCAGTTCTTCACGGATGATTCAATATACGGAAGAAAGGAAGTTAAGCATCCCAGCGCCGCAAAACCGAAGTGTTAAGCAAAGGAGTTGAACAAAGACACTTGGAACTAGGAACCAGAAGAAAGTGGAGTTTAATCAGTGTCTATCACACCTTCGGGTAGGAAAAAGGTTGCAGCTATCACGAAACACAAAGATGAGTTGGTTTTATGCCAAAACAGCAGATTTTGAGGCCCTCTTTACAGAAGTTAAATCGGAAGCATTCTAGCATTTGCATTGCCTAGATCAGTGGTTCCCAACCGGTGGTACGCGTACCCTAAGGGGTACGCGAGACCCTTTCAAGGGGTACACGAAGGTACCAAATTCGGTTTATTCTGTAGCTTCAAAATCTCGCTTCACTCATTTTTGATTGCCAAAAGCCTAATATTACCGGCAGAAGCGTAACTAGCTAAAATGTTTCTTGGGGGGCAATGTATTTTTTACCGACTGTTTTCCCAAAAAAATACTCTTCAGGGGAGGGGTGTTCCAGGGGGTGTGAGGGGTGTGCCAGATTTAAATGGGACCCGTTACGACCGTGCGATCATATAGTGGCGCCAGAGTGGCACCCACATGACAAGACAGGTGGTATTGTATATTCGAAATTATTTTATCTCGGATCATGCCCCTGAAGACCAAAGCGAACTTCAAAATTTTGCTATGGGGATGTTCTGCCAGGGGGACTTGGAAACGTTTCGCCGTGAACGTTTTGGGACGTTTCGCCATGGGAACGTTTCGTTGGTAAGCCGTGAAAATAACCTCACATTGCACTTGCAAGGGTAGTTAGCACTACCCTTGCACTACGACTTATAAATGGAACGTCTAGGACATGTGCTTTCATCACCAAGTTCCATCAAATCGGATTACTCCTTCGAAAGTATTTCTGTAAACATTGGTCTTGAAAACTTTCCCGCGTCGTTGTCCACGCGAGTTTATTCTGTCTGGTTAGAACTTCACAATCGGTCCTTTGAAATTTTGATGTGAAGGGATGAAGATCGGAAAAGTTGGAATTGTGCGGGTGGAAGAAGAAAATCTTTGCATGGCAGCCGAGATCCATCTACATGGCTCGACAAGAATAGTCTCTTTATAAGGATTGATACTTGCTATCGAGTTTTGCGGGCAAAAAACTAAGATTAAGTCCAGGACTACACTGTCAAAAGTTTCATAACAGATTGCGCATAACACTTTCAAGAATAACACCTTTTCACTTAGAAATAAAGTGTTATGACCAATTAAGTTTACACTATTTCGTGCCTAGATCTCCAACTACACCTTCAATTGGTAAAAATACTAACGGGAACGAAAGAAACATAACATATAACACCCCAAAGTGTTATCTGTTAAAACCGCGCATCCTGCTGTTGTCGTTATGTAACTTCTGACAGTGTAGTATTTTTACCTATTGAAGGTGTCGTTGGAGATCTGGGCATGAAATAGTATAAACTTAATTGGTCATAACACTTTTTTTCTAAGTGAAAAGGTGTTCTTCTTGAAAGTATTATGCGCAATCTGTTATAAAGCTTCTGAGAGTGTAGTCTTGTGAAGAGAAAGGCACAGGCAAGTTCAAGGAAAACTTACCATGTCTGGTGCTTCAAAACAGATCAGTAATCTAATCCACTATACGGATCGGCGCAGCCGTCGCGAAAAACGAGGGGCAAGACCCCTCTAATTTTCTTCTTCTTCCTTAACAGTGGAGAAAAAAGAGCCCTTTTCTGGTCGTTTTGGACAAATTTCGACGTTCGGAGATCAATTCGTTGCATTATTCATCTAATCCGCTAGTTTCACAAAAAATCAACGAAGAAACCAACGAAAATGGGGTATGTAAAGGCCAACGAAAGGCGAATATTTCGGGAGGACAACCGCCTCCCTTCTTCAGCGCAGACAGAAAATTTTGAGGAAAACTGCCAAAACTAGGATGAAGACCTTAGACATTTTCCTAAAAAAATATATCCAACAACCAATAAAACCAAACCGAAGCAGAAAACCAACAAGAAACCGAAAATTAAAATAAAATTGGAAAAATTGAAAGCCTAAAATAAAGACAGCGAGCCACTCATCAATACCTGCGAATAACAATGACGAATGTTCTCGCTCAGTACTGGCGAGCGACGAGATTTTTGTGATATGTCAGGCCAATGTGGTTTACGAAATTATATCCGCTAGTTTCTGGGACTGGGAAAACAATCCTTGCTCCGTGAAATTAGTGATTTTCGTATTAGGTCTTGTCTACTTCCCACTTTCCGACGTGGGGTCCGACGCAAAATCTTTGAAAACTCTTCGCTCCGTGGTTAAATAGTGAGAAATCGAAGCATAAAAAAGTCAGAATTTATCAATAAAAGTATATAGGCTATGACTTACAACATTGACCTGTTGACCTACCATGCCTACTTCCTGGAAGAGTTCTCGGCGTTCCTAGGTTGAAGCTTTCGGCGAAGTTTGCTTTGCTTGACTGGCAAACTCGGCTCGGCCGAAGAAGCACTAAACACTCGTAGATGCGAAACGAATCAACGGCGAACGACCGGGATTACTGAGGCTTATTTTTTTTTTTTTTTCTACTAAAACGAATATTCTATTAAAACCGTGAAATATAAATTTGAAACGGCACAAACGTTGACTCGACTGACACAATTCGTAGCTAATTATATTGTGTTGTAGCCAGAATGGAAGGCCATAATTGTATCGATCATGTACAGGAAACCATTGATGAGACACAGGGCCCCCAAGGCTTTTCCCGCTCCGACGTAACCTCCACTTACGTATGAAGAATTGTAGTATTCTAGAACCAAAGCGCCGGTAACAATGAACATGATCATTCCAGTGAAGTTGAAGATCAGCTCCAAAAATCGCTGATATGTTCCTGCTTCTCCCCAAATGTAGGAGATGAGTAGGGCTAGGGAAATGATGAGGAATCCACCAATGGTAATCATTCCAGTGAGGTATTGCTCAACGTAGGATCCAGAAACAACATCCCCTCCAAAATGCAGATCATACTGTCTCAGTAGGGCCAGGCAGATAATGGCAACAATAACTTCCGCCAACTTCAAGAAGCCAAACGCACGAGCGAAGACTCTCAGGTCTGCCATCTTAACTCGGCTTGTCTATGTTTAAACACTCTAGCTCTGACCTGTTCTCCTTTCAATGAACTATATAATAATATGTGGGAGCTAGGGAGTGGGGAGAATGTAAAAGGCAGAATAAGTAGGAGGGTACTTGCTAGGACGGCCTGGAACATGGCCGTATAAAATGTCAGCTGGGTGATCCGTCTTCAACACCGCACATTATTTGGTGGGTCGGTGCGTGGAGTCACAGGATTTGAGAATTCGGACAAGAAACGAACGAGAAGGAGGATTTGTCAAGAAATATGGGGGAAAAAATTGGCGACGGTTCGGGAAGTTTCTTACACTGTAAAAAGTTTCTCCGAGTAAGGATTAAAGTTAACTGCAGTATTTGCCACTGGGATTAATCTTATCTCTACTGAGGGAGATATGTCGCGCGCGTACTTGGAGGCGTGGTGCACAAAGGCATACCAGTTATGAAAGCACAACCTAGGCGGAACACACACAGCCACAAACAAACACTAAAGAAATAGGGTGGGAGATGAACTCTAACTTCACAGCCAATGCTCAATCGTCAGAATTACAATTAAACTTCACCTAGGTAAGTCTCGTTTAGTTTGTCAATTCTGCGATCTGAATTAGAGCTTAGATCATCTTTTTAGAGACAAGATTAATCCCACTAGCAAATACTGCAAGATTTTTTTTACAGTGTAAGCAGGCTCTGGAGCACGGGGAGCGTTTTTAGGGATAAGGAGCGGAGTTATTCTAAAGTGGTTTGTTTTGGGTGTTCACAGGGTTTTCATAATATGATGATCAGAAGTTGTGAATTTTGTATTTTATTATATTTATTGTATTTTATTATATTGTGTTATGTTTATTCAAACACTGCATAAAACAGATACGTCAGCTACGATGCTTTGGCAGCGTTAGTTCGGCCCTTCTTGGCAACGGTCCTCTTCAGGCTGTCGAACGTCAGGGACAGCGTTTGGAAAGAAATAAACCTGCCATAAATTACTGAATATCGCTGCCAAAGCATCGTAGCTGATGTCTGCGTTTTATGCATCGTTTGAATAGTCGGCTTGGGCTCAGGGAATCTACACTGTAAAAAGTTTCTCCGAGTAAGGATTAAAGTTAACTGTACTATTTGCTACCGGGATTAACGTTATCTCTACTAAAAGTATACGCTGGCTTATTTGTTTGTCGTCATGAAATCGGAAAATTCAGCAGATGCTTTTTTAATAAAAAGATTAATTCGATTTAGAGATAAGATTGTCTTTTTAGAGACAAGATTGATCCCAGTAGCAAATACTGCAAGATTTGTTTTTACAGTGTATATTAAAATCAGAGTTAGAGTTTCTTACGTTTTTCTTTTGCCCGCTGTGGCCCGTCGGGTTTATCGGGGAAATATATTAATCAATTCATAGAGCGTGTTCCACCCTCGTACCAATAGTAACTATTAGTTACTATTTCCGTTCCAACCTCACGAAAAGTTACTAAGCTGACCGTTCCAGCCTTCTCGAAATAGTAACTAATAGTAGCTATTTGCTTACCACGATCGGGAGCGTGGTAAGCGTAGTAACTACGGATCTCTGTCGCGTGATTGGTCGGATTCGCCCGCGGCATGATATTCTACTGGAAAATAGAAAAATCCTTCTAGCCTTGACGACAGAAAGGCAGAATTTGTGACGGCATGCGTAGTAACTACGGTAAGTAGGATGGAACACGCTCATAATGTGTGGGCTGAAAGAAATAAATTACCATATTCAGGATCATCACTTTCGGCTTCTCGATTACTTCCTTGTACAAAACTATCCACATCACGTCCGCTATCAGAAACGACAAAAAGAGATTCTTGTGGATTGTCACTCGTGTGCACTGAAGGGACCTGCAAAACGAGAAAAAGTCCAAAACACGCCAGTGATCCTCAGGAAGAACAAGAAACGTCTCACTGACGACTCAAACACAACAACTCAAATCCTGTGTCAGTTAATCACGGCGATCGTTGGGGACAGCTGTGGCGCCGCTTCCGGCTCTTCCGCTAGGTAGCGATTTTGAATCAGCAAGGAGAGTTAGTCATCAAGAGTATTGGCAGAGAGCAAGCAGTACAGAGGTCACCTCCTTCAAAGGGAAGCTGGGTGTTGACCCGGTAAATCCTCGGGAGGCGGACCGGATACCCTCCAATCCGCAACCAGGAGGTGAACCGCCACCACATCCACGCAGGCGCCCGGACACAGAGAACCAGGGCAGTTATCAGAGTCAGGGTCCATTTTTTGGTAATTTCGTAGAAACAAACTTTACTTTTATTTTTGTATTTCTTTTACGTAGGATTAACTAGGAGATCGTCTGCGCGCGTCTTCAGCACGGTTGCTCTACCTAAAGTCCTTTTATTTTCTAGTTGGCTCCCTTATATTTCTAATTCTAATATTGCGCATATTAAAACTACTTTTTTTAATTTTGGTAAATTTTTGTGTCGACTTTCAAAATTCCATTCTACGTCATCTGCCATAAGTTTGTACCATTTGAAAGATCCACTTCAAATTATACGAAAAAAGCAACAAAAATTTCTGTCGAAATTGTCTTCTCTTACTCATTACCTATATTTAGCGGTTAGAGAGTTAATATAGTTTAACGCGTGTGTATAATTTTATTTTTTTGTATGTTTAGTATTCTTTGGCCAGATTATTTTTTTGTAGTATTACATGTTGGGCCAATTTGTTTGTATTTACTTCATGTCAATAAAATATTTGAATTTGAGTTTGATACTTTGAACTAGTAACTAGTAAACTAGTGAACTAGTAAAAAAAAACTTTAGAAAATGATAAGCAGAGTCAGAGATGAAATAGAAGATTACAAGCTCGCTCTTTTAGTTCCCATTTAGGACCCTTTCTGGGGCCCCTTCCGAAGTTCGGGCCCCAAGCTAGTCAGCTTCTTAGTTTACCTAGGCAAACTAAACTAGAAACAAAACTAGAAGCAAGTATGTAGGCAGAAGTTCTCTACTGCCTCGGTGTCGTGCAAATCTAGTCGGAATATCATACAGTCGAGAGGTCACGTGATTGAGGAGCTAACATAGGATCTGATTGTACCTAGGACCAAGAATAAATAAGGGCAGAATTGAGAACTCGCATAACCTCGATGTCAGCAAGCCAAGTATTTTTTTCCCGATTCTCATTTACTGGGGTGGAGCTTCGCGTGTTGCCTCTTGCAGTATAGAGAGCGTGTTCCACCCTCGTACCAATAGTAACTATTAGTTACTAAATCCGTTCCAACCTCACGAAAAGTTACTACGCTGACCGTTCCAGCCTTCTCGAAATAGTAACTAATAGTAACTATTTGCTTACCACTCTCGGGAGCGTGGTAAGCGTAGTAACCACGAATCTCTGTCACGTGATTGGTCAGATTCGCCCGTGTCATGATATTCCGCTGGAAAGTAGAAAAGTCGTTCCAGCCTTGACGACAAAAGGGCAGAATTTGTGACGTTATGCGTGGTAACTACGGTAAGTAGGATGGAACACGCTCTAAGAGACACCTCTAGAGAAATGATGATGAGGCAGTCAGAAAAGGCGGGTAGTTCAAACTGTGCTGATTTCTGCGAAATCGTAAAAATGGAAACGACTTTCAATCTCGAGTCAGATTTCTAAGGTAAGGTAAGGTACAATGTTAATAGCAAATATGAATAAACCTGGAGTTTCTCAAAAGCATCTGACATGCCAGTGGCATAAAAAAAAAACAGAGCTAAACAGTATTTTAGTCTAATAATAAACTCATTTTATCACGACCGTCACAAAGACGATGAAGCCCAAGGGAGCATATGCTCAGGGAGCAATTAAGCAACTGGTAGATTGAGACATAGACCGAACAATGCATTTAGTTCAGATTCAATAGGATCGGTGTGAACATTAGTAATTTTATTTTAGTCGTGTCAGAACTGTGATGAATAGCTTCTGGAAAAGGTATAAAGCTTGGCACATTTCAACCATTTAGCTGGCGAAATTTAACGAAAGAGTTATTATGTTTTGTTTCTAGGTTGTACTCTCTGCACAAAACTTAGTTCAGACCATTTTCTCGTTTAGTTGCGAAAAACAGTTGTCTATAAAGTATTTCCTTATTTGGAATTAATAGTTGGTTATTGTAACTGATAGCCACAGGGCAAAGATATTATTCAAACGTTTCTATCTGTCATAACTTATTATTCTTGGTCAAAGTGCAGATCATTATCTCGGGTAGATGCACTGTGCATCTGGCAAAATTTTTCATTTTCTTTGCTATTAACAGTCTGTTTTTCCATCTCTAAGAATCTGCAAGAGAAATTTAATGAATGTTTTTGTATGACGATTACAAAAAAGATAACTCGTTCTTCTCACGTCTCCTGGGACGGAAATTCTAACTGACTTTCAAAACTTAAGTGTTCAAAACATTTTCAAGTATGTCCTTTCCTACTTTAAACTTGAACTGGCGTGAAGTCCAAATTTCTGTCGATCCCATTTTGCCTTTATTTTCGTCATCCTTAAATGTAGAGGAATGACCGACTTCTATCATCTCACTGTACAGTATCCCGTAGCCCTTCATATCGTTTCTTCAAACTGGTGACGGCTGCGATTTGTTGGAGGGAGATGGGCATAATGTCTATCCGTTTCCGTTTATTTTGAATTCTGTGCCCTTTCTTGACGCGAAGAACGGCGATCAGAAGAATTAGCGCCAATAATTACTCTGTGGTCGTGACAGGCGCCGGGGTGGCTCCACCCCGGTACTTGAGAAGCGGGAAAAAAGATGCTTCGCTTGATTCAAGTCTTCTCAGTTCTCCCTTTATTTATTCTTGCTAGGACAGTTTATAAGTGTAAACGCGTCCGGCGCCTCGCTTGCCGCTCGGCTCTATACACATAAATTCAAATAAATATTTAACGACAGTAGTAAATTACAGTTTTTCGCGTTCAGAGGTTAAATGGCCTAAATAGCTGTAACGTCACGATTTATGAAATTGCGCCTAGATTTAATGAGACCGATAAACATTTTAATCATAATTTAAAAAGATAATAAAAGCTAAACACTTGGTAGAGTCTTTGTCTTTCAATCATTTGATCTGAATGATCCTTCAGCTCAAGTTGACTGGGAAACATACTGAACAATGGCTCAAAGCGGAAAAAGTCAGCTACAATAATCGTCAGCGATGTTTCGGACCTTCTTGGTAAGGGTCCTCTTCAGGCTATTGCTGGACGAGACGAGCCTGTAATCCTTCAATTCTACCAACAGCCTGACGAGGACCCTTGCCAAGAATGGCCGATATATCGCTGAAAAACATGGTAGCTGACTTTTTCCGTTGTGAGCAGTTGCTCAGTACAGGTTTCCCAGTCAGCTAAGGCTGAACGAGTATTTAGTAATGGTTCATCATACTCACGGTAGCATTTGAGAATCCCGGCGTCGCGGGATTGCAAAATAGAGAGGCATGCGATGAGTAAAGGTGTTGATACTCTGCGATCAGCAAACTGATCGTTTTGTCATTTTTTATAACATTTTGGTGGCAAAAAGAGCTTGCATGTATCACGAAACAAAAAGTAGACTCGGTTTAAAGCAGAAATGTGCACATTCTGGGGCCGCCTTTAGTGAGTAACAGTATGCAATAAAAGCTGAACGATTTAGAAGTTAAATTAGTTATTCCTCATTTCGATAAACAGTAAGCTGTTTAGATTGGAGTTACAGTCACCAATGTAAATTTTGCTACATCCCGGACATGCGTCACATCATCATCATAACTCAAATCAATCACCAATTCGAATTTCACTCCAAAACCAACCAACTTTCTTTAAGACGTAGAGAAAAGCTTACAGGTTCTATCGGAGTAAATTAGATTCGTTTATTTTAGGAAAGTCATATGGTTGTGTAGAATTAGAGAGTCTCCCGGCGTTTTAAAGTCATTTCTACTGCTAGAAAACATTAGGTCGGAACCGCAGGCAATGCAAATTAATGATCCCAATGTTCTAACTAATTGTCACGTCACAGGTAATCAGAATGGCCAAGACTAAAATCGTGTTTTGTTAAATTACCCCACTACTTCTATTTCAAGTATAAAATATCCTTTCATTCATTGTATTCTAGCGAGGCAAGCCAGGTTAACAACGGGACTGGAGCTACTTCCTTTGACCAACTTGCGGAAAGAAGGTTCATAAAGTCCGTATCTAAACCTAAATTACGAGGCGTATTTTCGCCGTTTCCCCGAGGACTCCACTTGAGGAGTCCCCGCGTTTGTGTTTGTTCCGGGGACTCACTCCCCGTATTCTCGCGAGTCACACGGACGGGGAAAGCCATCATCAAAAAGGACTCCCTTTCAGATTCGGAGGGGAATCAATTTTTGCTGGTGTTGGTGCAATATAAAATTAATGAAAAACAATCAGAATAAACAAAACCAAAAATAAAGCAGATCCAGACTAACTAATTCAACTGCTTTTTTTTTAACAAAGTTTATTTTTGAAGCATTCCCCGTGTTCTCGCTGATTCTGTACGCGGAGTCCGCTTGGAGTGACTCCCTCTATTCTCGCCGTTCCCTTCTATTCCCCGAGGAGTCCTCGGGGAACGGCGAGAATACGCCTCTTGTGCTTGTACAAACCTCCCTCTTGTGGGTCACCATCAGTTTCATTCAGGATTTCAGGCATGAAGCATAATTTTCCTATCTAGCAATCAGTTTAGAACAAGGACATATGTGTTACATTGCTAATTACTCAAGGAGGATGTATTAAGCTCAAGGAAGGGAATTTCGATCCCGGCGTCGAACATCGCGTCCAGGTGATGGGCAAAGGACACTTGCAAGCAGGGCCGTCACTATTCGGGGGGAGGGGGCTCCCCCCTCCAAAGGTCTTGGAGAAAGTAATTTTGTCGGGCGAAGCCCCGCGAAAGTTCACTAGTTTAGTTCACTAGATTCTTCCCATTCAGCATCAATCGCCTGGAATTCCGAAAGCATGCCAATCTTTACGCTCCGTTACTACAAACTTTCACACTCTACTCTTACATGACGCTGATCCAAGCGCGCCTCACTCACAGACGGTACTGTCGTCTCTGACACACTGTGGAAGGAAACATCTCAGTGACTGAAAGAAACCTACCTAGGTGGATTATGGGTTTAACGGATTAAGGGGGGCAGGATTATGCAACCCTCATCCATCGTGACGGCAACGAGAATCCGATATCTACTGAACAAAACGAAATGGGTCCCACCAACTTAGAATCCACCCGCAACAAAGCCCAAACCACTGCTGCGAGGAAAGTGTGTATAAAAGCTGCCCCGGACTGTTTTAAGACCTTGGTAAGACGCACGTTAAACCTGAACGATCTCCCACTAATCTCTCTGGATCTCAACATAAAATATATACCCGAATCAAAGTTTACTTAAGGATTCTGGAATACGACAGAGAGATTAGAGATAAAAAGATAAGAGGTAGCTGATACGATAAGACTTTTGCATCAAGGGAAAACTGCGTCCATCACTCTATTTGGATTATATTCATGGAAGATCACGCCATTTTGCCGGAGCTCCGGCTGTATTCGAAAGATTTGTGTATTTTGTCAGAGCTTACTTGCGTGATATCCGTCAGTGGTAGCTTCGCAGATCACACTTGCTCGAGCAGTCGTGATGAGACTTCGCGTTGCAGACCTATTTTTCAACGTTCGTAAATACAGTCTTGCCTTGCAACAAGCCCTAATACTTCGGTCACATCGTCGGCAACGCTACTCCCTAGTGCCTTTCCACTGGAACAGGGGCACCGCAACGCTGATTCTAATCATCTCTGTTGCAGAGGCTAGCCCTAGAGCGATATTATATTAATCCTGCCGACAACTACTAGTCAGTTAAGCTATGCTCCACCTTCCAGATTTTCAGATATCTGGGTCTTCCGCGCGGTTAAGCCACCCTTCCGGATTTGCATGATGATGATGATAGCTATTTTGCTATTCTCAATCACAGCGATAATCACTCTTCCTTTTATTCTTACCCCGTTCATTTGCATATTTATCCCATCTCTCAAATGTGTTGCCTCTCTGACCCTTCCAGATTCCGGAATCCGGGGTGTCCAATACCCTGGGCATCCAGACGTATTTGGCCTGGCTTCACCTTCCAGATCCGTCTCGACAAAAACGGATGTCCGGAATACTGAAGAAAAATTTGGAAGGTGAAGCCTGGCTTTTAACTACAAACATCACATGAGAGCTCCTGTCGTGCGAACACATTATCAGGATTTCCCGCCGAATTTTCTACACTTTCATAATCTAGTTGAAAAATTTCAACTTTTCGATAGGCTATGGTAATTTTCCACATGATGTTGCCGAAATCTTGGTAGGAATACTCTATATGATATAAACACGTCAGTGAGCCTTGGGAAGAACAAGTAACGTCACCCAAATGAACCCTCAAAACTTATTAAATTCCTGTGTAAACCAATCAACAACATTTTTGTCGTGACGTTTCTTGCTCATCGCTGGGCACAAGGCGATTCTTCGTCGGGACAAAGAGTTAGTCATCAAAAGTATTCGAGTCCGCGTGCACCCGACCTTGATCGTCTATTCAAGGCATTAACAGCGCATGCCTGTCTTACAGGTTGCCGCGCCATTACATGCCAAAACCGCCGGTCGGGCTTTTTCCTTGGGTATTGAAATTTACAAGGCTGAGGTTTCGGAAGATAAAAGGAAGACTGCTCGAGTGTTTTATGCCGAGCACAAAGTAAAATATAGTCTCTGCAATGAGTAAAATACAAAGCCTAAAATACTAAAGTGGCCTGACATGGCTCTTACCTGTATGAGCAAAATATCACAAGGCCAAGAAGAAGAGCTATTGCCGAGCACGTGTAGCCTGCCACATAGATCCGATTCAAGAACTCGGCGTCCTAAAAGAAAACTATGGTGTGTAACATAATAATGTATTTTTATCATCTGACATTATTAACCCGCGTACGAAGCTGTTGTAGTTAAGGCATAATTATTAACAAGCACTGAATGTAAGAATCCGGTCAAGTGCCATATAACGAACACTTTTCCGTCGTTTTGGAATCCGGATTACCAGAATTCCGTCGATCGGTCGGTCGGTTTGTCTGTCGATTGGTCGACCGGTGATCGCTAGTTAGGGTACTTTCGGATGTGCTAGGACGATGAAACTTGGCAGGCAGATCAGGAACCCGACCAAACTGACTTGAAAATAGTCACTTCCCTGATTCGACCATCGTAGGGGAAGCGGAGGGAGGGGGAATCCGGAATACTGAGGAATGCGTAACTTTCGAACGGTTTATCGGATCTGAATGAAACTTGATATGCCTCACATGTACCGTTTTAAGTCCGGACCGGATCTGACGACTGTAGGAGAGTTGGAGGGGTGTGCCGGAAATATCGTGACACGCTTAGAGTGGAGGGATCGGAATGAAACTTCATGGGGCACAGATCCTAGATACATCGTTGACATAACCGGATCGGATCCGGGCACTGTGGGGGAGTTGGAGCGTGGGTCCCGGATTAAGGTACGGGTTAAGTTGGGTCCGGGTTCCGATTCGACCATCGGAGGGGAGAGAGGATGGAGGCAAAATCCGGGATATTGAGGCAAGCATAACTTTCGAACGGGCCATCGGACACAAAACAAACTTGACAGCTGGAAAAGGCAAGGGACGCGGATATCCCATTTCGTATCCGGACCGGATCCGATAACCGTGCGGGGGGGGGGGGGGGATATTGGAGGGGGCCGGAAATCTCGGGACAGGCTTAGAGTGGAGGGATCGGGATGAAGCTTGGTGAGAAGAACAACTAGTTATAAATACATTTTGACCAGATTGGTGCACTGTGGGAAGAGGTACTGAGTGATTCACTTGGACAATGAAATTCGGCAAGTGTAATGGGGACCCGATCAGATTGACTTGCAATTGCAGTCATTTCCCCGATCCGGCCATCTTCGGAGGAGCAGAGGGAATTGGAATCCGGATTACCAGACATCTGTGTCATGCATCACTTTTGAATGGTTGGTTGGATTTGCAGGAAGCTTGATAGATAAGATAAGATTTATTTACACTAAGAGCCAAAGGCCATGTCAAATACATGAAAAATAAACACAAAAAAACAAACAAAAATAATACCTTCTATGAGCACCTATTCCTATGGGCTAAGGCTACCCTGAGGAACCTCGCCAACTGTTCAATACTCATATAACAATTATTTCCTATGATCCTACACATCCATTCTTCATCCACTCCTCTTTCATTTACTCCAAAAATTTCTAACCGAAGTTCACTCAAATTTTCGCATTCACACAACAAATGTTTCAAATACTCATCCTACCACAAACCGGACATGAGTAAGGACCGGGCCGACCCTTTGCCCTCCCAATATACCGCCTTCTCTCCCCAAGAGACAGACTGTCTGCCCAACAACTAATCAAATCCCTAATTTCCTCCCTTTTCAATCCCGCTTTAAAATAAACCTCCTCCCCCCAGCAAGAGGATCGACGTGTTTCAAATCTAACAATTAATACACTTTCTTAATCTCAAAGGGCCCATGATAATTTGTATCTCAAGTATATGCTTCAAGATGAGTTTTCAGCTCCCTTAAAGTGCGTATCTTAACTGCAAAGTGAAAAAAAATACTTTTGACCAAAAGATACATTTTCCTGATTCCCAAGGGCCAATGATCATTTTGTCTCAAGGGTTTAGCTTACAAAAGTCTTATCTACACACTTAAAGCGCCAATCTTACCGCAAAGTAGAAAAACCAATTTTAAGAAACGATACATTTTTAAGATCCCCAAGGACCCATGATCAACTGTGCCCCAAGTATTTTGCTTACAAATTCAGTCCTAGCCCTCTTAAAGTGTGCATCTTAGTCGCCAAGTGCAAAAAAAATGCTTTCGAGCAGTTGGTACACTTTCATGACACAAGGGCCCATGATCATTTATGTACCCGTGATTTTGCTTACAAAATGGATTCCTAGCCCCCTTAAAGTGAGCATTGTAACCGCAAAATGCATGGCATATTTCTTACTAAGTCATACATTTTCATCAATCCGAAAGACCCATTACCATCTGTGTCTCAAGACAGCTGGTATCTTAGCTGATACCTTTAAATACTACGTACGCTTGCAAGTGCCACATGAGCTTACAGCTCTTGTTATTCTCCGATATTTTTGGGTATATTTGTAGTTTAATATCGCAGATCTAAAAAAGCTTGAACTTGAACGGCCTGTACGTCCCACTAAGTTTCATCCTGATCGCTCCACTCTAGGCGTGTCACAAGATTTCCGGTTCTCCCCTCCGACCCCCCCCCCCAGTTCATCGGATCCGGTCCGGACTTGAAATGGGACAGCTGAGACATGAATTCTTTCAAGATATCAAGTTTCATTAAGATCCGATAACCCGTTCGAAAGTTATGCATGCCACTAATTTCCGGATTCCGCCGTCTCCCCCTCCCCCCGCGATGGTCGGATCGGGCGAGTGACTGTTTCAAAGTTAACCTGGTCGGGTCCCTGATATGCCTGCCAAGTTTTAACGTCCTATGCCACCTGGAAGTACATTAACTACGGATCGCCAGAATTCCAGAACCCCCCTCCAACTCCCCCGCACAGTGTCCGAATCCGGTCCAGTTCTGTCATGTCTTTATTTAGAGCTTGTGCGTGTTCTTTCCACCAAGTTTCACCCCGATCGCTCCACTCTGAGAGTTTCACATGATTTCCGGTTCCCCCCTCCGACTCCCCCCCCCCAGATTCATCGGATCCGGTCCGGACTTGAAATGAGACATCTGAGAAAGGAGGTTATGCATGCCCCTATTTTCCGGATTCCGCCACCTCCCCCTCCCCCACGATGGTCGGATCGGGCAAGTGACTATTTCCAAGTTAGTTTGGTCGAGTCCCTAATACGCCTGCCAAGTTTCATCGTCCTAGTACATCTGGTAGTACCCTAATTCGCAAACACCGGACTGGCCAACCGACCGACCGAGCGACAGACCGACGGAAAAGTGATCGGTATATGGCACTTGGCCGGAATGCAAGTGCCATAAAACAAGGAAGACAAAAATAATTTGCGCAATACACGAAAATTACATCTAGTCTACGAGTCAAAAAGATTATCAAGCAGAGATCAATATTTTCACTTTACGTTTCAATTTGTCTCTCCACTGTTGTCAGTGGTTAAGAGCGTGTTCCACCCTACTTACCGTAGTTACTACGCATGACATCACGAATTCTGGCTTTTTGCCGTCACGGCTGGAACGATTTTTCTGTTTTCCAGCAGAATATCATGCCACAGGCGAATCCGACCAATCACGTTACATAGATGCGTAGATACCACGCTTACTATGCTCCCGAGCATGGTCAGCAAATAGTTACTATTAGTTACTATTTCGGTAAGGCTGGAACGGTCAACGTAGTAACTTTTCGTGAGGATGGAACGGAAATAGTAACTAATAGCTACTGTCGTTTGAAGGGTGGAACATGCTCTAAGTGATCGGATAACCAATGGAGAGCTTTTAGTCTCCGGTTCACTGGGGAAGGCGTAATATTTATTTTTAATAACCGAAAAGATTGACCGGATTTGTTTTTTTTGCCCGACTACATAAGAGAGTAGAAGAGTAGAATTTAATTTAGAAGTCTTCACAATCGTGCTATGTACAGGAAGGTCAAGCAACTCAGTTGTAACTGCCACTAGGATGTGATGGTTAAATCGTAACTGATTAGGTACCACAGATCCGCGTGCATCTGCAACCCTTTCAAGTATTATTATTTTATGATAACCATAATAAGGTTTCGTCCGCCGGCCATACAACATAAATGTTTCACATATTTCACAGCACAAACAATAAACCGTTGCACTGTAATCTAACTAAGCCAAACTTTCTGTTAGAACTTAATTCTGTTTAACTTAATTTTGTTTTAAAGGAAGTTAAAGAAATTTTTAATTGAAAAAGGTGGTTGAATTTTCTGGGTTGTTGGAAGGGGGTGTAGGGAGGCGGGGAGTGAGGAGCTGGGGTGGGGGGAGGTGAGATGGTGGTGGGTAGGTTTTGACGAGGAATCATTTTTCTTTCAGGGTTTTTTTTCCGCTCTTTCTTTACCTTTTTTTGGGATCCCAAAACGGAAGTGGAGGGATACCTATGACATCGCAAAAGTTGTCCGTCCGTCCGTCTGTAAGCACGATAACTCTCGAAGGGAATGAGATATTTTGATGAAACTTGGTCTGAGGATTGTTTGAGTCAAGGGTAAGGTCAAGTTCGCAGATGGGCTCTGTAGCTCTATATTTAGGGGTGGGGGAGGGGGTTCAAATTAAGGACAACCAAAATATTTTTAAACAGCTAATGTGGTAAGAAGACATGCTGAGCACGATGGTGAAAACCATTTTCTCGCCGGACAACTAGTTCGGCCGGAATCCGGCCTAAGACGGAAAGTTTTTTAAAAGTAAAAGTTTCGTTTGTCAGAAGATTAGTTAGTTACAACCAAAATATTTTTAAACAGCTAATGTGGTAAGAAGACATGCTGAGCACGGTGGTGAAAACCATTTTCTTGTCGGACAAGTAGTTCGTCCGGAATCCGGCAAGAAACTTAAAGTTGGTGAAAATAAAAGTTTCATTTGAAGTTGATTAATATGTTCGATTTCAGGGTAAGAAGACATGCTGAACATGATGGTGAAAACCATTTTCTTGCCGGACAACTAGTTCGCCTGGAGTCCGGCCAAAACCGGAAAGTCTGTTAAAAGCAAAAGTTTTATCTGAAGTTGATTAGATGACAGATTTAGGGGTAAGAAGAGACGCTGAGTCTATATATGACAATCATTTTTTACCCGGATATATAATTAGTCTGGAATCCGGTTGTAACCGGATTTTTTTAAGTCAAAGTTTTATTTAAAGTTGATGAGATGTTCTTTATAGGGATAAGGAGATACGCTGGATTTGTTTCTGAATTTTCTCTTTTTGCTGGACTAGTAGTTCGCTCGGAATTCGGGCAAAACCGGAAATTTGGCAGAAGTAAAGCAGGAAGTTTCGGTCAGTATCGTCAAAATAGATAGATAGGCTTATAGAGGTATTAAGATGGCTTAAGATGGCTTATAGAGGTATATATGAACTTGATTTTCTCTGATGATTGGCCTGGCGAAGACTGGATCTGGCGGACACAAGACCCAGTTCTCTGGATCAAATATTAGAATTTTGGGATCCCATCGAAACCTTTGGTCTTGTTTCTTTTTTTTGAAAATATAGTAGATTAGTTTTTCTGTTATTATTTATGGAATAATTTTAAGATAAAGGGTGGTTAGAAGATACAGCCACCCACAGGATTTTTGTCTTTTATGTGGTTGTTGAGTTTTTTGTATAATGTAGTTGTGTTTTTCTGGTGAAGTAAAAAAAATCTGAATCTGAATCAGAAGTTCCAACGATTTAATTTCATTTACAAACTTCCACGATAATTTTCACAGATTTCATGAGACCGGGAATAACAAGACCAAAGGTTTCGATGGGATCCCAAAAACCTAAGATCTGATCCAGACAATTTGGTCTTTTAGATATCCGGTCTTCGCCAGACTCCTTGAACATTTGTACTATTAAAATTTAGAAACAGAATAAGGCCAATGGCTAATCATCTGAGAAAACCAAGTTCAGATATGGATCCAGCATGTGTGTTTACCCCTGTACGTCATATCTACTTTCAAAAATTGATCAAAACTTCCTGCCTTACTTCTGCCAAATTTCCTGTTTCGGCCTGATTCCGGGCGAACTACTTGTCGGGCAAAAAACCTAAGGCTCAGAAGCAAATTCAGCATATCTCCTTACCCCTATCGAACCTACCCCTAACCGAACCTTGAGAATAAAACTTTAACTTTTAACAAATTTTCAGGTTTTGGCCGGATTCCAGGCGAACTATTTGTCCGACGAGAAAATAATTTTCATATAGGATTCAGCATACCTTCTTACGACTGCATCGAACCTCTAATCAACTTCATATTAAACTTTTAAGGCAATTTTAGATAGTACAGGCCTATCTTATATTTGGAATGGCAAGGAAAAGGGTGGGAGAACATAGGAAGTACTGTGAAAAAAGTGGAGAGTACGCTAAGAGAACAGGAGGTGCAAGAATGGCCTGAGAAATTAGCCTGAGGACAGATTGTTTACCGGTAGGATTAAGAGGAAAATATTTGGGTAAGGCTAGAGTCCTATGTGGTCCTTACTTTTGTCCGATGTGCGGGAAAATTAATGAATGTTTTTTCCATTTAATGGGTGAATGTTAAGAGTTAACATACCCGAGGAAGGAAATATTTGGGGAAATGGTATGCGGGAAGGAAAGGTCTAAACAAAATTTGAAAAGTAGAAGTTTAGCGATGTTGGAAATTTAGGAAGATTCCTTATGAATGAATGAATGAACTTTATTACCCGTAAAGTGTAAACACAAAATACGGAGTATTATGAAAGAAACAAAAGCTATTCTGGGACACCGTATATTCCTTAAGGTGGCCATGATACGCAGGGAAAGTTTTTTGTAATCAGCTGTTTAGATTATGGTTCGTTTTGGCGTTCTTTTATTTTTTCCATGGCCCTTTGTGCTTTTATGGAAATAAATCTTATCTTATAACAAATTTTCCGGCTAGGGGGAACTATATGTCCGGGTAGAAAACTATCGTCAGATACGGATTCGGCATGTGCTTTTACCCGTAAATCAAACATCTAATTAAATTCAGATAGAACTTTCACTTTTAATAAATTTCCGGTTTTCGTCGATTTCGGGCGAAATACTTGTCCGACGAGAAAATGATTTTCATATAAATGTCCAGCATGTCTTCAAATAACACTTTCACTTTTAATAAATTTCCGGTTTTGGTCGGATTTTGGGCAAAATACATATCCGACGAGAAATCGATTTTCATATTCGTGTTCAGCATGTCTTCTTACCCCTAAATTGACTATCTCATAGGCTGTTAAAAAATATTTTGTTCGCTGCTTAATTTGATCCCCCTAAATGTCCCACCCATAAATGTAGTGTCAGAGAGCCCATCTACGAACTCGACCTGTCCCTTGACCCAAAGAATCCTCACACTAAGTTTCACCAAAATATCTCATTCTCTTCGAGAGTTATCGTGCTGACAGAAGGACGGACAGACAGACAACTTTTACGAAGTCACAGGTATCCCTCAACTTACGTTTTGGGATCCCAAAAACCAAACCACCCCTAACAAGTTTAACCCTCAAATGCTAATGCGCCCAACTTCTCCTCTTTTATCTTGCGAAGATGGCAAAGGCCGTAAAGTGCATGGGTTTTACGGGAATTCCGGTACACTTGTCAGGCTTTCGGTGACCAGCTGACGATTAAAACACCTGCGCTTCCAGTCCAATTTTGGGTGTCGGATGCGGATTTCGTACCAGTCTCCGGATTCGCATCAAAGATAGGGGACATTTACGCGTGGATGGCTACGTTGTATGGTACATCCCACCATCATTATGGGTGTTTTCGCATTAATGCCATCCAGTTAGATGGTCATCTTCGCGTGAATAGCTCGACGGGTGAGGTCCCATCCAGCTGGATGTGTGCCTCCCTTTCAACGACGCTCCTCTAGCCTCTATTCGCGTTTTTTGCCGAAAGAGCTCAAAGTCCTCTGTCCTTTCTGGTAATTTCACCGTTTTTGGAAGAGAGGAGTCAGGCGCCGTTCTCCTGAGCGGATAGGTCAACACACCTCGGAGTTGCCGATCTCCTTCCTCCGCAGACCTGGGCAGATATGACAAAGGCCTTGGTAAAAAACGGTCAAAAGAGCAGTGAGGAGTAAGCGCTTGGTTCAAAAAACGGGAAAAATGGACCAAGGGCTTGGTAGGTGACGGAAAACGCCACTTCTGTCTCAAACCCGTTACAACAGCCATTCACGCGAAAATGTCCCCTTTTTGAAAGCTTTCGCCACGCACGCAAATGCATCAGCCATAAATATCCTCATTATTAGTGGTTCATACTGCACTTCGAACCCCTTGAAGCTTGACAGAACACCTTCCCACGGGAGCAAGTTTCCTTCATTCTAATTAGCCTAACTTTCATCCAAGTGAACAAGTAATAACAGAGCGCAAACGATCTCTGATTCCCCAGTTCGCAACTGCAAAGGCATATTCAACCCCTCTTCCACGATTATCCATCTTACTGATTAGAACGTTATTAATTATTTCATCTCACTGCTCTCGTAGTACTGAATCAGATTTACATTCGCATATTACAGATTTTAATCAGATTTACATTCGCATATTACCCTCCCATGGTGATGTAGGAGTTGAATTGAAAAGCAAAAATATTCCACCAGAGAGATTTGAACCTACACCGAATTCGATTATCCACTAGAGAAGTTGAACATACCTTTTTGAAGATCCGATAACTTGAAAGAATTACATCAATATGGTCAATAAATATATTAATCCATATATCAATAAGAATCAACATTAAAATCCTTACTATCACTGATGACGTGTTACTTTGATATCGGCTGAATTATAAACTTAATTTTAATTTTACTATTTTATTGTTTAATTAATTATTAACTTAAAGTCTTTGATTCATGTGGGCCGAGAAGGTGGGAGACACCATCCTTTTTCGATGGGTCGGATTTTACGAACACACTGTTACTTTTGTTTTCCCCAAAATCCTCACGGTAGCCAACATTATCCACAAATTACTTGAACACAATTTACTCCTGAACGTCAATCCGCCATTGCTAATTAACTATTCATTGATCTCCTGGCGCTGTTCAAAAGATTACTAGAACCTTCAAGAAGATCCAGTGGCGTGTAAGAGGATTAAAACAACTAAGTATATCAGCATGCGGACTTTTAGATATGTCGGAAGAGGAAATCATCGGCCAGTTCTAGGAAGCTGAATATTATTTAGCTCAATTGCAGAATCTTCAAGAAATCACTATAACGAATTTACTATAATTTACGCCGTTTGTTCACTGTTGATCTAGTTTACATCCTTAATTCTTTGGATTAACAAGAAAAAACAGAAAACAAAATACTGAAAGAAATCGACAATGCAAATAATTATTTTAATTTTTCTACACATTTTCCGTATGGCTGCTACAATAAAATCATATTGTTAGATACAAAGTCAAACTACGATTCCGTATTCTCCATGTCGGGCGCTTCCGACCGCGCCGCTAGATGACCCAGCGGTCGGATCGAGTCGTGGGTTCGTCTTGGGTCTTGGGTGGGGGGATTCTAGACGTTGCAAGTGCTAGAATGCTTATGATATAACTCCTTTAATCTTAGTATAAAGAATCCGAAAACTGATGCGACCAATGTAATAATAAGAAGTGCACGATCATGGAACAATAGCAGTTGCTCTATTAACTGTACATACTGTTTTGTAAATCTAACTCAATCATTGAGACATGTTCTAAAGGAATTCCTATCCATGGAGCTTAATTCCATTTCACAATTTCTGAAACCGCGAAACATAAACATCACGGTAAAGAGGGCGAAAGTCCGGGTCAGGCTAACGGTAGCGCGGTTTTGACGACTCGCTGTTTTTGCCTGTTGCGTTCTCCCCCTGTTGCTATGTTAACCTTCGCTATTTTGACGTCGCGATATTTATACTGTCGCTGTTTTCAAATGTCGCAGTTTTAATTTCACTAATTTAAATATCATTATTTTGCAAGTGCCGTTCTAATTTTCACAGATTTTACCGAATACCGTCGGCTATGGCAGTTCATCTATCGGGACCAATGGACATCAGCGGGGAGTCATTGGTGTAAGATGGACTGACACTACCTCGCAGTTTCACGCAATCACTCCTCTCAACAAGTCCAGCGCGGGGGCACGTACAACCCAGCCACGTCTAACTAAGACCTGAAGGTCTGGCAACCATGATATGAATATCCATTCTTACTTGAACAGCATCCAAATCCAAGCAGGTAGTATAATTGCTCCAAGGTACTCCAGAAATATGATGGTTAGCCCAGGTTCCATTCTCCGTGCATTCTCTGAATGCCTTCCCTGAAAAATCCAAAATAAGTTTTCTGGATCCCAAAACGTAAGTGGAGTGACATCGCAGTAGTTGTCCGTCTGTCCGTCTTTAAGCACGATAACTTTCGAAGGGAATGAGACGTTTTCATGATTTTCTCGCCCGACAAGTAGTTCATCCGGAACCCGGTCACAACCAGAAAGTTTGTTAAAAGTAAAAATTTATTTGAGGTTGATTAGATGTTTGATATATGAGTAAGAAGACATGCTGAACACTGATGTGAAAATCATTTTCTACCCGGACAAGTAGTTCCGGAATCCGGCCAAAACCGGAAAATTTGTTAAAAGCAAAAGTTGTATTTGTAGTTGATTAGATGTCCGATTTCGGGGTAAGAAGAGATGGTTTACCCGGGCCCCGAATTTTTACCCGGACATATAGTTCGCCGGGAATCCGGCTGAAGCTGGAAAATTTGTTATAGGTTAAATTTTTATTTGAAGTTGATTAGATGTTGGATACAGGGGTAATGTGATACACTATATTCGTTTTTGAGCTTTATTTTTTTCGCCGGAAAAGTTGTTCCGAAATTCCGCCGAAACCGGAAAATTGGCCGAAGTAAGGCCGGAAGTTTCGATCTGTTTCGTCAAAATAGATACGACTTATAGGGGTAAACACACATGCTAAATCCATATCTGAACTTGGTTTTCTCAGATGATTAGTTGTTTGGCCTTAATTTGTTTCTAAATTTTAATAGTAAAAATGTTCAAGGAGTCTGGTGAAGACTGGATCTGGCGAAGACAAAACCCAATCGTCTGGACCAAATATTGAACTTTTGGGATCCCATCGAAACCTTTGGTCTTGTTTGTTGGGCCATCATGACATTTTTTTAACGGTCATCTGTGGCTAATCGGCAAACTTAGGTCGAAACATATTATTTCTGTATTAATGATCAATTTAAGGACAGTCTCAAACTTGATTTTTGGAAAGAACTCGTGTCTCAGAAGTCTTCTATCAAGTCACGACCGGATCCGGTGACTTTCGGGGAGCTGGAGGGAGGAACTAAAAATCTTGTGACACGGTCAGAGTGGAGGGATCAGGATGAAAAAATAAGAACGAGCCTTAGATACACCTTTCACAGAGCCGGACCAGATCCGGGCACTCTGGGGTGAGTTGATTACGACGGCGATGAATGTTAAGGTACTGTGATGGTATGACGAAACTTTGCTGGCAGGGCTGGCACACTAACGACCCGACAAGACTGGTCACTCGCACATCCGACCATCCTGAGGGGGGGGGGGTCGAGGATGGAGGGAAGGAAAATCCGGAAACTTCAGGGATGCATAACTTTCGAAACGTTGATCAAGATATTAATGAAACTTGATACTTTGTAGAGTATAGGCCTCTCAAGCGTTTTGCTTACAAATGAATTTCTAGTCTCCTTAAAGTGTGCATCTTAGCCTCAAAGTGAAATAACAGTTTGGGCCAAAAGATGCATTTTCATGATCTACAAGGGCCCATGGCCACCTTTACCACAAGGGTTTTGCTTACAAACAATCCTCGAAGTACGGTACACATCTTAACCACAAAGTAAAAAAAAACTATAGAGCAAACGGTACATTTTAACAATCCCCATGGGCCCATGATCATTTCTGCCTCAAGGGTTTAGCTTACAAATTAATTTCTAGCCCCCTTAAAGTACGCATCATTACCGCAAGTGCAAACAAAAACTTTTGACCAAACGACATTTTCATGCTCCCCAAGGGTCTGTGAATCTTCATTTCTCAAGGGTTTTGTTCAGAAAGGATTTTAAGAAGCCGTGAGTTGACACAGGTAGCGTTCCAGTCAAATTATTACAAGTTATTATGATAAGAGGAGAGGCGAGCGCCGTACTGTGGTAGTTATCACTCTCTCTGGAACGAAAATAATAACAACGCGAACATACGTCATCACTCTTACGGGAGTTCCTGCAGAACTGATAGTTATTATCACTTATGATGCTCGTTAAAAAAAATTATCACTTATGATGCTCGGTTAAAAATACAAGAAAGCGAACTTTGACCACAGGATAATCGCCCGTTTTTATGGCACTTGCAGCTCCGCTCAAGTGCCATATACCGATCACCTTTCGGTCGGTCGGTCGGTCTGTCCACTCATCTCGAGTTCGGGCACTTCCAGATGTGCTAGGAGGATGAAACTTGGTAGGCGTATTAGGGACCCTACCAAACTGACTTGGAAATTATCATTTCCATGATCCGACCACCGTGGGGGGAGTGGAAGAGGGGGAATCCGGAACATTGGCGTCTGTATAACTTTTGAACGGGGAATCGGATCTTAATGAAACTTGATATTTGGAAAGATCTCTTGTCTCAAATGTCACACTTCAAGTCCGGAATGGATCCGGTGACTCTGGGGGAGTTGGAAGGGGGAACCGGAAATCGTGTGACTTGTCCAGAGTGGACGGATCGGGATGAAACTTGGTGGGAAGAACAAGCACAAGCCCTAAATACATAGTTGACAAGACCGGACCGGATTCAAGCACTGTGGGGGAGTTAGAGTGGGGGTTCCGGAATTCCGGTGATCCTGAGTTAATGTGCTTACACATGTGCTAGGACGATGAAACTTGGCAGGCACATCAGCGACTCGACAATTTTAATTCAAGAACCGTCGTTTCTCCGATTTGACCATCGTGGGGGGCGTGGAGGGAGGGGTAATCCGGAATCTTGAGAAATACCTAGCTTTTGAACGGGTGGTCGGATCTGAATGAAACTTGATATTCAGAAAGAACTCATGTCTCAGATGTCCCATCTCAAGTGCGGACAGGATCCAATCAATGTGGGGGAGTCGGGGGGGGGGATTTTGGGACACACTTAGAATGTGGCGATTGGGATGAAACTTGGTAGGAAGAACAAGCGTAGAATAATATTAGAGATTGGACAAGATACTGGCTTAGAAATTGTCACTTCCCAGATCCGACCATCCCTTAAAGTACTCATCTTAACCGCAAAGTACAAAAAATACTTTTAAGCAAACTCTGCATTTTCATGATCCCCATGAGTCCATGATCATTTTTGCCTGAAGTGTTTTGCTTACAAACGATCGAAACAAACCCACGAATTGGCAAATTTCTACTTTCATCCTTTTACCAAGCCTTGCAAGTGCCATATGAGCTTCCAGCTCTTCTTTTAAATAGACTTAAACACCCTGAAAAAAATATTCCTAGATTACCCTGAGCCCCTAGATTGGAAATACGTATTCCCTGAAAAAGTCCAATTTGCTCTAAAATAGGGTATCGTAGCCTAATCCTTAAGGCGTATTCTCGCCCTTCCCCGAGGACTCCACTTAAGGAGTCCCCGAGTTTTGTTTGTCCCGGGGACTCATTCCCCGTATTCTCGTGAGTCCCCACGGACGGGGGGACAATGTAAAATTAATTAAAAACTATCAGAAGAAACAAAACCAAAAATAAAGTGTTTTTATAAATTAAAGTTATTTCGCCAACTGCGGATTTTTTTTTGAACAAAATCCATTTGGGAAGCATTCCCCATGTTCTCGCTGTTTCTGTACGCGGAGTCCGCGTGGAGTGACTCCCTCTATTCTCGCCGTTCCTTTCGATTCCCCGAGGAGTCCTCGGGGAACGGCGAGAATACGCCTTTAAACATGGAAGCACCGTTTGTTAACAATCAAATCTTGCTGAGGGCAAGCTAAAAGTAAAGCAAGACCAGAGGTTCGCTTCAAACTGGGCAGTTCGATTTCTCGGTTTGATTTTTGGTTAGCCTATATACCGACTTTTCGGCTTTTTATGGCACGTGCCATATACCGATCACTTTTCGGTCGGTCTGTCGGCTTATCAGGCTACTGTTCTCGAGTTACGGTACTTCCAGAAGTGCGAGGACGATGAAAATTGATTGACACATTAGTGACCCGAACACACTAACTTGGAATAGTCACTTCCCCGACCCGACCACCGTGGGGGAGAGGAGGGAGGGGGAATCCGGAATATTGACGTATACACAACTTTTGAACGGGGAATCGGGTCTTAATGAAACTTGATATTTGGCAAGACCTCGTCTCTCAGATGTCACACTTCAATTTCGGAATGAGCCCAGTACTTTGGAGGGAGTTGGAGGGGGGGGGGAATATGTGACATGTTCAGAGTGGACAGATCGGGATGAAACTTGGTGGGAAGAACAAGCACAAACCCTAGCTCCATACTTGACAAGACCGGACCAGGTCCGATCACTTTGGGGGGGGGGGGAGAAGGAGGGAGGGTTCCTAAATGCAGGAGATCCCTAGTTTAAGATGCTTACACATGTGCTACGACGATTAAACTTGGCAGGCGTATCAGCGACTCGACAATTTTAACTTAAGAAACAGTGGTTTCTCCGAGTTGGCCATCGTGGGGGGAGTGGAGGGAGGAGGACATCGGAAACTAGAGGTATGTCCAACTTTTGAACGGGTGACCGGATCTTAACGAAACTTGATATTCGGAAAGAACTCATGTCTCAGATGTCCCATTTCAAGTGCGGACAGGATCCGACCAATGTAGGGTAGTCGGGGAAGGGAGGAACCGGAAATTGTGTGACGTGCTTAGAGTGGGAAGAAGAACAAGCATAAGGCCTAGATAAATCAGTGACAGAACCGGAACGGATTCGGACACTGTGGGGAGTTGGAAGGGGTTCCGGAATTCTGGTGATCGCGATTTAAGGTACTTCCAGATGTGCTAGGACGACGAAACTGTGCTTGAACATTAGAGACTTGACAAGATTGGCATAGAAACTGTCACTTCCCAGATCCGACCACCCCTTAAAGTACTCATCTTCACCAAAAAGTGCAAAAAACACTTTTAAGCAAAATCAACATTTTCATGATCCCCATGAGCCCACGATAATTTTTGCCTCAAGGGTTTTGCTTAGAAATAAATTAATAGCACCCCTAAAGTGCACATCTTATCCGAAAAGTAAACAAAATACTTTGGACTGAACCATATATATTCATGATCTTAAAGGGTCCAGGATCATTTTTGCCTCAAGGTTTTGATTGCAGATGAATCTCTAGCGCCCTGAAAGTAGCCAACGCATCATCACAACGAAGTGTAAAAATAAAATAATTTTTACCAAACGACACATTATCAGGATTTCCAAGGGTCCATCATCATTCTTATCTCAAGGGTTATGATTACAAATGATCACAACAAACCCACGAATTGGCAAATTCCTACTTTCATCCTCTTGCCCAGCCTTGCAAGTGCCATATGAGCTTCTAGCTCTTCTTGTGTATGTCAGAAGAACTATTATCTTGATAATATAAACAACAGTATTTCAATCCGATACGTTTTACCCTCCCAATACCCAAAGTCAGTTTCCACAGTCAATTTCATCAGTCCTCAAATTTCCTCCTCAATTTCCTTCCAGTCCTCAAACTTTCGATCTAAGATCAGAAAAGTAGCATTTAATGATACATCCTCTGATATTATCTCCATGTCAGTTACATTCAATTCAATCGGATTCCTCTACTTCCCTGAATTTATAAGTACCTCTCCCACACCGCTAAATGTTGATTGTTATTATGCCAGTCCTTTCCAATTTCTGTTACAGGCGAGGCGACTCCCACACAAAAATGGTTCAAAGTGGCAAATTCAAAAAAAGAAAGGAGACAGAAGAACAAAAACTATGGACTGTGCTTTCAACTAAACAACTCTCAAGATAATGGTAACAAAATGGGGAAATAACATGAGAATTCCGCTCTGAAGAACCGAATGAGTGCTCTGTCGCGGAAAAAGAAAATAGATGTCCCCTCGGAATACAGCGATCGCTGAGGAAGAATCATAATGTACAGATACGACAAAAAGAGACTTTAATACGCCACAGTAAATAACCAAAAACAGAGATGGAAAGAATAAGAGCGATGCTCCTAACAATGCTGCGTTTTCCAGTTCTCACGGGAATAGGTGAGTAGGCTACCAGACATTCAAAAAATGAAAAGGAAAGGAAGCTTCCAGATGGAAATATTAACAGCGCTAATCCTCACACAGTTTCTGTCATACTTGATACTGTATTTGGAAGGTCTCACGGGAATATACAAGTACCCAACGTCCAAAAGACGGTAAAAGGGGAGCCTAATTATTTTGGTAAAAAACTTCACAGAGGTTCTGTCCTGCTCTGTTCCGTATCTTTTAAGTTCTCACGGGAATATGCATGTATCCAACATCAAAAGAGGAAAAGGGAGAGAAAGCCTAACAACTTCAGTGTTAATCTTCACTTAACTCCTGTCCTGTTCTTATTACAGTATCACCAAAACAAACAAATGTACTGCATGTTGAATCGCGCAATCTTTCGAATTGTAATTTATTTTTAAATCGCAAAAGGAAGACATTCCTCGAGGAGAAGGTTGGTCGAGTCCGAGAACTCGCTCAGTGTGGCTACAGATCTGGGGACCACGTGGGGGAGGGGGTACAGGGGGCTTTTCCCCCAGTTAGCCAGCAGAGCTGAAGCCTGTCATGCTTTGTATTGATCGTTTGTTGAATAGAAAGGGTACATCTAGTACACTAAGCCCTTTTTTTATGCCCATGCTCAAAAGGGGTGGCATGCCTCCAGAGGTGAGAAGGGTAAGCATATTTATGTGTACCCCCTTATTCCCCAGAGGTCTACAAGTATACAGCACTTTCTAATTCAAAATTAAATTCCACTTACTTACTGCCGCGTGTGGTCTATTAATTGCAGCAATGAATAGATCTGCTTCAGAGCTACAGTTCCATCTATCTTTAGATTTTTTAGAATCGTGGAACTAGGTAAAAGGGACTGCCGAAACAAACTCAACGACTCAAATCTTGTGTCAAACAATCACGGCGATCTTCGGGAGCAGCTGTAATACCCGAGGTGATACCGCTTCTGGCTCTTCCCCTAGGTACTCCGCGATTTTGCATCGGCAAGGAGAGTTAGTTATCAGGAGCAGTGCTCCCACTCCTCCCGATTTCTCGGGAGATCTCCCGGCTTTTTTTTAAATCTCCCGACCAAAATTTTCTCCCGATAATCTCCCGATTTTTGTAATCTTGCCAAAATTATAATAACGTTACAATTCGCGAATTTCACAACTGGGTTTCATACCAAAATCTCTTCAAAATCTTAAGCGGACAAATGACTTGATTTGCGAAATTTTAGCCTGCGGCGCACGGTTGCAACATTATCTGGTTTTATACAAAAATATCTAGTTTTTTATCAGAAAAGTAAAATGATTTTTTTCTTAATCCTGCATGGCAAGGTATGAATATAAATCTTCTTTGTAAGCATTGAAAGAAGATGGTCGAGTAAGACTCTGGTCACTGCCATTTCATTTGGGATCCCAAAAAGATGATTGATCATACATGTTTTCCAAAACTTCGCCCGCAGCGCCTTTGGTAGTTTTCTCCGTTTCTTGGAAGGGCATGTCATTTAGTTACGGTTTTCTTGTGTTTTAGACTTAGGATTTGAGAAACATTACAAACTAGAATTTGTGTGGGAAATAGTTGAATTTTGGCAGAAAAAAGCCGAACTGAAAAATTTCGAAGAGGGCACTCGCTTTAATATAGTCCTGGAAGCTGCTACCAGAGCCTCGATCTCTCTGGTTTGAAATATTTCTGGAAATCCTTGGGATCTTAGGTTTTGACTAAGGTTAAAAGCCAGAATTTGCATGGGAGACAGTTGTGCGAAATGCGAACTTAAAATTTTTTGCATGGGGCTTTAATCTCGTCTTGGGTACAGAAGTTCTAAACTGTTCCTGGAATGGTGTCCAGCAATACACTCCATGTAGTCTTCGCAGAAACGATGCCTAGTAGCTGTCTAATCAGCTTTCGTGCTGCCCGTTAGTATTGCTAATTGTGCTTAATACGTTTCATTTTTTTTGGCCCTTCGACCAAGTGCCATATGGATGCCATATGGACCAAACGGATGTGCCGAATGGGATGCAATTTGGACAATACCAAGTTTATGCGGCCTAGATTTGTCATTTGGCATCCGAACCGGATCCGACCCAAGTAGGGGGAGGATGTAACGGGAACCGGAAATTTGAAGATATGCTCCGGTTCGAGTTAAACTTGATGGGCGGGAAGAGGAGATGTTAGAGATGCGAAGTTTATGTATCCGAGTCGTATTCGGCCACAGTGGGGGGACTTGGAGGGGGAGTCCCGGAAATGTTGTGGCTCGCATAGGGGTTAAACGAGTGGAGTGATTTGAATGAAACTTGGAAAGTTGAGAGATCGTATGCGTTAGATGGCATATTTTAGGGTCCGGACCGGATCCGAGCACGGTGGGGAGGGGTACCGGAGTTTTTGTTTGGCTCTACCCCCCCAACGAAAATGATGACACTGACGCCCAGGGGCGTCGCAAGGGGGTGGGGGTGCAGCATCCCCCCTCCCACCTTTTTAAGATTCGGTAGAATTTCGGGCCGGAGGCCCAAAATTTGACTAAAGCTGTTCGGTATTTTTTCGACAGCGGAACTATTCGATATATTTACGGGGATTCGGTAGTTATACAGAATCCTACATAGGCTATCGGTACAAATCTCTTCGGTATAATGATCGGGATTCGGTATAATTGCCAGTATTCGGTAGTTATCACAAATTTGGTGAGAGAATGTACTGAAATCTTTTGGTAATTTTCGATGCCAGAAACTATTCGGTATATTTATGGAGATTCGGTAGTTACACAGAATCCCGAATAAGCTATCGGTTAAAAATTATTCGGTATCATGATTGGGGTTCTTTAATTTATTCGGTATAATTTTCAAGATTAGGTAATTAAACCACGAATCCCTACTTTTGTTCGAAGTTGCGACGAAAGTATACTGAATATGAATATTGTTCGGTAGTCTTTCGATACCAAAACAATTCGGTATAATAACGGGCATACCGTAGTTATACAGAATCCCGAACATGCTATCGGTCTAAACTTATTCTGTATAATAACTGGGATTCGGTAATTTCTTCGTTATAATTGCCAGGATTCGGGAATTACCACGAAACTCGGAAGAGGTCGAGTGAACTGTCGTGTTCGTTATCGTGATCACCGATCGGATAAATAAATCCTTTGGAATGTGACCTTTGATGACTCTAATTTTCGGAATTAGGTAAAACTTGACGAGTTTATGGTCAGTCCAGTTCAAATTCTGTCAGGCCAAAGTGAACATAGCATTAAAATTGTTCACACAGACCAAAATATGCGCGTAGACAGCGGCTGATCTGTTCAGACCACTCATCAACTGTTTGGGGTTGACAAGAGAATTAAAAAAGAAAAACCTAATTCTGAATATCATAGCCTGTTCACGCAGGGCTGAAACAGTGACCAATTCTCAATCAGTGGCCAATTTAGGCCCGTAATTCGCGGTTGAAAAAATATAAAAAATCAGCCGCTGATTGTCCAAATAGGCGCGTAGAACTACCCAGTGGCGATCAAACTGTAAAACGAAACACTAATCAACTACGGAGCCTAAATCTCACATATAGAACGGCGGCATTTGCGTCTGAAAGGATCTAAGTTTCACACTTACTGTGAAGCATCACATCTGCAATTTCCTGGATTTCCGACTTACGGAACGCTGAAGTAAATAGGGAACGAAGTGTTCCATCGTTGATGAATGACAAATTCCTAACTGTTACCACTGGCCATGTCAAGCGGGAAACATACTAGTTGACAACAAGAATTGATATTAACTCACGGGAGAATGCTTTCAGATCCCTTCAGACTCAGACTGAAACGTAAAAACTGACACTTCAAAGCTTACGTCACACATTCTTAATCCCGTACGCTATTTTTGCAGATTCTAAAGTAGCGCAGTTTATAATGTTCCTAAACATTTTCATCGCGTTTATCGAAGGCAACTTATTCAAACGTAGCAAAACATGGACAAGCTCCAAAGAAAGGAGACAGAAGAAGAAAATCAGAGTGGTGGACTGCTGGAACGTCCTCCCGTCTCAAGCAGTTTTGAGTGACGCTATCAAAGCTTAAAAAAAAAATTCCTCCACACCTGAAAAATATATGACGAAAAGTGTTTTAGTCGTAGCCTACACTATCTATGGAGGCCAACGATCTATTTTTTGCATAATATTATTATTATTATTATGATGAAAGGTCTCTTGGAAAAACAGGTAAATTTTCTCACCAAGCGAATACATTTTGTTTCATATCGTCTTCCTTGTCTTACGTTGCTTATGCGATGCTTCCCAAGTTTAAGCACACCTCGAACTACCTACTGTTCAGGCCTATGTTACAATATTCAAAACTATTTGAATATGTTCAACTAGGCTCTGCTTTTAACAGATTGTCCACGGCTTTGGACATTTTAAGCTTTTGCCAGGTCAGTTGAGTTCTAGCACAAACTCGGCTAAATTCAGAAAACCGGTTTTACGCATCGATAGCATGATATGCGCACATTCATCTGGATACGATCGGTCCTTAAAAAAAAAAAAAAAAACGCAAAACTTTGACGTTATTGAGAGCTACGTAAAGTTCTAAATTTGTCAACGGACGAAAAAGTTTCGCTGTGAAGGGAGGTCACAAGAGAGGTCTCTAGACTGTTCCAGTACTTTGATGACTACTTGTGCCCAGCGATTAGCAAGAAACGTCACGACAACAAACGTCTTTTCATTGGTTCACACAGGATTTGAATCAATTTAGAGGGTTCATTTGGGTGACCTATCTTGTCCTTCTCGAGGTTCACTTTCGTGTCTCGGACTTAGTCATAAAGAGTATTTTCATCGCATTTCTAAGCCGCGTTCGATCTACCTTACACCAGTTGACCACCAGTCATCCATACACGTTGACTATCCTGCCTGGTATCGTTTTATTTGGTCGCTCAGTTTCTTCTCTGTTAACGATGGGACATCTGACATTTCGTCGATTCCATTTCGGGATCGACTAAAAAGAGGCACGGCACGACATATTGCAGGAGGCACGAGTACTAAAAAGAGGCACGAAAGCTAAAAGGACCTTTTCGGGATTCAGAGTGAGGGGCAGGAACAATGTTCTAACGTGCCTTCTTTTAGATTCTGGAGTTACGAACTCTCACTTACTTGTCTACTTCTACAACTTGCTAATTTCTTTTTCGGGATCCCAAAACATAAGTGGAGGGATACCTACGACATCAGAAAAGTTGTCCGTCTGTCCGTCCGTCCGTCTGTTAGCATGATAACTGTCGAGGGGAGTGAGATATTTGATGAAACTTGGTGTGACGATTCTTTAAGGCAAAGGAAAGGTCGACTTCGTAGATGGGCTCTGTAGCTCTACATTCAGGGGTGATGGAGGGGTTCAAATTAAGGGGCAAACAAAATAGTTTTAAACAGCTAATGAGATAGTTGATTCAGGGGTAAGAAGACATCCTGAACACAAATATGAAAACCATTTTCTCACCGGACAAGTACTTCGCCCGGAATCCGGCCAAACCGGAAAGTTTGTTTTATTTGAAGTTGATTAGATGTTGGATATAGGAGATGAGCTGGGTTCGTTTTTTAGCTATATTTGTTGCCGGACAAACAGTTCACCCCGGAATTCGGTCGAAACCGGAAATTTGGCAGAAGTAAGGCAGTATGTTTCGATCAGTTTCGTCAAAATAGATATGTCTTATAAGGGTAAACACACATGCTGAATCCATATCTTAACTTGGTTTTCTCAGATGATTAGCTATTTTGCCTTAATCTGTTTCTAAATTTTAGTAGTAAAAATATTCAAGGAGTCTGGCGAAGACTGGATCTGGCGGGGACAAAACCCAATTGTCTGTATCGAATATTACATTTCTGCGATCCCATCGAAACCTTTGGTCTTGTTCTAAAGGTTGGTGTTTAGACCAACAAAGTCATATCCTTAACTTTTTTCCCTGGTATCGTTCCATTTTGTCTGTAAACTTTCCGTGTTTTCTCTGTTGACAACAGGAATATGACAAATCTTCTTTTTGTCCGCTCTTCACCGACTGCAAAGTTGACCGGGATAAATCGAACGCTTCCAGATAACCGAGGAGTTACAAAGAAAACGTCAAAACAACCATTTTACTTGACCGAAAAAGTGAATCGAACGTGGCTCTGACCGCCTTCTGCACCATAAACCTACCGAAAAGTTTGAAAATGCCCGTCGCACTAAAGATAAAGTCATGCACAGTTCTATGAACTCTTCCTGATGTTTTTTGAGAAATTTACAACCTTCCTAATGTTCAAATGGAAGCTGACAGCAAATGTACTTACTTCTTGGGTCAAATCCAGGAATTATTGCTGGACAGCGAGCGTACGCAGTTCTCCCCGCCGGCGTTTCTTTCCAGCATGTTAATGAGTCGAAAGTACGAGAACAAAATCCTTGTTCTAAATGAATAACAAACATCAAAAGCGGCAATTATCAGTTATAATACGCTAAATCATTTTCAAAGTATTTTCTGACGAAAATATTTCGGAAAGGGATGGAACTGCCTAATTTTCGGCTACAAGCCCGGGTTAATTTTGACGATGATGGATTATGAAACATAGAATCGGTTCTCCATCAAACAATGACGAAGTCTAGTAATAAACAAACCCTGTGGATTGACTGATTGAAGACAGGTAAACTAACTGTAACCTATGAATATGTCGTCAGACATTATTCGGTTGGCTACATTGTAATGTTTGATGATCCATTTACACACTGCGTAAAATCCGAGCGTATTTTGAAATCCGAGCGTATTTTACGCACGTTTTGAGCTTGAAAACATTTCTAGCAATACGGACGTATTTGAGAAATCGGTCCGTTTTGTATCTAAATACGTCCGTATTGCTAGAAATCTTTTCTAGCTAAAAACGTGCGTAAAATACGCTCGGATTTCAAAATACGCTCGGATTTTACGCAGTGTGTAAACCCACCATGAGTGTTTCGTCATCTTCACATATATTACTGGAACGAAAGAAATTATTGACAGGTTCAGCTCAGGCTGACTGGGAATTGTTTAATTGCATGTTAGCTATTCAGCTACAGCCTGAAGAGGAGCCTTGCCAAAAAGGTCCGACATATCGTTGAAAAGCTGACCTTTCCGTTTCGAATACTTTTTATATACAAAATTGTATAACTATTCTAAAGTACCTTCCTTCTCTGATTAGATTGATTGATAATTTATGTTGTAACGAGCGAGTTGCTTTTTCTGTTATTGCTTCTAGCCTCTCGGCTTCCAAAGAATTATACCAGTCAGCGAAAAAGATAGCTGAGTTCCTAAGATTGGTAATATAAATCATCTACCATCCCGCACAGCGGCCGCAGTGTCTCCATAGCACTCCTCGCTTTTTCTTTCTATGAAATCCGAAATCATCTTCAAATACTCATCATCAATTTCTTCGTTCGGATCGTAAACCTCCTCAAAAATATCCGAATCCATTATCATCCGCTTTCACTACAAACTTCACTACTACATTCCCTTCCTATCCGATTCAAACTGAGATTCTACAAAGTCCGACAGGTTGCGCTCTTTTCACGTTGAAAGGTACCAGGAAGGAGGAGACAATACAGAAATGTCCCAGTGACTGGAGATCAACCGGGAAGGAAACGCTTGTGTCCTTTGGGGCGAACTCGCTAATGAACACGTGAAAAGGGTCAATTAGGAGATATAACGGTCAGCTGATATCCCCGGGATTAAGGGTAGGCTATATTTCTTATCAATATTGACGGCTAAAGTAATGACAGAGAACACGCATGTATGGAATGTACTCCAACAGTGGCAGATTATCAAATAGACGAAGTAGACACCTGCCTATGATCCCCACTCCTTTTAGGGGCCCTGCGACAATGGATCATAATAATACATATTTAAAGTCCACACACAAACCTGGACTTCTCAATCCCAATCTAATTTTCAGCTTTTACTTCACACAACTCCACCATTTTTTGGTGACTCGCGATCAAGGCCAGACAAGATTTCAGGAATCAAACACTCTTGTGCTCAATAGCAAACCGTTTCGACGAAGACAGAAAACAACAAGTGCGCAAGCGTTCAGACGTGGGTTGCAAAAGAATGAAATGAACTGACTTAGATTTATCCTTTCCCGTAACGTTTAGTATTTTTTATCCGTGAACCCAACAATTCTCAGGTCGTCTAATCCACTTGTGCGGGCTGCATCTGCCCCGCTTTTGAGGTTGTCTCTGCCTGTGTGGCTCAAACGGGAGCGGTCTCTGCGGACGCCCCAGGTTCCACCTGGAGCCCGTTCGAATTGATTGTTTTAGTTTAGTGTACTGTTTGTTTTGAGTGTCTTATTTTTTTTTTCATGGTTTTCAAAAAACGTTAAATAAAAGAAATTGAATTGAACCCAACAATTGCGCTATCAAAGAATCTCTAAACACGTCTCAGGCCATCTCTCATACAATCAGTTATGCTCGCTATGAGCATTGTAGGTTTGTTCCAATGCACTTCGTTTACTGCCTTGCACCCTGATGTCAAATTCATAAATTTTCAAGTGTGTCTCATCTGACACCTTTCACGCGAGAACACATGTTAGTTCACTTAAAAACGTAATCCCTTCGAGTAAATCGTAATTCAATCTCCAATCACAGTATTGTCCATCTTTGTCTTTCCAGTTTTGCTTCGTATAAACATAGGCTTGTTTCAATATACTGCTGGCTTTACTTCATCAGTCTACCATATCTTGTTCAAACACACTAATGTCAAAGTCATAAAGTTTCAGATCCCATTTCATCACCCTTCCGAACGCGAAAACACATGTTCTGACTAATTGACCCTCAAGCTCAAACCCTCTGCGAAACATGAAACCAAACAAACGCAATGCGCATATTCAATCGCAAGATTCTAGCGTATTCCTACACTTCCATGGCTCTTTCCCACGTTCTATATTTTTCCCCTTTCTGGACATTCTTCAGTAGCAAAAATCTTCGTCAAATTCGTTCAATTTTCTTTCGGTTGCCAAATATCTGCTACGCCTCCCCCCCTGGACAAGGAACAGCCACCTCATTGAAAAGTTGTGTATAATTGATCCGTCTGCAGCAGCAGCAGCAGTCGTCAGGTCCATCAACAGAACGAAACAAAATTGTAGTCATCCATGGAGCTCTATGATGTTTTGGCTTAGTGACTTTTAGCATTTTGGTTATTGTTGTTGTGTTTCAGTCTTTTTCATTTTTTACCATACTCTGTCTCTACATGGACGGGTTACAAATAAGATTCAATTCTATTCCGTAGCCTTTGCTGCACCCACATAAGAAACAGGTTTAAAACTTTTCTTACCGTTTTTAAATAAGCAAGCTGGGGTTAAGTGGAAAAGGCACTGAGGGTTTGCTGACCCTCCCCCCTTCCTACTCTTATACTTTGAGCTCCTTCGGGGCGGTGCCCCCACTTGAACTTCCAATGGGGCCCTCAAATATCCAGGAAAAGATCATAAAGTGATTATTGGACGCCATATTCCAAACGTAATGTCCCTCTTCATGTTCAGAGTTCAGACACAGAAATGAACTGACCCAGGCTCAAACGCGCCTTGAAGACATTCGATCATCGGATTAAAAAGGCTACAACTTTCATGAATGACCTTGGTCAACTGATCTGCTGCAACCAGATGTCACAATTCTGATGAGAAACTTTCTATTTCGGGCTATTTTTCTGCTTTTCCTGGGTAGCTCTGGGACCCTTGGAAGGCCAAGGAGGGGGGGGGGGGGGGTTAGCCACCCCTCCCCCAAATGACGCTTCTGGTTCCATCGCTAGGTGTGCATGCGCTGTCAGAAACGATGAATGAATCCACCTGAATTGTATTCAGGCACAGTTGCGAGAAAACAAAAGTACCACAAAATAATATATGGACGGACACTAGCAAATTATTAGCAAGCTCTAATCCTTGCTACAATTACCCCCCCCCCCCCCCCCCCCTCCCACATATTAAAATAAAGACTGAGAAGCAGACAGCAAAATTAAATTTACGGCTGAGAAGTGAAGTAGCCTAATGACAAATTTAATCATTATGAAAGAAAGTATTTCAGAGTTTATTTTATTCAGAGGTATCATTTATTCTTGGAATCTATGTTCTTTCCAGACTCCGAACTACTAGTGGAATCATTACGAATGCCATCTCGTCTAGCTTCTTCAATTGGTTGATCTTCGACGGCCAACTTGTTCCATGGCTGTTCGTCTCCAGATGCGAAGATGAAGAAGAAAACTGCGTCGAAAGCAAGAACGATGGAAGCCATGATAAACACGATCGACCACGCTTCGACAGTTTGCTGAAAATAGTAAAGAGCAATTGTTTTCAGTGTGATAACTTCTCCACTGCCCCCATAAAACCCCTTTACTCGTAAAGGAGAGCTATTTTCTTCGCATCCATGTGACGTCTGACGACTCTGCTATTCCCGACTTCTCCGAGCGCCATAATGCAGCGAGCACTCGTGCACTCTCACACCTACGAAACGTCCCTACATTGTCCCTTAGCTTCTGGAACTGGACGATCATACAGGTCTTTCAAAACTAAGGTGTGATAAACTAATCAAACACTTAGAAAATCGGACAGATACCGTTATAGGATCATACTAAAATTGGAACAGCATTGGAACAGAACAAGTTTTTAACCTACGTTCACTCTTAAAAGATGACTGTTATAGTATTTCTGTTTTGTTTGTTAGTCTCGTTTCCTCATGGTTTCAGTAGATATGGATGATGGCTGAAATGAATACTATTCAATCAGACAGACATACTTTTGACATACTGACAAAGATAACTGTTATAGTATTTCTGTTTTGTTTGTTAGTCTCGTTTCCTCATGGTTTCAGTAGATATGGACGCTGGCTGAAATGAATACTATTCAATCAGACAGACTTGGCATACTTACATTTCCTTCTGTGATCAGGCCAACGATGAGAGGACCAAACCCCGAAGGTATAATTGAAACACCATTGGTGATTCCGAAAAGGGTCCCTGTTAAAAGTTGAGTTAATAAGGTAACTCCGTAAGCTATGGGTACGGACAGAAGTTCGGATTATTCCGACTGGATTTGGATAATTCCCGTCAGAAAAGTTGAAAAATCTCCGCTTCTTCGCACGGAACACGGAACTGATCGCACGGACGTGCTAGAAACCCAGGCAGGAGTGGCAGTGCTTGCACGTCAGGACCACCTCGTCTGTCCGTGTCAAGGAATGGACAATGGGAGGTCTTCAAACACGTTTTCGTATCCTGAACTATGACTAGTATAGATGGGTACAGTTGAGAAGGCGGCGTTTGTACAGTAAGATAGAAGTGCTAACACTCATAATGACCAGGGCTCAAAAGAACCACCATTAATGTCATATTGGGCATGCCCAATAATTTGGACACGCCTCAGAATGCCCACGGCTCGAAGAGCCCATGGCCTGAAATGGCCAAGATTGAAGTTTTCAATTGACAGTGAAGCATATTGTAACACACTCGATTCTATAGCCAGCCAACATTATTCCCGACTAACAGAAGAATTATCAACACCTTATGAAGACTATTCTGTCAATTTCTCCGTCTTTGGAATTATTCAGCGGGTCTGCCAGTGCATGATACCATATCGGATACGCCGTGTCTTCTTGAAAATGTGTGTCTGTTACGGAAATTACACGAAAACCTCGAAACAAACTACTGAAATAAGTGAATAATACCAGATACTTAGCTGACGAGACGTTTTATGATGGGCGCATCTGATTACGACTTGTTAAAGGGGTTGGCTAGAAAGAGGCACGGCACGGCACGGCATGGCGGAGGAGGTACGAAAAAAGAGATTACCAAATAGTAGAAGTAGACAAGTGGAGCCTAAAAGAAGGCACGTTAGAACGTTGTTCCTGCCCCTCACTTTGAAGCCTGAAAGGACCCTTTTAGTTTTCGTGCCTCTTTTTAGTACTCCTGCCTCCTACACTATGTCCTGCAGTGCCATGCCTCTTTTTAGTCGATCCCCTTGTTAAAAGATATGTTTCAGGAAAACAACAGTGATTTTGGAAATACTTATTATTTACTTTGTCTTCGTGCTTTGTGCTTATTTTGACTGGTTATAAATAAAATCATCACCATCACGGGTGGAAATACATGTTAGCCCAATTTCCGAGATTCTCGTGTCAAACGTTTCGAGTCGGGATAATCCTAAATGCCTGTTACCTGCGAAGTTCGGTGCAATGTCAATATGGTTTATCAACCAACCAGCGTAGAATCCGGCCTGTAGTGACACGGCCAATGTCAGCATGACAGCGATGAGTGTTAAGTCACATCCAGCGAAGGCTACCACAAGAAGACAAACTGCTGGTCCCATGTGTGCTGCAGAAAAAATAGGTTGAGGGTAGAAGATCGCAGGACTTCATGAACGCATGTTTTGACCTCCGAAAACTGCCTGCCTTTGATAACGCCACCCCAGAAAGAAAACCAGCAGTGTTTGACCCGTGTGGCACGCTGGAATTCTTCTTCACTTTCACTTAGCATGTAAGCATGAGGGCGATTCTGATGATCTGGAAAGCTCCGCGGGCTTATTTATCGTATGAGCTTGTGACTGCGGCTAAAACTCTCTTCACTTTCCGACTGTGTTCTTGAGCTCCGCTATAGTTCTGGAAATACTCTATGTGACTAAGCCCAAAAGACGCCAGCAATCGTCAGGAAGAACGAGAAAATGTCTCCGTAACGACTCAAACTCAACAACTCAAATCCTGTGTCAAACAATCACGGCGATCTTCGGGAGCAGCTGTGATACCCGAAGTGATGTCACTTCTGGCTCTCCGCTAGGAACCCGGCGATTTTGCATCGGAAATGAGAGTTGGCCATCAAGAGTATTGAATCCATCCCGTCACGGAAAATAGATTCTGCAAGCCAGGTAGAAGTTGTAACGGCGCAACGAGTTTCCGCTTGTTCTTGCACTCTGCAGATTCTCGCTTTGCTTTTTAAAAAGCAATCCGCGAGAATGCCAGAGATGCCCACAGCGACAGCGTGATATATGCACTATGAGAGATCACAAAGATAATACTCTTGGTGACTAACTATACGTGCCGATGAAGAATCAACGTGTGCCTAGGGGAAGAGCCGGAAGCGTCAACAGAGCAGTCCCCAACAAACGCTGTTTATTGGTTGACAGTGGGTTTGAGTCATCGTTCGGGTGACATTTCTCGTTCTTCCCGAGGTTCGCTAGCTTGTTTTGGACTTAGTCATATCTTGGTCATATGGAGTGTTGCTACCTTTGGACGTTTCCGTTGACCTTTTCCATCACACATGGGGAAAATCGAAAGAAACGGAATCGGAAAAAGTGGATAAAACAGAGAAAGTAAAACGAGTCGTCGATCCAAGTTAAGTATTCCTCGTTGATGTGAGTGAGAAAAGTCGTCAAAACAAGAAAGGACGTAATAGTGGTAGCCTAGTACTGCAATGCAATACAGGCAGTATTGCAGTATCTTGGATTTAGTAAGCTCGGATGATGTCTTCTACAGGTGAGTTATAGCTACCACCACTATTACTATATTTTCGAAATAAATCAATAAAAAAAAATGATTGTCCCTTCAGCTTACCCATCATAGTGAAGAGCTTCCTGATCCAGACTATGGATAGCCAACCTTTCTGTTTGAAGAAGTCTCCTAGCGGGCTGACGAGAAGACTAACGATCCACGTTATGAAATATGGGAAGGCCGTGGCATACGAATTCTGGAAAAGAGCGAATTAGCCCTCGGCGCCTGTTAGTAGGGTAATCATTAAGTGGAGATGAGCCTAAAGCATTATTCAATAGGGGTGACAAGCTGTATAGCGTGATGTTTACGTCTTAATAATACACACCCTTGTTCAGACTGAGAGTAAAAGGTTCTTATCAATGCAACGTTCGGTGTTGCCACTCGGACACGGTTTTTCGAGCCCCTAAAGATCAGAAAAAAGATCATTATATTGTCAAAAACTACGAAATTAGCGGATGAACAGCATTGCTCCTCGAACTTACAAGAAGCAGTCGTAAGAGAACAAAACGTATTCTTTTGAAGAAAAGTTGTTGCTTCAACTTCCAACAAAGTAGGCAATCCTGGCGACTCTGGTCTTTCGCCGGCCCGCTGGCTGAATCAAACAAGCTATCTGATTGGCTCTGCATAAGCCAAAATAGAACCCGTGTATATTCTCCTGAAGACACCTTATACAGCGCGCTCCGTGGTAAGGAGGAATCCGTATAAACCGTATAACGCCCTATTACGCCTATTTACACCTATTTATTTACGCCTTATTTACACCTATTTGAACAACGCATAGACTACGTCATTTGTTAATTTCTCACCAACCTGCCACGTCGCCAACCCACACAGTATTTTTATAACTGTCGTGTGTACCTGCCATCCTCGTGCAGAAGCAATCGGTCCACTAACTTGTTTGAGGAAGCCACTTATATTGTGAGCCAACTCTAAATAGCCGTTTCGGCCTTCGTATCCGGGAAGCTCATAACACAGATAGCTGACCGATATGGCCAAACTCGCAAGTGAAAATACAACCGAAAATACAACTGGCGTGTTTTTCTGCGGTTCAGGCAACGTTGTTAAAACTACCAACTACCAGAATATGTGCTAAAAAAATCTTGTGACAGTGGGCTACCAGGTCAGCCTGATATGACATAGCTGAGATAATCAATTCGTAAAGACATTGCAGTACTTACACTTTTGATATCAAATCCAAGGATATTCTTCATGTAAATAGGTAACTCGGTAAGTAGAATCATGAAACCCCAATTATGGCCAACGTTAGCAATCAGAATCGCCCAGAATGGTAGAGATGTTGCAATAGCCTTCCAAGGAATGGGAGGGGCCTAGAAATAGTTTTCGGCTTAGCAGGACCTTATTTATATCAAAATATAGCTAAAGGAATTCATATGTAACGGCTAAAAAACAAGTTTGCTCCTCGACCCTACAAGAGCAATGGCACCTTCCAAGACAATGGGAGCCATCGATAGGAAGACCAAGTAAATTGTTGCCTTTGTTATGACGCAAGTCCTGCTAGAAAGTTCTAAAGTTTGTTTCTGCTTTTTAATCGGTTACAGAAACAAGACCAAAGGTTTTTTAGAAATAAACTTCAATTCAAAAATATGGCTTATCATAGCAAACTGCCAAATTTGATATTTTTTCGTCAGGTACATTGTTGGCAAATAAACACATTATACAATCAATAAAAGGACGACACACTTTAAGTTAAGTTGAGTTAGAAAGGGCCACAAAACTAGGCACAAAACTCTTTTTATAACGGTCTGTTCTAGCAAAAACAGGTGTCAACTTTGGAACCTTCACAGCCGCTTCTCTCGGGAGGCGTATTCGTTCGGGAGCATATGGAGGAGGCAAAAGACGGCTGTGGAGAGGATGTTTTAGAAGCTTTTGACCAAAAACTTAGGGAAAGGTTTTGTCTTCTTTTAGCCAAAGTTTGAAGATTAAATTCTTTCAGGTAGTAAGAGTATGGAAGCTTGGGTCCACCATAAATTATCTGAAGACATCTCTTCTGAACTCTCTCGATCTGATCTTCTTCTTCTTTTGTAAGTCCAAAGTGCCAAACTGGACTAGCTTATTCTGTTATTGACCGAATGAACATGCAATAGATAAGTTAGAGTTTTTCTTTCGACACTCCAAATTTTTTCAATGTTTTAAGCACTGAAATACTTGCATTTGTTTTCTTTAAGATTGATTTTGTGTTTTCATGCCAAGAGAGATCAGAAGAGATGACCACGCCAAGGAGAGTCATTGAGTTGCAAAGGAGTTCTTTGGGAATCAGAGGTTAAAATTGGGGAGGTGATTTTAAAAAAGAAATAGGAAGGATTGCTGACTTTTCCTTGTTTACAATCATATTAACTTCAGTAGCCTCCGAAGATGCTTGACGTACGCAATTTAAAGCAGAACTCTTATCCAACTTAGTTACCACTTCAACCAGAGAAAGGTCATCGACGTATTGCCATCTTTCCTCTAGTGCGGCAGCTATATCGTTAATCATTAGAAGGAAACATAATGGACCTAGCACTGTACCCTGAGGGACCCCGCAAAAAAATGAGATTCGATGAGATCCCAAAGACGAGTATTCATCCGGAGGGGGGGGGGGTGGAGGCACTTTATTAAGGGCAGATGGTCCTGGAGGGTAGATATCCATTTTCTTCTTAAAGTCACTATTCCACTACCTCCTATCAGAATCGGATCACCTGTTTGCAACTAGGGAGTGTCACAAGACCCCAGAATCCTTCTTGCCCCCGTGGATGATTGGATCCGAGAAAGAAAGGTTTCTTAGACCATTGGATTGGGTCCTTTAAAGGTGTAAACTTTCTTAGATTATTTCTCTGTTGTCTGGGGCAGCGTACCTTTTCTATTCTGTTTTTTAGCCCAGGGCGCAGTTACATAAAATCGAGGATCATCAAGGTCAGTGATATAGAACGTCTGTTTTTCTAATAGGTTCTCAAGAAGTTCTAGTTGGAAGTGTTTGTCATATTGTACGTCAGTCTGTTCTATCCATCCACCACGTATAGTGCCTTCGATTCTTTCAATAAAACCTGTGTACCGTCTACAGTGTGTATGAAGATACCAGGTCAGTGCAACACTATGTAGAACTCTAAGAACGTTTGCTAAGGGCACTCTCCTTGGACATTAACATCGGATCGCAATCTCTAGCCTAAGATTTACCTTGCACCCACTGGCCGAGAGTGTCCAGCATAGTGCGATCAGGCCAGCCTACCATCACGAGAGCACAGCAGTGCTCCACCAACTTATTCCCCAGGTGTATATCTAGAGCCCTCCACTCAACCGGCCATCCGAGTTGACCTTTGTTAACTCGGATGGCCGGCCAAATTTCATCAATGGCTCGCACTTCAGTGCCCGAGTGTATAGTCCGACAGAACGACAAACAGACAGGCATTACGATCGCTACACTGTCATACGTTTCATAACAGATAACACGAGGATGCGCGATTTCAACAGATAATGCGTAACAGATAACACTTCGGATCTTATCAAAATGTTATGCATAATAAGCGTTACCATCAGGAAGAACCGAAAAACCGCCAAAAAGTATCTGCCGAGTTTTCCGACATCATGACGATAAGGAATAAAGTCAGTAGATGCTTTTTGGCTGTTCCTAACAAAGCTTGTTATGCATAATATTTCATGCATAACGTTTTAAACACAATAGATAACATCCGAAGTGTTATCTGTTACGCATTATCTGTTGAAACCGCACATCCTCGTGTTATCTGTTATGAATCTTCTGACGAAGGTTGCAAGTGTTATAAGAATTGGATGTGGAACCGGAACTTACATTCTTACTGTTGGGGCCTGTGACAACCGCCAGCGTCTTCTGAATGTATTCTTTTTCTTCTTTGCTGATCCGTGGGTGCTGATCTGGAGAATCATAAACAAGCAACAGCCAGAGAACGACCCAAATATAGGCTATCGCTGCTTCGATGTAGAATACAGCCTCCCAACCAAGCTCGTTTATAATTAGGCCGGTTAGAAGAAGGCCGATTACAGTACCAAGTTGTTCACCTAAAAGAGATCAAGGGTATGTCGTGATCGAGAGTAAGGCTATGGATCAAAATCATGATGACAGTTCGTAATGATGTTATCTACTTCCTGGGGAATATGCCAATTGCGGTATCTGCTTTCGTTCAACTGGAGTGAGATTCTGAAGGCAGAAGCTATTGATAGAAGCAGGGGCGTCACAACTGGGGCGGGGGGGGGGGGGGGGGGGGGTACGCCCCCCCCCCCCCAATGCTGTCGGCCAGTCGGTAAAAAATAACCGAGTCGGCGCGAAGCGCCGCGATTTTATGTCAAAACAGTTGATTTTGTTCAAGAAAACAGTCAGTTTTTCTGAAAATCAGTCGATTTTCCGTCAAAACAGTCGATTTTTCTGAAAATCAGTCGATTTTTTTTCAAAACTATCGTTTTTTCTTGAAAACATTCGTTTTTTTTCCGCAAAAACAGTCGGTAAAATTTACCAGCCAGTCGGTAAATGCCTTGCCCCCCCCCCCCCCCCAAAAGAAAACATTGTCTAGGAACGCCTCTGAATAGAAGAGGGATAAACAATGCTAAATCCTCGCGTTACTCTGCTGGCATCGATAATTCAGATTTTGTAAGCCATCGAAACGACAAGTTTCAACGAGAACAAACACTTTGTAACAAGTTAAGACGAGCAAGTACATATTTGTAGGAAAAACTTGTTCATGGCAGAAAACTATACTATTGCAGGAAGTGGTCTTAGAGAACCCATCGTACGTAGATATACAGTAGAGGTATGCTTATTTGTACACTTTTTTAACTGTTCCACTACCTTGGCTTTCTTACTTGCATATAAAAAATTAAAATGGAAAAGAAAAATAACAAACTTAATATCAGCTAACAGCCAATTATTTCAGGGTTATCCTGGCACAAACTTGAAGCAGAAATCCAATTAACTTTCTTTGGTTTTGAATTTATTAAAAAGGTCCTTCCTCTTTGAAGGCATCTGACGGTTCGGACCGCCAGCTTCTCCACTGAAGGTGCGTTCCTCGCGGCAAACTTTTCAAATTATAAAAAGCAAACCAGCAAATTTCATAGATGAATTAGCAAAATATTCAAAAAGCGACAAAAGCGTGAGTGATTATTACTAGTGTTTTTAGGAAAAAAATGACTGGTTGGGGTTTTAGTTTTTTCTTCGGCGATCGTTCAGTGTTAGCAGACGCATACCTCTACTGTACTGCCGATGCAACATACTTCCGTTATTGCATTCATTAGTTCCTCACTAATCTTTAATGCACCTTTGGCAATTCATTGTTTTCGTGCGCATTAATGCTTCCCACTAGTGTTTTCCGAGTTTATTTTCAAGTTTTTGCTAGAAGTCAGTGTGTCAGGGAAAAGGCTTAAAACAGCCAAAGCCGTGGATAATTTGTTAAAAGCAGAGCCTAGTTCTGCAGCATTCAAATAGGTTTGAATATTGGAACATTCACAGTAAATAGTGCGAGGCTTGCTTTAAAAGCTTTAGAAGAGAATGAAGATTGGCTGGCATATATTTTAGACCTTGTTCGTCCCCGCGGCTTCAACACAATATACACAACGTACACTGAGCACTGCTGGTGACTTTTCGGCGTATTACTAAATCAGAATAACCACCGCCGGTCGGATTTTGCCTTCTTTTTTTTATTTATTTTTTTCTCTCCGTCGCAGTTGGGAAGCTTCTTATGCGTCTAAGCATTTTGCTAGATTTCAGGCTGTATTTTAAACCTCTGCCATGGTAATTTTAAAGGCAACTCACCGGCATAAACTAATGCTGAGACAGTACTTCGCTCTTGTGGGGGAATCCATCTGGCCAGCAGTGGATGCATGCACGGATAGCTGACACCCTACAAATTCAGTATGGTGCTTGGGTAACCTTTTATATGTGCGACGAATTGTAGCAAGAAGTAAACGATACATTGTGTCGATCGGTATGTACCTACCAAAAGCGAAAATGAAAGAGAAGAAGAGTTTAGTCATGGCATGAAGTGAAGAGTCATCCTTCGGTGCCTCGTTAGTTTCTTCTATGCCTAACTGCGGTCAGACCTTAATTTACCGTTTACCTTCTCAATCTGGTAAGTTTTGAAATTGGGTTTAACCAGCCTTAAAAGCAGAACTCTTATTAGAAATGATCTTATCACTATAAATGGCTTATAAATACCGTGTTTAAAAATACAATCACTTTCGACCAGCAATTACTTAATTTTTGTCCACTCTATCCAGCCTTCCTTCTCTTCGGCGCGGCGGCTGCACGCAAAATTTTGAAAATTGAACCTTCATTGGTTAAAATGAGGGAAAACCAGCAAAACATAAGGTATACCTGATGGTCTAGCATGTCCTTATTTGTGAGAGAGTTGTTGACGGACCTTGAAGCTTTCGGCGAAGTTTGCGTTACGTGACTGTCAATTCTCGGCCAGTGTGATCCGTCTCACTACACTAGGCCAGAAAAGCACTAAAATTCTTAGGTACTAAACGAGACAATGTCAAAAGTAGGGGAATTCAGAATCTAATGATCCCATAAGGGGGCTAGGTAAGTAAGAAAGGCAGAATAGGCAAGACTTCAGGGAAACAAAAACGCAAAATCCTTGAAGCCTTGGTAATAGCGATCAACATTTTCTTTCAGCGCCTCCAATTCGCTTTCTTCTGTTTGCGCCAGTTCGCAGAAACTATAAACAGAGGGAGATGAAGTTGAGAAACGAAAGAAAAATAGAGAGTAAACTGAAACGTCTGTACCACGATGCATATTTTGTCAACGCTGTTCAGTTCGGTGTCCTCGGTTATGGCACATCCAAACTCGGCAATAACTGCCAGTTTAAACATAACACAAAAAGGGAAAGATGTAATTCGAGGGAAAAAAAGAATCTGCGATCTTTTACCTGAGCTATCCCCATTAGGACCCGAACGACGATCACCAGCTCCCAGCCCACAGTCGCCGCAACTGGGATCAACAAAGTCAAAGTCGCCGTCAGCGCCTGCGAAGCAGCGAATATCCATTTCGTTCCAAATCTCTCTGCTATGCGGCCTCCGGGCAGATTCGTTATGATATAGCCCCAGAGAAAGCTTGTACTGATCAAGGCTTGGATTGGCTCCGTCCAGACGAAGGGTCCATCTTCGTTCTCAGCTGTAAAAAAAAAATAATTTAAATGATGAGGTTTATTCTCGGAGTACCATGTAGCCTAGATCATCACAAATCGCTCCCAAGAAACCACATGCAGAGACAGAACGTAGTGAAAACCTTCGAATACCAAATAGAGTTTACACTTTTCTTCCATATTTCATTTATCCAAGTGTCTTTTGCTCCAGGCAACGGTTGTTATACTACCATCTACTTAGCTAGATCCTTGGCAAACGTAATATCCAACGGAGCCATCCACGTGCAAATGTACCCTAGACACCGCCAAGCCCAACGATCGAGCCCACATACGAGATTATTGTTTGCCTGGGAACATTTTCTCCATTGGATTGGTTGAATGTAACGTCCCACAGTCAGTTCAGTGTTGCCACTTTCCTCTGACGGAACCTGTGACAATTGGCCGCAAAAATCCGTGACATTCCGGCGCCTTTAAAATTCTGTCTTTTTTTTTCAAGTTTTCAGTGAAAAACTGATAAGGTGTATTCTCGCCGTTCCGCGAGGACTCTTCGGGGAATCGAAAGGAACGGCGAGAATAGAGGGAGTCACTCCGCGCGGACTCCGCGTACAGAAAAAAAGCGAGAACACGCGGAGTGCTTCCAGAACGGCTTTTGTTCGAAAAAAAAATTCAGTTGACGGAATTAGTCTGGATCCACTTTATTTTTGGTTCTGTTTATTCTGATTGTTTTTAATTAATTTTATATTAATATAACACCAGCAAAAATTTATTCCTCTCCAAATCTGGAAGGGAGTCCTTTTTGATGATGGTGATGATAATCGGAGTATTCCCCGTGCGTGGGGACTCGCGAGAATACTGGGAGTGAGTCCCCGGGACAAACAAAAACGCGGGGCTCCTCAAGTGGAGTCCTCGGGGAACGGCGAGAATACGCCTATAGATTCCGAGGTTCCAATTCATTCTTATAGTAGGAGTTAATATTCGTCAAACAAATAAATCCTTTTTCCGGAAGAGAGCCTTGAAATTGTCCAAAACGCTTTGAAATCGTAGAATTTTTGCCAAAGTCCTGCTGAGCCAAAGTCCTGTGACAAATTTTTCGAAGCTGTGAGTCTGGAGAGAATTCGAAAATCTGTGACAAAATCCCAGAATTCTGCGACCAGTGGCAACACTCCTCATCATGGTGTGTGTTTTCTCAATGATTTCCCCGGCTCTCAGGTCAAGGACTGGACCAGGAGCCATGATTCCAGCTATGACCCAGTCCCCAGTATACGAATAAAAACAAAGGATCCCTCTAACTCTCTGTAGGGATTCACCACTCAATTTTTGTCGGGGCATTCCAATATCTTCCATATCCGTCGGTCTTCCAATTTTCATCTTGTCATCTGGACGCCGCGCCTTTTTTCCAACCCTATCGCCTACGGCGGGCCTTGGTGGATGCCTTTCACTCCTTGGTTACTTTCAGAACAAAAGCATATTTGTAATCATTACCTGACAGCAGAGAAACATGTAATATGTGCTTACTTGCAGTCTCATTCTTGTTCTGAAACTCGCACTGGTAAGAATTATTCGGGCCTGTTGCATTGGGGTTTGCAATAGCTGTGTAGTTGACCATCGCGATGACAGCCAGGTTGATGTTGTTACGGATGACGTAGACGTTGATGAACCCAGTAAAAGCCATGAAGGACATAACAAACCGAGCCGGGGGAAAACCTAGAGCGAAATGTCACGGTTATAAACAATCGAGGACGAAGTCCAACGGGTTCACGCAGTCGGGAGCTGGCAAAATTATGCAAACCCGCTGAACGGTCAACTATTCATCAGCTAGAGTAACAAGAACAAAGCTTTCAAGAATCTTTATTGTGTTGCGAGAGCAACACTTCGGTTTTGTTCCGTTTTTATGGCACTTGCCCTTCGGCCAAGTGCCATATAGAGATCGCAATTTCTGTCGGTCGGTCGATCAGTCTGTCGGTCGGTCGATCGGTCTGTCGGTCGGTCAATCGGTCTTTCGGTCGTTCGATCGGTCTGTCGGTCGGTCGGTCTGTCCAGGTTTTGCTAGCTTGGGCACTTCCACATAAGCTATGACGTTGAAACTTGGCAGGCATATCAGGAACCCCAAAATATTAAGTTAGAAATATCACTTCCCCGATCTAAGCATCGTCGGGGGAGTGGAGGGAGGGGGAATCCAGAATCTTGAGGTATTTATAACTTTTGAACAGGTGATCGGGTCTTAATGATACTTGGTACTTGGAAACACCCCGTGTCTCAGACTACCCACACCGAATCCGGTGACTTTCAGGGGGGGGTGCTGGATGGGGGAACTGGAAATCTTGGGAAACACTTAGAGTGGAGGGATCTGGATTAAACTTGGTAGGGACTAGGGAGAACAAGCACAAGTCTTAGATACATTGTTGACATAGCCTGACCGGATTATGGCACTTTGAGGGAGCTGGGGGGGGGGGGGGTCCTGAATTCTGGTGATCCCGCGAGTTCGGTACCTCCTGATGTGCTAGGACGATGAAACTTTAGAGGTGCATTGGGGACCTGAACAGACTGTCTTAAAGAACGGTTCTTTCCCCGATCCAACCATCTAGGGGGAGTGGAGGGATGGGGAGCCCGGATTCTAGTGGCGTGCAAAACTTTTGAACGGTTGATCGGAATTGAATGAAACTTGGCAAATGGAAAGAGCTATAGCCTCATTCGTTCCACGTAAATCCGATACTTGTGGAGGGGGGTGGAGGGAGCCACCGGAAATCTCGTGAAACGCTTAGAGTCGAGGATTGGGATGGAACATGGTAGGAACAACAAGCTTTATCCCTAGATACGTAATTGACAGAACCAGATCGTATCGGGGCTCTGTGGGGTGAGTTGGAGGATGTTTCTCGGAACTCCGGTGATCGCCAGTTAGGATAGTTCTAGGTATTCTAAGGACGATGGAACTTTGCAGGGATATTAGTGACTTAAGGACACGACATAATGCCCTAGGAAAACTTGTGTTCCTGGATCCGACCTATGGGGAGTTGAGGGAAGGGGAATACGGAAATCGCTGGCTTCCGTAAGTTGCGAGCGGGTGGTCCGATTCGAGTGAAACTTTATGAGTGATAAGAACTTGATGACCTAGACCAGTGGTTCCCAACCGGTGGTACGCGTACCCAAAGGGGTACGTGAGACCCTTGCAAGGGGTACGCGAAGGTACCAGAATCGGTTTAGTCTACAGCTTCAAAATATCGTCCACTCATTTTGCCGAAATCCTAATATTACCAGCAGAGGTAGAACATCAACACTAGCAAAATCTTTTCTTTTCTTTTGGGGGGGGGGGGGTTAGGTATTTTTACTGACTGGTTGGTTTTTTACCGATTTTTTTTTTACGAAAAATCGCGACGCTTCGCGCCGACTCGTTTTTTTTTAAACAGTCTGGCCGACTACTTTGGGGGGGGGGGGGGGGAGGGGTTTTGCCAACCCGTGTGTGACGCCTCTGATTACAAGCCCTAGTGAAAGACAATGGAATAATGTTGGTTCGAAAAACTGCTGTAAAATCTGTTCCTGTTTCAAACAATATTGTTTCAAGAAGAATCAAGACTATTGTCAGTGACAGTGAAGACTATTGATATTGTCATTCAGGTTCCGAAATAAGCTAACGAAAATGTTTGAAAGCACGGAGAATATCAAACCGAACACAGAAACGGGCAGACTGTAAACAAAAATGCCGTTAATGACGTCGAGCCGAGCTCTGCTAAACTTTATCAATAAAGCAGCCTCAAATGTTTCATTGATTTTGTTACATCTTTACACATTTATGCCTTATCATTTAAAATAACAAACCGTCTTTTTCACGTTCTGAGAAAGGGGGTACGCAACCTTTTCGAACCTTGATTAGGGGTACGCCGCACGAAAAAGGTTGGGAACCACTGACCTAGAAATGCAAAACACGCGTTCGAACCACACGAGGCCACGGTTGGGGGTGACCGAAAACTTTTTGAAATGCAAAAAAAAAACGGATGGACTGAATGGGATGCAAGTTGGACATTGCCGAGTTTATGCGGCCTTGATTTGTTATTTGGCGTCTGAATCGGTTCCGACCACGGTAGGCTAGATGGGGGTGAAGCGGGAACCGGAAATTTGCAGATAGACTATGCTCCGATTCCAGTCAAGCTTAATGGAACAGGAGATGTCAGAGATGCGATACTCATTTTTCCGAAGTCGTATTCAGCCACATTGGGGTTGGAAGGGGAGCTCCGGAAATGTTGTGGCTCGCATAGGGGTCAAACAAGTGAGGCAATCCGAATGAAACTTGGTATGTAGAGAGATCACATGCCCTAGATGCGATTTTTAGGGTTCGACCCGGATCTGACCACGGTGGGGGAGGGGGGGCGAGTTACCAGAAATTCTCAAAAACGCTCAGATTTGAGTGAAACTTGATAGGTGGTAAGAGAAAATGCTTCACAAGATCCATTTAGGAGTCGAACCAGATTCGGCCGCGGTAGGGGGAGCTGGAGGGGGGTAAAGGAAATCGTGTGGCAAGTCTAGGGACCAAACGAGTGGATATATTGGATTGAAACTTGGAAGGTAGAAAAGTCATTTGCCCTAGATGGTCCAAGGCAATACCGGAAATGCTCAGACTTGAGTGAAACTAGATCTCCTATCTCTAGGTCTGAACCGCATTTTTGGATGGCGGGACCTACTCGAATCAAGTGCCATATGAGTTCGTGGCTCTTTTTTTCTTTTTAGTACCCTCGAGGGTCTAACCTCTGCGGTTTTTACGGAAAGTGCGGACCTTCGACCGGATTGATGAGTATGACCTTTCATTTTGGAAAGCTCCGTAGAGGTCTTGACCGGGGCCAGAGGTCTTGCCCGGGGCCAAAAAGAATGGTCTTGCTTGACCTCGAGCCAGAGCCTAAGCGGAGTTGTATAGTCTATGTTAGAGAGGACTATCTGAAGTTATAATAATAATAATAATATTTATTTGTAACCCACTGTACAGATATAGGATGGTTGAGTAATCAAAGAAAAGAAAAGAAATAAAGACAGTACAACATATAACACACAACAACAAAATAGCACTCAATGAAAAAGCCGGATGAGGCCGTGGTGCTCACCTAGGCGGAAACACGCATCGGCACCAATATTGGTCTGCAGATTTTCCAGCGAACACAATATTATGCAGCCAAGCTGTCGTTTCATCAAACCATGTTTCTGCTTTCCAGTGAAAAGCTCCGTTCTAGCAAGCAAACAGGCAGGTACCAGTTTCAAACTGAAGATGAACTAAATCTAAGAGTGCTGAATCTGTTAGGCAGTTGCCTGGCGCCACAGCCAATAGAAAAATTTACAGAAACAAAAAAGTGTCATTTTCCCGCGGGTCCGAAAGTGCTGCCATTATTGTTTCTACCTATTTCTTTTCGTTATTTCTATTAGTGATTCGTGATTTCAGGAAATTCATAATTCCAATTTTTGCACTTGGGATTGCGATAGAGAAGTGGTATCGGATATTACTCTTAAACTTTAAAGGCTATCTCATTGCTAAAGAAATTAGAGCTTACCCTTTACTCCTTTCTAAGTGGTGATATTGAAAAGTTGGCCTACGCTCGAACTAATACAGCTAGGATTGAATGGCTTGAACTAATACAGCTAGAATTTTTTTATTACTTAACGAAAATCGTTAGACCTTGATCAGCTGATCAAAGTATATTTCATCCGTTGTTTGGTTCAAAAATTCCTTCACGTGATACAGCAGTTTGAAAATTTAGACGGGTTGACAACTTCAGTAGTAAGGTACACATTGAAACAAAAAAGAGGCCATCCCAATTGTGAGACATGTAGGGACTTGTAATCAACTATCACACCATAATCATCTTAGACGGTGAGGGGTTAGCAACTTCGACTAGTTGATGTACCTATTAATCCTATTATTTGTTTCCTTAGTATTTGATGGTGAGAACAATTTGGAACCATGTCTATCACGGGGAGATGTACTTGTCACTAAGAATCGGTTGCTAGAAGGGGTTCATGGAGGGCTAGAAACTAGTGCAGCAAATTAGCGCACGTTTAATTTGATCTCTATAAGTCTGAAGGTAAGAAAATTAGTCTCCATGCTCTATCACTGTAACTTAGAATTAAGTCTTTGAGGGGTTGACAACTTTAGTGGTAGGACCAAACAACGAACAGGCGGAACCCAGTTGTGAGAAAAGTCAGGGACTTGTAAGCAACAATCGGCTATCACACCATAATCATCTTCGACAGTGAGGGCTTTCCGACTTTTCCTAGTTTGTGTACCTATTATGTTTCCGGTGATTTTGATGATGAGAGAAGTTTGGTTCATGTCATCGTTCAAGAATCGATTGCTAAAGCATTGTCATTTACGTGAGATGCTAGTCGATGGTGATGGTCTATCACTGTAACCTAGAGTTAAGTGTTAGCGCAACAGATAGAAATGATAATGTAAAAAGAGGCACCTATGGTATTTTGTATTCTGAAAAGTTACGGATAGCTCTATAATACCAACTAGGTTATATAAGATAATGATCCAAGTTTTCACCAGTCACGATGTCTACGATCGAAAAAGATAACGTGCAACTGGCTGCAAAGTCAATTAGCCATGTCATTACAGATTGTGTCATCAGTTCACAAAGAAGTTCTTCTCGGATTGGAACACCATTTTGCAAAAACCTCGATGGGTTGACTAATTTAGCACTCAACCGTTAGCGAAGAAACAAAAGCAAAGTGTTCAGCCGAAGCCGAACAAGGTTGCTGGAACACTTAACAGGCATTTTAGGTCTAGTTGGGTTTCCTGATCCAAATAGTCAATTTTGTTTCGTCAACCCGTAGGGAAAAAATCGGCCTGGAATCCAGGCATCTGGAAATTTGGAACCTGGATTCCAGGCTGATTCTGGAATTCCAGACTTCATCCGGATTCCAGGTTCCAAATTTCCAGACTAGGATTCCGGGCTGAATTCCAGGCTCTGTCTGGATTCCAGGTTCCAAATTTCCAGACTAGAATTCTGGGCTGGATTCCAGGCTTTGTCCGGATTCCAGGTTCCAAATTTCCAGACTAGAATTCTGGGCTGGATTCCAGGCTTTGTCCGGATTCCAGGTTCCAAATTTCCAGACTAGAATTCTGGGCTGGATTCCAGGCTTTGTCCGGATTCCAGGTTCCAAATTTCCAGACTAGAATTCTGGGCTGGATTCCAGGCTTTGTCCGGATTCCAGGTTCCAAATTTCCAGATTAGGACTCCGGGATGAATTCCAGGCTTCGTCTGGATTCCAGGTTCCAAATTTCCAGTTCCGGGATTCCAGACTACCTGTAGCCTATATTCTGGATTCTAGACGGCTAGTCTGTGCTGGATTCCAGACTGCTCGTCTGTTCTGGATTTCAGACGGCTCGTCTGTTCTGGATTCCAGACTTCATTTGTTCCACAACTGTCCAGAAACATAACTGATATGTTGATAACTTGCTTTGACTGGAAGGATATATATCTAGGATTTCGCTCTGATCAAAATAAGACAAACAGAACTAAATCGTTCCCCGACGTTTTCTGACAGTACGATTTTTGAAAGTCACAACAAAAAAATTACTTCCGTGGCATACATTGCCGCATTACTTGGTTACAACTCTTTCTAATTTCTAAGAAAACCCTTTTTGTCTGAGAAACCACTTACTTCGTACTCAACCAAGCACGACTGAATCCTTGTACACAAATGTGAGAATTAATGCTGATTTACTGATTCAGATCAAAAAACCAACAGTCCGCAGAGAACGTTGCATATTGAATAGATTTATTTACAAGGTAAAACGGTAGATACCAAACAATGCTGATAATGCCTCAATCGGGGTCTTGAATCTCAGTCGGTCAATAAGCCTGAAATTGTGTTCTCTTCACATGCTGCGTAGAAGTTTCTGCAAAACGCTGGATCCCTTACACCAAAGCTGCCTTCGCATTGAGCTGGATTACCTAAATAAAACGCTCATTTCAGTGATCGACCCAAGATTATCCCAAGCGGTGACTAGTGAGCAAGTGCTCAAACGTGGAGTGTGAAAGTAAAATGTTTAAAACGCTAAATATACAAACAGCGTTACAACCAAGGCATTTCACATCCCCAATAACCAAACAAGTATTAAAACAACCAAATTTGAAACCATCCCACTTTAAAAGATTTTAATCGAAACAAACCGTATTTAGAATTTGAGATCCAGAAGATCTTAAAAGAACAGTTTCAATTTCAATACTGAATGTCTTTCCAGCCAGTCCGAGCCGTTAAGCCTCTTTCCATTAGCAAGGTAATAACAAGTGCAATAAACCAAATCGTAGCAGCCTAATACCCCCTTCGTTACAACTGCATTAAGGATCCTTATCCTTGATCATATGACAAAACCGTCCAGTTTCCAACTTTTCATTAAGGATTGAAGCACGTCGCGCAGTGGTATTTGTTGCTGTTACACTAAAATCCACATCTGTACATATATCTCGCCAAGTATGCAAGAGTTGAACTTGAGACCTTCCATAGACGAACTTAACTCGGGAGAAATCTGGGTCCAGCTGCCCATTAATGGGAGGGTGGGAGGGAGGGGGGAGTCGGGACCCATCAAAATGCGTGTCCATGTCAATATATCCACAAGAATACCAAGAGTTTGATTCCACTCGCGGGTCAAAAACTTAACTCATGCGCAATTCGGGACAACTTCCCCATGAGCGTGGAGGGTGGTTCAACTCCAAATGTATATTCCCAACCCTAAGATCTAAAAGCACAAGGAATTTCATCGCCCTATTTCCAGTTATTCTCAAGTTAAAAACATTAAAAGTTAAAAAATGGGCCCAACTGCTTATGAACCAAGTGGGAGTGGGGTTTGGGACCCGAAAAAGCAAAACGAGACCCCATGCTCACAAGCTTACAAGTTTAAACTTGATATCTGTTGATGCCTGTCACTGGTCTCATGGGACGGCCCAGCTGCCCATTGACGGGACGGGGAGGGGGGGGGGGGGGGTCGGGACCCATCAAAATGCGTGTCTAGGCCTATATATCCAGAAGTATACCAACTTAGAGTTTGATTCCAGTCACGGGTCACAAACTTAACTCATGCGCAATTTGGGACAACTTGTCCATTAGCGCGGAGGGTGGCTCAACTCGACATCTACATTCCAAACCCTAAGATCTAATCTTTCATCGCTCTATCTCCAGTTATTGTCAAGTTAAAAACATTAAAAGTTAACAAATGGGCCAGTGGGCCAGGGACCAAGTGAGAGTGGGGTTTGAGGGACCCCAAAAAGCAAACTGAGACCCCGATGCTCACAAGCCTACCAAGTTTAGACTTGATATCTGTTGATTCCTGTCCTGTCACTGGTCATGAATTTTACTCTTGGTCAATCTGGGCACAGTTGCCCATGAACGGGGCGTCCTATGTCCAGCTCTGGTCAAGTTATGAAAATTATTCACTGGGCAATCTAGGCCCATTTGCCCCTGAACGGGGGTAAGTGTGGGGGGTGGTACCTTCAAAAGGCACAACTGGACCCGAATACCTACAAGCGTACCAAGTCTGTTCTTGATAGCCTACCTGCACTAGTTCACGAATTATGAGCTCTACAAAAAAAAGTGAAAACCGAAAGCTGCTACAGCGCTCGTAATAGTGGATTATTCCAAGGAACACTCGACTAAAAATGTATTCACTATTTCATATGTGCGACTTTTGGCTTGTGCATTGTTCAAACTGGTACTCTCACTTATGGTGCTACTGAGAGATTTGCTGGCATGTCGCAAAGTAGAAGTTAAATATTAATGAAAAAAAATATTCAAAATTTCTCGAAACTGCCATATACCCAAGTTCAACACACTGGTAAAATACTCCGATTCATTCCAGCCTGAACTTAATCTTTTAACCTATACTTCAAATTAATACTGATATAGTAGGCTATAGCCTACTGGCAGTAACCCACTTTTGATGTCTGTCGATTGTGTGACCATGCTTAAGTAGTTATCCAGAATTTGAGTCTGCAGGTTTCGAGTCACATTCAGAAATAAGCCAGAAAACTGTAGAGGCATGCTTATTTATTCATCAAGGGAACACTAAGACCCATACCAGGCAGGCGACTTCTTTGCAATACTCGTTCTAAAACCTTTTGTTCTATTTCTAGTTTGCCCTATGTAGTAGCCTAGGCTCAGCGTTATTTTGAAATATTTTATCTTAATTTCCTTCTGTTTCTTCTGTCACGTTTTGCAGATTTTACTCAGTGTCACTTAGTCTACCACAAACCTCTGAATTTTGGACGACCTATGATAACTGATGGGTATGTTTTGGATGCTGAGTACTATGACCGAATAAAATATTGACTATTCGAGCTCAGCTGACAATACAAAGACAAGCTTGAACACCACCAAGTCCGAACTCGTTAACACATATAACCTATTCTTATTTTAATGTTATTACGACTGAAAACATTAACTCCCATACCAGGCAACATGAACTTCAAAATATTTGCTGAAAATGTTTAATTCATAGACTGATTTCCTGTATGTCAACAATTATAGAATAATTTCCATTGTCTCTGCGATTTCTTCTTTTGAGGTTACAAGCATTCTATCAGCCACACCTACCCATGTAAAATAAGAAAATATTACTGTCACTGATGCAATGCAGACAACTGGTTGGCATTTTTGTCGGTCCTTGGTAGATAGGCAAGCGCCAAAACAAGTTGATTATCCGAATTTCATTTCCTTGCCCCTTTCCGCCCCATAATATGGAAAAGAAGGAAGTTTAAATTTGAGAAGTTTATGTTAATCCAACATTAAACTGGTGCCAAAAATATTGCTCAAATATATAGCTCTTAAATGGTATAAATTTTTTTTATTTATTTTTTTGACTGTGTTATAAGCACAAAAAACAAAACAGAGGTATGGAGAATTTCTAAAGATGCTAAAAAATAGGCATACCTCTACTGCTGCTACTGTACAGTTGAGTTTGAGTCAGTCCACCACAAATCCCTGATTTTTGGATACCCTATGCCAAACGCTGGGTATATCTAGCATTTGGCATAGCCTATGCCTAACGCTGGATACCCTGTGCCAAACAATGGATACCTGTTGGTAATCTAACCCTGACCTACACCAATATAAAGGAGTTCTGAGTGGTTGATTTTTTAGCTTCATTCAAATCATCAATATTTTACTGGGTTACAGTATCCAGCACCAGGCATAGTGTATCCAGCGTTAGGCATAGGGTATGCCAAACATTAGACATATCCAGCATTTGGCATAGGGTATCCAAAAATCAAGGGTTTGTGGTTGACTGGTTTGAGTAGGTTGTAGTTGAGTAGGTTGGGGCTCGGAGTTGGAACCTACATATTTGGCTTAATATTTGAAAATAATGGTTTGTGGTAGACTTGTTGCCTGCAGTTTTGCGAGTTTTAACAAATAGATGTCATTCAATGTAAACAATTAAAGAGATCACCAATGGAAAAAGAAGTATAGGGTTATCAACGTCAGCAAAACTCTAGAAAAAAGCAGAATTAAGAAAAAAATTGTTTATGCCAAATGTAAGCTGAAACAGTTGGCTGCTAGTTGATATCAGGTTGATATCAGCTTTGTTATTTCTCTTTCCATTTGACTGGAAACAAACAAATTAGTGAAACATCCCGACCAATTATTAATAAGCATACAGGAGAGGTATCCAACCTCAAATTTACACAACCTTGAACTCTGCCGAAAAAGGTTGGAAGGAAATTTTAGTCCAGTCCTAAAAAGGTCGTAACTGTCAAGAAGGAAACCCTGAGACCTGAGTGTCGCAGGACCTGTTTTGGACTGCACGAAATTTCCTTGTAAGGTTTTCAGGCCAAGTTTGAGGTCATAGGTATGAATTAGAATAGGCCTAACTAGTAAACTTTATACGGTACTTACATTTAAGAACATAATTCATCCTGCATGCAGCAGCAATATCTTCATATCCATCACAAGAAGATCCATGACAGATGATGTAAACACTCCACAGAATATTCCTTGACCTTCCTTCTTCTTGGTCAGTGTTGCCAGATCATGATCCAAGATTTACGCAGCTGTCTTTTAAATATACGCCAAAGTTTCTTTTTAACCCAAAATTCCAAGAAATCTCCCACGCTAGCAAAACAAAATCCGCAAGTCGGTCGAAAAATCCGCCAGTTTGACGTAAAATCCAGCAATATGGCAACACTGACCTTGCTTGACTAGTGCATTTGAATTTGTTGTGAGTGCTGCGACCAGGCTTTCTTGAACCTCTCTAAAATCCTTAACAACCTCGTCCTGTTGACAGAAAAATCCTAAAACCCATGTTCTAAAACGGAGATTCTTTTGAGACAAACAAGAAAATTTGTTCTTTCTTTAATTCGTATCACTTTTGGTTACAGAATGTACGAATAGGCCTACACAAAAAATGCCAAACGAATGAGACACCAGAGGCGTATTCTCGCAGTTCCCAGAGGACTCCTCTGACTCCTTCTGTTCAATTTGTTTATTCTGATTGTTTTTAATTAATTTGATTCCCCTCCGAATCTGAAAGGGAGTCCTTTTTGATGATGGTGATGATAATCTGAGCATTCCCCGTCAGTGCGGACTCGCGAGAATACGAGGAGTCAGTCCCCGGGTCAAACAAAAGCGCGAGGACTCCTTTAGTGGAGTCCTCCGGGAACGGCGAGAATACGCTTCAGGCCACCATTGACTAAAAAAGTTGCGGCCTTTCCCTCCTTTATATTTTCCTTAATCTAGGCTTCTAAATTATATATGATTCAAAGCGGACCTTGAACGTGAAACCAAAGCTAAATTATTCGGGTAACAAACCTTTCGGATGTTCATGTGAAGTCGGAGCCTTGCAGAGGAAAGTCGAAGATAATTCGGAAATTCAGATTTAGACAAATAATGCCGGATCATTTCTGCATTTTGCATTCTATATATTAAACATGATTTTTTTAGCTTTTTTTCGATAAACATCGTAGCAAGGTTCCGGAACTCCAATTTGACACCAGATTTTTTGAGAATTTTCTGTGCAAACTCGCATCTTCACCCCGTTCAAGATCGACAATCAAATATAGTAAAATTTTCTCGAGACTATATGTGCAGATGTTCTCGTGGAATCCATTGGATTTCTCGTTTGTAGCAGTGTACAGTAATTTATTAATTACAGCCGTGCGTCACTGATATCAGAACTCGGCCGTGCCGCTCAAATTTTCTTTTAGACCTACCCTACGACTACCTATTATTTTATTTGTCTAAGCAAAAGCCAGTTCGAGCCGCGGCATACTGTCATTTGCATATATAACCTGGACGAAACTTTTATCCGAACAGTATTTTACTGGAATTTCTATAAAGCTATGTCCAGTTGCTTGAAATTAGCATCATGGGGTTTGGCACACTTTCATCGGCAGACAACGTTCTAATTCTGAACTGTTAACACTTTTTAAGAAAATCTTACGTTGGCAAATTTACTGTCACAGTATTTTTTTATTGTTTTACTCATGTTGACCCGATGTTGATATATAAACTTGTATGCAACACTGTCTTACTTTTAAAAAATTAGGTACTAACCAAGATTCGACTTCTCTATCTGTTATTAATTTACCGCGATGTGTTCTTATTTTCAAAGTTTGTGCTTCAGTTTCTGTGCTCTCGCGCTGGACAGAATTTTTGTTCAGACCTGAACAGTTTCATAAAAAGGTATTGAAAGCGAGACATTTCAATAAAAATGTTGTTCGGCAGACAATTTATTCGGATGATTTTCCTCAGACGTTTTTGAAAATGCTGATGAGGTTATTTTCTTCACGAAAAATGTCGGAATCTTTGAACAGTGTTATTTTTTCCACTACACTTTAAAATCCAACAAATACTATTTGACGGTGCAAAACGGATCAGTCAGCTACATTTTTGATGTAGAAATGTAGCTGACTTATCCGTTTTGCACCGTCAAATATGATTCGCAGTCAGCTCGGGCTGAAGGAACATTTACCAACTAATACTGAAATCCAGGCTTTCTTGTCGTCAAACCAGACTTTCTGCATGTATTCCCTAGATTTACGGACGAGGAAGCGCAAAAATCCAGGACTGTCTGGAATTTCAAGTAGGTCAGTTCCTGGAACATGTGACTGTTACCCTGGAATTCCAGAAGAGGCGGCGTAGAAATCCAGGTTTGTCTGGAATTTCAACCAACTGTCCGGAATTCCAGGCTCTTACCAAACGTAAATTCGGGTTTGTCTGGAATTTCAACAAAGTGTCTGGAATTCCGGAATACTACCCTGGAATTCCAGGAAAGTAACATCATTACCTGGATTTCCAGAGAAAACTTGTCCGGAAATCCAGGAAAGTGTTTTAATTCCGTGCTGCAGCCTGGAAATCCGGGCAAAATGCCTGGATCTCCAGGCAAAATGCCCGGAATCCAGCCTTTGTCCGGATTCCAGGCCGTTTTTTTCCCTACGGGAAGTTTTCACCAGTCACGATGTCTACAATCGAAAAGATAACTTGCATCTGGCAGCAAAATCAATTAGCCATGTCATTACAGATTGTTTATCATCAGTTCAGAAAAAAATTCTTCTCGGATTGGAACACCATTTTGCAAACCTCGATGGGTTGACTAATTAACTATTCAACTGTTAGTGAAGAAACAAAAGCAAAGTGTTGAGCCAAGGCCGAACAAAGGTTGCTGCAACACTTTACGTTGGCCAGGCATTGTAAGTGTAGTTCGATTTCCTGATCCAAATTGTCAATTTTGTAGTTTTTCGGTCTTCACCAGGCCCCTTAAACATTTTACTTTTAATCCCTAACTAAACGCTTGAAATTTAAAAAAAAAATCCTTTCAGGATGGGAAAATTAAGTTCAAAACCGGATTCAGCATGTCTATTTACGCTTATATCGACCCTCTGAGCGTGTTCCATCCTACTTACCGTAGTTACCACGCGTGACGTCACAAATTCTGCCTTTTTGTCGTCAAGGCTGGAACGATTTTCGTATTTTCCAGCGAAATATCATACCACGGGTGAACCCGACCAATCACGTGACAGAGATTCGTGGTTACTACGCTTACCACGCTCCCGAGCGTGGTAAGCAAATAGTTACTATTGGTTACTATTTCGACAAGGCTGGAACGGTCAGCGTAGTAACTTTTCGTGAGGCTGGAACGGGTTTAGTAACTAATAGTTACTATTGGTAAGAGGGTGGAACACGCTCTCTGACGTACTTCAGAAAGGATTTTACTTTTACCGAACTTCATGTTTTGTCCAGATTCAGAGCAAACTCTTAGTCCGACAGGAAAATAAAGCTTAGATTTGGGTTCAAAATGTGTTGTTTTTTTTTACCAGTATGTCAAATATTTAGATCGACGCCTCGTAGCGAAACTTAGAGCTAGAAGCCACTTGCAAAGTTGGGTCAGAGGATAACTGTGGGAACTTGTCAGCTCAGGGGTTTATTGTAATCCTCTGTAAGCAAACCCTTGAGGCACGAATGTCCGTAAGCCCTTGGGGATCCTGAAAATGTATCGTTTAGTCGAAAGTGTTTTTTGCACTTTTCGGTGATGATGCACACTTTAAGGGGCTAGAAAATCATTTCAAAACTCTTAAGGCAGAAATGAGTGTGGGCCTTTGGGGACCATCAAAATTGGGATCGACTAAAAACGGAACGGAGCGGAACGACACGGTGCAGGAGGAACGCTTACTAAAAACGGGAACGCGTACTAAAAACGGGAACAACGTACTAAAATCTGGAACACTGCACCATGAGGAACTCTTCTAAATGGGAGAACGCTGCACCGTCGAACTTTTATTGTTTTTTTTTACCAAGTTTCCGGTTTCGATCGGATTTCGGGCGAACTACTTGTACGGCAAGAAAATAATTTTCTTGATGGTATTAAGTATGCCTCCTTACCCTTAGATCGACTATCTCATTAGCTTTTTAAAAAAAAATTGTTCGCCCCTTAATTTGAACCACCCATAAATACAGGACTACGGATTTATGAATCGATCTCTCCTTTGACCCAAAGAATCCTCACACCAAAATTGAACAAAATTCGAGAGTTATCGTGCTTACGAACGGCCGCACGGACAGACGGATCCCTCCACTGACGTTTTCAGATCCAGAAAACATCTCGGCGACATAGCTTGCGCCTATCTGCTTTGGCATTCGAACTAGAGACCTTTCTTTACGATGTATTTTTTAAAACTCATAAATATTCCACTCCAATCATCCACTGATTTCTCATCATGCTCCGAATGCATTCCAAAGACAAGCACAGAAGAAAAAACTTTAGAAGTTTCAGTTTTAGTTTCATTGGACTATATTTAAAGACAAACTAGATCTACGTTGCCTTGGCAACGTGAAGTGTTGCAGCCAGGGGCGTCCCGATGGGGGGTGTGGGGGGGGGGCTGCACCCCCCCAGAAAGCCTGTGGGAAAAAATTCCGGTAAATTTTGACTGGTGCGGCGAAGCCGCGCCAGTCAAAATTTGTCAAATTCACCTGAACTTGATGATTTTTAGGGAATCTACCGGATTTTTGCTCAGGGAACCTACCGGATTTTGCTCAAGGAATCTACGTTAAATCTTGCACAAGGAATCTACCGGAACTTGTCTCAGGGAATCAACCGGAATTTACTCCTCGGAATCTACGAAATTCGGCTCAGGGAATCTACCGGAATTTGTGCGAAATCTTTCACAAGGAATCTACCGGAACTTATCTCAGGGGATCTACCGGAATGTAGGCTACCGTCGGAATCTACGAAATTCGGCTCAGGGAATCTACCGGATTTTTCTCATGGAATGTATGCTGAATCTTTCACAAGGAATCTACCAGAATTTGCCTCAGGGAATCTACCGGATTTCACCCAACGGATTCTTCGAGAATTTGGCTCAGTGAATATACCGGATTTGTGCGATATCTTTCACAAGGAATCTAACGGAACTTGTCCCAGGGAATCTACCAGAATTTACTCCTCGGAATCTACGAAATTCGGCTCAGGGAATCTACCGGAGTTTGTGAGAAATCTTTCACAAGGAATCTACCGGAACTTGTCTCAGGGATTTGCCGGAATTCACCCACGAAATCTACCAGAATTCGGCTCAGGGAGCCTACCGGAATTTGTTCATGGAATCTACACTAAATCTTTCACAAGGACTCTACCAGAACTTGTCCCAGGGAATTTACCGGAATCAGCTCCTCGGAATCTACGAGATTCGGCTCAGGGAATCTACCCAGGGAATAAAATCTTTCACAAGGAATCTACCGGAACTGTGTCTCAGGGAATCTACTGGAATTTACCCCACAGAATCTACCGGAATTCGGCTGAATCTGAATCCAAACAGCGCCGACAGCTTTCTCGACTCCTTTCCGGTGCTACCGGTAAACCAAGAAGATTTCAACAAGAGCTGTAAGCTCATATGGCACTTGCAACTGTATGTAGTAGGTAAGGGCTCTGTCAGATTGAACGGATACCTGATATGCCTCCCAAGTTTCGTCGCGAAAATCCCCAAAACTGACATCACAGGCATTCCGGAAAACTCCCCTCCACCCCCAAGGGTCCGGATCCAGTCCAATTGTGTAAACGATTTATCTGGGGCAGATGCTTGTTCTTCCCAGCAAGTTTCACTCCGATCTCTCCATTCTAACCGTTTCTCGAGATTTCCGGTCTCCCCCCCCCTCCGACGCCCCCATAGCTACCGAACCCGGTCCGGACTTCAAATGGGACATCAGAAATACGTCCTTTATTCAGTTATCAAGTTTCATTCCAATCCGATCACCCGTTCAAAAGTTACACACTGCTCAATTTTCCAGATTCCCTCGCCTTCACCCCCCCCCCCCAGATGATCGGATCAGGAAACTGATTATTTTTTTAGTTAGTTTGGTCGGGTCCCTGGTATGCCTGCCAAGTTTCATCGTCCTAGCACATCTGGAAGTACCCTTACTCGAAAAAGTGTGACAAACTGCCCCAAATTTCCTAGATTCCCCCACCCTCCACTCCCCCGTAGATGGTCGGATCGGGAAACTGATTATTTCCAGGTTAGTTTGCTCCGGTCCCTGATAAGCCTGCAAAGTTTCATCGTCCTAGCACATCTGGAAGTACCTTAACTCGAAAAAGTGTGACAAAAAAACCTGACCGAACGACAGACGGAATTGCGATCGATATATGGCACTTTCGCCAGAAGCTGCAAGTGCAATTAAAACGAACTAGCCTTGTTTCGACATGATGTAGAAAGTCGCCGGGAGAGCCTCGAAACAAACACAAAGTTTGAAGATATATTCGAGGTCTCTCGTCAACTGAAATACGTGTGACATAACAGTATTCTAGACTTTCGGCAGAGATTGTCACTACGGAGAAATTCCGGTAAAACCTCGGAAAATTCCGGTAAAACCTCGAAAAATTCCGGTAAAATTCTGAAGCTGCACCCCCCCCCGACCAGGAAGGTATCGGAACGCCCATTGTTGCAGCTTCCTTTGTTCGGCTTCGCCGACTAAAGTGTTGCGACAGCAACACTTTGGCTTTGTTTCTTCGCTATCGGTTAAATGCTGAAGTTGTCAACCCATCAAGGTTTTCAAAATGGTATGATCCAAGAACAAATTTTTTCTGGACTGATGACATAATGCGTTATCACACGGCTATCACTCAGCGTTGAAAAAACAACAACAGAATATCGGAAGTAGGGACTAAATTGGCTTAGGACCCAGATGAACTTCATCCTTTTCAATCGTAGACATCGAGACTGGTGACAACTTGCAACATTATCTTATATAACCTAGTTGTTATTATAAAGCTATCCGTAACTTTTCAGCATCGAAATGCCATAGATGACACTCTACTAATTATTGCGGAATTATATCATTGTTTTCCATTCCCATTTATATCCGTTGCGTCAACACTAAATTCTAGGAACAGTGATAGACCATCACCATAGACCATTCTAGCACATCATGAAAAACGACAATGATTTAGCAACCGATTCTTACTTACATGTCCTCTGCCCGTAATAGACATTGAACCAAATTTTTCTAATCATCAAAAACCCCGCAAATAAAATAGGTACACTAACTAGGAAAAGTTGGAAACCCCTCATCGCCGTTGATGATTGTGGTCTAACAGCCGATTGTTACTTGTAAGTCCCTTAGATGTCTCACAATTGGTTTCCGCCTATTTTTCGTTCGAGTGTGTACCCTACACTGAAGTTGTCTACACCTCGTATCTTTAACACGATCTAAGGCTATTGCTCAACGTTCTAAAAACAAGACCAAAGATTTCGATGGGATCCCACAAATCCAATATTTGATCTAGACGATTGGGTCCTGTCTTCGCCGGGTCCAGTCTTCTCCAGACTCCTTGAACATTTTTAATATCAAAATTGAGAAACAGATTAAGGCCAAATAGCTAATCATGTATGCAAACCAAGTTCAGATGTGACTGAATGAATTAAAAATTTATTTCCCATCAAAATTGGCCCGAGGGGACCTAGACGGAGTAAACAAAATAGAAAAGAAGAGAAAAAACAACAACAACACGCAATACAACATTTTAACACAACAACAATCAAAGAGAATACGATTATTCGCACGTAAATGAGTCGTATAAACCGTGGGATCTGCTTAATGAACTTTCAAACTTATTTATTCTTGCCTCAATCGCAGTCACAGGATCGGCAAGATATTTTACACTGATTTTTATACTGATTGTACTGATTTTTATATTCTTTGTCCATGGGGGGAAACTCAACAGATACTTGGCATACCGATAATAATGAGATCTAATATTTTGACGTTGGGATTGTAGCATTATATGCCAAATTGGTGCCAAAGCTATAACATGTGGCAGATCCGCAGCATTATAGAGACGTGCCAGAATATGTCGGTTATACACACACTTACAGGAAACTAGGGTACCGTAAGACTTCCGTACTTTTTCTGAAAAGTCGGTGACTAGACCAAGCTTTGTCGATTTTAGGTCTGAGTAAAAAGGTAGACCAAGATATGTGAGGCAACCTGTAGGGACAATATACTGGCTGCCAAGCTTAACAGAAATATTATCAGCTTCTTTTCCCCCATTAAAAATAAGCACCTCGCTTTTACTTTCATTGAAAGTTAGACCTATATTAGAAGAAGACTCTGAAAGGACGGCAAAATTGTGTGGATTCAGCATGTGTGTTTACCCCTATAAGTCATATATATTTTGACGAAAACTTCCTGCCTTACTTCTGCCAATTTTCCGGTTTCAAGTGATTTCCGGAACTACTTGTCCGGTAAAAAAAGAAAGCTAAGAAATGAATTCAGCGTATCTTCTTTCCCCAATATCGAACATCTAATCAACTTCAAATAAAAATTTAACTTGTAACAAATTTTCCGGTTCCATCCAGATTCCAGGCAAATGTCCGGGTAAAAAATGATTGTCATATACGGATTTAGCATCACTTCTTACCCCTAAATCGGATTTCTAATCAGCTACAAATAAAACTTTTACTTTTAACAAATTTTCCGGTTTTGGCCGGATCCCGAACGAAGTAATTGTCCGAGTAGAAAATGATTTTCACACAAGTGTTCAGCAAGTCTGGTTACCCCTAAATCGAAAATCTAATCAACATCAAATAAAATTTTTACTTTTAACAAACTTTCCGATTATTGCCAGATTATGGACGAACTATTTGTCCGGCGAGAAAATGGTTTTTATCATCGTGTTCAGCATGCCTTCTTACCCTATAATCGACTATCACATTAGCTGTTTCAAAATATTTTGTATGCTCCTTAATTTGAACCCCCTCCCCCTCCTAAATGTAGGGCTACAATGCCCATCTACGAACTTGACCTGTCGATGACCCAAAAAATCCTCACACCAAGTTTCATCAAAATATTTCATTCCCTTCGAGAGTTATCGTGCTTACAGACCGACGGACAGACGGACGGAAAGACGGACGGACAGACGGACAACTTTTGCGATGTCATAGGTATCCCTACACTTCCGTTTTGGGATCCAAAAAACAGCAACAACAGAATGTCAAAAGAAGGGACTAAATTGACTTTGCAGACAGTGAACTTTATCCTTTTCAATCGTACATCTTGACGAATGAAAGCTTGGAACATTATCTTATATAGCCCAGTTGGTATGTAAAGCTATCCGTATAGATGCCACTGTACTAATTATTCCGGAACTACGTTATTGTTTTACGTTATCATTTGTATCCGTCACGTAACGACTTAACTCTAACTTACAGTGATAGACCATCCAGAATAATTTTCTTCCTTCAGATTTATAGAGGTCAAATAAAATGTGCACTAATTGGCTCGTAATTCTAGCCCCTCATGAACCCCTTCTAGCAACCGATTCTTACTTACAAGTACATCTCCCCGTGATAGACATTGTACCAAATTGTTCTTACGATCAAATTCACCGGAAACAAATAATAGGATTAACAGGTACACCAACTAGCAAAAGTTGCTAGCCCTCATCGCCGAAGATGGTTATGGTCTAGCATCCGATTTTTGTTTACAGTTTCCAACATGTCTTACAATTGGGATCGGCCTATTTTTGGTTTCAGTATGTAGCCTACCTTGCTACTAAAGTTGTAGACCCCTCTAAACTTTCAAACTGTTGTATCTCATGAAGGTATTTTTTACGAAAAATAAGATGACATATAATTTGATCAGCTCATCAAGGTCTATCGATTCCTGTTGAAAAAAAAATCTATCAGTATTAGTTCAATTCAAAAGTTGACATTTTTGCCGTAGGCTAACTTTCTAATATCACCACTTAGAAAGGAGCAAAGGATGAGCTCTAATTTCTTTAGCAATGAGAGAGCTTTTAAACTTCAACAGGCACGTCTGATACCATTTCTCTTCCTCAATCCCAAGTGCAAAAATGGAATGATAAACAGAAATGAGTAGAAACAACAGGTGGCAGCACTTCCGAACCCATGGGAAAATACCACTTTTTTGTTTCTGTAAACTTTTCTATTTATCACTCAAAGAAGAAATATTGGCCCAGGGGCCGGGGAAACTGCCGCATATATTTAGCACTTACAGATTTTAGTCCATCTTCAATTTGAAACTGGTGTCTGCCTGCTTGCCTGCTAGAACGGAGCTTTCCACTCGGAAGCAGAAACATAGTTTCAACAGATTTTAACACTTTTTTCAAGAACACCCGTACACACTTACTCATTTTCTCTCAATAAATCGTTTTGTTGTTTTTTTTTTCCTTCTTTTTTGTTCTTTTTCCTCTTTCTGTGTCTTTTTCGGTTGTGTTTCATTTCCTCCAGTCTTTAAGTTGTAGTTTAGCTAGGCCTACACAAGATTATTTTCCTTCTAGGCCAATAGACAAGTTGTCCAGTGTTATACAATTTTAGTAAGTAAATAAATACTTGAATACTTGAAACGAAAGCTTTGTTGCTTAACTTCAGATAGTCCTCTCTGATATGGGCTATACAACTCCACTTCACTTCACACACCGTAGGCTCTGGCTCGAGGACAAGCAAAGACCATCCTTTTTTGCCCAGGGAAGAGTTCTACGAAGCTTTCCAAAATGCAGTCATATTCATCAATCCGGCTAAGGTCCACCCTTTCCATAAAACTGTAGAGGTTAGATACCTTACCACTTTCTAGTAATAAGCTGAAATCGAGGTAGCCTACTAGGAAAAACAAGACCAAAGGTTTCGATGGGATCCCAAAAATTCAATATTTGATCCAGACAATGGGTCTTGTCTTCGCCAGACTCCTTGAACGTTTTTAATATCAAATTCAGGCACAGGTTAAGGCCAAATACCTAATCATCTGACAAAACCAAGTTCGGATATGGATTCAGCATGTGTTTTTACCCCTATAAGTCATATCTACTTTGACAAAAACTTCCTGCATTATTTCTGCCAAATTTCCGGTTTCGGCCGAATTCCGGAAAAAATAAAGCTAAAAAATGAATTCAGCGTATCAGCGGATCCCATCGAAACCTTTGGTCTTGTTCTTGAGAGCGCTTCTTGGACGATGTCACAAGTATTTCTGATGTGCAGATCTTGGTTTAATTAGAACGTAATTTCGAATGAAAATGGAAGGAGGTTATTGAAATACTTAAAGCACAAATCTTACTATCAATGATCTTCGCACTATGAAATGGATCAGAAAAAAACTTTTCGAAAGTACCATAACTTTCCACCTGGGTTTAGCGATTTTCTTGTTAGCGCTTGTCGATTCTATCCAACCTTCCTGCTCTCCAACGCGGCGGCTGGGCGCAAAACATTTGAAAACTGAACGAGCCGTTGTTAAAAAGACGGAAAACTAAGCAAATAAAAAAAGTAAAAAACAGGAGATTCTCAAAGCCTATGTTGAAAGAGTTGTCAGTGGACGTTGAAGATTCCTGCAAAATTTTACGTTGTGTGACGGGCAAAATCGGCACGGCCGAAAAAGCGCTAAAAATTCGTAGGCACGAAACGAAACAATGGAGAAAGGTGGAGGTTTAGTAGCTTATAATTCCATAAGGGAGCTAGGTATATTAAAAAAGGCAGAATAAGCAAGAGGGGTCCTTTAAAACAAAAAGTTGCAGAAACAAAATTACTGCACACCAGACGCACAACCACCCAACGATGACCCGTTACCGGAGTCAAAGAGGTTGATTAATCTCAAGACGTTGATAAAAGTTCTATTTAATAGAAATGTAGATTTCAGATTCTGTAAATTTCTACCATCGTTACATGCCTTGACAAGTTTCTTTCATCCCCATCGTGTAACATCGACTTTCACGCTATTAAAAACCAACTAATCATGATAAATATGCTTCCAATCGTCTCATCGTGACATTATCTTGTAATGCCATATCTTCTTTTTTGTTTGCTTTTCGAATACGATCGAAAGGGAACTGGCATGAAATTCCCTGATATGATGATGATTATAATGATTAATTTATTTCCCATTTGTACGACAAGAAACTCGTCTTTAACGGAGTGTGCAAAGAAAACAAGACCAAAGGTTTCGATCGGAAAAATCTAACATTTGATTCAAACAATTGGGTCATGTCTTCGCCATTCAGTCTTCGTCAGATTCCTTGAATATTTTTACTGTTAAAATAAAGTTCAAAAATGGATTCCGCATGTCTCCTTGCCCGATACCGAATCTCTAATCGATTTCAGAAACAACTTTGAGCTTCAACCAAATTTCCAGTTTCAGCCGAATTAGTGATGCACCAGGTGTCCAGCAAGAAAACTAAGTTCAGATATTGATTCAGCGGACCTCCTTATCCCCTCAATGAATATTTTATTAGCTTATAAAATATACATGTTTTTACCATAAATTCGAAACCGCTCCTCTGCCTCTAAAGATAAGAACTTGACCTGTACTTTACCAGTGAATCCTCATTGACAACATCCCCGCTAGAACAGCATTATTTCCTCGTTTGAACATTATATTCGGTAAGATAAGATAAGATATTTATTACCTTAAAAGCCCAAGGGCCATGGCAATACAAACAAACGGAAACACAATGACAAACTTATTTCTGACTACCATTAAAACATACAAAAAATGATCTCTATGAATCGTTGACACCTTGAGGAATCTACCCACTTTCTTTATAGTACCATAACACTCGCTCGTAAACATTTGCTCCATCCATTCCTGATCACACTCATTTACTCCAAATATTTCACTTCTCAAATCATTCAATTCCCTACAATCACACATAAGGTGTCGCACACACTCATTCCGGCCTACCCGTGTAACTCCTCCTATCTCCCAGCGGTAAAATATCAGCACACACACTAATTAATAATTTCAATTCCTCCCTATCGAAACCCGCTTTAAAATAAACAAATTCATCCCATGTCCCTTTCGCCTCTATATAAAACCCTAGAGAACCCCTTCGGGGTCGCCGTCACTACGTCCACCCGTCGATTCATCCACCCGTCAATACGCCCAATCTAAAATCCGTCGATTCGCCCGTGATTGTCGACAATCATTTGTCATTGTGTGGACGTCGGAGAGAATTGTGTAATCGAAGGTCGAAGGGGGGGGGGACCAGTCGGGGACCCGTCTATTCTCCCACCCGTCGATTCGCCCAGACGTCATAATGCCCAAAAATACTTCACATTCCCCACTTTTTCCGACAGTTCGCCTAACCGTCACAAGACCCAAAATATCCGTCGATTCGCCCACCCGCTGATTCGCCCACCCGCTGATTCGCCCAACCGTTGATTCGCCCAAACGCTGATTCACCCACCCGTCGATTCACCCACCGTCGATTCGTCTACCCGTCGATTCGGCCACCGTCGATTCGCCCAGCCTCGCTTTTTGAAGCGTCGATTCACCCACTTCTAAAATCCGTCGATTCGTCCAAACGTCATTTCGCCCACCCGTCATAAGACCCCCAAAAAACGTCACAACCCCCACTTTTTACGACTGCTCGCTTACCCGTCACAAGACCCAAAAAATCCGTCGATTCGCCCAATTCTCAAAATCAACCTCTGATCTAGCGCGGCCTTTGTCAGTGAACGCGGTATCAGAAATCCAGTGAGTCGCAGGGGAGTAATTAAGAAGGTTGCGATATCGTCCCATGTAAGTTGCGTGTAGTTGCGCTAACGTCAGTCCCCCTACACGTCAGTAGACCAACACGTCAGTTGATCAACACGTCAGTAGACCAACACGTCAGTTAACCAACAAGTCAGTAGACCAACACGTCAGTAGACCTACACGTCAGTAGACCTATACGTCAGTTCACCAAATCCTAAAATCCGACAGTTCAGCTACACGTCAGTTCATCTACACGTCAGTTCCCCTACACGTGAGTTCGCCTACCGTCAGTTGACATAAACGTCAGTTGGCATAAACGTCAGTTGACATAAACGTCAGTTCCCCTAAATAATCCGTCACTCCGCCTAAAGATTCATATCGGGCTATTGTTCAAAGCCGACTAGGGCACCGAAAGCAATTAATCAGAGGGACGAAAACACAGGGGATTAGTAAAAGGAAGCCGACATTTGCGCATATAAAAGTAGTTCAGAATGGCCGGGAGCTCGCAATCAGACGCGGCAGGTAAAGTCACTAAAGAAAGAACAGATGCAAAGTAATCCCATCAGTACAAGCTGTTGCGAAGGTTTTTACCGGGGCTAGTCATACGGAAACTGAAAAATGTAAGGTGAAACGTATAATTAAACACATTTAAGGGCTTAACAACCATCCCAAGGGGAAGGACCAAAAAGTGCCAGTGAATCTCAATCTTTGTCGAAAGGGTACCGGAAACAGTGAGAGACGAATTACTTCTCTCTTGGCCAGTGCTCCCACTAGATCCTCTTAAAACAAGAGCTACGAGCTCATATGGCACTCTCTAAAACTCTTTAGCGTTTTTTCCGGATATTCCGCTAACCCTCCTCACCTTGCTCGGATCCGGTCCGGACCCTAAAATATTTCATGTAAGGCATACGATCTCTCTACTTCCCAAGTTTCATTCAAATCACTCCACTCGTTTAACCCCTATGCGAGCCACAACATTTCTGGGACTCCCTCCCCAAGTCCCCTACTGTGGCCGAATACGACTTGGACCCATAAACTTCGCATCTTTAACATCTCCTCTTCCCGTCCATCAAGTTTGGCTCGAATCGGAGCATATCTGCAAATTTCCAGTTCCAGCTTCATCCTCCTCCTATCTTGGTCGGATCCGGTTCGGACGCCAAATGACAAATCTAGTCCGCATAAACTTGGTACTGCATGTCCAAGCTTGCATTCCATTCGGCCCATACGTTTAGTTTTTGTGCATGTCACAAAGTCCCCCCCCCCCCCAACCATAGCCGCATGAGGTTCGGACACATTCTTTGCAAATCTAGGTTCGTATCACCCATAAAGTTTCAACTGAATCGGACCATCCGTTCGAAACCGACGGAAGTCATTTCCGGATTCTCCCTCCCTCAACTCCTCGAAAAATGGACCGAAGTCTTCCTAGAGCATTACTTCGGGTTCTTAAAGCACAACTCTTACTAGAAATGATTTTCTTCCTATGAAATGGACCAGAAAAGAAATTTTTCGAATGTACTCTTGCTTTCCACCTGAAATAAGCGATTTTCTTGTTAGCGCTTGTCGATTATGTCCAGCCTTCCTGGCCTCCGACGCGGCGGCTGGGCGCAAAACATTTGAAAACTGATCGCGCCGTGGTTAAAAAGTGTGAAAACTAAGCAAATAAAAAAGCAAGAAACAAGAGCTTCTCAGATCCTTATGTGTGAAAGAGTTGTCAGCAGAGGTTGAAGATCCCGGCAAACGTTTCGTTGTGGTCCGGTCAAAACTCGGCAAGCCCAAAGAAGCGCTAAATTTCGTAGACACAAAACGAAACAATGGGGAAAGGTGGGATTTTAGAAGCTTATAATTCTGTATGGGAACTAGGTATATTTCAAAAGGCAGAAGAAGCAAGAGGGGTTCTTTAAGACAATTTGTAATGGGTGATCGCGATCACCGGAATTCCGGGACTCCCCCCCCCCCCTCCAACTCCCTCCAAAGAGCCCTGATATGATCTGGTTCTGTCAAGAAGGTATCTAATGCTTATGCTTGTTCTTACCTGTATTGTGTAAAGTTGATGAACATTCTGGCAACAGATCTGTAAGAAGGATCGCTAGGTCATGTCAGACAACATCGCAAGGAAATTTTTAGCTTTCTATTTCACCGAATCCCTTAAGCTTAGAACCCACCTGAATGAAGTATTATCTATCATATAGTTTTGTGAGTCGAGGAAGACGAAAATACAGAAGCTGGGACAGATAAAACAAAGTTAGCGGCGATAGGCCTCAGCTATAAGTGTAATCCACACGGGATGGCGGAAAGAAACCTCTTGGGACTTACGCGGTCGCGAATCATAGTAAAAATGTAAGCCTTTTTCGAGACTGAAACCTCAAAGCCGATTAAAATGTGGTGCACGGATTATGCGTAGAAGGTTCATGTACAGGTTCATGAACCAGAAACTCCGTCTGAAGTACCATTCGTCGCATTGACACCAGCATCTAGTCAGTCATCAGTCTTTACTACGTCCTCGTCGGCTGCCTACTCATCCTCTTCAGTATTGACTCCGTCCATAGTGTCTGGTATCTCATTAGCATCAGTTCCTTCTTAAGTGTCGATCTCGTCCTTGGCGTCAACTACCCTCTCATCGTCGAATCATTCTTTCATTTGCGGGCATAGACTATGCGCTGGATGTGACGATGCCCTTCAAAGACGTGGGTCTGAAACCCACTCTGCCGGGCCACACTTGATCGGCAGAAACCCTTTTTGCACCTATAGTAATTAGTGCGTATCCTTAATTCCTCCGTTCTTTGAAGATGAATGTGTTCCGTGTCTTTATTTTCCATGTTCATAAATTTCTAGTCATCGATTGTCCATAAATATATTTGAAAATTTGTATTCGTTTGCTATTTGGAGATGTGGAGTACTCATACCTGACTATAAATAATCGAAGCATTTTTTAATATATTATCGTGTTTTAGTTGCCCAGCAATTGGTATTTTTCTCTTGAAGTTGTAAACTAGCTCTCTTCAAAATACATTTATCAGAACCGAGTGTCTTCATTCACTTCCCTGGTGCCTTCCAACCATCTTCTTTCTTTCGTAACGCAAATCAAAACTATCAGATCTGACGAGAGACTCCTGACTTAATTTTTGCCCTCATTGAAATGAAAATTGTCGGCTCCTCTTATCAATCCCCTGGGCGAGCTTCCGTAATTATCCCATCGAGAACAATATGTGAGCGAACTGTCGGAAAATTTCAGTGAACTGACGTTTATGCGAACTGACGTTTATGTCTACTGACGTTTTTGCCAACTGACACTTTTGTGAAGTGACGGTAGGCGAACTGACGATTGACGTACTGACGTATAGCAGAACTGTCGGATTTTAGGATTAGGTGAACTGACGTGTAGGTCTACTGACGTGTTGGGCTACTGACGTGTTGGTCAACTGACGTGTTGGTCTACTGACGTGTTGGTCAACTGACGTGTTGGTCTACTGACGTATTGATCTACTGACGTGTTGGTCAACTGACGTGTTGGTCTACTGACGGATTTTTGAGTGTCAACTGACGTGTAGGCGAACTGTCGGAAAATGTTGGCGTACTGACGGAATTCTGTGGCGAACTGACGTTTATGTCAACTGACGTGTTGCGGTACTGACGGGACCCCATCAAAAAGAGGACAAATGCAAGAGTAAAATATCAGAACAAAGAGCTACCGTTTTTATGGCACTTGCAGCTCCGCTATACCGATCACTTTTCGGTCTGTCAGGCCACTGTCCTCGAGTTAGGGTACTTCCAGACGTGCAAGGACGATGAAACTCTGCAGGCATATCAGGGACCCGATCAAACTAACTTGAGAATAGTCATTTGACTGATCAGACCATCGTGGGGTAGGGGGAGACCGCGGAATCCGGAATGTAGTAGCATGCATAACTTTCGAAGAGGTGATCGGATCTTAATGAAACTTCATATTTGGAAAGATCTTTTGTCTCAGATGTCACACTTCAAGTTCAGAATGGATCCGTCGACTTTGGGGGTAGTTGGAGGGGGGAACCGGAAATCGTGTGACATGTTAATAGTGGACGGATCGGGATGAACTTTGTGGGAAGTACAAGCACAAGCCCTAGATACATAGTTGACAAGATCGAACCGGATCCGAGCACTGTGGGGAGAGTTGGAGAGCGGGTTCCGGAATTCCGGTGATCCCGACTTCAGGTGCTTACACATGTGCTAGGACGATGAAACTTGGCAGGCATATTAAAGACCCGACCAAACTAACCTGGAAATCCGGCCCGATGGTCGGAAGATCCGACCTCCGTGGGGGGAGTGGAGGGAGGGGAAATCCGGAATATTGACGTATTTACAAATTTTGAACGGGGAATCGGATCTTAGGACGGAAAGTAGACGAGTATCAACTGAAAGCTAGAGCAAGTACCTCTAGCTCAGTTCAGTTTCGTCGGGGTATCCATAGTCGTCGCATCATGTTGCATGGGACCAAAGACGGAGGTTCTATCAGATTATTTGTTCTTGGGGTTACTTGGTACAGCAAAATAACGGTAAAGCCTCCGTGGGACCGGCTTGAAAATTACTGTACAGCTATTTTGGAAGTGAGCAACCCTCGACTAGATGTTTCAGTTATAGGTCCGGCCTGGAGGCCTGGATCTGGCAATTTTGAGGAGCTAGAGAAGAGTCCCATAAATCTTGTGGCACGCTTAGTGTCGAAAGATCGGGACAGAACTTGGCGGGCAGGACATTCACAAGCCCCACAGGTACCATTTATTAGATTGGGGTCGGACTTGGGCAATGTGTGGGGAGCTGGAGGGGGATACCGTAAATCTGGTGGCATGCATAATTCTCGAACGAATGATCCGACCAGGATTGCACTTGAAAATCGAAAATCTGTAATTTTTCCCGCTTGTAATAACTGGGGACTATTAGGTTCCAGCGGTGTCCACTGGAGTTTTTGGGTTTGTCGACTGAGTGCGCATAGTTTATACACGAAATACGTTAAGTAAAACAGTTGTACGCTGCTTTTAAAAAGGATCATAAATTCCACTGGAGCAAATTGACGCTAATTGAGCCCATTTACTAGTCTAACAGCATCAGCAATAGCGACGCCTAACGAGCTTGCAGGGAATCTACCCAGCACAGGAACAAAATATTCGGAGTAAATTCTCGTAGACGAAGATGAATACACGATGAAGAAATCCACCTAGTACTAAACTTTTTATTTCGCAAGTAGAGTGAGAAACTTAATTGTTTAATCCACAATCGCAAGACGGCTGTAGAATCAAGCTCTTCACGTTTTCTTCCAGTTCAATTCTTCGATCCTGATCTTGGCGGATCCGGGTAACAGGAAGACGGTACTAGTTAAAGGTTAACTGAAAAGCTAACTTATTTTTGTATCATTTAATTGAATACGCTGCATTATTTGGCTTGTGTAACGGGATTTTTTTTTTATTTTTCACTATTTGCTTCAGTATGACATTCAGAATATCTACAGCCGTCCTCACAACGAAAAATTCTACCATGCCTCGTAAAATTTCAATCTCAACATAAACGCGGGTTTTCAGTGGCCAGCGGTGAACTAGGTGATCGCTGCTCACTGGACGAACACTTAATTATCGCAAATCTTTTGCGTCAGCCATAGCGCAGGAAAAACGAATGGAGATACCACAGATCCGACAGGGAAATTCCACTATATGAAAGTCGATTCTTCGTGAATAGTGAAGCAACGGAGTAACGAAGTTTTATCGGGTTTTCACGCCTCTTTAAGTGAACGAGTGATGGGCAACTAGATTTAACTTAGATTTCAGTTAAACTTTAAGGTACTAATAGTTTGTAGGCGGTAAAAGGAACAGAAAGCTTTGTTTTCTTTGGGTTATTTGCATTTTTCCCAATTCCAGTTCATCCTCAACCCCGGAAGTGAATTCTCATTCCGGGACCAGACGCGGAGTGAAGCGGATATTAAGACGGGTGAAACATAAATCTTCAGCCGTCAGAAAATAAGTGAAGAAACACAAAACTCGACTTCTGGCAGAATTTGCCAGATTCGAGTTCAGCGCTTTCAAGCGGACTAGTTTCTGTAAATCCCCATGTGTCTCACCATCAGCAATTGTGTCAGACATAGTAAAATAGATCCGCCGGTTGATGAGTAAAAAATCTGCGATATGCGTCCCGGGTACTGGAGATTTTGGGTCCCAAAACGTCAGTGCAATGGAGGGATACCTATGACTTCGTAAAAGTCGTCCGTCAAGTCCTTCCGTCTGTAAGCAGGATAGCTCTCGAAGGGAATTGGATATTTTCATTAAACTTGGTGTGAAGATTCTGTAGGTCAAGGGAAAGGTTGGGGCAATATACTTAGGCGGGGAGGGGGGTTAGATTAAGGGGCGAAATAAAATATTTTTAAAAGCTAATACGATATCGATTTAGGGGTAAGGAGCTGGATCCGAATACGAAATTTCTGTTTTCGTCGGACAAGTAATGCACCCGGAATCCGGCATAAACCGGAAAATTTCTGAAAAGTAAAAGTTGAATCTGAAGTTCATTAGATGTTCGGCTCTAGGGTAAGAGAGCATGCTGAATGCGAATATGAAAATTATTTTTCGGCCAGACAAGTGGTGGGCCCGGAATCCCGACGTTTAGCATGAACTTTTAAAACCCAATATAGTCGATGTACAGTGAGGAGACATGCTGTCGTAACTTTCGAACATACTAAAGATAAACAAAAAGTGTATGCGATCAATTTAGTTGTCTTCAAAGTCCCAACCGGCATTTACTGGGTGAAAAAGGCAGAATGCATTTCGACAACTGTCTGGTGAGCAATTTAATGAAAATTTGTCGACAAATTTTCTGAAAAAGCCAGTCCTGACCCTATCCACACAAGCAAAAGCTCTATAGTAGATGACGACGGATTTTACACCCAGCGTACGTCTTCTTTGGGTTTGGTCATGGCGGCAGGCTGCAGACACATGGAAGTCTGTCGTGTCCGGTGTCGTGTCGGGAGGTCGAAGGGGTTGAGATATCTTGTTCAAACTTCTTATGAGGGTTCAATGGCGAAGTACAGGCCAAGTTGTAGATGGGTCCTTTAGAAATTTAGAGGCAAAAGGAGGGCGTTTCAATTAAGGATAAAAAAAGGTATGTCTTATGAGCGAATTAGATAGTCGTTTAAGGGGTAAGGGTAAGGTTAAGGCTGAACCTATATCTGAACTTCGTTTTCTTGCCGGACAAATGATTCACCCCAAATTCGGCTGAAACTGGAAATTTGGTTGAAGCTCAAGTTGTTTCTGAAGTCGATTAGAGATTCCGTATCGGGGTAAGGAGACATGCTGACTTGAATTTTGAACTTTATTTCCATGACAGATAAGCTGGCAAAATTTACCAGAACCTGGAAATTTGGATTGAAAGGTTCTCCTCTCAGTGTCACCACGGGCGCCACGACTAGGGAGGGGGAAGGAGGAAAGACGCCCGCCCGAGTGTTGTCGACCCAGTCGGTAAAAAATAGCCGAGTCGTCGCTTCGCGTCGCGATTTTTCGTACAAACAGTTACTTTTTCTCTTATATAACAGTCGGTTTTAGTAAAAAACAGTCGGTTTCTGGGAAAAATCGTCGATTTTTTCTCAAAAATAGTGGTCTTTCTTAAAATCAGCCGATTTTTTCGTCAAGTCGTTTTTCTCAATAATTGTCGTTTTTATCTGCAAAAACAGTCGGTAAAAACGATCAGCCATTCGGTAAATACCTTGCCCCCCCCCCAAACATTTTGGCTAGTAACGCCTCTTGAGTGTCACTAGCTCTTTTGCTCTGCATGTAGTTCGTCGGTAATGCTGATAAAATACGAAGAATTTTTACAAAATAAAGACCGTTCTCAGGTCGATTAGGATGAGATATTGGAGTAAAGATCCTTGCTGAAGCCATATCTGAACTTAGTTTTCTCATCTGATTAGTTGTTTGGCCGTAAGTTGCCAAAAACTCGAAAACGGTAACTTTATTTTTGTACATATTCACGCGGTGGGTTATGGGTAAATAGGAAAATGTCGGGCAAAGACTAGGAAATCTGCAAAATCCGATTGTCTGGATCAAGAAGTCCAATAAATATTACATTTTTGGCATCCCATCGAAACCTTTGGCCTTGTTGTATATGTCTCAATAGAAGAAAGTGAAAGCTACCAAGTACCTTATGGATTCGACACAAAGTGCTGTTTGAGACAAAGAGGGACAAACAGAAACTATAGTCCACTTTGGAGTGCTGATCAGAAAAGACTAAAGATTGCACGGAGAAAGTTTGCTCACAGAGGGTAGCACGATGTAGCGCATCTGAGCTGTTCGTTTTCAGGCAAGAAGAAAAAAGACTTTCGCTAACTTAAATGCCCCATAGTACCATTTAAGGACCGGACTCGGGTATTGTGTGGGGAATATATTTGACATTCAAAAACGGATACGTCAGCTGACAAAAATGGATACGTCGGCTCCAGCCGGAAGTTCATTTTCTAGCTTGGTCAAGAAGAGTCGAAATGTAGCTCTAATAATTCAGCTGACGTATCAGTTTTATACTAGACCCAAAACTGACACCGGTGAGCCTCCATATAATTGATGGCACAAAATAACTTTTTGGCAACACTATAATAAACTGAAGGAAAGTGCTTTTAAGAGTTTTCTAAGGATTAAGAGATTCTCAACGCTCTTTTAAGGCGTTTTCTCGCCGTTCCCCGAAGACTCCACTTGAGAAGTCCCCGCGTTGTTATTTGTCCCGGGGACTCACTCCCCGTACTCTCGCGAATCCTCACGGACGGGGAATTTTCCAATTATCATAACCATCATCAGAAGGACTCCATTTCAGATTCGGAGGGGAATCAATCTTTTGCTGGTGTTTGTGCAATGTATAATTAACTAAAAAACAGTCAGAATAAACAAAAACAAAAATAAAGTGGATCCAGACTAATTTCGTCAACTGCATATTTTTTTTTTTCGAACAAAATCCATTTTGGAAGCATTCCCCGTGTTCTCGCTGTTTCTGTACGCGGAATCCGCGTGGTCGTGGAGTGACTCCCTCTATTCTCGCCGTTCCCTTTTATTCCCTGAGGACTTGAGGAGTCCTCGGGGAAGGGGAACTCCATGAAAATGGCTTTAGTACTGCTGATTTTACCGGAAAGGCTCTGGAAAGTTTGTTTGTTTAGTAATGTCAATGGCGAAACATTCAAATAACAATAACGCGTACTGTGCCAGATTCTCTGACAAGTTAAAGGTAAGTCAGGGCGTTGGCTAGCCTACCATAGGGTAAATAACAGTATCCGGAAGTAATATAAACATGTAGGCTACATGCAATAAAGGCATACTTCTTTGAACACTTACTTCATTACAGGACTGTTGCATGAAGGCCCCACCGTAAACTGAGATTTTCCAGTTCATGGCACTGTCTTTGGCTCACCCCCTCTCCCAGGATGTCAACTTTGCCATCAATAGAAAGGCCTGAATTTGAGGATCACATACAACTACCTACTTTTAAGTTTGAGTTCCAAAGCCCGATGAAATTTAACTAAATTTGAATGCAATCCTTGCTACACAATGGTACCAGCCATTTTCATCCGGTGCACAGATACGACATGCATTTGCTCTCGTTGATGCCAAGTATGGAGTGCATGGCAAAGAAGGCCAATTTGTGCTAGAAGAGAGTAGAGACACAGTCACCTATCTGCAACAGGCAGCATAAACAAGAATAATAGAATTAGGCTAGGGGTTGCCCACTCTCAAAATTGGTGTACACCAGGTGGCATGTGTGATGGATTGGTGGCATGTGTGGAGGATGGGTGGCACACACATGCCAAAAAATAGCTATTTTTGAGCCAGAGGCATGTGGGTGGCATGCATGACGTAAGGGTGGCGCACGTGGTGGGAGGGTGGCGGGCATGGCAGATGAGTGGTGCATGTGGTGGATGAGTGGCACACGTGGCGGATGACTGGCCCGTGTGAAGGATGAGTGGCATGCATGGCGGATGAGTGGCGTGCATGGTGGATGAGTGGTGTGAATGGCGGATGAGTGGCATGCATGGCGGATGGGTGGTGCAGCATGGTGTACAAAAGTGGCAGAGAGTGGGCAGCCCCTCGATTTACACACTGCATAAAATCCGAGTATTTAAAATCCGAGCGTATTCTAGGCCTGTGTTTGGGCTTGAAAAGATCTCTAGCAGTACGGACGTATTTGAGAAATCGGTCCGGTTTGTTTCTAAATACTCTGTATTGCTAGAAATCTTTTCAAGCTCAGATACATGCGCAAAATAGGCTCGGATTTCAAAATACACTCGGATTTTACGCAGTGTGTAAAGGGACCGTAAGTCACCACTGACGGGATGATTTGTATTTACTGGCGGCACCAAAAGCTTTCATAAAATACAGATCGCCTGGTCTCGAGCTCCAGGAGGGCGGGGACGGAGACTAGCAATAACTCAATTATTGATTGGCAGATTTTTTCTTTATTGACAGAAAAAATAATACAGAGATTTTCTTTTTTTTTTTAAGTCGCTGAAAGTTGCAATCCTTCTATGTGATCGCCAACTGTCCTTGACTGACGTCACATCCTCAAATTATTTAGAGTAGTTCTCCGGTAATGCACTTTGTAGATGCCACCTCTGTGCGCTCCAGAACGCCATGAGAAAACTTTCAGTTGCATGAATGGTAGAAGAAGGAGCTGAAAAGTTGCACTGTTCAGAAGCAATTAGGCTGGAATATAATAATTCAGGTAAATGAGCAGTAATATGGCAGAAGAATGAGCTATTTAAGCTATTTACCACAGGGTGGCGGCGCCGTTAGCCGGGCGGGATATGCAACATTCCTGTAATGTACAGGAGGGTATCCAACCTCAAATGTACAGTAGAGGTATGCTTATGTGAACGTTTGTTGACGGTGGACTTTGCCATTTTAGGTAATTAAGTAGGTAATTAAGGGCATCTAAAAACACCTGTATAGGTATTTTGCATCTCCATTCTACCAGTCAGCTCAAAACTGCACTGTTCACATTAAAGTAACTGTTCACATAAGCATACCTCTACTGTATATAACCTCGAACTTGGTCTGAAAACCTTAAAAAGAAACATCTGTGCAGTCCAAAACACATCCTAGGTCATTCCAGGTTTCCTGTTTGAAAGTTAGCACCTTGTTAGGACTGCACTGAAATTTTCTTTCAGTGTATTTAGGCGTGGTTTGAGGTTGAATAAACTCGAGGTTGGGTCAGGTTGGGTCAGGTTGGGTACCCCTTCTGTACATTTTCTGTTCACCATGCCATCTGTGCCAAGGCTGTTTTATTTTTAGCCTGAATACTGATCTGATACTGATGGCCTTGAAACAGCCAAACAAGTTATTTTTCATGCCTTAGATTTTTACTTCTATTCGTGAAAATAATAGCCATAACTAGTCAGTAACCAGTTGTACAAAGTGGAAACAAAATTAGTAAGAAGTTCATAAAATTTACTTTTTTGTGGCTTTGATTGGACTTAGTTTTACTGCACAGACATATTAGTTACATATTACGACATTAGAAATAAGCTATTACGTACAATTACTTATTAGCTAGATTTGATTTTATTTTTATTCCTTTAATTCGTTTGAAGTTCTGCACAGACATATTAATTACATATTACGACATTAGAAATAAGCTATTACGTACAATTACTTATTAGCTAGATTTGGTTTATTTTTATTCCTTTAATTCGTTTGAAGTTAAGCAGTTTCCAAATTAACATACCTTTACTGTCTCATAACCAGGATTTCTAAATTACTGTTGACAAGGAAAAATCAGAATAGTAAGTAGTGGGTCAAGAATTCTCCTGAGTAGGGACCGTATGGAAATAATTAAGTCGTGAACAATTGTTAACAGTTGTTTACGATCGTTAACAACTGGAAACAATTGTTAACAACTCGAAACAATTGTTAACAACTGTAAACAATTGTTAACGATTGGAAACAGTTGTTTCCGATCGTAATTTGACGATCGTTTTTTTCGTACCGATTCAAAACGATCGTGTTCAATTGTTTCCGATCGTTTTCAGTTGTTTTCGATCGGAAACACTTGGTTTTGTTTTCAAATCATGAAATACAGACCTGATTTTTAAGAACGGTAATAGGGAAGTTTATTTTTTTTTAGTTTTACACAATGAAAATAGTTCCAGTGAAACTGTGAATCTGAAGTCCCAATCGTAAACGATTGGAAACAGTTGTTTCCGATCGTAGTTTTACGATCGTTTTTTTCGTACCGATTCAAAACGATCGTTTTCAATTGTTTCCAATCGTTTTCAATTGTTTCCAGTCGTTCTCAGTTGTTTCGATCGGAAACACTTGGCTTTGTTTTCAAATCATGAAATACAGACCTGATTTTTAACAACGGTAATAGGGAAGTTTATTTTTTTTTTAGTTTTACACAATGAAAACACTTCGAGTGAAACTGTGAATCTGAAATCCCAATCGTGAACGATAGGAAACAGTTGTTACCGATCGTAATTTTACGATCGTTTTTTTCTTAGGCTACCGATTCAAAACGATCGTTTTCAATTGTGTCTAATCGTTTTCAGTTATTTCGATCGGAAACACTTGGTTTTGTTTTCAAATCATGAAATACAGACCTGATTTTTAACAACGGTAATAGCGAAGTTTGTTTCTTTTTAGTTTTACAAAATGAAAATAGTTCAAGTGAAACTGTGAATCTGAAATCCCAATCGTAAACGATTGGAAACAGTTGTTTCCGATCCTAATTTTACGATCGTTTTTTCCGTACCGATTCAAAACGATCGTTTTCAATTGTTTCCAATCGTCAGTTGTATCGACGGAAACACTTGGTTTTGTTTTCAAATCATGAAATACAGACCTGATTTTTAACAAAGCTAATAGGGAAGTATATTTTTCTTTAGTTTTACACAATGAAAATAGTTCAAGTGAAACTGTGAATCTGAAATCCCACTCGTAAACGACTGGAAACAGTTTTTTTCCGTAATTTTCCGATCGCTTTTTTCGTACCGATTCAAAACGATCGTTTTCAACTGTTTCCAATCGTTTTCAGTTGTTTCCAGACGTTTTCAATTGTTTTCGATCGGAAACACTTGTTTGTTGTTTCCGATCGTAATTTTACGATCGTTTTTTTCGTACCGATTCAAAACGATCGTTTTCAATTGTTTCCAATCGTTTTCAATTGTTTCCAATCGTTTTCAGTTGTTTCGATCGGAAACACTTGGTTTTGTTTTCAAATCATGAAATACAGACCTGGTTTTTAACAACGGTAATAGGGAAGTTTATTTTTTTTAGTTTTACACAATGAAAGTAGTTCAAGTCAAACTGTGAATCTGAAATCCCAATCGTAAACGATTGGAAACAGTTGTTTCCGATCGTAATTTTACGATCATTTTTTTCGTACCGATTCAGAACGATCGTTTTCGGTGTTTTCCAATCATTTTCAATTGTTTCCAATCGTTTTCAGTTGTTTCCATCGGAAACACTTGGTTTTGTTTTCAAGTCATGAACTGCAGACCTGATTTTTAACAACGGTAATAGGGAAGTTAATTTTTTTTTAGTTTTACACAATGGAAATACTTCGAGTTAAACTGTGAATCTGAAATCCCAATCGTAAACGATTGGAAACTGTTGTTTCCGATCGTAATTTTCCGATCATTTTTTTGTACCGATTCAAAACGACCGTTTTCAATTATTTCCAATCGTTTTCAGTTGTTTCGATCGGAAACACTTGGTTTTGTTTTCAAATCATGAAATACAGACCTGGTTTTTAACAACGGTAATAGGGAAGTTTATTTTTTTTAGTTTTACACAATGAAAATATTTCAAGTGAAACTGTGAATCTGAAGTCCCAATCGTAAACGATCGGAAACAGTTGTTTCCGATCGTAATTTTACGATCATTTTTTTCGTACCGATTCAGAACGATCGTTTTCGGTGTTTTCCAATCAGTTTCAATTGTTTCCAATCGTTTTCAGTTGTTTCCATCGGAAACACTTGGTTTTGTTTTCAAGTCATGAACTGCAGACCTGATTTTTAATAACGGTAATAGGGAAGTTAATTTTTTTTTAGTTTTACACAATGAAAATACTTCGAGTTAAACTGTGAATCTGAAATCCCAATCGTGAACGATTGGAAACTGTTGTTTCCGATCGTTTTTTTGTACCGATTCAAAACGACCGTTTTCAATTATTTCCAATCGTTTTCAGTTGTTTCGATCGGAAACACTTGGTTTTGTTTTCAAATCATGAAATACAGACCTGGTTTTTAACAACGGCAATAGGGAAGTTTGTTTCTTTTTAGTTTTACAAAATGAAAATAGTTCAAGTGAAACTGTGAATCTGAAATCCCAATCGTAAACGATTGGAAACAGTTGTTTCCGATCGTAATTTTACGATCGTTTTTTCCGTACCGATTCAAAACGATCGTTTTCAATTGTTTCCAATCGTCAGTTGTTTCGACGGAAACACTTGGTTTTGTTTTCAAATCATGAAATACAGACCTGATTTTTAACAACGCTAATAGGGAAGTATATTTTTCTTTAGTTTTACACAATGAAAATAGTTCAAGTGAAACTGTGAATCTGAAATCCCACTCGTAAACGATTGGAAACAGTTTTTTTCCGTAATTTTCCGATCGCTTTTTTCGTACCGATTCAAAACGATCGTTTTCAACTGTTTCCAATCGTTTTCAGTTGTTTCCAGTCGTTTTCAATTGTTTTCGATCGGAAACACTTGTTTGTTGTTTCCGATCGTAATTTTACGATCGTTTTTTTCGTACCGATTCAAAACGATCGTTTTCAATTGTTTCCAATCGTTTTCAATTGTTTCCAATCGTTTTCAGTTGTTTCGATCGGAAACACTTGGTTTTGTTTTCAAATCATGAAATACAGACCTCGTTTTTAACAACGGTAATAGGGAAGTTTATTTTTTTTTAGTTTTACACAATGAAAGTAGTTCAAGTGAAACTGTGAATCTGAAATCCCAATCGTAAACGATTGGAAACAGTTGTTTCCGATCGTAATTTTACGATCATTTTTTTCGTACCGATTCAGAACGATCGTTTTCGGTGTTTTCCAATCATTTTCAATTGTTTCCAATCGTTTTCAGTTGTTTCCATCGGAAACACTTGGTTTTGTTTTCAAGTCATGAACTGCAGACCTGATTTTTAACAACGGTAATAGGGAAGTTAATTTTTTTTTAGTTTTACACAATGGAAATACTTCGAGTTAAACTGTGAATCTGAAATCCCAATCGTAAACGATTGGAAACTGTTGTTTCCGATCGTAATTTTACGATCGTTTTTTTGTACCGATTCAAAACGACCGTTTTCAATTATTTCCAATCGTTTTCAGTTGTTTCGATCGGAAACACTTGGTTTTGTTTTCAAATCATGAAATACAGACCTGGTTTTTAACAACGGCAATAGGGAAGTTTATTTTTTTTAGTTTTACACAATGAAAATATTTCAAGTGAAACTGTGAATCTGAAGTCCCAATCGTAAACGATTGGAAACAGTCGTGTCCGATCGTAGTTTTACGATCGTTTTTTTCGTACCGATTCAAAACGATCGTTTTCAATTGTTTCCAATCGTTTTCAATTGTTTCCAGTCGTTCTCAGTTGTTTCGATCGGAAACACTTGGCTTTGTTTTCAAATCATGAAATACAGACCTGATTTTTAACAACGGTAATAGGGAAGTTTATTTTTTTTTTAGTTTTACACAATGAAAACACTTCGAGTGAAACTGTGAATCTGAAATCCCAATCGTGAACGATAGGAAACAGTTGTTTCCGATCGTAATTTTACGATCGTTTTTTTCGTAGGCTACCGATTCAAAACGATCGTTTTCAATTGTGTCTAATCGTTTTCAGTTATTTCGATCGGAAACACTTGGTTTTGTTTTCAAATCATGAAATACAGACCTGATTTTTAACAACGGTAATAGCGAAGTTTGTTTCTTTTTAGTTTTACAAAATGAAAATAGTTCAAGTGAAACTGTGAATCTGAAATCCCAATCGTAAACGATTGGAAACAGTTGTTTCCGATCGTAATTTTACGATCGTTTTTTCCGTACCGATTCAAAACGATCGTTTTCAATTGTTTCCAATCGTCAGTTGTTTCGACGGAAACACTTGGTTTTGTTTTCAAATCATGAAATACAGACCTGATTTTTAACAACGCTAATAGGGAAGTATATTTTTCTTTAGTTTTACACAATGAAAATAGTTCAAGTGAAACTGTGAATCTGAAATCCCACTCGTAAACGATTGGAAACAGTTTTTTTCCGTAATTTTCCGATCGCTTTTTTCGTACCGATTCAAAACGATCGTTTTCAACTGTTTCCAATAGTTTTCAGTTGTTTCCAGTCGTTTTCAATTGTTTTCGATCGGAAACACTTGTTTGTTGTTTCCGATCGTAATTTTACGATCGTTTTTATGGCACTTGCAGCCTCTGGCTCAAGTGCCATATACCGATCACAATTCCGTCTGTCGGTCTGTCGGTCTGTCGGTCTGTCGGTCGGTCCGAGTTTTTTTGTCCCACATATCCGAGTTAGGGTACTTCCAGATGTGCTAGGACAATGAAACTTGGCAGGCATATCAGGGACCCGACCAAACTAACCTGGAAATAATCAGTTTCCCGATCCGACCATATGGGGGGGAGTGCGGGGCGCTGGAAACTTGCAAATTTAGGGCATTTTGTCACTTTTTTCTGAGTTAGGGTACTTCTAGATGAGCTAGGACAATGAAACTTGGCAGGAATATCAGGGACCCGACCAAACGAACCTGGAAATAATCAGTTTCCCGATCCGACCATATGCGGGGGAGTGGGGGCGCTCGAAACTTGAAAATTTAGGGCATTTTGTCACACTTTTTCGAGTTAGGGTACTTCCAGATGAGCTAGGACAATGAAACTTGGCAGGAATATCAGGGACCTGACCAAAGTAACCTGGAAATAATAAGTTTCCCGATCCGACCATATGCGGGGGAGTTGGGGCGCTGGAAACTTGAAAATTTAGGGCGTTTTGTCACACTTTTTCGAGTGAGGGTACTTCCAGATGAGCTAGGACAATGAAACTTGGCAGGAATATCACGGACCCGACCAAACTAACCTGGAAATAATCAGTTTCCCGATCCGACCATATGGGGGGGAGTGCGGGGCGCTGGAAACTTGAAAATTTAGGGCATTTTGTCACACTTTTTCGAGTTAGGGTACTTCCAGTTGTGCTAGGACCATGAAACTTGGCAGGCATATCAGAGACCCGACCAAACAAAATTAGGAATAATCAGTTTTCTGATCCGACCATTTTGGGGGGGGGGGGGGGGTGGAGGGCAGGGGAATCCGGGAAACTGAGAAGTGTGTAACTTTCGAACGGATGATCGGATTGTAATGAAACTTCATAACTGAAGAGAATATATATCTGTAATGTCCCGTTTAAAGTCTTGACCGGATTCGGTAGCCAGGGGGGAGTTGGGGGGGGGGGAGACCGGAAATTTCAAGAAACGGTTAGAATGGAGGGATCGGAGTGAAACTTGCTGGGAAGAACAAGCATCTGCTCTAGATAAGTCCTTTAGACCATTGTACTGGATCCGGACACTTATGGGGGGGGGGGGGGGCGGAATTCCGGTGATGGTGGTTTTTTGGATTTTCACGATGAAACTTGGCAGGCATATCAGGGACCCAATCAAACTGACTTCAAAATAAAAATATTGTCGATCAGATAATGGTGGGGGAGTGGAGGGAGGGGAATCCGCAGGGGAATCCGGGAAATTGAGAAGTGTGTAACTTTCGAACGGATGATCGGATTGTAATGAAACTTCATAACTGAACAGAATATATATCTGTAATGTCCCGTTTAAAGTCTTGACCGGATTCGGTAGCCAGGGGGGAGTTGGGGGGGGGGGAGACCGGAAATTTCAAGAAACGGTTAGAATGGAGGGGTCGGAGTGAAACTTGCTGGGAAGAACAAGCATCTGCTCTAGGTAAGTCCTTTAGGCCATTGTACTTGATCCGGACACTTATGGGGGGGGGGGGTCCCGGAATTCCGGTGATGGTGGTTTTGGGGATTTTCACGATGAAACTTGGCAGGCATATCAGGGACCCAATCAAACTGACTTCAAAATAAAAATTTTGTCGATCAGATAATGGTGGGGGGAGTGGAGGGAGGGGAATCCGAAATTTTCAGTCATTCGTAATTTTGGAATGGTTGATCGGATTCGAGTGAAATTTAAGAATTCAACAGAGGACATTTCTCCGATGATTTTTTTCATATCCGGACCGGATCCGGCAACTATTGGGGGGGGGGGGGAAATACGTGCCCCGTTTAGAATGGAGGGATCGGGATGGAACTTTGTGGGAAGAACAAACAGATGCTCTAGGTAAGTCATTTGCTGAATGGATTGGCTACGTGCACCGCGGGGGAGCTGGGTGGGGTGGGGTGGGGGGTGGACCGGAAATCTCGAGAAACGGTTAGAATGATGGTATCGGAGTGAAACTTGCTGGGAAGAACAAACATCTGGTCCATATAAATCTTTTACATAATTTGACTGGATCCGGACACTTAAGGGGGGGGGGAGGAGGGGTATCCCGGAATTCCGTTTTTGGGGGATTTTCACGACGAAACTTGGAAGGCATATCAGGGACCCGGTCAAACTGACTTGGAATAAAAAAAAAAAATCCTCGATATGATAATCTTGGGGGGGGGGGGGGGAGTTGAGGGAGGGGAATCCGGAATATTGAGTCATGCGTAACTTTGGAACGGGTGATCGGATTCGAGTGAAATTTAATAATTAAACAGAGGACATTTTTCTCTTGTGACCTTTTTCATTTCCGGACCGAATCCGGCAATTATCGGGGGGAGGGCGGAAAATACTTGACCCGCTTAGATTGGTGTGATCTGGATCGAACTTCGTGGGAATGACAAACAGATGCTCTGGATTAATCATTTACAGAACAGGATTGGCTCCGGTTATTGTGGGTGGAGTTGGAGGAGGGGGAGGGGGGTCTGGGATTCCGGTGATGCGCGTTAAGGTACTTCCAGATGTGCTAGGCCGATGAAACTTCGCTGGAATATTGGAGACTCAACAACATTTGCTTAGAAATTGCTACTTCCCAAATCCGATTATTCCTTAAAGTACCAATCTTGACCGCAAAGTAAAAAAAATACTTTTAAGCAATATATGCATTTTCGTGATGCCCATCAGCCCATTAGCAGTTTTGCCTCAAGGGTTTTGCTTACAAATGAAGTTCCAGCTCCCTTATAGCGCGCATCTCAACCGCAAAGTCGAAACTTACTCTTGATCAATCAAATCATCTTGACACATGCAAGTGCCATATGAGCTTACAGCTCTTGTTTTCGTACCGATTCAAAACGATCGTTTTCAATTGTTACCAATCGTTTTCAATTGTTTCCAATCGTTTTCAGTTGTTTCGATCGGAAACACTTGGTTTTGTTTTCAAATCATGAAATACAGACCTGGTTTTTAACAACGGTAATAGGGAAGTTTATTTTTTTTAGTTTTACACAATGAAAATATTTCAAGTGAAACTGTGAATCTGAAGTCCCAATCGTAAACGATCGGAAACAGAACTGTTTCCGATCGAAATTTTACGATCATTTTTTTCGTACCGATTCAGAACGATCGTTTTCGGTGTTTTCCAATCATTTTCAATTGTTTCCAATCGTTTTCAGTTGTTTCCATCGGAAACACTTGGTTTTGTTTTCAAGTCATGAACTGCAGACCTGATTTTTAACAACGGTAATAGGGAAGTTAATTTTTTTTTAGTTTTACACAATGAAAATACTTCGAGTTAAACTGTGAATCTGAAATCCCAATCGTGAACGATTGGAAACTGTTGTTTCCGATCGTTTTTTGTACCGATTCAAAACGACCGTTTTCAATTATTTCCAATCGTTTTCAGTTGTTTCGATCGGAAACACTTGGTTTTGTTTTCAAATCATGAAATACAGACCTGGTTTTTAACAACGGCAATAGGGAAGTTTATTTTTTTTAGTTTTACACATTGAAAATATTTCAAGTGAAACTGTGAATCTGAAGTCCCTATCGTAAACGATTGGAAACAGTTGTGTCCGATCGTAGTTTTACGATCGTTTTTTTCGTACCGATTCAAAACGATCGTTTTCAATTGTTTCCAATCGTTTTCAATTGTTTCCAGTCGTTCTCAGTTGTTTCGATCGGAAACAATTGGCTTTGTTTTCAAATCATGAAATACAGACCTGATTTTTAACAACGGTAATAGGGAAGTTTATTTTTTTTTTAGTTTTACACAATGAAAGCACTTCGAGTGAAACTGTGAATCTGAAATCCCAATCGTGAACGATAGGAAACAGTTGTTTCCGATCGTAATTTTACGATCGTTTTTTTCGTAGGCTACCGATTCAAAACGATCGTTTTCAATTGTGTCTAATCGTTTTCAGTTATTTCGATCGGAAACACTTGGTTTTGTTTTCAAATCATGAAATACAGACCTGATTTTTAACAACGGTAATAGCGAAGTTTGTTTCTTTTTAGTTTTACAAAATGAAAATAGTTCAAGTGAAACTGTGAATCTGAAATCCCAATCGTAAACGATTGGAAACAGTTGTTTCCGATCGTAATTTTACGATCGTTTTTTCCGTACCGATTCAAAACGATCGTTTTCAATTGTTTCCAATCGTCAGTTGTTACGACGGAAACACTTGGTTTTGTTTTCAAATCATGAAATACAGACCTGATTTTTAACAACGCTAATAGGGAAGTATATTTTTCTTTAGTTTTACACAATGAAAATAGTTCAAGTGAAACTGTGAATCTGAAATCCCACTCGTAAACGATTGGAAACAGTTTTTTTTCGTAATTTTCCGATCGCTTTTTTCGTACCGATTCAAAACGATCGTTTTCAACTGTTTCCAATCGTTTTCAGTTGTTTCCAGTCGTTTTCAATTGTTTTCGATCGGAAACACTTGTTTGTTGTTTCCGATCGTAATTTTACGATCGTTTTTTTCGTACCGATTCAAAACGATCGTTTTCAATTGTTTCCAATCGTTTTCAATTGTTTCCAATCGTTTTCAGTTGTTTCGATCGGAAACACTTGGTTTTGTTTTCAAATCATGAAATACAGACCTGGTTTTTAACAACGGTAATAGGGAAGTTTATTTTTTTTAGTTTTACACAATGAAAGTAGTTCAAGTGAAACTGTGAATCTGAAATCCCAATCGTAAACGATTGGAAACAGTTGTTTCCGATCGTAATTTTCCGATCATTTTTTTCGTACCGATTCAGAACGATCGTTTTCGGTGTTTTCCAATCATTTTCAATTGTTTCCAATCGTTTTCAGTTGTTTCCATCGGAAACACTTGGTTTTGTTTTCAAGTCATGAACTGCAGACCTGATTTTTAACAACGGTAATAGGGAAGTTAATTTTTTTTAGTTTTACACAATGGAAATACTTCGAGTTAAACTGTGAATCTGAAATCCCAATCGTAAACGATTGGAAACTGTTGTTTCCGATCGTAATTTTCCGATCGTTTTTTTGTACCGATTCAAAACGACCGTTTTCAATTATTTCCAATCGTTTTCAGTTGTTTCGATCGGAAACACTTGGTTTTGTTTTCAAATCATGAAATACAGACCTGGTTTTTAACAACGGTAATAGGGAAGTTTATTTTTTTTAGTTTTACACAATGAAAATATTTCAAGTGAAACTGTGAATCTGAAGTCCCAATCGTAAACGATCGGAAACAGAACTGTTTCCGATCGAAATTTTACGATCATTTTTTTCGTACCGATTCAGAACGATCGTTTTCGGTGTTTTCCAATCATTTTCAATTGTTTCCAATCGTTTTCAGTTGTTTCCATCGGAAACACTTGGTTTTGTTTTCAAGTCATGAACTGCAGACCTGATTTTTAACAACGGTAATAGGGAAGTTAATTTTTTTTTAGTTTTACACAATGAAAATACTTCGAGTTAAACTGTGAATCTGAAATCCCAATCGTGAACGATTGGAAACTGTTGTTTCCGATCGTTTTTTGTACCGATTCAAAACGACCGTTTTCAATTATTTCCAATCGTTTTCAGTTGTTTCGATCGGAAACACTTGGTTTTGTTTTCAAATCATGAAATACAGACCTGGTTTTTAACAACGGCAATAGGGAAGTTTATTTTTTTTAGTTTTACACATTGAAAATATTTCAAGTGAAACTGTGAATCTGAAGTCCCTATCGTAAACGATTGGAAACAGTTGTGTCCGATCGTAGTTTTACGATCGTTTTTTTCGTACCGATTCAAAACGATCGTTTTCAATTGTTTCCAATCGTTTTCAATTGTTTCCAGTCGTTCTCAGTTGTTTCGATCGGAAACAATTGGCTTTGTTTTCAAATCATGAAATACAGACCTGATTTTTAACAACGGTAATAGGGAAGTTTATTTTTTTTTTAGTTTTACATAATGAAAGCACTTCGAGTGAAACTGTGAATCTGAAATCCCAATCGTGAACGATAGGAAACAGTTGTTTCCGATCGTAATTTTACGATCGTTTTTTTCGTAGGCTACCGATTCAAAACGATCGTTTTCAATTGTGTCTAATCGTTTTCAGTTATTTCGATCGGAAACACTTGGTTTTGTTTTCAAATCATGAAATACAGACCTGATTTTTAACAACGGTAATAGCGAAGTTTGTTTCTTTTTAGTTTTACAAAATGAAAATAGTTCAAGTGAAACTGTGAATCTGAAATCCCAATCGTAAACGATTGGAAACAGTTGTTTCCGATCGTAATTTTACGATCGTTTTTTCCGTACCGATTCAAAACGATCGTTTTCAATTGTTTCCAATCGTCAGTTGTTACGACGGAAACACTTGGTTTTGTTTTCAAATCATGAAATACAGACCTGATTTTTAACAACGCTAATAGGGAAGTATATTTTTCTTTAGTTTTACACAATGAAAATAGTTCAAGTGAAACTGTGAATCTGAAATCCCACTCGTAAACGATTGGAAACAGTTTTTTTTCGTAATTTTCCGATCGCTTTTTTCGTACCGATTCAAAACGATCGTTTTCAACTGTTTCCAATCGTTTTCAGTTGTTTCCAGTCGTTTTCAATTGTTTTCGATCGGAAACACTTGTTTGTTGTTTCCGATCGTAATTTTACGATCGTTTTTTTCGTACCGATTCAAAACGATCGTTTTCAATTGTTTCCAATCGTTTTCAATTGTTTCCAATCGTTTTCAGTTGTTTCGATCGGAAACACTTGGTTTTGTTTTCAAATCATGAAATACAGACCTGGTTTTTAACAACGGTAATAGGGAAGTTTATTTTTTTTAGTTTTACACAATGAAAGTAGTTCAAGTGAAACTGTGAATCTGAAATCCCAATCGTAAACGATTGGAAACAGTTGTTTCCGATCGTAATTTTCCGATCATTTTTTTCGTACCGATTCAGAACGATCGTTTTCGGTGTTTTCCAATCATTTTCAATTGTTTCCAATCGTTTTCAGTTGTTTCCATCGGAAACACTTGGTTTTGTTTTCAAGTCATGAACTGCAGACCTGATTTTTAACAACGGTAATAGGGAAGTTAATTTTTTTTAGTTTTACACAATGGAAATACTTCGAGTTAAACTGTGAATCTGAAATCCCAATCGTAAACGATTGGAAACTGTTGTTTCCGATCGTAATTTTCCGATCGTTTTTTTGTACCGATTCAAAACGACCGTTTTCAATTATTTCCAATCGTTTTCAGTTGTTTCGATCGGAAACACTTGGTTTTGTTTTCAAATCATGAAATACAGACCTGGTTTTTAACAACGGTAATAGGGAAGTTTATTTTTTTTAGTTTTACACAATGAAAATATTTCAAGTGAAACTGTGAATCTGAAGTCCCAATCGTAAACGATCGGAAACAGTTGTTTCCGATCGTAATTTTACGATCATTTTTTTCGTACCGATTCAGAACGATCGTTTTCGGTGTTTTCCAATCATTTTCAATTGTTTCCAATCGTTTTCAGTTGTTTCCATCGGAAACACTTGGTTTTGTTTTCAAGTCACGAACTGCAGACCTGATTTTTAACAACGGTAATAGGGAAGTTAATTTTTTTTTAGTTATACACAATGAAAATACTTCGAGTTAAACTGTGAATCTGAAATCCCAATCGTGAACGATTGGAAACTGTTGTTTCCGATCGTAATTTTACGATCGTTTTTTTCGTACCGATTCAAAGCGACCGTTTTCAATTGTTTCCGATCGTTTTCAGTTGTTTTCGATCAGAAACAGTTGGTTTTGTTTTCAAATCATGAAATACAGACCTGATTTTTAACAACGGTAATAGGGAATTTTTTTTTTTTTAGTTTTACAGAATGAAAACAGTTCCAGTGAAACTGTGAATCTGAAGTCCCAATCGATTGGAAACAGCTGTTTCCGATCGTAATTTTACGATCGTTTTTTTCGTACCGATTCAAAACGATCGTTTTCAATTGTTTCCAATCGTTTTCAGTTGTTTCGATCGGAAACACTTGGTTTTGTTTTCAAATCATGAAATACAGACCTGATTTTTAACAACGGTAATAGGGAAGTTTATTTTTTTTTAGTTTTACACAATGAAAATAGTTCAAGTGAAACTGTGAATCTGAAATCCCAATCGTAAACGATTGGAAACAATTGTTTCCGATCGTAATTTTACGTTTTTTTTTGTACCGATTCAAAACGACCGTTTTCAATTGTTTCCAATCGTTTTCAGTTGTATCGATCGGAAACACTTTGTTTTGTTTTCAAATCATGAAATACAGACCTGATTTTTAACAACGGTAATAAGGATTTTTTTTTTTTTTTAGTTTTACAGAATGAAAACAGTCCAAGTAAAACGGTGAATCTGAAATCCCAACCGTAAACGATTGGAAATAACTGTTTACGTATCGTTTTCAGTTGTTTTCGATCGTTTTCAGTTGTTTCCGATCGGAAACGGTTGGTTTGGTTTTCAAGTCCTGAACAAGGCCTGATGTCTAACAACAGTAGTAGAGAAGTTGAATTTTTGTTGAGTTATAAACGATTAAAATAGTTAAGTTAAACGGCGAATCTGAAATCCCGATCGTAAACGATTGGAAACAACAACTTTACGATTGTTTTTTTTCGAAAAGTTTAAAAGACGTGGAAATGCTTGAAGCTGAGAGCTGTCATTCGTGTTTTTGCTATTTTAACTTTTCTTTAAAGCGCAAAATATTTCAAAAGCAGCTTTTGCAGTCGATGCCCCCTCTATACTGCTAAAGCGTCTTGTGGTAATTTTTTTATAGTGCTGCCGTTTAATCGATCATTTTGAGGAAAAGATATTTTCCTCTATATATCACAATGCGAATATCTCTCCTTAATACCGTCGACTGAACTGAATCACAGAAAATTAAGCATTACTTGAAGTTGGAGAGAAGTTTCGGATCGTAAAAATACGATCCGAAACAATTGTTTTCGGTCGTAAAAATACAATTGGAAACAGTTGTTTTCAATCGTAAAATAACGATTGGAAACAATCGATTTCGATCGTAAACAACTGTTTCCGATCGTAAAAATACGATTGGAAACAACTGGATTTGATCGTAAAAATACGATCGGTAACAACTGTTTTCAATCGTAAACAACTGTTTTCAATAGTAACCAACTGTTTTCAATCGTAAACAACTGTTTCCAAATGTAAAAAAATAATTGTTTACGATCGTTTCCAATTGTTTACGACTGGAAAAATGTCACACAATACAATTGGAAAAAAACGATGGTTTACGACTTGAATTATTTCCATACGGGGGGGGAACCCCTACCAAGGTAAAAAAGAATCCCCTGAGAAGGAAAGTTTGTGCGGACAGAGATGAAGTGAGCTAGGAAGATGCTTTTGCATAGTTTAGTTCCAGAATACAGATACATTAGCTGATTGTTCTACTGTCCCTCACCCTTCTCGGGACAGTTTCCACAATAATTGAAACACACAAAAAATCCATGTTTTACCTGCTCACTAAAACCTAAGAGAGCTTTGGCACGCATGCAGGATTTTATCTGAACTGTTGATCACCTTTTGTTTGCTTGCTTCTTTCTTCTCAATTCATTAGACATTTTGCTTTGACTTTTGGTGTTCTTGTACAATGTAAAGAGTGTCTCCTTTATCAGACTTTAGTAGTTGTGCGTCACTGATTTTGGACATTTTTATTCCTAATTCGGAGAATTAAAATCCGAATTTGGAGAGTTCTAATCCAATGCAAGATAAAAAGCTAGAATGCAAAATACTGCAGTATACTCTTCAATATTTTGCATTCTAGCGTTTTAATCCTGCATCGGATTATAACTCTCCTTATTCAGATTTTAATTCTCCAAAATAGGAATAAAAATGTCCTAAATCCGTGACGCACAACTACTAAAGTCCGATAAAGGAGAGACTTTTTACAGTGTAGGGAGAAGAATTCACCTTCTCTAGACAACTGGTAGCTCAGCTTTTCACTGAACTTAGTGATGTTTCACAGTAGGACAACCAAAGCTGAATTGGAGGTCCTTTTTTTTCTAAAATCCCTAGAATATCCTACTCACTTGGTTAGATGAGTTCTCCTCTCTAGGAGAATCTCACTAGAAAATGAAGTACGTGAGTCACACAGTAAGAACAGAAGAAAGCAAAGAAAATATTTTTTTTGAATTTTTTTCATAGATCTAAAAGTCGTGCATGATGTTTCTCGAAGCTTTCCTGAATTTTGGATTAAGCGTGGCATTGTTCTTTGTATGCATTCATTTTCGTGGTTTTTCTACAAGAAGGGAGAGGAGGTTGACAAACTAACAGTCTTGGGTCCATTGAACTAATATATGGAAAGGCAAACTTCCTGACTCCTCCCACCTAAATTATCAGTGCCGTCTTTACCGTTAGTCCGGTTAGGCTGATGCTGCGGGAGCCAGGAAAAACACGAGGCAAAACGGCAGGTTTAAATGGTCGCTGTTGTTTTGAAGTGGATTGATTCGGATCAAGTTATTAATTATTTTTTTACTTTGAAATGCCACAGAAAGTGCTAAACTATTGATGAGTGATCCCTGCTTTTATTTCTTAATAGTTTTATAACTGTTAATACACAAAGAAATGTGTTTGCTAATGTCCTGGCATTTTGACTAATGGAGAGGGACCAAAGATCAATGGATGGCCTAGGGTCAACCAAAATAAAAAAGATGGCACTGTAAATTATCCTTCACAGGTGATTCTTTTTCGCCTGAGTAGAAGATTCCCTACTTAAGAGAATTTTCCCAACAGTCTGGTGCTTTTTACTCGATATTTTCTTTCTGATTTTGCTTTTTAAATAGGCTACTTCCTACATGATTTTTCATTTTGGCAGTCTCTGCTTGTAGCAGATTTAGTCGATAGTGTCTTCAGATGTAGGCTAATCTATTGCTTGTGAGCTTTGAAGGGGTTGTGGTGCCAGTCCATAGATAGGTACTACGAGTTTAGCTTATTTATCCTTTCTATAGATTAATTAAATTATCCTTCTTGAAGGAGGAGAATGAGAACGGAAGGTTGCTAGTACAAATTACTACCGAAAATTAGCATAAAAGGAATCTTGTCTTGTACCTTTGTTTCGAAAAGATCTGTGAAATCGTCTGTCTTGAAACTAACACATTCCGATACTGCAAATACTGCATGTCATTCACAATACTGCATGTCAAGTGAAATATTTTTGGTTAGTGGAAGTTTCAGTTGGGGCTGGGCAGGTGGGAACAGAACAGTGGAAACAGAATGAAAACCACTTTTTATCATTATACTTTGTTTGGTAGACCCAAGGGATGGCTTCAGGATTATTCGAAAATAGCCTGAAAGGTTGCAACAGGCAATCTGAAATCTGTTTTAATGTCCTATGTGAGATCAGAAATGTGTCACACCTTAGCCTGCATTGTGCCCCAGCTGCACACTAGTAAAATAGAACATTTAAAGTAAGCTATGGGTGTAGCATCTAAAATTCAAGGCATTGAGGATAGTTGAGACAGAGCAGGGAATGGATGAGGCATTAATGCAGTTATTTTTTTTAAAACTAGTCAGAAGAAAAGTTCTTGCCTTATTGCTAAAAAGTTACTCGGCATTTTTGGTAGTCTGTGTGAGTGTGCCTAGACATGCAAAGCAGACCAAAGTTTAGGTTGTTTTGAAGCTTTAATCAAGGGTTGTTCTGGTCTAGCATGAGCGAGGAAGAAGATATACCATCTGCAGCAGAATGCCAGTCCTTGGTTGAGAGATTTGCAGAGATCACCAGTACAAATGAAGCTCTTGCACAGTCTTTCCTTCAAGAAAATGAGTGGAATCTAGAGAGGTCGGTGGAACAGTTTCTAGTAGCATCGGGGACATATGATGACAATCCTGTTCCTTCCAAACGTCCTCAGAAAATACCTTCACTCGAAGAAGCTCCTCCATTAAAGTCTCCTAAGATCGAGATTCCTTCTCATCCAAGGAAAAGCTTGGTAAGCTCCGTTGGACCAACCAAAAATTCCGCCGAGTTAACAACAACACCTCCTAGCGAGTTCCGTTTTCTGACTTGGAATTTGGATGGAATTGAGCCGAAAAATCTGAAACTTAGGACTAAAGCAGCAGCCAAAATCATAGAAATGGAGGGCTATGATATAGTTTTCCTCCAGGAAGTAACTGAGGATACCCATGCATACCTTGAGAAACTACTTCCTCAGTACTTATTTGTCTCTGGACGGACCCAGAGTGAACCCTACTACTGTGTTACACTCATGAAGATATTCTTCGTGTACCATGACTCTCACTCAATCATTCCGTTCCCGAGCTCAGTAATGGGCAGGAATATCCTCAGAGTTGACGGCCATATCGGAAAGTTCAAACTGGTGCTTCTGAACAGCCACCTTGAGAGTACAGCAGACTTCGCGAACGAGCGTGTCCTGCAGCTCAAGCAGGTGCTACGGACCATGTCAGAAGTTACAGATGCTAATGTCATATTTGCTGGTGACATGAACTTAAGAGACAAAGAACTTGCTAATGCGGGGGGATTGCCTGCCGGGATCTCCGATGCCTGGATAATATGTGGATCTAAGAAGGAATACCAGTATAGTTGGGACCTAACTAGAAACACGAATAAACAAATGCCATCCAAGTTCCAGCCACGCCTTAGGTTCGACCGTGTGTTTGTAAAGCCACTGGCAAGCAGTGACGCCCGAATAAGGGTAGTTGATTTTAAATTGACAGGGATTCAAAAAGTCAGTGGAACTACTAGTTTTCCCTCCGATCACTGGGGTGTTGCAGTAAACATTGGTTTACCATCAGCTTGAACAGCTTCAAGCTTTGCCCACCAGTGTCTACGCGAAATACTATTCTTTGAGTGGAGATGGTATACTCAGTGGCTTAGTGTATGTGAGAATAGCGTCGGAAGGACCCCGGGCACATAGTCTTTGCCTACTGGAATACATTTCAATCACAATACTTTGAGGGTCATGTTTCGCTGCTTTTACGTGTAATCGGTTCGCCAGTAGGCTCTGTCGCTTCTCAGCGCTAAAGTCGACAGTGCAAGGCCCTAGATTACGATCCACTCAATATACGTTGGATTCGGAAAAGTAAAACGATTCTTTGAATCCGGGATATTAAAGTGCGCAGACTTGGGCAAATACACAACTTATTGGACGAAACTAATTATTAGTTTTATAGAAAAGTATTTAATCAAATAAAATGTTTGAGAATAATCCGTTTCAGTGCAGCAGAAGAAATGGTGAAGGTGTCTTTTTTGCTATGACTAAGAGTGTTAAAAGCACAAATTTTAATCTAGTAGTTTTTCAGAATGAGTAAAACTGCAAAAAAGGCTCCTCCACAAAAGCCGGCTGCACTAAGACCTAACACAGTCGATAATGCAGATGAATCCGAGTTTAGTCTCGACGAAGAAGTGGACTGGTGCATCAGATATATGGAACATACCCTTAGAACCTGTACTAAGAAAACGATGTCGCAGCGAAAAGGTAAGACTGATCTAATACGCAAGCTCTTGAGGAGAAGAAGTCTCAGCGACTTCATCCGAAATTAATCCCAGTCCTCGAGCGATAAAGCTACCCGATGAAAAATCTGTAGCCTGCGTAGTAGTATGGTAGTAGTACGAAAACGTTGCATGTAATACTATGTAATAGCAAAGAATACTATCATTTAATGTGCCGCAGACTGGTCCAATCTTATGTAGTAGTATCCAGTAGCATCCTGTCTTGCCATAGTAACATCCAGTCTTGCTAATAGTACCATATAGTAGTATGCAGTGACACGGTAGCCTTGAAGTAGAAGCATGTAGTAGCATCGTTAGTACTGCATGCAACTTTTTCGTACTACTTCATATTACTATTTTGAGTTAAATTTTCATCGGGTATGCCAGAACAGACTAAACTCTCACAGAGATTGCACCCTACCCAATGGCAACTGATATTTCTGCACCATTTTCTGCACCATAACAAAAAAAATTGACACTGGGCAACTTTGAGGCTTAAATTATTGGCTTTTATTTTGGCCATGGAAATTGTTGGAAACGTTAATTTGACTCTTTCTTGTTCGTGTAATCACATTGTTGTAAAAAAAATCCTTGGAAGGCTTGAAGGCTTCAATGTTTGTATACAAAATCGAGTGATTTTGACCGATTTCAGACATTTTTATTCCTAATTCGGATAATTAAAATCTGAATTCGGAGAGTTACAATTCGATGCAAGATAAAAATACTAGTCCTGCATCAGATTATAACTCTCCTAATTCAGATATTAATTATCCGAATTAGGAATAAATATGTCCGAAATCGGTGACGCACAACTAGTAAAGTCCGATAAAGGAGAGACTATTTACAGTGTACTTGCCAGGATCACTTAGGATTTTACATCAGGAGTATCTATATTGGAAGTCCCTGAAAATCAAACTTGGGTCAAAGTGCAGGTCAAGCTCGTAGATAGGCCCGTAGCCCTATATTTAGGGGTGGAAAAGGCGTTTCAGGTCAAGGGATGAACACATTTTTTTTCTCAAGCTAGTATGATAGTCAATTTAGGGCTAAAGAGAGATGCTAAATCAAGGTCTGAAATTCATTTTCTCATAGTTAGCGCGGAATCAGGCAAAATTCGTAAATGTGGTAGAAGTAAAAGTTTCTCCTGAAGTCGATTACAGGCGTCGATTCTGGTAAGAACACAAGCTGAACCCATACTTGAATTTTATTTTGCCGGACGAGTTGTTTGACCGGAATCCGGCCAAACCGGAAATTTGATAGAAGAAGTTCTTACTGAAGAAGGTCGGGGCATCGACATAAGTTGGTCTAAACATCAATGTAGGGGTAAGAATACATGCTGAATTCAAACATGAAATTCGTTTTCTTGCTAGACAAGTAGTTCGCTCAGAACCCGGCCGAAACTGGAAATTTCGTAGAAGTAAAGGTCCTTACTGACGAAAATGGAAGCATCGATACATGGGCAAGTGTACATGATAGTTCGGCCGGAATCTGGCAAAAACGGAAATTTGGTCGAAGTTTAAGTTAATTTTTGAAGTCGATTTGATATGGAGGTAAGAATATAACACGCATAATACATGTCTGTTCTTAGTTTTCTCAGCGGACCAGTCGTTTGGTCTATAATAACCTGGTTCGAGTGTGAGAGCTGGGTCACACTGGGCTAAAAAAGCCGCCTATTCCTATTCCACAAACAACTGAAAATCCCTAGGGGACGTGAGATTTGATGGGCTTTGTGGCAGCTTGTGGATAATGAGCAGACTGCAATTAGGGGTCAATTAGGGTTCCTGTAATATAATTATACACGCTGTTTTGCTCTAATTGATCTCCTGAGTTTAAAACGACAACATTCGGAATTTGTTGTATTTTGTTCTTTTTCTTTTTTCTACTTTTGCAACCCAAAAAGCCAGGAAATGAGCCAAATGTGACCAAGCTCTGACATCACGATTGGAAGTGCAGCTGAAAGCTCCTGGGCAGCTCATGAATGAGACTGAGATGTCGATGGGATTTCCATCTTGGCATTTCGAGGAGGGGCTTAGAAATGTATGGGCATACTAATTCTCTGATACAGTTGGTTGGAAAACGTTGGTGTACCCGAAAAAAAGTGAATCTGGAAATAATAGTTGTCCTCGCCTTTGATGGATAGTCAGGGCGAAATTTGGTCAAAACCCGACGTTGACGAATGAACCTGATTTTCTGAAATGCTTTTTGCTGAAAGTCTTACCTAACCTATCTGGTTACGGGTCTAGTAGGATGATATGAAATGTTTACGGGGTTCAGCACGGCAAAGGCCGAATATGTGCAAAACTCGATAGTCTAGCAAGATCAGTAAATACTTCCCCTGGTGATCTATCGAAACCTATGGAAACCTACCACTCAAACCGGGGAGCTGCGACCCTACAAAAGATCTAGGCTACGAAATGATTGTGTGCGAGCAAAACTACACGATCCACAGACAGGACTGCTCCTGTAAAAGACGATTTAAATAACCTATCCTTCGGTTCTTGTGCCACCATTTTTGTTTTTACCACGGCAGTTTGAATACTAACGACCATTTAAACCGTGGGCACGCGAACAACCAGCCTGCATCGTCGCAGAACACTGACAGACAATTTATTGAACAAGAGCTGTAAGTTCATATGGCACTTGCAACTGTACGTAGTAGGAAAGGGCTCTGTCAGATTAATCGTGATGTGCCTGTCAAGTTTCGTCTTGAAAAACGCCATCACTGGAACTCTGGAAGGCCCCCTCCACCCCCTCCCCCCAAAGTGTCCGGTATTGAAAGTATTTTTGTTACTTTGCGGTCAAGATTGGTACTTCAAGGAATAGTCGGATTTGGAAAGTGGTGATTTCTAAGCCAGCCTTGTCGAATGTCTAATATTCCAGCCAAGTTGCATCGTCCTAGCACGTCTGGAAGTACCTTAACTCGTGATCACCGGAATTCCGGACCCCACTCCAAACCAGGGGCGTCACTAGCCTTTCACCTTTCGGGGGGGGGGGGGGCGTCCAGTTTCTGCCGACGGACTAAAAAATGTGCCGTTGCCGCGAACCCACCAGCATAGAATAGAACCGGTGTAAAACTAACTGTGATGCACCAGTTGAGATATTCCTTTTATGTAATTTCGCATATTAAAATTCACATATTCGGCTTTTCATTTCAGCTTTCGCTAAAAAAGCGAAGCTTCCGACGACTGTACCGAGAACAAGTTACCGTAAGCGCCGCAGGCTAAATTATGTTAATCTGCCTTTTTTTCCGGAAACATTTTTCTGTACCTTCCATATAAGTTCTAGCTTTTAACGTGTTTCAAACCCCCAAGAACGTCAATCCTGCAACGCCAACTAAATGAGACACCGATACTACAGAGAATACTATAAAACTACTAAAACTATATACTACAGAGAATACTACAAAATGCGCCGCAGGCGAAATTTTGTGTAAACTAATTGTAATGCATCAGTTGCGGCTATTCCTTTAATGTAATGTTGTCTATTAAAGCTCGCAGATTCGGCTTTTCATTTCAGCTCTCGCTAAAAAGCGAAGCTTCCATCTGTACCCAGAACAAGTTAAAGTAAGCGCCGCAGGCGAAATTTTTTTTTATTCTGCATTTCTTCCGGAAACATTTTGCTATACCTATCATGCAAGTTCTAGCTTTTAACTTGTTTCAAACCCCCAAGAATGTCAATCCTGTAACGCCAATTAAATGAAACACCGATTTTCCAAATAGAAATACCACAAAATGCGCCGCAGGCGAAATTTTGGGTAAAACTAATATTAATGCATCAGTTGAGATTGTTCCTTTAATGTGAATTCGTATATTTGAATTCACACATTCTCCTTTTCGTTTCAACTTTAGCTAAAAAGCAAGCTTCCAACGATTATACCCAGAATAATTTGAATTAAAGGACACCTGAACCATGAAACCATACTTGAACACACCATGGAGAATGCATTTACAGACATGGCCACGGAGAGCATTCTTTTCCTGAGCGTGACGTTTTCAAAATAGGCATGTTCGTGCCTATCCGGACATTAGGCATGTCCGGTCCCGACTTCATATGGAACATCTGAGACGATAGCTCTTTCCACATGCCAAGTTTCAGTCAAATCCGGTCGCCACTAGATTCAGGATTCCCCATCCCTCAACTCCCCCCACGATGGTCGGATCGTGCAAACGACTATTCTCAAGTCAGTCTATTCTTGACCAAGTTTCATCCCGATCCATCCACTCTAAGCGTTTTTCAAGATTTCCGGCCCCCCCCCCCTTCTGACTTGGATTGTTAAACAGAAAACCTAAAAAGAACATGACTTATTCAATGGCGATTCTTCTATTACAGTCAATGTCAGAAACATCTGAACAAAAAAAAAGTTGGAAGCCGGCGAAATACAAGCATTCAGGCATACGAGTTATTGTCCTCCAAGCGCATTGGGATAACAACATGTTGAACTAGGGGTCGAACAAAGAGGGAATGACACAGAAGGGCATGGTGCAGACGAAATGAGCAATAAAAGGAGGAAAACATATTACCATAGACTCGGACTGAACAAAAGTTAGATGAATTGTCGAATTCGGTCACGAATCAGAACCAAATGAATCTGATTAATGACCGAATTATGAAATGGACTGACCGGATGCGATAGAACAGATACGGACTTGAGAAAAGTACGTAAATGCGATGAAAATACGTTGTGTGATCAAGTAAATACGTTAAATAACCGAATTTACGTAGGAAAGTACCGAATGCGGTGAAATCGACTCGGACTGAACAAAAGTCAATTACCAAATTCGATAAAGAATGAGAACCAATAAACACGTTAAATCGCCTAATTTGGAAATGTGGGTACAAGAGAATGCATTTACAGACATGGCCACGGAGAGCATTCTTTTCCTGAGCGTGACGTTTTCAAAATAGGCATGTTCGTTTCTTGAGGTTTGCACATGCAGACTCCAAGACAAAAAGCGCAATTGATTCAAATCTTGTCAGCGCTGGCCGGATCGTATGGGAATTTCTTCTGGATATAAGTGTGGGCTTAACTGGTTAAAAGATATTCCAGAAGAAGGGTTGATTGGAGACATTTTTTATTTCTAAAATTGTTCGGTACTAAAATAAGGACAGATGCAAAATGGAGCAAAAATCATAGCTTGGAAACACTATTTTGTATTTGGATTGGGTTTTCTGCAGGCAATGTTAACGGAAGTCATACAGATAGGGATGATACTTGGTACTCTTCATTCAGGTGTCCTTTAAGCGCCGCATGCGAAATTTTTTAAATCTGTAGTTTTTCCGTAAAAATTTGCGCCCGACAAATGTTTGCAGTATTTGATTTCTCAGGTATAAAAAGAACCCGATGTGCCGAAAGAACATCGACGCAAGACAAAAGCATTCAGAATTCGATTTCTTCTGTATTTTGCCCGACAAGATTGTATAGATCTTTATTTCTTACATGTAAGTAGAAGCCGATGTGCCGACGAAACTTAAAATTTTCGGGATGCGCCCGATAAACGTTTACAGAATTTTATTTCTTACGTGAAAAAAAGAACCCGTGCCGACGAGAATACCGACGCCCGGAAAAACCATACAGAATTTGATTTCTTCTTTGTTTTGCCCGACTGTATTGTACAGAAGTTGATTTCTACTCACTGACTCAGTTTTGATACTGAAACTACGATGGAAATGAAGAGACTGGTCTGCTTGAAGCGCTGAACCGAAATAACGTGAATTTCAGCAAAAACAGAAAACCTAAAAAGAACATGACTTATTCAATGGCGATTCTTCTATTACAGTCAATGTCAGAAACATCTGAACAAAAAAAAAGTTGGAAGCCGGCGAAATACAAGCATTCAGGCATACGAGTTATTGTCCTCCAAGCGCATTGGGATAACAACATGTTGAACTAGGGGTCGAACAAAGAGGGAATGACACAGAAGGGCATGGTGCAGACGAAATGAGCAATAAAAGGAGGAAAACATATTACCATAGACTCGGACTGAACAAAAGTTAGATGAATTGTCGAATTCGGTCACGAATCAGAACCAAATGAATCTGATTAATGACCGAATTATGAAATGGACTGACCGGATGCGATAGAACAGATACGGACTTGAGAAAAGTACGTAAATGCGATGAAAATACGTTGTGTGATCAAGTAAATACGTTAAATAACCGAATTTACGTAGGAACGTACCGAATGCGGTGAAATCGACTCGGACTGAACAAAAGTCAATTACCAAATTCGATAAAGAATGAGAACCAATAAACACGTTAAATCGCCTAATTTGGAAATGTGGGTACAAGAGAATGCATTTACAGACATGGCCACGGAGAGCATTCTTTTCCTGAGCGTGACGTTTTCAAAATAGGCATGTTCGTTTCTTGAGGTTTGCACATGCAGACTCCAAGACAAAAAGCGCAATTGATTCAAATCTTGTCAGCGCTGGCCGGATCGTATGGGAATTTCTTCTGGATATAAGTGTGGGCTTAACTGGTTAAAAGATATTCCAGAAGAAGGGTTGATTGGAGACATTTTTTATTTCTAAAATTGTTCGGTACTAAAATAAGGACAGATGCAAAATGGAGCAAAAATCATAGCTTGGAAACACTATTTTGTATTTGCATTGGGTTTTCTGCAGGCAATGTTAACGGAAGTCATACAGATAGGGATGATACTTGGTACTCTTCATTCAGGTGTCCTTTAAGCGCCGCATGCGAAATTTTTTAAATCTGTAGTTTTTCCGTAAAAATTTGCGCCCGACAAATGTTTGCAGTATTTGATTTCTCAGGTATAAAAAGAACCCGATGTGCCGAAAGAACATCGACGCAAGACAAAAGCATTCAGAATTCGATTTCTTCTGTATTTTGCCCGACAAGATTGTATAGATCTTTATTTCTTACATGTAAGTAGAAGCCGATGTGCCGACGAAACTTAAAATTTTCGGGATGCGCCCGATAAACGTTTACAGAATTTTATTTCTTACGTGAAAAAAAGAACCCGTGCCGACGAGAATACCGACGCCCGGAAAAACCATACAGAATTTGATTTCTTCTTTGTTTTGCCCGACTGTATTGTACAGAAGTTGATTTCTACTCACTGACTCAGTTTTTATACTGAAACTACGATGGAAATGAAGAGACTGGTCTGCTTGAAGCGCTGAACCGAAATAACGTGAATTTCAGCAAAAACAGAAAACCTAAAAAGAACATGACTTATTCGCGATTCTTCTATTACAGTCAATGTCAGAAACATCTGAACAAAAAAAAAGTTGGAAGCCGGCGAAATACAAGCATTCAGGCATACGAGTTATTGTCCTCCAAGCGCATTGGGATAACAACATGTTGAACTAGGGGTCGAACAAAGAGGGAATGACACAGAAGGGCATGGTGCAGACGAAATGAGCAATAAAAGGAGGAAAACATATTACCATAGACTCGGACTGAACAAAAGTTAGATGAATTGTCGAATTCGGTCACGAATCAGAACCAAATGAATCTGATTAATGACCGAATTATGAAATGGACTGACCGGATGCGATAGAACAGATACGGACTTGAGAAAAGTACGTAAATGCGATGAAAATACGTTGTGTGATCAAGTAAATACGTTAAATAACCGAATTTACGTAGGAACGTACCGAATGCGGTGAAATCGACTCGGACTGAACAAAAGTCAATTACCAAATTCGATAAAGAATGAGAACCAATAAACACGTTAAATCGCCTAATTTGGAAATGTGGGTACAAGAGAATGCATTTACAGACATGGCCACGGAGAGCATTCTTTTCCTGAGCGTGACGTTTTCAAAATAGGCATGTTCGTTTCTTGAGGTTTGCACATGCAGACTCCAAGACAAAAAGCGCAATTGATTCAAATCTTGTCAGCGCTGGCCGGATCGTATGGGAATTTCTTCTGGATATAAGTGTGGGCTTAACTGGTTAAAAGATATTCCAGAAGAAGGGTTGATTGGAGACATTTTTTATTTCTAAAATTGTTCGGTACTAAAATAAGGACAGATGCAAAATGGAGCAAAAATCATAGCTTGGAAACACTATTTTGTATTTGGATTGGGTTTTCTGCAGGCAATGTTAACGGAAGTCATACAGATAGGGATGATACTTGGTACTCTTCATTCAGGTGTCCTTTAAGCGCCGCATGCGAAATTTTTTAAATCTGTAGTTTTTCCGTAAAAATTTGCGCCCGACAAATGTTTGCAGTATTTGATTTCTCAGGTATAAAAAGAACCCGATGTGCCGAAAGAACATCGACGCAAGACAAAAGCATTCAGAATTCGATTTCTTCTGTATTTTGCCCGACAAGATTGTATAGATCTTTATTTCTTACATGTAAGTAGAAGCCGATGTGCCGACGAAACTTAAAATTTTCGGGATGCGCCCGATAAACGTTTACAGAATTTTATTTCTTACGTGAAAAAAAGAACCCGTGCCGACGAGAATACCGACGCCCGGAAAAACCATACAGAATTTGATTTCTTCTTTGTTTTGCCCGACTGTATTGTACAGAAGTTGATTTCTGACGTGTAAAAATAACCCGTTGTGCCGACGAGACTTGGACTTCCAGGGTGCGCATGACTCAATATTCCGGATTACCCCTCCCTCCACCCCCCCCCCACGACTATCGGATCGAGTTAGTTTTTGTTTACAAGTCAGTTTGATCGGATCCCTGATATACCTCCCAAGTTTCGTCGCGAAAATCCTGAAAACTGACAATCCAGGGAAACTCCCCTCCACCCCCCGGTTCGGATCCAGTCCAATTGTGCAAACGATTTATCTGGGGCAGATCCTTGTTCTTCCCAGCAAGTTTCACTCCAATCTAACCGTTTTTCGAGATTTCCGGTCTCCCCCCCCACAACACCCCCATAGCTACCGAATCCGGTTCGGACTTCAAATGGGACATCAGAGATGTGTCCTTGATTCAGTTATCAAGTTTCATTCCAATCCGATCACCCGTTCGAAAGTTACACACTACTCCATTTTCCAGATTCCCCGCCCTCCGCCTCAGAAGGTTGGATCGGGAAACTGATTATTTCCAAATTCGTTTGGTCGGGTCCCTGATATGCCGCCCAAGTTTCGTCGCGAAAATCCCCAAAACTGACATCACCGGAATTCCGGGAAACTCCCCCCCCCCCCCGGAGAGTCCCGATCCGGTCCAATTGTGTAAACGATTTATCTGGGGCAAATGCTTGTTCTTCCCAGCAAGTTTCACTCCGATCCCTCCATTCTAACCGTTTCTCGAGATCTCCGGTCTCTCCCCCCCCCCAACCCCCATAGCTACCGAATCCTATCCGAAGTTCAAATGGGACTTCAGAGATATGTCCTTTATTCAGTTATCAAGTTTCATTTCAACCGATCACCCGTTCAAAAGTTACACACTACTCAATTTTCCAGATTCCCCCGCCCTCCACTCCCCCCCCCCCCCAGATGGTCGGATGAGGAAACTGATTGTTTCCAAGTTGGTTTGCTCGGATCCCTGATATGCCTGCCAAGTTTCATCATCCTAGCACATCTGGAAGTACCCTAACTCGTCTGACAAAATGCCCCAAATTTTCCAGATTCCCCCGCCCTCTGCATCCCCGTAGATGGTCGATCGGGAAACTGATTATTTCCAGGTTAGTTTGGTCGGGTCCCTGATACGTCTGCCAAGTTTCATCGTCCTAGCACATCTGGAAGTACCCTAACTCGAAAAAGTGTGCCAAAAAACCGGACAGACCGACATACGGAATTGCGATCGGTATATGGCACTTGAGCCAGAGGCTGCAAGTGTCATAAAAACGCCACTCTGGAAGACCGACAGAATCACAACTATTTTTTTCAGGTGAAACTATGCTGAAGGCTATTGAAGCTCTAAAGAACAACAATACGTCTTTGCCTGCCAAACGCTTGGCCATGCGCAATGGCGTCGGAGACTATCGTACGCTAATGTCATCGGAACGCCGCAAGGTTCTGCAAGGTATGAAAGGAAGTGTTCCAAGAATTATGAGTTACAGACATGTTGCAGTTTACTACGATAGATAGATAAGATTTATTTCCGTAAAAGCACAAAAGGCCGTGGAAAAATTTCAATTTCAATTTATTTAATAATAAAGCAAAACATATCTCTCGTGGGCAGAGCCCAAATACGATGTTTTTGTAGTCATAAGTAAAGATAAAATAACTTGTCAACAGATAATTTAAAAAAAAAAAGAAAAAAAAAAGTAACAAGGCAGAAAAGTGCTAAAGAGCATTGTACTGCTTTACGAAGCTCGGCACAAAGCTTCTACTGTAGCGCATAGTGTTACAGTAGATTGGGGTCAGTTTGGGAACCTTTTCAGCCACTTCGCGGGGGGGACGAGATCTTACAGGAACAAAGGGTGGGGGAAGGAATGAACGGTATATGGGGTGCTGGAGAAGGGAGGAGCCAAAGTTTCGGCATAGTTTTTCGCGGCGGGAAGAAAGGGATTCAATTTTAAATTCTTTGAGGTAAAAAGAGTATGGTAGGGAGGAACCGCCATAGATAATTTGCAGCGATCTCTTCTGAACTCGCTCTATTTTATCAGTTTCACCTTGGGTAAGAGCAAAGTGCCAAACTGGACAAGCATATTCGACTAAGGGTCGAATGAAAGAGCAAAACATTAGCTTTAACTTGTCCTTAGGAACCCGAAACTTTTTCAGTGTTTTTAGCATTTGAATTGCGCTGTTAGCTTTCTTTACAACTGTCTTTGTATTTTCATGCCACGAAAGGTCAGAAGAGATCACTACACCTAATAGCGTTATTTTATCACTGATGAGCCCAGGGTCGATAGGAGGCTCGAAAGACGGCCGAGTTTTTCTAAGAAAAGAAAAGGTCGTAACCGAGCACTTATCTTTATTCACGACCATATTCATTTCAGTCGCCTCTGAGGTAACCTGGTCGATGAAACCGGCAGCGTTACTTTTCAGATCCTCAGATACGACTTCCGCTAAGGACAAATCGTCAAAAACTAAAGCAACACAATAAACGAAACCATAACCTCAACATTTTAGGAAAGAAAGCTAACCCTGTGAATCATGGCTACCTTGAGGACTCTTCCCAAATTTCCAGTATCTGTAAAACTTCTACTTTTGTATATAAATCGTATCAGCGTGGCAACACGAACGCTGCATTGATTAGAACCTTTTCACATTGTATTTGAACAAGGGCGTGTATTAAGACGTAAACATCGCGTATAGCGCTATTCAGCCTATTACACCTATTTGAATAATGCTAAACGCGCTTGAATAGGTGGGACATCATTGAGGAAAAGACATGGTCTTTAGTTTTGCCAGGGGGAATGGGATGGGGTCGAATCGCCAAGCTTAGTAATGTGATTAACTTTTGCTTAAAATAGTTCCTGTTAGATTGTTTGGTGAAACTGGATGGAGTTGAGAACCGAGAACCCAGTTCCCCGGTTTGATGTGATGATGCTTTGTTGTTCATAATTCCTAGTATATGTGCTTCTGATTAGGTTCCGGTCTGTATCTTTTTTTTTTTTTTAGAGTCGACTCCACGCATAGCCGGTTCAGCCACTGGTCCAACGTCTGTAGTGTACCGAAAAAAGACAGCAGTACAATCACAAGAAAAGGATCTGTTCCGATTCAATTTCAGCAACGCTTTAGGTGACGAACCCCCTGAACAACCCATAACATGATTTTCTACTTAATTTATTTCCGAATAAAAACGAAACTTGAGACTATCCACGTTATTTTTTGAACTTAAGCGGAAGCTTAAATGCAACATTTGGTTTTTCAAATGTTGCTCGAGAGGGTCTGGGGGGCAAAATGTCTTCGAACCTGGGGACTTCCTTGGCTTTCCTCAACGTCTCCAGGACGTACTTCTTAGGATCAAATGCCTCGGCTGCCCTCACCATGGACACCAGCTCAGCCTAGAACGAAAACTTGCACTGTACGTTCTCGCTCATAAAGTCAGTTGCACACAACTGCTACTGTGTGGCAGCCCTCAAATTCCTATCACAGCTGAGAAGTATTATGTAAGCTCACGTGAACCACTTGACCAGGAAACTGGCCAGGACCAACGGACAGTCGAGTACCTGTAAACGACTGAACGAAGCTAGAACTTGAGCACCAACGTGAAATCCTACCGGAATTCACCCCCCTTCCCAACAATCGAACACGTCGTGCCGAAAAAATTAAGGGACTCGATCCACTCTTTCAACCACCACCGACAAAATCAAGCCAACGCTACACAAAGTCGTTCGCGCCATATTTCATTCGTCATCAGAACCCGAAAATAGAAGGAGAAGAAGACAATGAAGTATTTTGACACGATATGAATTAAGTGTATATATTTAGTGTTATTTTATGTATTTCATAACGCGTATAAACTGTTGACCTCCCAGGTTATTTTTTCCCTTGTGTAAAGATATTGGGCAAATAAAAATGATTCTGATTCTGATAATCATTCCTAGTATATGTGCTTCTGATTAGGTTCCGGTAGGCTGCATAAACAAATAAGCTTTGTTGTTTTGCTCTGTATATTAATCCATAAGCAGTGTTCCCACACTATGGGATGAAACTGGTAGGTCAGCTCAACCAATGAGCTAATCACGAGTTTCAAAAAGTTCCATGAGCGACTTTCATATACATGTTAATTATTCACCGATAACAATAGGCTTACTTTTTTTTACCAACTGAAGTGAAAAAAAACAACAACTGATATACAGCACTGAATAAAAAATAGCCCAAGAAAGGCAAGCAAGAGCTGTAAGCTCGTATTGCACTTGCAAGCGTACGTAGTAGCTAAGGCTATCAGCTAAGATTTGCGCTTTCTTCAGGCACTAATGATTATGGACCCTTCGGAATCGTGAAAATGTGAGATGGGACATGTGAGAAATGTGGTCTTTCCAATCATCACGTTTCAAACAGATCCTATCACCCGTTCGAAAGTTATGCGTGCCTCAATATTCCGGATTCCCCCTCCCTCCACTCCCCCACGATGATCGAATCGGGGAAATGAATATTTCCAGGTCAGTTTGGTCGGGTCCCTGATATGCCTGCCAAGTTTCCATCGTTCTAGCACATCTAGAAGTACCCTAACTCGCGATCAACGGACCGACCGACCGACCGACAGACAGACCGACCGACCGACGGAAAAGTGATGGGAAGGCAAAAAGGCTGGTAGGCAAGTACCACAAAAATTATCAAAATGCCCAAGATTCGTATAGCAGAAAAACAAACTTTTGGGAGTGTCAGTTCCCAATGAAGGTGTGTATCTTACCCTTACCCATTCCGGGACCATCCCTCCAACTCCTCCCACAGTGCTCGGATCCGATCCGGTTGTGTCAACGATTTATCTATGAGCTGTGCTAGCTCTTCCCATCAAGTTTCATCCCGATCCCTCTACTTCAAGCGTGTCACGATATTTTCGGTGCCTCCCCCCACTCAAACTCCCCCCACAGATGTCGGATTCGGTCCGGACGTGAGATGGGATATGTGAGACATGTGGTCTTTCCAATTATCAAGTTTCGTTCAGATCCTATCACCCGTTCGAAAGTTATGCGTGCCTCAATATTCCGGATTCCCCCTCCCTCCACTCCCCCACGATGATCGAATCGGGGAAATGAATATTTCCAAGTCAGTTTGGTCGGGTCCTTGACACGCCTGCCAAGTTTCATCACTCTAGCACATCTGGAAGTACCCTAACTCGCGATCACCGGACTGACCGACAGACAGACCGACCGACCGACGGAAAAGTGATGGGAAGGCAAAAAGGCTGGAAGGCAACTGTCATAAAAACTAACAAAATGTCCAAGATTTGTGTAGCAGAAAAACAAACTTTTTGTCTTTCGGTTCCCAGTGAAGGTGTGTATCTTACCTGAAAAGCTTTTTCTTTCCTTTGTTCTCTCCTGAACTTTACTCTTTCATACACAAACTTCATCCTCTTCCTTAGCTTGCGTAGGCGATGCTTCCTCATTTTCCTTCGCCTGATAACGATCATTCTTGCTGCTTCTTTCTGAATGATCTGTGTTATCGGGGTATCTACAACCTTTCTTCTCACAGAAGAAGGTGTACTGATTTCTTGTACTGGCAAAAAGTTCGGCAGCTCTAGAGAAACTGTTGAGGGTAGCGCTGGTGTTATTTTACTAATAACGGGAATTGCAATCGGCTGATAAAGACTCAAAATTGATACTGGAGAAATACTGCTAGTAGGCATTGATGTGCGTGCCTGTAGACTGTATGCCCTGTTCCAGCTGGTCTGCAGTACATTGACGCCTGAAACAAATGTTTTAAGCAACCATTGGATTTTGAAGGGAACAAGTATTATCGAATGTTCCAGGATTAGCAGAAAGCTTAGGCAGGAATTATTCAGCATATCAAACTGAGAAGGCAGACTAGCATAATCAGTCTACCACAAATGCTGATTTTCCAAGCAGAATAGTCTTTGCCAATAATGTTGGCAAGAAAGAGTTTTGAGTAGGGTAGTGGTGCTAATAATAAGCGTTTGCTAATTTCTACAGACTGCCTTTTCACGGAGAAGATTACATACGCCAGCCAAGGTCTCTTTTCACACTAGGCACCAAAATAACCACCCATATGGTACCTCCACTGTTTTCTAATCTATTCAAAAGTCATCAATAGTTGCTGCAAGCTAGCAGGGTCTTTCCAATGTGCATATACATATTACAGCTTGTAAAGATGGTGCCAGCTTAAAACTGATCATTCAGAGAATATTGGAACGCAACCTTCATGTCCATATGGGATACTTTAAAATGAAAAAATAACTCAAAGGCGAAAAAAGTCCTGAGGTATGAAGCTTCTGGGAGTCAGCATCGTTATAAAGTAATCCCGAATCTCAGACTGACTTTAGTTCCAGGCTGGGCAGGAATTTCAGATTCCTTTGCGCAAACTGTCTCCCCTTATTCCCCTACCCAACCTATTTGCATATTTATTAGGTCTCTCAATATGTTGCATGTATGATAGGCAACCCCCCCAGATTCTGGAATCTAAGTGTCTAACACCCCGGACTTCCAGATGTTTGTTTGGCCATAGGCTACCCACTCTTATGAAGAAAAAAAAATCTAGAATACAGAAGAAAAAGCTGGAAGATGAAGCCTGGCCTTAACCACTCGGGTAAATTTCCAATGACCCTTCATCCGGCACCTGCCTAACCAAATTCAGCTGCCAAGTTGTCTATGTACAGCTATACTTCTTGGGCTATGCATCATGCCACCTAACAAGATGAATGCACATAGCCTTGGTGGGCAACTGTCAGTCTAAGACAGCTTCTTACAAAGACTAACTAGCCCTGGTGGGCCAATTGCCAGACTGCACAAAACAGTACCACAGCAGTTAAAGTTTCAACCTAACAGGATTTGCCACTGAACTGATTACAAATGCTGAATTCGCTTAGCCGAAAATCAGTTATTAGCATACAAGACATGCTAACTGAATTAGTAAGGGTAATTAAAGGGTGGGAGTGATTAAGTATCCAGCTAGGTAGGGGAGAGGGGGGCCATAGCGCGCGAGGGCGAAACCGAACCTTCAATTTCTTCACCACCTAGCATGCAGCTTTTTCACTCTAAAAACTATCGCTAGATGGCCTCTACCTAGCGCCCATTTGGCGGAAGTTTCAAATCAGTTGGACGAACTGTACAAGTTTTGGGAGCCCTTGAAGTTTTGTTGCTCTCGCTGGAAATCTGGACATAGCAGATCGGTGAAAGATAATTAAATAATTGTGATAGCTAAAATTCCGTGTTTTTGCAGTCGTTTAGACTAGTATTCGTTCTCTATCCTCTGTGATTTTCATTTTGATCGGCCGACGGGTTTGACCACGGCCGCCATTTAATTCTTTTTGTCTTTTTGGGGCGATTCCGAACGAAAATTTAGGGGCTATTCCGGACGCGTTTTTTAACTTTCGGTTTCGCCCCTTGTTGACCAAAGATAACTACGACCTTCAACTTTGCAGATTCAGAGGTTTATATAGAATAGAATATTATTTTTCAAAAGTAGCTGTCACAGCGTTACCGCCGAAGCTGACCTTTTTGTCATACAAAATGAAAAATGCATTTTACTTTACTTAAGCTAAAGCTAAATTCTTCCATTTTTTATGCAGGAGAAATCATAGGAATTAGAAACGAATGTTCTACAGTGAATTTTCTGCGCATAAGTGGCGAGAAATTTGTTTTACCAGAGCAAGTTGATACAGTAGAGATAGATCTAACTGATATTGAGCTTAGACTACCAGTCCGTCAGTTCACAGGAGGAACTGAAAGGTCAATGAGAGGCCTAGTATTTGGATACGACCTTTCTGCCTATAGTGTTAGATGATGAGGGTGCACATTTGTGCTGATTTAGTTGAAAATCTGGTCATATTGTGTTTTCTACGTTGCTTTTCAATTAAATAGCTGAAATTTGAACCCGTCCGGATTGGCCCCTACCCCGTCCGCTTTCTCCCTGTGGTGGGGGCTATCCCGAACGACTGAGAGTCTACTGATTTTAGGGCTGCAAAGGGTTACCTTGACTCCTAAAATTTTCATAAATTCACCATAGAATATTCAGTGTCTGCTCTCCCTTGACCGTAAAAACCGATTATATTGGTTAAAAAATAAGCTTCCAGCAGCAGAAAAAGCAAAAATCGTTCGGTATGGCCCCCCTCTCCCCTATTCAAATCAATAGAATAACTGTGTCAGTTGGTAATTAAACTGAAGAAGCCATATATTCATATAGACACATATTCAAGAAGGTTGATTTTTGAGCAGGGTTAAGATAAAAAGGTTAACTTTTTAAAACAACCAAAGAACAATACAGGTAAAGACATATAATGTAATATCTATGATTGTAGTTCCTACTGATCAAAGAAACAAATGTATGTGATCTTTGTCACTGGCAAGTGTAATTGTACTAAAGCTCCTGCAATAGTTCCTACAATAAATCAAATTAATTTCTTGTCAAAAAAGCGAATGATTTTATTAGGCCCAGCCTAGTTATTAGGCATTTGCACAGATTATACAAAAATACAAAGAACAGTTTTTTTTTCTGAATTAGCTGGTTCGATGGAAGTGGGCAGGAAAGATGCTGGATGATGACAAAGGCTGTTCAATTAGGTTACTTTTTGTGACTTCATGGTTGGGTCCAAGACAGAAACCTTGACATTTAATTATTCATTAATTTTTCATGTGGCATGCGAGGTAAAGATAGGGCAGCCACAAAAAGTGCCATTGGAAGTAGCGCACATTTGTCCTTTCATGATGAAAGGTATTCCCATCTACTTGAAAGGAATCTCATCTGCATGCTGGTAATTTTTTTTTTTTTACAAATGTCACAAATGCTATCAAAAAAATTTTTGTTGGCTAGTGAATTAATTTTTTTTCCATATTTTTTGGTTCGAAGAGTTATTTTTTTTCCTCTGCGTGAGAACATAATCTTGTCACCACCACCCAGCAGGAGGGGTATCCAACCTCAGACAAGATTTCAAATTCCCAGAGAAGTTTTTCCTTTAGAATAAATTTATCTGGCTTAAAAAGGAACCATTAAATATGACAAACATACCAGACTGCAGTTAATTGAATGATTTACATACTGGAAAAATAAATATTGCTTCAATATTTCTAGTTAAGCATAATTTCTTTTCAAACAAAATCACCTCTTCTAACCTTGGCTCAAATTCCTCACTGTGACTTACAAAATGATGAAAAAGGTAGAGTTACCAAAGTCAATAGCCAGAAAATCCCTTTTCAAAGCAGCTTCAAAACAAAGAAAAGGCACAGAATTTGAATATTTCTGGACATATGACTGTTAAAAAAGTCATATTTTGCCTCTGAACTGTCAGGACAGCATGTAAATTTCATTTAAACATTCTTGCAGCAACATTCAAGGTAGTGTAAAAATGAGGTCAGGACCCTCCTGTGGCCTAAGGAAATTGCGCTGAAAGTTAGCAGAAAACAGGGATTAGATCAATCGCACTGGGTAAGGTCTTACTGATGCGTCCCGAGAAGAGTTCCTGAGGGGGAACTGCCCGAGCAGCAAGATTCTTGCAAATCCATTTTAGCGATGCACGCATCTTGGGCGATTTAAATAATCTGCCTTCGGGTTGCAACCAGCAACTGCTTCGAGCAACCCCACTTTCGCTTCCGAGTTGCTGGCTCAAACTTCAAGTCTTTGCCTGAAAGTCTTAAACTCATAAGAAGAAGAAGAAGAAGGAGAAAGTGTTGGGGTCAATTTTCGTGGTTAGTAAATATTTTGGTTAGTAAAAATTATGAAATTGTATAGAATTAAGAGATTAATAAATTGTATAATAGTATGATTGAATAGCTTAAAGATATGGGTATGAAGTTGAGAGATATGAATAATCTGTGAAAGTTTAATTGAAATAGTGAAAAGTGAAACATAGAAAGAAGTTATACGGGTCATGTAAAGGTGTTATCAACCAACACCTGTAAATGCAAACTCCACAAAGAAGAAGTAAATATTCTGTCCAAATATTCCGTTGGACTTTCGTTTAGCCCGTATTTGTTACCAGATTTGCCATATTCGGTTGTTGTAGTGATTCTAACAAGAGTTTTAATCCAGTACCAAATCCGTCTGTTATAGGCCTACTGGTTCTTATCTGTTTCTTGTCATGTTTATGTTTATTGAATTCCTGCCGTCTGTCCAAACTAGTTAATCCGGTTGTTTCATCAGTCACCAAATTGGATAGTACGAGTTGTTAATTTAGTTCGCCCTGGTACCGAATTTGGTAATTTAGATGGCATTTGTTTAACTCCAGTTCTTTTACCATTTAATCGGTAATTTCAGCTGGTTCCCATTAATTACTTAACTTGCTGTATAGTACAGGGCGTTCCTATCTGCATTTATTTTTCTCTCTGCAACTTTGGTCACTTGAGCAGTCAGCTTGCACTTTAATTGCTGATGCCAAGTTTGGTAGGCTAATCCACTTGATATAAGGCATTTTTCTGTGCTCTCACAAACAGTTTGTGGGTTGACTGTGGCTTGAAAAATGTGTTTCAGTGGTCTTTCATGCGTCCCACAAGTGTGTTTCTGCATAACAAGATTTTCGTGGCTCGCTTTGTGACTCAAATTTGACAAACAACTGGCAAGGTGATTGTCAATTTTGTGGCTCGATTCTGGCAGAAAATTCAAATTAAGCAGCAAAATAGTTTCTAAACAATAAAGCTAACTGATTTTTCATACATGTAGACTTCAGACTGTAGATGTTTTTTGTACAGAATGGTTAGGAAATAAGCCTGGAATTTTATTTATTGAGATTTTACATGGACTTTATTTTTTATTTTTAGATATTTGAAATTACCGCCAAAAAAATAGACCAAGCAGCGTTTCCGTGAGTTTCAACTAGTGGCTCAACTGTGTGGCACACAATCCTGTTTCCACGACAAAAGCTCAGAAGTGTGTGGCCCACAACTGTGTCTCCGAAAAAGACCTATAGTATCTTTAACATTAAAGTTTAGTCACTACCGACTACCTACGACATTCAATCTGTATTGGTACCTTTTTTAAGCTTTGTGTGAGTTGCCGTCCTATTACCCTATCTACCTTAGTTAAGCCTTTGTGCCAGTGAAAACAAGACAAAATTTCCCTTTGGTTGGAGTGTATTTCTGCGACTGAATATGTCAACTTGACGAGTTGAATCTCACTTTAGACTTGATTCTGTACGTACTGCAACCTTTTACATTATAGCTTATTCGGTATATTTTTACCAGGTTCCCCCTACCCCCTGGGAGGCCCTTGCTTTTCAGGTTCAGATGCCTGTTTATGTAAAAATTACATATTAAAATACGGTATGTAAAAATTTCTTGTTGTGTGTTAAGAAATGTATCCAAATGCTGTAAAAACATTTTTTTTTTATTCTATTATCTGTACTTCGTGACTGTGCTGTAGCCGAATTGTCTGATTAATATTGTGATAAGTGAAAGTGCAATTTGTTTCTAACCATTTGTGAAAAAATCTGTATCCTTTCTAGCGTAGTTCATAACTACTGCAGCTGTAGAAGAGCCTAACAGGCTTGAACATAATGGACTCCAAAGATCTGTTGAGTATAACTGCAAGTGTCACTACAATTCTGCAGTTCCTGGCTGGATTGTAAGTATTTAGACTGTTTCGATTGTTTCAGTAACACTAGTCTTCCAAGAAGCACAGACCTCTATACTATACTTATACAGATTGATACTAGCTCTTTTGAGTGTACAAGCTGTTTCTATGTTTTAGGCCAATATGTAGAGATATATGGAAGAAAGGAACAACAGATGGCATATCCGGACTTCCATTCCTTGCTGGAGTACTAGGGTGAGTTTGATAGTTTACTTAATAGTTGGATTTTTGCAGATATCACAGTCGAAAGGCGTTTCAGTTATCGTGGTATCTGGCCAGTTATCGTGGTATCTGGGATGTCATCTCACTTTCATCAAATTTTATCAAATTTGTGGCAAAGAAGTTTGGCACTTAGGGGCGTGACTGAATATCAGTTTTTCGTTTGGGATGACTTCGAAAAGCGCAATTTCGGCAATTGTCGTTTTTGCAGAGCAACCTTATATCAGATACCACGGTTACTGCAAAAAACGAAACGACTAATTGCAGATCCAGTTATCGTGGTAACAGATACCATGGTATCTGCAAAAATGCAACTGTTTTATAACTCCCCTTATCTATTACCGGCTCTTTTGAAGCATCAGAAGTCAAGTCCAGTCTAGTTTGGTACTATTTTTGGTACCCATGCTCAAACCTGGCTGAAACGCTGGGACATGCTGGCAGGGGTGAGTATGGTAGGCATACACTAAGTGTACACCGTATTTTGCAGAAGGATACCTTTACAGTAGGCTAGAGTTTCAAAGTGTAAAAATTCTGGTCTGCTTGGTTGTCATAGTGTTCTAGCCTATACTGGTATCCCTGTGGAAAAAGTTTTACATGTATATACGAGTACCGTGCTCACACTTGCCAGCATGCACCAGCGTTTGAGCATGGTTAACAAAAAGGACAAAGTGTTTTAGAATGGTCAGGTCAGTCTAGCGATTGGGCCTTCATTAGTGTCAAGAGCTAAACTTGAGCACTTGCAAATGTAAAAAATGCATGATGATGTTAATGATCTGTGATGTTCTGATCCCCTTGGCTACCTGTTGCCAAGTGATAAATATTCTTTCAGCCCAAGCTGACTTTGAAACATTTATTCAAACAATGTTTACAACGGGTACGTCAGCTACGATTCTGAGTGATGACCCATGTCATCACTGTCTCATGGTATGGCTCCTCCTTCAAGGCGGGGCTTGCAAGTAATTCGACGAAGGGGAAGCCTTTGAGAGCTTGGGTGTTCTCGACACCCCCGGAAGTTCCCAAAATTTGCAAAGACCTACCACTGAGTGAGCTAATTTTGGCATGAAATTAAGGAATGCTGGCCTTTTTGGATATCTAGATTTCTGGTTGACCTTTAGAACCATAGGGGAGTCATGGAGTTGAATTTTAAATGTAAGGATACTGGTTTGTCACCATTCAAGATTGAACCTCATTGTTTCTCATATACTACATTGTTGGAACTCAATTCTCTGTAGATCGCCAAGAAAGTCGTGTAAGAAGTGTTTTTTTTCTAATTCTTAGTTTAACTGGGTGATCCATTCGCTGCGGACAGTTAGTGAACGAAGAGCATTTCAGGAGGCAAATAGTCGGTTCTGAAAATGCTACTGTTCAGTATCCTTTTGAGATGTGTTACTTTAGCTCGAGATATAGCACCGGCCAGATCCTGCGCCATCTAGGCCCGATCTTGCACCGGTGACAGGACGGACGCGGCACCATAATCTCCTGGTGCCAGTTAAATGTCGCACTAACTGGTATTCAAATTCCTTTGTACCATATTTTACTGAGAAAATTAACAAAAAACAAGTGAATTCCAAGTGATCTATCTTCTTTTATGTAATAATTGTATGTATTCTAGTATTTTAACACATTAAATGTAATGGTCGACATATTTAGTGCCATGTCGGCGCTACGAGTTACATCAGTAAAAATATCTATCTATCTGTCAATCTTATCTATAGGGTCAGAGTTAATAGACTAATGTTCTCTTTCAGTTGTAGTCTCTGGCTCCGCTATTCCTTGATGCTGGAAGATATGACAATGAGTCTGGTAAACCTTATTGGTCTCCTCTTACAAGTTACGTACGTTCTTGTGTACCTCCTGTATCCATCCGTCCACAAGGTAAGCCCACCTTCTGTTACTTTTCCATCCCTTAGTTTTGGCTTTCTGTAGTACAAATGGGTAGATCGATTTGTTTTACTAAGCAGCCCGAGGGCTTTCGCACCATTAAATATAATACTAAGAACAAATGAAAAAATATCAGAAATCTGTTGCTCCATCGCTAATTTCAGGAAGTGCTCTCCTCTCCCAGTACCTCGAAAACACTCTTCGTTCACGACTATCTTCGTCCACTATTTGCTGAATTCAACATTTGCAAGACATGTGTACAAACCCTCTCATCCAAAGCCCTAAATTTTTTCTGCTAATTCGACCATTTTTGGTAGATACAAGAACAAATAAGCACCAGACCTGCGTCTCCCTATGTGTGTAATCCGACCATGCGGAGCCGAAAATATTCCCTGTACCCTGCCCGATTTAAACGAGCTGAGGGTGATAGCTCCGCCCAATATCACAATTCTCTACAAACAGCTGTATCACAGTAATGCCCCGAGGAAGATATCTCGAAAGTAAAAGCCGATTGCTTGTCGTCAAATGTGACGCGATAGCACGCCTGCTGCACTTTTGCCTCTGATATGCGTCCGCGGCGATGAGGGAAGTAGACAGGCATCAACTCAAAGCTCAGCATGTACGTCTAGCTCAACTCGGTTTTGTCGGGGTATCTATACTCGCTGCATGGACCAAAGACGGAGGTTCTATTGGCTTATTTGTTCTTGGTAAACAGGAGTCTGGCGCCCTTATCCTGAGCAGATTGGTCAACTCACCGCGGAGTTGCCAATCTCATTTCTTCGCAGGCCTGGGCAAAAAGAACAAATGGCTTGGTAAAAAAGGGCTTAAAGAAGCAAAAAAGAAGTAAGTGCTTAGTGCGAAAAATTCAAAATAAAAAAATAAAAATAACCAAGGCCTTGGAAGATAGGCGACAAAAAACTAGACTAGTGAAATGCTGGTTGAATCTGGAAGTTAAATCCTTACGCCAGTTAACCACCGGTCAACCATAGAGTCGACTTCCTTCCTGGTATGATTTTCTTTTGTCTTCGAACTCCCACTTTTTTCTCTATTAACGACAAGAATGGCAGTTCATCTCGGCTGTCAATCGTTAACTTAACGTCGACTCTAAAGTCGACCGGCACCAAGTGAACGCTCCCAGAAAACCAAGAAATACAAATAAAACTCCAGCTCTAGCTTCCATTACTTCCGATGTTGGTGCTCAGACAGTATCCTTGTGTCAGCCGACGCTGTCGGAATTCGGGAACGTAAATTAAATCCACTGAGACTTTTTCTTTTTAGATTTCGGTTGTTTCGGGATATTCCAGGAATGTATTTGGATATATACTAGGTACAGTCGTAGCAAATTACGATACCAAAAAATGAGTATTTTGCGGCACTGCTTGTCTGTCACGAGTAAAGCCCTGAAAGAATATTGAAGAATCGGCCGGGAAGATGTCTGTATGTGGATCCTCTGTTTTAGGCAAAATTCCACCGCGAGCTGGGGCTTGTTCTTGCCATAATTTTCGGAGTCGTTTACTACACTAGCGTGGAGACTCGGATGAACGTAGCCATGCAACGCCTGGGTGTGATTTGCTGTCTGACAACTCTTTTCTTCTGTTCAGCACCACTCGCATCATTCGTAAGTAACATACTTTATACAAAGCCAAAGTTCCGGTTATCCCAGTTTTCATTTCCGTCTTCTTTGCCGTGCATCATGTAGGCAAGATCTACCATGCAATCCCGGTAAGGGAAGGGCGTTTGGTGCCCCTTCAACTGGAAACCCTGGAAAAAGCGCGAAGTGAAGACAGTACCCGGTAATGAAGACAGGGCTTTTAAAATCAAAGAGGAGTGGGTTCTTGCTCATATTGGGTAAGCTGGCATTGCGTTACCATGTCCGTTTTTTCACCTAACATAGCGAACCGCATTGTAAACTGGTGGAAGTTTAGAACTGTTGAAGAAGTACTTCTATCGTGCATGATAAAGTCCTAGTCAGCATAAAAGGCTGGGGATAGCATTGCACATGCCCAGTTTAAGTTGAAAATGCAGTTCGAGTTCTATTTCCTCTCAGTGTGAACCGAACATGATAGAAATAGTCTTCTTTCCTGGCATGGATTTTCTGCATCGCTATTTCCCGTTAAAGTAAAAGCCTCATAGGAGCTCTGCATCTTTAATAGGTCAGAAATACAGTTTCCTGCGTATTTCTATAACCATGAGCCAGTGTCATATTTGAGGAACCAAGCTGTGCTCACTTTACAAACCATCATCACTTTACAGAAGCGTCTCAGGAAATTTTACCCCTTGACTTATTGTGTAAAATTTGTGCACGTGTTAAAGTTCTACCAGTCGTTTTAAAAAACATGTTTCCTCAGGCGGAGGTTGTCCGAACCAAGAGTACTTCAGCACTTCCCTTCCCTCTTATATTGACGACTGCGCTCGTGACTGGCCAATGGTATTTATATGGCGTTTTTATCGGTGACTCCTACGTTCAGGTATGGGATTTTAACGTACATTCTTTCTTCGAAAACGAAGCCTTGTCGAACGTTTTGGCAGGCGTCTTTGGCTAAGTGATACACACCAAAGGCCCGTTCGTCGCGCTCCTTAGTCTCTGTTCTCTACTCTCCAAGCGTCAGGTTTCTGGGTCTCTCTGTGTCAGTTAAAGGACCTGTCTTACCTGTAATACTAATGCAATGCAACCTATTTCCATAATCACTCCATAGATTTCTAAACCCGGAGACCCCAAATTCGTACAGTAAATTCTAACCCCTCAAACAAAACCAGGCTGATTTTCTCACTTGCCGTGTTTTGCTATCTTCGATATGTAGCACGCTGTCGACTGTTGTCTGCGAGAAGTTTTCCATTAGAAAAACCGGTTATGTAAATTGTTTCCCTGTTTTCGCTATAAGTCAACGGGTCTCGGAAAAGGCTTAAAACAGTCAAAACCGTGGTTTATTCGTTGAAAGCACAGCCCACTTTTAAAGTATTCAAGTCTTTTAACATACTGTAAGTTCAAGAGTAAATAGTGTGAGGGGTCCTTTAACTTCAGACCAGAGCCTGCTTTCTGACCAGGCTCTTTCCATTCTGCTTTCTGATGGATAACAAGACTAGTGATTCCGAAATCGCCCTCTGACGCTGGGAAACACCCACGAGTGCGCCCAAAAACGGTTTTAGGAAGAACGAGACACCACCAGCGACTGCTACCGTCACAGTGGACCAGAGCAAAATAACACTAGGGAGTATCGCCAAGACTTGTAAAAAGTGACACACACTCGTACAACAGCGATACTAGCACAATTAGCGATAGTGAACGCCCCTACTGGAACTCAATCAGTCGTGCACCAACGCTGGCTCCAATAACTTCATATATTGAACACAGCAAAAATAAGATAAAAACTCCACCGTATCCTTGATGTGTGCAGATCGCATCTCAGCTTTACTAGAAATTTTCAAACCCGCAAATTTGTCTCGCTATAAATGCCGCAGGTGTTGCGGGCGGCGTTATGAGTATTGCCCGTTTGCGAAACATGGAAAGCATACGTCTTGGCACTACTCCTTATTGTTATTTTGCTCTGCAGTGGACGCAAAAGTCTGCCCGAAATTGCGATCTGTGCTTTGTATGTTTTCTGTATTTGCTGGGTAGCCATGTCTACCGAACTGGTTCGCCAACTCAGGCTAAGGTTCTAAGAACTATTGTCCCAAAACTGTGCAAAAACCTTGCTAAATTGTGAAGGGGGTCTCATTAAAGTTTAACTGAAAAGCCAACTTATTTTGTGTCGTTCAGTTGAATACACTGCATTGTTTGGATCTTGGATCTTTTATTTTCCGCTACCTGCTCTAGTTATGACGTTCAGAATATATCCCCACTACGTAAATTCTGCTATGACGCGGGAAATTTTAATCTCAATACCAACGCGTCTTTTCAGTAGGCAGTGGTGAGATTGGTTAAGAATACTTAGAGCCTGAACTCAAATCTTTCTCGTAAGGCATACGACAAAAATACAAGCGCATAGAGGTACCACAAATCACACGGAAATTCCATTATTTGCAAATCGATAATTCGAGAATAGCGGAACAACGAAGTTACGCATTTTCAGCGGTTCTTCAAGCCAATTTAAGTGAATAAATGATGGGTAGCTAGGTTGTCCTATCCCAGCCCTTTTCGGTTAAACTTGAAACTATACTCCCCTAAAATAATTGACCGAAGAAATATCGTTTAAAATAATTTGGAGCGAAGATGATGTGATGAGCCGTGTGTTTCCCCCTCCTTTCGTCCGTGCGTCTGTCTGAAAGGAACGGTAGCAGTCGGTTTCCTGCCCTTTCATCAACTCAGTTTTTAAGCAGTATAGTCACAGCAGTCTTTTTTAGATCGGTTCCCGGAAAGTGTATTAGTTAATTATTGGTGCTTCCTAATTGCCTTCGATGCAAAAGCACTGTTGACTCGTTTAAGCATATAGGCGTCTGTCGGTATCGTAGCAATCCAAACTCAAGTCATTCTTTTCATTAATTTTCTAAGCCATTAACGATGGTGCTTACTTACTTGGAGCGTTTTCCACCCTTCTAACAATATTAACTATTAGTTACTATTTTCGTTCCAACCTCCTAAAAAGTTTCTACGCTGACCGTTCCAACCTTCTCGAAATAGTAACTATTTGCTTACCATGCTCGGGAGCGTAGTAAGCGTGGTAACTACGCATCTCTGTAACGTGATTGGTCGGATTCGCCCATGGCATGATGTTCTTCTGGAAAATAGAAAAACCGTTCCAGCCTTGACGGCAAAAAGCCAGAAATCCGACTTCATGCGTAGTAACTACGGTAGATAGGGTGGAACACGCTCGTGAACGTGTGTCGGACACGAGCTGTGCCGGTATCATTGGCGAGAATATCTGACAATCGATCCCGTTTCATGAACTGGGCCCGTTCTTGAAGGGCATCGATGGTTGAAGCCAGGTGGGATCTCATTTCCTTCCGTAGTTGGTGAAAACCTATGAGGAGGCGGAGAACTTCTTATGAGACTCCTTAGCCACGTTTTATGTTGGCCTCGGGGTTGTTTCTTTTCCAGCAGAATTTGGGATGCCGAGCAAAGTTTTCTTCGCCATGGTAGATTGGTCTCTCACTTGAACAAAAAAGGAAACCTGCTTCTGCTCTGGTCGATGTGCGGATAGCAAAACACGTTGCTGCAAGAGCGAAGCTAACCTTCTAATTTTCAGGTGCCCAACCTGATCGGCTGCATGCTAGCAACGTTCCAGCTTTGTCTATTCCTCGTGTACCCGCGATCTCCAGCCAAAGTGCATGTAAGTTAAACGTTGTGACACACTTAGCTTCCTGCTTCTTTGCTTGGCAAAATCTCAATTTTGTGATAACTGGGCCTTACAAACACGTACAAACAAATTGTCATTATTGAATGAAGGCTGTGATTTTTTCTGAATGTAGTTAGTTAATTTTATTCTTTTTGTAGTTGGTGTAGGTGAATAAATCATTCCAGCAAATTAGAAATAACACAAAGTAACCAGGAAAAACTTAACCACTCTTTGGCAGAGTGAGTCGTCTGCGATCACGCAATGCTTATAGTTGCGTCGTTTGTCACAAAACATAGAACTTCGCTAGACAAATTTTCATTTTTTATTACAAGTAAAAGTTGACTTTAGAATATTTCCTGCCAAAGACTGTGCTACAGTACGCTACATTCCCCTCCCGCAAGCTCTCCTTCTGGACAAAGACATTAGCAGTGGAAAACAGGAAACTCCCATGATCGCCACGACTCTCGATTAAACGACCGCCCTGTTGCCATTTCGATCCATTTTACTGCAAAATCATCGTCAATCTACACGTGTCTTTTACAAATACCCTCTTAGTTTGTTTACACTACGTTCGTCATTTGACAAAAACCAAGCGCTAGATAGTAGGCAGCTCGATTTTCCACGACGCGATTTCAGTGGAGTTTCCTGTCATAAAGCTTGGTCACACTGGTCTCACAAAGCCGCCTATGCGAGAAACAAATCTGATGGGCTTTGTGGCAGGTTGGGGACAATAAACAGACTGCAATTAGGGTTCCTGTAACATAATTATACACGCTGTTTTGCTCTAATTGATCTTCTGAATTCAAAACGACGACATTCAGAATCAGTTGTATCTTGTTCTTTTTTTCTACTTTTGCGACCCAACAAGCCAGAAAATGAGCCAAGTGTGACCAAGCTCTCACGTACTGTTAAGGTCTGCGTCTCAGGGTACTCCTGCGTGGTTACTAGAATCTGTCACCTGGCCGCGAGGGAGCTCCCCACAGAGCGTAACAAAAACTATATAGCCCACAACACTATCGTGCCCACTGCGAGCGATTTCAGTTTTCCCTTAACAGAATTCACGTCAGTTCTGAGCCTCGTTTCTGTTGCACGCTGCAGGTCCACTTCTCGGCCGCTTCCGGGCTGATTCTTTCTACATTCGTTTTTGCACTGCAGTACTTCCGAGGAAGACGGCAGCGCTTCTCGATAGTCGTGGACTTGCTTACCGACAAAGTCCGTGCTTCCCTGCAAGGTCCTGCATAAACCAAGAAGAAATCGTGCTCGCAGTGAATCCAAAAACGCATCTTGTGCAGAAGCAAAGAAGTGCTGCAGCAGCGAAGCGGCAGCATGTATTGTAACAAAAACGAGGCTCTGGGGAAAAGTGTGACCTTTACCCTGCAATTTCTGGCTAGAGCACTCAGTTCCCGTTGAGAGTTCGCTTTTCTAAAGCTAAGTTCCCACCGACTCCCATGCAAAGTTCTGGGCAACTTGTGCTTTACGACAGGCTTGACTCGGATCCGAATTTTGTAGGAATTAAGTCAAAGCTGGAACTGAAGGGAAAGATCTCGCTTTCCTTCTGAAGCGGAAATTCGCACAACAAAGCGAAAATCGCCATCAGTGGAAACTGGGCATGTAGGCAAATTTTCGCCGTTCAAATTTCGGGACACAGCTTGCTTGAGCGCGAAACGTTGGTCGTCTGCGAGAAATACATTCAAGCTGCGAGAAAACCATTGTTTTAATTCAGTTTCGGCTTTTTATGGAATCTTATGCCAATATTCGGATGGCTCAGTGCTATTAAGCTAGGTGCACACATAGTCCGATTTTTGCACGCGAGAACCCGCATGCGAAATTGGGGTCAGGAACCTGCATGTGCCGCGTCAGAAATTCTGATCGAAGGAGGAAATTCGAATCCGACTAGTCGGGCTGTGCGTGCACGTATCTTTAGCATATAGACTGACAACCGATCCCGGATACGATCGCGAAAATCGAATGCTGTGTGAACCAGGACTTACCCGGGTTCGCAGAGACTGCGTTTCCGTGTTTTTCGTCAGCATAGTCGGTCTGGAAGTTTTTCCTTTGCGTTGTCTGTGGCAGTAAGGTGATGCACGCGCTGTGTATGAATCGACAGTTATAAGTTGCGTTTTTGATCGAAGTTTGAAGTTACCTTCAAACTCAAAGGTCTCTTATTTAAATACCGTTTTTGGTCGCCGGTCATAGTTTCTATGTCCTTCAAACTCTTGACCGTCGAACTTCGTGAGCTAGCAGGTTCGAAGTTTGCTTGAATCGTCGACCGGGCAAGGTCGCCGGAGTCGTAAAAACAATAATTAAGCCAACGGTGAATTTCGACAGCGTTCGAAAGCGGAAATTAAGCAACCGGCTGAGCGAACGGCGAACAAAACTTCGATCAAAAACGCAAATATAGTGACCCTGGCAGAGTCCCAAGCGCGGGTAAGCGGTCTAAGCATGTCAAACCTTTCAGGACCGATTCTAGTAACCATGGTAGCTGCACGCATGGTGACTGGTGTAAGGAACCCGTTCGCGATAGTAAAAGACATCTTTTTTAGACCTTTAAAACAACATCTCTGTGAAGTCAAAAAACGGCAAGCAGGTGACAGCGTGATCTTTGTTCTATTTTTGTTATTTTTTTTAACGGTGACACTGTTTTCCTATAAATTGACTTTCGAAAACATTTGTTTTTATCCTAGAAACATGGTTAAAAAAGAAATCACAGGATCGGTAAAAACGTGTAGATCAAGATTCAGGTTGCTCTTCTTGCGACTCTGAGTCGGCCCATCTGGATCGCTTCTTAGGCCTGCCGTCACGATTCCGGTCGTCCAAAACTGCTGTGTAGGCAGGAGGTTTATAGTTCAAGGGCACGATCGAGTCATCCTTTGACACTTGAAACTGTAGAAAATGAAAAAAGATATAACTTGTGGCTTGTGGGAGCCATAAAGACATAATTTTGCTCGACAAATTTGTATCTCCACAAAATTTGAACGAGGAAAAATTTCTTATAAACAGCAATGTACTCAGCTGCTGGGCTTTTACGATACTTCGGAGCCCTTTCACGGGCCGCTCTTCAAGCCATGACGAAGCAAAAGCGGAATTCTTCAATAACTACTAAGAAAACATATGTGGACATAGGGAGAAGCAATAAATATTCACTTCGGATTTGTCAGACGCAGGTGCGTGTTGGAAACTCGATCAACAACTCGAAAAACGCATCCTTTGATTCGAGAATATCTGTCTTCAAAGCATTCTGAAAACCAGCTGGCAACAGAAAGTTTGAAACGCACAATGCGGAGGCAGTATGATCGGGACCCTAAAAATGCTAATGTTTCCATCACTGTAGCAGAGATGGGCGAATCCGGATTCAAATCTTCTGCTTGCCAGGCTGGACTGGATTCGGACTCGGATTCCAAGCCCTCAATCTTACGAGTCCGCTCAAATTTCTAGTCTACATCCAGTTTCCGTTTTCCCAATTTTTGCACGGTGGGCTTAGGCAATCCAACTTTTTGGTCCAGTAGCAACCATCCTCAGTAACCTATCACGTTATCTGATTACCGTAGATATCAGTGCTTTTTGTAACCTCTGATTTTTAAACTATAACCTAAGAACATGATTTGATTTTTGCTAAGGTCGGATTCCAATCCTCAGCATCAAATGTTGATTCGGATTCGTACCTAGCCCTATATTCGGATTCGAATGCTTTCATGGTCGGATTCGCCCCTCTGTAGTGCAGCCGCACAGCTTCGTCATGAATAGAAAGTCTTAGTCGACGTATGAACCCACTCACCTGTTTATACTGCGACTGAAAAGCTGTCTTCAAAGCTCCCATCCGATTGGTTGCACTGCCAGCGTTTACAATAGCGGTGTTGGCGGAGCGTACCGTTTTCGTGACCTAAAAAACGAATACATAACCGAAGGGAAAATGACGTTGTCCAGTTTTCGGCTTCAAAAATTCCCATGGGCTATTCCTCTACACACGGCGGCAACAGATACGGATCTCGCGTTCACGAGGTATCGTACTTATCTGTAGAATAAAACGCCAAAGGCGACAGTTTTAAATCAACAGAAAAACGCGTTATTTTCAGCTTCTTCCATCTCGAGATTTTTCACGCGTTATTCAGCAAGCTCTCTGTCGGGACCTGGATTCCGATGTGAAACGTAGGCTTCATTGCCATGCGAATACACGACACTAAGACAGGGATGGATAACACCGCGATTTCGCCGACCGCGACCATGCTTTCGGGATTTGCGTCTCTGTCGGTTACGACCCTGCTGTTACGTGAACTTTACGAGACATAAGCCCTACCTCTGTCGCTGACAGTCTATCCGTCTGGGGTCGTTTTCCTTCCACGTAACCGAGCCCGAATCCGCCTATGTTCGCTTTCTTTCCTCCGTCTGTCTTAAATCGTGATTTTCTGAACCAACCGCTCTGATTGGCCAGGTCCAACAGGGGTTTCGGGGGCTCCTGTCCCACACCTTCCAGGTTTCTCACAAGGTGGCCAGCGAACTCTTTATCATGAGAAGTCAGGAGGGTGAAGGCTGTGCCTTTTTCTCCAGCACGACCTGAAATAAAGTTAGCCTTGCTACAGAAAGACTCGAAACCTGTTTGGACTTGAGAATGCGATGCAAACCGAAATAGCAGTTGACCCGGCAGCTACGCTTGCTTTTTTTTTGTTTATATATATTGATGTGTATTTTATATTTTGACGTTGGAATCAGTTAGTCGGCACACACCTTAGGTAAGATCAAGAACGCTCTCCAAAGAGGGTCGGCGCGCGGAGTACGCCTCCTGCTAGCCTCCGTAAATATTTCTTGTGCGATAAGCAGCGGTGAAGACGGAAGAGGAGTAAACTGGTATCAACATCAGCTCAAAGCTAGAGTAAATACCTCTAGGTCCGCTCAGTTTTGCCGGGGTTTTCATAGTCGCTGCATGCGACTAAAGACAGAAGTTCTATCTGATTATTTGTTCTTGGTAAGATTCTTAATGAATAAACGATTTGATTGAAATGTTACTTTCGAAGGTTCCCAAATCCTTTTCACTCATCGGCTGGCAAGCGGGACGGTATGCCTGGGACTTAAACACTTGCAAGAACCCCCAGAAAGAAACTGAATGGCTCCCCATTCCCCAACTTTCAGTTCCGTATCGAACAAGACCAAGGGTTTCGATGGGATCCCAAAAATTTTAATGTTTATCAGACTTCTTGATCCAGACAACCGCATCTTGTACGTTTCCAAGTCTTCGCTAGACCCCTTTAACATTTTTGCTATTTATCCATAATCAACCGCTTGAATATGTAGCCTACAACAAAATGTTACCATTTTGAAGTGTTTTGCTTACGGGCAAACAACTAATCAAACGAGGAAACCAAGTTCAGATACGGATTCAACAAGCATGTTTACTCCAATATCTCATATCTAATCGACCTCAAAAAGGTATTTTAGAATTGTGTTGTAATTTTTCTACCAAATTCTTAGTATTTTAGCAGCATTCCCGGCGAACTGCATGCAGAGCCGAACCTTGCAAATTTTGCCAGCTTATCCGTCAAGGAAATAAAGTTCAAAATTCTATAATTCCCCCGGGCAATCCCCCTCAAGACCCAGTTTGTAACCCCTGATTTTTTTTTTTTGCAAATGAGTAACCCCTCGCGTAGACCTGGGATTGGTACACTGAGCACCTAGGACTGGCTCACTCACACCTAGCACCTAGGATTGGCTCACCCAAGTGTCTAACCCCTCGAGTACTCCTTTAACGGGTACACCCAATTCCTAACCCCTCGCGTACACCTGGGATTGGTTCACGATTACCTGGGACCGTCTCATCCCACCCCCTCCCCAAACAACTTTTGTACACCCACTGAGTAACCCCTCACTTATCCAGTAGATCTTTTTTTTCCAGTGAGCAACCCCTCCCCGCCCCTCCCTTACCAAGTACACTTTTCAGTGAGCAACCCCTCACTCACCCAGTTCACCCTTCTTTCAGTGAGTAGCCCCTCGCGTACCCTAGCAGTTCCCTCTTTGGTACATTTATTTATTTATTTATCACCCGTCATTTCAAACAGAAAATGGACGGAGTACAAAAACGAAAAGAAAAAACAAAACAAAAGCAAAACGTAACACTTTCATATGAAACAGACAAGAAATCGACAATTACAAACTGAGACTCTTTGACTGAGTAAAAACTGAACACCAGTACATACATATACACTTAAACTCTGAGAATTTTACTCCACGGGTGGGACTGGATTTTTGAGTTGTACTTGCTAATCAGGTTACAGATAGCAAGCTCAGGGTCTCTTATGTTATATATTTTCATCATTTTGGTGTTTCTTGTCCAAGGCGGGAGCCGAAGTAAGTATTTGGAGAATCTGAAGAAAGTGGAACGGAGTTTATTTTTTTCACTAGCTGAGAATATTTGCCAGAAGGGAGCTAGGTAAAGAAATTGGGGTATTGCAACGGAGTTATAAAGGGAAGCTAGTATTTTTCGGTTGAAACGGGTTACATTATGAATCAATTCCCCCTCGCTTGGCTTACCCAAGTGTCTAACCCCTCGAGTACTCCTTTAACGGGTACACCCAATTCCTGACCCCTCGCATGCACCTGGGATTGGTCACGAGTAGCCGGGACCGGCTCACCCCACCCCCTCCCCAAACAACTTTAGTATACCCACTGAGCAACCCCTCACTTATCCAGTACATCTTTTTTCCAGCGAGTGACCCCTCCCCTACCAAGTACACCTTTTTCAGTGAGCAACCCCTCACTTATTCCTACAATTCCTACTACATTTCCTACAATCACACATAAGATGTCGCACACACTCTCGCTCTCCACACATCGGGCAGAAGTAAGGACCAATTCTCCCAATCGGCCTACCCGTGTACCTCCTCCTATCTCCCAGCGGTAAAATATCAGCACGCATACTAATTAATAATTTCAATTCCTACCTATCGAAACCCGCTATAAAAATAAACAAATTCACCCCATGTCTCGTGTCTCTTTCACCTCTGTATAAAACCTTCGACCTTCGATGACGTCACTGAACCAACAAATGATTTTCGACCACGTGCGCAGAGCTATAATCATTTGAGAATAAAGGGGTAGGACCGCTATAGCCGAAAACTGGTCGACAAGTTTTGTGTCCGGTTTTCACCGGATTCCGGGTGAACTACTTGCCCGGCAACAAAATGACTTTCATATTCGGATTCAGCATGTTTCCTTACCCCTAAATCAACTATCTCAATAGCTTTAAAAAATGTATTTTTGCCCCTTAATTGGAAACCCCCTCCCCCACCCGTAAATGTAGAGCTACGGAGCCCATCTACGAACTTGACCTTACGCTTGACCCAAAGAATCCTCACACCAAGTTTCATCAAAATATCTCATTCCCTTCGAGAGTTATCGTGCTCACAGACAGACGGACATTTTTTGCGATGTCATAGGTATCCCTCCACTTACGTTTTGGGATCCCAAAAACTTGTACAGAGAAGTTGCGATGGGGTCCCTTTTCATGAGCGCCAAAATTCGCGCGAAGAACTAGAGCAGGAGGGGCCGCCGCAAAATTAACAAGACCAAAGGTGTCGATGGGATCCCAAAAATCTAATATTTGATTCAGACAATCGGGTCTTGTCTTCGTCAGATCCAATCTTGGACAGGCTAATCATCAGAGAAAACCAAGTTCAGAAATACCTCTATAAGCCATATCTATTTTGACGATACTGACCGAGACTTCCTGCTTTACTTCTGCCAAGTTTCCGGTTTTGCCCGATTTCCGAGCGAACTACTAGTCCAACAAAAAAAGAAAATTCAGAAAAAAATCCAGCGTATCTCCTTATACTTATAAAGGACATCTAATCAACTTTGAATAAAAGTGTGACTTAAAAAAAAAATCCGGTTGCAACCGGATTCCGGACTAATTATATGTCCGTCTAAAAACGATTGTCATATACCGACTCAGCCTCTGTTCTTACCCCTTAATCTGTCATCTAATCAAACTTTTGCTTTTAACAAATTCTCCGGTTTTGGCCGGATTCCGGGCGAACTAGTTGTCCGGCAAGAAAATGATTTTCACCATCGTGTTCAGCATGTCTTTTTACCCATAAATCGAACATTTAATCAACTTCAAATTAGAATTTTACTTTTAACCAACTTTCCGGTTTTCGCCGGATTCCGGACTAACTACTTGTTCGGCGAGAAAATTGTTTTCACCATCGTGTTCAGCATGTCTTCTTACCCCTGAATCGACTATTTAATCAACTTCAAATAAAACTTTTACTTTTAACCAAATTCCGGTTTTTGCCGGATTCCGGACGAACTATTTGTCCGGCGAGAAAATGGTTTACACTATCGTGCTCAGCATGCCTTCTTACCCCATAATCGACTATCACATTAGCTGTTTAAAAATATTTTGTTTGTCCCTTAATTTGAACCCCCTCCCCCACCCCTAAATGTGGAGCTACATAGCCCATCTACGAACTTGACCTTACCCTTCACCCAATGAATCCTCACACCAAGTTTCATCAAAATATCTCATTCCCTTCGGGAGTTATCGTGCTCACAGACAGACGGACATTTTTGCGATGTCATAGGTATCCCTCCACTTACGTTTTGGGATCCCAAAAAGCAGATTCTCTAGCACGCGTATCGAAAAATACAACTAAAAATACAGCACACTTCGGTAGGATGCCCATACGTCACACAAGCGCAGAACTTATGACTGCATAAGCACTGCTAGGCTGATAATATGAAGACGTACAAGAGCCTGCCTTTGTTCAAAGTTCGTCAGAAATGCGAACCACGAAGCAGCCTTACCTGTTCGTCCTATTCTGTGAGTATGTGTGTCGATGTCGCGTGCCACGTCGTAGTTAACAACTGTCCGAATATGCGGAATGTCAAGACCTCGAGCTGAGAAAAAAGGCACTATTAGGTAAGAATTTTATTTGTCGCTTTGGCAGTGAGCATTTCTGGATTCCTGAATGTGTTGTACAGGATAATGAGCATTAGTAGCGCTATTTTTACAAGTTCAAGTTCGTTTTATTTGTACACTAAATCAATATGTAGTTGGCTAAGCCTATAGAGAGGAAAACCGTAAGATAGTAGGCCTAGCCAGGGACATACACTATGTTAAATAAACCGAATGAGAAAGCAACAGCTAGTTCGCAAACTAAACAATAATGAACAAACTTCAATTTTAAATCCAAATCTGACTGAGTTACGACCAGACCCATAAATCAAAATAAATAAATACAGTGCGTCAGTTGGTTAATTGGGGACGTCGGTTTTGACAGCGTCGTCAAAAACTGTTCCATCTCTTTTCGGGTCGAATCCGGAGAGCTTTCATGCTGCATTAAGGAAATTATTAGTACTTTAGAACAGATCAGGGTTAAACCGTGGACATTCCCGAGTAGGTGCAAATGTAAGATTTGTATATATCGGCTGGTAGCGCGGAGGAGGCTGGGGAACTGATTACAGATGGCGCAAAGGGAAAGCCGAGAGTTAGCCTATGTTACTAATTGTCTATCACCATATTAATTATTTGGTTGCACTTTTTATAAGTGTGTTGTCATGCAGATTGTCTGTGACCAAGAACAAATAATCAGATAGGACCTCCGTCTCCCTATCTCTGACCATGCGGAGACCATGACCATGCGGAGTCGAATATTTCCCCGCACCCTGCCCGATGCAAACGAGCGGAGGTTAGTAGCTACGCAGCAGATCACGCGTTACCTCTACAAATAGCTATATCGCTGTGAAGCCGCGCAAAAGAGACGTTCAAAGTCAAAGCCAATTGGCTGTCTGGACGCGCTCCAGAGCGGATCAGCGCGCCTCCTGCACTGAATACTCTGCGATGAGCAACGGCAAAGACGGAAGTAGACGGGTATCAACTCAAGACTAGAGCGTAATGGTTTCACTCAGCTCCAGACTTTCTTATTGCTGTCCTGTTTGGTGGGTGGCATGTTCTTCCCTACTAACCCCTATAAAGCGCCTCCAGAATAAAGCTGTGTTCGGCCTTCCTTCAAGATACCCTTCGGTCGATTTGTACAATGATACCGGCATTAAACTATTTGCTTATCTATTAAAACAGAAATGCCCCCTCCTTGCGTATAAATTTTCACAGTGTTCTCTTCCGAGGCGCATCTAGTTTTTCCCGAAAACATCCTCCTCCAATATTTCCCTTCGTAAGTCCAACCTATCGACTAAACTCCCTCTTTTCGATTCTGTTTTTTCCCAACGTTCCCCAATGTATGTAGCAATCAAGTTTTAGAATTCTCCTCCATCTGATATAGAGAACCCCGGGGGGGTTCTCGCCTAGACCCCATACAACTATACGAGCTTCACATTTTTCATGGGGGAGACACAGAGGAGAAGGTGCACAGCCTAGACGGGAAAAGGAGATGAGGTGAAATGGGCTAACCTGCAACGTCTGTAGCCACTAGTATGTTAATCTCTTTCTTTTTGAAAGCCGTAATCACTCGATTTCTCTCACTCTGATCCATGTCACCATGGATAAGTTCGTTGGGTGTCTCGTGAATTTTTAAGTTTGCTGAGAGCTGCTCGGCTTCAGCCTGTAAAAAAAGGAATGAGCTGAACTTTGCCAGTAAATACCAATACTTTCGGATAAATCTTTTTTTTTTAGTATTCAGTTATACTTATTTACGTGTTAAATTGGTCATGGAAAATACTGTTTGAGTCCCAGCTGACTTGGAAACATATATTCAATTAATGCATAAAACTGGTACGTCAGCTTATAAGATGCTTTAGCAGCGATATTTCGGCCCTTCTTGGCAAGAGTCCTCGTCAGGCTGTCAATCTTCAGGGTTAACGTCGGAGAAGGAAATAAACCAGCGATCCTTGCAAAACCTGCAGAACCTTGCTGTTTTGTTTCCTTCCCTGACGTTGACCCTCGACGTTGCGTTGTATGCATTATTTGAATATATGGTCATACAATTATCAGAGAAATTCATTTAATGGCCAAGAGGGATAAACAAACTTGTAAAAGCCTAGCTGAACGACAATAAAGAAGAAAGAAAAGTGGGAAACAAATTAAAAAAATAACGAAAGAATTCCGCCGTTTCCCTTCATAACTGTGTCACAGAAATATATAATAATAAAACAATAAGAGGCTATAACAATAAAATAACGAAACGTATAAAGGAAAAAATACAATGCCTTTCAAATACAATCTATATCCCGGCTGTCAAGATCTTAGAATCTGAAGACAAACAAAGCTACGATTTTAAAAATAAAATAGTACAGTTTACTACGAATGCAAATGGGAACTTAATTTTTTTTTTTTTGTACAAACAACACAGAAGTTGATCGACCTCCGGCTAACCTATAATAACCAGCTGTTATCGAAGTCTTGCGCAGAGCTTACCTTTTTCGTAACAAAAATGAGCAGCGATCCAGCAGCTGTGAATTCGACCAAATGTTTTAGCAGCCACTTCCATTTAGCAACAGGGTTCGGCATAACCTCGACGATTTGAGTGACATCTACATTCGCTTCACCGACATCGCCCTGCAACGAGCACATCGACTTGTCAGGAAGATGAATGAATAAAAGCACAATCTAATAGCCAACTATGGCCTTACAAAATAAATACACATAAGTTTACACTTCACAATCACATTACTCATTAGATCCCTGACGTTTTATTTAGCAAGAGCCCTTTTTAAAATTTCACTTTCACCATAATTCTTGTTTCATCATTAGATTTCATCAAACCTTAAAGCCCAATGGGCACTAATTATGCTTTAATTTTTATAAAATACTTCACCCTTACAAATTTCCGACTTCCGCTAATAGAGCGCTTCAAAAATAAGCCGTTTTTTTGTTATCGCTTGTCATTACCTCTTCGGCGCGTCGACGGAGACGATTTCAGAGCATGGTATTGCAAGGTGCGGAAATTCAAAAACTGTCGGCCACGTATGAAAATCAATCATTTTGTAGATCTGAGGGATGAGAGTGCCATGGCTGCTCAAATAAACCGTCTCTATAGCTATCCCATTGCCCTCGTGTTGTCTGATGAAACTTCTGTGGTTTGTGGTATCTAAGAAAAGTTTTGTTCTCTGGATGTAAGTTACTAAACTGCCAAAAATGTACAAATATAACAGGCTTACTTGCAGCTCATTCCAGAGTTTCCAAGGAATTCTCAGTTAGGAATGTTAATATGATTGTTTGTCGATAATACAAACAATTAGGAGTATCTATGATAACAACGAATGGAAAAGAATGAAGAAACTCAGCTTATATTTGTCGAAGCTGGTAAATTGGAGTATGGCAGTCAAACGCCGTGACGATGCATTTGCGAAAATAAGTTGTCTTAGGAATCTGCTGATTTCTGATGTAACATTGTATTCTAGGGGGTGGGAATGTAACATCATGATTGTTTGATCCGCCCATTGAACTTTAATTGTCTGTGCTTTACTGTTAGTCTCCAGAATATAACGATACTTCTTTAATTCACAACCACCAAGAAATGGCCCCTGAGATCCGAAAGGTTCTTGCATGCTCAGTGATAGACTAATAAACCTCAAGAAGTAAGGGATTAAAGACAAAAAAAGTAATCGCTTTAGGGTGCTAGTAGTTAGAATTCATTAGTTGGAATTTCTAGGCGGCCGATGAACGGCCGAATTTGGCTCTTTTAATAATAATAATAATATAACTGCAGCAAAAAGGATTTCGTCTCTATTAATAGAACAGAATCTAATTCTTTCGAATAGATTCTTATCCTTATTATTTTAAGGTTCTTACCTGAACGATTTTTACGGGATCTGTGAGGACGTCTCTTGCTAGCTTTTCGATTTTCTTCTTAAATGTCGCACTAAACATCAGCGTCTGTCGTTCAGGTCGCACGTGGTTGCAGATGCTTCTTACTTGCGGCTCTGAAAATAAGGTTTTCGTGACATGCAACTAGTAACTTAAATAAAATTCAAAGACCCCGATGGCGACGCTTTGGAACAACCCCCCCCCCGCCCCCCAAATGACGCCCCTGCTTAGCGCAGATCTCCTATTTCATCACCCTCTGCCGGGAGCGCGATGCGTCACTGGGGGGGGGGGGGGGGGGAAACCAACCAACGTTTCCCGTGCTTTACCATAGATTTCTCTAGGTACCCATTTTACAGCTGGGTGGTCTGAGGGTAATCTTATAGTATCACACCACAGGTTCCACCGAGTCTCGGCGCCTCGCCTCGGCAAGAATTCGAACTCGGGGCCGACGCGCATATTAGTTCGAAGTACAACGCCTTAAAACCCATTCACATCGGGTTTTAGCTGATACTCGGTACCACCTAGTTCTGTAAATCGATCCGAGGCTGAGGCCAATTCATATGGGTGCCAGTTTCGGGTACCAGCTCGTCTCGGACCCAAGTTGATACCAGTTGAGGGTACGAGCCAATCGGATTACTTAAAGGGAATGCTACGAAAATTTTATGATTGGCTGACGCTGAACCACGCAGACCGATTAACAATGACCTGAATTCACTTTCGGTTTTCAAGACAGCAGAATGGATGTGATTTCATCTATTGGGCTTGGTTCGAAACTAGCCAATCAGAATATTCCCCAAAATAATCTGACTGGTACTTGAACTGACTTCAATTGGGTCCGATACTAACTGGTACCCGGAACTAGCACCAATATCAATTTCGAACGGCAAAAACCTTAAAAAGCTTTGGTCTCGGGTGCGATTTTCGGAACTAGCTGGTACCAAGTATTAACTAAAGCCCGTTGTGAATGGGCCTTTTATCACTCGTCTTCGATGACGTATATCTTCATGTCGAGTCGCAAGTTTTGTTTATAACTAGGGCCTGAAGAGAAACCTTGCAAAGAAGGGCCAAAAGGCACCGCCTAAGAACTTGAGAGCTAATGCGCCAACCACTATTTGTGATTATCCATGTCCTTCAAAATCGTGAAAAGAAACTCTGGTACATACCAAAACCCATGTCGAACATCCGATCGGCTTCGTCAAGAACCAAGAATGTGACTCGCTTCAAGTTAGTCGCATCCATTTTAACCATATCAATCATACGACCTGCAAATTCAATTCCTTTCAATCTCACGCTAAATAAATAGTCCAAAATAAACTAACTAAGTCGAATCGAGAGGGATCGAGACTGGAACCCAAGTTCCAGTCATTTGAAGGAAGTTAGGAATTTTCTTAACCCACAGAACTAAATCTGGACCAGCTAGGAGTACTATGAAGAAAATAAATATAAAGAAAGAAAAAAAAACACAAACACATGAACAAAAACAACAAAGGCATCCATAAACGTCAATCTAAATCGAATGTTGATTATCACCTCGTCCCCGCACCGACGGGTGATCCAGGGCTGATGCGAGAATGAAGGATCCGGGAACAGAGATCTTCCACTGTGATACAGGATCCGAGAATCTAAGCTATTACCTAAATATACACGTCGTAAGCAAGGTGTTGTGTCGTAAAACAGAAACAAACAATAAAGAACAATACAAAAATATGCAATTTACGGCAACAAAAGATTGGTCAGATGACTGGGACGGATACGTCAGCTGGAACGGATACTTCATAGCTGACGTATCCGTTTTGCACAATCAAATATGGAACTTATTACTCTGGTTGGGAGTGTTTTGCTCCGATCAATATACAGTTAGAATGTAAGTAAGACGCTGATACCCGGAAACCGAACGCCAATACGGCAAAAACGGAGAACCTCTTCAACGTACTATACTGTGGAAGTCCACTTGTTCGTCACCGGCGGCGTGACTGACTGTCGTAAATCTTAGCGCCCGGCACAAATGCTACAGAATAGAATAGAATATATCACACAAAAAAGCCCGTGGGCTATGGCAACAAAAATTCAAAAAAAAAATTCACCATCTTACAGAACATGCACACTGATCGCATTCTAAAATCTCGTTCTATGCTCCATTGCAAGCCTCAAGTAACGCCAGAGTTTTTTCACGTCATCCTTCATCATCCTTACCATCCATTGTTCATTATAAACTCTCTCACCAAATACCTCCTTTCTCCATTCATTCAATTCCACACAATCACACATCAAATGAATCTCATGACCACACATAGGACAGAAGTAAAGACCAATTCTCTCTTTTGCTTTATCAATATATTTTCTATATTCTCTCTTCTATATAGTCGAGAGGAGGTTTCCATTAGTACGACTGCTACACACTGACGTCATAGTGCCCAGACTCCACATGACTATAGGCCTTTTTCCGCGACACAATTGTGGGCCACACACTTCTGAGTATTTGTCGCGGAAACACGATTGTGTGCCACACAGTCGAGCCACTAGTTGAAACTCGCGGAAACGCCGTTTTGTCTATTTCTTTGGCGGTAATTTCAATTATCGGAAAATAAAAATAAAGTTCATGTAAAACCTCAATAAACAGAACTCCAGGCTTATTTCCTTACCATTCTGTACATAAAGTATCCTCAGTTTTAAGTCTATATGCTTGAAAAAGTAGTTAGATTTCTTGTTTAGACACTATTTTGCTGCTTAATTTGAATTTCGCGCCAGAACCGAGCCACAAAATCGACAATGTTGTCGAATTTGAGCCACAAAGCGAGCCACGAAAATCTTGTTGGTCGCGGAAACACACTTGTGGGCCGCACAAAAGGTCGCGGAAACACACATTTCGAGCCACAATCGACCCACAAACTGTTTGTGGGAGCACGGAAAAACGCCTTATCTAGTGCTGCAGCTAGTCGTCGAAAAACAAATACAGGTGAGAGGACACCATGGAAGTAGCTCAAAAGTTAGGTTCGTTCTATCAGCGTAAGAGTTCCGCACCATCACTAAATATCTCTGCTCGCAACCAGAAAATCGGTCGGCCTGCGATTACAGAAACACTGAGCAAACTGAAATTTCGCAACGGACACGGGAACCCAACGTTAGTTATGTTTTGAAAGCGCAAAACCTTCTGCCTCACCTTCATCTACAGTATAGTTATGCTTATTTGAACACTTCTCCAAATGTTTCACTACCTTAGCTTTGTTTCCTGTTTGTAAAACAGTCAAAGGTACAGAAAAAATAAACAAAAAAAACTTGGTATCAGCTAACAGTCAACTGTTCCAGCATTCTTCAGGCACAAACACTGAGCGCCAATTATGCTTTTGCTGACTTTTAAATTTGTTACTTCTTAAATTGGGGTACGCTGTTTAGTTTGAACGCCATTTTCTGGGTGAAAATTATGCGCCGCTTACACAAAGATGTAAAACTTGAAAGAAGAAACAGAAGGAAATTAAGAATAAAAATCTCAAAATCCAGCTTACTTTAAAGTTTAACTGAAAAGGGCAGAGATGGGACAGTCTTGTTACCCCTCACTTATTCACTAAAAAGCTTGAAGACCCGATGAAAATGCGTTACTTCGTTGCTACGCTATTCACGAATCATCAATTTTTAAATAGTGGAATTTCTCTGTCAGATTTGTGGTACTACATGTGTCATATGCTTGACGAAAAAGCTTACTTTTTTTTGTTCAGGCACTAAGCAGTCTCCACCAAGCTTATCACCGCCCACTGAAAAGCCGCGTTTGTGTTCAGATTCAAATATTCCGCGTCATAGTAGAATTTGCGCTTGGGAACAGCCGTAGATATTCTGAACCTCACTACGACAGCAGATAGCGGAAAATCAATAAATCTCTTAGCAGAATCTAAATAACTCATTAGTTGCGTTTTTGCAGATACCATGGTATCTGATACCACGGTCTAAAGTCGTTTTTGCAGTTATCGTGGTATCTGATACCACGGTCAAAAGGCGTTTTTGCAGTTATCGTGGTATCTGGCCAGTTATCGTGGTAGATCAGATATTCAGATACTACGGTCCGACCGTGGTAACTGGTCGTGGTATCTGAAAAGTCTTCTCACTTTCATCAAATTTTATCAGATTGATGAGAAATAGCACTTAACTGGATATCTGTTTTTCTTTTGGGATGACTTCGAAAAGTGCAATTTCGGCAATAGTCGTTTTTGCAGAGCACCGTATGTCAGATACCACGATAACTGCAAAAACGACTAATTGCAGATCCAGTTACCGTGGTAACACATACCATGGTATCAGCAAAAACGCAACTAATGTATTCAACTGAACGATACAAAAATAAGTTTGCTTTTCAGCTAAACTTTAAACTAGACATGAAATTAACGTTTTCGGCAATTAGTATGCAGTAGAAGTTGCCTGGTGTACGGTTTTACTGTTTTCTTCAAGGATCATTCACTGTTAGGTGATATTCAAATAAGCATTCCTCTACTGTTCTCCCTCCCCATCCCATTCATCTAATGAGAAAAGGAACCTACCAGGAGTTGCAATAACAATTTCAGCCCCCTCTTCAAGGGCTTTGGATTGTTCCCATTTCGACCCGCCACCATAGCAACAAATTGCCCGGAGTCCGTATGGTCGTCCAAAGCGTTTTACTTCCGAATGGATCTGAATGGCCAATTCTCGCGTCGGGGCCAAGATGAGGCCAATAGGGCCATCTTTTAGCTCCAGGGCCGGTTGATCGAGGATATGGGTTATCATGGGCCAGATGAATGCAGCAGTTTTGCCCGAACCAGTCTTAGCAATACCCAAGACGTCACGTCCCATTAATGCAACTGGTACGGATTGGGCCTAAAATAAAAGAGTAGTTAACAGCACTTTGTCAATAATCAACAACTTACTCTCGGCGGATTAGCCTATTACAAGAGTAGAACCGTACTTCCCGTCTCCCAGCGCAGGTGCTCTCGTATATTCAGCGGTGTAGCGGAAACTCACTTCAGACTATCCTGCTTTCTCCGATCTAGCTAATGCCCCTGTCAAGCTTTTCGGTTCGCTTTCATCTTATCTGTTCAATGAGGTCGGTTTACAAACGGACGCTGACTTAAAGGCTACTTTAAGCTTGTCCACAGCTTTTTTTTTCTTTGGTGATTCAAGACAATAGCAACTGCTACCGGAATTACCGGTTAGTCGGCAAGCCTATGTTTTATCTCTTGGTTTACAGACACTGCGCTGATTTGGTTCCGATGCGAAGACTCAGAAGCTCAGACGCATGTGCTGAAGTTTGGCAGCATTGAGGCATGCGTCATAAGCTTGTCTTGGCACAAAACGCAGAAATGCATCCACAAGGAGAAAATGTAGTGCCACCTAGAGTCGGCTGTTTGATTTGGCTTCTACGTCTCTATTTTCTAGAGTCAAAGTAGGTTAAGTAGGTAACAAGTAAAGGTGCTTTTTGCTGAACCCCCAAAAAGGGACCCTGAATCATTCCAAAAAAAAAACGACTATTTCCCGTCTTAGGTTGAATCATTCAACTGAACGAGGAGAATATATTTTAACACAAAACAATTTTTCGCACAAATTCTTATTTATTTATTTGTGGCCCGCTTTTTGGATAACAACGGAGTATGCGTAAAATGCACAAAGTAAAATACACATATTAAAACACTAAACAAAACCAGGTAGACATGACTACATTATTTTCATATAGTTTAAAAACACACTAAATAGACACAAAACAGTAGAAACTAAGAGCGTGTTCCACCCTCGTGCCAATAGTAACTATTAGTTACTAAATCCGTTCCAACCTCACGATAAGTTACTACGCTGACCGTTCCAGCCTTCTCGAAATAGTAACTAATAGTAACTATTTGCTTACCACGCTCGGGAGCGTGGTAAGCGTAGTAACCACGAATCTCTCTCACGTGATTGGTCAGATTCACCCGTGGCATGATATTCCACTGGAAAATAGAAAAGTCGTTCCAGCCTTGACGACAAAAAGACAGAATTTGTGACGTCATGCGTGGTAACTACGGTAAGTAGGATGGAACACGCTCTAAATTGACACAAACCGCGTCAATCACAAACGAGAACCCCGGAACACAGCCTACCTGGATTGGTGTCGGCTGAGAGTATTCCTGCTTGCGGATGATCTTCATGAGACTCTCATCAAGACCAAAATGAGCAAATGACGTGACTGGCTTGGGTGGTAGTGCACCACTCACCTGAAGACAATATAGTTCAGTGGTTAGAACTAGTTATATCCAGAACTTCGGCTCGAAAAGCAGTTTGCTTAACCCTCCTGAGCCCTTAAAAGACATCAATTGGTTATTTTCTGCTTTATCAAGTATCTTAGTATTCTTAATTTAGGCTTCAGGGGATGTCTGTATTATCAGACACGTCGCAGAAATCGTCAAGGTTGCTTCAACCCGGCTACAACCGCGTTGCTCGCCGTCTCTACACACTTCCGCGGATCTGCAGCCTGAGCCTCATGGCTGCATCCCGCAGATGCTGCACATTCAAGGATGTTGTGAAAATTCTCTTTTTTGTGCAGTTTGTCCAAAGCGACCAATGAGCGAATTGCTCAGACAAGTTGCTAATCAGGAGTGCGGCTGGTCTCCTCTCCAGCTGCATTCCTGTGAACAAGACCCTCATGATGGACGTGTCCCTACCCGATGAAAAATTTATACGAGAATAGTAGTATGAAATTGTACGCAAAACTAGCATGCAGTACTAACTGATGCCACTACATGCTTCTACTTCAAGGCTACCGTGTTCCTGCATTCTACTGCATGCTACTATTAGCAAGACTGGATGGTACTACACTGTAAAAAGTTCGTCCGTATACAGATTAAAATTAACTGCAGACTCAGATTACTCTTATCTCTACGCAGATACGCAGATTAATACCAAATAGAGATAAGATGAATCTGAGAAGCAAATACTGCAGTTAACTTTAATCTTTATACGGAGGGACTTTTTACAGTGTATAGCAATACAGGATGCTACTGGATACTACTGCTTAAGATTGGCCCAGTCTGAGGCACATTAAATGAGAGTATTCTTTACTATTACATATCAATACATGCAACTTTTTCGTGCAACCACCATACAACTACGCAGGCTACAAATTTTTCATCGGTTAGCGTGTTTAGGTGTTTGTTCGTTCTTGTGTTATTATGATACACAACGAAGATAAAATCGTAAACCACATTGGCCTGACATATCACAAATAATCAACGAAGAAACCAAAGAAAATGGGCGCTTGCCTGTGGAATGGAATTTCTTTCAGCAGTCACTCGCTAGTATCGAGCGAGAACCATCATAATTGTTATTCGCAGGTATTGGTGAGTGGTTCGCTGTCTTTATTTTAGGCTTTCAATTCATCCAATTTTGTTTTAATCTTCGGTTTCTTGCTGGTTTTCTGGTTTGTTTTAGTTTTCTTGGCTGTTGATCTTCATCCTCGTTTTGGCATTTTTCCTCGAAATTTTCTGTCTGCGCTGAAGAAGGGAGGCGGCTGTCCTCCCGAAATATTCGCCTTTTACTTCAGTATATTCGTTGGCCTATACAAACCCCATTTTCGTTGGTTTCTTCACTGATTTTTCGTGATGATGCGGATCAGCCCTTGGCTGAAATAAAGTTATTATAATAGGAGGATGTTCATGCGATGCATAGACGTAGCTTCGGTGCCATCCGTGAAAATGCAAATGCTTACCTTTATTCCCAATTTATTCCTTAGCTCGTCTACCTGTCCTAAATCAAGAGCCTTTATATCCTCAGGTTCCACGTAGAAATTTTTCTCGAAAGGAGGGTATTCGATCGTCGAATGGTCGATTGGTAGTAGCGGGTCGATATGTTTCGACTTGACGGGTATGATAGGGTTGCCTTCGGCATCATATTCGATTTCTGTGTCGGAAGTATCATCAGCTGAAGGTAGAATTGGATTTTCGGCGACAAATCTGGGAAAACGTACAACTTATAGCTGTGTTCCAGCTTTACGCGAGGAGTAACTACGGTCGAAGGCAAAAACTGGAAAAGGTTGAATAGTAGGATAAGGTTGATAGTTGATAGATTAAGGTTTACTACCAACAAGGTTGATAGTAAATTTTAAGGCAAAAACCTAAAATTAATTGTTATATCGATAAATATTCCTTCAGCCCAAGCTGACTGCGAATCATAGATTGCAAAACGGATACGTCAGCTGAATTTTATTGGAACTATATTTCGGCCCTTCTTGGCAAGGGTCCTCTTCAGGCTCAAAGCCGCTCAAGTTTGGAAATACGAACTTGTGCTAAAACAAAGTAACCCTTGCCAGTAAGGGCCGAAGTATAGCTCCAATAAAATTCAGCTGACGTATCCGTTTTGCACAATCAAAGATGATTATATCGAATACTCTATTTCTATGTTAAAAGTGTTTTCTCTTTCTGCAGAGCTCTCTGACCGCCTGGAAAATGTAGAATAGGGTGATCATAACATTTCATATGAAGAGGCTCTCATTAAACTGGGCGTTCCTAAATTAACTGACCGCAGAAATACCCTTTCAAAAAAATTCGGAGCAAAGAGTGTGTTGCCCCCAGATAAACCGTCTATTCCCACTTTCCTCCCGACGTCCGTACGTCGGTCCGAGAAGAACACTGGCAATCAGTTTTTGCCTTATCTTGCCACTTCGTCAACCCAATTTTTACACATCTTCATTCCAACCTTTATTTCAGGTCATATCTAGTAAAGTGTAATCGTTAATTTGTTGTCGCTTTTGTGTATTTGATACATATTTTATTCCCTTTTTCTAGCTTTAAGCTATTTGGAAGTAAATCTGATTGATTGATTGATTGTATATTTCTACTACTAAAAAAAATAAAAAAATAGTGGGCAGTCAGACCAACAAATACAGTAGAGGTATGCTTATACGAACGTCTGTTGAAACTGGGCTTTGCCATTTTCATGCACTTACTGTGTCTAAAGCTGACTACCAGTTAGCCAAAGTAGGTAATTAAAGGCATCTGAAAACAGCTTAATAGGTATTTTGGACCTTCATTCGACCATTTAGCCCAAAACTGCACTGTTCACATTAACGTAACTGTTCACATAAACATACCTCTACTGTACGTCTTACACGCTCGGCAACTCGCAGCGTCCATAAGTTTTATATGAATGTAACATAACATCTTTCTTTAAAAGTTACCGGATTACTTAATTCTTCAAGTCTAGATTATCAGTACGATTTCCGAGGGTATCACTGCCTATCACCCTCGTGGGCACAGAACATAGGAAGTTACCACTATTAGTATGTATGAGCGTATTCGTAATAACTGCATGTCGGGTCTCAATGACAACGTCAGCTCTTACTAACTACTGGCAGAACTGTAAAACGAACCCATAATATATAGGGAGTCCTGGAACATAAACCCAACTAAGCGTCTTTTAAATTGCAAGAAATTAGTAGGATACAGAGAACTACGCATAGCCTATGGCTATTTTGTTGAAATAGCTTTAGACAAACGAATATTCTATGAGCCTAAGACTATACTTTCGTGAAATGGTTTGCTGCCAAAGTGTTCAGTGCAAAAACAAAACCATGTACCGTAATGATGGCTAACTAGCCAGAGGCATAGTTTGTGACGTATATTCAAAGCAAAACTCGCGCTAAATACTGTTTCTATTCCAATATTCTGATAGCTCAGAATCATACGCGACTCGTCCAAAACCTCGCCGAGTTTCTTAAAAAGATCACAATCCTGTGCCGGCTTGTTCTAGCCTCAAACAGCCCTCGTGGGACTGATAAGAAACACGGAAAAACTTGCACAGCAGGTATTTGCGACTAATGAGCTCCTCAGAAACGTAATCAACCGCTTCGAAAGGAGCCAAACATGGAAAAGTAAAAAAAAGTAGTGCCTTAAGGGTATACAAAAATGACTGAGGAAGTTTAAAATCTAGGAAATGATATGGATGAAACCATTAGGGACGTAGAGTGAAGCAGTGGTAGCCTATGGGTAAGACGGATCCTTTAAGGTTCCAGTTCCAGTAATTCCTCCTGGTATCAACAGGGATTGGGAATGCTATCTTCAATCTGGCATTTACAAACAAACCTGTAGTATGACTCTTCATTATCTTCCTTCTCAATGTCATCACGCACTCCCTTTAAATCTCGTTTCGTCTTCTTGCCACCTCCATCTTTAGCCACCTGAAGTTCGTACTTTGCTTTCGCATTGATGCCTTCCATAAAGGCATCCAGGGGGTCCTCTTCAGAATCAGAGTCTTTGGCTTGCTTGACATCTCCAGGACTTCCTGGTGCTGGCAGATATGCAGGTTTTTCATCTTCATCAGAATCAAAATATCTGGAAGTTACAAGGCTCCAATTTATCTCAGAGTTGCTTTTTTACGCTAACAAGAGCATGCGTCATGGCGCATTCCAGCCTCCTACCAGTAGTTACTAAAGGTCGCCATATTTTTATTTATTTATAACCCACTAACTGGCCGAGGCCAAAAAAGACGAGTATGGAAAAAATACAAAAGATAAATGAATAGGTAAACAGAGTAAACTGAAGTACAAAATAACAACAAAATCCAAATAAGCTTGAGTCAAATCCTTTGAAGGGACTCCACATTAGTAGTTCGTAGGCCTCGCAAACACAATCACTTTCGGACAGAATAGGCTGTAAGCAGGGTGTTTGGCACTCCCACAATTTGCACACTTCACAGAGGTTGAGGTGCACGGGCTCTCACGGCTGGATTCGCGGCTAAGGCTAAGTGACCGAACTCTTGGCACTTGTAACACCGCTTTGGGGCATAGATGTGCTTGAATATTCGGAAGTAGTCGTAGTCAATATGAAAACCCTCTTTCAAATTTCTCTCGAGACCGTCTTGGGTTTTAAAATAATTTTTTACGGCAAGGGACTTGCCGATCCTTGTTACGCTGATACAGCCAACCACGGCCTGTTGCACTTCAAGTTCCGAAACGGATAAAAGCATTCCTTTACCAACACCAGTAATTTTTGTTTCTTTTATTTCTCCATAGAAATGCTTTGCGATAATTTGTGCTGATTGTTTGTCTTTGACTTCCATGATCCATTTGCTATTTGACGATTTTACACGGACCACAGAATTACTCGCGTCGCAGCTGTCAAGTAATCTACGTTTTTCTTTAGGACCGGAAACCTGTGGTGGGTTTGCAACAACCACTAATTATAACTTTTGTGGATTAATTTCAGCTGCACTAGCAGTGGTCTTGATTTGGAGTTCTGAGAGGTTTCGAATGATACGTGCAATACTTCCTCGAATTTGTGCTCCAACTTTTGAAGGCGCCTAGGAAGGTCCGCACGCGATTGGAAAGTAGTTTCTGGCACTTCACTTGTATCATATATGCAAAAGATGATATTTTCGGCATAACCATCTTTATAAAAAGACCCAAAGGCCTGATTTAAGATCAGTTAATAGTTCCTCTTTGGTCCCATCGCTCAGTTTAAATGCAACATCGAAATCCGCTAAACATTTTCTCGCGTTAACAATCTGTTGTTTTCTGTAAAAGTCACATCCAATAGCAACTTTATCGTCTCTCAACCCTGTCCAATGCATGCGATATGAAGTTCAAAATTCCGTTCTGAATCACGCGCAAGCCCATAGCTTGCCAAACCAGTTTTAATCCAATTATCCACAACGAGTTGAGATCATCACGGGTCAAGAGCTGATGAATGACTGATGAACGGCTGATGAATGACTCACTTTATACAGGTTGGGAACTAGGACGGTAGCTTGTAGTAACTACTTGGTATCAGGTACGACGAATAAAGCTTAGTAGATCTTTCATGGACTATCCAAATTTAACAATAACAGTGCCGTTGAAATCTGTACCATGCTGAGGATAAAAAGTAAGTAAGTAATTTATTTATGACCCGCCATTTTGGAAAGGCGGAGTAAAGTAAAAGTAAGGACTTGACTTACTCATCTTCAGTCTTCGGTTTCTGCTTCTGTCCATACCCAAATGCAGCAGATAAAGCATTCTGACTAATGCTTGTCATAGTGTGATAGCCCTGTCGATTAGTAGTTTTCGCAGCAGGAAGAGCAGGTCCTGACTGGAAGCTTGGAGGTGGAGGAATGGCTGACCTTGTGTGAGAGGATGAACCGAGGGATGCTGGTGGCGGTATGGCTGCTTTAGCACTCCCTGTCTTTGAGGGGAGGGAGAAGCCAGAAAAGCCAAACCCTTTTCCCCGACCTCTGTTACCACTCATTTTTAGCCAGTGAAATGAAGTCCTGAAATAAGGTAAATCAGAGCTTCCAAGAAAGTGCCCGGCACTGACTTAACTAAACCCTTTTAGTATCCCCTTCAGGTTCAATAAGATCCTCTGCGATCTGTTGTTCATTAGTCTGAGAGTAGGGTTACACTACGATTACTTTTCAGGCCAACTCTACAAATACATTCAAGAGGAAGTTAACCGTGACTGGGCTGCCAAGGAAATCCCGAAATAGCCTACTAAATATCCGAAATATTCCCCTAAATGTCAAAAAAATTATTTATCAGTATTATCTTGAAGCTGGTATATCTGTGATTACCCAAATAGTCAGACAATCTTCTTAGAAGGTCTCTGTTTGCCTTTCTTCTAGGCCACATCACAAAGAGTTCTGTTCTTCTCTTGAGTACTTAACTAAAATGTCATAGGCCAAACATTAAGATTCTCTACCCGGGAGGGATAGTCTCTTCCAGAGGTTCCACTGAGAAAGAGACAAGAATCAGTTCTGTCCAGCAGCTCCGAACCGCTTCTGATCACCTTGCATACTCTTGACAAGGATATTTATAAGCTGGTAATTATTATTATGTTACGGGATAAGTACCCAACTTCAAATACACATAACCGTGAAGTTAGTCTTAAAATGTAAATAGGATATTACTTTGCAGTCTTAACTAGTTCTTAACTAGCTTCTCGAGAAAGAGATAAGCATCAGTTAAGTCCAGCAGCTCCAAACCGCTTCTGATCACCTTGCATACTCTTGGCAAGAAAAGATATTTACAAGCGGGTAATTGTTGTTATGTTATGGAAGAGGTACCCAACTTCGAATGCCCATGACCTAAATTGGCCAGAATGCTGTTCTGGCCATTTTTACCGCCTTTTCCGTCGACTGTGCTATTGCCCCGAGCCACCGAATGGATGAAATAATTGTATATATTGAGTAAAGAATAGTCCTGTGTTAGTGTAATTTTGTTATGTGATGTGTAATATCACAAATTAAATAAACTGATTGATTGATAGCCTAATGCATTAAGGCAACATATTTGAGAATGACTTGAGACAGAATAAATACGCAAATGTAGGCAGAAAAGGGGATGAGATTGACAGTTGTTATTAAATACCTAGTAAAGGATATCTGTTACGAACCAGTTGCGCAAAAAAAAAGATAGTCCGGAACCACAGTGTCAAGGAGCTGAACTTGTTTGAAGTGATTTTCTTGGGGGGGGGGGGGGGGGGGATTCAATATTTGTGATTTTGTTTAATTTGTGATTGCCAATTGACTGTCAAACTCTTCTATAGCTAGGAAAGCTAAACATTTACACTATTTTTCGGATTAGTTGCCCAAACAAAAGAGTCAAATCCATTTCAGAGCCCAAGCGCATCACGTTTGATGAGAAGTCAGCTCACAGAAAAAAACTTATTTATGGGTATGCCCTGAAGAGGGCCCTTGCCAAAAGGGCCGATATATCACTGAAACAAAATATCAGCAGACAAATCTGAGCGCTATCAAACGCAACACTGTAAAAAGTCTCTCCTTTATCGGACTTTACTAGTTTCATGTCACCTAATTCCTAATTCGGATAATTAAAATCTGAATTCCGAGAGTTATAATCTGATGCAGGATTAAATGCATTTTTATCTTGCATCGGATTATGACTCTCCGAATTCGGATTTTTTTTCTCCTAATTAGGAACAAAATTGTCCGAAATCGGAGACGCACAACTACTAAAGCCCGATAAAGGAGACTTTTTACAGTGAACGGATAATCAACACGGATATTCTTCAGAATCTGCTGCAATGCACATTCCTTTCTTCCATCTGCAGCCTGAAGAGGACCCTTGCCAAGACGGGCCGAAATGTCGCGACTGGATGGTATGAATAAACCTTAGGCTATGAACCAAAAAGCGAGAGATTAAGTTATGTGCATGGATGGTCGGTTTATCTTTGACTACAAGTGGAAAAAGAAGGCATGGATTTTTTAAACACATGGAAAAGCCATCAGAATTCGAAAGACAGGAGACCCGCGAAACAGTTGTCCAGGACAGTGGAAAAATGTCGGTTACAAAGCGAGGTTGAGCTGGGTACCTGGAATAGCCCATTCAAGTCGGGAGATAAATTTTTGGCTTCTATGCTAGTTTTAAAGCAAATCTGACAAGCCTTTGTAAAATTCCACAGTCTATCATATGAAAATATCAGGACCTTACAAGTCGGAAGTGATCTCTATTTTGAAGGGGACATCTAGGAAATGTCAAAGGATAGTGACATAAGCCATCATCATCCAGACATCATCATCAATCATGAAAATATGGAAGGGTAGTGTCAGGGTAGTGTTGATATTTAAGTACGGACAGTGACTGTGCACAATCTTCAGACCTTTCTCAGACATTTTGAAGTCTGGAAGGTGAAGCCTAGCTTTAAAATAACAAGACTAAGATCTGAAAGAACTTGTGGCACTTGCCAGGGTACTAGTTTACAAAAGTTAGGCTACTTACCAAGTAGTAAGGTGAAAGGAATCAAAATGTGCCTGAAAGAATTTAGCAGTCAAAAATTCAATTTCATCTAGGCTATGCCTATCCTATCCTGCATACTATAGAGATTTCCTTTATTTAATTTGGCCTAGGCTATTTGTTTTCATGTTGTAGTTTCTTTCTATCTGGTCTAATTAGTACCTATGCTAAGAGCTATGAAAGACAAGGCGGACAAGGTGGTCGTGCTGAGCTCAGGCTGAGCTCATGACAAAAGTACGAAACTGAACTGGATTCTGACTGGATTGTTGGAGAACCCTGACAGAAAAAAGTGAATGAGGCTTGGCTATATCAAGCTGAAATATTTATTGGTAACAAAACTGACTTTGCAGTATTGTTAATTGTGTTTTGACCTGGTTCTGACTGCCAAGGCAGTGCCAACCGACTGCCAGCTAACGGGAAATATTGCACACGTCTAGTAGTGTTAAATTTGTATCTCTAATGTAGTCCCAATCCCTCTCCAGATAGAATAACCGACTCACAAAGTACAAGGCAAATAAAAAAGGTTTGGGAGTCTGTTTTGTTGACTTGACTGTTTGTTAGATTCTGGGTTGCAACCTTTTTTCCAGTATGATTTCCTCTGTTCAAGTCATCACAAGTTTAGCTAGGCCACTGTATGCTCATACCTCTTCTACAGGTACCTAGAAAAGCATATTTGCTGAAGTCTAAGGTCATTAGACTTGTTAACTTGTGCCTGTATTGGAACCTCTGTATATTGGTTATACACTAGGCTATTGTCGTGTTCATAAACCATCATATGTTGAGCTATGTACAGGAGGGTTGCCTAACCTTGTTTTTACACAAGCCTGAATATTGCCACAAAAATGTTACAATGAAATTTCCATGCTGTCCTGACAGTCAAGAGGCAACATCTAATTTATGCAATAGTCATTTATCCAGAAATATAAATTCTATGCCTTTTCTTTGTTTTGAAGCTGCTTTAAAAAGGGATTTTCTGGATATTAACTTTGGTAGCTCTACATTATACGTCACTTCGTGAATTACACCAAGCAATACGAGCTCAGGTTATATTAAGGGGTCACTGTTTGTAAATTAAAATTTGTTTAACTAGAAATATTTATTTAAGCAAAATTTATTTGTCCAGTATGTAAACCATTCTATTAGCATCAGTCTAGCATGTTTGTCATGTTAGGGTAGCCACTAAAAAAAAAAATTAATCAAACCCGAGCTTTTGAAGACCAGAATGTGATTCTCCTATCTTTTAGCTTTGATTTGAGGCCAAAATCACCTCTCTATCTTGCCTCTAAGCATCTTAAATCTTCTTTAGAAAACAGTATTTTACATAAGGAAATGCCTATGTTCATCCATTGACTTTAGGGTTTTGTCCATCTAGTGACCAGCTTGGAACTATTTGCTTCAATGAAATTCTATGAAACTGGGTGATTTTGAGCTGGTTTTGAGTGCATGGGGAGCCCCAGCAAGTGAGTTAGATGAGAAAATATGAATATGTTCATCAAGGTTATAGTCCAGTAGACCTATTGCTGCTATAGTCTGCTGACTTTTCCTCCTTAGTATCAACAAATTTTTGCAGGCAAGTTCAGCTACTTTTTTTTACATCTAAATTTACATTGAATATTAAGAAATAATATTAAATAGCTAGGACATCTTAGTGATGGCCTTACAAAACAGACAATTTTGTCCTGAATTCAGTGGTATTTTTTAACTATTTTTTGGAGATGTTTTAGATAGGTAAAACTGATAAGGAAAATTCACAGCAATTCATGCATTCATTACTCTAGTCATGTATTTTGGTTCCTTTTTAAGCCAGATAAATTTTTCTGAAGAAAGGCTTCTCTGGAAATTTGAAATCTTGTGTGAGGTTGGGAACCTCTCATGTACACCCAAAACAACATGATAGTTTAAAGCTTATCAAGGTACTACACTACTACAAGGTTCTGTAATTTGTATTGTTTTTCTTGCTGGAAATATAGGTCACTGATTAAAATGAGAATGTTTGATGATGAAATATTATCAGGCTGGAACTATGGATCACAGCTGAAGGGGGATTGGTACAAAGCAGAAGCAGGGCACGAAGATGGGACTGATGCTACCCTAACCTAATAAAATACTGATTATTTGAAATGATTGAGCAAGTTCAGAAAACAACCAATCGTCTTTAGGGGGCTGGGTCAGGGTCAGTCTGCCACAAACCCTGATTTTTGGATACCCTATGCTAAATGCTGGATACCCTATGCCAACCCTGGATACATGTTGGTACCCCAACCCTGACCTACTCTAATATAAATGAATTCTGATTGGTTGATTTCTGAGCTTCATTCAAATCTTGATTGGGCTAGAGTGTCCAGCACTTGGCATGGTGTGTCCAGCATTAGGCATAGGGTACCATATGCCAATTAATGCCAAATGCTAGATAAATCCAGCATTTGGAATAGGGTTGTCCAGAATCAGTTGTGGTTGACTGGTCAGGGTATTTGGCATTGGGTGTTCCAGACTGTGGGTAAGCTATAACCAACATCTGGTAGGCTATAGTTCATCCCAAAATCAAGGATTTGTGGTAGAACAGCTTACCCTAAGCTTACCTATACTCTGTTCATTTCAACAGCTTTGTTGAAGGATTGATTGCAGATGCTACCATGTGAGTTGGGGATACTGATTGAACATGCTAGTCATAGATGCAAAATTTCAGTATCTCCATTCTATGTTGAAAAAATTGTGAATATTCGCTGAAAAATTACAAAAATTAATAATAAAGCTGAAAGACAAGATGCTGATCTACAGTGTTATACTTCTAGACGTTGTCATGTGTCAGACGACAATCGAGGAGCTCACCCAAGATTATGATTCTTTTCCCCCTCTCTCCCCTCAGTATCACTGACCAGAAGCATGTCCGACAAGTAGGAACGTTTCCAGGGTAGCTACAATTAAAACCTCAATATTTTGATCCGATTTTCGCCACTTTACCTTGACTGGAAGTAACAGTTGCATTTCATAAGAATAAAAAAGGGTTTTCACCTTGTCAGAGACTCAGAAACCTGGAGTTTGAGGTGATTTGCGCTGCTGTCTAGATGACAAATTATTTGGAAGGACTTGGTTCGCTCCCATAGGCTATATCTTCTTTTTTTTCCATCGCCACCTACTGTTTCAACAAAGAATTTTGGGACAGTAGACTTTATCTTGCGCATTTCTTCAAATTCAGTTGACAAAAAAATAGATATTTAAGCGCTGTCTAAGCTGTCATAAGTAAAGTTTGCCGAGCAAGCTAAAGGGGGTGCCGGGTTTGACAGTGCCGATGGATTTCTTGACATGAGATTTCCTGTGTTGCAGAAGTTGCCAAATGCACTAAACGAGTGAGTTCCGAGTCCCGGAGACCCCCGACAAGAATATCAAACAGATCTAGTAAGAAGTCCCTTCAAATTAAATCGAGACTGGTCCAGTGTTTCGCCTTACCTTATCGATTATTATAGTGAAGAAAGAGTAAAATACGTAAGATAAGTTCACACAAATCAAGTGAATATCCTCAAAAGAGCTCCAGCACCCGGTGATGGTGCAGACCCATATACTGATTCTACAAAGTTAGTAAGTATACCCGACTGGCACCTGGTGTACACGGATTCAATGAGTAAGAAACCCTCTGATAAGGCAAAGCATTATCATTACTGCTAAGCTCACTGTTAAGGGTAGGTAAGGATCTAATCAATAGTATGATCTGATTTTTAAGACTAACAAGAATTTCCGGCTTCAGATATGAAGCCGTGGCCCATGCCAATCCTGTTTTTTTTTCAACCTACTAATCAAATGAAATATGGTGTCCAATCACAAAACCCTTTTCTTTTTGTATCGTGTGTATCCGTCGTCTACATCACTCTCTATTTGGGTCCAAATGCAAGCCTTAACTTTGCTCTCCCCCCCCCCCCGAAATGTCTGAGTAGTCTGGGGGCGCAAATCTCCTGAAATTTGCGAAAAACATTTGCGAAAATTCGCCATATTTTTCAGTTTTTCTTCCTTTTTTCAGTTTTGCGAAATATTTTAGTTTTCACAATATTCGCAATTTTCGAGAGGCCTGGGAATATCGCTTTTTACACTTATGATGCTAGTCCATGGGCTTGAGTAGTGAAAATAACTGTAGCAAAGTAGCCCAAGGCAACCCAAATATAAGGGATATTAGGAGTATTACAAGTGTAATTGTAGACTCTTTATGTTTACTTTCTGACTAAACTTCCAAACAAATCTTTCTCTTTTAGGTAAAACCTGGATATTCCCTTGCTTCTGTGCGCTATACCAGTAAAAAAACGGATGTGCTTGAATCTGTAATAACCATCATATGTGGCAAATATGAGTGTTGCTGTAAACATCTCAGATGACTTTCAGGCCTATTTGCAGTCTAGTAAACTTTCTCAAGGATTAGGCAGTGTCTTGCAAGTCAAGAATAACCTGAAGCAGCTATCATCGAAGTTCCCTTTCAGTGGACGAAATGGCAGTGATGATTCCCAGAAAGAAAGGCTGTTGTCTGATGAACCACTTTCACAGGTAAGCCTGATATTACGCCTGTGGATCAGAGGAGCTTACATTAGCCGCGTTCGTTTTCGTTTCGTTGTCGGTACCAAAAACGTCGTTTAAATTTTGTCATATTAGTGTTTTGTTTGCCCCCGTCAATAAACGTCGTTTCACAAACGAAGTTGGTACGAAAACGTTAATAGTCAAACTAAATTAATATTTACAACACCAGCTATAATAAAGTACAAAAATGGATTTCAGTGTGACAGGCCCACTTTTTTTGTAAGCTTAGTTTACAAGTTTAATTTGTTTTGCCGACAATTTTGAAAGTTCGCGCGTAATTACGGAACCGAGATGTTGAAAATGACTTTCCGCCTCCGTTCGTCGTTTTAGGAACGACGAATGAAACGGCGATTCAACCGAACAAAGAAAACCCCTTATTCTCGGCAATCCAACGCCGTTCACGAACGACGTTATAATGAAAACGCTTGTAGTAAAACGACGGTTAGAACGACGAAAACGAACGCAGCTATTAAATAGTATAGCAAAAGATGAGCTACCCTACAGAGGAACCCAGTCCTGACTATTTTTTGTTGTTCTAATTAGCAGTTCAGAATTGTTCCATTGTGTACCCACAGAGGGATGTCTCGACTCCTCCTTCTGTGTTTGGATTAGCAAGACCAAATATTATGATAGAACCTCCGTCTTTGGTACCAGCGACTATGGATACCCCGACAAAACTGAGCGGAGCTAGAGGTAATACTCCATATGTAAGTCCATAATACGCCAGTGATCCTCAGGAAGAACGAGTAAACGTCTCGCTACCGACTCAAAGTCAACAACTCAAATCCTGTGTCAACCAATCACGGCGATATTTGGGAGCAGATGTGATACCGCTTCCGTCTCTTCCTCTAGGTATTCCGGCGATTTTTCGTCGGCAAGGAGAGTTAGCCATCAAGAGTATTGTACTAGCTTTCAGTTGAAACCCGTCTACTTCAGTATCCGCCGTTGCTCATCGCAGAGCAAAATGTGGAGGAGGCACGCTGACACGCTCTGGTGCGCGTCGATGAACCAGTTTCTTCTAGGCCGCTTCACAGCGATATGGCTATTTGTAGTGGTACCGAAACGTGATGTGCCGTGTAGCTCCTAACCTTCGTTCGTTTGCATCGCGCAGGTTACGGGGAAATATTCGACTCCGCATGGTTATATTACAGAGATAGGGGGACGGAGGTTCTATCTGATTATTTATTCTTGGGATTAGTTAACCAAAAACAGAGCAGTTGTCCCTGGAGCGGCTACTAGTTCTCCTGTTGGGTCAGGAGACGTACCTGTTAGCTGGGGTGGAAACTAACCTGTGTGGAAACCATCGGAGCCATCAGAACCACATAAAAGGAATTCGGATTCGTATGCTGTGGGGATGCTAGTTATAAATAATTCTTTACTTGCAGAAAGATGAAGCTGAGAGTGCAAACTTCTTTTTCTGGAAAAGCCAGGAAGTTCAGAGCAAGCCGAGCATCTGTCCTACGCTGGTGAGTAACGTGGCTCACTATTCTAAGCTGCACCTTGTAGCTGAAAATGATCTCTTAATCTATCCATACAGAGTTTTCCAAACAATAGGGTATCACACAGGGCGTGTTCCACCCTACTTACCACAGTTACTACCGTGATTTCACGAATTTTGGCTTCGTGACGTCGAGGCTAGAACGCATTTTTAATTTTCGGTAAAATATCACTCCATGGCAGCTTCACATTACCGTCCAATCACGTTACAGAGATTCATAGTTACCACGCTTACTGCGCTCCCGATCCTGGTAAGCAAATAGTTACCATTAGTTACGATTTCGAGAAGGTTAGAACGGTCAGCGTAGTAACTTTTCGTGAGGTTGGAACGGAATTCGTAACTAATAGTTACTATTGTTAGAAGGGTGGAACACGTTCATAGATGGGACGTTATACAAAGGACTTGTATCGTGACAAGTAAACCAGAAGTGAATTTTTGAATTGAATTTAGGAGTCTAGGGCTCCCATGGCGGAGCCTCATAGACAAACCAGGACCCACATCACATGGCGGGACCTCGTGGTGAAAACCCAATAAAACTAAAGATCTAATTTGATGAGGAAGGTGCCCTTGGGATGGAACCATTTATATTTAGCAAAGTGTAAGACAAAAGCAAAATCCTAATGTATTGGTACTAGCTAGATGATCTTGCCTTAACCTAGACCTAGAAAAGATTTCAGAAAATTTCCGGATACTGTTGATGAGATTTTACTTTCTTTTTAGTTAGGTTTTTCTGCTTTTACCGGACCCCCTCCCCCTTGACCCCCCATTGGTCAGGTAGGCAAGCAGCTTTATAGAAGGACTGTACGCTACCCAACGAAAACGAATATTTCTATATTGCGAGAAAGGGCAAAATGAATAATTCAACAAGTTTCATTTATTTTTTTGGCTGCGACGCTCTTTCCGGGGGGTTTCGTTTCTGACTGAATAGCTGGTGCAAATAAACTCTTGGAAGTTTGGAGCTCGTGTACTGTGATACAGTTTACACATGCTGCCAGGTTCGTGTGTTCCTTCATTTTATCCTTGGCTATTTCTTTTCAGACTCGAATGCAGCGACTGACAGGCTTCGTGATTTGTCTGTTCCTCGGAGTCTTTTGTTTTGGATCCGCTACGTTTTACATTCCATTGTTAGTATTTAAAGCTCGAAAATTTGTGGCGCTTTACACACTCGGATGTGTTTTCATATTTTCAAGGTAAGTCTTTCATAGCGTGGTTCGTCCTCCGTGATCGCATGTAATTACTGGAAAGTGGAAAAACGATCCTTCTTAATATTAGAATATTTGTTGTTTTTTGTCACCCGCCTTTGAGTCAACCTTCGCGCGAAATACGCGATCCCCAAATAATAACAAATTTCCAAGGAAACCAGCTCAAAGATCGCCGAAGGCCGTCCAGTCTACCGTGACCCGTTTTCACAGAGCAAAAATAACACTAGGGAGTAGCGCCAAGACCTATGCTCTCCATGCATCAGTAATGGGCCTTACTCATAGCGCTGCCCACTACACTCGAGACATTCACAGCGAGACAAACTTGCGGGTTTAGAAAATTCTAGTACATTTGGATTTGAGATGCGGTCTGCCCACCATCAAGGAAACAGGGGAGGTTTTATCTTTTTCTTGCTGTGTTCGGAATTTAGAGTTATCAAAGCCAGCGCCGGTGCACGACTGATTGAGTGTCAGCAGGTACGTTACCTGTAGCTAGTAGTGCTTGTGTCACTGTTATTCGAGCGTTCGTCACTTTTTCAAGTATTGGCGCTTCTCTCTAGGCTAGTATTATTTTGCTCTTTTTTTTCAAAATGTTCAGTCCTCGCAGAGATTTCCTGCATTGCTTGGGCGCGATAGTTAGCTAACCGAAATATTCCGGCTGTGGCTTTCCTAGCAGAAATTCTCTTGAGGAACCGAGTGATGAAATATAGTTCGGGAATTGCATCGTCAAAATTATTTGGCATTTGGTTCCTTTCATGTTCGGTGTCCAGAATCACTGAAAGCGGGGTACCGTACGGCTTGTAACAGGAATCCCAGGGTCATATTGATGTCACTGGCTTTCGGATTCTCAAGTTTGGTCCGGGACTGAAGGGTAGGATCTTTTTTAGGCCAAGACATACTTTTGAAACACGGTTTGGCGATTCAAAATTAGACAAGAAATGGAAGAGGATGGACTGACTAAGTGTATATACTGGCACGGTTCCTAAGACCCACAGCAATAAAGGAGCGTTTATCTTTGTCTCCTTTTTCTTTGATTCTTGTTTTGGCACGCCTGCCATGCTCTTGTTATCCTGTTTCGCGACACGTGGAACCTTACTGAACGAATTGTACTTAGTTCAGTAGAGGGTGGTAATTTGACTCCGGACGTGGTGGTTTGTCTAAATAGTAAAATAATAGGAGCTATAAACTAATGTGGAACTTGCAAGGGTAACTGTTAACTAATGGTATCAGCTAAGATTCGCACTGTCTTGAGGCACAAATGATTATGGGCCCTTTGAAATCATGAAAGTGTATGGGCTAGTCAAAAATATGCTCTGCACTTTGCGGTTACAGTGCGCACTTTAAGGGGGCTAGAAATCCATTTGTAAGTAAAAGCACTGAGGCACAAATGATCATGGGCCCTTGGGAAACATGAAAGTATACAGTTTGCTCACTTCGCGGCTATGATGCGCACTTTCACGGGAAAACCAAACTTTTCATAAAAAAAAACCGTGACACCCGCACAGACGGGTTGCATATGTAGTCCCTCAAATCTAGAAACTAAAATAATGTAACGAAGAGACATTTCTAAAATTGCATTTTGGTCTGTTAGTTATGACTTTTCACTCGTAGAGTCGAGCGTTCCATGCGATGAGGCTGCACTTCATTTGAGACTGATTTGAGGCGGTAGAGAAAAGGGGGTCCTCCACTGGCAGTCGGAAGAGATCGTAACGTGTCGTAAGCGACCATTTTAGCGGTTCTCAGCCAATTAAGAGCGTGTTCCACCCTACTTACCGTAGTGACTACGCATTTTCACCAAAATATCATACCACGGGCTAATCCGGCCAATCATATCTCAGAGATTTGCAGTTACAACGCTTACTACGCTCCGGAGCGTGGTAAGCAAATAGTTACGATTTCGAGAAGGTTGGAACGGTCAAAGTTGTAACTTTTTACGAGGTTGGAACGAAATAGTAACTAGTAGTTACTCTTGTTAGAAGGGTGGAACACGCTCTAGAGCGCGTCGGATCCGGACGAACACTTTTACGACGGACTTGTGATTGCCGATGGACGAGGACCCACTTAATACTTGACTTTGCCGCCTAAAATGAAGCGCAGCCTTATCGCATGAAACGCTCGACTCTACGTAATTTACCGTATGTAGTATTATCAGTTCAATAAATACTATACAGAAAACGAAAAAGTTCAAGTTCGTTTTATTGGTGCACTAAATCAATACATAGTTGGCTAGGCCTATAGAAAGGAACACTTGAGGATTCGTTATTTTAATTTGTAGTTCCTAGGGATTACATGTGCAACCTGTCAGGTGCCAATACGTACTTTAAGGAACTACTTTGACTCGCCGAAATTTGACTATGATCAGAGCAAGTGGATGAAAATGGCATCGATGAAGTTAGCTATCGTCCGCGAAGCATACATCTAGAGCGTGGTCCACCCTACTTACCATAGTTACTACGCATGACGTCATGGATTCTGACTTCTTGGCGTCGAGGCTGGAAGGCATTTTTCTATTTACAGCAAATATCGTACCACGGGCTTATCGGACCAATCACGTCCCAGATACTCGTAGTTACCACGCTTACTACGCTCCCGAGCGTGGTAAGCAAATAGTTACTATTAGTTATTTCGAGAAGGTAGGAATGGTAACTTTTCACGAGGCTGGAACGAAAATAGTAACTAATAGTTACAATTGTTAGAAGGGTAGAACACGCTCCTACTGTACACTGTAAAAAGTTTCTCCGTATAAAGATTAAAGTTAACTGCAGTATTTGCTACTCGGATTCATCTTATCTCTATTTGGTCTGAATCTTAATCTGCGTAGAGTTAGAGTTGTTAACTTTAATCTTTATACGGAAAAACTTTTTACAGTGTAGTTGGGCGTTGAACATCAAACCACAATAACCATAGCCTCCACTCCATAATTTTTTTTTGCAGTTTTGCCTTCCTGAAAGGACCGTCAGCTTTCGTTGCATACGTGTTCAGCCGAGAAAGATTGTTATTTACAGTTTCTTATGGCGGATCTTTGGCAGCTACAGTTTACTTTTCAATAGTACTACAGTCCACTGTGTTAACAATTCTGGCAGCAGTTTTTCAAGTAAGCTTTCTGTTGCTCTTTATCTTTCTTAGTCTATGTTACCGTGAAACCTTCCTTCATGCAATAAATGGTGCCAAACAGAAGCTTTCGCGAGAAATTAAGATTTTCGGCATCCTAAACCAGTTCAATACTGATACTGACCGGTCTCGCCGCAGTCCCATCTCAGTGATGTAGACATACATATAGCACAGTCAGCCCCCCCCCCCCCCCCCCTCATATGGGGACTTTAGGGCCGATTATCGATACCTGCGCCGCACCATAGATCAAATCAAGGTAAAATAAACGCGTAACGTTTCGCTTGAAGTAATCATGACAGGGCCGCGGCTACTTATTTTGGATTACTGCGTACACAAGTATCCATTAAAGAAAACTCGGAGCTCATTGCAGTACGGATTTATAGCCTCGGGAAGCTTCGATACCCCCCCCCCCCCCCTCCGATAATATTTGAAGGTGCAAAACGGATAAGTTAGCTACATTTTATTAGAGCTATATTTCGGCCCTTCTTGGCAAGGGTCAATCGATCCAATCAAACAGCAAAAACAGCAGCCATCTCCAGAATGAAATCACAGGACCAGCTTTAACTCCAAGCAATTTTCAAAGAAGAAGTTCACAAAATCGGATATTTAAGGAAGAATCTTTAATTGTTTTTCTCAAGTTAATTTTCCAGCTTGAGCCTGAAGAGGAACCTTGCCAAGAAGGGCCGAAATATAGCTCTAATAAAATGTAGCTTACTTATCCGTTTCGCACCGTCGAATATGATTCAGTCAGCATGGGCTGAAAGAACATCTACCCCCCCCCCCCCCCCCTCCGATTTTCGAAGTTGGGTGGGTTGTGAACTTAATAACTTGGAACACGAGTTTTTTGTTGTGCCGAATCCTCAGATTCATTTTCGGGACTTCTTTCTGATGAATGAACTTAACATTAAGTGCTTCTGATCGGTGAACATAATATCATTTGCTTCTGATCTGATACTTGAGTCTGGCGACCGCGAAATGCTAACGAAGATTATTAGAGTTCGATGAGGGCTAGACCAAAAAGCACAAATCGCCTGGTCAAAATCTTCCAGTCGAATATCCGTTTTCGGTTGCACACTAACTGGAAAAGATTTTGGAAGCCAATCTGAAATCGGCACGCCCGAAAACCTTGGGATCAAAGTTTGGAGCTCACAAAGCCATATTTCGAATAAGGGGGTGGGGGCTTTTTTGTCACCGATTGTACCCCATTGCTAGTAATGTAAATGGTAAAATTGTTCAGTTTAACTTTTACCTTAAATTTACGGACCCTCATTTAGTTGAAACTTCCATATTTTTTAGTTGAAAATTTGAGTCACTGCATAAAACCACCAAAAGAGGCACAAGAAATAAATTTGTTAAATGAAAGGGAATTAAAATGCTTTATGTCACTGAAGAAGTAGAAGCGGAAATATTGCTGCTGAAACATAACGCGTTTTTCAGTCTAATAGGCTACTGTTTTCTTTGCAGTTCGGCGTGCTGCTTTGGTTCCTCATTGGTTACATCCCAGGTGGGTCGACTGGAGTTTCGATGATGGCTCGGTTATTTTCCCGCTCAATAGGCATACAGTCATTGCCGATCTGATCTGACCGACACAATTTCTCCTCTGTGTTCTTTACCAAAATTTTCATAGAAATATTTTTTTATATAAATGAAAAACTAATAAAACATTAACCTTAAATTACTTGTTTCTGGATATCGTCTGATATTATTTTTAAGCAGTCGGATAACTTCGTCTTCTTCGGCACAAGATCTGGAAAAAATCATTTTTAGGGTATGCTAGAGATCGCCTCAAAACAGGAACGCCACACTTCACCAACTTCATTTCTCTCGTCTATTCAAACTGTCTCAAGGCAGTGAGCCGTACAGCCAAGACAACAATCTGTTTGCGAGTAGTGCGGCCCCCAAGACGGAAATCTCCGACGCTGTTGGTGGCTGTTTCTGGCTTCGTATAAGTGTCAGCAGGGGCGACCCGAGCCTTTCTTCATTGGTGGGCGCACCTGGTAAAAGACCAAATCGGCAACTGATTTTTACTGAATTTGTTAAAAAAAATGTAAAAACCCAGCGAGTTGCCTTCATGAAGCTGCAAAGTAAAAAGTTCCAGAGTATATACAAACAAGTCTAAACAGAAAAATTGGCGCGTTTTCACGCTTTTCCGCTTGTGTGTTTTTTTCATGGATAGCCTACGCCGTCACTAGTGTTTTACCTTTGGAAGACCTTTTCCAGTTTTGCCAGCAGGACTTGAAATAATCGCAAAAAACGGTGTTGCTGCATAGCGACAACGTCGGTAACGGCTGTGTCCATGATTGATTAAGGCGCCGCAGGCAAAATTTTTTTTTAATCCGCCTTTTTTTCTTGCAACATTTAACTACTTCCCATGCAAATTCCAGCTTTTAACATAGTTCAAGCCCCCCAAAATTCCAAGCCTCAAACGCCAACTAAATGAGTCAACCTTTGTCTAACTAGTGAAGACTGCGAAATGCGCCGCAAGCGAAATTTTGTGGAAACACTGATGATAAAAGTACTTTTCTGCGATCCCAAGATTATCTATACCAGAGTTGTCTGGCAACGAAAGGGGAGATCCAGGGTAAAGTGGATACAAAGTACATTTGTTCGGAATTTACAGCAAACAAAAGTAGGCTAGTTTTCACGTCAAGAGACGCTCTTATTCCTGAAGTACTGCAATCCTAAGAAGTAAAAAAATGAACACCAACCAGCTGACGCTACCGTAAATGGTAAAGAACGAGAGCTAAGTAAATGCCACTTGAATTACCGAGCTCAGTAACTGGGTTGAAGTAAATTATGAAATCGTAGCATAACGAAAAACTAACTAAAAAAATAAGGAACAGACCGAATTTCGTAATGGAATAAAACTTAAAACTCTTGTTAGAACCACCTAAAACAACCGAATTGTCTCGTCACAGAAACGGACTAAAGAAAAATCCGGTGAATTACCGTATTCGGTAACGAATCAGAACCAAATGAATCTCACCATATTTAATTATGAAATGGACTGACCGAATGCGACCGAATTAACGAATTCGGTAGAGAATGAGACCAAATAAACAGGTTAAAATCACCGAATTTACGCACGGACGGGCCGAATGCAGCGAAATCGATGCGGACTGAACAGAAGTTGGATGAATTATCGTATTCAGTCAGGAATCAGAACCAAATGTATCTGATTAATGACCGAGTTATGAAATGGACTGACCGAATGCGACCGAATTACCGATTCGGTAAAGAATGAGACCAAATAAACAGGTTAAATCACCGAATTTAGGCAAGGACGGACCAAATGCGGCGAAATCGACGAATCAGAACCAAATGAATCTGAGTAATGACCGAATTATCAAATGGACTGACCGAATGCGATATAACAGATACGGACTTGAGAAAAGTCCGGTGAAATACCGAATTCGCTAACGAATGAGAACCAAATGAATCTCACCGAATTTAATTATGAAATGGACTGACCGAATTAACGAGTTCGGTAGAGAATGAGACCAAATAAACAGGTTAAATCACCAAATTTACGAAGGGACAGACCGAATGCGGTGAAATCGATGCGGAGTTAACAAAAGTTGGATGTATTAGCAAATTCGATGAAGAAAGGGGATCCAATAAACACGTTAAATCACCCAGTTTCGAAATGTAGGGACAAACGACCTTCGGCGAAAATTTGACCAAATGCCCAAAACGTAGGGGGGGGGTTGTGCCCCCCCCCCCCCCTCGGGACGCCCCTGAGTGTCAGTGGACTGACGGTCTCTTTTTATAGGCAGCCTCATCTCCAAAATAGCCTACTAAGAGACACTTTACAGAATCCCGGCTCGGTAAGATTTTGTCGCCAGGAAATTTGTGTAAACACGCAGCTATTGACGATGAGACTGGAGGGTTTGGGATCGTATGGAACTGGGGAGCTCGAATCGAAATTTGTTAAGGAAAAAGAAGAAAATACACCAGAACAGAATTACTGTCCTAAGGAACAAGACCAAAGTTTTCGATGGGATCCCAAAAATTCAATATCTGATCCAGACAACTGGGTCTTGTCTTAGCCAGATCCAGTCATCGCCAGAATCCTTGAACATTCTTACAATTAAAATTCAGAAACAGATTAAGGCCAAATAGCTAATCATCTGAGAAAACCAAGTTCAGATATGGATTCAGCATGTGTGTTTACCCGAAAAGTTCCTGCCACTTCTGCCAATTTCTCGGTTTCGGCCGAACTCTAGAACTACTTGTTCGGCGAAAAAAGAAAGCTCAAAAACGAACTCAGGGTATCTTCTTTCCCCAATAATGAACATCTACCTAACTTCAAATAAAAATTTAACTTATAACAAATTTTCCGACTCCAGCCGGATTCCGGTCGAACTATATGTCCGGGTAAAATATGATTGTCACACACGGATTCATCGTCTCTTCTTACCCCTTAATCAGTTATCTAATCAGCTAGAAATAAAACTTTAACTTCTAACAATTTTCCGGTTTTGGCCGGATTCCGGGCGAAATACATGTCCCGGTAGAAAATTGTTTTCACATAAAAGTTCAGCATGTCTTCTTGCCCTAAATCGGACATCTGATCAACTCCAAATAAAACTTTTAATTTTAACAAACTTTCCGGTTTGGGCCGGATTCCGGGCGAACTACTTGTCCGTCGAGAAAATGGTTTTCACCATCGTCTCCAGCATGTCTTTCTACCTCTAAATCGAACATCTAATCAACTTCAAATAAAACTTTTACTTTCAACAAACTTTCCGGTTTTGGCCGGATTCCGGGCGAACTACTTGTCCGATTACAAAATGGTTTTCACCATCGTGTTCAGCATGTTTTCTTACCCCATAATCGACTATCACATTAGCTGTTTCAAAATATTTTGTTTGCCCCTTAATTTGAACCCCCTCCCCCACCCCTAAATGTAGGGCTACAAAGCCCATTTACGAACTCGACTGGTCCGCCGACCCAACGAATCCTCACACCAAGTTTCATCAAAATATCTCATTCCCTTCGAGAGTTATCGTGCTTACAGACGGACGGACGGACGGACAGACGGACAACTTTTGCGATGTCATAGGTATCCCTCAACTTACGTTTTGGGATCCCAAAAAGAGGGAAATTAGAACATGGGTCCTAACTCCCTCTCTTTCGCGGAAAGGACACTTTATCACTAAATCCTACCTTTGAGGAACTCGTACTGCTCTTTTTCTTGTACGAGATTGGCTAAAGCAGAGTAGTCGAGGCCAGCGGATCCCGTTCTGTAGGCCTCCTTGGCGACATGTGAGATGAACATCTCCTGCAGAAGAAAGTTGCTTACCCAAAAACATGTAATGTTTGCTGATAAAACTGTCACTGATCTACTCCAAGCCAAGCGTCATCTAATTTAACTGTTAAGCACGGCTAACCCTTTGTTGTTCTCCACGAAATTGCTGACCACTTGACTTGACCTCACTTGACCCTTGACACTTGACCCATGCTCCATATTACTTATGGTTACTGAGAAATGTAGGATACTTACGGCTGCTTTCGTTGCCAACACCAAAGCATCCTGACTTATATTCTCAGCTTCTGGGCATGCTTTCATAATGTTCCTAACTTTTGTAAGAGGAATCTGTGGATTTTCTTTCATCCTTGTGGAGATTCTTCTTCAGCAATAAAAGCAACTTTTTTAGTGATGCAGTGTCTGCAAAGTCATACCTTTGAAATAAAAAGGTATTATTAGAAAAATAATCAGCATATAGTCTGACTGCTAAACTCTGAAGGGCTCTAATGCTTCTCGGATAATTAATCAACATAGTGTGAATAAAAATTTTGGATGTTGATTCACCTTGATGACATTTGCCAGTTTGGACTTTGCAGAACCTTTGACCTCCTGTGTCACATTCCTTGTCATCCAAAACAAAGTTTGCCGTAGCCTACATATAAAGAATCATATGTGTTTGTCATTATGCGTTTCACCCCCTAAAAGAGTCAAAAGGGGATGATAAAGTAAGAACTTAATATCAGCTGAGAGCCCAGTGTTTCAGCTCTTTTTTAACACACAGAATAAAAATAAAAATCTGTTGATGCAATTTGTGTTTGAATACTTCTCTTTTTCTTCTGTTGGGGTATTTGGATGGCTGTGACATTAATGTGTAACACCAGATGCTGCCAGTAAGCTGGTGGGGAAGGAGTCCAAAATAAACTGGAACAACACAGACCAACGGAACCATAATTTGTGGCTACAATTTGTTCTTTATTTTACTTGAATCACTTTTGCTCAATACTGTGCATGAATGTTTGCTAGGTTTATTTTTCATCATTTTCTTTAGCACCAGCCTAACTGCTGTTCAAATCAGCTTAAAAAATGGTAAAACATTGAAATTCAAACACATCGGAATCTGAACTCTTTGATTGAACAACGGAAATCTGCCCCTTTTACTTGTTACGTTGTTACAGCAAAGTGGCACATGCAAACAAAACAGAATGTCCAAAGTTGAGAGAACCTAACTGCTGCTAGCTTTTGGCAATGCTGTAACCACTTGATGAGAGAAAATTCTAATGAAAAGTTGCCCAAAGTTTACTTTTTGATTATTTACAAATGGTTTTGTAAAGCAATAAATTGCCAGGAAAAGGGCAAAGTTCTGCTGAAGAGGGCTAACATATCAGTCCCAAAAACTAGTAAATGTCACACTGGTTCCAAAACATCTGGCAAGGACTTTCCTTCACAATATTTCTTCTAAAAATATTTACTCAGACACAGTATTTTATCTGTGTTCGACCAGACAAACCTATTTGGACAGCTGGTTTGCATCTATTAGTGACAAAAAGTATGTCAAAGTAGTACAGTAGAGGTATGTTTATTTGAACAGTTACTTAAATGTGAACAGTGCAGTTTTGGGCTAAACGGTGGAATGAAAATCCAAAATACCTATTCAGGTATTTTCTGAAGCCCTTAACTACCTACTTTGGCTAACTGGTAGTTAGCTTTAGTCACAGCAAGCAGGGCGTCATGACTGGGGGGAGGGGGGGGACGCCCCTGCCCCAATCTTGTAGGCCAGTTGGTAATAAAAAAACATTACAGGTTTGTTTCCTTCCCCGAAGTTGAACCAAAGGATTGACAGCCTGACGAGGACCCTTGCCAAAAAGGGCCGAAATATCGCTGATGAAGAATCGTAGCTGACGTACCCGTTGTAAACATTGTTTGAATAAATGTTTCAAAGTCAGCTTGGGCTCAAAGAATATTTAATAAAAAACCTAGACAAAACTGTAGAAACAGCTGGTTTTTTTCATGAAAACAGTTGGTTTTTCTGAAAATCAACTGATTTTTTGTCAAACAGTTGTTTTTTCTGAAAATCAATCTACTTTTTTTTTTTTCTTGAAAACAGTCCTTTTTTCTGCAAAAACAGTTGGTAAAAATTTTCAGCCAGTTGGTAAATGCCTTGCCCCCCCCCCCCCCCCCCTCACAAAAAAAAAAACATTTTGGCTAGTAATGCCTCTGACGGCAAGTGCATGGAAATGGTGCATGAAAGTTTCAAACAAGCATACCTCTACTGTTTTTGATCGGAGACGTTACTATCCAAAATGTTTGGGGGGGGGGGCCAAGGCATTTACCGACTGGCTGGTAAATTTTAACGACTGTTTTTGCAGAAAAAAACTACTGTTTTCAAGAAAAAAATTACAGTTTAGAAAAAAAAATTGACTGATTTTCAGAAAAATCAACTGTTTTCACGAAAAAACAGCTGTTTTTGTGAAAGAAATCAACTGTTTTGACGAAAATTTTGCTTCGCGCCGACTCGGTTATTTTTTACCGACTGCTTTGGGGGGGGGGCATCCCCCCCCCCAGTCGTGACGCCCCTGTATTTGACCATTGTGTTTTACCATTAGTAAAACTCAGCTATCCCAGATGGATATCCCATGTCTAAACATGAAAACAGAGCCAGAAAGCTTTTATTTAAGCCGCGTTCGATTTAGCCTTGTCCCGGTCCTGTCTCAGTCCTGTCATCCAAACGCCGTTTTATTTAACTGCCTTGTCCGCTTGATGCCGTTTTATTTGTCCTGTCAGCTGACAATTGTCAGTGCCCTGTCAGACAGGACGCCGTGAATGATGACATGCTCTCGAAGCAAGTTTCGGTCCTGTCACGGGTAGATTTCTCGATTGCGTTTTATTTGCGATGCTTGTCCGCTGAGTCATTCACCTGACAAGGGTAAATAAAACGGGTTTAAACCGTGACAGGGCAGTAACAAGAAGACAGGACCGAGACAAGGAGGAGTCAAATCGAACGCAGCTTTACATAATGAAAAAAATCATCGGACAGGCTAAGAAAATGGATGACAATCTGCTCTTTCTTCCAACTTTATTCATGAAGGCATAGCATAAGGACAACCTTGACCTTGCAAACATCAAAGAGGAAAAAGACATAAACATCTGTCAATGCATAGCCTAATAGACACAAAAGCTTTTCCGGATACAAGGGAAATTCATATAAACACTACTTTTTTGGCTATTTTACATGTTAATTAGGATTCTGAGGAGTAGGGTGGGGGGTGAGGGAAGGTGATGTACCTGGACACAGTTTTTAAGGTCTATCATACTGGAATGTGCCATGATTTTTTTCTAACTGCTCCCACTTCTCCCCCCCCCTCTCCACCTCCACAGGTGATTCTTTTTCACCTGTGTAGGAGAAATCTCCAAAATATCAGGTAGCCAACTGTCTGTCTGAATTTGAGTTGTTTGTTTCCCCTAAGCATACAGGAGGGGTATCCAGCCTCAAATTTACAAAACCTGAAACCTGGCCTAAAAGGGCTGGAAGGAAATTCCAGTCCAGTCCTAAAAGGGTCCTAACTGTCAAGAAGGAAACCCTGAATGACCCAGGGCCTGTTCTGGACTGCACAGAAATTTCCTTGTAAGGTTTTCAGGCCAAGTTTGAGGTCATATAAATTTGATGTTGGATACCCCTCCTGTAGGCCTACAAACACTGTACGAATGTAGGCTAACTAAGATTGCAACTGGCTCAGCAATACAGATGAGTAAAATTCACAGCATTTTAAAGGATGGAAAGTAAAGACAACAGTCTACTCACAAGGTGAAGCTGCTAGCCAATGGTTGATTAATCAATGTGTGTTTATTTTTTTAAAACTCGCCCCGCAGCACAGCAACGTTGCGAGATCACTTAAAGGACCCCTCTTGCTTATTCTGCCTTTTGTAGTATACTTAGCTCCCATATGGAATTATAAGCTCCTAAAATCCCCACCTTTCTCTATTGTTTCGTTTCGTCACTACGAATTTTTAGCGCTTTTTCGGCTTGCCGAGTTTTTCCCGTCACCCAACAAAAAATTTACCGGAATCTTCAACGTCCACTGACAACTCTTTCACACACAAGGATGTGATAATCTTCTGTTTATTACTTCTTTTCTTTGCTTAGTTTTCCCACTTTTTAACCAAGGCCGGTTCAGTTTTCAAATGTTTTGCCCCCAGCCGCCGCGTCGGAGAGCAGGAAGGCTGGATATAGTCGACAAGCGCTAATAAGAGAATCGCTAGTTTCAGGTGGAACATTTCGGTAATACCATAAACATTTTTTCTGATCCACTTCATAGGGAAAAGATCATTTCTAGTAAAAGTTGTGCTTTAAGGATCATTTACACGGTGGGTATTTTTCCCCGGAGACGAGACGGGAACGTGTTCACACGGTACCTGGGTATTTTGCAAGGGAGAGTACTTTCATGTGGCAATTTAAATTTCAAGGTTGTAAAGCTCAGGGTATCTCTCTACAATGGAAACTAACATGTGTCCACCTGAATGACTTCTTATATGGACATTATCAAAATTATTGCTCGAAAATCCGATTTTGTTGTTGCTGACGGCGAAGAATACCCTTCGACAAATAAATACCCGGGTAAAAAGTTCGCAAAATTGAAGTCCAAAATACCCGGGGATTTGTTGCAGTTGCGGGGAAAAATACCCACGGAGTACGGGTAAATACCCTCCGTGTAAACGTAGCTTTACAGAAAAAAGCACACGGCCTTTGAAAACAAGCCCGGCAAATTTTTACCCAAATTTGTGCAGTTCAAGCCAGTGCCAGTAAATGTCCGGGGGGGGGGGCAAAGATCGTTTTTGGGCACCCATTCTAGGTTTGTTACTCAGCCTAAAAATTCCATTGCTCTTCTTGTGGTAAATTTCGAATATACCATAAAGAACAAAAAGTACACTGTTTGTTCGAAGGTAGTCCTTTATAAACTTCAGCACAAAGGACCTCGGAATAAGCTCTTCCATTCTTTCAACCCTTCGGGGCTTTTGAAAATAGCCAAAGCACTTTCCTATAGAAGCGTGACAACTCAAGCTATAATCGAAGTCCATCACGAACTAGAGATAGATCTGAGTTCATAAAATCTACATTCCACATGAAGTTATATTATGCTAATCGTCTTACTGTTAGTTAGTGTTGGATACGACTTGATATCAACCCCACCGTTCCCAGGGACTCAATACCCGTATTCCGTATTCTCGCGAGTTCCCGCGAACGGGGAATGCTCCGATTATCCATCATCAAAAAGGACTCCCTTTCAGATTCGGAGGGGAGTCAAATTTTACTATTGTTAGCGCAATTTAAAATTAATTAAAAACAATCAGAATAAACAAAACCAAAAATAAAATGGATCCAGACTAATTTCGTCAACTGCAATTTTTTTTTAACAAAATCCATTTTGGAAGCATTCTCCGTGTTCTCGTTGTTTTTCGTACGCAGAATCCGCGTGGAGTGACTCCCTCTACTCTTGCCGATTCCCTTGATTCCCCGAGGAGTCCTCGGGGAACGGCGAGAACACACTATAGTATGGATAGGAACCCAGTTCCGTCTGACCTAAGAAATATTTAAAACACAATTCTGGCCTGAAAAAAGGTTAGTAAAGTCACAGTCTGTGTCTAAGTTAAAAATAGCGAGTATTGTCAGAAGCCCATATATGGAACCATTGGAACTTGCAGATTTATACCCACGTTTTACGAACTTTGTTCCCAGGTTTTCCGACAGAATATAAGAAAACCCAAATAAGAATGGACCAAACGATTTTGTTGCCATCCTCCCTCCACGTGCAGTAGTATGAAACCAGGGGCGTCCCGACATCTTCCGGATGCGTCTTCGGAATTTTACCGGAATTTTTCAAGGGTTTACCGTAAATTTTCTGAGGTGACCCATACTAGTGGTAAGACATCTTTCAATTCACGAAAGACTTCGAATATATCTTCAGATTTTCTGTTTGTTTCGAGGAGCTCCTGGCGACTTTCGACATTATGTCGGTATAACGCTAACTCGTTTTTGAACTCTGCTCGGCTTATCACCGGAATTGAGTCGAGAAATGAATAGAAGGTACCGTGGTATTACTCCTGGAACAGTATTTGTAGGTGGAACAAATGTAAATTTGAGTAGGTTACAATTCTTAAATTTAAGAGTTTACCGGAGTCACCCGGTGAATGTTCCGGTACGATGTGTTGTGTCTGGCTGCACGAATCACTCTGGTAAGTTTTGTGTCAAGGTCTTCCCGGCAAACTTGTGAGTCAATATTGATCCAATAACAGCAAAATTCCAGTAGATTCTCTGAGCCAAGTTCTGTCCGGTAGATCGCATGATCCAACCGGTAGTAAATTCCCCGAGACAAATCCCTGAGTCAAGTTCCGGTAGATTCCTGAAGCAAGATTCCCTGAGCAAAATTCCGGTACGCTCCCTGAGCAATAACTTGGTAGATTTCCTAAAAATCATCAGGTTCGAGTGAATTTGACAAATTTTAACTCGCACGGCTTCCCACAGCAGTCAAAATTTACCAGATTTTTGTTTCCAACAGACCTTTAGGAGGGGGTTGGGGTGTAGTAACCCCCCACACCCCGTCGGGACGCCCTTGTCTGTAAGACTAGTGTTGCTAGGCTATGGGAAAGTTTCTAATTTTGAATCAGGTAATGCTTGGGGTCCCAAGAAAACACAAAAAAAAGCCACATTAAAAAAAAACAAGCCCATGGGCCGGGAACCAAACCCATCTGCCAACAGTGCTGAGCGCAGCTCGCGAACCCGAAGCGATACCGAAGAAAAATAAATCACTAAGGTACTTCGGTTTAGGAGAGGTATTAACACTGCACGGAAAGTCTGACGGCAATAGTTTCAAATGTAGAAATCGTGAGTATTATTTTTCCTTTCCGTTCAAGGGAAGATTCTGTATGGTATTACAGATTGAAATCAGGGAGCCTTTTGCTGAACTCAGTTCTGTTCAAATGGAATTTACACTTTTCACCATTGTGTAGAGTGTGTTCACTGGCAGCTGAAACTGCCCAGCACATCTTATTTGAATGTCTCCCAAGTTCACCAGAAACCAAGAAGCTGAAGATCGGTTGCCGAAGACTAAAGATACCAGAAACATTTGATTCAATCATCAATATGCAGCTGCCTTCGCATATTGAAAGGCCGATCTATACTACGATGATTCAGATCCTAAAGAAGACGCTGGAGTGCTGATCCTTTGAAAATACGGATTTGACGTCAAAGGGGTGAAAGGACTACAGCGTAGTCCACATACCCTCTCAACTTTTTGGAATTGGAATTTTGATTGAACCCCGAAGACAGAATTAAGGTTATTCAAGACTCAATTAAACTTAGTTCAAGCAGCTAAGCTGGCAGCGGTGCCGTATAAATCGGAGCCGAATACCATCAGTGGTGATGTACACTGTGAATCATTTGATTGAGGAGCTAACATAGATAGGATTTCATTGTCCCTAGCCCTAGCCAGGTCCCTAGGATCAGGGGCATCACAACCCGGTTGGACCCCCCCCCAATGTTGTCGGCCAGTCGGTAAAAAATAATGGAGTTGGTGCGAAGCCCTGCAATTTTCCGCCAAAAAAATTGCATTTTTCATTAAAACAGTCGACTTTTCGTCAAAAAAAGTAATTTTTTCTGAAAATCAGTAAAGTTTTTGGAAACTATCATTTTTTTTTTAAAACAGCCAATTTTTCGTCAAAACAGTAGTTTTTTCTGAAAATCAGTCAGTTTTTTGGAAACTAATTTTTTTCTTGAAAACAGTCATTTTTTCTGCAGAAACAGTCGGTAAAAACTAAAAGCCAGTCGGTAAATTTTGCCTAGCATGGTTTATTGGTGCCTTGCCACTTGGCTCTACATATATGTAGATTCCAATATATTCAATGATAGTTTTAAAAAATTTTGTTGTTCAGGGGTAATAGCTTAACTTAAATAGTTGTTATGTTAAGTTTGTATGAAATTCCGCCCAGATTTAAATGAGACCCTGGCAGCTGCCTGGCACCAGCTGCTAACTTGGGAGGTTGCATGCATCTTCCATTTTCATTAACTGCAGAGCTTCTGGTAGCCACCTGCCATCATTTTTTCTTGTTTTACTGAAATGAAATGGATCCGTCAGCTAAAGACATTCATCTGACAAATGGCTATGTCACTATTAACTATAATTTGCAGTCAGCTTGGGCTGAAGGAAATTTGCTCAATAACTGTGGGTAGGCTTATCCCAACCTTGACCTATGTACTAAAGATGAGTAAATGAATTCCGATACAACAGTTGCCACTGTAGGTTCCTATACTTTATTGCAGTATGCTTACATCATATAAATATTTATATACCCTTTGCCTCTGTGGTTGCTTATTTTTTTATACTTTCAACAGCAACTTTATTAGGCTACTGGATGTGGATTGTACGAACAGAAGGGAAACAAATTGAAATGTTTATATAACAGAAGAGAAAGATGAGTAATATATTTCTTTGCATAGTTATTTAAAGGTGTTGGAAGGTGATTTTTGTTTAAAACAAAAATGATTCTTTTCGACATTTTCTCTGATGTTTCTTTTTTTCCAGGTCTTGTCTCCTATCCACGTTCAGAGTTGGTGCCCGTCTGATTGCTCTTCCTTTCTCTGCTGCTTAGAGCACATTCTGTGTTAAGGACCTAAAACATCCCATCGTCATCCATGATGAAATTTAGAAGAGTTGTATGTGGTATTTCAGGAGGGGTAGATAGTGCGGCTTCAGCTCTCCTTCTGAAGAAACAAGGTCTTGTTTTTTTATTTTTTTTATAATTCCATTTTAATTAGCATGTGCTGGAATTTCAGTTGTTTGAAAACAATGGGGTCTTTTTCTCTGATTCTGATGTCTGTAATTTTGAGAGTTTGAAGGGCTAGTAAAAAGCTTGATAGAAGAAATGACTAGAGGAAACTATCATCATTGCATGAATACTAGATGTTTTTTTTTTTAGTTTTTAACACCAGCTGTTGTTGCTATAGCTTTGACTATAGAGTGGACCAGTCGATTATGATAAAACAAATATTCCTTGAGCCCAAGTTGACTTGGAAACATATATGCAAACAATTGCCAAAACGGATGTGTCAGCTACGGTAGCATCGTAGCTACGATAGCATTGTGGCTGCCAAAGCCCAGACTGAACAAGCTCCTGGCTGTAGAGGGGGAAGTTTAGACGGTTTGTCTTGGTTGTACGTTCGATAAACATTTGTTAAAAAAAACACACTTTCATTTTTTGGTGAATTCTGCAAAAAATATGTACATCCTTATTATAATTCCAGTCACTGAAAATACTCCCAAGCATTGAACTCTTCCAAAGGCTGCTTAAAACTTAGACTGCCATCGGAACTCTGACCAAACTCTGCTAGACCCAACTCACGGCTTATATACCTTTACTTTTCCTTTCTTAATCGTGGTGGCGTGTACCTTAATTGTGTACACGACTAGCCATCAAGCACCTACGCGAAACTACTATTGTTGCTGTCATTCAAACCTTGATTGTGTACACATTTAGTACTCCACCGCCAAGGGAGTTGTGACTTGCAGATCGGTAAATACTAATGATACAATCCCACCGTTATACAACTTACTTACTCTTAAGTTAACATTCGTCACACGAACTCTCGAGTGAACATCATGAAAAGCTTCACAAAATGTCTAAAAGTGGCAATTTAAAAGAAACTAATCCAACCACTACAGGGAGGTATAAAACAAGACGCGGGAACAACTACAGCGCCTAGAAATGATCTTAGGCACGAAGTGTTGATGACCTTAAGCACAAAAAGTAAAGACGGTTGGGGCCGTGAGGGTGTCCCAGCCTTCTGGCATGAGTAATTACATGTTTTATCCAGATAGAAAATACTTGATAAAGGCCAGTTGTGCGAAAGTGTTTGTTGGAATTGGATGTGTAGCGATGGGATTTGAGAACTGAGTGAATTCCGGATGAAAACTTCTGCGCTTTCCTGGGTAAATAATTGTAAAAGTTAACCGAATTATACATATGGACAAACTAATTGTAGAAAAATCAAAGATTTTATACACACAAAACTTTTAAAGCACGCACACTTTAATATTCGTTATTTAATTTTTATATGCATGTCGTCAAATCCACATCGTTTTTATGGCACTTGCCCTTCGACCAAGTGCCATATAGCGATCGCAGTTTCTGTCCGTCAGTCGGTCTGTCGGTTGGTCGGTCTGTCTGTCCCGGTTTTGCTAGTTCGGGCACTTCCAGATAAGCTAGGACGATGAAACTTGGCAGGTATATCAGGGACCGAATCAGATAAGTTAGAAATAGTCGCTTCCCCGATCCGACCATCTGGGGGGGGGGGGGAGTGGAGGGAGCGGGAATCCGAAAAAAATGGGAAAAATGAGGTATTTTTAACTGACAAACAGGTGATCGGATCTTAATGAAACTTGATATATGGAAGGACTTCGTGTCTCAGACGTCCCATTTTAAATCCAGGCCGGGTCCGGTGACATTGGGGGGAGTTGGAGGGGGAAACCGGAAATCTTGGGAAACGCTCAGAGATCGGGATAAAACTTGGTGGAAAGAACAAGCACAACTCCTAGATACGTGATTGACATAACCGGAATGAATCCGCTCACTTTGGGGGTGTTGGGGGGGGGGGGGGGGCGAGTTTCTAGCGATCCCACGAGTTCGGTGTTTCCTGATGTGCTAGGACGATGAAAACGGGCAGGCATGTCAGGGACCCGAACAGATTGACTTGAGAATAGTCGTTAGCCCGATCCGACCATCTGAGAGGGGGAGCTGGAGGGAGGGGGAATCCGGAAAAATAAGGTAATTTTAACGTACGAACGGGTGATCGGATCTTAATGAAACTTGATATATCGAAAGACCTCGTGTCTCAGACATCCCAGTTTAAATACCGACCGGATCCGGTGACATTGGGGGGAGTTGGAGGGGGAACCGGAAATTTTGGGAAACGCTTAGAGTGGAGAGATCGGGATGAAACTTTGTGGAAAAAACAAGCACAAGCCCTAGATACGTGATTGAAATAGCCGGACCAGATCTGTTAACTTTGGGGGAGTCGGGGGGGGGGGGGGGGGCAATTTCTAGTGATCCCGCGTGATACTTCCTTGTGTGCTAGGACGATGAAACTTGGCAGGCGCGTAAGGGATCCGAACAGGTTGACTTGAGAATATTCGTTTCCCCGATCCGACCATCTGGGGGGATGGGGGGGGGGGGGTCCGGAAAGTGAGGTATTTTTAAATTGCGAACAGGTGATCTGATCTTAATGAAACTTATTATATAGAAAGACCTCATGTCTCAGATGCCCAATTTTAAATCCAGACCGGATCCGGAATCTTGGGAAACGCTTGGAGTGGAGGATTCGAAATGAAACTTGGTAGGAAGAACAAGCACAAGTCCTACATACGTGAATGACATAACTGGAACGGATCCGGTCACTGTGGGGGAGTTGGGGGGGGGATCCGAGTTTCTAGTGATCGCACGAGTTTGGTACTTCCCAATGTGCTAGGACAATGAAACTTGGCAGGCTTGTCAGGTGCTCGAATAGATTGACTTGAGAATGTCTTTTCTCCGATCCGACCATCGTGGGGGAGTGTAGGGATGGGGTATCCCGAATCTAGTGGCAAGCTCAGCTATTGAACGGGTTATCGGATTTAAATGAATCTTGATATTTAGAAAGACCTGGTGCCTCAGATGCCCCATTTTTATTCCGTACCGGATCCGGTGACATTGGGAGGAGTTAGAGGGGGGAACCGGAAATCTTTGGAAACGGTTGGAGTGGAGGGTCGGGATGAAACTTGGTGGGAAGAACAAGCACAAGTTCTACATACGTCATTGACATAACAGGACGGGATTCGGTCACTGTGGGGGAGTTGAGGGGGGGTGGCCGGATTTCTAGGAGGTGCGCGAGTTCGCTACTTCCTAATGTGCTAGGACGATGGAACTTGGTAGGCATGTCAGGGACCCGAATAGATTGACTTGAGAATAGTCGTTTCCTCGATCCGACCATCGTGGGAGGAGTGGAAGAATTGGAAATACGCAATCTAGCGGCACGGGCAGTTTTTGAACGGATGCTCGGATTTGAATGAAACTTGGCAAGTGGAAAGAGCTATCGTCTCAGGTGTTCCATGTCAGGTCCGGGGAGGAAAGGAGGAAGGGGGAATCCGGAATCTTGAGGTATTTATAACTTTCCAACGGGTGATCGGATCTTAATGAAACTTGATATTTGGAAAGACGCCAAGTCTCAGACGAGCCAGTTCAAATCCAGATTGGATCCGGTGACTTTGGCGGGAGCCTGAGAGGTGAACCGGAAATCTTGGGAAACGCTTAGAGTGGAGGGATCGGGATGAAACTTGGTGGGAAGAACAAGCGCAAGTCCTAGATACATCGTCGACATAACCGGACCAGATTCGGGCACTGTGGGGGAGTTGGGGGGGGGGGGCTTAATTCTGGCCATCCCGCAAGTTCGGAACTTCCTGGTGTTCTAGGACAAATCTTGGAAGACGTATCAAGGACCCGAACAGACTGACTTTAGAATAGTCGTTTCCCCGATCCGACCATCATGGGGGTTGAGAAAAGCTTTTGACATGAACACAAACCAAACGGATGGACAAAATTAGATGCAAGTTGGACAGTGCCGAGTTTATGCGACCTTGTTTGTTATTTGGCGTCCGGACAGGATCCCGCCAAGTTTTTTTTTTTGGGGGGGGGGGGGAGCGGGACTCGGATATTTGCAGATAGGCTCTGCTCCGATTCCAGTCAAACCTGAAGGACGGGAAGAGGATAAGTCAGAGATGCGACATTTACGTTTTCGACTCGTATTCAGCCACGCTGGGCGGAGTTGGAAGGGGAGTCCCGGAAATGTTGTGGCTCACATAAGGGTCAAACAATTGGAGTGATTTGAATGAAACTTGAAAGGTACAGAGATCATATGCCTTAGATGAAGTATAAGCATCGAACCGGATCCGACCACGGCGGGGGGGGGGGGTACCGGAAGTTCCCCAAAAAATGCTCAGATTCGAGTGAAAGATATGTGGTAAGAGAAAATGCCTCAGATGATCCAGTTAGGAGTCCGGGTCAGATTCGGACGCGGTATATGGGGAGTGGTAAGGGGGCACCGGAATCTTGGGCACGTCTCGCACATAGCGAGTGGATTTCTTGGGTTGAAACTTGGAAGGTTGGCGATGGCTTGGAGGTGATGTCGGAAATTTTCTGACTTGGAAACTAGATATTCTAATTTTAGGTCCGAACCGCATTTTTGGATGGCGGGCTGTTTTGGGAAGTTCTCTTCTACTTTCTTGTACCACCTACTCGTAGCAAGTGCCATATGAGCTCGTAGCTCTTGTTCTGGTTTTGATTGCGCTTCGTTTTCTGGTTCGTCGAGTGCATCGCACTATGGTATTGTTCTGGAATTTATGATTGGGTTTGTTTCTTCGCTGAAGACGGCTGCCAGAAGTGCAATTGAAATATCCGAAATTATATTTAATGCTTAACATTTTAGATGAATAATTAGCTATTAAAGAAAAACCCCGAAAGTCTCGATTTTGTTTCTTTTCAAAGGTTGGAACAGCAATGGTAACTTTAGTGGCTTCGCAGTAGATACTGTTGGTGTCCCAAGGTTCTAACATATGTGACTCCTGTGAGGCTCTGCTGAGTTTCTTGAAAATTACAAACCCGTCCTGGCTACTTTACGCTTGGACCCTTTGGTTTTGATAAGAATCTCGAATAGCTTGCATAACCAGTATTTCTGACTAGTGACCTCCTTGGAATCAATAATTGGGAGCCTGATGAAAAGCCAAAGCCAAACATGACCAGTGGCAGAACTAGGGGGAGGGGGGGGGGCGATTTACCTGTCGGTAAATCGGCAGTGTTTGTAGGTGTGAAGCACCAACAAACGCTTTTATCATATCGTTTCTGATACCGACAAAAGCTCTGTCGGTAAAACAGGAAACTTATTGTTGGGAAATAGGCAGCGTTTGTCGGTACGGCACGCTTTAGAATTCCGTTTCTTATACCGACAAAAGCTCTGTCGGTAAGCCAGGAAACTTCTTGTTGGACAATCGGCAGCGTTTCTCGGTGCGGAGACGGTGCGTAGATTCGATTTTCGGTACCGATAAGAGTTATGACAAAACTTTCCTCATTTCGTTTCTGATACTGACGAAAACTCTGTCGGTAAATCATAAAACTGTAGGGAATATGTCGGTAAACGAATTCCATTTTCAATACCGACAAGAGCTCTTAAGGTAAATCAGGAAACTTCTTGCTTGGAAATCGACAGCGTTTGTCGGTGCGGAGACGGTGCACGGATTCCGTTTTAAGTACCGGCAAGAGCTCTGATAAAAACACTTTCCTAATTCCATTTCTGATACCGACATAAGCTCTGTCGGTAATCAGGAATCTTCTTGTCTGTAAATCAGAATTTTTTGTCGGTGCGGAGATGATACCGACAAAAGGCTGAACGGGAAATCAAGCCGATGATCGGATCGAGATCCTGATATCTGTTGTTTTTCATTTTTCGATACAATGACTGGGAAAAGTCTTGTCGGTAAAATGGGAACTCTCTTTTTCGGTCTGTTTACATCCGAAATGGTTAAAAAAAAACTTGTGTTAAATTCAGTATTTGTGAACTATTCGTCAGTGCGAGACTTTTTGATGTGGTGACTGGAATATGCTCGTCGGTAAATCCGAAAATGCACTAACCAAACAATTCTTAGTTCCTTTCTGTTCCTTGACGGTAAACCAACCACACAGGCAAACCTGTTTCCTTGAATTGTTCTTGAGTGATTTCTCTGTTCCCACCCACAAACTGCCCTTTTGGGTTGACCTGGCTGTTTACCAATCCGAGAAATAGTAGACTTTATTCAGTGACTTATGAGTTTCAAATTCCCGTCAGTGATACCCCCACCCACTCGGCCCACTGAGGTTGGATCAGACAAGGATATCTGAAAGCACAATTAGGTCACATGGGCGCAGTATTGCTAAGTTTATCTCAATCGTTCAACCGGTTTGGTCCCTAAGCGTTTAAGAAAATGTCCAGGACCCACCTCTAATCTCCCCACAGCAATACCATAATGGCAAGAATAGGTTCGGACACATAAATGGCACATATTTGGCATCTGCGTCACTCGAACGGAGCATTTCCGGTGGGCCTACCGGTCCGGTACCCCTCAGCCCCACCTTCACCCAACGGACGTCAGATTACTTGTCTGGGTCCCATGAGTTTTGTACCTTTCAAGTTTTATCCCAATCACTCTATCCGTTTCGCCCCTATACTCGTATTACAATATTTTCAAGACCTTGTTGAACACTGTTCTCGGACGCAGATAAACTGAACATCTTGGCCAAGTTTCAGTCGAATTCGAGCACTTTCTAACGCCCATGCACCCGTTTAGTTTTTGAAGCGTATCATAAAGCTACTCTGACCCCTACTTTCCACACAGTTGTCGGTTTCGTTCGGACACAGAAGCAGCAAATTTAGGGCATCTGCTCCCATCAGCCATCAAGTTTCCAAACAAGAGCTGTAAGCTCATATGACACTTGCATGGGTCAAGATGATTTGATTGATCAAGAGTAAGTTTCGACTTTGCGGTTGAGATGCGCGCTATAAGGGAGCTGGAACTTCATTTGTAAGCAAAACCCTTGAGGCAAAACTGCTAATGGGCTGATGGGCATCACGAAAATGCATATATTGCTTAAAAGTATTTTTTTTACTTTGCGGTCAAGATTGGTACTTTAAGGAATAATCGGATTTGGGAAGTAGCAATTTCTAAGCAAATGTTGTTGAGTCTCCAATATTCCAGCGAAGTTTCATCGTCCTAGCACATCTGGAAGTACCTTAACGCGCGATCACCGGAATCCCTGACCCCCCTCCCCCTACTCCAACTCCACCCACAATAACCGGAGCCAATCCTGTTCTGTAAATGATTAATCCAGAGCATCTGTTTGTCATTCCCACGAAGTTCGATCCAAATCACACCAGTCTAAGCGGGTCAAGTATTTTCCGCCCTCCCCCCGATAATTGCCGGATTCGGTCCGGAAATGAAAAAGGTCACAAGAGAAAAATGTCCTCTGTTTAATTATTAAATTTCACTCAAATCCGATCACCCGTTCCAAAGTTACGCATGACTCAATATTCCGGATTCCCCTCCCTCAACTCCCCCCCCCCAAGATTATCATATCGAGGATTTTTTTTTATTCCAAGTCAGTTTGACCGGGTCCCTGATATGCCTTCCAAGTTTCGTCGTGAAAATCCCCCAAAAACGGAATTCCGGGATACCCCTCCTCCCCCCCCCCCCTCAAGTGTCCGGATCCAGTCAAATTATGTAAAAGATTTATATGGACCAGATGTTTGTTCTTCCCAGCAAGTTTCACTCCGATACCATCATTCTAACCGTTTCTCGAGATTTCCGGTCCACCACCCCCCCCACCCCACCCAGCTCCCCCGCGGTGCACGTAGCCAATCCGATTCAGCAAATGACTTACCTAGAGCATCTGTTTGTTCTTCCCACAAAGTTCCATCCCGATCCCTCCATTCTAAACGGGGCACGTATTTCCCCCCCCCCCCCCCCCCCAATAGTTGCCGGATCCGGTCCGGATATGAAAAAAATCATCGAAGAAATGTCCTCTGTTGAATTCTTAAATTTCACTCGAATCCGATCAACCATTCTAAAATTACGCATGACTGAAAATTTCGGATTCCCCTCCCTCCACTCCCCCCACCATTATCTGATCGACAAAATTTTTATTTTGAAGTCAGTTTGATTGGGTCCCTGATATGCCTGCCAAGTTTCATCGTGAAAGTCCCCAAATCCACCATCACCGGAATTCCGGGACCCCCCCCCCCCCCCATAAGCGTCTGGATCAAGTACAATGGCCTAAAGGACTTATCTAGAGCAGATGCTTGTTCTTCCCAGCAAGTTTCACTCCGATCCCTCCATTCTAACCGTTTCTTGAAATTTCCGGTCTCCCCCCCCCCCCCCCAACTGCCCCCTGGCTACCGAATCCGGTCAAGACTTTAAACGGGACATTACAGATATATATTCTGTTCAGTTATGAAGTTTCATTACAATCCGATCATCCGTTCGAAAGTTACACACTTCTCAATTTCCCGGATTCCCCTGCGGATTCCCCTCCCTCCACTCCCCCACCATTATCTGATCAACAATACTTTTATTTTGAAGTCAGTTTGATTGGGTCCCTGATATGCCTGCCAAGTTTCATCGTGAAAATCCAAAAAACCACCATCACCGGAATTCCGCCCCCCCCCCCCATAAGTGTCCGGATCCAGTACAATGGTCTAAAGGACTTATCTAGAGCAGATGCTTGTTCTTCCCAGCAAGTTTCACTTCGATCCCTCCATTCTAACCGTTTCTTGAAATTTCCGGTCTCCCCCCCCCCAACTCCCCCCTGGCTACCGAATCCGGTCAAGACTTTAAACGGGACATTACAGATATATATTCTCTTCAGTTATGAAGTTTCATTACAATCCGATCATCCGTTCGAAAGTTACACACTTCTCAGTTTCCCGGATTCCCCTGCCCTCCACCCCCCCCCCAAAATGGTCGGATCAGAAAACTGATTATTCCTAATTTTGTTTTTTCGGGTCTCTGATATGCCTGCCAAGTTTCATGGTCCTAGCACAACTGGAAGTACCCTAACTCGAAAAAGTGTGACAAAATGCCCTAAATTTTCAAGTTTCCAGCGCCCCGCACTCCCCCCCATATGGTCGGATCGGGAAACTGATTATTTCCAGGTTAGTTTGGTCGGGTCCGTGATATTCCTGCCAAGTTTCATTGTCCTAGCTCATCTGGAAGTACCCTCACTCGAAAAAGTGTGACAAAATGCCCTAAATTTTCAAGTTTCCAGCGCCCCAACTCCCCCGCATATGGTCGGATCGGGAAACTTATTATTTCCAGGTTACTTTGGTCAGGTCCCTGATATTCCTGCCAAGTTTCATTGTCCTAGCTCATCTGGAAGTACCCTAACTCGGAAAAGTGTGACAAAATGCCCTAAATTTTCAAGTTTCGAGCGCCCCCACTCCCCCGCATATGGTCGGATCGGGAAACTGATTATTTCCAGGTTCGTTTGGTCGGGTCCCTGATATTCCTGCCAAGTTTCATTGTCCTAGCTCATCTAGAAGTACCCTAACTCAGAAAAAAGTGACAAAATGCCCTAAATTTGCAAGTTTCCAGCGCCCCGCACTCCCCCCCATATGGTCGGATCGGGAAACTGATTATTTCCAGGTTAGTTTGGACGGGTCCCTGATATGCCTGCCAAGTTTCATTGTCCTAGCACATCTGGAAGTACCCTAACTCGGATATGTGGGACAAAAAAACTCGGACCGACCGACAGACCGACAGACCGACAGACGGAATTGTGATCGGTATATGGCACTTGAGCCAGAGGCTGCAAGTGCCATAAAAACTGGATTGCCCGTTCACTTCACCTGTACTTTGATGCAACGCATCCTCATACCAAATTTCAACAAAATATCTCAACCGCTTTGAGAGTTATCATGGTAACAGACGGACAGACAAACTTTACGAACTCATAGATGCTAACGTTTTAGACCCCCCAAAAACCGCTTAGTTTACAAGCGAAGAAGACAGTCGCGTAAATCTTCAAGCAGTGAATTAATCTGTTGCAGTGTCTATCACTACTTTCCTGATTTGAAAGACTACTGACTACATAGTATGTTCCTGGTTCTATGTGATAACCATTTGTGCCAGGAAGTTAATGGCGAATTCATTAATTTCATTAGAAAACCATCTCAGTTGGTATGTTACAACTTATTATTACAACGGTTGTAAGATGCATTCACGGGGAACGTGCGCCGTGGCCGCGCAGCGTCTACGGCGCTTTTTGTCGGTAAATCCTTAAATCTTGTCGGTAAAATCTGGGCTTGCCCCCCCCCGCGAAAATGGGCTAGTTTCGCCACTGAACATGACCAATGCAAAATCAGCGGTGCCGTTAGGGTGGATAAAACCCACATAAGTCGTAGGCTATTCTCGCCGTTCCCCGAGGACTCCTCGGCGGATCGAAGGGAACGGCGAGAATAGAGGGAGTCACTCCACGCGGACTCCGCGTACAGAAACAGCGAGAACACGGGAAATGCTTCCGAAATGAATTTTGTTCCAAAAAAAAATATGCAGTTGACGAAATTAGTCTGGATCCACTTTGTTTTTGGTTTTGTTTATTCTGATTGTTTTCAGTTAATTTTACATTGCACCAACACCAGCAAAAATTTATTCCCCTCCGAATCTGAAAGGGAGTCCTTTTTGATGATGGTGATGATAATCGGAGCATTCCCTGCCCGTGGGGACTCGCGAGAATACGGGGAGCGAGTCCCCGTGACAAACAAAAACGCGGGGACTCCTCAAGTCGAGTCCTCGGGGAACGGCGAGAACACGCCTGTAGGAAGTTCTAAATTTACGAAACGAGAATTGACGAATCAGTTATGGACGTAAAGCTGAATCAGTAATTTAGCTAAGACGGGTCGGTCTCGGTCACCTCGCCCCGAAAACTGGGGTAGACCGACTGTTAACTGGGTTCTGTTGTATCCTTCATGAGGGAATTTTTTCAGGATTTGAAGTCATTGGCACATTCATGAAAAACTGGGATTTAGTTGACGAAAAGGGTCAGTGTAGTTCAAGTCAAGATGCCGAAGATGCTTATGATGTTTGCAGACGACTTTCCATTCCATTCCATGAGGTGTCTTTCGTGAAGGACTACTGGAATGAAGTATTCCTGTGAGTTTCCCATATAGTTTCAGTTACAGCTAAATTTATGCATAGTTTCTGAGATCCCAAAAGGCAAGTGCAGAGATGACTGTGATTTCGTAAAAGTTGTCCGTCTGTCCGTCCCTATACACTCACGATATCTCTTGAAGGGGTTGAGTTATTTTGTTCAAACTTGGTGTGAGGATTCTTTGGGTCGAAGGACAGGTCGAGTTCGTAGATGGTCTCCGTAGCCGTATATTTAGGGATGGGAGTTCAAACAATGTTTACAACGGAAACGTCAGCTACGATTCTTCATCAGCGATATTTAGCCCTTCTTGGCAATGGTCCTCCACAGGCTGTCAATCCTCTGGGTCAACGTCGGGGAAGGAAACAAACCTGTAAGATTTAGGTGCGAACAAAATATTTTGAAAAGCCAATGGTTAAGTCGACACGCTGAATTCGAGTATGAAAATTATTGTCTCGCCGGACAAATAGTTCGCCCGGAATGTCGAGCTGTTGAGCTCGACATAAGAAGCCACCCACACAAAATGTCATTGGACGATGTCATCGGTGCAACAACGACCCGCTGAATAGAGCTCGAGAATCGTCGTTAAACGAGGGACACACATCCAGCTGGATAATGACATCACCCGTCGAGCTTTTAACGCGAAAATGGCCATTGAGATCGACGGCGCTGACGCGAAAGCACCCATCATGATGACAGGACGTAACAGCCAACGGAGCCGATCACGCTAAAATATTCACCAAAGGCGTATTCTCGCCGTTCCCCGAGGACTCCACTTGAGGAGTCCTCGCGTTTTTGTTTCTCCCGGGGACTCACTCCCCGTATTCTCGCGAATCCCCAACGGACGCGGAATGCTTCGATTATCATCACCATCATCAAAAAAGACTCCCTTTCAGATTCGGAGGGGAATCAATTTTTGCTGGTGTTGGTGCAATGTGAAATTAATTAAAACAATCAGAACAAACAAAACCAAAAATAAAGTGGATCCAGACTAATTTCGTCAACTTCATATTTTTTTTTTTAACAAAATCCATTTTGGGAGCATTCCCAGTGTTCTTGCTATTTCTGTACGCGGAATCCGCGTGGAGTGACTCCCTCTATTCTCGCCGTTCCCTTCGATTCCCTGAGGAGTCCTCGGGGAACGGCAAGAATACGCCTCAAAAGGTCTCGAGGAGCTTCGTTGAACGAGAGACACCCATCCAACTGGATTGTGACGTCACTTCCCGATGAAAAATTTGTAGCCTGCGTAGTTGTATGGTATTTTTACGAAAAGTTGCATGTAATGCTATGTAGTAGCAAAGAATATTATCATTTAATGTGCCTCAGACTAGTCCAATCTTATGTAGTAGTATCCAGTAGCATCCTGTCTTGCCATAGTAGCTTCCAGTCTTGCTAATAGTAGCATGCAGTAACACGGTAGCCTTGAAGTAGAAGCACTACTACTATTTTGAGATAAATTTTTCATCGGGCTGTCGAGCTTCTTACGCGGAAATGGCAACTGAGCAGGATGGCATCCACTCGAAAACGCTCATCATGATGATGGGACGGAACATCCAACGGAGCCATCCACGCTACAATGTTCCCTTAGAAGATTAACGATGCTAAGGCGCTGGGGTAACTGCTTAGTAAGATCGCGTCTTTGCCCGTTGTTGATGGCGCTGCAGGTTACTGAAAAAAAAAAGTGTGGGTTCTCTGCTGTGCTTTTAAAAAGCTACAGCCCTAAACCTTGTCTTTTTCCAGCCAGCTTGTCAAAGAATACGAGAACGGTTGGACGCCGAATCCAGATATCCTGTGCAACAAGAATATCAAATTTAACGCCTTTTTCAAACACTGCCAAGAGAAAATCGGTTTCGATGCGATTGCCACAGGGCACTATGCAAAGACGTCGTTCGGCGAATTTCTGGAAACGTTCGACGCCTCCAAAGGTATTTTTTTTCTATACTTTCTATACTTTTTTCATAACTCATGAGTCTCCGTGCGAAAAGGTTCTTTCTTAGAATAACGAGCGTGTTCTACCATACTTACCGTAGTTACTACGCATGACGTCACGAATTCTGGCCTTTCGCCGTCAAGGGCGGAATGATTTTTCTGTTTTCCAGCAGAATATCATGCCACGGGCAAATCCGACCAATTACGTTACAGAGATGCGTAGTTACCACGCTTACTACGCTCCCAAGCATGGTAAGCAAATAGTTAGGATTAGTTTATATTTCGAGAAGGTTGGAACGGTCAGCGTAGTAACTTTTTACGAGGTTGGAACGAAATAGTAACTAGACCTACGTTGCCTGGACAACGTGAAGTGTTGCAGCAACCTTTGTTCGGCTTCGCCGACAAAAGTGTTGCGAGAGCAACACTTTGGTTTTGTTTCTTCGCTATTGGTCCACTTGAAAGCAGGAACATGGTTTGATGAACGAAAGCTTGGCAAAGACTTAGTTCTAAGTTACAGAGACTAATTTTCTTACCCTCAGATTTAAGGAGATCAAATAAAATGTGCACCAATTTTCACTAGTTTCTAGCCCCTTATGAACAACTCCTACTTACAAGTCCATCTCCACGTGATAGACATAGTACCAAATTTTTCTCAATTCAAATACGCCACAAACAAATTAAAGGATTAATAGGTACACCAACTAGTAGTAGTTACAAGCCCCTCATCGCCGAAGATGATTATGGTCTAACAGTCGATTTTTGCTTACAAGTAAAAACAACAACAGAATATCGGAAGTAGGGACTAAATTAACTTAGCAGCCAATTGAATTTTATCCTTTTCAATCGCAGACATCGTGACTTTTGGATACTTGGAACATTATCTTATATAAACTAGTTGGTAATATAAATCTGTCCGAAGCTTTTCAGGATCAAAATACCATAGATGCCACTCTGCTAATTATTTCGAAACTATATCGTTGTATTACATTATCATTTGTATCCGTCGCGTTAACACTTAATTCTATGTTACAGTGGACAGTGGTAGACCATCACCATAGAACATTGTAGCATCTCATGAAAATGACAATGCTATAGCAGCTGATTCTTGAACGATGACATGAACCAAACTTTTCGTATCATCGAAACACCGGGAACAAAATAGGTGAACAAACTAGGAAAAGTCGGAAACCCCTCACCACTGAAGATAATTATGGTTTAACAGCCGATTGTTACTTGCAAGTCCCTGAAATGTCTAACAATTGGGTTCCGCCTATTCTTTGTTTGAGTGTGTACCCTACCACTAAAGTTGTCAATCCCTCAAAGGCTTAATTTTAAGTTGCAGTGATAGATCAAGGAAACTAATTTTCTTACCCTCAGATTTATATAGATCAAATAAAATGTACACCATTTTTCACAAGTTTCGAGCCCCTCAATAATCCCCTCTAGCAACCGATTCTTACTTATAAGTCCATCTCCCCGTGATAGACATGGTACCAAATTGTTCTCGCGACCAAATACACCAGAAAGAAATAATAGGATTAATAGGTACACCAACTACCAAAGTTGATAACCCCTCATCGCCAAAGATGATTATGGTCTAACAGCCGATTGTTACTTGTGTACCAAATTGTTCTTACCATCAAATACACCAGAAACAAATAATAGGTACACCAACTAGCAAAAGCTGCAAACCCCTCATCACTGAAGATGATTATGGTCTAACAGCCGACTGTTGCTTACAAGTCCCCTACATGTCTCACAATTGGGATCGGCCTAATTTTGGTTTCAGTGTATACCTTACTACTGAAGTTGTCAACCCCTCTTAAACTTTCAAACTCTTATATCTCATGAAGGAATTTTTGTACCAAAAAACGGATGACATATACTCTGATCAGCTCACCAATATCTACCGACTCCCGTTGAAAAAAAAAATCTATCTGTATTAGTTCAAAAGTTGACTTTTTTGCCGTAGGCCAACTTTCTAATATCACCACTTAGAAAGGAGCAAAGGGTAAGCTCTAATTTCTTTAGCAGTGAAAGAACTTTTAAAGTTGAAGAGGCCCGTCTAATCTCACTTCTCTTCCTCACTCCCAAGTGTAAGAAATGGAATGATAAACTCAGCTGAAATCGCGAACAGACATGGATAGAAACAATAGATGGCAGCACTTTCGGACCCGTGGGAAAATGACACTTTTTTGTTTCTGTAGATTTTTCTATTTATCACTCAAAGAAGATATGTTGGCTGTGGGGCCGGGTAACTGCCGCATATATTTAACACTTATAGATTTTAGTCCATCTTCAATTTGAAACTGGTGCCTGCCTGCTTGCGTGCTAGAACGGAGCTTTCCACTCGAAAGCAGAAACATGGTTTGATGAAACGAAAGGTTCGCTACACAACTTCAGATAGTCCTCTCTGACATGGGCTATATAACTCCACTTCACTTCGCACACCGTAGGCTCTGGCTCGAGGACAAGCAAAAACCATCCTTATTGGCCCCAGGCAAGAGTTCTACTGAGCTTTCCAAAATGTAATGTCAGATTCATCAATCCGGCCTAAGGTCCACACTTTCCGTAAAGACCGCACAGGTTAGACCCTTACCAGTTACTAGGAATAAAATGAAATCGGAGTCATAGGAAAAAAAATAACTTTTAACTTCTTTAACTTATTAGTGTTAGAAGGGTGGAACACGCTCAACTAGACGGGAAAACAGTAACTCACTACAAATAATACCACAAAATACTAGGCTACACATGTAATCGTCATTGCAATCGTCTATGACATCCTACATTGATTACTACTATACTCACTCTCAGGCACTGTTCACTTTTTGACTGTCATAACCCAACTCTAAAGCATTGTCTCATAAAACGGGGAATAATTGTACGAAAACGGGTGAGCTCTGTATGTTTGCACAGCCTATCGTGTTAGCCCTTTTTTTGTCTAGTCGAATCTGAGAGCGTGTTGGTTACCAGTAGTAACCATTAGTTACTATTTCCGTTCCAACCTCGAAAACTTACTACGCGGACCGTTCCAACCTTCTCGAACTGGTAACTAATAGTAACTATTAGCCTACCATACCCGGGAGCGTAGTAAGGGTGGTAACTACGCATCTCTGTAACGTGGTTGGTCGGATTCGCCCGTGGCATGATATTCTGCAGGAAAATAGAAAAATCGTTCCAGCCTTGACGGCAAAACTCCAGAATTCGTGACGTCCTGCGTAGTAACTACGGTCAGTAGGGTGGAACACGCTCTGAATACCGTTGCTTCCATGTTTATATCGTTATCATTGCAGGTGTGCGATTACTGCGTTCTTTTGACCAGCATAAAGATCAGACATTCTTCCTCTCCCAAGTTTCCCAAGAAAGTCTTCAAAAGACAATGTTTCCGGTCGGTGGGATGACCAAAAATATTGTGAGGGAGATTGTCAAGTCTGCCGGCTTAGAAAAGGTCGCAAGAAAGAAGGAGAGCACCGGAATATGCTTTGTCGGAAAGCGAAACTTCCAAGATTTTATATCAGATGTAAGGGTTTCTCCTAAATTATATTTAGAAAACATAAGGCTTAGTAGAGGGGAGTGTCCTCGTTGTGAAGAAGGCGAGCAGCGGATTTACTTTCGGCTGTCCCCCGACAAAACCTAGTATCTACAAAAAAAAAAATGAATTTTAGTTAGGAGTGGATCACACCCAATCAGATCACGAGGTATTCAATGGTGAAATCAGAATTTTTACGAGGCTTAGTTTGTTAGATCTCACCTAGTATCTACACAAGGTCTCAACTTCATTTTCGGGCTTTACCTAGTATGTACATACTATACATTTGCTTTTTCTCCACAACCTAGTATCTGACAAACCTACGCTCCACCAGCAACAAAATCACCAGCATGATCACTTTATTGTTTGCAAAACTACAGCTGCGTTCGTTGCACTCCGAGCTATCTCTGGTGTTTAGTCACCAGTGTCCGGTTCTTCCCTTAAAACGCGTTTTTTTGGTTCACCTGTGAGTTGATGAAAACTGGCTAACTCCTCGCTCAAGCCGGGCTCACGAGCAGGTTCTGGTTAGTCCGCACCGGTGAGATAAAACCGGACACTGGTTAGTTCAAAAACGGGTTATAAGACTGGTGAGAAGTCACCGGTGGATGCAAAAACGGCTAATAAGAAAAACCGGAGACCACCGGTGAGAACTCCAATGACAAAGAACGCAGCTTATATTAGTTTGCTGAATGTATACGAAAACAGAAGCAGCTTTAAAAAACAACGTTTTCGCGTTTTTCTCGGAAGCTACTCAAGTGCAGATACTAGGTTTTGTCGGAGGACAGCCGCTTTTGTCATAAAGTGAAATTTCTAAGATTTGAAGCAGAAATGAATTTTAACTTACAGCTAAGCAAAACTCTTTGTATCTTCGCAGAGACGAGCGTTCTTCCCTGGCTCTGAGTAAAAACGTGCTGGGCTAAGAAAACGTTCAACTTTACATTGTTGTGCGGTGGTTTAGCGTGGACGAACAGACAATTTGGTTTTACTGATGCTAGTGCAAGTATGGAAAGGTGCGTTTGGTCTAACTGCGTGGCTCAAAAAATTACGCACACGCTCTTTTGCCCCGTAAAAAATATAGTACTGCCATTGTGGCCTGCCATTTGTAGTCGTGTATATGGCCACTGGCTTTTAAATACACGTAGCCTATATATATAGATAGTCTACTCTCGCAGTTGCTCTTTCCATTGTCATTCGTGACGCTTTGGGTTCTGGAATATCTCCTGTTGCACGCCGAAAATTCGGAAAGTCCGTTTCGAATTTTCATCTTGTTTTTTTCTAAGGTGAAACGAACTAAATCTGAATTTGGAAAGTGCGGTCAAGTAGAGTCTGTTATTTCTGTCGTTGATAGTTGAGTGGTTAAGCCGCTGAACTTCGGAATCGGACGGTTTAGGCCGCCAGATCCAATGCTCGTTAAGGCGAGGACCAGGGGTAGACGGTCGACAGAACCAGGGTGGGGGTTCTGTAAGGCGAGACGAAGACAACCCAGCGGCAAAAAGGGTACCTAAAGAAATCTAAGCTAAAGCACTGGAAGCATCGGATGGTATGCCCCCAACTAATAATAACAATGTACTTTATTTCCTTCATAGCTTGCACTATACAAGCTAGCACTGGATCGTCATTCACGCAAATAAAACGTGACAATTACATAAGTAGACATTTCATAAATATTCTTTGAGCCAAAGCTGACTTTGAAACATTTATTCAAACAATGTTTACAACGGGTACGTCAGCTACGATTCTTCGTCAGCGATATTTCGGCCCTTTTTGTCAAGGGTCCTCGTCAGGCTGTCAATCCTCTGGTTCAACTTCGGGGAAGGAATATTTACACTTGCTTTTTCTCCACAACCTAGTATCTGACAAACCTGGAATAAGATATTTATAGTCGGTAGAAGCTTCAGTTATTTATTACAGGTTTGTTTCCTTCCCCGAAGTTGAACCAGAGGATTGACAGCCTGACGAGGACCCTTGCCAAAAAGGGCCGAAATATCGCTGACAAAGAATCGTAGCTGACGTACCCGTTGTAAACATTGTTTGAATAAAGAGACATTTCATCTATACGTACAACTTAAAAATATAATTTGACTTAACTAAAATTAGAATATTGGGTGAAATAAGGTACGGACCGCACTCCCGGCAGAGAGCAAAGAAGCGGATGATCGGCGCCTTCTCCACGCGGGTTGGAGTGGACTTTCTGTTATCGCTCAAGTTAGATGAGCACTAAAAAGAGAAAGATACTTAAGAATATTGCGAGAACGGTAACTACAGCTGCATTTTCTTGGAGTGGTGAAATTGATACCAAATCTTAAATTTGATCCTGCACAGGGATATCTTTCGATTTATAAGAAGTTAAAAACTATTATAAATACGTTATGTGCCTAAGGTCCAAAGATTCTTACCTCTGCTGTGCGACAGAGATGTAACGTGTTACTTCTTGCAGTATATACCGCCAAATCCTGGTCCATTTGTTAATGTTGAAACTGGTGACATCATGGGAGAACATCAAGGGATTCACATGTGGACGATAGGACAATGCTGTCATATAGGGGGAGAGAAAGTGAAACATTTTGTAGCAGGGAAAGATCCAGTGACCAGGACAGTCCTTGCGGTAAGTTCTGTTTATATTGACTGCTTATCCGTACTCGTATACTCGCCCATCTTCTTTTCAGGCACACTAACGTACTTAATGCTGCGAACAGACGAGCAGGGTCGGGCGGTCCCGGACTGGAATTCCGGCCAGGGTTTTCGGCACCATCATCAGTTCTGTGCGGAAAAGTTGAGACTTTTTAAATGTGACGATAAAACTGCAGAAAATCAGGCCAGGAAATCCCGACCGTGCATTCGCAACATAAATTGGAGGATCTCAAAATTGTGTTTCACAAAACGGAAAAAAATGGCCTGCCCTTAATTATTAGGCATTTTATCCATTTTTTCCCGAAGGCGTCTGTCATAAAATCTGTAGCGTAATTAACCGAGCTAGATAGTGTCTGTGATGATGCAGTCTAACAATCGGGCTTTGGCTGTTTCGAATTTCATAATCAGGTTGAACAAGTCTAAACTTTTCGTTATGGAATCCATGATGGTACCGAAAATTCTGGCAAGGATTCCAGCCCATAAACGCCCGACCCTGCCGCAGCGTGTCAGGAGCATGGGCGGTTAAATCTCTAGAATCTGGATACTAAGGGCGATTCTGGCGATCTATTCGCGGCGGAGCTTTCGCGGCCGCCAGAATCACCCTCTACGTCGGACCAAAAAAGAGCCATCTAGTGATGGACGCGGAAAACAATCAGGACTACTTTCCGGATCTGCTAGGAGAACAGTCTCGATTTTGGGCGAGGTTGTGACTCGGGTCAGTTCAGCTGTCAACTCGACGGAGCCGGTTAGTGTAGCAAGTAACTTATAACGCTGCCATTGGTCTTTTCCGATGGTTTCGACCAATTTGTCCATAGGCGTATATTCTTGCCGTTCCCCGATCGGCGGGAACGGCGAGAATAGAGGGAGTCACTCCACGCGGGCTCCGCGGACAGAAACAGCGAGAACATGGGAAATGCTTCCAGAATCGATTTTGTTCGAAAAAAAAATATGCAGTTGACGAAATTGGTCTAGATCCACTTTATTTCTGGTTTTGTTTATTCTGATTGTTTTTAGTTGATTTTACATTGCACCAACAAGAGCAAAAATTGATTCCCCTCCGAATCTGAAAGGGAGTCCTTTTTTGATGATGGTGATGATAATCGGAGCATTCCCCGTCAGTGGGGACACGCGAGAATACGGTCAGTGAGTCCCCGGGACAAACAAAAACGCGGGGACTGGTGAAGTGGAGTCCTGGGGGAACGGCGAGAATATGCCTCATGTCATTTGGCTCATATGGAAGTTGAAAGTCTACTTTGGTAGTAGTACTTCTTTTTTTTAGGTTTAGATTTTTCCATGCTCCCCTATTATGCGAGTTAGCAGTAGGTCGAATGCTAATAAGATAAGAAAATAGCCTAGGTTAGGTTGGATGAGTTAAATTTCACAATATTCCAAACAACTAATATTGAAGCTGAGCTTTTTGTTCAAACCACCCTTTAGTAAATCAAAGAACCATAGCTTTAGACATCTACACAGTTCGTAAACCTAGAGGAGTTTTGAAGCCTAGAATATCCTACCCTTAGGAGATCAGAACTGATCAGTCCATTCAGTTAATTACCAATATGTTTGGTCGTGTATGGAGTCGAGGGGTCTAGGCTTATTAAAAACTGCGGGCACTTAAAGTTTAACCGAATAGGACTAAGATATGACAGTCTAATTACACATCACTTGTTCACTTAAATAGGCCTGAAAAAGCCTATTTAGGAATATCTAGGCCTGAAAATGCGTTACTTTGTTCGACTCGTCGAATGAACTTTCGAATTGCGACTCATCGACTTGCAGTACCTCTATGTGTTTGTCCCTGTATACTTGAAATATTTTGCAACTACAAAGGTAAGCAATTGCCAAATAAATCAGTTCAAAAGGGCAGATTCCTCGCAAGAAATATGTTAACATTATTTTCCTACTTTCTTCAGCCGTGACTTGTCCGAGCTTAGCGTCTGCAACAAAGGAAATACAGGCGTTGCTGAAGTCAGAATTCGCCACATCTGGGTGAATTTTGGGTTGTCGCGCAAGCAGCACACACGTAGCACAAGAGCCCCGTGTGAAGAAGAGTACAAGAACCCAGGGTAAAAAAAAAAAAATCCCTTAGCTGGGTCAAATAATTCGCTGTAGCCGATTCAGACGTAAGATGTAAAAATAATCTGCCTTTTCAGTTAAACTTTAAGGATTTTTCCTAGACACGCGAGTTGGATATAAATGCGTGAAGGCATTTATATCCGCTGGCCTCTGGCCTCTGGTCGCTGGCCTCTGTATTTACATTTCATAAAAATAAATTGCACTTTGTTAACACTGTGTGTGTTGGGGGAGGGGGGGGGGGGGTCGACGTTTATCGCCAGGGGATTTGGTCCCTGGGGATGTTTGCCGAGAGGTTTGGTCCCTGGGTTCTAACCCTATAAATAAATTAACCATAGGAAAATGTGTTGCACTTCTTTAAACTTTACATGGGTTGAACAACGAAACAAACTTTGTCTTAAACCTGAAAAACAGTTGAAAAATAAAATATTCCGTGTGTTCTTTTAGACCTACTTCTTTCCTTCTGTTTCTTTTTCTCGGTAAATTATTTCATCTTTACATACAGCTGTGCACAGTAGAGGTATGCTTCTTTGAACGTTAGTTAACTTTGAACAGTTAAGTTTGGGGCTAAATGGTAAAATGAAGACTGAAAGTACCCTTTCAGATCTTCGTGCGACCCCTTAATTAGCTACTTTGGCCAGTGCCGTTTTTACTCTTAGGCCAGTGCTGGGGGGCCAGGGGAAACGAGAGGCCAAGCTACTAGTGTAAATTGTTGAGAAATAAGGCTACCGCGGCTAGCCGTATTACCTTGTTCATTACGTTCCAGGTGTGGCCAGCTACGTTGCACCGTCGTCGTTCACGTATACCGAAATTATGCTCAGATATGACCGTAGTGCGGCTCGACAAAGAATCGTATATGCTAATGTGCTGGCGTTTTTACGTTTTGTACTCATGAAAAGGGGTCAAAAACCCATGGGTGGCCTATAGGGTCCACCAAAAGTAAAAGGCGGCACTGACTTTGGCTAACGGGTAGTTGACTTTTGTCGCGGCAAATGGAAGCCAATTGCAGGGCTATAAGTTAACTAACGTTCAGAAACGCATACCTCTACTTTGCCATTATTGGCATTAAGTCAGTAATAATAATAAACTTATCTTTCTTAGGCTCCTGGAACAAACCATCCGTCCTTGCTTCGTTCCACCATGTTCACAGATAGGCCTCATTGGATACACAGCTGGCCGAGGGATCTGTTGGAGAACCAGATGGCGAATGTCAAGTTTCGGTTTCAGCATACAAAGCCTCTTATCGACGCCGTGCTTACTTTAAGCGGAAATAATCAGCTTATCGTCAGCTTAGCTCAACCACTGAGGGCTCTAACTCCTGGCCAGGTATGTACAGTGCGTTTCAAAATTGTCCCTCCTACCCTGGTCGCATTGGCCGGACGGCATAACTCCATGCCGTGTAGGCCCCTCTTACCCTGGTCTCATTGGCCGGACGGCATACTTCCATGCGGTGCAGGCAGCCCACCTTGCTCTGGGTTCCGGCTAACCCCCCCCCCCCCGGGCTACCCCCCCCCCCCCCCCCCCGGTACCAGACCCCCCCCCCCCCTCCCGACCAAAAACCCCCAGGTATCAAGCCCCCCCCCCCCCCCCCCCCCCCGCCTAGACCCCCTTGCTCTATGGTCCACTTGGCTCATCCTTCACGGCGGTCCACCTGTCACTTTTCACCAGTTGACCCCTCCAAGGCAGGCCACATGTCATATCTTAATACTTGACTCTTCCTATAAGGGGGAGCCAACTCAACAACGGCCAATCCTGGGCCTCGGAACTACCGTTTATCGTTATCCATTCTTGATAATACTGAGCAAAAACGTGTATTTCGGTTTACTGCTTCTGTCTGAGTACAACAACCCTCTTTTCTAAGCACAGTGACTTCATACTTCAAAACACACCAGTGAACCTCGGGAAGAACGAGAAGCATTGCCCGAACGATAACTTAAATCATTTGCCAACCAATCAACGACGTTCGTCGGGGACAGCTGAGATGACGCTTCCGGCTCTTACGCTATAGGTACACGCCGACTCTTCATCGGCAGGAAGAGTTAGTTATCAATAATATCATATTAGCTGTAATACCCAGGGAGGAAACGCATTTCTTTCACTGTCAGTTTATGTTGACGGTTCAGCGGATTAAAACTTGTAATGCTTAGTAATTACCTAACAGGAAACGAAGACGCTAGTTGACCTAGTGAAAAAGAAGGGTGCTGAAAAATTACAAAAGTAGAATAAAGTGAAGTGCACTGTCAGAAGTTTCATAACAGATAACACGAGGATGTTATCTGTTGTGTTTCAAAATGTTATGCATAATAAGCGTTACCATCAGGAAGAACCGAAAAACCGCCAAAAAGTATCTGTTGAGTTTTCTGACATCATGACGATAAGGAATAAAGTCAGTAGATGTTTTTTTGGCTCTTCTTAACAAAGCTTGTTATGCATAACATTTCATGCGTAATGTTTTGAAACACAACAGAGAACATCCGAATGTGTTATCTGTTACGCATTATCTGTTGAAACCGCGCATCCTCGTGTTATCTGTTATGAAATTCTGACAGTGTGATGATGAACTGTAGGTTATCAGCTGTTCTTTAAGACATTTGTTGCTCACCTCTAACATTCTATTTGTTTCAGTACGGTGTCTTTTACCGAGGAGAGGAATGCCTTGGAAGTGCTCGAATAATCAAACTCGGACCTTCTGAATACGAAATGAACTACAAAAAACTTATGGCGACGGCTGACCTAACCTCTCCCTCTGTGGAATCGTAGCAGTATGTTATAGACAATAGCTGCAGTCCATTATACTGGTCGTTCTTGATGAAAAATGATGGCTTTAAGATCGAAGACAAATTAACAAGAGCACTTACAATAACTGCTCTATTTATACTGGATGACCAGCGTGTGATACAAAGTAAAATAGAAACGTAGTAGCCACGTAGCAGAGCTAGTTGATCGCCAGTCAGACCCGTTTTCGTCTACAGGTCCAAAGTACCCCTTGAGTATTACCAGAGCTGGTGGACTCGGACTCTGGACTCGTCTCGAGACGCCTTTTCCAAGGACTCGGACTCGTCTTTCACGGAGCTGTCCGTCCGCTAGAGCTGTGGACTCGAACTCTGGACTCGTCTCGAGATGGTCTCCAGACGCATTTTTCAAGAACTCGGACTTGTCTCGGACTCGGATTTGCTGGACTCGCAGCAGCTTTGAGTATTACAAGGATTATTACGTTAGAAACTGGATAATGACCGTTTATTTTGGATCCCGCTGAAATTTCCGACAGAGACAAACATTCAGTATGGCGGAAGATAATGAGAAGAAGAGATTACTCAAGCAGTGTCCTTAACTAATTTTGGAGCTCAGAGGGATGCGAAACGACGAATAATCTGAGCCTCGTTTTTGTTGCATGCTGCAGGTCCACTTCTTGGCCGATTCCGGACTGATTCTTTCTACATCCGTTTTTGCATTGCAGTGCTTCCGAAGAAGACGGCAGCGCTTCTCGAGAATCACGGACTTGCTCACCAACCGAGTTCGTGCTTCCCTGCAAGGTGCTGCAGCGCTGCCGCTTCAACCAAGAAGAAAGTGAATCCAAAAACGCATATTGTGCAAAAGCAAAGAAGTGCTGCAGCAGCGATGCGGCAGCGCTATTGCAACAAAAACGAGGCTCTGGTGGCACCTCGAGTTCGAATCCTTGGCAAGACTGTGCATTTCCTCTGCTTTCTTAAAGAGCATGATAGACCTCGTGTCTCGGATGCCCCATTTCAAGTCCGGACCAGATCCGGTGAATGTGAGGGGGGGGGGGGGGGGGGGGGGGGGGGGCGGAAATCTTGTGACACGCTTAGAGTGGAGCGATTGGGATGAAACCTGGTTGGAAGAACAAGCACATGCACAAGCCCTAAATACGTCGGTGACAGAAGCGGACCGGATTTGGGCACTGTGGGGGGAGCTAGAGGGGGGGGGGGGAGGGGTTGGAATTCCGGTGATGTCAAGTTAAGGTACCCAAAGAAGACCTTGACTCAACGGTACAGCCAAACCAGCGATCAACCACAATGAAGCCGAGAGGGTCCCTCCCTGGAACCCAAGTGCTGATGAATTCTAACAAGAAGCAAACGGTACACGAATCTGCATAATCGTAGAAACTTTCCGAAATTTCTTCGGTTTTTGTGTTTCTACCCACGGTTACTTTTTGGGATCCCACAACGTAAGCGGAAGGATACCCATGACTCCGTAAAAGTTGTCCGTCCGTCTGTAGGCACGATAACTCTCGAAGGGAATGAGATATTTTGTTCAAACTTAATGTGAGGATTTTTTGGGAGTCAAACGACAGGTCAAGTTTGTAACACTTGGGGTGGGGGAGGGGGTTTAAATTAAGGAGGGGCCAACAAGATATTTTTAAAAGCTAATGAGGTAGTCGATTCAAGGGTAAGCAGACATCCTGAATCCTTGTATGATAATTGTTTTCTCACCGGACAAATAGTTAGCCGGGAATCCGGCCCAAACCGAAATATTCGTTAAAAGTAAAAGTTTTACTTGAAGTTGATTAGAGGTTTGATACAGGGGTAAGGAGACATGCTGAATCCTTATATGCAAGTTATTTTCTTTCTGAACTTGAGTTCGCCCGGAATCCGGCAAAAAAAGGAAATTTGTAAAAAGTATAAAACAATGAGTTTTATGTCATCGTGTTAGGTTTTACTGTTATTTGCTTCTGCCTAAACCGTAGCCGCTCCACTGAGTGGCCTGAAAGGAAGGGCTCTTCCTTTCAGCTCACTTATTGGATCCAGGAGTCTTTCAACTTGGTAGCGTCTAATCGAAGGCTTGGATTTGTTCGTACTGTTCTCGCTAAGTTCAGGTTCAGGACACGTTTATTTCACTCTACTCACTCTTGTGTTGTTCCTTCGAAGCTTCACCACTCTCTGCCTAAATATTACTAAAGAAGTCCCGACTATAACTCCTTCTGACGTCAATCCACCTTGTTCTCCTTTCACTGATCTCCCAGTGGTTCTCCCGTTCTAACCACAAGCTTTTCTCCGGAGTTCTATGCTTTACATTAGACTTGGACATGAGTTTGGAAACCATATTTCCTTTTAATCTCGGCTAGGTTTAAAAGGCTCGTGACAATTTCCTTTTTAATTCTGACTTGGAATTAAAAGGTGAACCAGATAAAGATTGTAAATATAAAGATATGAAAACCCTTCGTAACACTCCTCCCCTGTTACATAGTTTTGTTCCACAAAACAATTCTCAAAGTTACCCCAACTCTGTTTCATAATCGGAACATTTTCTTTACTTTCATGGTCTGCATTAATTTTTAAAGTTTAAATTTCAGCGCCTCTGCTTATACCCGAAGTTCCAGCAGATTTGCTTATTTTCGATATGGCCGTAGCTAGATAGAAAACGCTTTTGGTCCAGTTTCAACACTTGGTCTTCAGACTCTGGTCGGTGGATGTTGAGTTTTGACGCTCTCACCGTTGACCCCTAGCCTACTCACAAGTCGTTGGATGTTGAGTTTTTACACCCTCACCGATGACCCTTAGGCTACTATATCCTTGACCAAGCGGATAAAGTTATCATCCGAAAATAAAGTGAAGAATCTTACGTTACTATTCTGAATTTTTTATGATGGAAACAGAGTTAGGAGCCAACGCGTTCTCGAAGAAACGTTACGAGGATAATCATATAATTTTAACCAAGTCCTTTCCCCCAAATTGAGTTAAAGTCCCCATTAACTAAAAGAACCCAACCCAATTTAATAATAAGTTAGTCATTTAGAAGTTACAACCCCCTTGTTGTAGTTGAGATCAGTGATTTCGAGCAAAGGGTTAAAATTACTTTACCAAATTTCGTGGCAGAGGTGACTTTCTCAGGTTCAGCAAAACAGTCAACAACAATTAAAAACAAATATGTAATCTTTCGTCGCCGACGTTTTCTCCCGTAGACTTCTTTGTCTTCCGAGGGCTTCATCGACGACGCTAGAATGCGAGGCTCGGTTGCTCTTTCTCCTTAGCTTTAGTCCAACTCCATCACCTGAAAAATGGCAAAGCATAACACATGTATGGTAGGCCTACAGACCCACCATTTAACTTTATGGCAGAATGCATAATATGTTGGGGCCGAGAACAATGCAAAACTACTTTGGCCTGTCCTGTGGCATCAATCCGTCAAATTGCTCTCAGTAGGAACGGTCCTACCCTCAAACTAAATTTTCACGGTCCGTTCGGATGCTCCCTTGACACAAGGCTATGTACTGTAAACTGTCATTCTGACCCGCATGTTATCGGTTCCCAGCACTTTTATGCAAACTATGAAGCGAAAACGGTTAAATATTTAGAATTCAAAATTCCAGTATCTCACTAAATATGATTAAATAAATTGGCCTGTGGCCCTTCGATAATATATTACTTTACTTCTAATATTAGTATATCAACTTACTGGATGATAAACAACGCACCCATGACAAAACATTACGAATTACGACTAACTTGCACAAAATTATCTTTTTCGCTTACGTACTCAAAATTTACACGGCCTGTGGCCCTTCTATATATAATATTTATAACAAAAAATCGAGAATATTGCTTAAAGCTATGTACAACACCACCAGAACTGCAGCTGGCTTTTCTTTTTAAAAAAAAAAATAAACATAACTAAAAATAAAATAAACAAACAGAAGTTGGTAACTTGGCATGGCATTTGCTTTGGCATTTAGTAGTAACCGTATTACTGTGGGAAATAATCATTTAAATTCATGTTTGCTCTGTCGAATTCTGTCCTTAACAGAGCTAGCATTACTTCCCATCTAATTTGTTCATGCTCAGGCTGCTGTAGTAGACGGACAAAATCGCCAACGTTAAAAGTGATTGGTAAAGCCTCTGTTATATAATAGTTCAACGGGGGAATGTAGTTCCCCCTCCGATAATATTGGAAATTGTACGCGTATTCGGGGACTTCGCCTGGTCCCATCTGATTCTGAAAATGAGGCTGGTTCCCGAAGGATTCCTGCCCGAAAGAGTGGAATGATCATACCTCATTCTGGTAAGGAAGGTCTAAATACTCATGCATTTCGTCTGACTCCTCCTCCTGCTGAGGTGAGTTGTTATGGCCCCTGTTATGGTCTGCAATAGCCACTCCCTCCATATGGGGCATAGGTGGCGTCCTCGGGCCCAAAGGTGGAGTTTCTGGCGTCTCTGGTTGTCTGTCGGCTGAATGTCCGTCCTGACGGATTGATTGTGGTTCTTCTTCTTTTCGTGGTGTCATCATGGAGGCTATTAAACTATTATCTGGAACTATAATTAAGTAAAAATACGACATTGGAGGGTGTAAACTTATTTTAAAGCAAAACCAGAGAAAATAAATAATAGCGCGTTTCCTTAATCTAATATTCTTGCTTCTTGGGCACTTTCAAATTTTGGTCTTGTACTGCCCATATCCACAAGATTTAAGATAGTCGATGGTTGTGCCATCTGGCGTCTGGCCTGCCAGACGTAGTGATAGAGCATCACCACAATGACTGGGATGATCAAGTTTCCAAAAAGAGATGAAATGCCAATGAAATTGACATGTTTCTGAACGTAGCCTACTGCTTCATATGAATTTTGAATAATTGGGTTATTCGATTCTAGCGCTACTTCAAGTTCTTGTAACGAAACTTCTGTCTTACGGCTTGCAATATTTGCGACTTTTAGTTTTCTGGTTATCTCTATTTTTGAGAAGAATGTTAGTTTAGGTAAATTATGCGTAAAGCTAGGCACGCTAACCGAAATATTTCCAAAATCAAGTTTTAGCGTTGTTATTCCCGAAAACGACGCAGGAATTGTGAAGGTTTCGGAAAATAACGAACAGCCTGAAGGCAGATTAAGGAGATTGCTGCCGTTCAGCACGACCCGCTCTTTTAGTTCGTCATTACATGCAATCGAAGCATGAACCAACTTGGCGGAAAACACCCAGAGGTTCTCAGCGACGTGACTAAGAATCGGTACTTCCGGTGTCGGAGGGGGTGAAAACGTAACCAAGCAATTTTTCTCTATTTCTTCAAAGTTTTCTTTATAAATTGCGTAGTTGCACGAGTTCAGAACTTTCTTTTGCACAGCTTTAAACAAAGGGCAAATTTGTACTTCTACTTTTACACAGTTTCTAAAGTCATCTAAATTCAGTTCCACAAAATGTGTACGTTCTTCCTTCTGAATAGCAATAAAAGGCTGTGTCGGGTAGACAGTGGTTAGATTATTTGGTAAACTACTTTGAAAAGTAGGAAAAGGCATTATTTTATAGAGATCAAACATTTCACTCCGCGACACCAACGGGATTTCAGTGACGATTCTTAATCCAGAAATTGTAAGCAAAGTCGAGGTTTTAGCAAAATGATGATAGTACGGCCAAACATTTTCGATATTTCGCACGGGCAAACGATACTTAGCGGGTAGATTTGTACTGATTTTTGTTAAAATGTCTACTAATCGTTTGGGGCGAAACATGTTTATTGGAAGACGGTTGGCCGCCAATGAGTTTAGATCGATTTCTACTTCATGAAGCTTTTGACGTACCTCACCTAGAAGCTGTTGTATTTTTAAATAGCCAATATCGGCCCCGAAATGCACACCTTGGTTGGTGTTATGGGCGACGAGTTTCGATATTCTTTGCCATTGCACCTCGACGCCTTGTAACGTTGATGTTAAATTCCCCAACATTTCATCTTGTTGTTTTTCAGCAAGAACAAGGTTTCTAATTACCGTTACTTGTTTCGAAATTATATCCTTTTGTGCCATACCCGCTATCTTTAGGTTGCCCACAGCTTCTGAAAGTTCTGTTATCTGGGTAACTGTTGCGGTACCAAACAATACTCGAAGTATTTCACCACCCAAATCAATGAGGCCCCTTTTACTTCTAGAATTAGTTCCTAATAGGATTGAAATACTTTCGACCTCATTTTCTAAAGCTGAAATTAGTTCATTCATTTTTGAATTTTCTTTTCTGTAAACTTCATACACTTTCGATTGATTTTGGGCAACATTTTGCTGATCCAAGGCGTCTTGGTGGCTGACAATCAATACAAAATATTTCCTTACAGTACCAGCAATGGCTTTGAAGAAGTCCAGGTTAACTTCACCCACAATCGTCCATTTGGCAGTCGTCACAGCTATTTGGCCTTCTGGAACCAACACATGTCCCAGGCCCACTTTGATATCTGCTACTGAAAAACTTAAAGTTCCGATTACAAAAAGCAGAACTTTCATTTTACTTGTTGCTTCTTTGCGTCACAATCAAGACTGAAGATCAGAGCTTGATTGCTGTCCGCTTTATATGAAAAATATACGCTGACTTTCACAGGACGGCACACTAAAACACAACACTAGCTTTAAGCGGAGCGGCTTTTAAAATAGCGATTCTAATGCAGCATTTTAGCGAAAACCAACAAATTCAGCGTACTCTCTCATGAGCCGGACTTCGGTAGGACTTAACGTTAGATTCTGGAGCTCAAAAATTTCCGAGTTCACCCTCCGTTTATTCATACGGACTTTACAGGTTATTACTACAATTGTCACAACCAACGTCAAATATGACAACCCGAAAACTGCGATTACGATTGTAAAATCTATCAGTAATGCAGTTTCTGTCAAAATTAGTGATTCCGCTCTCTCTTCGTCTGATAAAATTTTTGATCTGAATTTTAGGTCCTCGATTAATTCGGACCATGCGATGGGTTTCTCTCCTTCCCATGTATCAAAAACTTGTTTCTGTGAGACATTTATATTCAATTCAGGAAGAACTGGTTTAGGCTTAATTGATTTTATATGCATGTCATCTAATTCCACGTTACTAGAAAGTTTCCATAACATACCGTTTTGTGACAATTCACAGTTCCTTTTTACGCTCAAAACATTCGCGTGCGCTTCTGGTACCCCTATTTGGTCCAGTCTGGTGCAACTACCCTGTAGCGGCACCATTTTCGAGATGAAAATTTCGCCTTCATTAAATTTTAGGATTTCCGGTATCTTAACGTTTTTTACTGCTTTCCAAGAACAAAACAAATAAGCATTCTTGTCATTAGTAATTAATCTTTCCAAACATTCCAGATTTGAATTATTTTTCATTTCTTTCAGTTCGCCCTATTGTTTTCTTAAATCGAAAATACGTTCATTTGTCATTACTTTATGATTTAGTGTCTGTATTGTAAAAAGTATCGCTATTAACCTGCTATTAATGGATGGACAGAAAATCCCAGTTCAAGTGGTTGTGGTAACGGATCAAGCTCTAGCTTTGGAGGTTCAAGAAGAAGAGGAACTAGCCGTACTAGCGCAGTTACCTCGAACTGCCCGACCAGTTTCAACGCAATAACAATAAACGTAACATATGTCACCAAAAAGAGATAAAACGAGCAGTTTACAACGGAACGACTGATAGAACTTTCTGCTCATGAACCATCACTTACAATATAAGTCGACTTTCCTTCTAATTTTATTACTTAGATTTATTATATTACCGTGTCTTGTGTCATAGCTTTCCGGGCATAATCTATTACTTTGGGGAGAGTACCCGGAAGACACAAAATCCAACAAAATTTCGATATTTCAGGGATCCAATACGATACACTGGGGATTTTCTACAGTCAGTCATTCTGGTACCATAATACTATCTAGGGCATCATAACTGATTAAATATTATAGAGCCATCTTTTGTTGTGCCAGAAAACGTATTCGCAAAATAAAACGCAATAATAGACTGATAAAATACCGTGTAGTTTCGGTCAAGGGGACCAACAGTGATCGAGCTCACTCCAAAGATTTATCAGTGCATGACCTCGCTACACAGTACAAAATTTAGGGTTGCACGATCAAATGAGCGACAGTTCGTGACACTGCTGCTCACACAACGTGCAGTACTCATAAAGACTGGGCACATATTCGTGTATTCATTCAAATTGATATTGATATTTTTATTACTTTACTATATTTTTCTGCTAGAAAATCCCTCTATGACTTGAGCTCCCTTATATTTGCTCGTGTGGTAATTGTGTTTTCTACTGTAATATTGTGTAAGTATTAAGAATTAAGTGTGTCAAAAATTTATGTAACGTCCGGCGCATCCTTTCCTAACTGGTAAATAAATGAAAACATGTTTTTACTTTAGATGCGTCCCATGACGTTGCAGAGTGTGGCGAGAGAGTGGCTACAAGTGGCTATGACAACAATCTTGAATAATCTTGATACGACCCATCTTATATGTCACAGCACTCTTGAAGCTACATTTTCTGAAATGAAATGATTCTAACTTTAGATTCTACTAATTTACTATACTTGCATTATCTAAACTAGTCTCTAGATGTTCTAAATTATTCTAAATTATTGTATAAATTAACCAATTCTTAGCAATAATTTTCTAGTGTCTAATTAGGTGATGCTACTCTAGTTCTATCTAATTATTAGACTTACTGTAACTAATATAACTTAAAGGTTAATTAACGTATCAATTATTCCTATCCAACTATGGCCATAGTGTGATTGGGTTAATCAGTTCTTAATTAACAAAACTGTAAACGGTAAATAAAAATTCTTCTTTCTCTTCTTCGTAAAGATGGTATAGATGAATTATCTCTTCTGCTGCTCTCGTGGCTCTTCCTTGATGGATATAGATGATTTTAGTTATTTGTGGCTGGCTCCTCTATGGCTTCTTCTCTAGCCATGTCTGGATGTTCCTCTGAAGTGGTTAACAAAACTTTACAATAGAATAATAATTAATTTCAGATTTCTTCTCTTCCTTGATGGTTACAGATGGTTTGGTGTGGCCACTGTTCGGCCTTTTGTGGATCTTCGGCTGAAATGTTTAACAAAACTTTAAACAATACAATAATTAAATTCAGAATTCTTCTCTTCCTCGATGGTTAGAGATGGTTTTGGCTTGTCTCGATTTGACCCGTTTCTTGATCAAGTTGTATTTTCCTCGGTCTCAAAACGTTACTAGTACCTAAAAAATTTGACGAAAAAAACTTCGTAAGTAATACTGAAGAATACTAACTGTTTCCGTAGCCCTTTTGTCTTTCCAAGCCACCCCGGGTGTTGAAATTTAGTACTATTGTGTTGGCTTGGTAAGTCAACCGGACCTACGTTTTGGGATGTACTCTGTCATTACTCACCTCCTAACTTTTTATACGTCCATCTCTGCGGTGGACGTTGTACTCGCCTAGGTCTATCTTGTGATTCTGCCATAGACCCTTCGCCCTGCCCCCTTGGAACGTCACAGGTAGTTAAATCAAATCTGACGCCTTGAAATGCAGCCCGCCTGGTTGCCTGCGTTCTCAATTTCAACGCTTCTGACCGTGCTGTCGGATGTGACAACACACGGTCACGAATGAGAGGTAATGGTGGACTACCAAAGTCGATTGGTGGTTCCACCCGGGAGTGATCAGACTCCAGCTCCCCTGACGGACCTCTCAGCTCCGGCATACTATAGGAATGGTTGAACCTGACGCTTTCCGTGTCTGTACGGTTTTGAGCTTCAAGTCCTGACACGAGTCCGGACTGACTCGATGGTTCTTCCAGTATGCCCTGACCAAAACCTCCTCCTTGAGGCCTGGTTAATGCGGCTCCCTGTGTCCGCAATGAATCATCTGTCCGAACACTACCCCGAAGTCGAGGCGTCTCAATCACCGTCTGATTGGGTGACTCTACTTCTGGTCGGACAGGAGACAATTCCGGCGACTTGTCGACTCCTGAGCCAAACTGGAGAGGCTTAGTGGCTACAGAGGTCTCGCCGATCCCAGCAGGATCGCTAACAGGATCCTGGTTAACTGGACTATCAAAATGCAAACGATAATCCAGTGCCTCGAGGAAAGGAATGCCCTCGTAAAACTCTCGAGCAGGCGTTATGCCTGGCCTAAATGCCGATGCCTCCCCGAAGGTAGGTCTGGAACACCTAACTCCAGCGGTGTTAGCCAGCAACTAAATCATGGGCTTTCAGGAACCCATAACCAAGAATCATCGCTACCCTTAATTTCTCACTAACCAAAAATGTTTCTTTATAGTCACTGCCGTTTATACGAATCGTCTCGATAATACTGCCAAAAATGCCCATGCTATGCCCAGTGGCGCTCGTTACGTCGTCACCGTCCCTACCTAAAGCGTCCCTGACTACCTTAGGTAACTGTAAATACAAGTCTAAACTAACTAGCGATGCTGATGCCCCCGTGTCTGCCAACGCTTGAACAGAAATACCGCAAATATCAACTCTAATATATGGCAATATATCACTACTCACACTATTACATGCACCGAAACACGTAGCAATAAAATGTTTGTCCCTTACCCTATTTACATCAGGATGCACGGAAGGGTGTGCAACGAAACTCGTACATCCTACTTCGCGTTTAAATTGCGGAAATTTTGTGACAGCCTGCACTCACGGCTGAAATGGCCTGTTTTGCCGCAATTAAAACAGGCTTTTGAGGCCGATCTGTTGTCTCGGCAGTTTTTCGCGTGATGGCCCGGTTTATGACACACGGAACACGACAACTGGCAATCCCTTGCAATGTGGCCTTCCTTTCCACACCTGTAGCATGTACGCATTTCCTTGCCCTGTGACCGTCCCCTGCTAACACTCCTGGTATCTCTCCCTCTAAATCCACCAGAATGGTCAAAATTTCTCCTCCCACTATCAGAAGCATCGCCTTGGCGAGAAAAATGTCTCAAATTTCTACTATAATTTTCACCAGAACGAGAAAACACAGTACTGCCTGTTTGCTTATCGTATCGTCTAAAAGGTTCCCGACTGCTTCTTTTGTTCAAGCGGAAATTCTCGGTTTCGTTAGTGACATTTTCCTGACCACATCCTAGTACTGGCTTAACTACGCTACTGGCCTGGGCAATAGCTGACAGTGAACGAGATGATTTTGATTTTGCAAACTCCCGTGCCCGATAATCGTTTATTAGGATAGCTGTCGATTCGTCAAAAGTTTCTGGGCATCTAGCCACTACTCGCATACCTAGAGTCGGACTGAGGCTTTCGAGGAGGAGATTTTTCAGTAAGTTGTAAAAACCTTCTTCTTCTTCCTCTGGCATTTCATCCAAACCCATTAGCTGAAGAGCTTTAATTTTCAGATTTTCAATAAATGGGAATGGGTCCTCACCCTCATTCAAAAGCAATGTTTCGTGAACCAATTTCGCCTTTCTAGAAGTATGCTTGAATTGTTGGTACAAAACAAGCCTTTCTTAAGCGTATCGAAGCTTGAAAATTTGTTATTAGCCAAAAAATTTGCGGCAGTTCCGGTTGTTCTCATAAAAGCCAAGCGAATCAGTTCAGGGTCTTTGATATTTTCGTCCCAGTTTCTTAGTTTTTCCAGGTCATCCAAGAAAACTACAACATCGCCCGTCCCACTGAAAGAGTTTACTTGGGTTGCAATTTTACAGAGAGTACCCAGAGAAAGTTTGCTCGCCACTTTATCTGTTTGTTCCGTCATCTTGTTATCGGTAGTTAATTTCCCGAAAATTAATCTAAAGCTTCATTCTGACTAAGAATAAAATGAATGAAATCTCTACTTATTTAATCTTTGCTGTCCATTTTATCACTGTTCGCAACCCAAAAATCAGATAAATTCAGGATTTTAGGAGAAACCGAAAATAAAAAAAAAATCAGAAAATCAGAAAAAAAAAAATCAAATTCAGTTCTTCATTATATTTGCTTACTCTTTAAACCGTAACTCTAGAGAAGTAATAAACCGAAATACTAATCAACACTTAAACAACAGTAACCTAACATATAAAACTGAACCTGAATAGCAAGAACAACGTTGCCACCACTAAAACAATGTGTTTTATGTCATCGTGTTAGGTTTTACTGTTATTTGCTTCTGCCTAAACCGTAGCCGCTCCACTGAGTGGCCTGAAAGGAAGGGCTCTTCCTTTCAGCTCACTTATTGGATCCAGGAGTCTTTCAACTTGGTAGCGTCTAATCGAAGGCTTGGATTTGTTCGTACTGTTCTCGCTAAGTTCAGGTTCAGGACACGTTTATTTCACTCTACTCACTCTTGTGTTGTTCCTTCGAAGCTTCACCACTCTCTGCCTAAATATTACTAAAGAAGTCCCGACTATAACTCCTTCTGACGTCAATCCACCTTGTTCTCCTTTCACTGATCTCCCAGTGGTTCTCCCGTTCTAACCACAAGCTTTTCTCCGGAGTTCTATGCTTTACATTAGACTTGGACATGAGTTTGGAAACCATATTTCCTTTTAATCTCGGCTAGGTTTAAAAGGCTCGTGACAATTTTCTTTTTAATTCTGACTTGGAATTAAAAGGTGAACCAGATAAAGATTGTAAATATAAAGATATGAAAACCCTTCGTAACAAGTAAAGGTTTTACTTGAAGTTGATTAGAGGTTCGGTACAGGAGTAAGGAGACATGATTAATAGGCATATGCAAATTATTTTTCTCTTCGGACAGACAGTTCGACCGGAATCCAGCCAAAACCGGAAAATTTGTTGAAAGTAGAAGTTCCATCTAAAATAGATTAGAGGTTCGGTGTAGGGGTAAAGAGACATCCTGAATCGGTGTATGAAAATTACTTTCTCGCTGGACAACAGTTTGCCCGGAATCCGGCCAAAACCCGAAAATTTGCTAAAAGTAACAGCTGTTTTGCGTAATTTTTCAATAAAACATCAGTCCGGTATCATTTATATTTATTTTCAGACGGCTGAATACTGATAAATAGTAAAATGTTTAAGTAACAGGACGAAGACCAGATCTCTAAAAGCCCCGTTGTTTTGATCAATAAAAGAACGATAAATATTGAAAATGTTGGGATCCCATCGAAATCTTTGTTCTTGTTCTCATTGGTCGATAGTCCGTCCGGAAGCTTCTTGGAGTGTAGGCAGAGATTCCATCATTATGACAGAAATACATCAAACTGTAGAAATCGAAAGTCTACTGCACTGGCTCAAAAAAGGGTCTAAGAAACTGTTCGGCAACCCACAAAAGCTTTCGGTCATGTTTTTGCTTTACTGGGAGGCAGTTGGCCTGTCGAACATTTCCGCAGTCGGTTCTCGGTGTTGATTTCACAGATAAGTTCGTAGCTTATGAAGTTGTTCGAACAGCCTGTTTATAATATGTACAGTCGGAATAGCGAAATAAACACCTTCCGAAATTGTGTGAATTTGTACGTTGTATGTCGTAAATGATTTAGCCTTCTATAAGATTAATTCGAGTTGCAGTCCCTCTGCATTTAAAATGTTCTTCGTAAAAACAACTATGAACTTCAACTTTCCATACTTTTGATCATTTTGGCGACTTTTTTGCTTCCGTATTGTACAGACTTGATGACTCCAGCTGTAAGGACTCCTTTTAAGGTCTGCGACCAACTAGATCGCCGGACGATTTTCTTCATTTCTAGAAAAAAAGAAGAAATCTTATATAATGTATGGAACAGCTTAAAAATAAGCCGCTAAATTAATCTATCGTCAATCCCGGAATCTATGAACAGGTCACAGATCCGGAATGTACCGGTTCGTAAATCATCCGTGAATAAGGGCGCCGCAGGCAATGGTAAGTGTTGGGAAGACCCTAGCGTGACGATCGAACGGTTGAACGCTGACAAACGTAAATGCAAAAATATGGAATCAAGGGTTGCCGCTTTAATAATTTGTCAACCGAACACTGGTTACCGCCAGAGCAAAGTAACACTAGGGTGTACCGCCAAGACCTATGGTGTCCATGTATAAGAAATGGGCCTTACTCGTAGCGGCAGCTACAACGCTCGCGACATTTAGAGCGAGACAAACTTGCTGGTTCAAACAATTTATAGTACAGCTAAGATGCAATCTGCACACATCGGAAGAAACAGGGGAGGCCGTATGTGTATGAAGGCCGTGCAATGTTCGGACATGGGGTTATCGGAGCCAGGTCTGTTGCACGCCTGGTTGATTTTCAGTAGGGACGTTGTCTATTGCTAGTGGTGCTAATGTCGCTGCTATCCGAGTGTGTGTCACTTTTTTCAAGTCTCGGCGCTACTTCCTAGTGTTATTCTCCTCTGGTTACCGCCCGGCTACTAATCTGACAGCGCTTCACCAACCGACTATAGACTTCGTCCGAAACATCAGATGGCACTGTATTTACGAACAGGCGCGGAGAATTCAAATTCAAGTTTACAACGAATCGGGCGATTCCTGACAGTGACAGTAGAGCATTGTCCAAACAGGTGTAAAAGCTGAATAGCACTATACGCGATGTCTACGTCTTAATACACACGCCTGTTCAAACAGGAACCGAATAGGTTCTTATTGATGCAGCTTCAGTGTTGCAACGTAATTTTTCGACCTTCTAAAGATCAGAAAGAGTGTTCTTAAGTACACAAGTACAATTTGACGTCCTTTGTATTGTAAAAATCTACACGAGTACAATTTGACGTCATTTATATTATAAAAAGCTACACGAGTACAACTGGACGTCCTTTATTTTGTAAAAAGCTACTAAATTAACGGATGGGCAGGCATTGGTCCTCGAACTAACAATAAGCAGTTTCAATAATTCAATAAGCAAGTTGTTTCTTCGGCTTCCAACAAAGTCGAACTTTAGTGCTTCCGGTGGCAAGTTGGCAACCCTGACGATGCTGCTCCTCTCCTCGGCCTGCTGGCGGAACCAACCAAGCGATCTGATTGGCTCTGCATAAGGGAAAATAGAACCTGACTCTATTCTCCTTATTCGCCTTATTACAGCGCGCCCCGAGGAAAAGAGGACTCTGTAATATATTTATATATATGTATATGTGTGTATTTAAAAGCCAGTGGCCATATACACAACTACAAACACAAAAATAAACAAAAAAGAAAAACAATAACACTCAACAGGTTTAAGTCGCTGCCTTCCTCGCCTACACGCCTTTCTCTATAAAACAACATAACGCAATAACTGAATCTCTCGAAGTAGTCCCCAAAATACCAGGGAGCAGCGGTACACCCCCTCGAAAAAATTGATCCCTCAAATTCACCAAACTTTGGCAACTGTTCAGAAAATGGCCAGCCAATCCCCAACCTCCCCACAGAGGGGGCAAACACACCTACCTCCCGAGCCACCATCAACAAAAAAAAACCCAGTATCTTTTATCTCCAGTATCTTATACGCCGTAATACACCTTACAACACCTATTTGGACAATGCTTAGGACACCAGTATTATGAAGCTGCGCCGAAGGCCCTGGGGCAAATCATCAATGAACTAGCTTCTGAAGCAGGGACGCTGGCAATTCCCCTTTTAGCTTCTCTTGCGCATACGGAGCATTATAACTCAGGCAAAAAAGAGGGTCACAGAAAAACATATTACCATAATATTATGATTTATAACAGTTGCTGAACTCGTAATGAGCAACATTATTTCGCAAACATGAAAGCACAGGGTTTCACTGCAAACTGCCTTTTGCTAAGAGAAAGAGTAAAAGAAAAAAACTGCCACAGTCAGTGCAAAATTAGACGAAGACAAGTAACCACTGTGACCAGCTTTGGCTACGTGCCAATGAAATGAGTTTTCAGCCGCTACTATCAGGATAGAAGTAGGCCAAGAAAGGACTGTTCCCTCAAATTAACTTTTAAGTTAAGACTGCAAACCTGTGTCCACTAGTTCTCCGCATTCGGTGTCGTACGCTGCAGCTCTTAGGACATCCTCTAGATCATGAAAGCGGCCATCGCGGCTCCATTCTTGAAGCAGACCCATCTGGTAGAAATATAGTGTGTTACAAATGAGGTCGCTACGATCTTCCGTTCAGAAAAAGGGTCAGTCGCGGGCTGGAGATGGAATTTTCGGCACCATTATCATCCGCGGGCTTAATGATGGAATTGCACAAAATCCGTTTGGGAAAACCTGATCATCTGCCGCACCATAACCCCCACTAAGCGTGTGTTCCAACCTCTTAGCATAGGTATTTTCATCGTCGTTCCAACCTCCATGAAAGGATACAATTGGTAACGACCGTGGCGGATTTTAGTAGCCATTAAACGGCGGTTGCAACTAGCCCTAAAGAGTACTAATCTAGTTGCCACCCTAGCGTATTTAGCCCCGCCCCTATCAATGGTGCGATAACAACAGAAAACAGAAGCATCTAGTTAGATTCTTGTCAGCTTAACTGATTTACAAAATTTGCCACACAATTCGCGCCAATACGATTGGGGCGGGTCATTTCGGCTTCCCTTTGATGCAAGGAATGAAACAGAATCAGAATCAGAATAATTTATTTACACAAGCTATCATAGTCAAGAAGAGAACTCAACTAAATGGCGCTTGGGCTTACAAATTAAAAGAGGACACAAATAAAAACAGAAACTTCAGCACTTCAGCACCGTATTTACTGACGTGTAATACGGAACGAACGTATTTGAAAACCGATTTGTTCGTGTGGTAGGCGGTGCCAGTTTTTCTTTGTTTTTAGACCTAGTGTCAACTCGATTCGACATGACCGGTGGTAGTATGGCCCTATGTTTGTCACTTCGTAGAAGGAATTGGCCAAATTTGCATATCAAATTGAACCGACGGTCGTAAAGGGACGGTAGTTGTAAGGTTGATAATGCTGATTCATAATCAGTAAATGCTTCACACAATATTACTTTAGCGGCTCTTTTCTGTATTGACTCAAGTTGGTCACTTAAGTATCCTGTGTTATTGACTTGAGGTCCCCAAACAGGGCAAGCATACTCTACAATTGGTCGGATATATGTCAGGTACGCCAGCTTTAGTTGCGACACTGAAAAACCGAATCGTCGCATTAAGATAAGGGTACGCATCGCACAGTTGGCTTTTCTTACTATAGTATCAACGTGAAGACTAAACGAGCAATCAACGCTAAACGTGACGCCGAGAATAACAGCCGAAGGTACACTAGGATACAGTGGAGGAGGGCACACAAAATCCCTTTTCAGGGGATTAAAGCGAAGGATTTTGGTTTTCCCTTCGTTGATTTGTAGGCTGTTAGTAGCACATTGGTCTTTAAAATTGCTGAATATTTCGCCACAGAACTGAGGAACTGCCTCGGAGTTCTCGATAATGTACTTGAGAAGAACTGACAAGTCGTCAACATACTTGAATCTTTCATCGAACCCAGAAAGGACAAAATTTATCACTGCCAAAAACAAAAGTGCCGCAAGTTTTGTGCCTTGTGGAGCTCCGCACGTTAGCTCAGCCCATTCGGAATCAGTGTCTCCTGGGAAAAGACTGTACACACACTGGTAACGGGCTCGTAAAAAATCGATCACTAGAAGGAGGATATGTTTGCGTGCACCCATGGTGCGCAAATTTGTCATAGCAATGGAGTGGCAAATAAGGTCAAAAGCTTTTCGGTAGTCCACAAGGAGAAGATCGATGATGGCACTTCCTCGGTCGAGCCACTCGACGATGAGGTGGTACATACGCACTAAGTAGACAGTTGTGCTGCTACCTTTTAAGCATCCATACTGGTACGGGTCGAGGGATCCAGAGACCTGTGACATCAGTTCACGGTATATAAACGTTTCTGCCACCTTAGAAAGGTTCGGAGTTATTGAGATGGGTCGGAGTTGATCACAAGATTTGGGACACTTCACCTTTGGAATGACGCGAACATACGCCCTCTTCCACGCACTAGGGAACACTTGGTGCAGGAAACACTGATTGATTATAGAGGAAAGCGGCTTGGCAAGGAAAATAGCGGATTCGCGTAAGAGCTGTACGGGAAGCTCACCAGGGTAGGACGCACAGTATTTTTTCAGTTTCTTGAGTTCTTTGTAAACCGCATATTCGGACACTTCACCAACGTCATCAATCTCTGCGTCAGCAATGAGACTCTCAATATCAGAACTGGTGATCGATGGAAAGGTGGTACATATGCGAGCAAAGTAGGCGTTAGCTTCAGTAGCTGATGTCAAGGTACCGTCTTCTTTGAGCAGTCTTAGGTCTCTAGGTGTCGCTTTACCGGTAAGTCTTTTCACTGAGGAATGCCGTTTGTGAGGATTTGAGGTAAGTAATGGGGTAATCTTGTCTCTCACATATTGCTTTTGCGCGCGCCTATTCAGTTTAACTATATAGTTACGCAACTTATTTGAGGCAACGGTATCACCTGTGCTGTGAAGGCGACAACGGATCTTTATTAGGTCCTTTAGTTTGCTGGTGATCCACGGTTTAACAGTGTCACTTACGGTAATCACTTTAGTGGGAAAACACGTTTGAAACTTCTCTTGAAGAAGCGTATTCAGCTTATTGACTTTGACATTGATGTCCTGCTCGGAACAAATGTCCTCAAAATCATAATTACCGATCCATCGACCAAATGTAGAAATAGAATCTTGGGTGAGTGGTCGCACTGTAGTTTTGATTCGTTTGGGTTTAGGGATGGCCGAACTAGCTTCCCAGAAAATGATGAAGTGATCAGAGTTCTGAAGGGGTCCTAGCGACTGCGGTGCATGATAGAAATCTGTCAGGTTCGTAAAAATTAAGTCAAGTGTCCTGCCGCTCTGGTGTGTCGGTATTGTGACGGCTTGCCGCAAATCCAGAACACTGGAAACCCACTGCTTGTTTGTTTGATTGAAGTCACCGGCAATCACAAAGGCAGGAGAGGCATACCTGCGGCGCATTTTGTCGACGAAAAACTGAATGTGCTCGATCAGTTCCTTCCTGTTTCTGGCACTTTCAGGATAATAGGCAGAAGCGACAATCAAACATGAGAATCTTTTTGATAAACGTGGGGTTTTACACTCAGTCCATAATATTTCATGGCCGGAGTCACTGGGCTCGCTTAACAGCTTTGAGGGTAGGTCATTGCGAAAGTAAAGTCCAACGTCACCTCCACGACGATTCAAGCCTCGATCACGACGGGTATTAAAGTGGCTAGTGTAGCCTTTAATGCGCGCCGACTCATCAGTAATGTCCCAACATTCGCTTATTATGACGATTGAGGCGTTGTACTGCCTGACGATAACTTCTAGTTCATCAGTTTTCTTATTCAAAGATCGAGCGTTACAGACGAGGATGTTAGGCAACTTGTGCTTGGCTACAAAAAGCTCAGGACGCAGAGTTGGTGGGTTGTCACAGTCACTGATCACAGCTGGCTCAACATACCAGGGATTTAGAACAGGCGGAAGTTCGCGAGCAGGAAAGCGGCGCACTTCTACTCTGCAACTTGGCCTACGAGGCTGCCTGTCAGATTTTCTCTCAGAGGAGACGAATACTGGTATTTTTACTCCTCGGGTGCGTCTTCCTCCGCGTTTTCCACGGTGACAGCGCTTGATAGATGTTGCAACCACGTGAGAATTCTCTGGTGGAATTTCTGGGAGTCCGAATGTTGCAGCTACGTGAGAGCACTCTGGCGGCGTTTTTAGGAGTCCAACAGCCACAGTCTGCAAAACGTAGATGGCGCTTTCGTCAAACAAGGTGAAAGAAGTTAAATCAAGGCCGACTTTTCGTACTTGATCTGCATGATGGTTGCACTAAGCAATGTCAGAAACACTAAGTCTTAGGTTATTTGCATCATCACAGCAGAAAACAGGGTGAAACCAACACTTAACAAGCTAAAACTAAGACAGCGTGGGGCGACTATTTCATAGCGCTCGCCACGCCATCTATCGCAACAAAATGTGTTTCCATGATTCATGTTAGTTTCAAGTGCTATAGTTCCTGGGGTTTGAAAAGGATTCAATGTAACGGCCATGGCAGCGGCTGTAGTATGAATTCTGGCTGGGATACTTTTGACTCTCATGATATTAAAGTAATGGAAATATTGTTGCGGTGAACATGACGCAGAACAACAAGGGACAAACAATTTAAAAATATAAAAATCTGAGGTTTGATGAACTAATTTTACTTAAAATTAATGTTTGACTCGTTACGAAATATTTCTAGATTTTTCCCCAAGGTTTAGTTCCCCGCGTTTCTGTTTGTCCTGGGACTCACTCCTCGTATGCTCGCGAGTCCCAACGGTCGGGGAATGCTCCGATTACCATCAAGAAATACTCCCTTTCAGATTCGGAGGGAAACAATTTTGGGAGTTGGTGGTGTTTTTGTTTTTTTAAGAAACAAAGGATATTAGAGACGGTGAGTAGAATTTCTGAAAAAAATACTGAGTTTGGTTATGGTTTGAAACTGATTTTGAGAAAAAGTCATATTTTTCGTATAGTAACATACCTCTACTGTACCTGGACTGTTTTTGGCAAGAAGTTTAGGTGATAAAGCTTAGCACTAGGGCTTTTGTCCTGCTCCGCATTGCCGGATGCGAAGTCCAATTCCATCCATTGGCTCATTTTTCGTACGAAGGGACTATACAGCGTCCTAAATTGTTCTGTTTGCAAAGCCACAATGTTGCTGACTTTGTTTCTATCTTCTCCGAAGGTCATCCGGAAATCACCTAGAAACCAGGAAAAAAAGGTTCTGGAATCTGGAGTAAGCTAAAAGCAGAGACATCACAACCCGATGAAAAATTTTCGAGAATTAGTCGTATGGAGTTGTACGAAAAAGTAACATGCAGTAGTAACTGTTGCCACTGCATGCCACTACTAGCAAACTGGATGCTGCTACAGCAAGATTGGATGCTATCGGATACTACTACTTAAGATTAACCCAGTCGGAGGCATGTTAAATCAAAGTACTCCATACTACTTACATATCAATACATGCAACTTTTTCGTACAACTACACAGTAAAAGAATTTTTCATCGGGAATGGCGACAGGTCTTCGCGGACATGTCACAAAGAAAGAAAAATGCCACCAACTGCAATCAAAGCGGAGACTAAGGGGACGTTTTCGCGAGGATGGCTCTGGTCCCGTCGACCTCTCGTCGAGCTCGACGGACATTTTCGCGTGGATGCCGCCAATCTTTTTGTCATTTTCGCATGTACGGGTGAACAAGTGAACGGGCCGAGCTCGATGGACGCCTCCCGTTCAACACCGCTCCAAGGGCAGCGTTGAGGTGAACGGGGGTAGTCTGTGGACCTTCCCACTCACATGCTCCCATCCAGCTGAATCGGCATTTTCGCGTGGTCGGAACCGTCTTCCTCAGCCGTTCATCGCCCGGTCGATTTCCTCATTTTCGCGTGGACGGGACAGCTCTACAGCCATCCACAAGAAAACGTCCCCTAAGTGCTTCCAAAGGGGTCAATTTTGGCTGGTGAGAACACGGAACTGACGATGCTAAGGGAATTTCCTTCTCTACTATTTCTAATTCGAAAGGCTGCAGTAGACCATTGAGTCCATGTCCTCTGGAAAAGGAACGCTATCGTGTCAATCTTAATTATCAACAGGTTGGATGGAATCCTAGTCTTCCGTCTTAACGGGGATTGTACTTTTTACGGAGCCTCCTTTTGGTGTTTCGTCTCACAGCTCTATCCCAAAGTCACTTGGGCTACAGATCACAGATTCCTTCTTTCATTTTCACGGAAAACCATCATCGAAGCTCCCGCAAAGCTGAAGCTTAGCGTTTCGTTTACTTATCACGTTTACATCCGAGAAAAGCGGCGAATGTTAGTGAGTTTGAAAGCTACTAATTATCATAACTGTCTTGTGATAGCGAAAGATAATGTGACCTGTTGGGAGAAGAATTGGTGTTACAGTTTACAGATTTCTTGGACGTATGGGGAAATTTAGCGCCACATAGATGGCGCGACCCTCAACTTCGTGGTGGGCCATCTCGAAACGCCTTCGTCTCTTTGGGATCCCAAAACGTAAGTGGAGGGATGCCTATGACATCGCAAAAGTTGTCCGTCTGTGCGCACTATAGCTCTCGAAGGGAATGAGATATTTTGATGAAACTTGGTGTGAGGATTCTTTGGGTCAAGAGTAAGGTCGACTTCGTAGATGGGCTCTGTAGCCCTACATTTAGGGGTGGGGGAGGGGGTTTAAATTAAAGGGCAAATGAAATATTTTTAAACAGATAATGTAATAGTCGATTATGGGGTAAGATGACATGCTGACCACGATGGTGAAAACCATTTTGTCATCGGACAAGTAGTTCGCCCGGAATCCGGCCGAAACCGGAAAGTTTGTCAAAAGTAAAAGTTTTATCTGAAGTTGATTAGATGTTCGATTTAGAGGTAAGAAGACATGCTGAACACGAAGGTGGAAACCATTCCTTCGCCGGACAATTAGTTAGCCCGGAATCAGGCCAAAACCGGAAAGTCTGTTAAAAGTAAAATTTTTTGTTTAAAGTTGATTAGATGTTCGATTTAGGGGTGAGAAGACATGCTGAACACGAAGGTGAAAACCATTTTTTCGCCGGACAATTAGTTAGCCCGGAATCCGGCCAAAACCGGAAAGTTTGTTAAAAGTAAAAGTTTTATTTGAAGTTGATTAGACGTTCGATTTACGGGTAAGAAGACACGCCGAATCTGTACATGACAATCTTTTTTCTACCGGCACATATAAACGTGGCAATGTATGAAGGACCAGTCTGAATCATTGAAAGTTTATGCAAAAGCCAAAGAGGGGTGGGGGGAGGAAATATATTTTAGAGCGGGTTTGGATTCGAAAAGTTTAGAGGCACTAGTTTGTTTACGGGGGAACGCACTGCCACTTGGGGAAAAAAGGAAATACCTGGGGAAAAATAGGGTGCGTGATGGGCCATACTTTTGCCCTATGTTTGGTGAAATTGATGAGAGTCTGTTCCATTTTATGTGCGAATGTGGTGAGTTGGGGGGATTAAGGGAGGAAATGTTTGGGAGGAGTGCTTCAGGGGAGGAAGGGTTAGTAGATTTGATTGGAGATAAGTGTTTCGCAGTAATGAGAAATTTGGCAATGTTCGTCCGGTTGGCAGCGAAGCATCGGGAGGATCTAATGTAAGTGTTATTCAGCTATATCTATTTTCTTTTTTGTTCTTGTTTTCTTGTTTTTACTGTATGTGATTTATTGTGATAGTTGCTATGGCCAGTTGGCTTTTTGCAATAAATATCATATCATATCATATCATATAGTTCGTTCGGAAGCCGGTTGAAACGGGATTTTTGTATAAGATAAAGTTTTACTTGAAGTTGATTAGAAGTTCTTTATACGGATAAGGAGATACGCTGAATTCGTTTCTGAACTTGTTTTTTTGACAAGTATGGTAGTTCGTTCGCAATTGTGTGGATCAAATAGTAGATTTGTGGGATCCCATCGAAACCTTTGGTCTTGTTCTTGTTGGATTTCATCTTTTCGAGTATTTGTTCCGAAGGTGTGGTTTACTGTTAAGTTTGACTACACAGAAAATTTATCAGGTAGCATACAAGATTTACTGCTGCAGTTCTAAATTCTGCCGGAAAACGTGGTTTTCCGCCAGCGTGACTTTCATGGTTTTCCAAATATCTCTTTGGACCATATGATAAACTCGATGAAACGGAAACTGTCCATACGTTATAAACGAGTTGCCAAGAGCGATCTACATAACACATATCTCGAAAGTGGACGAAATCGCATCTTACCTCGATAGGATAATCCTGCTAATGTTCTGTAGAGCCGTTCTTCGCTGAAAGACTCCGGTAACAAAAGGAGAGCTGCATGAAGGGCACTGAACAAATTCTGTTCTAAAGCATGTATCAAATCGACATTTTCGCTAATCCGGAGCACTTGCACGGGTTTATGTAGCCGCCCACTTAAATACAAGGAGTTCCAGTCCAGAAGATCTTCCATAAGGCTGGCACGGGATGTGACTCCATATTTTATCATCTAAGAGAAAATTAGTTTTCACTTAATAGGCCTACACATCTTATTTACTATTTGCTATGAGTCCTCTGATTAGAACTGCTGATGGCCAGGAGAAGAGTCCCTCGTGAAAAAGAAAACATCAGGTACCGCTCGCCGAATAGTCAGTAGTGCCGAACTAGCCAGCATTGGTTTCCTAAGTGCCGTTCTAACCAGGCAGAAAGAAAGCCGTTGGAAAGATAGTCTTCCCACTTTGGCATGATAGACTTCATAACTAGCGTGCACGGCCGGAAGGTATTTTGGAAGTAATGCTAACTTGTTCCTATTATACCGAGATTCCGAACCTTTTGTTTCATTCATTGCTGGTTGCTCGATCTTACCAAGAACAAATAAGCCAACAGAACCTCCGCCTTTGGTCCCATGCAGCGAATATGGCAAAACAGGCAAAACTAAGCTGAGCTAGAGGTACTTGCTGAGCTTCGAGTTGATACCAGTCTACTTCCCTCTTCGCCACAGCGCATATCAGAGGAAAAAGTGCAGCAGGCGTGCTGAACCACCCAGCAACACGTCACATGTGACGTCAACCATCGGATTCAACCAATCGTCTTTTACTCTTGAAATTTATTCTCCAGGGCTTTACTGCGATATAGCTGTTTATAGAGGTAACAAACTGTGACGATCCGCGTAGCTCCTACCCTCCGCTCGTTTGCATCGGGCAGGGTATCGGGAATCTATTCGACTCCGCATGGTCGTATTACAGAGATAGGGAGACGGATGTTCTGGCGCTTCCTTGTTCTTGATCTTATGTACCTGAATGGACTGTACCAGCACTACAGTAGTTTTGTAATCTAATGAAGACTATTCCTACCTAATTATGATACTGTTAGGCTATGCTAATGGGCGTCCTTTGGAGGACCCATTTTACCTATTTTACTACTCCACACGACGTCCCTAATTGTTCCATCAATTTTCACTTCTCGAGATTTAAACTTCATTTGTTACTTTTTTTGTCCACCCTAACGGCACTCTTCTCACTTCTGCATTTCTCAGGTTTGACCTTTTTTAGCCGAGGGTTCCGCTTATTGGTTCTGAGGAGCTGACTGGTCAGACATACCGGTTATGCAAGTTTTCCGCGTTTCTCACTAAAGCGAAGGAGGCCAAGTCAGACCGAAAACAGCCGAGACGAGCTTGTAACCTGTTAAGAAACCTGGCAGAGTTTCAAAGATGTCACGCATTTCAGACAAATATACCGGTAAACTTAAATGTAAACTGTGTATACTGCCACTTGTGCTTTAAGTGCTTGAAAGACGTCTGGTTGGCCCAGAAGGAACCAGTCAACCACAAACCCCTGATTTTGGATACCCTATGCCAAACGCTGGTTATATCCAGCATTTGGCATAGCCTATGCCTAACGCTGGATACGCTACGCCAAACGCTAGATAGCTGTTGGTACTCCATTGATCCAGTTGGAAGCCTACCAGAAATTGAGCTGCGAGCGTGTAGACGGTCGCATACATCGAAGTCAAGATTCTTGTTCCTTTTAGTTCGTTGATCCGTTATCTATGTTTTTCTTTTTCCCTCCGTTTTCCACTTTTTTGTTGTATAGTGGGTTTATAATATAAAAAAAAAAAAATCTAACCCTGATCTATCTCACTACAGATGAATTCTGATTGGTTGATTTCTGAGCTTCATTCAAATCATCAATATTTTATTGGGTCCCAGTATTCAGCATTTGGCATAGTGTATCTAGCGTTAGACATAGGGTATACCAAACGTTAGATATACCCAGTGTTTGGCATAGGCTTTCCCAAAATCAGGAGTTTGTGGTAGACTGGAAGGAATTGAAGGAATAGCCGCAATACACACGTTCTGCATAATCTCTGCCACTCAAACGTTTCAACGAAAAAATGAGAAACTAGTTGTAAAATCAAATACCTACTCCATCTTCAACTGGCACTAGTGTGTTGAAGTAAACCTTCGCCTTCCCTAGGTTCTGCACCGCAGTTATAGCGTTTGCCCCGAAAAATCGAAGAAACGAGTAATGCTTTGGATTTTTCTCAATGTTTTTCTCATGCCATCTAACAGGATCATTCACAACCAAAATGAAGTCAAGCATGTTGTCCTGAAAAGCGAACAATTTAGTTTATACATAGTTTCCGTAGAAACTGTGGCCATTGCTACCCAGCTAGATTATAGTTCAATCCAAGCACTTGCTAGGTTTAATTAATTATGAATAACATAAACAAACCGAAGAAAATTGAAGAGGCAGCATAGACTGCCCCACAACACAACTCTCCGTAAAAGACACTTGAAAATGCACTGAGTTGCGGCCTTTTACTCACTTATTCTGAATAATTCAGTAGTCTTAACTAGTGCACACGTGGGTTTTGTCCATCCTTAGCAAGATATTCTAAGTCAATTCCTGCATTTCTGCAAGCCTTCCAAATGCCTTCCAACATGAAATCCACCTTTTACACCAACATCATTAAGTCTTTTAATTTATGGTCACACTAGTCTTCGGGCTCTGCATCATAATTCACAGCCAACCAATCATTCAAGTTCTAGGGGTCCATACTTAGCATGGATGGTTTTAACTGTCACCTCGTTAATCTCTGCAAGCCTCCCAAATATTATCTGAGTAGCATCCTTTACTTCATTGTATTCATGAAGCAAATTCACATATCTGTCACAGTCCTGAATATCAAACCCCTTCATTAATAAGGCTTCAATTTCAAAGTTCACTCTTTCATCGTCCTTGTGACTGTTTTCTTCCAGCTTCTGTTTCTTCTCAGGTCCCTCAACAGCTGGCTTGATAACCAAAGGGGATACAAACTTCCGCTTTGGTGGCATACGTTTTGGTGGCTTAGGTGTGCTCATGCGTTGCATACAGATAGGTTCATGGCTGCTACAGCCAGGATCATCCAAAGACTTTGATGCTTGTATATCACAAGCTAAAGCACCATCTGTGGCTTTAGTAAAGGGTGACTTGAAGCCCCTTCCAGACAGAGTTCTCGAAAGCCCTACTCTTTTTGGAGTTGAATTACCGTTTCCTGACATAACTGCTTGTGTTAACCAGAAGATTTGATGTTTATCTTTATCAAATGATATCCTCACTGGAAAAACACAAATTTCAATTTCAATGCTACCTTCGCAAACCAGTCTAGGCACAGGCGTTACTAGCCAAATTTTTTTTGGGGGGAGGGACAAGGCATCTACCGACTGGCTGGTAATTTTTACCGACTGTTTTTGCAGAAAAAACGACTGTTTTCAAGAAAAAATATGGCAGTTTTGAAAAAAGTCGACTGATTTTCAGAAAAAACGACTATTTTCATGACGAAAAACCGCGGCGCTTCGCGCCGACTCGTTTATTTTTTACCGACTGGGCGACAAGATTGGGGAGGGGGGCGTCCCCCCCCCAGTCGTGACGCCCCTGAGTCTAGGACTCCCTTAAATGAAAGCTTTAGGAATATGGTTGAAGAATGGCATCCCACTAAACAAACAAAACTTGTCAGTAATTTAGTTAGACAGTGGTTTTGTTGGTTTAGTTTGTTTTTTCTTAGAAACAATCAGATTCCTGAAAATCAGTTGATTCTTTGTCAAAACTGTCAGTAAAAATGACTTGCCAGTCCGTAAATAACTTGCCCCCCCCCCCCTCCCAAACATTTTAGCTAGTAACACCTCTGCCAACCAATGTCTCCTTCTTACATAATACAGGCTTCAACAATGTAGGATCCACTAACTCCTCAAACCTATAATGTGATGTCTGGTTGACTGGGTGCTTATATGCAGCTCCAGCCTCTTAGACAGCATGCCTCTCCTGCTACTTCAAGTGCCCTTGCTACACACTGAGATTTGCATTGCGCTATGTAAAGAGGGGAGTTTATAAAGGGACTTGGGAACAATACATACTTATAAATTTCCAGAACTAAGCTAGTTCTGTGTGAATGTCATGGCTTCCAATTTATCATATCATGCTGTAGTTTACACAAATAACAGCCTACTACAAACCAATAATGTAGCTTAAAACAGCTCTGAACAAAACCTAGTTCAGTTCAAACCATTTCAGTAGAGGTATGCTTATTTGAACACTTCTCTCGTTGTTTCACTAGCCTAGCCTGGTTCTCTTACGTGCCTACAAAATAGTCAAATGGAAAGGACAGATAATAAGCTTGATATCACCTAATAGCCAACAATTTCAGGATTGTTCTAACACAAACCATAAGTTGTCTTGTCTTGTCGGGTGTGAATGCGCTCGGCTGTCACCCTAAATCCCGCCAAATATAAGCTTTTAGTTAATCGTCCAACAATATGGTCTCCTACTTGCAGTTAACAATACATTCATATGTATGTGTATACATTCGTTCAAAACAACTATGAGTTAAAATTTATTTGACTTTTTGGTGGGTTTATGAATGTGCTTTTGCTTCTTCTTCTATTTGAGATGTCTGTTGACATGAATCAACATCTTCTTAGTAAAGGTACATTCCACTTAGCAAATGATTCAAACAATTTGTGAAAGGAAAATAGTTAACAGACTTAGCAGCAATATTTTCAAAAATAGAGGCATGACAGAAACATGAATGGAATAAATGTTTTTTGCAAGTATTGTTCAACCAAGGCTCTTACTAGAAATTATATTTTCACGATGAGACAGTTCAGCAATATTGTTTTTCGAAAATACCCATATCCTACTTGTTAGTTGCAATTCTCTTGTTAGCCCTTGTCAAATCTATCCAGCCTCCCCACCCTCCAAAGCGGTGGCTAGATGCAAAATATTTGAAAACTGTGCATGCTGTGCTTCAACAGTGGGAAAACTAAGCAAATGAAAAGAAGTCCAAAATGCAAGATACATTGAAGGCCTAACAAGTCCAAGTCTTTCAAAATGAATAATAGCATTCAGAAGCTTCTTGTATCCTTCCGTGTGAAAGAACTGTCATCAATCTTCTCGAAGCTTCCTGCGAAGTTTATTGCATCACTGGCAAAACTCGGTTGGGTAACAAATTGCTAAAAAGTTATAGGTACACTGTCAGAAGTTTCATAACAGATTGCGCATAACACTTTCAAGAATAACACCTTTTCACTTAGAAAAAAAGTGTTATGACCAATTAAGTTTATACTATTTCGTGCCCAGATCTCCAACAACACCTTCAATAGGTAAAAATACTACACTGTTAGAAGTTACATAACGACAACAGCAGGATGTGCGGTTTCAACAGATAACACTTTGGGATGTTATATGTTATGTTTCTTTCGTTCCCGTTAGTATTTTTACCACTTGAAGGTGTTATTGGAGATCTAGGCACGAAATAGTGTAAACTTAATTGGTCATAACACTTTATTTCTAAGTGAAAAGGTGTTATTCTTGAAAGTGTTATGTGCAATCTGTTATGAAACTTCTGACAGTGTACACAACAAAATAATGGCAAAATATGGAGATTTCCAGGGATTTCTGAAGTTTATAATTCGATAAGGGAGCTAGAGGCTGGCTACAGGCTGGCTAGAGGTGACACAAATGGCATAATAAGTAAAAGTTGCCTGGTATGGGTTTTAGCTTTTCTTTCGCAACCACTCACTGTCAGGCAACATTGAAATAAGCTTATCTCTACCGAGTACTGACTGAGTAGGCTACTGTATTATCACCCGAATAGTGAAAGGACTTTTCCCTCCACAAGTAAGACTCACCTTGGTTGAAACATGCCCCTTCTGCCTGAAGACTCCTGATCCATAAGCAAAAGCAAAGGTGATGTCTGGAGGAAAAATTTTCAGTTTTTTTACTAAATTGGTTCTTACAGCATCAAGGGCCATAATAAGCAACGTTTTAAAACTTCAAAAATTCTGCGGAAGTACCAAGAGGGCAGAGGTCAAGAGCCAAGAGAAGCACTGCCAGTTGGTGGATGGATTCGAGCATATTCGAGTGAAACTTTTTGGTGAGTGGCACTGTCTTTGCAGTGGCAAGATACTCTGGTAGGTATACTTACAGCAGAGCAAAATAACAGTAGGGAGTAGCGCCAAGACTTGACAAAATTGACACACACTTTAATAGCAGCGATACTAGCACCACTAGCGATAGAGAACGTCCCTACTGAAATTCATTCAGTCATTCACCAGAGCTGGCTCCGATAACTTCATATTCTGAACATTGTAAAAAAATGATACAGCCTCCATGGTTTCCATGCTGTGTGCAGACATCACCTTTGCTTTACTAGAAATGTCTAAACCCGCAAGTTTGTCTCGCTCTAAATGCCGCAAGCGTAGTGGGCGTCGCTGCGAATATGGCTTGTTTGCGAAGCATTGAAACATAGGTCTTGGCGCTACTCCTTAGTAGAAAAAACTAACACAATAGGGAGCAGGGGCATCGCAAGTGTATTTTCGGTGGTGGTGGTGGGGGGGGGGGGTGCAGAGCCTAAAAGTTTACCGAATCTCTCGAAAAATTTTACCGAATCTTAGAAACTGAGAATTCGAGCTTTAAATTACTGAACAGGAAGGATTACATACAAAAAGTTACACTGAAGCATTGTCCAAATAGGTGGAATAAGCTTAATAGCGCTATACGCGACTTTTACGTCTTAAATACACACACCTGTTCAAATAGGAACCCAAGGTTCTTATCAATGCAGCGTTTGGTGCTGCCACGCTGGTACAATTTTTGAGTTTCTAAAGATCAGAAAAAGTGTTCTTAGTACTACATGAAGCACAGAGTACAACTTGACGCCCACTATATTGTAAAAAGCTATTAAATCTACGGAAGAATAGCATTGATCCTCGAACTAACAATAAGCAGTCGTAACAGAACAAAAAGTGTTTTTTTTAAGAAAAGTTGTTTCTTCAGCTTCCAACAAAATAGAACTTTAGTGCTTCCCGTGGCAAGTGTGGCAACCCTGACGGCGCTGCTCCTTTCCTCGGCCCGCTGACGGAACCAACCAAGCGATCTGATTGGCCCTACATAAGCCAGAATAGAACGCCAGAGGCGTGTTCTAGCCGTTCCCCAAGGACTCCTGGGGGAATCGAAGGGAACGGCGAGAATAGAGGGAGACAATCCACGCGGACTCCGCCACGGAAAACAACGAGAACACGGAGAATGCTTCTAAAACGGATTTTGTTCGAAAAAAAATATACAGTTGACGAAATTAGTCTGGATCCACTTTGTTTTTGGTTTTGTTTATTCTGATTATTTGAAATTAATTTTACTTTGCATCAACACCAGCAAAAATTGATTCCCCTCCAAATTTGAAAGGGAGTCCTAACTGATGATGGTGATGATAATCGGAGCATTCCCCGCCCGTGGGGACTCGCGAGAACACGAGAACACTTAAAGGGCAGAAGGAAAGACGATAAACCATCCACTAGGCGTCATTTTGGCGAAGCCCACTTGGACAATATAGTGCCAGGTACGATTGCAGTAAAGGAAAAGTCCCGTACCATCTCCTTTAGTCTTCTTCCATAGTGATTGACGAGCCCGAGCTTCGTTTACAGCTCAATTTATCTTGTGAACAAATTATTCATGCTATTAGATGTGCTGATCGGGCCGCCGTACCTGTTCGCAGGTCTCGAGTGAAAACGGAAAAATTTGGTTGGTCTAGAAATCCTGTTTTAGTTAGTGCTTGTTCCCAGGCAAAATTTTGGTTACGTATTTGACAAGAAAGTGATAGGCCTAGACACGGCACTGTGAATGCCGTCCGGATTCACACGAAAAGAAAATTTTGTAAAGCGCTCCGTGATCATGTTGCTAATAATAAAGCTGATCTTACGGCAAATATCGCCCCGGTCGATCTACAGATTTGAGTGCATCAGAAATACCGGAACCTGAGTGGATGGCGCATTTCTCTTCGCAGTTTGATGCCCCTGACAGTCCTCAGGCTAAGAAATTTGATGAAGAAATTAGGGTATCTTGAAAGGTCGAGCCAAAGGTGAGCCGGTAATTGTTGGGCGGAAGTCAATTAAAGAAGTTATACCGAAGCTTGAAAAGAAGTTTTCTTGTGGGTCGGACGGCATTTGTTCTCGCCATCTTGAGTTTGCCAGTGATTACCTTTTTGATCATTTAGCTCTACTGTTCCAGATGATCTTTACTATCGGAGTTGTGCCTGATTGCTTATGTGTTGGTGTTGTAACCCCGTTCCCGAAGAAAGGGAAACCACTTTCTCAATGTTCGTCATACAGGCCTATTACCGTTTCTAGCTTGTTTTCGAAGATTTTTAAGTTATTAATTTTTGAGCATATTCGACAACAATGTGCCATGCCTCCCTTTCAGTTCGGGTTCCAGCCACGTCTCGGTTGTTACCATGCTCTACGTAGTTTATGTACGATCCTTAAGGATGCAGAAGGGTCAGGTAGCCCTTTGGCTATCGGTGCATGTGACGTTAGTAATGCTTTCGGATCTCTGATTCATTCTCAGGCTATGTTTGAGCTGTTAAAAAGGGGGGTGTCAGTTGATGTAGTTCGACCTCTTTATTGTATGTATAGACACCTCCGGGTACCTTTAAAGATTGGTTCCTCGCTCCTTCCTTCAGAACTTCGCGTTCATCTCGGGATTAAGCAAGGGGCCATTACTTCCCCTACTATTTACAATAACGCGGCCCTAAGAGCCCAAGGTGATTTGTCGCCTTGCTGCATACTGAATGGTGTCAGTGTGTCTATTTTAAGTTATGCGGATGATGTTCTTAACCTTATATTATATTATTAACCATTATAATTAGATTTCAAAGAATTATGATGAAATTGGTCTTTCTTTAAATGCAGCCAAGTCTCAAGTGTTATTATTTAATTTCCACCAATCTGAAACCCCAGACACAGTGAACCTTGGTGATTCTGTTGTTATACCATCGCAGGAACTTGTGTATCTTGGACTACCTATTGGTACATCCCTAAAGTCGACTCGAAAATTGAGCGTAAGATACGTAATGCGTATGCTGGTGCAGTTGGAGCAAAGCTTAATCTTGGTAAACGCCACCTTGCATAAGTGTATAATGCTGTATCTCTCCCCCATGTTCTATACTTGGTTCCTTTCTGGGACATACTAACCCAATCGGATAAAACAAAAATTAGGAGGGCTTACTTCAAATATGCCAAGTTCCTCATTCAGGTGCCGCCCTGGACAAGGAACGGTAGACTGCTGGAGAGATACAACCTGCCGGATCCTAATGATGCCGCGGATAAACTTTTTCTTAAGTTGTCAGAAAATCCTTCCAACCACCCTTGGAAGGGTTTTCGGTTCTAGTTTGGTTTTGTTGTCCTTTGTTGTTGTTCTTTCTTTTTTTTTTTTTTCTTTTTGTTGGTTCATTATTAGGTTAATTTGTTAGAAATTAGTTTCGTGTGCTTTTGTATGGTGTCATGTCTTTCTGTACATTACTTTTTCCTCTTTTTGTATTTATACTCCGTCTTTCTTTTTTTGAGTGGATGATGGGTCAAAAATAAATTATTATTATTATTAATAGCTTCTATTTACTACATCCTTGACAAAATTGAATCAAGCGTTGCAGGCGAAAATTTTACAAATCCATTATTATTAACTTCACAAAACACCCCGCCATCCAAAAATGCGGTTCGGACCTAGAATTAGGATATCTAGTTTCACTCAAGTCAAATTTCCGACATCACCTCCAAGCCATCGCCAACCTTCCAAGTTTGAAGCCTTTTCTCTTACCACCTGTCTTTCACTCCAATCTGAGCATTATTTGGGGAACTTCCGGTATATCCCCCCCCCTCCCCAACCGTGGTCAGACCCGGTTCAAACCTTAAAATATGTCATCTAAGGCAGATGATTTCTGTACCTTCCAAGTTTCATTCAAACCACTCCACTTGTTTGGCCCCTCTGCGAGCCACAAACTTTCCGGGACTCTCCATCCAACTCCGCCCACCGTGGCTGAATACGACTCAAAAACATAAACTTCGCATCTCTGACTTATCCTTTTCCCGTTCATCAAGTTTTGACTGGAATTGGAGCAGAGCCTATCTGCAAATATCCGAGTCCCGCTCCCCCTCCCCCACCTTGGCCGGATCCTGTGCGAACACCAAATGCCAAATTGTCGTCTATTTCTTTTCAGCCCGTTTCTTTGTTTCTGTTGTGACATAAATAGTTTGACCATTGCATCTTTTTATCTCAATCACATTTGTTTAAATTCAAGAACAGTAGTCACACTTATGATGAATTATTTTTGTACTTGTCATTTTAATTCACGTCCGTATTTTCATGAAATGTATTTTAAACCGTGAATTGTATAATAGTAGTGACACTTGTGACGAATTATTTTTGTACTTGTCATTGTAATTCGGGTTCGTGTTCTGATGAATTGTATTTTAAACCGTGAATTGTACATATAATCATAGGTTACCATTGTAAATATATCCCTTGGTTGATCTTTTTATTTGTAACGACATGTCCAGCACTATTTTTTGTCTGTAAAAGATATCTATGGATAAATAAACCGAATTGAAATTGTAAAATCAAGGGTGTATAAACTCCCACTGTCCAACTTGCATCCTATTTTTTCCATCCGTTTGGTTTTTATGCATGTCAAAAACTTTTCGCAACGCCCATGATGGTCGAATCGGAGAAACAACTATTCTCATGTGAATCTGTTCGGGCCCCTGACAAGTCTTCCAAATTTTATCGTCCTAGAACATCAGGAAGTTCCGAACTTGCGGGATTGCCAAAATTAAGCCCCCCCCCCCAACTCCCCCATGGTGTCCGAATCTGGTCCGGTTATGTCAACAATGTATCTAGGACACTAGTTTCATCTCGATCCCGCCACTCTAAGCGTTTCCCAAGATTTCCGGTTCCCCCCTCCGGCTCCCGCCAAAGTCGCCGGATCGGATCCGGATTTGAACAGGGTCATCTAAGACACTTTCCAAGCTCTTTCGTTAAGATCCGATCACCCGTTTGAAAGTTATAAATACCTCAAGATTGCGGATTCCCCCTTCCTCCACTCCTCCCCGGACATTCAAATACAATCCACACTAGATTGTATTGTAGATTGTATCTAGATATAATCTAGATATAATCTACAGTAGATTGCGGATTCCCAATCCTTGCACTCCTACCACGATGGTCGGATCGAGGAAACGACAATCTATTCAAATGGAACGGTATCTGACCGTACGGGAGACATGGAAGGGGGATCCCGGACATTTGTTGTAGGCTATTCAGAGGGACCAAACGAGCAGAGCGATAGAGGTTAAACGTGGACGGTACAAAGGTCATGTGACCCTGTTTGCTATCTTGGGTTGGCTTGATGGCTAGTAAGAGTGGATACGTTCTTAGCATACCGTGCTCTTCCTAGCACGGTTTCACCACGGGTTCAACTCCTTTGAGAGGATGAATGAGCGCCAGTGTTGCCACTCGACCGGCACCGCTTCGTCAAAAAGCGGCATTTCCGCGGTATCTGTCAACCAAACTGCGGTAAAATTTGCGGCATGCTTTTCTGGAGAGAAAGGGTCAAAACTGTCATGCTGGCTATGGCATACATCTCAAAATCTATCCTCTTATATTGTGAAGCCGACTTCACCAACACTCGAATTCCCTTCTAGGATAGGCCAGTACTTTTTGGGTAGCCCACATGTAGTATGTATAATTATCCGTCCAGTAAACTTTCTCTGACTGGTAATATCTACATACATATCTACCGTACAAAAGTCCTGTCACGTAAGGCAAGCTATGTCCTTATTGTAAACTACCTAACACAAAAAATTCTAGTGGAAATGTACTGTCTGGGCTGATAGATGTCATCAGATGAACTGAGAATCTCAAACCTGCAAACTCAACCCTTTTTCGAACACAGTGGTCTCCCATGGGACAAGGTGCCAACTAGGTCTTTAATTAAGGTCCGCAGTTGACTTCCGTGAATACTCTATATGACTAAGTCCAAAACACGCCAGTGATCCTCGGGAAGAAGGAGTAAACGTGCCCGTAACGACTCAAACTCAACGACTCAAATCCTGTGTCAAACCAGGGCGATGTTTGGGAGCAGCTGTGACACCGCTTCTTGCTTTCTTCCGTAGGTACCCGGAGATTATGCATCGGCAGGGAGAGATAGTCATCAAGAGTATCGAACGCGGTCTTGAAATCCCCGTTTTATGGGCAACAAAGACATATTTTGCCAGACAATCACGAAAGATTAGAACGAGTTGGACATAGGTACTGTAATGAATGCGGTGTAAAAAGCCATTTCGCGGCATAATTGCGGTATGCGGCATAATCAAAGTTTCATGCGGCATTTCCCTCCGAATCGCGGCCTTATGCCACGAAATGCGGTATAAGCGGCAACACGGGAGCCCATGTCTCATCGTATTTACATCACCAACGTTCGAAAATCGAGCAGGATTTCGACTTATCGGCCTGCAATAATAATCCGTTGAGGCATTCTTGCCCCGCGAAGAGAAAAATATGAGATAATCATTGGCGCAACCTGCACGCAAAATGTTAGCGGTACGTCTGAATCTGAACCATCACACACCTCTTTTTGTGTAGAACCTTTCAAGATACCCCTGTTCACGGAAAGAATATGAACGGAATAGCAATATGAAGGAAGTTAATCTGATCTAAACTTTTTGGGACCCCAAAACGTTGGTGACGGGCTGGTGGAGGGACGACTATAACCAGGGGCGTCACGTATGGGGGGGGGGGGGGGGGACGATTTTTTTCGTAAAAACTGTCGATTTCTTTTTTGAAACTTCAAAACAGTCGGTGCTTCCGTAAAAATAGTCGTTTTTTCTTGAAATCCGTCAGTTTTTCGTCAAAACGGTCACTGTTTTCTTGAAACCCTTCCTTTTTTCTACTATAACAGTCAGTAAAAATGACCAGCCAGTCGGTAAATACCTTGCCCCTCCCCCCTCCAAACATTTTGGCTAGTGACGCCTCTGCCTATAACGACCGTACGTAAATTTGTCCGTCTGTAAGCACGATAAATTTCAAAGGCGTTGACATATATTGTTCAAAATTGGTGTGAGGATCGTCGGGTCTAAGTACACGTCAGTTATTAAATGGACTCCTTAGCCTCTACGGACGCAGGAGTTGGATTTCAAATTAAGGGTTAATACAAATATTTCTTAAAATTGGTGAACCCATTTAGAGTTAGCCCACGGAAGAAAGATACATACATGCAGGCTGTACCCGTGTCTAAACTTAACTTTTTCATCGGACGATTATGTCTTCCAAAATTCGGCTAGAGATACATGCCGAGTCCACATTTTTTTGGTTTTCTCAGCGTGTTAGTCTTTTCGCCGTACTCCGCAAATGAAACATCATTACGTTTTCTTTAGTTACAAGCGACTGATTTTCTATGTAAAAAATACAATCATATATTTTTTCAAATAACATGCTTACATCCTTGTTTTCCTTTGAGATCCCATCGAAACCTTTGCTCCTGTTTCAGCGTTGTTGGCACTTTCTTGGAAGGAAAGGTTTGCTTTGTTGCTGGAAAGCTTTGCTGACATATGGGTGGTAAACACATAGAGGAGTTGGTCTTAAGCAGAACCCGATTAAAAATTTATCTCAAAATAGTAGTACGAAGTTGTACGAAAAAGTAGCATGCAGTACTAACTGATGCCACTACATGCTTCTACTTGAAGGCTACCGTGTTACTGCATACTACTGCATGCTACTATTAGCAAGACTGGATGCTGCTACGGCACGAAAGTATGCTACTGGATACTGCTACATAAGATTGGACCAGTCTGAGGCACATTAAATGATAGTATTCTTTGCTATTACATAGTATTACATGCTACTTTTTCGTACAACTACCATACAACTACGCAGGCTATACACATTTTTCATCGGGAAACAGGTCATTTCAAGGCCCCGTCCCAACTTCCATTGTTAGGTCACTACTAACTTTAATGGAAAATTAACATAGGTAGAATATAAAATCAGAATCGTAAGTTAATGCTAAGTTGTAAAGCACACATATTCGAATCACAATGCTTGAGAGCGCCTCCAGTTTAAAGTCATGTCACCGGTGAAGATGCATAAAAGTCTAATTTACGGCTGCATTCTAGAACACTCGGGTTCAAATCACAATGCAAGAGAGCGTTCTCCAGCTTAGTCAGGTCACCGGTGAAGATTATCTAAGTTAGGGCACTTTGAACACGCCTTTACAGCGTTGGTGCTGCCAAGGCAGCGATACATGCAGTCATGCATGTTGCCTGGGCAGTGTTACATGCTGGGGCAACAGCGGCGCCTCCGGTTGAAACGCCAGCAACTCCGCCAGCAGCTGCCACGCAGGCAACCCAAACGGCATTACAGCCAGAGTAGCATATTCCTGCTGCTATGGGACCACCCATTGCACTCTGAAGTAGGATCGTCATAGCGACCACTATCAAGAGTTTGGAGGTACGTGTCATTGTCCTGAAAGAGATTTTGTAATTAGTTGATTACCCTTCGAGTATAACTCCGACCAAAAACTTAAAGGTGACCTCTCACTACATATAATAATAATATAGGCCCGCTAAACAACAATGAAAGAGCATGAATTACACACAAAGAAAACGAAACACTACATAAACTTTATAAAACTTATAGATGCGTTAGGCGAGTCAACGGCAAATCGTATATGTTTTTGAAAGCCCGGGATCTAGCACGACACTCAATGGTTTCGCACTTCGCGGAAGACGATAATGTGGTTCTTCTTCGACAGAGCTGAATTAGACTCCCACGGGGGAGTCCGAGAAGGTATTTTGCCAGTTTGTAATATTTTGTCCTAATTTGCCTTTTCTCAGAAATGTTTAGCAAACCCCAGAATGGAGGAATGTACAGAAAGTGCGGTGTGACCAAAGCATGGAAGAGGCGCCCTAGGATTAGTCTATTTACTGTGTTCTCTAGTGCGACAGCTTTGCCGTAACCAATACACATACCTCTGTGAGCGGTATCCGAGATACGTCCTCTGAGCATACGGATATCAGAACCGTACACAAGGCCCAAGTATTTAAGCGAGGTAGACTGAGGTATAACAGTATTCTCATTTACACGCAACCGCGAATCGTTATTAACACGTCCATTAAAAACAAGATACTCAGTTTTGGGATAATTAATTGACTGGCCAATGCTATATGTTTCTACTATAAGGTTTGATAGTTGACTACTTTAAAATCCAGCTAGGCTTACAGAATTACACAAGGCTTTAGCTGTTAGTAAGCTTCTCAGAAACACTAATCAAGACTACAAGAGCCTGAAACGTCACGTAAAACGAACAAACGTGGCAAGCGTGATTATCAGTGTAATCCTAATGGAGGAGATCGGATACACTTAGGAAGTGTAAGATGTCGGTAACGAGAATGAGTGGAAATGCTACTGAAGTAGAATGGATTAGTGTCATAAGTACGACGAGTCCTTTAATAGTGGTGTGAAATCGTCAAACTGTTTTTTTCCCGAACATAGGTACAATCATCTTGGTATTAAGTAACCCCTACGCCTGAATACTGGGCTATAAGTGCCAGTCGAAGAACTGACCTGTGCTTAAACCGGCTTACCAACGAAACGTCCCCATGGCAACACGTCCCCGTGACAAAACGTCTCCGTGGCGAAACGCCCCCGTGACAACACGTCCCCGTGGCGAAACGCCCCCGTGACAAAACGTCCCCGCGGCCAAACGTCCCCGTGACAAAACGTCCCCGTGGCGAAACGTCCCCATGACGAAACGTCCCCAAGTATAGATTTTAAAGTTCGCCTCGGTCTTCAGGAGCATAATCGAGGTAAAACAGCTTCATGAGTGTGGATTGCAGATGCGGGAGCATTCCTAATAGGCTGGAAAGATCAGACAGTGGACCAGTTGCTTAATTAATTTATCGTTTCCAAATAAAATATATAGTGAAATATGCCTTGCACTGGGCTCGTAACTGATCAATTTTAGGTCGTTTGAGGCAACATGCACAATCGGCATTTTCAACCAATATCATCAAAAAAGGAGAGTGAAAAAATAAGCTAGCGCCGTTATGGTGTACAGAAATGTTATATCACAGCGTAAAATAACACACAAATAAACCAAAAGCACAAAACGAAAAACTTACTAACTACTAAATCTTTGCGATTTCTTCAAGAAATGGCTACAGCAAGGAGCAAGGAGTCCGTTAAGTGCTGAAGTTGTCAACCCGTCATTGCTTCCAAAACGTTATATTCCAAGAACATTTTTTTCTGAATGACGCAGTCAGTAATCACATGGCTATCCCTCAGCGATGAAAAACAAAACTGTAGTCGGGGACGTTTCGCCATGAGGACGTTTCGCCAGGGGACGTTTTGATTGGGGACGTTTTGATTGGGGACGTTTAGCCACGGGGACGTTCTGTCATGGGGACGTTTGTCGTGGGAACGTTTTGTCATTGGGACGTTTCGCCGGGAATGTTTTGCCAGGGGACGTTTCGCCGACAACCCCTTAATCCCGAAAGGTGTCTAAATGGTCTCAAAATACTTGTTTCGGCTTGAAACCAACGCTATTTTCTATATTCTGACACTTGTAACTTTTCACGATGAGACGAAAAAACTGCAAACGCATCACTTCCTTCAGTGTCGCAGTGACGCATTCCATGGCGTAATGTGATTACATAAGTTTTGGTGTTCATAGGGGCAACGTAGGATTTGGGGTTTATAAACCGTCTACGGCGGTAAAATGTAGACGCGTCCGGCACCTCGCTGGCCGCTCGGCTCTATGGATATAGATTCAAATAAATATACACCGATAGTAGTAGTTAGCTCAGAGGTTAAACAGCCTGAATAGTTGTGACGTCACGCTTATTTGGAATTCCGCCTGGAAAAGAACAACACCCGAGTCTGTTAATAGTGGGAAACATAGTAAGCTGCTACAACAGAACTCTTTCACTCAGTTTTGTGACGTTAAAAATCTAAAAAAAAAACTAATATCAACAAACGTCACCTACCTACATTACTCATATATATATTTTCTGATCTAAAATTCTAAATCTTATAATAAAAAATCTCAATAAAAAAATTCTTAAGATAGTTGCCGTGCTTAAGATATCTCGCACTATACAGTTGGATATCCCAAAAAGGGGCTAGGGATTTGAGGTAGAGGAAGGAAAACGAAAGTCTCGTTTAAATTTCCTAAAATACGTCACTGTCAATTAAACTACTTACCAATCTGCGGATAAACAAGTGTAACAGTCAGCTATCAGCGTACAAAACAAGACTGAAAATTCTTCGCTGATTGTCAGGTTTGGAGGCAAATATTTATCAACGTTGCAGCTTGGTTGCAGCAAGGTTGCAGCAACGACGACTAACTTGTTCTGTCGTCCTAGCCTCGTTTCGATTGCCAATCAAGTCTGTGTAGGCATGTTTTATTTACTGAGTTTTGGGAAATTAAGGGCTCTAGTCCAACTCATTTGAGTAATTTAGGCCAAACTGGGAGAATTCGAACTTCCGTACAGAAAAGTTTCTAATTCTGTTTGGTTAGCAAGTTCACGATTCTGGAAGGGATGAACAGAATGGCACTGAGTAGAAACGAGAATGGTAATTACTGATGGACTGGAAACAAATAGAAGGCTTTTTGGGATCCCAAAACGTAAGTGGAGGGATGCCTATGACATCGCAAAAGTTGTCCGTCTGTCCGTCCGTCTGTAAGCACGATAACTCTCGAAGGGAATGAGATATTTTGATGAAACTTGGTGTGAGGATTCGTTGGGTTGGCGGACAAGTCGAGTTCGTAAATGGGCTTTGTAGCCCTACATTTAGGGGTGGGGGAGGGGGTTCAAATTAAGGGGCAAACAAAATATTTTGAAACAGCGAATGTGATAGTCGATTATGGGGTAAGAAAACATGCTGAACACGATGGTGAAAACCATTTTCACGACGGACAGGTAGTTCGCCCGGAATCCGGCCCAAACCGGAAAGTTTGTTAAAATTAAAAGTTTTATTTGGAGTTGATCAGATGTCCGATTTAGGGCAAGAAGACATGCTGAACTTTTATGTGAAAACAATTTTCTACCCGGACATGTAGTTCGCCCGGAATCCGGCCAAAACCGGAAAATTGTTAGAAGTTAAAGTTTTATTTAAAGCTGATTAGATAACCGATTTAGGGTTAAGAAGAAACGCTGAATCCGTGTGTGACAATCATATTTTACCCGGACATATAGTTCGACCGGGATCCGGCTGGAGTCGGAAAATTTGTTCTAAGTTAAATTATTATATGAAGTTGATTAGATGTTCGTTATTGGGGAAAGAAGATACCCTGAGTTCGTTTTTGAGCTTTCTTTTTTCGCCGGACAAGTAGTTCTAGAGTTCGGCCGAAACCGGGAAATTGGCAGAAGTGGCAGGAACTTTTCGTCAAAACAGATATGACTTATACGGGTAAACACACATGCTGAATCCATATCTGAACTTGGTTTTCTCAGATGATTAGCTATTTGGCCTTAATCTGTTTCTGAATTTTAATTGTAAGGAGCAAGGATTCTGGCGATGACTGGATCTGGTTAAGACAAGACCCAGTTGTCTGGATCAGGTATTGAATTTTTGGGATCCCATCGAAAACTTTGGTCTTGTTGGGTTTGCGATTGATACAACTAAGTTTGCGGTCGGGATGAAAACGATAACGAAATTCAATTCTTTCATTCATTAGCCTGCACGCAACACTGCCATTTCATCAAACACAAGTAAAGACTAGTTAGTCAAAGCAGCATGAGATATCTTAAGCACGGCAACTATCTTAAGAATTTTTTTATTGAGATTTTTTATTATAAGATTTAGAATTTTAGATCAGAAAATATATATATGAGTAATGTAGGTAGGTGACGTTTGTTGATATTAGTTTTTTTTTTAGATTTTTAACGTCACAAAACTGAGTGAAAGAGTTCTGTTGTAGCAGCTTACTATGTTTCCCACTATTAACAGACTCGGGTGTTGTTCTTTTCCAGGCGGAATTCCAAATAAGCGTGACGGGGATGTTTTGTCACGGGGACGTTTCACCATGGCGACGTTTTGCCGGGGACGTTTTGTCATGTGGACGTTTCGTCGGTAAGCCGTTCAAGAATAAGCCGTTCAAGATTAAGGTACTGTTCAAAGAAGCACACGTCTTCTATACGTCTGGAGATTTCACACGGAATTTACTGCTCATTCGCTAAATGAACTTAACAAGTCCGTGTCTAGCTATTTGGAGGAGGAGGCAAAAATGTTTTGCTCATGCATCAAGGGTTGGCTTGAAAGTAGAAGCGAAGATCTTCTTTCGGCAAGAATACGCCCAAACCCCTCTTGGACCACTGACATTTGTTTATTTTTCTTTCCTAATCTTTTTTATCGCAGTGGGACGGATAACTAGTATTTATTAATTTATTTAGGTAGGACCATCGTGGGCGGTTCAGGGGGCGCAGGGGTTTGACCCCCCCCCCCCCCCCCTGCTCCAAAGAGTCGTACCCTCAGTCGTATGTTTGAGCTCACCTGTAGGACACTCGTACGTTTTGAGCTTGCGAGAACAAATTAAGGCGGTTGCCAATTATGAATTTTGCCCGTAAATGACCTGTTTCTAGTCGTATGACTACAAGTAGATTTTCTAATTGTATGTTTTGAGCTTGTCAAATTCAAAGTTGTGTGTTATTAGGTTGTCAGAAGGACAGTTGTATTTTCTGAGCTTGCCAGAGTGACACCAAATCGTGTGAATTTTGCCTGCGAATGACCTGGTTCTTGTCGTATTTTGAGAACAGATTTTCTAGTCGTATGGGCTATTACGAGACTGTCGTAAGTTTTCAGCTAGTCTTTCGTGAGTTTTGCCTGGAATCCTGTTTCCAGTCGTATGGTGCTGCTTTGACTAACTAGTCTTTACTTGTGTTTGATGAAATGGCAGTGTTGCGTGCAGGCTAATGAATGAAAGAATTGAATTTCGTTATCGTTTTCATCCCGACCGCAAACTTAGTTGTATCAATCGCAAACCCAACAAGACCAAAGTTTTCGATGGGATCCCAAAAATTCAATACCTGATCCAGACAACTGGGTCTTGTCTTAACCAGATCCAGTCATCGCCAGAATCCTTGCTCCTTACAATTAAAATTCAGAAACAGATTAAGGCCAAATAGCTAATCATCTGAGAAAACCAAGTTCAGATATGGATTCAGCATGTGTGTTTACCCGTATAAGTCATATCTGTTTTGACGAAAAGTTCCTGCCACTTCTGCCAATTTCCCGGTTTCGGCCGAACTCTAGAACTACTTGTCCGGCGAAAAAAGAAAGCTCAAAAACGAACTCAGGGTATCTTCTTTCCCCAATAACGAACATCTAATCAACTTCATATAATAATTTAACTTAGAACAAATTTTCCGACTCCAGCCGGATCCCGGTCGAACTATATGTCCGGGTAAAATATGATTGTCACACACGGATTCAGCGTTTCTTCTTAACCCTAAATCGGTTATCTAATCAGCTTTAAATAAAACTTTAACTTCTAACAATTTTCCGGTTTTGGCCGGATTCCGGGCGAACTACATGTCCGGGTAGAAAATTGTTTTCACATAAAAGTTCAGCATGTCTTCTTGCCCTAAATCGGACATCTGATCAACTCCAAATAAAACTTTTAATTTTAACAAACTTTCCGGTTTGGGCCGGATTCCGGGCGAACTACCTGTCCGTCGTGAAAATGGTTTTCACCATCGTGTTCAGCATGTTTTCTTACCCCATAATCGACTATCACATTCGCTGTTTCAAAATATTTTGTTTGCCCCTTAATTTGAACCCCCTCCCCCACCCCTAAATGTAGGGCTACAAAGCCCATTTACGAACTCGACTTGTCCGCCAACCCAACGAATCCTCACACCAAGTTTCATCAAAATATCTCATTCCCTTCGAGAGTTATCGTGCTTACAGACGGACGGACAGACGGACAACTTTTGCGATGTCATAGGCATCCCTCCACTTACGTTTTGGGATCCCAAAAAGCCTTCTATTTGTTTCCAGTCCATCAGTAATTACCATTCTCGTTTCTACTCAGTGCCATTCTGTTCATCCCTTCCAGAATCGTGAACTTGCTAACCAAACAGAATTAGAAACTTTTCTGTACGGAAGTTCGAATTCTCCCAGTTTGGCCTAAATTACTCAAATGAGTTGGACTAGAGCCCTTAATTTCCCAAAACTCAGTAAATAAAACATGCCTACACAGACTTGATTGGCAATCGAAACGAGGCTAGGACGACAGAACAAGTTAGTCGTCGTTGCTGCAACCTTGCTGCAACCAAGCTGCAACGTTGATAAATATTTGCCTCCAAACCTGACAATCAGCGAAGAATTTTCAGTCTTGTTTTGTACGCTGATAGCTGACTGTTACACTTGTTTATCCGCAGATTGGTAAGTAGTTTAATTGACAGTGACGTATTTTAGGAAATTTAAACGAGACTTTCGTTTTCCTTCCTCTACCTCAAATCCCTAGCCCCTTTTTGGGATATCCAACTGTATAGTGCGAGATATCTTAAGCACGGCAACTATCTTAAGAATTTTTTTATTGAGATTTTTTATTATAAGATTTAGAATTTTAGATCAGAAAATATATATATGAGTAATGTAGGTAGGTGACGTTTGTTGATATTAGTTTTTTTTTTAGATTTTTAACGTCACAAAACTGAGTGAAAGAGTTCTGTTGTAGCAGCTTACTATGTTTCCCACTATTAACAGACTCGGGTGTTGTTCTTTTCCAGGCGGAATTCCAAATAAGCGTGACGGGGATGTTTTGTCACGGGGACGTTTCACCATGGCGACGTTTTGCCGGGGACGTTTTGTCATGTGGACGTTTCGTCGGTAAGCCGTTCAAGAATAAGCCGTTCAAGATTAAGGTACTGTTCAAAGAAGCACACGTCTTCTATACGTCTGGAGATTTCACACGGAATTTACTGCTCATTCGCTAAATGAACTTAACAAGTCCGTGTCTAGCTATTTGGAGGAGGAGGCAAAAATGTTTTGCTCATGCATCAAGGGTTGGCTTGAAAGTAGAAGCGAAGATCTTCTTTCGGCAAGAATACGCCCAAACCCCTCTTGGACCACTGACATTTGTTTATTTTTCTTTCCTAATCTTTTTTATCGCAGTGGGACGGATAACTAGTATTTATTAATTTATTTAGGTAGGACCATCGTGGGCGGTTCAGGGGGCGCAGGGGTTTGACCCCCCCCCCCCCCCCCCCCCTGCTCCAAAGAGTCGTACCCTCAGTCGTATGTTTGAGCTCACCTGTAGGACACTCGTACGTTTTGAGCTTGCGAGAACAAATTAAGGCGGTTGCCAATTATGAATTTTGCCCGTAAATGACCTGTTTCTAGTCGTATGACTACAAGTAGATTTTCTAATTGTATGTTTTGAGCTTGTCAAATTCAAAGTTGTGTGTTATTAGGTTGTCAGAAGGACAGTTGTATTTTCTGAGCTTGCCAGAGTGACACCAAATCGTGTGAATTTTGCCTGCGAATGACCTGGTTCTTGTCGTATTTTGAGAACAGATTTTCTAGTCGTATGGGCTATTACGAGACTGTCGTAAGTTTTCAGCTAGTCTTTCGTGAGTTTTGCCTGGAATCCTGTTTCCAGTCGTATGGTTACGTAGAGATTTTCTGTACGTCATATCTTACGAGACAATCTGTGTTTTCAGTTTGTTAGAATGACAGTCGTATGTTCTGAGCTTGTCAGAAGGACCTAAATGCAGTTATCGAATCTCACCATCTGGTGCACAGTTTGAACGCAACTGGTTTTGTGCCAAAACCACTGTATTTTAGCAGAAAACAGGCTGATGTTCAGTTTTTTTTACTGAGGGGCAAAGTTTTAATGTTATCTGGTTCTGTGCAAATATCCTTAGTTTCGCATAAAACTTGTTGATTTTTTGTTTGAACACAAACCGGCTAAGTATTAGTAACCACTGTGATGATTGGCCTGATGTTTCTACAGTTTTTGTTCAGACAATTCAGACCAAATCGATACAAAGTAGAATTGGTCTGAATTGAATATTTTATTCTGGATGGCCACTACCTTTTTTTGGAAAGGGTCGAGTGGAAGCGCTGCCGTATAGGCCGCCAACTTTCGGTAAAACGTCCCACTCCATTCGGGAGTTATCGTAGTCACGTACAGACAGACAAATCTGTGAAGTCATAGTTATCCTTTACTTTCATTTGAAATCCAAAGAAGATTCTAATCGTAGTTGTTTCCAAATCTGCGCCTGTAGCTTCTTCCCTAGCAGCTTATTTTCCATCGAGCAGAATGTCGTCATGCCGCGTTATTTTGGGGAGGTTTTGGCTTCGGATTTGAGCCACGTGAAAAGCTAAAATTTGCGTCGCTGACAAAGCCGATTTATGTTCAATCCTTACCCCGTAGCAACAGATCAAAAAAAAATCAGCCTCTTTTAGATAAAATAAAGATTTTTGCACAACCGATAAATGTTGAAAAATTCGAAATCGGATATTCAAATAATGTATACAACGGATACGTCAGCTACGATGCTTCATCAGCGATATTTCGGACCTTCTTGGCAAGGGTCCTCGTCAGGCTGTCAATCGTCAGGGTCAACGTCGGGGAAGGAAACAAACCTGTAATAAATAACTGAAACTTCTACCGACTATAAGTATCTTATTCAGCCAAATTAGTTTCAAATACCACTGTAGGGAAAAAACAAGTCCTGAGATTTAATTTTTGACACGGCCGCTGTTTTTTACTGCACGATTGGGGCAATGTCAGGAAAGGTTTTGGTGGAGTGTTCCTTGGAACAATCCACTATTGCGAGAGCTGTAGCAGCTTTTCGGTTTCCGGTTTTCACCATATTTTGTGGAGCTCAGAGCTCGTGAACCAATGCAAGTATCAAGTTCAAACTTGGTATGCTAGTGGGTATTGGGGTCTAGTTGTTCCTTTTGGGGGTCCCAACCCGGTTAAGGGGCAAATGGGCCCAGATTACCCAGTAGCATGTCGTCTGTCCGTCTGTCCGCACGATAACTCTCGAGGGGATTCAGATATTTTGATGAAACTTGGTGGGAGGATCCTTTGGGTCAAAATACAGGTCAAAGTTCGAAGAGTTGTTAAAAGTTTGTTAAAAGCGAAAGTTTTATCTGAAGTTGATTAGATGACAGGTTTAGGGGTAAGAAGAGACGCTGAGTCTGTATATGACAATTTTTTACCCGGACATATAATTAGTCCGGAATCCGGTTTTAACCGGATTTTTTTGAAGTCAAAGTTTTATTTAAAGTTGATTAGATGTTTTTTATAGGGATAAAGAGATCCGCTGGATTCGTTTCTGAATTTTATTCTCTTTTTTTTGCTGGACTAGTAGTTCGCTCGGAATTCGGGCGAAACCGGAAATTTGGCAGGAGTAAAGCAGGAAGTTTCGGTCAGTATCGTCAAAATAGATATGGCTTATAGAGGTATATGTGAACTTGGTTTTCTCTGATGATTAGCTAGGTGAAGACTGGATCTGGCGAAGACAAGACCCAATTGTCTGGATCAAATATTATATTTTTGGGATCCCATCGAAACCTTTGGTCTTGTTACACCTAAGAAATCAAGTTCTGCACAGTCTAGTCGGCTAAAACAATGAAGAAATCAAATGCTGTATGGTTTTGTCGGGCGTCAGTATTCTCGTCGGCACACCGGGTCCCTTTTACATGCCATGTAAGAGGTCAAATTCTGTAATAGGGCGCATCCAGTTCAAGTTTCGTCGGCACATCAGCTTCTATTTCCACGTAATAGATAAACTTTGCAGTTTTGTCGGACAAAACACTTAGAAAATCGAATTCCGAATGCTTTTGTCGGGCGTCTTTCTTTGCGAATTTGTCGACACATTGGGTTCTTTTTATCTGATAGAAATCAAATTCTCCAATCCTGAAAAGTTCCATGTCTCGTCGGCAAATCGGGATCTTTTTTTTTCACATTAGAAATCAATTCAGATCCTGTGAACTTCTGGTAAGGGAAGGCCAGAAGCTGACGTCTCTTCGTTAAACCGTTTTTATGTTTTGTTTTTGTGGCACTCGCCTTCCGGCCAAGTGCCATATACCGATCGCTATTCCGTCGGTCGGTCGGTCGGTCAGTCCGGTGTTTGCGAGTTAGGGTACTTCCAGATGTGCTAGGACGATGAAACTTGGCAGGCATATTAGGGACCCGAGCAAAGTAACTTGGAAATAGTCACTTGCTCGATCCGACCATCGTGGGGGGAGGGAGGGGAGCCGGAATCCAGAATTTAGTGACATGTATAACTTTCGAACGGGTGATCGGATCTTAATGAAACTTGATATTTGGTAAGACGTCATGTCTCAGATGTCCCATTTCAAGTCCGGACCGAATCCGAAGAATGTGGGGGGGGGGTAGTCGGAGGGGGGAACCGGAAATCATGGGACACGCTTAGAGTGGAGCGATCGGGACGAAACTTGGTGGGAGGAACAAGCACAAGCCCTAGGTACATCATTGACAAACCGGACCGGATTCGTGCACTGCGGGGGGAGTTGGAGGGGGGTTCTGGAATTCCGGTTACACGGAGTTAAGTTACTTCCAGGTGGGCTAGGACAATGAAACTTGGCAGGCAAGTCAGGGATCCGACCAGATTGACATGGACATAGTCAACTTCCCGATGCGACCACCGTTGGGGAGTGGATGGGAGGGGGAATCCGGAATCTTGAGGAATGTGTAACATTGGAACGGGTGATCGGATCTTAACGAAACTTGATTTTTAGAAAGACCTCGTGTCTCGGATGACCCATTTCAAGTCTGGACCGGATCCGATGAATGTGTGAGGGGTCGGAGGGGGGTATTGGAAATCTTGTGACACGCTTAGAGTGGAGCGATTGGGATGAAACATGGTGGGAAGGACAAGCACAAAAACTAGACACGTCAGTGATATAACCGGATTGGATTTGGGCACTGTGGGGGGAGCTAGAGGGGGGAGTCCGGAATTCCGGCTATCGCGAGTTAAGGTATTTCCAGATGTGCTAGGACGATGAAACTTGGCTTGAACATTAGAGACTTGACATGATTGGCTTAGAAATAGTCAGTTCTCCGATCCAACCATCGTTGGGAGTTGAGGGAGGGGGAATCTGGCATCTTAAGGTATGTATAAATTTTGAAGGGGTGGTCGGATCTTTACGAAACTTGATATTTGGAAAGACCTTATGTCTCGGATGTCCCGTTTTAAGTCCGGACCGGATCCGATGAATGTCGGTGGGGGGAGGAAATCTTGTGACACACTTAGAGTGGAGCGATTGGGGTGAAACTTGGTGGAAAGAACAAGGACAAGAATGGATACATCAGTGACAAAACCCGACCGGGTTCGGGCACTGTGAGGAGAGTTGTTAGGGGGGGGGGGGGGGATTTCGGCGATCGCGAATTAAGGTGCTTCCAGATGTGCTAGGGCGGTGGAACTTGGCTTGAACATTAGAAACTTGACAATATTGGCTTAGAAATTGTCACTTCTCAGTTCCAACGATCCCTTAAAGTACTAATCCTAACCTTAAATTACTTTTCCTAACCACAAAGTACAAAAATGCTTTTAAGCTAAGTATACATTTTACCTCAAGGGCTCAAGAACTAATTTTTCGCACCCTTAAAGTGTGTTTCTTAACCGAAAAGTCATTAAAATACTGCAACATGATATATGTTCATGATACCCAGGTGCCCATGATCATTTTTGCCTCAAGGGTTTCGCTTACAACTGAATTTCTTAGAATACAAACAATAATTTTGAGCAAACTATACATTTTCATGATTCCAATGAGCTTATCATCATTTGTTCTTCAAGATTGTTCGTTACTGATGAATCTCTAGCGCCCTTAAAGTGCGCATCATCACGGCCAAATGCACAAATAAAATAGTTTTTACGAATAATGCATTCTCATGATTTCCAAGGACCCATGACCATTCTTATCTCAAGGGCTTTGCTTACAAATGATCAGAACAAATCCACGAATTGACGAATTCCTACTTTAATCCTCTGACCCAGCCTTGCAAGTGCCATATGAGCTTTCAGCTCTTGTTTTTTAATGCACCGTCAAAGACTTTTTTGTTCCATTTCGTTCTTTGTCGTCAAAGTTCGTCAAACCTGTTTCCCTTGTTTTATTTGTCGGTCGTTTACAAACTAAACTTTTGGTTGATCTGGCTGCAAATCGATGATAGGAAAAAAAAACTTATCGGCAAACTGGTCTTTTCTTGGTCGATTCGCGGTGTGGTCATAATCTCGAAGAATAAATGACGGGATGTAGTGCAATCGCATGCAGTACGGGGTACGGGATTGCAGTACTTTCGTATTAAGCATGTCATTTAACGTTTTGCTTTAAATTCAAAACAAATCTACTTTGTGCCACTTTATTGTAGATGGCCACCACTTTTTTCGCGGAAAGATCTGTGATTTCGCAGGTCGCCTTACTTTTATTTGGAATCGCAAACGGCGCATCAGCGTTCGCAAAAAATTTCGCCTGCAGCGCATTTTGTACTATTCTCTATTTGGAAGAACGGTCTTTCATTTAGTTGGCGTTTTAGGCTTGTAATTCTTGGGGTTGGAACACATTAAAAGCTAGAACTTGGATGATAGGTATAGATAAAAAATTTCGGGAAAAAAGGATAGATTTAAAAAAATTTGCCGGCGGAGCTTAGTTTAACTTGTTCTGGCTACAGTGTCTTTAGAAGCTTTGCTTTTTACCGAACGCTGAAACGAAAAGCCGGATATGTGACTTTAAATATCCCAATTTACAGTAAGGGCTCGAACTTGTATGGTAGTTATAGCTATAAATCTGACAGGATAAATAGGCAGATTTAACCCTTTCAGACGTGACCCAAAATAGTCACGGTAAAATTATGAAACTTAAAGCAGTTGATCAGATAAGCACCATTGTGAAAAAAACTTGAAAAAAATACGTTTCGTTCCATTTCAAAAGTTGGACACGAGGCTTTCATGACTGTCATTCATAGGGTAAAGACGGAAAGACAAATCACTTAGAATGAAAATTTACGAAACAACTTCTGTTTGGATTCAGGCAAAGTCACACTTCACACTTTGTGCAAACGATTCTAGTATGGTGTCGTCCTAACACACTTCTCAAAGCGGCACTTCCCCTTCTCGATTGTAGCTTCGCGCCTCATCACGTTTTGTTACCTCTACAAAAGCTAAATCGCTGTAAAGCCGCCTTGAGGAAAAGTAGAAGTCAAAGCATTAATTCTATGGACGCGCTCCAGAGCGGGTCAGCTCGTGGAGTACGCATCCTGCGTTTTTGTTCTCTGCGATGAGCAACGGCGAAGACGGACGATGATTAGACGGGTATCAACATCAGCTCAAAGCCAGAGTAAATACCTCTAGGTCCGCTCGGTTCTGTCGGGGTATTCATAGTCGCTGCATGGAACTAGAGACGGAGGTTCTATCTGATTATTTGTTCTTACTAGTATCGTAGTAGCTGAGATGCGCTTGATTGGTGCTATGAGCCTGCCAGATCAAGGTGTTGCTACTTTTGTTCGCTACTTTTAACTCTACCTCTTTCTGCTGGGGCAAAGACCCTTTCCAGGTAATATCTCTCCGGCGTGTCCTTTCTTCAACCACTTGTACTGTCGCATTTCCTTAGGTTTGGTCACTGCTGTGATGGAATAGCAGGAGGTGCAAGTTGAGCGACAAACACCGATGCTTGTGCTACAGCTGGTACAGGCGAAGGCTTCAAGATTCTCTCAGCCTTTGCTCTACTTGTGTAGTGATTTTCGGCAGTGGAAGCGGAAGTGAAGAAAAGGACGAAGTTGTCAATGAGCTTGAAGGTGTATGAGACAAGCTGGGTAGAGTCGAAAGCAGAGGGACTTTGTTTCAGAATTGGCTCGTCCCAATCAAGTACTGCGTCTTCGTCGTCGACGACCGTATATTGTCCATTCTGTAAATGTCAAAACTCATTATCTGGGTTATCTGGCCTCCAAGTAGGTCGTCATCATCATCAGATGATAGATCAAGGTCAGATTCTTCGTCTAGTGTGAACAGAAGTTTTGCAGCTTCTCGGCAGTGAACTTTCTAGCAACTCCTCTACTGACGTCGAGAACATCGACCTCCTCCGATGCTCTTGCTTGTTTCGTCGTTAGCTGTTCGTTGCCGGAAGAGACTGCTCTTGCCTCGGCTGCTATATACGTAAACTTAGTACTTGCAGGATAGTATGATACTGATAAGCTACGTAGCTGACTTAGCCACGTCGAGACTAATCTGACTTAAAATTACATCCAGATATGTTCAGCCTATCAAGAACTATGAACCTGAGGTAACCTTTTGGTTACCCGATTGCTCTGCCATCTGACGTACTTGATATGGAACTATGAGGAAACCCTTTTTTGCGACACAAGGCCACTGTCCGCAAATCATCAGCCAGATGTCTAAGAATATGGATAACCCTACATGCCCGAGGTAACCATTTGGTTACCAATTGTTTCTGATTCCCCTGGCTCCGATCAAGTTGGGTATTTTGGAACAAAAAATATCTCAATCGATAGCTCTTGAATTCAGCTACAAAGAAAGTTATAAAAAATCACCACATTGCACCTGCATTTCCGTCTCAGTAAAGTAACATCGTTTTTTGACATCTTCAAAATAAACCACGTTTGCACGCGACGTTGCAAGCCCTATGGTAGCGTTCCAGCGACTTATTATTAGCTACGATCGTTACTCTTCTTGTTATTATTGCCGTTCCAGAGCCCGCCGTAATAAGTAAATTGGCTCCAACCACTTATTATTTTCGTTCCACGGACATCAAGAGGAGTGAACAAAATCAGTGTTACAGTTGGGCTTTTTGATGGTTCATACCTACGCGCTGGCTCAAACGTCAAACAGTTACTGAAGAAGAAAAAATCGTTACCTAACGATAGTCATATGGTTACCGTAGGTATGGAAGAAAATTTCGCCTGTGGCGCTTAGTCTAACTTGTTGTGAGTACAGTCGATGGAAGCTTCTCTTTTAGCGAAAGGTGAAACGAAAAGCCGAATATGTGAGTTTAAGTAATTTAGGTGAAAGGAATAATCTCAACTGATATCAGTTGAGATTATTCCTTTAACGTAAATTAATATGCATTACAGAATAGACCGGTTCTGTTCTGTGCTGGTAAAAGGCTAGTGACGCCCCTGCCTAGTGGATCTGGTCAATGGTTCCTTAGGATCATTATCAGATGTGTAAATCTAATGGGGTCTGGCAAACCCGATGAAAAATATGCAGGCTGCGTAGTTGTATGGTAGTTGGACGAAAAGGTTGCATGTAATACTATGTAATAGCAAAGAATACTATCATTTAATATGCCTCAAACTGGTTCAATGTTAAGTAGTAGTATCCAGTAGCATCCTGTCTTGCCATAGTAGCATCCAGTCTTGCTAATAGTAGCATGCAGTAGTATGCAGTAACACGGTAGCCTTGAAGTAGAAGCATGTAGTAGCATCAGTTAGTACTGCATGCTACTTTTTCGTACAAATTCGAACTACTATTTTGAGATAAATTTTTCATCGGGAAGATCGAACATTTGCAAGACCCGATTGTCTGTCTTAGAAAGATGGAACAAACATTCCCTATGGGATCTCATTGAAAACTTTGATCTTCTTTATCATAACCGGACGGATAATTAATGCTTATTTAATTTTTAAGGTAGGGTAGGGCAAGGCAAGTGTGCGTGCGTGGTTTCCGAATGCTGCGTTAGCATTATTTATCAAGCTTGTTTTAAAGAGGATGTGAGACTTTGAGCAAACACTTTTTCTTACGTATAGGCCCATTAAAATGGTCTATACGGTGCAAGTTTGTAATCAGCCTTCATTGAGGACAGTCACTGCGAAGGTATTATTATACCAGGCTTATGTGCCACGAGCACACACATCCAAGACGCTGGTATACTACTTTTCAATCATACTTGTTGAAACTGTGCTTAACCAGTCAGTCTGACTTCGTGTGTCAGTCTGATCGGGTAGTGTCTTCAGTGAAAATGCTGTCAGTTCTAGAAGCTATTGGTGTTTTCTTCTCTGTGTTGGCGTTCTATTTGTTCGTGAATTTTACATGGCGGTTGCTATACACCTCGCAAATAGGGTATATGCTTGGGAAAAGCATTGACATCAAAACGCTGGGAGAGTGGGCAGGTAAGGATATAGGCTACAAAATGTTTTGGACCCTTAGGCTATATTGGCATTTTCTCTAATTGCTGAATGTGTCACGTATTGCGGCATGGTTCTTTTTTGTGGAATGATGCAAGTTCAGCCTATATGTAATTGTTTGTGTAGTTATGGGGACAACCTATGCATGCTTAACGCTAAATGTTTTAGAGTTTTACTTCAGTCAAGACCGACTGTTTTTTGGTGTTGAATGGATCAAACTGATTTTTGTTTTATCCGACATTATTCAACCCCTTGTCACAAGTTTAGATTTTAAGACCTGAAGAGGACTTTTGCCCAGAAGTGCCTAGTAAAAATTTAAAGACGGTCTCGAAATTTGCTGGTACTGCTAAAAACCTGCACAACACCAACACCAGTAACTTTTCCGTCCACTTAATTGTCAAAATAATACGAAACAAGAGCTACGTACGAGTTCATATGACACTTGTTACGAGTAGGTGGTACAAGAAAGTAGAAGAGAACTTCACAAAACACCCCGCCATCCAAAAATGCGGTTCGACCTAGAATTAGGATATCTAGTTTCACTGAAGTCTGAAGAATTCTGACATCACCTCCAAGCCATCGCCGACCTTCCAAGGTTCAATCCAAGAAATCCACTCGCGATTTCCCTAGACGTTCGACCTGTTTCTGACGATGTCCCCTTCCAACTCCCCATAAACCGCGGCCGAATCTGGTCCGGACTCCTAACTGGATCATCTGAAGCATTTTCTCTTACCTATCTTTCACTCGAATCTGAGCATTTTGGGGGAACTTCCGGTAAATCCTCCCCCCCCCCCCCCCGCGGTTGTTTGAACCTTGAAATATGCAATCTAGGGCATATGATCTCTGTACCTTCCAAGTTTCATTCAAATCACTCCACTTGCTTGACCCTTATGCGAGCCACAAAATTTCCGGGACTCCCCTTCCAACTCCGCCCACCATGGCTAAATACGAGTAGGAAACATATATGTCGCATCTCTGACTTATCCTCTTCCCGTCCATCAAGTTTGACTGGAGCCGGAGCAGAGCCTATCTGCAAATATTCGAGTCCCGCTTCCCCTCGCCTTGGCCGTATACCGTCCGGATGCCAAATAACAAATGAAGGTCGCATAAACTCGGCACCGTCCAACTTGCATCCTATTTTGGCCATCCGTTTGGTTTTTGTGCTTGTCAAAAACTTTTCGCAACCCCATGATGGTCGGATCGGGGAAACGACTATTTCAGTCTGTTCGGGTCCCTGATACGTCTTCCAGGTTTTATCGTCCTAGAACATCAGGAAGTTCCGAGCTTGTGGGATCGCCGGAATTAAGCGCCCATCCCGATCTCTCCGCTCTAAGCGTTTCCCAAGATTACCGGTGCCCCCCTCTCCGGATCCCGCCAAAGTCAGCAAATCCGATCCAGATTTGAACTGGGTCGTCTGAGACTCGGCGTCTTTCAAAGTGTCAAGTTTCATTAAGATCCGATCACCCGTTGGAAAGTTAAAACTATTTCAAGATTCCGGATTCCCCCTTCCTTCACTCCTCACCGGACCTAACATGGGACATCAGACTGAGATGATAGCTGTTTCCACATACCCAATCACCCGTTCAAAACTGAATGTGTCTACCAAGTTTCATCGTCCTAGCACATCAGAAAGTACCAAACTCGCGTGCTTACTAGATATCCGGACCACCCCTCCAACTCCCCCACAGTGCCCGAATCCCGTCCTATTCTGTCAATGACGTATCTAGAACTTGTGCTTGTTCTTCCCACCAAGTTTCGTCCCGATCCCTCCACTCTAAGCGTTTCCAAAGATTTCCAGTTCCCCCCTCCAGCTCCCTCCCAATGTCAATGGATCCGGTCCGAATTAGAAACGGGGGGCTGAGGCACGAGATCTTCCTAAATATCAAGTTTCATTTAAATCCGATCACCCGTGCAACAGCTGCCCATGCCACTAGATTCCCTCCACTCCTCCCACGATGGTCGGATCGAGGAAACGACTATTCTCAAGTCAATCTGTTCGGGTCCCTGACACATCTACCAAGTTTCATCGTCCTAGCACATCAGGAAGTACCGAAAACGCGCGATCACTAGAAATCCGGCCCCCCCCCCCCCACTCCACCACAGTGCCCGAATCCCGTCCTATCATGACAATTATCTATCTAGAACTTGAGCTTGTTCTTCCCACCAAGTTTCATCCCGATACCTCCACTCCAAGCGTTTCCAAAGATTTCCGGTTCCCCCCCTCCAACTCCTCCCAATGTCACCGGATCCGGTCCGGATTTAAAATGGAGTGTCTGAGTCACGAGATTTTTCTACGTGTCAAGTTTCATTAAGATCCGACCACCCTTTCGTAAGTTAAAAATATCTAATTTTTCCTGATTCCCCCTCCCTCCACTCCCCCCTGATGGTCGGATCGGGGAAGTGACTATTTCTAATTTAATCTGGTCCGATCCCTGATATGTCTGCCAACTTTCATCGTCCTAGCTTATCTGGAAGTGCCCGAACTAGCAAAACCGGGACAGACAGACCGACCGACCGACAGACCGACAGACGGACAGAAATGGCGATCGCTATATGGACTTGGCCGACGGGCAAGTGCCATAAAACTTACGCATGAGACCTTTTCACTTCCTTCAGTTTTTAGTTGCATAGTCTCTAACCCCCTGTGGCTGGCCGTAGTTTCCGCCCGAGTCGGGGCTCCTAAATTCCACCAATGAGGACATTGAAACATCTGTGAATAATTAGCAAAGGCATATGGCATATTTAGCTACTATCTTGATTACAGGTAATCCTTGCGAATATGTTGGATGCCTTCTTTCATTTCTGTCTTCATCTAAATTTGCTGAAGACAGGAATGTCCTCAGCGAAATCATGTCTCACTTTGACAGTAACCAAAGGGGTAGATTTGCAAAACGTCCATGTTTCGAAACGGACTTAAAAAAGATGACCAACCCGATAGCACCACCGAACATGTCAACAATGTCATGTGGAATATTGAGAATGGAGCCTTCAGTGGTCACATTAAAAGTCTTAGAGCTTGGTCACACTGGGCTCAAAAAGCCGCCTATTCGACAAAGAACTGAAAATCCCTAGGGGACGTGAGATCTGGTGGGCTTTGTGGCAGCTTGGGGTGATGAGCAGACTGCAATTAGGGGTCAAGTAGGGTTCCTGTAACATAATTATACACGCTGTTTTGTTCTAACTGATCTCCTGAATTTAGAACGACAACATTCAGAATTAGTTGTATCTTGTTACTTTTCTTTTTTCTACTTTTGCAACCCATAAAGCCAGGAAGTCAGCCAAGTGTGACCAAGCTCTTAGGTCGGAAGCGTTCTAGCATTAATAACCATCCCCGTCCAAGTCGCCAGTGCAGACAAGGACAAGGTTGGCTACTAGCGTTGGATCCCTAGTGGCGCGACCCGGAGGCAATGTCAAAACAGACCTCACCAAGAAAATTAGACACAAGTATTGAAAGAATAGACACTGCCAAACTTTCAACTGCAGTTTATTTTATTTGTCTTCATACACCAGTAAAACATTTTTGTTAAACGGTGTGCTGGGCTTTTGCTGGACCCTTTGACAGTGCCCAGCGGTGTGTTGAGTCGCGCCACCAGACGAACCCACAGTGGTACCACGCGAGTCCTGGTTTGAACTAACATCTTGAAAGTACTTTTTTCACAGTGGTAAACAGATACGTCAGCCGATTTTTGGGATCCCAAAACGTAAGTGGAGGGATACCTGTGACATCGCAAAAGTTGTGTGTCTGTCAGCCATGCTTTCTTGTGCCGCCCGAGTATTTCTTGAAGAGAAGATTACCCTTCTGATCGAAACTAATTGCAATGTACGAGACTCAACTCTTTACGGAAGGTTTCCTCTTGTTAGTGGGAAAATATTTTGTTTAATTCTACGTAGCTTACCAAGTGAATTTTTTATGGCACTTGCCTTCCGGCCAAGTGCCATATACCGATCACATTTCCGTCGGTCGGTCGGTCGGTTAGTCCGGTGTTTGCGAGTTAGGGTACTTCCAGATATGCTAGGACGATGAAACTTGGCAGGCATATCAGGGACCCAACCAAACGAGCTTGGAAATAGTCACTTGCCCGATCCGACCATCCTGGGGGGAGGGGGATGTGGTGGAATCCGGAAAATAGGGACATTCATAACTTTCGAACGGGTGATCGGATCATAATGAAACTTAATATGTGGAAAGATCTCGTGTCTCAGATGTCTCATTTCAAGTCCGGACCGGATCCGATGAATCTGGGGGGGAGTCGGAGAGGGGAACCGGAAATCGTGTGAAACTCTCAGAGTGGAGCGATCGGGATGAAACTTGGTGGTGAGAACAAGCACAAGCTCTAGATACATCACTGACCGAACAAGACCGGATTCGGACACTGTGGGGGGAGTTGGAGGGGGGTTCCGGAATTCCGGCGATCCGTAGTTAATGTAGTAGGTTGTAGTATGTAGTAATGCCGTAGGTTGGCTAGGACGATAAAACTTGGCAGGCATATCAGGGACCCGAACAAACTAACTTGGAAATAGTCACTTGCCCGATACGACCATCGTGGGGGGAGGGGGAGGTGGCGGAACCGGAAAATAGGGACATGCATAACTTTCGAACGGGTGACCGGATCTTAATGAAACTTGATATCTGGAAAGATCTCTTGTATCAAATGTCTCATTTCAAGTTCTGACCGGATCCAACGGATCTGGGGGGGGGGGGGGGGGTCGGAGGGGAGAACCGGAAATCGTGTGAAACTCTTAGAGTGAAGCGATCGGGATGAAACTTGGTGCGAAGAACAAGCTCATGCTCTAGATACATCACTGACAGAACTAGACCGGATTCGGACACTGTGGGGGGAGGTGGAGGGGGGTTCCAGAAGTCCAGCGATCCGTAGCTATTGTACTTCCAGTCGGGCTTGGACGAAAAAACTTGGCAGACATCCCAGGGACCCTACCAGATTAACTTGGAAACAGTCGCTTGTCCGATCTGACTATCGTGGGGGGGGGGGGGAGACGGCAGAATCCGGAATTAGTAGCATGCATAACTTACGAATGGGTTAGCGGATCTTAACGAGACTTGACATCTTGAAAGACCTCATGTCTCAGCATGTCCTATTTCAAGTCGGGACCGGATCCGCTGAACTGGGGGGGGGGGGGGTCGGAGGGGATAACCGGACATCTTGTGACTCGCATAGAGTGGAGCAGTCAGGATGAAACTTGGTGGGAAGTACAGGCACAAGTCCTAGGTGCATCAGTGACAGAATCGGACCGGATTCGGGTACCGAGGGGGGGGGGGGGGAGCGCTGCAGGGGGTGTACGGAATTCCGGTGATCGTGAGTTAAAGTATTTCCAGATGTGCTAGGACGATAAAACTATGCTGGATCATTAGAAACTTGACATCATTGAGTATTAGACATCGTCACTCTCTGATCCGACCATCCTTTAAAGAACTCATCTTAACCGCAAAGTAAAAAAAAAATAATTTGACCATCACTTCCATCTGACCCAGTCTTGCAAGTGCCATATGAGCTTCCAGCTCTTGTTTATTTACTCGCAGTCAGCTTCAGCTTAAGGAATATTGAAAGTACTCTGTGATCTGGGCGCTGCAAATGCTAGAATGCTCCCGAATTACCTCCTTTACGTACATTTAAAGGACCCTTCTTGCTAATTCTGCCCTTTGTATCATCCTTAGCTCCCTTATGGGATTATAAACACCAGGTGCAAAAAGAAAAGAAAATTACCGAACGTTACATTCTCGTGATTTCCAAGGGTCCATCGTCATTCTTATTTAACAAGTCTTGCAAGTGCCATATGAGCTTCCAGCTCTTGTTCAATCTGGAAGACAATGTAGACTATCAGGTATACCGTCTGTTTTGGATTTCTTTTATTTTGTTGGTTTTCCTATACTTTTTAACCATTGCACGGACTGTTCACTTCTCAAATATTTTGTATCCAGCCGCCGCGTCGGGGAGTAGTAGGGAGAGTTAGTAGGGATTCTGGTTGAAAATGTTTTTTTTTTTGTTGGGCGTCCCAGACCGGGTAAGCCAAGCTCCTTTCCTTTTTTTTTTTTTTTTGTCAGCGTTTTGTTGTTGTTGATGTTTTGTTTTGAGGGTAATTAGTCCCTTACAGGTTCGCCTCTGGGCATCGAAGTTTCTAGTTTTTTAATAAACCCTTCTTTTACTTATTCATTAAGACAAAAAACGCTAATTTCACGTGGCAAGTATGGTATTTTTGAAAACCAGTATTTCTGAGCCACATCATATAAACGACGCATCTGCCCGAAAATGTCGTAATGTAAATCAAGGATTCCGTTTCTGCTAACCATGTCACTAGCAGGTTACTTAGATGTTAATTGCACTCATTTTCAGTTGTAACCGGAGCCACAGACGGCCTCGGCAAGGCTTATGCAGAACAGGTAAGACATGCTTTACATCTTTCCAAGGTTTCCGTGGTTTCCAACCATGTCCAAGCTCCAGAAATCTGTAGCCTGTAGCCTACCGCATTTCCTATTACCTTTCCAGGTAGTTCTCTTTCTCAAAAATATCATAGCTAGTGCAGCTTGATTGTAATGACCGTTTTGGGGCAAAAACAAGGATATTATTATTGATAACAAGAGCTACGAGCTCATATGGCACTTGTTACGAGTACGTGGCACAAGAAAGTAGATGAGAATGTCACAAAATCCTAGAAATAAGGTATCTAATTTCACGCGAGCCTGAGCATTTCCGACATCGCCTCGGATAATCTAAGGCAAATGTTTCACCATACTAGTTTGATTCCTAGCAGTGCCGTACTAGCCGAGACGCCTCGCCCTCAAACTTCCGTACCAGGTCCAAAATCCTATTTAGGGGTCCTATTTAGGGGTCCCAGGTCCTATTTAAAAATAAATTGAAAAAATATTTGTTAGGACAAGGTTCATAGTTTTTTTTCTATTTTTCCTATTTTTCTTATTATTTTCTTTTTTCTCATTGTTATTATTAAATGAGTTGATGAGAGATTGGTTATTATTTCTTATTTTAGTGCTCTTTTCTGTTATGTTTTGTTTTTAGTTAATTATTAGTTAGGAAATGAGTTTTATGTACCCGCCCAATTGCAAGTGCTTTTTTGTACCGTTCTTGGGGCGGGTACTGCATCATAGTTAAATGTATTTTGGTCATAAGAAATAAACTGAACTGAACTGAACTGAACAGTGTACTTCACAGACTGCCCGAGTTTCATAAGTTATTTTCTGGAGGCTTTTGATTGGTGGAATCTATACCAGGGACCCATAAATATCCTGTAATGACTCGCCATTCAGGGGGCTTGGTCATTTCCTATGCTTCTGTGTTGCTATGTTGCCCGAGCCTCACCTAGTTTCCAAAAATTCCGCTTGGGTCGAATCGACGTTCTTGCTCAGAAAGATATAGAGAGCCATCTTCAGTCAGGACTATGCAGCATGCCACCAGGTACCTGAGCTAGGACAAAAGATCCAGGATACTCTTCAATTACAGAGAAACATTCCTTGTTCAGCACAACAGCTGCGAAAAATTTTGTCTATCTGGATAGTTGGGTATTTTATCCCCGTGGGTATTTCTCGAACTATCTGCGCTCGGTCAAGAGCGCATCAGAAACCTCTTATTGACAAGCCCCCTGAATGGCCCAGTTCATGACAGGAAATTTATGGGTCCCTGTCTATACTGAGATAATATTAATCCGAATTACAGATAAGATTATCTTTTTAGAGACAAGATTAATCCCAGTAGCAAATACCGCAAGATTTCTTTTTACAGTGTGCAAAGTTGTGTATCCTGTAAGAAGCTTAATCGGTGTTTCGCTTTAGTCGTTTCCGCTCTCAGTTTGCGGAAAGTCATTGCAGTACATGTCGGATAGAGCTGCAGACTCTTAGTTCTTTCTCATATTTGTTTGTTTGTACAGTCCATCTTTTGTAATCGGACCAGCTCACATCGATCGGATTCAGACAAAGAGAGTTATTTTTTAGTGTGCTCGCCATGGTATCAATGTCGTCCTGATCAGCCGATCTCCTTCAAAGCTGCAGAACGTTGCTTCACAATTAGGTAAGCTTTCTTTCATTTCTTAGGTGGGGGTGGTTCGTTATTCATTTCCTGAGCGAACATGCAGTCGAGGGCCCCGAATTCCCAGAACATTGCTTAATGTAATATTTATTTTTCACCACCGTACAGGAAAGAGAAAAGGGTGAAGTATAGATAGATCTAGATATATCTATAGATTTATTAATTGCTAAGCAGCCGAGGGCTATGGCAACAAATAAAAAAAAAATCACACACCAGGAGAAAACGGGTAAGTTCTGATTAAAACGGGTAATCGGCTCCGAATGAAACTTGATAATTGACAAGAGCACGGGTCTTCGATGTAGTTTCATGTCCGGACCAGATCTGGCTACTCTGGGGGAAGGCACAAGCTACTTCATGTAAGCCTGTAGCTTATTTACCAAATGCCCAAAATGGGTGGGGTGAGAGTGGCAGTTGGAAATGGACGAGCTTACTTAAAAGTTTAACAGACAAGGCGTGGCATGAGGTTAAATTTTGTTCTGTGAGATTTTCGCTTCCTCGAAGATTCGAGCGCTGCAGTCCATCCGTTCCCTGTAAACGCCAGACAAATTGCTGTTAATTCTTCTGATTAATGGTTCTAGCCTTACCGTCCTAACCATTTTAAATAGTGATGAAAACTGACGGTTTGTTAATATTTAATCCCACGTGATGCTGCCTGACCATATCCCGTTTGTTGATTCCCCTTAACAAAACAAAAACTGCAAATCAGTGGGTACAAACTAACACCAGTTACCGCAGTTAGTGCAAGAAAGGCTAAGAGATCAAGAGATTCAGAGGTGGCATGGTGGTGTATCTGAGCACCAATCTCTGAAGTTGTATGGTATGGCCAAAGAGACATGGGGAGAAGAATTATATTTTAAGTGGGGATTGGGAGGGGCAGAATTGAAGTGGATGGTGAGTCTTAGGGCGGATGCTCTTCCGGTGGGGATGCGGAGAAATTACATTGGTAGACATCGGAAAGGTACTGGTCCTTCTTTTTGTCCAATGTGGGGTATTGAAGGAGAGGATGCGGTACATTTGATATGTTATTGCGAGGAGTTGAAAGAATTAAGAAAGGAAGGGTTTGGTCGGGAGGCTTGGGAGGAAAGGGATTTGGTTTCAAGTATGGGAAGTAAGTGTTTTGGTGAGATCCGAAGGCCGGGTAGATTCCTGAAGCTAGCTATGGCCCACTGTGAACTGTTTTTATAGAAGTTGATTTTTTGGTTTGTTGTTGGAGTGCATGATGTTTTGTTTTTGTTATTGTGTTATGTTTCCCGCCATGGCCCTTGGGCTTTATTGGGAATAAATTTCATTCATTCATAAACACATACTGCATTATTAGAATGGCCGCCCTGATAGAAATCGTTAATATATAAATACGTTCTTATGGCTATCCGCCAACAACAAGTTTCTGGACGAAGACCATAAGATTAGACAATGGCATTGTCGTCTGCGCTTTGTAGGCGCACATGCATCCTCCTTATTTCCACCTTCTTATGGGATACTTAATTGGTTGGCAGCTTGCACTAATCCAATTATATTGTACTCGCCGACTTGAAGCCCCTGCCGGGCGACGTCTCTAGCGTAGAGGGAAATTGGTGTAGAGGTTACTACCACTGGGCGACCAACCTTACGCTGCAGAAGACCAAGACAAGACTCGGCCGAGCGGCTAAGCCGTTGAACTTTGAATGACGGACCGGGGACCCGGTTTAACATTCAGTGCAACGACTCCGGTTGCAGGGCACTCAGTATCACAGTAGGAGAGGAAGGGATGCCGAGAAAAAACGGGAAGCTTCACTGTAAAAAAAAATCTTGCAGTATTTGGTGCTGGGATTAATCTTGTCTCTAAAACGATAATCTTATCTCTAATTCGGATTAATCTTCGGATTAATCTCTTACCGCCGTAGAGATTAGATTAATCCCAGTAGCAAATACTGCAGTTAACTTTAATCCTAAACTTTTTACGTTCTTACGGCTATCCGCCAACAACAAGTTTCTGGACGAAGACCATAAGATTAGACAATCGAAGTGTCGTCTGCGCTTTGTAGGCGCACATGCATCCTCCTTCTTCCTACCTTCTTATGGGATACTTAATTGGATCTAACTTTACAGAAACCAAGTACGGTGTTAAGACGAGGGTGATTGATGTTGACTTTACGCAAGGCCCTGAGATCTTCACACGCATTTCGAAAGAAATTGCCGACCTTGACATTGGGATCTTGATTAACAATGTTGGAATGTCATACGAATACCCCGAACTTCTTGCAGAGGTGAGTATGCAGCCTACGCTTTTTCTTCAGAGTGACGACCACCAGCGATTGGTCCTTTGAACCAAAGATTAAGTCGAAGAGCCCTTAACCAAATCTCTTAAGAAATATTTATGTATGACGCTCTTGAAGAACATGCCCTATCTTCTGAAATCGATACTCCACAATTTCTTTGACGTGAAGCAGAAACCTCTTACTTTAATTACTCTAAAATGTCATAGTTGTCGAGACATGATTTTTGTTTAGGTCTAAAGGTAAGTTCTCATTGCCCAGATAATTTTTCTGGCCATTGGCCAGAAAGAAAATCTGGGAATCCTGAGTGTTCTCACCATAATCTGGTACAGAACAGAAGTGTCGCATCCTATTGGTTCGCTCTGATAAAAGCTTAAAATGCTCGAGATCTCATTTCCAATGAAACTTTGCTCCGAAATCGATCGAGAAAAGATCTGTAATTTTTTTTAACAATTTACCGGGTCATAATAGCTACAAAATGCCGATAATTTAGTTTCGAAAGTCTAGAATCCTATACCACTCAATGTTAAATTCTTTGCCTGTACTTTTCCGTTTTTGTCGAACTATACTTATATGTTTAATCACTAATACACTACTTAATTTATCTACACAGTCTGGCTATCAACTAACATCCAAAAGGACAGCCTCACCACACGAATACTCATTCATTTAAGCAATTCATAGATATTACACAATTCTCATATTTTATCAAATTCCCCAAACTAATTAATATTTATAATGGCTCTTTCAGACTTGAATTTACTACTCTCATTAAACTTGAATATACAAGAAACCTTAGTTACAAACCAAATATTTATCACTCGTTTGTTCATTACATCTAATCCAACAGATCGAAAAATCTGGCCAGAAAACACCGAAATCTGGGGAAAATATCTGGCCAGAATTCTGGAGACAAAAATCTGGCCAGATTTCTGGTTGGTGAGAACAGCAATCTGGGCAGTGAGAACTTAGCTTAAGTGTAAGAAAAGTTGTTGGATTTTGGTTTAATTTCACTGATACAGTAAGTGCTATCACAGCTAAGCACTTCAGAAACAAATCTCTTAAGGCTATTCCGACGTTCAGGAAAGTAAACCAGCCCTCTAGCCTACGTGGTTATCTGAGAAATACGTTTTTGGGATCCCAAAACGTAAGTGGAGGGATACCTATGACATCGCAAAAGTTGTCCGTCTGTCCGTCCGTCCGTCTGTATGCACGATAACTCTCGAAGGGAATGAGATATTTTGATGAAAATTGGTATGAAGATTCGTTGGGTCGGCGAACCAGTCTAGTTCGTAAATGGGCTTTGTAGCCCTACATTTAGGGGTGGGGGAAGGGGTTCAAATTAAGGGACAAACAAAATATTTTGAAACAGCTAATGTGATAGTCGATTATGGGGTAAGAAGACATGCTGAACACGATGGTGAAAACCATTTTCTCGACGGACAAGCAGTTCGCCCGGAATCCGGCCCAAACCGGAAAGTTTGTTAAAATTAAAAGTTTTATTTTGGAGCTGATCAGATGTCCGATTTAGGGCAAGAAGACATGCTGAACTTTCATGTGAAAACAATTTTCTACCCGGACATATAGTTCGACCGGAATCCGGCTGGAGTCGAAAAATTTGTTATAAGTTAAATTTTTATTTGAAGTTGATTAGATGTTCATTATTGGGGAAAGAAGATACCCTGAGTTCGTTTTTGAGCTTTCTTTTTGCGCCGGACAAGTAGTTCTAGAGTTCGGCCGAAAGCGGGAAATTGGCAGAAGTGGCAGGAACTTTTCGTCAAAACAGATATGACTTATACGGGTAAACACACATGCTGAATCCATATCTGAACTTGGTTTTCTCAGATGATTAGCTATTTGGCCTTAATCTGTTTCTGAATTTTAATTGTATGAATGTTCATTCAATTCAGTTCAATTCAATTCATTCATTTGTATCCGCCAAAGCTGGCGAGTAAAAAAAATATAATAAAATTCACACAATTGGTCTACAGACTAATAACTAGACCATATACTCTCATACAAACTCTACTTCATTTAAAAAAAAAAAAAAAAGAAAAAAAAAACAATTAGCCTACGCTATCCTCAATGAAGTCTACCTAAACTTTAACCAAAATACAATCAACGCAACGCATCGGTCAAAGTGTGCTTTATGGAATAAATTTTTGAAAAAAATGTTTCCCGTTTCTTTTTCAGAATATCAGTGGGGTTTTTTAAACCATAATTTTCCATCATAAAAGAACTGGATTGGTATTTCGAAAACCGGCATAAGAATTTCCCAAAATTAAAAAAAGTAGTTTTAATATGAGATAAATTTGTCAACGTTAAAAAAGGTAAAAAAGAAGATGCAAGCAGAGCCTGTGGAAGAGCAACAGTGTTAAAAATCTTTGCAAGATTGCGTCTAGATAAGAAATCCCTGAGACAAATCACCGCCCCGAAACTAGAAGAAATACGCGACTCCACATCTTTTACTATTAGAGCCCTCGTTAATGACAAAGTCGGGCCATAAGGGATTCCCAGATATCTTAAAGACTCACATGGTTTTCTGGCGATGACTGTATCTGGCTAAGACAAGACCCAGTTGTCTGGATCAGATACTGAATTTTTGGGATCCCATCGAAAACTTTGGTCTTGTTCTATGGGCTACTTACTATATACTTTCACGTGATGAGTGCCGAAAGGGCTGGATCAGCTCAAAAACAAAATTATGTCTACGTGCTTCAAGTTTGTTTGTTTACTTTCTCAATGACGCATCTAACTCCCAATCAGTCAGCTGTAAAATGCGTTGATTCATGACTGATTCTTTTGATGAAATATGTCTGTTCATAGTCCATTTAGATAATTTTTATCCGGCTTTTCGAATCTGATCGCAGTCACACGAAATTTCAGAGAAATCGCTAAATATCAATAAAAGGTGAATTTAACGATTTTTGTTTCATTTCATCCACTCAAGTATCGTCAGAGAGTTTCTTGTAACTCCTACGAAAGCAAAGTACGCTACAAAACAAGAAACACTAGCGTAAACACCGACATGATGCTTTGGAGCCTGCTGTGCGAAAAAAGGTAACTTCTGTGGCCGGATTTTTTTTTGGAAATTACATCCACAAAATCCTTACTAAACTAGGCAATAAAAAAGGTCCACTGACCCACAGGAAAAGCTTGTGGATCGTTGCAAGTCCGTCTAGAGATAGCCAGGGGTAGGGAGAAACACAAAGTTCTGCACCATCCTCAAAATCGTGAGATGCTTAATCATAAACGCGTGTCCGTCATTAAGCCAGTTTACTGTGTGTTCGCAGAAGAGGGGGGGGGGGGCAGAGAAAAAAATGCTGTGAGGTTCCCCTTCCATTTTAATATTAGTGGACAAATCAGTGACCTCCTTAGTGGTCAGTATTCGAATATGTTGTGTTTTTGTTTGTAAATATTTAGCACAGAAAAGTAGTTTGATTCGTACTTTCCTTTTCTTAATAATTTTCTTGTTTTACTAGCAAATCGTAAAGATCACATATTTACGGTTACGAAACTTCTTTCAGGCACAATAGAGGCCCAATTTGATTCCATTTTCGGCCTCAACTCGTGATTCTATGTCAGGATTGCACTTTCATCCAAGAAAATCGGGCCACATAAAAAGTGCACTTTTTGCGAAATAGGTTGAAAAAATGACATTAACTTTTTTCTGGGGCTTGGTATGCCAGATCTGACCTCATTATCGGTTTCAGCTTGCAGGGGTGGCCCGAAGGGGGGTGAGGGGGGTGACTCACCCCCCCCCCCCCTGCCTTTTGTGAAGTCGTACTTTCGTTTATTTTGGCCTTTTGCTAAGTCGTATCATTCGTTTATTTTGGCTTCGCCGAGGTCCCGGGAATTCATTTTAATCAAAAACAATCCGAGTCGTTTAAAAAAAATTGTTAATTATTTCTCTGCACAGCTTCAGTCGTAAGCAACCCACACAAATAATTCGAGTCGTTTAAACGAGGTTTCGTAACCCCGATAGGTCGGAGACGTGATTCATGGGGGCAGCAATGCGTGTACCTGTTCTACTCCCATGGGATTTGGATCTGCCTCCCTTAGGTATTTCAGATTTTAGCCTGTCAAAATTACAATAGGTTAGTTGTTAAAGTGAAGTCTGGCTGGGTAACATTGATATACCTTGTAGACCAAAAGCGAGAGACAAGGTTATGTGCATTGATTGTTGGTCATCTTTGGCTATAAGTGAAAAAAGAAGGAATAGAATTCCTAAACAGAATGGAAAAGCCATCAGAAATCAAATGACAGGAGACCCGCGAAACAAGTGTGCCCAGAACAGATGGAAAAATGTCGATTACAAAGAGAGGTTGAGGTTGGAACAACGCTTGAAAAGGACAAGGAAGATTTTAATATACACCCGAAATTCGTTTCCCAGGACAGGAGGGGTTCTGCAGACGCTGGAATAGCTCATTCTAGTCGGGAGGTAAATTTTGTACCTCTATGCTAGCAGAGGCGTTACTATCCAAAATGTCTGGGGGGGGGGGAAGAGGAGCAAAAATATTCCTCCAGTCCAAGCTGAATACGAATCAGATGTATCACTGCTGACTGCGAATCATAGCACTATCAAATATGGGAGGAGAAAGGTATTTACCGACTCGCTGGTAATTGTTACTGGCTTTTTTTGCGGAAAAAACAACTGGTTTTACGAAAAACTGACTGATGTAAAGAAAAATCGACTTATTTAATGAAAAACAGACCGTTTTTAAGAAAAATCCACTTACTAAAAACTGACAGTTTTGAAGAAAAACCGACTGTTTCCAAAAAAAAATCGACTGTCTTTACGAAAAATCAGGGCGCTTCGCGCAGATTCAGCTATTTTCTTGCCGGCTGGCCGACAATATCGGGGGAGGGGGTGTGTGCATAAAAAATGTTTGCCTGTGGCGCTTGCTTTATTTTGTCCCTTTTACAGGCGTTGAAAGCTTTCCTCTTTAGCGAAAGTTGAAAATGTAAAGCTGAGGCTATGAACGTATTTATACAAAAATTTTGATTACAAGAATAATTTCAGCTGATGCATTGCAGCTAGTTTTCCTCGGCTCTATTATTTGTTGGTGGGGAATGTGCGCCATTGCCGCGTAGTCGCAACAGTTCATTTTTGTAGGTACGTGCGAGTCGTATATTACGATCCAGGAGTCGTTGAAATGAGGGGTCTCACCCCCCCCCTGGCCTGAGTGCTTCGGCCCACCCCTGTCAGCTTGGCATTTTGCATCAGACAGCTGAAGAATAACGGTCGACCACGGAAATTCGAAAAATTAAGTCGAAAAACGGAAAAAAAGGCACCGAAAAGCGAAAAAACGCTTATTTTACGTCTAGCCAGGATGTACAAATTTGGATAGGTTTTCGAGTTTTTTCTTTACAAGATGGTGTAAAATGTTATTTTTGAGTTTCGAAAATAGAGAATTTTTTAAGTATGTTAAGTTTACGTAATATAATTAAAAATAAGAAATATTAATTTTTAATTTTTGAGCAATTTTAGTTTAGTTTGAGAGATGAGAAAAATTGTTTGTAATTGTGAATATTCACTCAATCAATCTTAAATGTTTGTGAAAGAATGATAAAGTGAATTTTTCACTGTATATTTAAGAATTAAGTGTTTTTTTTTGTTGTTGTTGTTTTATTGGTATTTATGGGTCGAAGAGGGGAACTTTTATTTTTTTTTGTAAGTAAATATGTTGAGTTTTATGCCACTGACAGAAAGGAACCCTATGGAGGAAGGGATCCTCGAAACAGGAAGTGCATATGGATTTCTATTATAAATTTTATGTAGAAGTACCTGGTTTGGCCCATGAATTTTAAAGTCAATTGCTCAAAAACGAAAAATAAAAATGGACAAGTGGGAAAGGGATTGAATATGAATTTGTAATGTAGGTTATAATTCAAATATTGAAGTTTGAATTTGAGATTTTGAAAAGTAGGTTGTTTGTAGATATCGCGGTTGCGTGTTTGTTGGAGATAGTTTGTGGCAATTGAATACGGTTGGAGTGTATATGTATAGTGGTGATGGATTACGCGTTTGTGGATAAGAGAAAAAAGAGTATAAAAATTACTGATGAAAAGAAGATTTAGTAAAAGTTATAGGAGAAATGATTAAAAGATAAAATTTGAATTTGTAATTTGAAATTTATAAAAGAGTTTAATAATAGAAATAAAGAATATAGTTTTGAAGTATAGATTTGTAGTTTTTGTAAGAATTCTAAAAAAAAAAAAAAAAAAAAAAAAACAAGATGGTGTAAAAATCATTTCTGTTGCAATTTGTTTCGGATCGACCTCTTTTTGGAGCTCATTTTCCTCTACTATGATCAGGGAAAGTCGGATAAAAATCGTCTAAATGGACTATGAACAGACATAATTCATCAAAAGAATCGGTCATGAATCAACGCATTTTTCATCTGACTGATTGGGAGTTCGATGCGTCATTGAGAAAGTAAACAAACAAACTTGAAGCTCGTAGACATCATTTTTGGGATTCCAAAACGTAAGTGGGGATACCTATGGTTTCGTAAAAGTTGTACGTCTGTGAGCACGATAATTCTCGAAGGGAATGTGATATTTTGATGAAACTTGGTGTGAGGATTCTTTGGGTCAAGGGATAGATCGAGTTCGTAGACGGGCTCTTTAGCCAGAAACTTTGTTCAAAGTAAAAGTTGTACGTGAAGTTGATTAGATGTTCGATTCAGGGGTAAGAATACATGGTGAACATTTATATGAAAATAATTGTCTCGTCGCAAAAGTAGTTCGCCCAGAATCCGACCAGAACCGGAAAATTTGTTGAAAGTAAAAGTTAGGCCTGAAGATGATTGATGATAATTGTACGGTACCATTCAAAATGTTTACATTTGAGATAACAATTTATTACTTTTGGTCAAAATGTATATCATTATCTCGGGTATTTGGCTAAATATTTCACTATCTATCCTAGTAACAGTCTTTTTTTCATCACTAAGAATCTGCCATAGAGATTGCATGAATATTTGGAAGCGTGTCCCTTCATTCTTTAAAATTATAGTGTTCAGTCCAAATCGGTCCTTTTCTGCCTTTATTTTCGTCATTCTTGAATGTTGGATTGCACGACTTCTGTCATCTCACGGTACTTTAGTCCCTTGTCTCGTCTTTTAAACTAGTGGTAGCAGCGATTTGTTGGAGGGAGAAGGGCAAAATGTCGGCCTCTTTCTGTTTAACTTGAATTCGGCGCACTTTCTTGACGCGAAGCACGGCGATCAGAAGAAATAGTGCGAATAATTACTCTGTGTTCTGGACAGGCGCCGAATCCGAATAGGCTCCACCCCCGGTACTTGAGGATCGGGAAGAAAGCAACGTCCCATGATTCAAGTCTTCTCAATACTTCCCTTATTTATTCTTGGTGAATGTAAGTAGTAAGAAACCTATAGAAAAATGTCTTTCTCAGATAACCAATTAGGCTAGAGGGCTCTCATTTGCTGTCCCATCACACACCACGAGTGACCCGAGTTCCGCAACAGTGTTTCATGCTCACAAAACGTTCATTCCTGATCAGATCTCACACTGAATATGCCATTTTAAACATCAATAGTCTATCATTTTTTTTCCCGTTCTCCATACCTTTTGTTGCAGAGGAGACCTCGGAAAGTAAGAGCCAGTAAATGAAACGGATTTGTAAATTACAATGAAAAACGTGTGCTATGCCCCGCAATAGCTCTGGTTTTTGTTATTGACCAGTTTTGACGACAATTGCCAAATACCAACGACCACTGCAGTAGTCCCATTATACCCCGACCTTACCCATTTCACCCCCCCCCCTAAAACAAATACGCACCGACACGATACTTGGATACGCGGAAATATTGAGGTTCCGCAACTAGTTTCAAGTAGGTCTTCTTTTTCCTTTATTTACCGAGCTTCTAAGGTTTGCAATAAACTCAGTAAAGGTGTTAAGGAATGAGTTAATTTAACCAGTTTAATTTTCATTTGCGTATGGATTTTCGCGGTATATTCATACTTTTGAAACAGATTTTCTTCTTTTTTCATATTACGTAAAAGAAATAGAATAATTGTCGTTTTTGGGATCCCAAAACGTAAGTGGAGGGATGCCTAGGACTTCGTAAAAGTTGTCCGTCTGTCCGTCTGTTAGCAGGGGTTGAAATACTTTGATCAAACTTGGCATGAGGACTCTTTGGGTCAAAGTAGAAGTCAAGTTCGAAGATGGGTTCTCTAGCCCTATATTTAGGGGTGGGGGAGGGGTTTGAAATAAAGGGAAACAAGAAATATGTTTTAAAAGCTAATGAAATAGTCGATCTTGGGGTAAGGAGACCTGCTGAATCCGAATATGAAAATTATTTTCTCGACGTACAAGTAGTTCACCCGGAATCCGGCAGAAACCGAAACAATTTTGAAAAGTAAAAGTTTAATCTGAAGTTGATTAGAGATTCGATTTAGAGGTAACGAGGCGTGCCAAGTCCGAATATGACTTCGGATGACATCTTGTCGGCCATGCTAGACCACACTGCAGAAAACCTGGAACATACAATAGACAAAACTGTCACTGCGAGATTCCTAACAAATCAACCTTCTTGGGCTCCCGACCTCCCTAGAGCAGCCATTCCTTCTCTAATATAACGATCTTCTCGTTTCCCCTTTCCCGTAGCCAATCAGAATATTTCCATTGGACCCAAGTGGGAATCTATCTCCCCTCACTGTAGCGGCCCTCCTGTAGTTACTAGATCCATTAGGTATGCGTCGGAATATTGATGATACGATTTCTTCTTATACGTGTCTTCTTTTTATAGGTTCCTAATGCCGAAGAATTTGCCACGAAGCTGATCAACTGTAACTCTGTGTCAGTAGTTCGCATGTCGATCATAGTCTTACCACAGATGATGCAGAAAAGGAAGGGTCTCATCGTCAACGTTGCTTCCGCGGCCGCAGTTCTTCCGTCGCCTTTGATGTCTATGTACTCGAGCACTAAGGTATCGTCTAGCTTCGTATCATCAAGGGTATCATACTGTCAAATTGTTTATGGTGAGGCGCACATAGATGGAAGTTATCTTTAAGCACAGAGGGTACTTGCTTTATTCTGTCGTGCGTTAATGCCGGTCTGCAAGTGGAGCATCACTCCTGGGGTACCAGTCTCCCATCGCCTTTGGGTTCTAGCACGTAGGTATCTGCAATTTTGTTATTGTACTGTCAGAATTTTGTTTATGATGTATGAGAGTTCCACAGATGGCACACTAATTTAGGCTCATCAATGATCGGCTCAGACCATTGTTTGACATCAGATTGAGTTTATTCCACGAAATCTGTTTTGGCGATGATTGGGCACGTTTGGTTTGATCGGAAAATAACGTTTGAGAAATTTGAGGAAAAGCTCATCCTCGCTGAATACAATGGCGGCAACATTGATTTCAGTGTCCGATAAAACAGCTACAAAGACAATGTTCACCCCTCTAACAATAGTAACTATTAGTTATTATTTTTGTTCCAACCTCGTAAAAAGCTACTACGCTGATCGTTCCAACCTTCTGGAAATAGTAACTAATAGTAACTATTTGCTTACCATGCTCGGGAGCGTACTAAGCGTGGTAACTAGGCATCTCTGTAACGTGATTGGTCGGATTCATCCGTGGCATGATATTCTGCTGGAAAATAGAAAAATCGTTCCAGCCTTGACGGCAAAAAGTCAGAATTCATGACGTCATACATAGTGACGACAGTAAGTAGGGTAGAGCGCGCTCAAAGCATCACTGTCGTCGCAGACGCTTTAAAATATTTAAGAATGACTGGGGTGTCACTCATTTTTAGAAAAGCTTACCGACGACGTCACCTCGAGAAAGGTACGTCGTGCTTTAAGGTCGACTCGGGCGTGCTATTCAACCCCCTACCGACAGTATTCCTGCTCTTACATCGGACTAAAAGGAGGGAAGCCGAGCTCTCGGATAAGTCCAATGACTCAGATAGCTCCTCCTTTTTACAGAAAGGTTTGTCAATACCCAGGCCCAGTTGTAAGCTTTACTTCTGTATGATCTCCTAGTACTTACAGCTTCCCTGTTCTTGATTGAAAGCTATACTATCTCCAACTCGTGCGCGCCGGATAGTATTCTATCCAGCTCTTACCTCAGCCTCGCTGCCATATAAGATTGGGCATAAAAGGAGGGAAGCCTCCCTTCTCTTGTATCTATCCATAACCCATTCATCTAAATCCATTATATCCGCCCGCAAGATCCAGCTAACCTCTCTTATAGCCTCCCCCTTAAAAATTGCCCAACCTCGTCATTATCCAAATCTGTCATTGAACACAGAATTGCGTGCAAAAACAAGTCTATGTATAAAACCACGAAACTAACCAAAATCTACGTAACAGTTTTAAATCCTTCAACTGATTGAGACTTTCGTAACGTTCTGCTAAGCCTTCGATCTCTCGCAAACGAAAATGATGCTCCACAGTAGTTTCATGGTACTGGCGATCACTTTTTTCCAAGCAAGGTAATGCTCAGCAGTCTTTGACGATTTCCGTCTCACAACCGACGTAACCTCCTCAAGAGTCATTCCAGCTGCTACCGACGCAATCCCCCCCCCCTACCCTTAAGCTGTGTTGAGTCTCCCTCAAGTGTTCTTAGGAGCCCTTAATTAGGACTTTAATTTGCTTACTTTGACTCTTGTCATAGCCAGTGCAGAAAAATGGCACTGTTTAAAGTTCACTAACATTCAGAGGTGCTTACCTCTACTGTACATTTAAAGCCAGCCTTCCCAGAAAAGAAGGACATTGTTGCAGATTTGAGTCACTCTGCATGACGTGAAGGTCTTGTCCCAGTTTCCAAATATCGTTTAAACCAACTTTGAGTTGCGTTTTTTTTTATGTAGTTACGGCGTAATTTCGCTTAACAGCGTTTTTTTGTAGACAAGTTTTGCTCCATGCCGTTTTATTTGTCCATTCCATTTGCTGCAGTTTTGAACCTGAAACTACGCAGTTCAAACTACAAACTACCTCGCAAATGTAGTTTGACTAGTAGTTTGAGCGTCGGAAACAAGAACTCAATAAAACCAGGGACCCATAAATTTCCTGTAATGACTGGCCATTCAGGGGGCTTGCCACTTCCTATGCTTCTATGTTGCTATGTTGCCCGAGCCTCACCTAGTTTCCCAAAATTCTGCTTGGGTCGAATCGGCGTTCTTGCTCAGAGAGACAAAATTTGTTGGGACTATTCAGCATGCCACCAAGTACCTAAGCTATCACAAAAGATCCAGGATACTCTTCCATTACAGAGAAATATTCCTAGTCCAGCACAATGGCTGCGAAAAATTGTGTCTATCTGGATAGTCGGGTATTTTATCCCCGTGAGTATTTCCCGAACTATTTGATGCTCGGTCAAGAGCGCATCAGAAATCTCTTATTGACACGCCCCCTGAATGGCGAGTCATTACAGGAAATTTATGGGTCCCTGATAAAACGCAAGTAAGACAAAACAAGAGTCAAGCTACAAACTTTGACGGAACAGAAGTGAATAAAAAAACGCAACTTCTGCATCTGAATGGTCTCGAGTCTTAATGGTTTCGCACCTGATGTTTTTAGTATTTTTTTTTCGTTTTAACTCGTTTTATTACGGACATGCTACGAGGCATGCTGGAGACCTGGTAAGTGAGCCAAGAAGTACGGTTCGTTCTAGCCATGTGGCGAGGCATTCAGGTACGGTGGTCTGGAATACTTTTCCAGACTCAATTCGAGAAGCGGAAAGTGTACCGCAATTTAAAAATCGCTTAAAGAAACATCTACTTGAGGTTGGTGAGTGGACGGTTTGGAAGACGAGAAAGGACAAGTTGACAAATTAATTAATTAATTTTTAGTTTATTTTAGTGAAGGTATGATTAGAATATGATAGCAAATGTGTGCTGGTTGCGCTTTTCAAGCACGTATGTGCTTTGTGTGTAACCGGTCGTCAAGCCGAAATGATTTTTTTTTAGTAAAGTTGTTGAATCCTGAATCCTGAAAATCATTATCGGATTTATTTGAAACAACTAGAAGGATACTCTCTGTGTAACGGCGATCAGGCTTATTTCGTCAGGACGTACGCCGAGTTTCCTTTGTGGCTTGTTCATGCAAACGTCATCTTTTACGCTCGACCGTACATATGCGGGTATTAATGTTCACAATAAGTGGCGAAAGTTTTGCTTTCCTTTGTCAGCAATTGCATGTGCAACATGTAACTTAAAAAATAGTGTCTCGCTTTCAGATCGTAAATCTCGCGCGTCTCGCATAGTGCGTAACTAGGGTAGCGTTCCAGTGAAGTTATTACAAGTTACGATGATAAGAGGAGGGACGAGCGCCGTATTGCGGTAGTTATCACTCTCTCTGGAACGAAAATAATAACAACGCGAACATACGTCATCGCTCTTACGGGAGTTCCTGCAGAACCGATAGTTATTATCACTTATGATGCTCGCGACCATCATAAGTAAATTGTAACGATCTTAACAGTCGTGGAACGAAAATAATAAGTGGGAGGAGCCAATTTGCTTATTACGGCGGGCTCTGGAACGGCAATAATAACAAGAATAGTAACGATCGTAACTAATAATAAGTTGCTGGAACGCTACCTACATCTTTGAGTGAATACAGGTTCCAGGTGAAATTCCCTTTGCACTAATCGCTTTCTTACTCGATTTGACTTCATTTTGGCTAAATCACGAGATTGGTCACTGAAAATCTAAGAGTGTGTGGGGCGGGAGGAGGGTTGCCCACTCTCGATTTTAGTGTACAGCAAGTGCCCAGTGCCGAGGTGCTCGGTCGGTGCTGGTTCCGATTGCCACTTGCTAGAACATTAAAATCAGCGTGTTCAGAAGCGTGAGTTGCCTAATGTATGACCGGCACCGCTGGTTTTGGTCGGTGCCAGGAAAGGGTGTACAGCAGGTGCCTGGGAATAGGAAACCCCTCGATCCTCACGCGTTTCCTTTATGAAACTTTTATCTTATCCGAGTATTGTCAGTCAAGATGACAATTGTTGACTGTTGTCGCATGTCGATGTCGATGTCGCATGTCGATATGCGTATAGGATATACGCATATCCTAATGCGTATTAGGATACGCATACGCTCCTATGCGTATCCTAATCGGAGGATACGCAACCCTAAGAGTTATGTCGACTGCTCTCCAATCATTCGAACTTTCTACGGCTTTCTACGGTTAAACCGTCTACTTTGTTATGTTGATTCTCCTTGGGACAGTGTACTAAAAAAAATCCCAAACCCAACTAACACTATTCACAAATGACAGAAAATCGAATTCACCCTTGACAACAACGAGTCTGTCATTCTCGTCTGCTCATTAATTGTCCAGTGGATTAAATATCATTGAGTGATTTGGTGGACACACCATTTCGTATTGACGATATGATGATTGCTAAGCAGATATTCAGAAATTCTTTAAAAAACCTCATGCAAATTTTGATAGAAATAGACTGTGCCGAACAGTTGACCGTTCTCCATTCATTGGCTAGCTAAATAAAATTTCCTTCTGTTCTGCTGAGAGCCACTTAGACAGTGCCCAGCCAACCTGCAAATTCGATAATGCTTCTAAATTAAATCCTTTAAAGTTTAACTGAAAAGCCAACTTATTTTGGTATCATCTGGACATACTCTAGTTGGAAATTATTAGAAATTGTCGTATAAATATAAAAATCTGAATATCCAATCATACATATACACCTCGCGGTCACTAGCCAACTAGTTGGCTCCTGTAAAAATTCCTATGGGAAAAGTCGGCGTTGCCGACTAGTTGGCTACGAGAAAAATTCGTGTAGGATTTTTTTTTTGTGTTCCAACTAGTCCGCCACTGTAAGACATTTCGTTTAGGAAATCCCGCGTTGCCGACTAGTTGGCTACGAGACGAGAAAAATTCGTATAGGATTTTTGTTTGTGTTCCAACTAGTCCGCCACTGTAAGACATTTCGTACAGGAAATCCCGCGTTGCCGACTAGTTGGCTACGAGAAAAATTCGTATACGATTTTTGTTTGTGTTCCAACTAGTCCACCCCTGTAAGAAATTTCGTATAGGAAATCCCGCGTTGCCGACTAGTTGGCTACGATCAGAAATCACATAGGAGGAAAGTTTGTAGCCAACTAGTTCGCTACCGTAAGAAATTTCGAATAGGAAATCCCACATTGCCAACTAGTTGACTAGGACGAGAAATCGTACAGGAGAAAACTTTATATCCAACTAGTTGGATAAATTTCACACTCGTACAGGGATTATAGAAAATATCCAACTAGTTGGATTGTATGAATTTGGATAGAGATTTCGGAAAATTTCCAACTAGTAAGATTGTATGAACACGGATAAGAATTTCAGAAACTATCCAACTAGTCGGAACAGCTTTCAGTCTCAACAAGGATTTCGATCCCGTTAGTTGGCTATGCGCCACTTTGTCTAGTAGTCACTGAACTAACAGCCATCTGATAAGATAGTCAATGTGTCTCTATACAAATTTTCTCATTTTAGAGAATTAGTTTGATGATTCTGTATTCCTTGACGAGTTTTCTTATTTTAGCCAACTAGTTGGATACCTCTTCGGTATTCATCTTCGTTCCTATGGGAATTTTTTTTTACTTTAGCCAACTAGTTGGATAATAACCCCCCGTTCCTATAAGAATTTTAGTATTTTAGCCAACTAGTTGGATCGGCAGAAATTTCATATAGAAATCCCGCATGGCCAACTAGTTGGCCGCGACGAGAATTCGTCTAGGAGACAACTTTTTATTCAGCTAGTTGGGTATGTCTCTCCCTCGTACAGAGATTTCAGAAAATATCCAACTAGTCGGATTGTATCAATTCACATAGAAATTTCGAAATATCCAAGGATTTTGACCCTGTTAGTTGGCTATGCGCCACATTTACACGCAATAAACTAACAGCTATCTAATTGATTATTCAACATGTCTCTATACAAAATTTCTTATTTTAGCGAATTAGTTTGATAATTCTGCATTCCTTCACGAATATTCTTATTTATGCCAACTAGTTGGACAAAAATCTTCCGTTCCTATCGGAATTTCTTGTCGGAGCCAACTAGTCGGCAGCGCGGGATTTCCTATACGAAATTTCTTACAGTGGCGGACTAGTTGGAACACAAACAAAAATCCTATATGAATTTTTCTCGTAGCCAACTAGTCGGCAACGCCGGCTTTTCCTATATGAAATTTCTTACAGTAGCCAACTAGTTGGCTAGTGACCGCGAGGTGTATATGTATGATTGGATATTTAGATTTTGTATATTTGTACGACAATTTCTAATAATTTCCAACTAGAGGTGTCCCGTATCATCTAATTGAATACGCTGCATAATTTGGAATGTGCAAAGGGACTTTTTATTTTTCACTATTGCTTCAGGATGACGTTCAGAATATCTACAGCCGTCCTCACAACACAAAATTCTATTATGACGCGCAAAATTTCAATCAAACATAAACGCGTGTTTTCAGTGGCCAGCGGTGAACTAGGTGATCATTGCTTACTGCACGAACACTTATTTCTCGTAAATCTTTTGCGTCAGCATTTCTCGTAAATCTTTTGCGTCAGCCATACGACACAGGAATAAGCGAATGGAGGTACTACAGATCCGACAGGGAAATTCCACTACATGAAAACTGATTATTCGTGAATAGCGGAGCAACGGAGTAATGAATTTTTATCAGGTTTCCACGCCTCTTTAAGTGATGAGTGATGGACAACTAGATTATCCTTTCTCAGACCTTTTCAGTTAAACTTTAAATAACCTGTCGCACCTACAATACTAATGCAACCTACTTTCGTAATCCTACATTTATTGGTAAGCACTTAGACCCAAATTTACAGTACATTCTAACCCCCCTAACGGTCCCTAACGACACCATGCTGATTTTTACACTTACCATGTTTCGCTACTTTTGACACGTATCACGACCCCGACGACTGAATTCGTCAGAAAACCGGTTGTTATAAGAATTGAACCAGCCAAAGCCGTCGGTGAATTGTTAAAGCAGAGCCGAGTAAGTCAGGACGTTTTCCGACAACTACCGATAGTAACTAAATATTAACTTCGCCGATTTAACCTGTTTGAGGAGATACAAATTGGAATGACGGGGATTTACTGTTTCGTCGTAAATATACTAAATACAGTCGGATTATTTCAACACAAAAAAAATAAGTAAAAAAATAACACCTTAATACCCAGATTAGCTAGCCCAAATAAACTTAAACATCAGCGAAAACAGATTACTTTAAAAAAAAAGAGAACAAAGCCGCCCAAACAACAGCCATAAATTTCAAATAAACACACTGCAAGGTATAAAAAACGGCTGAGAACAACGCATCAAATTCATAGTGTTGGACATTTAATCGGTATCAGGAAGATAATGACATGTCTTCCGTTTCAGGCGTTCGTGCGCAAGTTCAGCCTGGATCTCGCAATCGAGTACAAGCCCTTTGGTGTTGTGGTGCAGTGCGTTCTGCCTGGTTTCGTTGCCACAAACATGAGCCGGATTCGACGAACAAGCTTGAAAGTTCCGACGCCGGAAACCTTTGTTAGAGAACACATTAAATCTCTTGGCTTGGAGTCTAGCTCAGCCGGCTACTGGGTCCACAAGTTGCAGGTATATTGAAATAGTGCTGTATTTCCGAGCATAACCTGTATCCTCCTCCGTAGTCTTCACCAAAGACCAATGTGTTTCTTTAATCGTCATTCACGCGAAAGGCAAAGCTGTGGAGCTCGTTGAGCACGTCCTGACGTTCTTGAGTTCGAGTTTCCGTGGAAGGTCATGACTCAGGGGGGGAGGGCTTTGCTAGCTGGGAAATGACGCTGGAATCGCTGTTTGTTAGTTTTTGCGGATTAGAAACCACTGTACCCGATGAAAAATTTGTAACATGCGTAGTTGTAAGTAAGTAAGTAAGTAATTTATTTATGACCCGCCATTTTGAAAAGGCGGAGTAAATGACAAAAGTAAAGAAAATAAACAAAACACATATATACACACAGAAAAAGACACTTAATTTTTAATCTTCGGTCAGGAAGCAGTGGACGACATCGTGTGCTGGTTGGGCCTTGTTGTCCATGAGTTTTGAAAGTGATGACGAAACATCCGTAACACTTGCGTCTTGAATTTTGAATTTCTCCGTCAATGTATGGTTATGACATAATTTCGACAAGTGGAGGAGGTGCTTTGCATATTTAAAATAACATGATCTCATCTTTTTAATCTCCTTCTTTCGCAGAACATGAGTGACGCCAGAAAATTTCAAACAAAGGAAAACGATGATCATCATGGATACATTAGTTGCGTTTTTGCAGATACCATGGATACCATGTATGATAGTTGTACGAAAAAGTTGCATGTATTGATATGTAATAGTAAAGAATACTGTCATTTAATGTGCCTCAGACTGGGCCAATCTTAAGTATTAGTATTCAGTAGCATCCTGTTTTGCTATAGCAGCATCCACTCTTGCTAATAGTAGCATGCAGTAGAATGCAGTAACACGGTAGCTTCGAGATAGAAGCATGTAGTAGCATCACTTCGGACCGCATGCTACTTTTTCGTACAACTTCATATTTTTAGATAAATTTTTCATCGGGTTCTCGAAAGTGTTTTAATTGGAAACGAAGCAACGAAGAGCTCTGCAACGAAGAGCTCTAGTCCCTGAACCAGGGAAGGCTCGGTCCTATAAATAGCTGTAGAGCATGCGCCTTTGACCCAAAGTTTCTTCCGACGTTTTTTATAACACAAGTTTTCGGATTTCCTCCCTTCACCTCCCCTCGACACACGTAGAGGCTCTGGTCCAAGAAACGAATATTTCCAAGTAATCCAGTCTCGTGCTACCATGCAAGTTTTACCTCTTTGAAGCATTGACAAATTTTGTTCTCGGAAATCCCCTCCCTAGCCTCCTCCAACTGCCGAAGCATCGGACCGTCCTGGTGTCTAAAATGACACATGACTTTTCCACCTACCAAGGGACATCACAATCCCCCAGTGCCTTGCGTGGTCCCTACATGTGTCACAACAACATCTCCGGGCTAGCCCCGCAGTGGTCCAAGATACCACATCTGAAGAATGTGTTAGCAGTTAAAGTTCAATCGGTGTTAAATCGCGTGCGTGAAACTTATGCGTGTCAGAAAGTTTCACGTCCTGTGTCTCTATGACGAAGGATTGTCCGGCCGCTTCGCTGACGCTCACTGAAAACTGGTCCGGAAACCCCGCGAAAACCTCCCCACAGAACTCGAAAACTGTTTACGCTGCAACTACAAACGGTGGTTTCACAAGCGGAAGCACATGCACGACCGCGTAAATAAGAAACATCTGAAGAAGTTCTTGAAGGTTTTGGCTTAAGAATTGCAAGTCACTCCATTTGAAACTGGTTTGAAAATGTTTACGTCAATTGGCACAGTTCACCAACTAGGAGTTGCAAACATAAGTCGCTCGTGTGTGCGTGTCATGGTCTCGAGGTCATACGGTAGATTATCTTTTTTTTTTGCAAAAAGCCAGGAAATGCGATTTTCCTAGTAAGGTCGGCTAATTCACATGTTTGAAATTTTTGTTGATTTCTTGCCGATTTCGTAATCTTTATCACTAGTGGTGCTAGTGTCCATGCTATTCGAGTGTGTGTCAACTTTGTCAAGTCTTGACCCTACTCCCTAGTGTTATTTTGCTCTGCCTCCAACCTAATTAACTGATTGTCAGGTTCGTTAATTAGGTCGGAAGCTATCTTGCAAAACTTCCTTTTCCAAGTATTGTGGAAAACTTTTTAATTGGCTATCTCTAATTTAGGGATTTTCTCAGTAGACTTCATCAATTATTAATCTCGTACCAGTTCGGTTGAACCATAACTGAAATATCCATCTTTCGTAACGAAAAATCCATAATTCAACAAGGCGCTGCTCCCCTATTTCCTCGAATCACATTATGGATATTTATTTAACTTTCCTGGATTTGTGTTCTATCGCCATAGAGGAACTATATGATTATGTTGTGCGTACTTAAAGGACCCCTCGCATTATTTACTCTTCGACTTACAGTATATTAATATATTTGAATAATTTAAAACTAGGCTGTGCTTTCAAGTTTTGGCTGTTTTAAGACTTTTCTGAGACCCGTTGCCTCATAGCGAAAACAGGGACACAATTTACATAACCGGTTTTCTGATGGAAAAACCTCTCGAAGACAACCGTCGGCAGCGTTATACACTTCGAAGGTAGCAAAACACGGCAAGTGAGAAAGTAAGCGTGGTTTCGTCAGAGGGGTTAGAATGTACCGTACGAAATTGGGGTCTCTGGGTGTGGAAATATATGGAGTGATTATGGAAGTAGGTTGCGTTAGTATTATAGGTAAGACAGGTCCTTTAAGGCAAACACCGAATGAAAATAGTGGGCTTTCGTCACGTGACCTGAAGTGGATTGCAGTGATGGTGCAGACAGGCGATTATGTCTACCCGGCCGGGTTTTCTTTCATCACGAAGTTAAAATAATAAACTTTTTGTCAGGGAGAGACGACTAATGAGAGGCTAGAGACTTGATCCCGAACAAATGTTGCGTTTTTGCAGATACCATGGTATCTATTACCACGGTAACTGAATCTGTAGTTAGTCGTTTTTCCAGTTACCGTGGTATCTGATAAAAGGTTGCTTTGCTAAACTATTGCCGAAATTGCACTTTTCGAAGTCATCCCAAAAGAAAAACTGATATACAGTTACATCACTAAGTGCTAAACTTCTTTCTCACCAATTTGACAAAATTTGATGAAAGTGAGATCAGTTTTCAGATACCACGGTCGGACCTTGGTATCTGAATAGCACAGCTACCACGATAACTGGCCAGATACCACGATAACTGCAAAACGCCTTTTGACCGTGGTATCAGATACCACGATAACTGCGAAAACGACTTTAGACCGTGGTATCAGATACCATGGTATCTGCAAAAACGCAACTAATAACGATGATGAAGTTATATTTGCCATATTTCAGTCCAACGCTTCCAAGGGGACTAGTTTCTTTACATCGCCCCGTGTCTCATACCCCCTTCATATAATCCAGTGACAACTTGCCGCCAGATCCGCCAGACAAACATGAACAATCACACGTTAGATCTTAATGTAAGTTATCTGAAGGGGGAATAAGCGATTAGGATTTCCGTTCATACCGCGAGTCGCGCATTAGCCCCGTGGAAAAGTCAACCAGCAGTAAGCACTGTAGTCGGAAGCCAGAATTGACAAACTTGACGAGATTCGACAGAACAGAGCTGGGTAGAGCACATATAGGGGCAGAGGCATTTTGTAAAATTCTACACATGGCTAGGCCTGAGACGAATTGAAAATAGCCAAAGACACCAGGTTAACGTACCACCAAGAAGTAGCGTGTCATTGTTTACTTTGCACTAGAGCTTCTAGCGGCAACACAAACAATTAATCTGGAAGGAACTTTATGAAGGCAGATTATCAGATTATCAAGGCAGATTATCAGCACATGTTGATGAATAGAAAATCTGCAATCTGTTTCCCGAGCAATGGAATTTTTAGCTGTCTTCGGGTTAGAAAGTGAAAGGAATTATTTTCTGCTCATTAACTTACATATCCATATTTTACTAGCTCTGTGCCACAAGTGTTAGCAGTGAGACAATGGGTGACTTTCAGAAACTAGTCCGTTGGAGCGTTGGACTAGAGTAATGCAAATTTTTAAGCATTGTCCAAACAGGTGAAGTCAGGTGTATTACGACGGATAATGCTTATTACAGATTCCTCTTTTCCTCGGGGCGCGCTGTAATAAGGCGAATAAGGAGAATAGACCTCGGTTCTATTCTACCCTCATGCAGGACCAATCAGATTGCTTGGTTGGCTCCACCAGGGGGCCGAGGAGAAGAGCAGCGCCATCAGGGTTGCCAAAGGAAGCACCAAAGTTCTACTTTGTTGGAAGCTAAAGAAACAAATTTTCATGTTCGAGGACCAATGCTGTCCATCCGTTAACTTAATAGCGTTTTTACAATATAATGCGCGTCAAATTGTACTCGTGCACTTCAAGTAGTACTAAGAACCTTTTCTGATCTTTCTGGAGCTCGAAAAATTGTATCAACGTGGCAGCACCGAGCACCGCATTGATGAAAACCTCTTGAGTTCCTATTTGAACGGGCGCGTGTATTCAGACGTAAACGTCTATTTGGACAAATGTTTTAGAGACGCGTGTAATTGCAGATTCAATCAAGCTGCTCTCTAGTCTTCCTTTGAGTTCTCATCCCAAGTTCCTATAACGTGACCAGTAGATGTCTCTTCGATTGAATCCTGAACTGTTTCCTTTGATTCTAGATAGCGTATTACTGCTTCCTGACGTGGATCAGCCAGTCTTACGTCGAGAACGTTTGCAGAAGTAACTTGGACATGATGCGTAAAAAGGCGTTGAAGAAGCGAGCTCTGGCGGACTCCCAGAAGAAAGAATCGGAAGTGGTAAAGAGTGAACTTATGACTTCCGGTTAAGGAAGCCCCCGAGTAAGGGCGTGATAGCCTAGGCGAGATTTTTTAACTCCAGGGTTCTTCTTGTTCCTACGGTGCCCACCATAGATGATAAAATTGAACTTAAATTCGCATTTCAAATGATTATTTGTATATAGTTTCTAACGTATCCTGCCTTTTATAAATAAAGAGCTGTCTTATATATGTTCCAGATTTGTTCGGTTGTCAAAGCTTTACAAAAAGCCGAATTATCCTCCGAATTACAGACGTTTTAGCGGTTCTTAAGGGGCGTTTCTAGTCGTATGGGTTTAAAGAGATATTCTAGACGAATGTTTTCAGTTTGTCGGAATGACAGCGAAAATCCACTGAAAACAGCGTACCGATCAAATGTGATTATCACTTCTTGCCATTTTTCTGTGGGTTACCACCTGTACGTACCGAATAAGTTCCCCAGAACCGGTAATAAGCCTGAAGTAGAACCTCCATCTCTCGATCTAGGTACTACAATAAGGCGGCGTCGAATGGATTCCCGATACAAACGAGCGGAGGTAGTAGCTGAGCGGAACATCTCAATTCGTTACCTCTATAAACAACTCATCGCAGTAGAGCCCAGGAGAAGAAAAGTCGTGAGTACAACTGTCGCATGCACAGATTTTTTTCAAAAGTAGATCAATCAACTTGTGGAACGCACTAGCAGATTCCACTGTTACCTGCCAAACAACAAATAGTTTCAAACAACATTTGGACAAGGAGTGGTCAGGCAAACAGTGGAGATTCAAATGGAAACCAGAATAAGACAGCACCCATGAAGGCGTATATTAGGAGAATCTTATTCGCCTGCACTTGCGAATTTGCAGGTAATTTGCAGGTATGCCCGGTATGTGACGTCAAATGTGACTTGTTGAGATCGGGGAGGTCCTTTGTTCGGAGGCTCAATTTTGCCGGGGTATCATAGTCGGTGCATGGACCAAAGACGGAAGTTCTACTTGTTCAACTTGATCTTGGTACCGGGGCATAATGGTTCCATCATTAGCTTTGATCGCTATGGAGTACGAATTAAGGAAACAAGACCAAACTAGATTAGATCGAAATTTGTTTTTTATTTCGTAAATCTCTGATAATGTCGTTAAATCTACAAATCCGGAAGCCTTTTGATACATAAGAGGTTCTTTTGATTTTAATATTGATAAGAATGTCACGTTGTCCTTTGTCGAAGAAGCCCCAGTAACTCCTAATCGCATATGGATAGAAGCAGTTAACAATATTTTGAAGTCGGAAAAGCCCCAGTACTAAATGGTCTGCTGGTCTATGTGGAGGGCTGGAACCGGAAGCCTACGAACATAGATGTGTGATTTCAAATCTACTGCCACTCAAGTCTCTTGTACTTTAAGATGGAGCTGATTTCACTATTGACATTTTCAGCAGTGGCTGCTGCACTCCCCAATGGTTTAATGCCTTCATTTTTCGAGGTAAGTTCGACTGGCTCCTTTCGGAAGCCCACGCCCACACTATTCGCACAAAAGTATATGAATGAATGAATGATATGTTTACTGCCCATCTTTACATAAAATGTCAATGATGGAGTATGCTCAGAAGAAAAATAGAGAAAAGGAGCCACACACGAGATACAGTTTTAACTTAACAATGTAGGCTACATCATAAAACAAAATACACTGTTTCATATTTAGCTATTGCTTAATTGCTGGAGAAAGGCTGTTTAGAGCAGTGGTTCCCAACCTTTTCCGTACCGCGTACCCCTAATCAAGGTTCGAAAAGATTGCGTACCCCCTTTTCCAGAACGTGAAAAATTCGATATTTATTATCATAGATCATAAGGCATACATGTGTAGAAATATATACAAAATCAACGAGGCAATCACTAGAGACTGCTTTGTGGCTAAAATTTTTGTCAAATCTCGGCTTTTCTATTTTTGGTTTTGATGTTCTCCGTGCTTTCATCAAGCTACATCGCAAACTTTTTCGTTTTCTCAATTCGCAACCTGAATGACAATATCACTTGCAATGTCTTCGATTCTTCTTGAAATAATATTGTTTGACAAAGTAACAGATTCTACGGCAGTAGGCTAGCTGTTTTGGAATCAACATTATTTCACCGACTTTCACTAGGGCTTGTAATCAGAGGCGTCATGCACACCCCTCCTCCCAAAAAGGTCGGTCAGACGATTAAAAAGAAAAGAGTCCGCGCGAAGCGCCGCGATTTTTCGTAAAAGCAGTTATTGAAAAAAAGAATTGTCGGTCTGTAGAAATACCTTGCCCCTTAAGATATATTTTGGATGTTGATATTCTGCTGGTAATATTAAGCTTTCGGCGATCATAAATGAGTGAGACGAGATTTTGAAGTTACAGACTAAATCAATTTTGGTTCCTTCACGTACCCCTTGCAAGGGTCTCGCGTACCCCTTGGGGTACGCGTACCACCGTTTGGGAACCACTGGTTTAGAGGGTCGAGGGAAATGAGTGGGCAGTACGTCTCTGCCGTCCCTGGCAGAGTGTAGGCCAAGATTCTAAAGGGAGCATCAACAAAAAAAAAAATTCTAAGGAGCACTTGAAGAAGGGCTTTGACTCAGCAGTACTTTACTTTAAATGCAACAAGTGGATGAAATTCAGCGAAGTGGCAGTTAAGTCTAGAAAAGAGCAACGAGAATAATACGCCGTCCGTGACTTGCCGTAGGCTCTAATGCTGCTGAAAATAGGTCCGATAAAAGAGCGGCTTGAACGTCTAGTAATCTAGTCTAGGAAATCAGTTCTTGTAAGATTATTTGGTTTTGACCTCGAGATACTTACTGAGAAAACGGGGCCGTTTTTGTGTCAAATGTACGAAGTGGAATCGCTACCAAATGAGGCGAGAGAGAAAACGAAGTAGTTTCTTTTTAAAATGTACGAGGTCGTTTTGACCCAAATTTGAGGTTAAAAACGAGTGCGAAAACGGCCTAGTTTGTGTTTCAAACGTACGAGGCCGTTTTGACAAAAATTTGAGGTGAAAAACGAGAGCGAATAGGCAGCAAAAACGGCCTAGTTTATGTTTCAAATGTACGAGGCCGTTTTGACCTAGATTCGAGGTGCAGATTTTCCATACGGGGAGGCAACCGTCAAACACCAGACGAGGACGATTTTAACTGTTTTAATAATTACATAAATGTAGGCTGTATATGTAGGCTATATATATTTCATTTACTCCGCTTTTTCAAAATGGCGGGTTATAAAGAAATTACTTACTTTTACTTACTTATCTTTAAAGATTAATAACTGGTATGCATATGTAAAGATTCATTAGTGGTGCTACCATTAAAACTTGGTATCGAGTTATATCCTTACATAACTACGATTACTGCGCGTGTCAAGTTGGGGGTTGTGTTCAGTCTAAACTTGACTCAGCCCACACATAGGCTTGAGTAGCCAATAACACACAGCCGGTTGTCTCAGGTTTGAAAACGGTCCGGCATGAAAACGGATGGATCACTTACATCGAAAAAACCTACCCCAAGTTATACACAGTATCTGCCTACTCATGGCCATAGTTAGAGATAATGCGAGGGACAAATGAGGACTCTAAAATTAGTGACAACGAGATAGGCTATATATGATATGTATTATAACATATAGATACAATAATAAATAATTTGTAATTATTATTAATAAATACAGTACAGTTATTAATTAGCCCTTCGACACAAAGCCCCTCAAAAATGTGCATTATACTTGACGTAATACCCAAATTTGGCAGTGCCATGATAGTAGTTTTTTGAAATAAATTCGTTACGTTACACCCGTTTGTGTCTGTATTCGGTCCTAAGTGCGAACAACGGGATGTAACAGAAATATGGATTTCTTGAATAGTGATGAATGTGAAACACTGACCATATCTTTAATCTGATGTGATAACTCGTGAAGTTCTAAAATTCCGGCTGAAAATAAAAAAAATCAACATGAAACGCGAAAAACACGAATTTTGCACCCTGCTAGGTTTCTCAACTTTTGATATGTTAAACAGTTTATTTTTCTCTACAAGATGGTGTAAAAATCATTCCTTTTGCAATTTGCTTGCGGTCAAACCTTACATTGACTGTACTACTTTCATCGTCATCAACATAGGAGCCTAGGTTTTTGTCAAACGGCGTTTGGCACTAGTGATGCGAGTGGAAATAAGTACTTCTTTTGAGGGGGACTTCCATAAGCGCAAACCGTCATTTTGGCAAAGCAACCGTAGTATCAGGTACCACAGTAACTGCAAAAGTTACAAATGTAGATCCAGTTACCGTGGTATTAGATACCATTACCTCTGCAAAAACAAAAGTTCCCGATTCTTAGAGTACCCCCGATAGCCCCGGTCTACGCACAAAAATAAATGCTGCTAAAATTCGTGTTGACTGTTCACTTTTGCCCCTACATTTAGGAAAGTCCCACTGATTTCAAATTTTTGATAATAATTCTCGAAAGAACTTCTTTCAGGACACCACACGTTCAAGATGCTCTTATTTTATTATTCGCTATTTACCTAGAACACAAACTTATACTACTGAAATTGTCAGGGCATCGGCAGAAGTAGAGGTTGGTCGTCTCGAAGCAGCTTTCAACCAGCTCATCCCTGGGAAAGGAGTCGCATGTTACTGCCCAAAGAAGCCCCAGTCAACTACCAATACGACCTTGAAGATGGATTTCAGGTTTGTTTTCTTTGGCTGGGTCTATGATCCTGATTTATTAAAGGGCACCTGAATAATGAAACCATACTTGAACACACCATGGAGAATGCATTTACAGACATGGCCACGGAGAGCATTCTTCTCCTGAGCGTGACGTTTTCAAAATAGGGATGTTCGTTTCTGGAGCTTTGCACATGCAGACTCCAAGACAAAAAGCGCAATTCATTCAAATCTTGTACAGCGCTGGCCGGATCGTATTGGAATTTCTTCTAGATATACGTTTGGGCTTAACTGGTTAAAAAATATTCCAGAAGAAGGGTTGATTGGAGACATTTGTCCATTTCTAAAATTGTTCGGTACTGAAATAAGGACAGATGCAAAATGGAGCAAAAATCATAGCTTGGAAACACTATTTCGTATTTGGATTGGGTTTTGTGCAGGCAATGTTAACGGAAGTCATACAGATAGGTATGATACTTGGTACTCTTCATTCAGGTGTCCTTTAACCAAACCTTACCTTAATACCTTACTAAAACGGATATTTCCACATCTTCATCAAAGTTACACAACAAAATAATTTAACATTGGGAGGTATAGGACTTTCGATTTGGTAGTAAATTGTCGGCTTTTGGTAACTGTTCTGAGCCTGTAAAATTGCTGGAAACGTTGACCTGGCTCTTTTGTTTGTATAAATCACATTCTCCACAGGAACGAGAGATTCAAGGCTTCAAGGTTCAAGGCACAGTGCAAAAACCAACCAATGGGAAGGACGATTCATTTTTGCAGTAAAAGTCTGAAGCCTTCAAGCTCTCATTTCTGATGAAAGCTTTTCTACAAAAGAGTGATGATACAGTTGAGAAAGAGCCAGAGAAACGTTTGCAATCCTACAAAGGATCAAAATAGTTATCAAGAGGGTGTTCGACCCTTCTAACAATAGTAACTATTAGTTACTATTTTCGTTCCATCCTCGTAAAAAGTTACTACGCTGACCGTTCCAACCTTCTCGAAATACTCTTGATGACTATCTCTCCTTGCCGATGGAAAGAGCGTGTTCCACCCTACTTACCGTAGTTACTACGCATGACGTCATGGCTGGAACGATTTTTGTATTTCCCAGCAGGATATCATGCGTAGTTACTACGCCTACTACGCTCCCGAGCATGCTAAGCAAATAGTGACTATTAGTAACTTTTCGAGAAGGTTGGAACGGTCAGCGTAGTAACTTTTCGTTAGGATGGAACGGAAATAGTAACTACTAGTAACTATTGTTAGCAGGGTGGAACACGCTCAAAATCTCCGGCTTCTCCGGGTACCTAGCGGAAGAAAGGCAGAAGTTGTGTCACAGATGCTCCCAAAGATCGCCCTGATTGGTTGACACAGGATTTGAGTCCTTGAGATCGAGTCGTTACGGAGACGCTTACTCCTTCTTCCTGAGGATCACTGGCGTGTTTTAGACTTAGTCATATAGAGTATAGTAACAAATAGTATTTATTTGCTTACCATGCTCGAGAGCGTAATAAGCTTGGCAACTACGTATCTCTGTAACGTGATTGGTCGGATTCGCCTGTGGCATGATATTCTGCTGGAAAATAAAAAATTCGTTCCAGCCTTGACGGCAAAAATCCAGAATTCGTGACGTATTGCGTAGTAACTATAGTAAGTAGGGTGGAACACGCTCGAAGTGTCGATAATTCAGTCTCAACGTCGAAAGTCATGTACCTCACAAGGTTAAATTATTTGTTTACGCCCCTTTCCGTTTTCGTCCGGTTGGGTGCAATCTCTCTATTATTCTTTTCTATCTAGCTTATGAGTCAGTAAATATCGCAGTTCCGTTCCGAGGGCCAGGGACGTTTTTCAGGGACCCAATTTTGTCGGCTATGGCAGTCGGTAAAAAACAGTCGAGCCGGCGCGAAGCGCCGTGATTTACTGCAAAAACAGTCGATTTGTCGATCTTCTTCAAAGCAGTCGGTTTTACATAAATCTGTGAATTTTTCGTCAGAACAGTCGTTTTTTCTGCAAAAACACTCGGTAAAAAAAACAGGCCACTCAGTAAATACCTTGCTCCCCTCCCAAAAAAAAAATATTTTGGCTAGTAACGCATCTGCCGAGGGATAGGTTGTGCTAAACAAAAAGGAATAAAAAGATCCTTGGACTGGAATTATAAATAAAAAAACTCTAAGAAATAAAACAAAGTACATTTGAAACTACCACGTAGCTTCCCATAGAGCAAATAAAATATAAGGAGAAACATCTTTACATACATTACCTCCCTCCAATAGGCTCAAGCGACCACGTTAGCGTCAGAATCAGAATGACTTACATTACAGAAGAAAGGTACAGGGCTTAGGTGCGACAGACTAGAAGTGGGAAACCGTTATGTCAGCCGAGTCAGCGGAGACTGCCTGGGTGCTTTTACATGATCTTGTACATCAAACCGAAAGAAAACACACCTCACTAAGATTCATAAAGAAACCTAAAACCCTACCTTACCTGTCTGTATCTGTTAAACAAGCAATCGAAAAGCTAAACGGGCCTGGTCAAAGTACCGTAAAAACTCACTCCCCGAAAATCTGGAAGCCTTCAAGCATGCCAGAAAAATGTGCAAAAAGGCCATCAGCAAATGCATATCCAAGCATGAAGAATCACTTGGCAACGACGCAAAACAAACCCGAAGAGATTCAGGCGGCAAATTTCATCCTTGAGGCCAGCTCGGCGAACTACCCGCCCCTGACGGATCAACCTCCACCATCCCTCTGGAAATTGCTGAGTCACTGAACGCGCAATTCCCTTCTGTGTACACCAATGACTTAAATGTCAAAGACTGGAAATGACAAGATATATCGTCAGCATCCCTACGGAAACGATTGTTGTTTCTGAATCAGATGTCGCCAAACATCACGCGGCCCTAGACCCCAACCTATCTAGGGGACCAGATGGGATGCACCCAAGGACAGTGAAACAGGCCAGCTCTGTCCTAGCTCCAGTACTGACAAGAATATTTCAACTATCGCTTGATCAAGGATCCATACCTGAGGACTGGAAAACTGCCACTATCACTCCCATCTACAAGAAGGGAAATAAAAACTCCCCAGAAAGCTACCGATATTGGTCTAACTTCAAACTGAAACTGGTGCCTGCCTGCTTGCCTACTAGAACGGAGCTTTCCATGTAGGCTACTTGAGCGATGAAACATACTTCGAAGGAACGAAACTGAACTACAAAGCCAGGAACAGGGTGTGATCGTGACTCCATTTACTTCTTTTTCGGTTTCTCAAGATAACTTTATCCTCTTCAGTAGTGGGCTCAACTTTTATGAGCTAATGACTTGTTCCCTAATGAACTACCGAACTTTATCCTGTTCGTTACGAAATTAACTTCTGTTAGCACATGTCTTGTTCCTTAATGAACTATATAAGTGGTAAAGAATCGATTAGCTCTTGTTCCTCTTTGTAGGTCGACTTAACTTGGTATGAATACCCATAACAATCTAGAGCGTGTTCCACCCTACTCATCGTAGTTACTACGCATGACGTCACGAATTCTGGCTTTTTGCCGTCAAGGCGGGAACGATTTTTCTATTTCCCAGCAGGATATCATGCCACGGGCGAATCCGACCAATCACGTTACAGAGATGCGTAGTTACTACGCCTACTACGCTCCCGAGCATGCTAAGCAAATAGTGACTATTAGTTACTATTTCGAGAAGGTTGGAACGGTCAAAGTAGTAACATTTCGTGAGGATAGAACGGAGATAGTAGCTAATAGTAACTATTGTTAGAAGGGTGGAACACGCTCCTAGCTTTGAACATCGGAAGACTTAATTTAAAAATTATACTGACTACGCGGTCAGTCGAATTTTATCCTCTTCAATCGCGGACACCGTGAAGGACCGAAACTTGCAGCATGACTGACTTGCAATAATGACTAAGACTTAAACTATATCATTGTGTTGCATTATTAATTGTGATATTTGCTGCGTCAAAGGTTTATCTTAGGTGACAGCGATAGACATGGAAAAGAGTTTTCTTACACTCAAACGTATCAGAAACAAAAAGTAGGTGCACGAACTAGCACATTATGCTAACCGCCGAAGATGACCGTGGTCTAGCAACAGATTCTTACTTGTATGTCCCTACTTGTCTCACAATCTTTACCCGAAATATTATTCAATGTGTACCACAACACCCAAGTTGTCCTCTCCCGAAAGTTTTGTATGGCTCAAGAAGATTTTTTTTTTCAGAAAAGATGATACCGTGATCACTTCATAAAGATCCATCGCTCAGCGCTTAAAAAAACTCCACGTCCCTTAATTTAAAAGTTCGTTTCCTTGCCGCAGGTCTTCCAAGTGTCGGCACAATCGCTTTCATCGTTTGTCTCCTAAACGTGCCACAAAATCTCCGGGACCCCTCCTAAATCTACCTCCCACCTAGTCCGGTTCGGACACGTAAATATATCATCTATAACATCTTCCAATCCCACCCATCAAGTTTCTCTCGGATCTAAGCATTTAGAGAAATTTCGGGTACACCCAAATCCCCCACCCTGGTCGGATCCGGTTTGGACCCCAAAATGGATCATCAAGGGCATATACCCTTTCCTGTTTTCGTCCCAACCACTCCACTCGTTTGGTTCCTAGGCACGTCCACCATTTCCGGAACTCCTCTCCCCACCACCGTGCCGAAATCCGGTTCGGAGACGTTGAAGGATCATCGGATATCTACTCTTACCACCCAGCAGTTTTCACTCGAATCTGACCACATAAATATGGGTCGATGAAATTTCAGCTGAAGTCTACGTCAAACATAGTCAAATAAAATTGCTTAGGTCGAATCTGAGCATCAGAAAATATCCGGTACGGAAATACTCTTTCAGCTCAAGCTGACTGAGAATCAGATATAAAACAAGAGCTGTAAGCTCATATGGCACTTCCAAGAATAGGTAAGTTGCAAAGGATATCAGCTAAGGTTCATGCTGTCTTGAGGCACAAATTCTTATGGGCCCCGGTGGATCACAAAATAAATCGTTTCGGTGAAAGAATTTTTGCATCGTCCGTTCAAGATGCACGCTGTAAGCCTGGAACTCAACTGGAAGCAAAACCCTTGAGGCAAAAACGGTCATGGGGGGACCGGTACACGGTACACTCCGGTACACTCCCTCCATTGTTTTTTTGTGACCGGTTATGAATAAAGTATTTTTCCACTTTAAGGTTAAATGCACACTTTAAGGGGACTAGGAATTCATTTGTGAGCAAAAAGGATAAATGATCCTGGCATTGGGGATCACTGAAATGTATCGTTCAGCAAATGTTTTTCGCACTTTGCGATTGCGCACACACAGGGACCTGGGAATCCATTTGTAGGCAAAACCCGTGTAGTACAAATCATCATGGAACCTTGGGGTCCCCAAAATGTATCGTCTGGTCAAAAAAATTTGTTTGCACTTTGCTGTTCAAGTCTCAACTTTAAGGGCGTTAGGAATGCATTTGAAGAACCCTTGAGGTACAAATGATTAATGAGCCCTCGGGATTATGGAAGTGTATCGTTTGATTAAAAGGATGCACTATGCTGTTAACCTGCGCACTGTAAGGGGTCTACAAGTTTCATCAGAATAAGATCACTCGTTCCCACAAGATTTATGGGACCCCAAGTGTTTTTCACTCAATTCTGGCGGATTCGGTTCCAGAATCCGCTCCATTTCCGTAAATGATGCGACATAAGGCTTATGCTTTTCCTTAAATTCCCGCAAAGTTTGGTACCGATCACTGCATTATAAGCATGCTATGATATTATCCAGAGTTTAAATGAAGTATCTGAGGCAAGAACTCTATCCAATACTCACGACGACTAACTCTTCCTGCCGATGAAGAATCGCCGTGTGCCCAGCGAAGAGCCAGAAACGTCACTACAACAAACTTTGTTGATTGGTTTACACAGGATCTGAATCTATTTAGAGAGCTTTTGGGTGGCGTTTCTTGTTCTTCACGAGGCTGACCGGCGTGTTTCGGACTTGGTCATATAGAGTGTTATCAAGTTTCATTCACATATGATCACTCGTTGAAATTTATGAATGCCTCAAGTTTCCGGACTTCGCTCCCTCCACTCCCCCAGGATGCTCGCATCCGGGAAGAGAGAATTCCTGGAAGAGTCAATCTTTTAGGGTCCCTAGTGTGTATGTCAACTTTCATCGCAATAGTGTGTCCGGAAGTAGCCTACCTTAAATCACAATCACCAGAATTCTCGAACCTCCCCTCTCAAAACTCCCCCACAGTGTCCGGATTCAGTCCTGTTCTGTAGATGCTCTAGAGTATATGCTTGTTCTGCCCATCAAGTTCAATCCCGATGTCTCCAGTTTAGGCTAAGCGTGTCACGGCATTACCGGTGACCCCCCCCCCCCAAGATCCGCAAAGTTGTCGGATCCGGCCCTTCCACCAATTAGCAACTCAGAGACCTCTTAATTTATTTTCACATGTCATGCAGATCCGGTCACTCGTTCGAGTTCTGCTAAACGCCCTTCCGGCCAACCCCCCACCCCACCCACCCCACGATGACCGGACCGGGGAAAGTGACCATTTCCAAGTCAATATCGTCGGCTCTCTACTATGCCGCCCAAGTTGTATCGCCCTAGCACACCTGGAAGTATATAATGTCGCGTTCACCGGAATTCCCGGAAACCCCCTTCTACACCCCCCCCCCCCTACCGTGCCTCAATCCGGTCCGATTCTGTCAACAGTGTATCTAGGGCTTGTGCTCATTCCTCCCATCAGGTTTCATCCCAATTCCTCCACTCTAAACGTGTCGCGAAATTTCCGGTGCCCCCTGTAACTCTCCCTCAGTCGTAGGATCCGGTCCGCACGCAAAAAGGGATATCTGAGACATGCATTCTTTTTATCCGTCAAGTTTAACTCAGATCCGAACACCCCAAGTTATGCATGCCTTAATATTTTGGATTCCCCTCCCTCCAATCCCTATACGAAGGTCGAGTCGGGGATATGACTATTGTCACGTCAATTTGGTCGGGTCCCTGACTTGCGTTCCAAGTTGCATCGTCCATAGCAAATTTGGAAGTACTGTAACTCGCGATCACTCAACTGACCGACCGACGGAAAAGTGATCGTTATATGGCACTGGATCCGACGGCTGCAAGTGCCATAAAAAAATCACTCAAAACGGATAATAACGGATGGCAGGTTCGTTTCGTTGAGCTAGAGCCTGAATAACTATCCTAGCTGACTTATCCGTTTTGTGTTTTTTTTTTTTTATATGTATCCGGTCCCCCCTTCAACTCCCCCCCAACGGTTGGATCCGACCGGGACACCGAAATGGGCCATGTAGGACGTATTAACTTTCTACCTTTCAAGCTTCATTCCAATCGCTCCACCGTTTGATCCCCAGCCGTGCCACACAATCCCCGAAGCTCTTTCACCGAGGCCGTTAGACCCAATGCATACACCAATTATCGGGCATCAGCTCCTACCAGTCCCGTATCCAGGAATTTATTTCGGGGGGGGGGGGGGGGGGTCGCCTTTCGGGGGGGGGGGGGTTGCCTGCGAAATGATGGTTTTTGGTTGTTTCGGGGGGGGGAGGGGGGGGGGTTCAACCCCCCCCCCCTGGATACGGCCTTGGCTACTACCATCAGTTTTTGGCTCGAACTGGATCACCCGTTCTTGTAGATTGTAAGAGAGTAATGAATCACTTCAGCATATTATAGGATTATCAAGAACATTCTCTACTCTTGGGCCCTTAGGGCTTTGCTGAAGGAGGGAATACCAGTGAGGATAGTACCGTACTCGTGTTGCGTCGGTGGTTTGGATCTTGTCAAATTAGAGCTCTTTGAAAGGGTTCTTTCATAGATTTTGGTGTTGTTTTAAACCGCGGTCTTCGTCAGGGTGAGATTCTTTCTCCAGTACTTTTCAATATAACAGTCTCTGCGTGTCTCGATGGTGTACAGTCTTCTTTTCTTTACGGTAAAGGTATCCTAGCTTCTCTTATAGGGTATGCCGACGACCTACTTCTTATTAGCCGTTCTCTGTCGGGCTTTCAGAACAAAGTAAATTATCTAGTTAAATTTTTGAAAAATATGGACTGATTTTCCGACCTGAAAAATGCCAGTTCATGGTCTTTGGACCAAAACCCCTGGAACAAATTTCTCTTTCAGTATCTGTCAATTCTGAAACCCTGTGAGTCTTTAAGATCTCTGCGGACATCCCATTTTCAACAATAAAAGGGAAACTTTTTTTAAATTTTTTTTTACATAAAGCACAATTTCTCTAAGCATTTCGTTGATTGACTGATTGTTGTAGTTTGGTTAAAGTTTTAGGTAGATATTCATTTAGGCTAGTGTAACTTTTTCAAATGAATTGAATGTAGACTTTGTCTTTAACGAGGGCGTTTATAGTAAATCTGCAGTGTCGAGCGTTTCTTCTAGTTTCGGGGCGGTGATTTGTCTTACGGATTTCCTGCCTAGACGTAATCTTGCGAGTTTGTTTAACATTGTTGTTCTTCCACATAAATTACTTGCATCTTCTTTTTCACCCTTTTTACCGTTTGCAAATTTATCTCGTACTAAAACTTTTGTTTTTTAGTTTTGGAAAATTCTTACGTCTATTTTCTAAATTTCAATCTAGTTCTTTTGTGATGGAAATTATGGGATACAAAAACCCATTGATATTTTGACCAAGAAACGGGAAACATTTTTTTCAAAATTTTTTAACATGAAGCACACTTTCTCTAATGCGTTGCTCTGTACTCAGCTCGTGTGTGGACGGCACTCATTCGAAAGGGAGCATGTTAACTTACAGGCTGAAGATGCTATGCTTGAAAAACAAAGTAACTGTCACGTGACGACATGAAATCCACATTCCGCATGTCTCATAACTAATGTTTTGTTATCCTAGGGGGACGACTTTGCTGCATGGATGGACACAGAAGAGTCTTCAGAGTTAAAAGACTTGGTTTTCGACCTCGAGCCTGTCACCCTCTTGTCGGCACCGTCCACTGAAGCATTGACACTGATTCAAGAGGATGTGACGAACTCTGTGACACGGTTAAGTCAACCATCTGGAAACAAAAGCCTTCATCTGGATAATCTGGAGGAAGATGGCATTGTGTCCACACCGGCCCAGCCTATTTGGAAAGTAAGCTCCAGTGTTCTCGAGTCCAAGAAAAGTATCTCGGAAGAGCTGAATGTTGCAATTAGCACCGAGTCAGAGGCGGCAACGACGGAATTTACCCTCTCAAGTTACAAAATAAATCCGGTTGAAGTGGCAGATATGGAGTCATCTCCTTTGAGCCATCATACACTCAAAGACTTAACGACCATGTCTTCAAACGCATCAAAGGATCTACCAGGAGGACCTGTCATGGAAAGCCGGAATTCCGACAACTTGGCAAGGATCAGTGCTGGAGAATTGGCGGACCGTATTGGTAATGCGCCGTATTCATCCCCAAAGTACTTCTTTACAAGAAAGCCACACAGAGATCCCGAAGAGAAACTACCAGAGGAACGAGATTTAGAAGTTGAGCTTCGTGCTGCTGAAACTATTCGGAGGAAACTTTTCAGAAATACGGAACAGCGGCCCCAGCATTTAGCCCCAATTGATGTCGCAAAGTTTGCAAGAAAGAACTTTGACGATGGAGATTTCGTAAGACTCAAAAGTAGGATGGAGAATTTGAACAGCGAAACCTTACAAGAGCAGCCAGATTACCAACTGCCCAAGTTTATAAGAACAGAGCCACCGGTCGAAGTGCTAGTCGCTATACCCTTCACGTCCAGGTCGCAATTCAGTACAGCCAAGCGCCCACAGACTCTCTTTCAAACGACAGTATCACCAATAACTCACAAGACGAAGTGGGAGCTGGACGCGGAAAACGGCCTTTATGCGGTCGGCGAAATACTAAATGGCGACGGGGACCTTGATTTCATCCCACGCTTCGAGAGTCTTGCTGATCTTTTTCCAACAATCTCTCCCATTACAACTACCGCCGCACCGAAGCATAGAACGCGACTACCTTACAACGTAGGTGAACAAATCCTCAGGAGTATTAAAAGGCGGCGGGGGAAAGGCAGAAATATCATCCCGCCTGACTACTCTCCCCTTCCGTACGGGATCGACTACCGAAATTATGACGGGCCGAAATCAAGTATTGCGAAGCTCCGCTTTCAAGGCGAACCTAGCGACTACTTCAGTACGACGCACAGGAATGTTCGGTTCGATGTGCCGGACTCCGAGTCGTCAGATACTGGTAAACTGAACGAAGTCTACCGCTTTGTTGGTAGGAAGCCGAAGCCAAAGCAGACGATTCAGCATACAAGTGAAAGACCAACGACTCCGCCTCCAAGCGCTGTTGGCTTTCAGTCAGTGATTAGTTTCTTTCAGTCATTACTCAGAACTCGTAGCGTTCCGCCAAGTAGCCACCCAACGCAGCTGATGTGAACTAAAGTGTGTGCAGTGAATCCGAGCTGACAGAACCGAACCATGGAATCCTTCCTCTCGGAGAAAAACTACAAAGGATCTCAAAGTATCCAGCGAACTCGGAGCGGAAAGAGCTTGCTATTCTGGAATAAATTGAGACCGGAAACAGTATTTGTCCGCTAAAGAACGTATCGTCACCTAACCGGTTGCATTGCCTATGTAATCAGTTGAAGGAAGAATTCAGAACAACACAGCAAAGAGACAAAAAATACTTACTATTTAGTAGTTACATACCGAAGCAAACATTTTTTAAATCTATCTCTTGTTATATTAGTTTAGTTTCTAGATTCAAGTGCTTACATATTCAACATGTCAGGTGCCGATTCGTACTTTAAAGGGCCAAATTATCCATTAAAACTCCCAGGACGATGCTCTAAATTTAAGCTGAAGTTGACTGTCTCGCAGCTGTGAAAAAAGTAAACGTGGTTAAACTGGCGAGAATTAGCAAGAGCCTCGGCAACAGCGTGAATTTAAAGGGGGGATTGACACTTTCAAATTGATCTCACACACTTTCGAATTCGTATTATAAAAACATCGGAAGTGTCGACGTCATAAAATATAAATGTACACTGCCATATAATATAAAATGTGAATTGAAAGTTCTCTAAATCTTACTTACACTTCTCTAAATCTTAGACCGCCTTAATTGATTTTGGTTTTCGCCCCTAAAACAACAAATAGAAATTACGAATTGCGTTCCAGCTTCTTTGAGAAATCTTACAAACCTCCTGTCGTGCGATTTGCTCTTTATTTTCGAATGTTCTCTTTCTTCCGTTAGGATATTTCGAACGTTCGTGAAAGTAATATAAAAGCCGGACCGCGTAACCTGAGTTGCGTTTTCAGGCTACAATCAGTTTAACACGTAGTTTAACACCAATGTACAAATACCCATTTCATCCCACCGCGTTTACTCTCGAGTCTAACGTCTAAACACGTAACGTAACTTTCTATTTGGGAGAGTTGCGTGTTCTGGATAATCGGTGTTGAACCGCGGAGGCTTAAAACACTTTTAAACATAAACACAGTGTTTGACTCTGGCAACTGAAAACGCTTTTTGCTAAACTCAGGGAAAACACAAGTGTCTGAAAACGCAACTAGGGAAACGGTTGAGAAGATACTGAGCAGCAAATCATCATCTTCCAAAGGAACACACCTCTATTGTACAGCAGTGTTCCACCGGCAAGCAGGATGGAATTTAGCTTAGGAACACGCCTTATACCTTTCCTCCATAAACAAGTGACACCAAATTTCTTGACGGCGTAGAGACGGGAAACGAAGCTCACTGACGGTCAAAAAAACGAGATTAAAAAGTCATAAACTACCTACGCTGATCTAAGACCGCATACGAAGTCATTTGAAACTTTCTCACATGCACGGACGCTCCAAACAACTTCCAAGGCGGCATGTAGAAAGGAAAGTCCAACCAAACTTGTTTTCCAACACAGTGGTTAACAACTAAAATCGCTTTCCAAATCCACCATATAAGTACCATCTCACGACATCCTCAAGAAGTTACTGGACAAGTAAGTACTGTTTGGGCAACTGTAAGTCCTTTCGAGCGAGTCCAGGCAAAATAACAACGGACAAACTCCCCCGTACCAAAACCCGCCGGCAACCCTCCCTTCCCCGGTACCAACCCCTGCCGAAATAAACCCAGGGTAGGATTTTTCATAGACATGCGAGTCAAATGTAAAATGGTAGCGGCTTGCTGGCCGCTCGCCTCTATCTTTATATTTTTCATAGAAATATATTCAACTTTATTAACATTGTGTGTGCGTGTGTGGAGGGGGGGGGGGGGGGGGGGGGGTCCTCCGTTTTTTTGTATGAACCATTTGAGCAATTTGGATTTCAAGCATTCGGAATCACATTTTCAAGGCACGTCGTTTGGGATCGTCTCCGGTTAGGCCCGAAATGTAGTGGTTACAGGGCTTCCCTCCTGCTATTCAAGCTGGAGCCACTCCATGTCCGCCGGGGAAATCCAATTTTACGCTTTGGCCGGTCGATCCTTGCTAGTGAAAAGCATAGAGACATACTGCCAGAACTAGCACCACTGACAGGGCGGACGCGGCACCAGAACCTCTTGGTGCCAGTGTAGGGGCGTACTAACCGGTATTTGAACTCTGATAATGATGATGAAATTTATTTACGCACTAATTTTATTTACAACGCTGCTTCCTGGCCGAAGATTGAAAATTGAGTGTCTTTTTCTGTGTGTTTTATTTATTTTCTTTCATTTACTCCGCTTTTTCAAAATGGTGGGTTACAAATAGATTACATGCTTACTAGACAAGAAGAGGGAAATAGTCCAGTACGGAGAAAGAAAAAAAAACAATTACACTGAGCTTTCAATAACGGACTAAATGCACAAGATAAAGAAATTAACAACAAGAGCTGTAAGCTCATATGGCACTTGTATGTGTCAAGATGATCTGATTGATCAAAAGTAAGTTTCGACTTTGCGGTTAAGATTCGCGCTCTAAGGGAGCTGGAACTTCATTTGTAAGCAAAACCCTTGAGGCAAAACTGCTAATGGGCTGATGGGTATCACGAAAATGCATATATTGCTTAAAAGTATTTTTTTTACTTTGCGGTCAAGATTGGTACTTTAAGGAATAATCGGATTTAGGAAGTAGCAATTTCTAAGCAAATGTTGTTGAGTCTCCAATATTCCAGCGATGTTTCATCGTCCTAGCACATCTGGAAGTACCTTAACGCGCGATCATCGGAATCCCAGACCCCCCTCCCCCTCCTCCAACTCCACCCACAATAACCGGAGCCAATCCGGTTCTGTAAATGATTAATCCAGAGCATCTGTTTGTCATTCCCACGAAGTTCGATCCAGATCACACCAGTCTAAGCGGGTCAAGTATTTTCCGCCCTCCCCCCAATAATTGCCGGATTCGGTCCGGAAATGAAAAAGGTCACAAGAGAAAAATGTCCTCTGTTTAATTATTAAATTTCACTCGAATCCGATCGCCCGTTCCAAAGTTACGCATGACTCAATATTCCGGATTCCCCTCCCTCAACTCCCCCCCCTAAGATTATCATATCGAGGATTTTTTTTTATTCCAAGTCAGTTTGACCGGGTCCCTGATATGCCTTCCAAGTTTCGTCGTGAAAATCCCCCAAAAAACGAAATTCCGGGATACCCCCTCCTCCCCCCCCTCAAGTGTCCGGATCCAGTCAAATTATGTAAAAGATTTACATGGACCAGATGTTTGTTCTTCCCAGCAAGTTTCACTCCGATACCATCATTCTAACCGTTTCTCGAGATTTCCGCCCCCCCCCCCCCAGCTCCCCCGCGGTGCACGTAGCCAATCCGATTCAGCAAATGACTTACCTAGAGCATCTGTTTGTTCTTCCCACAAAGTTCCATCCCGATCCCTCCATTCTAAACGGGTCACGTATTTTCCGCCCCCCCCCCCCCAAATAGTTGCCGGATCCGGTCCGGATATGAAAAAAATCATCGGAGAAATGTCCTCTGTTGAATTCTTAAATTTCACTCGAATCTGATCACCCATTCCAAAATTACGCATGACTGAAAATTTCGGATTCCCCTCCCTCCACTCCCCCCACCATTATCTGATCGACAAAATTTGTATTTTGAAGTCAGTTTGATTGGGTCCCTGATATGCCTGCCAAGTTTCATCGTGAAAATCCCCAAAACCACCATCACCGGAATTCCGGGACCCCCCCCCCCCCCCCTAAAGTGTCCGGATCCAGTACAATGGTCTAAAGGACTTATCTAGAACAGATGCTTGTTCTTCCCAGCAAGTTTCACTCCGATCCCTCCATTCTAACCGTTTCTTGAAATTTCCGGTCTCCACCCCCCAACTCCCCCCTGGCTACCGAATCCGGTCAAGACTTTAAACGGGACATTACAGATATATATTCTGTTCAGTTATGAAGTTTCATCAAAATCCGATCATCCGTTCGAAAGTTACACACTTCTCAATTTCCCGGATTCCCCTCCCTCCACTCCCCCACCATTATCTGATCGACAAAATTTTTATTTTGAAGTCAGTTTGATTGGGTCCCTAATATGCCTGCCAAGTTTCATCGTGAAAATCCCCAAAACCACCATCACCGGAATTCCGGGACCCCCCCCCCCCCCCATAAGTGTCCGGATCCAGTACAATGGTCTAAAGGACTTATCTAGAGCAGATGCTTGTTCTTCCCAGCAAGTTTCACTCCGATCCCTCCATTCTAACCGTTTCTTGAAATTTCCGGTCTCCCCCCCCCCCCCAACTCCCCCCTGGCTACCGAATCCGGTCAAGACTTTAAACAGGACATTACAGATATATATTCTCTTCAGTTATGAAGTTTCATTACAATCCGATCATCCGTTCGAAAGTTACACACTTCTCAGTTTCCCGGATTCCCCTACCCTCCACCCCCCCCCCCCCAAAATGGTCGGATCAGAAAACTGATAATTCCTAATTTTTTTTGGTCGGGTCTCTGATATGCCTGCCAAGTTTCATGGTCCTAGCACAACTGGAAGTACCCTAACTCGAAAAAATGTGACAAAATGCCCTAAATTTTCAAGTTTCCAGCGCCCCCACTTCCCCGCATATGGTCGGATCGGAAAACTGATTATTTCCAGGCTAGTTTGGTCGGGTTCCTGATATTCCTGCCAAGTTTCATTGTCCTAGCTCATCTGGAAGTACCCTCACTCGAAAAAGTGTGACAAAATGCCCTAAATTTTCAAGTTTCGAGCGCCCCCACTCCCCCGCATATGGTCGGATCGGGAAACTGATTATTTCCAGGTTCGTTTGGTCCGGTCCCTGATATTCCTGCCAAGTTTCATTGTCCTAGCTCATCTAGAAGTCCCCTAACTCAGAAAAAAGTGACAAAATGCCCTAAATTTTCAAGTTTCCAGCGCCCCGCACTCCCCCCCCCCATATGGTCGGATCGGGAAACTGATTATTTCCAGGTTAGTTTGGTCGGGTCCCTGATATGCCTGCCAAGTTTCATTGTCCTAGCACATCTGGAAGTACCCTAACTCGGATATGTGGGACAAAAAACTCGGACCGACCGACAGACCGACAGACGGAATTGTGATCGGTATTTGGCACTTCAGCCAGAGGCTGCAAGTGCCATAAAAAGAAAAGAAAATAATCGGGTCTAAAAAATATTCTTCCTGGATGGAATGCTGAGAAATGGATTAACAGCAAAAGATTAACAGCAAATTTTCCAAGACTCGCCTCCTTGGGAATTGTGTACTTTATGAGCATGGCTGCAAGGGGTTCCGGCTAAAAAAAAACCTGACATCCCCCCCCCGGTGGCAAAAAAACAAACAGCGACCCCCTCCCCCCCCCCAATCCTTTGCATTTAATTCGAATCCAAAAAGGATCTTAGTCTCAGTCAAGTGGACTTTTGGTACAACAATAAAAACTAACGGCACCTAACTGCAGCTTCCTCGCCGAGAAGGAGAAAGAATTGGGAAATGATTTGTTGGGGGGATCGTTACACTGAGTGGCACGGGGAATGATTTGATCTTTCACTTTTAACAACTCACTGACAACAGCTTAAGGTGAATGCGTGTGTACTTTCACTTCAGCAATTATTCTGTCTCCATCAACCTTCACCTTCGCTCTACAATCCCTTCTTTTGTTTATCTTTGTACTGCCTGCGCTTAAAGCCCCGTTCACAAGCATGCCTAGTCAAGCACGGATGCCTAGACACGTGCCTTACATCACCATTCACACTCATGCCTAGACACAGATTTTGGGCCAGGCACGGAGTTCCAGTCTCTAGAACTCGGTGCATGGCTAAGATTGGGCACGTGCCTAGGCATCTGTGCTTCGCTAGGCATGCTTGTGAACGCGGCTTAACGCATCCAGAACTAAGAACACATCCAGCCAGCACTTTTTGCTTCACATACAAATAGCCTTTGTGCACGCACAAGCTTATTCTTACACTAGTTACTGCGTCCAGTTATCCTATTCTTATGTAAGAGGTACATGAGCTAATCTGGGTACCCAGCTAATCCCTTGTTTGACGGGGGGGGGGGGGGGTTGTACGGGTTAGTTTGGTCGGGGTCCCTAATATGTCTGCCAAGTTTCATTGTCCTAGCACATCTGGAAGTACCCTAACTCGAAAAAGTGTGACAAAAAACTCGGACAGACCGACATACGGAATTGTGATCGATATATGGCACTTGAGCCAGAGGCTGCAAGTGCCATAAAAATTTGACAGTATAACTGGCCGGAAAGAGCTGCACTGGTTTGTATCCTTTCCTCTTTTTACAATTGATGTAATAGTTCCAGAAAGGAAACTGTCTGGAACTATAGATGTTGCAAGTATCATCTGAAATAGCAGTGAGTGTGCAAGATGAGCTCGGGAGAGCTGAACTTGTGGTGGCTGGAGCAGAGACCGTCGCTGTAAACGGAGGTGCTTTTCAATCTGCGTCTAGCTTTTCTGACTCCGTCTCTGGTGACAGTGTAGACTCGTGACTGTTTCATATTTTTCGGAACAAGTTCTGACATGCACTCGCCAAAAAAACGTTGAAGTAGGCTCTACCTTATCCTACAGAGAAAGAGAAAATTATCAAGAAACTGGTGGATTCCAAGTGACACATATTTTATTATTTTGCAATGATTGTATATATTCAAGTTATTTAAATCCGTTAAATGTAATGACCGACATAATTAGTGCCAATTCGGCGCTACGAGTTGTATCAATAGAACTCTCTCTTCTCATAACACCTCGAATGGCAATGTTCAATAGGGGTTACGGTAGCTCTCTTTTTTGAAAAAAAACAGCATTATTCCAAAACGGGTCAACGCGCAAAAAGAATAGTTGCGTTTTTTCAGATACCTTGGTAGCCTATCTGTTACCACGGTAGCTGGATCTGCAATTAGTTGTTTTTGCAGTTATCGTGGTATTTGATACTACGTTTGCTCTGCAAAAACGACAATTGCCGAAATTGCACTTTTAGAAGTCACCCCAAAATAAAAACTGATATCCAGTCACAATACTAAGTGCCAAACTTCTTTCCCGCCAATTTGACAAAACCCTAGGCTCTATTGTTGTTGATGATGAAAGTGAGATGACTTTTCCAGATACCACGGTAACTGCAAAAACGCCTTTTGACCGTGGTATCAGATACCACAGTACCTGCGAAAACGACTTTTGACCGTGGTATCAGATACTTAATGTCTTTTTGGCTCTCCTGAAAAGTGGAATTTCAATGTGGCTATGGTGGCGGTTGAGTACTGTCAATTCTTGTTGTAAATATATAAACTAGTTTCCGTAGCATGTTCTGTTAAAGGAACCCTCTTGCTTATTCTGCCTTTTATAATATAGCTAGCTCCCTTATGGAATTATTAGCTTCTAAAATCACAACCTTTCTCCATTGTTTCGTTTTGTACCTATGAGTTTTTAGCGCTTTCTCGGCCGTGCCGAGTTTTGCCAGTTACATAACGCAAAGTTTGCCAGAAGCTTGAACGTCCTCTGACAACTCTCTAACACACAAGTTTTCCTACTTTTTAACCACGGCACGTTCAGTTTGTCAAATGTTTTGCCCCCAGCCGCCGCGTCGGAGAGCAGGAAGGCTGGATAAAAACCACATGCGCTAACGAGAAAATGGCTGAATTCAGGTGGAAAGTAATGGTATGTTCGGGAAACAATTTTCTGATCTGTTTCATTGTGAAAGATCATTTCTAGTTAGAGTTGTGCGTTAAAGAAAATACCACGACTAAGTATCCTTTCAGCCCAACGTGTCTGTTATTTCGATAGCACTAAACGCTTCTTTTTGTCCGTCTGTCTTTTCTGTGTGTCTAGTCTGCTATTTTTTCGTTCCAGCTGACATCCGTTTATCGTCAAATGGAAAACGTCTCTAGCCAACACTTGGAACTCTTAGAAAATAAAATGTAGGTGCCAAGACAGGTGACGACAAAAGCTTTGCTGAGCTTCCCGGAAACGGGCGTTTCAAGACACTAATTAGCTTGCAAATGAACCACTTTGCTTAGTCGCGCCAAGAAGGAAACATTAGAAGCCGTGTATGTGTAGAAAATCGACACATTTTATTGCCTAACACCGAGTACCGACGAGGGCTCCTATTTTAATTACAACGAGCTTAATTTGGGCTTTTAGAAATCAAATTTCCTCTGTACGGAATAAATTTGCAACTAATTTCGTACAAATGATCCATTGTTCTACAAAGTTTTACTTCTCACCGAATTAAATTGTAAGAGGTTTCAAAGCATTTACAAGGCGATGTGCAATATGGAAAGGACATGAGATAAGAGAATATGACTACCTTTAATATTTCCTTCAGCCTAAGCGGAGTGCGAATCACGTTTAACAGTGCAAAACGGATACGATTACCCCCGTCTTAAAAAGAGGCAAAGATGCAAATCATTGCAGCTCTTACAGACCAAGTACCGTTTCATGCATCCTCAGCAAAATTTTCGAATACACTTCGGCACCACAAATTATTTCTAAATGTGACTTTGGAAGCCTACAGTATGGTTTCAGAAAACGAATTGGATGCTCCCATGCCCATAAGTCAGTGATCCGAATTTTAAAAGCAAGCATCAGCAAAGAGAGAGACAGTTCATCATTGTGCAATTAACATCGCTGGAGCTTTTGACGACGTTGACCACGTTCAGGCTCTACTGTCTTTCATGGAAAAGGGCGTAAATAGGTTGATCATACAAGCCTTAAGATCGTGGTACTCCAAATGCAAGCTGGTAGTCAAATGGCAAGAGGGGGGGGGGGGCAAAGTTGGGGCCGATTTTTCCAAGTCAAGTGAAAATGAGCAGTTTTATTTCAAGAAGAAAAATGTAATAAAAACAAGAAACAAAGAGATATTTTACTAATCGACCAAGGCGAACGACGCTTCTTCAAATTCGCGAAACTGTCCACTGCACGATTGACGTCAAACCTTCGCTTTTTCAGATTGGTTACCAATGACCAAAAATAAAAAAAACACTTGCGACGTGTTTAACCCTGCATAGCGCATGCATATCGCTGTTAAAAGTTCAAGGTTTTTCGTGTTCCAATCTTACCATAAAGACAAAGGTATATTAAAGAAAACCGATCTGTTTCTGTGGATGCTTGAATTATGTAGGCTTAGTTTCGAAAAGAGTTTTGAAGAGGCTAAATTTCAGCTGGGAGGGGGGGGGGGCTTGCCCCCCCTGCCCTATAGCAAATTACGCCCCTTGCAGGAAGGGCCTTTAAACAAACGTTTCTAGCCTGATCCAATCTCTTGGCGAGATTGGCCTATCAGTCAACGCTAGAAAATGTCAGTACGTTTGTTTCAACGCTCCTGCTACTTCTGGGAACCCTCTCTGAATGTTGGAGGCAATGTTCTCGTAACCGAGGAAAAAATTAGATGGCTTGGGATAATAATTGCGCGAACAATGCGAAAGATTTGCGAGGAAGCAGCCAATCAGCAGCTAAAGGAATTAGATACCGTTCGAGGTATAGCAGACCTGGGCTTGGGAAGTTTTATACTGCCTTTTGCGCACCATATGTTAACTTCCTTGCTGGACTACATTCTATACTCAGAAGAAAGGACCTTCGACGCATACGCTCGACATACTTCCGATGTTTGAGATTTCTTCTCTACCTACCACGGCGCACGCGGAACGCCACCTGAACCGCCGTTTGTTAATTTCCGACCCATTCTTGACGCTTGAAGCCCTCTCCTCCAATTTGTGTTCTCCAATTGGAAACTTACCTGTCCACGATCCCATCAAAGTGATTCCAAATTAGTGAACTTTTATGGAAAGTATTTTGAATGTTTTAGATTTCTTTGTCCTTTTCTACTGCTCTTACGCCCTTGGGCAGTGCGTCATAAATCCTTCATTCATTCATACCTCAGCTGCATACTATGGAGAAAAGACACAATGAAAGATTAAGTATCTGAATTTGTGAATTTCTTCTTGAAACAAGAGCTACGAACTCATATGTCACTTGTTACGAGTATTTGAGAAACGAGAAAGTAAATCTGAGCATTTTCCCGTAAATTCCGGTACCCCTCCCCACCATGCTCAGATCCGGCCCGGAACCTAAAATATGCCGTCTAAGGGATACACTTCCTCTATTTTCAAAGTTTAATTCAAAACAATCCACTCGTTTAACCCCTATGCGAGCCAAAACATTTCCAGGTCTCCCCCTCCAGCTTCCACCACTGCGGCCGAATACGACTCGGACACATAAACTTGCATCTATAACATCTCTTCTTCCCGTCCATCAAGTTTAACTCGAATTAGAGCATATCTTCAAATTTCCCGTTCCCGCTTCATCCTCCTCATACTTCGGTCGGATTAAACTTGGTACTGTCCAACTTGCATCCCATTCGGCCCATCCGTTTGGTTTTTGTGCATGTCACAAAGTTTTCGGACCCCCCCCCCCCCCCCCCCCGCCCCCGAACTTCCCCAACCGTGGCCGCATGGGTTTCGGACACATGCTTTGCATATCTAGGTCATCAATTCTTATCACGCATAAAGTTTAACTTGAACCGGACCATTTGTTAAAACCTGCGGAAGTCAGTAATTTCCGGATTCCCCCTCCCTCAACTCCCCGAAAAATGGTCTGATCCAGGAATGGAGGTCTTCCTAGGACATTGTGTCGGGTCCTTAAGTCAATATGGTCGGATCATTGAGATGCCTGCCAAGTTTTATGGTCCTTAGCACATCTGGAAGTATCCTAACTCGTGATAACCGGAATTCCGAGAAACCCCCTACAACTCCCCCCCACAGAGCCTCGATACGATCTGATTTTGCCAATTACGTATCTAGGGCTAATGTTTTTCTTCCCATCAAGTTTCATCCCGATCCCTCCACTCTAAGCGTTTCCAAAGATTTTTGGTTCCCCCCTCCAGCTCGCCCCCAATGTCACCGGATCCGGTCTGGAGTTAAAATGGGACGTCTGAGGCACGAGGTATTTCTAAATATCAAGTTTCATTTAAATCCGATTCCTGGCCGTTCAGTAGCTGAGCTTACCACTAGATTCCAGATTGCCCATCCCTCCACTCCCCCAAGATGGTCGGATCGGAAAAACTACATGATCAAGTCAATCTGTTCGGATCTCTGACAAACCTGCCAAGTTTCGACGTCCTAGGACATAAGGAAGTACCGAACTCGCGGGATCACTAGAAATCCCCCCCCCCCCACAACTCTCCCACAGTGACCGGATCCGGTCCGTTTATGTCATTCACCTATCTAGGACTTGTGCTTGTTCTTCCCACCAAGTTTCATCCCGAACCCTCCACTCTAAGCGTTTCCCAGTATTTCCGGTCCCCCCTCCAACCCCCGCAAATGTCACCGGATCTGGTCCAGATTCAAATGGTGTCTGAGACACGAGTTCTTTCTATATATCAAGTTTCATTAAGGTCTGATCACCCGTTCGTAAGTTAAAATACCTCACTTTTCGGGATTCCGCCTCCCTCAACGCCCCCCCCCCCCAGATGGTCGTATCGGGGAAACGACTATTCTCAAGTCAATCTGTTCGGGTCCCTGACACGCCTGCCAAGTTTCATCGTCCTAGCACATCAGGAAGTACCGAACTCACGGGATCACTAGAAATTCGGACCCCCCCCCTAACTCCCCCACAGTGAGCGGATCCGGTCCTGTTGATATGTCTGCCAAGTTTCATCGTCCTAGCTTATGTGCAAGTGCCCGAACTAGCAAAATCTGGAAAGACCGACCGACCGACGGACGGACAGAAATTGCGATCGCTATATGGCACTTGGCCGAAGGGCAAGTGCCATAAAAATTGCTCGGAGTTAAAGCTGGTGCTATGGTTACATTTTGGACACGGCTGCTGTTTTCTGCTGCTTGATTGGGTCGTTGAGAGGGTAGAGATTTTTCCGCGTTTTGGTTTAGGTATCACCCGTCTCTTCTTTCCAGCTAAGATGGATGCATGTCTGGGCTATGCAACTTTCGTACTTCGTTGGAAAGTATTTCTTTCGGCCCCAGCTGCCTGCGAATCATATTTGACAGTGCAACACGGATCGGTCGAGCTTCTGATTTCCAGCCGGTTCCGGCCACGTGACTATCCTTCCAGTCCATCAGAAGATTTTTGTCTACCCCTAACTTTCTTAACTAGCCTCTCCTAAATTCTAGGACAAAAATTCTTATTTTTCTACAAAGATTACCCAATCTTAAGTTTCACCAGGCTGTGTCAATCCCTGAGAGAATTCCGACGCTCGCAGACGGACGGACTGACTGAAGATACGACGTATGTCACTGAATCCTTGAACAAGATTTTTAGCCAGGAAACATAAATTGCTATGTTTCAATCTGCTAGTAGTGTCAGTAGTATCAGCTAGTCACAAATCTCTGCCTTGACAAAAAAGCTGAAAATCTGCGACAGCTTTCAGAGCGAACGTGAGCCCTCTACGCGGTCAACTGAGAAATGTGCTTTTCTCTGAGCTCCCAACTACCTGCAATCAGCGAAGAAACAAATGATGTCATGGGTGCTTTAAAGCATACCTAACACTTTTACTGGTTATGTTCCAATATTCATAACTATTTTAATACTCTAAAGTTAAGTCTGGCGTTAAAAAATGAACAAGATTTCCACGGTTTTGACTAATTTAAGCCCTTTTCCAGGCCCGTTGACTTCTAGCAATAACACGAAAAAATTTACACAACCAGTTTTTCTGATGGAAAAACCTCTCGTAAACCACTGTCGACAGCATGGTACGCGTCGAAGGTAGCAAAACCCGGCAAGTGAGAAAATCAGTAAAGTTTCGTTAGAGGGGTTAGAATGTACGGTGGAAGCATGGATGCGGCTATTGCGGAAGTAGGTTGAATTTGTGCTAAGAGTAAGACAGGTCCTTTAAGGTTTCCTACCTAACCTAAAAAAAGTGAAAAACACAAGGATGAGCAGAGGGCTCGACATGGTCTTGTTATTTTATAACTTATATTTTCTTTCCTATCAGTTACAAAACAATGTATGATTTCCACGGAATACAGTTTAAAAAGAAATCGCAGTCTGGATGAAGGGCATCAACAAAAATAAAATCTTGAAAGAAGGCAATAACAGTAAATAGCAGTAACAAGCAGTCAAGAGAAAGAAAATGGAAAGCTAATTATCACAAATATTTCCGAACTTCAGACACACTTATAACAACTCAAACATCACCATAATCGGACAAATTCTGCTGTAACCGGTCCACGATCTGAAAAAGGGAACTTTAGAAATAACTTTAAATCACCTCTACCAAAAAGTATATGGGTCATGGATCGGTGCGACTTCCGGCCCCTTCCATTAGCATACATCACTGGAGAACAATAATAATCGAGGTCCTTAATTTCTATTAATTGTCATTATTAATTTCCATTATCGTGAGTTTTTCTTAAGTCGAGAGTTTGAGTCATTTTATGTCTGAATGCCTTGAACTAAAAGACTGCAAGCCGAAGATTCCTGCAATGAATGAGTATTTCAAACAATTAATCAATTTTATTTCGACCCTACTAGTAGGCTAACACGGCATTTCTTGTCTTTAAGGAAATTTGGACGCTTTATTAGGTTGGCAATGGAGCACAGATCCAGGTTTCTTAAGGACCCCTCGCACTATTTACTCTTCAACTTACAGTATTTTAAAATATCTAACTAATACTTTAAAATTATGCTGTGCTTTCAACAAATAACCCACGGTTTTGGCTGTTGTAAGCCTTTTTCGAGATCCGTTGGCTTGTAGCGAAAACAGAGAAACAATTTGCATAACCGATTTTTCTGATGGAAAAACTTCTCGCAGCGACAACCGTCGACGGCGTTATACACATCAAAGGTAGCAAAAGACGGCAAGCACGAAAATCAGCGTGGTTTTGCTAAAGGGGTTAGAATGTACCGTACGAAATTGGGGTATCCCGGTTTAGAAATGTATGGAATGGTTGTGGAAGTAGGTTGTATTAATATAATAGGTAAGACAGGTCCTTCAACAGCAAGAAATTAATTTTTACCAGGAATGCTCATGCTCAAGCTGACTATTCTGTAAGAAGTTTGACACCAGAAAACACATGTTTGTGCATCGTTCTGTTAAACCTTAGGCTATGAATATATATCTGTTATAACTTACTTAAATGTTGTGTTTTCACGAAGTAACATACGAAAGGGCCATACAGACCTTCTGTCTCGGAAGATAACACTGAAAGGGCCATAACAGATATTTTCTCATAACATTTAACACAAGGATACGCAAACATATGTTGTCTGTTATAAAACTTCTGACAGAGCACGAACCACATACAAAAAATTACATTCCTTCTTGGCAGGGGTCCTCGTCAGGCTACATGTAGCTCGATGGATCATTATTTTTTTTTTATAAATATTAAAATAGTAATGACACTTACGACAAATTATTTTTGTATTTGTTTTCAAGACTTGTGGATTTTAATTCGCGTTCGTATTTTGATGAATTGTATTTTAGACCGTGAATTGTATATATATAAATCATAGGTTAGAATTGTAAATATATCCCTTGGTTGATCTTTTTAACTGAATTGACATGTCTGCAGCACTATTATGGATAAATAAACCTAACTGTAATTGAAACACTGGGGTTTCTCGAAATCGCCGATGACACTGCTTTCTCTCGTTTTACCATTTCCTTTATATGATCTATCCATTTATCTGCCTTGTTATTTTTTTTTTCTTTTAAATTATCTGTTGACAACTTATTTTATCTCTATTTATGACTACAAAAACATCGCATTTGGGCTCTGCCCACGAGAGATATGTTTTGCTTTATTATTAAATAAACTGAATTGAAAATTAAATAAGCCACTCCGCCATCACTTAATCAATTTACCTTTTGATTGGACCCTTGCCAAGAAGGCCAAGAAGAAATATCTCTGGAGCAATTCTTAGCTGACTTTCCGGTTTCGCGTCATTTTTTATAGTCAACCTTCGCTGCTCAAACCCGCAAATACGATAATTGCTCTCTCTTGCTGCTCTCTCCTTAACTGACGTAAATGCTCCCAGTGAAAGACAAAGAGAAAGTATTCTCGAGCACGATTGTCAACTTCTAGTGGCAATGACAGGAGGTTTCACGGGAATAGGTTCTTTTTGCGTTCTTTCTCGGTTGAAATATCATAGGACAGGAAATAATTGGCGGACTATTCCAGGGGTCTAAAGGTCCTCTCTCAAGGGGATAGGAATTAACCAGGAATCGGGTAGAGATACTCAATAATCTCTTTAGCGATCTAAACAGATTAGTAAGATGATAAGGGATGGGAAGGCTTATCGACTGAGTAAAGGTCATGTAGTGTTTTATTGGATTTCCGTAGCATGTTAAAGGTTCATTGTTTTGCTGTGTATGAATTTGATGCGTTATTCTCTGCCGTTTAAGTTTCTGTTTTGTTTTGGATAGTTAGTACGGTAGTGATTCTGGCTGAATTTTTTTTTTATTTTTTTTTGGTTGGGCGTCCCAGACCGGGTAAGTCAAGCTCCTTTCCTTTCTTTTTTTTTGTCAAAGTTTTCGTTGTTGTTGATATTCTGTTTTGAGGGTAATTAGTCCCTTACAGGTTCGCAACTGGGCATTGAAGATTCTAGTTTTTTTTAATAAACCCTTCTTTCATTCGTTCAAAGCCCAACTGTCTGGTTGGAAATTCAACAAAGGGCAGTTCTTATTTGACAGGCCATTTTTATTGCTTTAAATAAAGTGGCACTGACAATGGTAAGTCCGTCGCAACAGTGCTTGTCCGGACCCGGCGTGCTCTCATTGGCTGAAAACTACCCCAAATGGCCGCTTACGACACGTTACGATCGCTTCCGACAGCTTAATATTGCCATTTGAGGAACCACTTAGTATAATAAATTTGTATAGACCTACCAGTTGAACACCAACTTCTTTTGGTCGTACTCCGCGTCATCTAGTTAAAACAGGTGAAACTTGCAGGGGGAGTGGGTTAAATGAAGAAGGTTACATAACAACAAATAAGATATCATTGATTTCTGCTATAATCAGGGTGGGGAATGTTGTCCACCAGTCTCACAGCCGTTTAGAAAATCGAAAACACTAGTCTCACTGATTCGAACCACAAGTCTCATAATAATTGCGCCGGAACCAGCAGTCTCGGAAACGATACCAACAGTCTCAAATCGAGACCAACAGTCTCATCTAATTTCCAATTTTTGGTGGTAAAAAAGTGTTTTCTTTGTTTTTCTCTGCCAGTCCCTTGAATTACACGTTTCTGTCAGCATGACAGGTAGAGTGAAGCTTGGACTTTCCATACATGGTATTTATCTCTGCTATTGGCTTGGCATTTCTCAGCCACTGGGGCCCTGAAAAAGCAAACAATTTTATTTTCTTGTTTTCTCTGCTGTTTAATAGAATCTGCAACTCTGCCAACTACTACGGGTAAAGTGATGGCCTGGGCTTTCAAACGACATATGATTCACTGTCACTGGACTACCCAGTGTCATACTGGGTTTCCTAGAAAAACTGAAATTTCTTGTTTTTCTCTGAAATTTCTTGGAATTTTGCATTTATACCGCCAGTTTTGGTAGAGATGCGCATGGGCTTTCCACAGATATATGCACATCTGCGACTGGAGCCAGTGGGTTGCTTTGAGAAATCTTTTTTTAACAAAAAGTTGCGGCCGCCTTCTTTCTTATTTGAATATGAATGATACATGTGTGCCTCGACATCCAGTCTTCCACTTGTTTTGAGAGTAGCGTCGAGCTCATGACAAAAAACATGTTCGTTGTTTTTAATAAATATGTTAAGAACTGATACAGCCGAATTTTTGATAGACCCACCATAATAAAGGTCAGGATTCTGGCTCCATACTGAATTACGGAATTTTGAAATTTCTACTGAAATTAGAACAAAATCTATAGAGGAAGTAGTACTTCAAAAATTAGAAAAAGAGTGAGAGGAATATTCATGGAGGACTAGTAAAGAACATATGGTATGTGAAAAAAGAATCACCAAAACCAACAAAACAAAAATTACTACACCAGAGTGGGTGCCTTTTTTTATTTATTTTATTTATTTATTTAACTTCATAATCCACCTTTACGGCATATCACAAACAACGAAAAAAAAAAAAAAACCCTTTGCGTTAGTGCATGTAGGTTAACTTGAACACTTTTAGCTAGGACATCCATACTTAGTGGAAAGCATTAAGAATATGCTTAGTTGTTTTTTTACGATCATTGGGTAGGTAGCCTACTCTGTAGCACCAGATTTGTTAGAACATGAAAAAATGTCGGCCTCATGGCCGCAATTTGTAGGACCAAGGGTACTACTTCGATATATGACCCTCTCCAGTAAAGCTATTTCTAGACTGATTTGATGATTCTTTTGGCAGACTTCTACTACAGTAAGAGGACAATTACCGTGCACCCAAAACCAACTACAGCACACATTAAAATAGATATTTACAGACAAATCATGACGTTACGGATTACGGACAATGTGAAATGCTCGAGATGGCCAGTAAAAGGTGCCCGGTGAGCTGGAAACCGCCATCTTTTTCTCAACCTCCGCTTATATTCTCGGTTAACAATGGAACGAATGACCATTTGTTCTCGATCGTCAAAAGTCAACTTTTAGTCGACAATCTCAGTCGACTGGATAAATCGAACTATCAGTCAACCGAGAATAAAATATAATAAAATAAAACGGCAAAATGATGATTTAAGTTAACTGGCAATGCGAATCGAACGCAGCTCTGGTGAGCGATAATAGGTTCCATTGAGCGATACTTGACCGCTTACTATATTTGTGTAGAGACAGCCCCACAATAGTATTTAAAGCATGGAAAATGCTTGGAAAAAGCATGGAACGAACTAGTACCAGACCAGGAAGTCAGGTGAACTACAGTGAGACAAACAAAACATTCAACAGTGTCAAGCAGGGCAGTTAAAAAAAAACACACCTAATGAGTTTATCAGTGTAACCCAGAAAGAAACTGTCTAAGCCAATATCAGAGATACATGTATCTGTGGAAAGCCCATGCTTAAATCTACCAAAACTGGTTGTAAAGTTAGAAAATTCCAAGAAATCGCAGAGACGAACCAGAAATTACATTTGTTTACCAAAACAATTTTTTCAGAGCAACCCAATATGACACTGGGTAATCCAGTAACAGTGAATCATGTATCGTTTGAAAGCCCAGGCTTCACTTTACCTGCAGTAGTTGGAAGAGTAGCAGAATTCTATTAAACAACAGAGAAAACAAGAAAATAAACTTGTTTGCTTTTTCAGAGCCCCAGTGGCTGAGAACTGCCAAGCTAATAGCATAAATAAATACACGTATGGAAAGCCCAGGCTTCACTCTACCTGTTATGCTGACACAAACATGTAATTCAAGGGACTGACAGAGAAAAACAAAGAAAACACTTTTTTACCCCAAGAAATTGTTAAATAGATGAGACTGTTGGTCTCGTTTTGAGACTGTCGGTCTCGTTTCCGATACTATTGGTTCAGGCACAATTTTTTACGAGACTGGTGGACCACATTCCCCACCCTGATAATATGGTAGCCTTTTGCCATTGAGGTAGGCTAATTTTGCCTAAAACCTTAAAAGACGGCTTCTTAAATTGTTCATTGATTTTCACGTCGCTCTGCCAATTTAGCTGTTCTCCTATAATGAGGTAGCCTTTCGCTATTGAGGTAGGCTAATTTTGCCTAAAACCTAAATAGGCGCTTCTTAAGTTGTTCATTGATTTTCACATCGCTCTGCCAATTTCGCTTCGCTGCTGTTCCTGGATCAGCAAAAGCGGAATTCGCTCCCAGGTAACATCCAATATAACTAAGCTTTACCTTTTGATAAAACGCTATTTGTTCCGTCAAAAACATCTTCATCGACTTCCTAAAGTCTGTACACCTCTCAGCGTGAAAGTGGGTGATTTCTGCGCATGCGGCATAGGAGATGACATCGCTTTTTTGAGCAACAGACAATCTTAAATCTGGAGCGACACCTGTTTTTTCTACGTCCTTTCTCTTTTGTTGAGCACCCTAGAAGAGAAAAGTTGAAAAAATAATGTCGTCCAGAAGTTCACCCCAAGTCGCTGATTTATGGACGACTACGCCAACGTTGAGTCTAAACACTGTTTGAATTAGCCTACACTGTAAAAAAAAATCTTGCAGTATTTGCTTCTGGGATTACTCTTGTCTTTATTGAGATAAGATTATCCCTAATTCGGATTAATTTTATACCAATAGAGATAAGATTAATCATGACATAATTTCGACAAGTGGAGGAGGTGCTTTGCATATTTAAAATAACATGATCTCATCTTTTTAATCTCCTTCTTTCGCAGAAAATGAGTGACGCCAGAACGAAATAGTATAGAAGGAGCGCAGAAGGTGCTGTACAAATTTCCCAAAGCTTTACGATTATAGCGCCCCCGGTTGGGGACGATGCGCCCATAGGCGCTACGGATCGACTTATAAACTTCTTGAACAACCGATGAGCAAAATTTTGACAATGAAGATTTGAATGTAATGCCGAGCCACCGTAGAGAGTCTGTTGATTTGACGATGAACGATTCAAGAGATATAGAAGCTTTAGATACACTCGAACAATTTGACGAAGGGTTGAAATGCAGGTACTCACATTTTGAAAGGTTAACTTCAAGGCCAATTTTCAGAAGTTCTGACGACAGCTTACTTACATTTTTTATCGGCTACGGCTTACTAAGAGCAAGTCGTCCGCATCGGCTATGTAGCTGAAGGCATAGTCTTTACAGAAGTAAGCAGGAAGCAAAGAATCGAGACAAGAAGATATGGCCGATTTGAAGATGTAGGGAGATAAGATTGGCGAACACCAGTTCGGACAGAAATAATCTCTGACAAGCTACCTTGCCATTTGAACCTTACTGAAGAATGACCATACCAAAATTTTAACAGATAGACGACAGAAGTAATGAGAGAAAATAGGTCCTGAGAATGCGTTATATTGTCAAAAGCACCAGCTATATCTATAGAACATATATGTATAGAAGACTTGTCGCGGGTAGCCTGTTTCATCATTTTTGTCAATATGTGATGAGCATGCGCACAACTGGCGCTCGAACGGAATCCAAACTGCATTGAACCAAAGCTACATTTTTCAACTAGTTCTGGAAGAAGGACGTATTCCAGGATTTTGCTTATGGTACAAGAAACTGTAATTGGCCGATAGCTTTTGCAAAGGTCCGCGTCTTTCCCTCGCTTAATCACCGATGCTATAGTACCCAGGAGGAAACTATTCGGAACCAAACCCTGGCATAAACAAATTTGAAATAGCAGCTGAAGGTGTTGTGTTAAAGCTGGACACTCAATTTTGAAAAAATCGGCACTAAGGCCATCAGAATCTGTAGAACCAGTTCTTCTTAATTTTCGGAAAGCAATTTCGATGGAAGAACAAGTAACGGGAAGAACAGAAGGTTGAAATATTTTCCTTGGTAGGTATTTAAGAAGTAAATTTTCAAAGTGCTGCTGAATCTGGTTTTTGCAACCACTGAATAGACCACGGTAGTGGTTGGTCCAGTCAGCCATAGTTAGCGCGGAAGGAGGTACAGCTGAACCTTTATCTGTACGAAGGACCTTTTGCCACGCTTTTTTGTCACTGGGAGCATCGAAGCCATTCAAACGAGCTTTTTAAGTGAAGATTTGTATTCACGCTTTGTTTTAGCTTTTAGATTAAAAACAGTACCATTCCCCGGGCGTCCACAAGCAATCCAAATTTTTAGCCAAAATTTTGCCGTGTTTTTTGCCTTCTTAACTTCAGGACTGACTTTCCAAATAGGTTTCCTTGTACCAACTCGAATTCTCTCAGTCGGTACAGCAATATCGGCTGCCAATTTCAAGCAATGGACAAGCTCGCTATAATAACAATTAATATCAACGGACGAAGTAGTAGCTGCTATACCAGTCTGAAGAAGGTGAAAAGGAACTTTTAAAAGCGAGAGAAGATTAGTTAATGTAGAAATGTAGAGCACAGTATCTATACAATTCCAGTTACGCTTTTGGATCCAAGCCTTCTTGACGACTGATTCGAGCAACAGGGGCAACCAAACAGAAAGACAGAGGCAGATGGTCGTCCTCAATTTTCTCCTCATCAACCTCAACAATACCGTCAATGAGACTTGTTTCAGAAACAATCAAATGATCAAGGTTGGAAACATTAGCGCCACGATTATGTCTATATGAAAAGGGTAGAGACTTCTCAATGAGACTGTGAGCTACCGGTAAAGAATCGAAAAATAAATCAGTCCGTACAGAAGAAGTTAGAAGATCAGTGTTAATATCACCAACAAGAGCCCATTTCATTCCTTTCCTTGAAATGTCTGATAGAAGTGTTCTGATTTTCTGACAAGCCTTAGCAAAAGAACTATGTGATGCAATGTTCCGCCGGTCGCAAGGTAAAAATACATTAACAAGAACAATATTGTCCAACTGAACGGCAAGAGCATAACGCCCAGACTGGAACAGTTTTGGTGGTGCTGAACACTCGCTGGCTCGAAGAAAAATGGCTAACCCACCGGAAGGACGACCTCTAGTTTTCATTGCCGGCTGAATGAACACAAAGTGCTCAGGAGATCGGCGCAAACTTTCGCTACCAGGGGCGGATAGCAGATGCTCTTGAAGACAAAGAATGTCCGAGCTGCCTAGCAAATCATCAAGTAGAAGATCTTTGTCCTTAGTGCCATTTACATTTAATGACACACAGCGCAGTTTCTTTTCCTGAAAAACCATTATTTGCCAAGTCCCACGGCCTTCCTCATAACGCTGCATCTGAGGCTAAAAGAGACATGACAGCCGTCGCAATTGACACACTTTGGAGGCAGTGAGCAAGGGGAATCTTTGCTATAACTGTGGCAACCAGCACAACGAGCGCATTTTGGAGAATCAGACGGATGCGGGCATTTGGCTATACCGTGGTTTGGGGATAGACAGCGATAGCAGCGCTTGGGCATTCGGTGGAATTCATGAACACGAAAAACTTCATACCCGATTTTTACCCCGATTTTCATAGCTGTAAGGAGACCAACTTGACTTTTGAACCCGATTTTGAAAGAACGAGAGCCCGAAATAGACACGACTTCACAAGAATCAGGAATCAGGGTCTTCAAGGCGTCGGCCGTAATGGTGGCTGGAACACTTCTGACGACACCCAAAAATTTAGGAGAGATAACTTTAATAACTATTTGCTTACCACGCTCGGGAGCATAGTAAGCGTAGTAACTACGGATATCTGTCACGTGATTGGTCGGATTCGCCCGTGGCACGATATTCTGCTGGGAAATAGAACAAGAGCTGTAAGCTCATATGGCACTTGCATGGGTTAAGATGTACTGATTGATCAAAAGTAAGTTTCGACTTTGCGGTTGAGATGCGCACTCTAAGAGAGCTAGAACTTCATTTGTAAGCAAAACCCTTGAGGAAAAAATGATAATGGGCTGATGGGCATCATGAAAACGCATATATTGCTTCAAAGTATTTTTCTTACTATGTGGTCAAGATTGGTACTTTAAGGAATAATTGGATTTGGGAAGTAGCGATTTCTAAGCAGATCTTGTTGAATCTCAAATATTCCGGCGAAGTTTCATTGTCCTAGCACATTTGGAAGTACCTTAACTCGTGATCACCGGAATCCCAGACCCCCTCCCCCCCCCAACTCCACCCACAATACCCGGAGCCAATCCGGTTCTATAAATGATTTATCCAGTGCATCTGTTTGTTATTCCCACAAAGTTCGATCCCGATCACACCACTCTAAGCGGGTCAAGTATTCCCCCCCCCCCCATAGTTATCGGATTCGGTCCGGAAATGAAAAAGATCACCAGAGAAAAATGTCCTCTGTTCAATTATTAAATTTCCCTTGAATCCGATCACCCGTTCCAAAGTTACGCATGACTCAATTTCCGGATTCCCCTCCCTCCACTCCCCCCTAAGATGATCATATCGAGGATTTTTTTTATTTCCAAGTCAGTTTGACCGGGTCCCCGATATGCCTGCCAAGTTTCGTAGTGAAAATCTCCAAAAATCGGATTTCCAGGAACCCCCCCCCCCCACAGTGCCCGGAGCCAATCCGGTTCAGTAAATGATTTACCCAGAGCATCTGTTTGTTCTTCCCAAAAAGTCCCCTCCCGATCTCTCAATTATAAGCGGGTCACGTATTTTCCTCCCCCCCCCCCAATAGTTGTCGGATCCAGTCCGGATATGCAAAAGATCACCAGAGAAATGTCCTATGTTCAATTCTCCCCCGTTCCAAAGATACGCATGACTCAGTATTCCGGATTCCCCTCCCTCCACTCCCCCCACGATCATCAGATCGACACAATTTTTTATTTTCAAGGTAGTTTGATCGGGTCTCTGATATGCCTGCCAAGTTTCGTCGTAAAAATCCCAAATCCCCAAATCACCGGAATTCCTGGAAACCCCCTCCACCCCCCCCTAAGTGTCCGTATCCAATACGATTGTCTAAACGATTTATCTAGAGCAGATGCTTGTTCTTCCCAGCAAGTTTCACTCTGATCCCTCCATTCTAACCGTTTCTTAAAATTTCCAGTCTCCCCCCCCAACTCCCCCATGGCTACCAAAGATATATAATCTATTCAGTTATTAAGTTTCATTCCAATCCGATCACCCGTTCGAAAGTTACACACTACTCAATTTCCCGGATTCCCCCGCCCTCCACTCCCCCCGAGATGGTCGGATCGGAAAACTGATTATTTCTAAGTTTGTTTGGTCGGGTCTCTGATATGCCTCCCAAGTTTCATGGTCCTAGCACATCTGGAAGTACCCTAACTCGAAAAAGTGGGACAAACTGTCCTCAGTTTTCAAGTTTCCACCGCCCTTCACTCCCCCGCATATGGTCGGATCGGGAACCTGATTCTTTCCAGGTTAGTTTGGTCGGGTCCCTAATATGCCTGCCAAGTTTCATTGTCCTAGCACATCTGGAAGTACCCTAAATCGAAAAAGTGTGACAAAAAACTCGGACAGACCGACAGACGAATTTGTGATTGGTATATGGCACTTGAGCCAGAGGCTGCCATAAAAATCGTTCCAGCCTTGACGACAAAAAGGCAGAATCTGTGACGTCACGCGTAGTAACTACGGTAAGTAGGATGGAACACGCTCAAAATAAGTGAACATCTTCTGCCATCATCGAACCGCCTTCATGCCCATTGCCAAATGCGCCAGCTAATGCAGTAAATTTCTTGTTCTTTGCGTGTTTTGTTGTATATAATATATACAACAAAACACAAACATATATTATATTGTTTTGCGTTTATTTATTATTTCGTGTTGTTGTATATATTGTGCTAATGCCGCTCTGTATTTCTTGTTAAAGGAAACCTGAACAATGAAACCATACTTGAACACACAATGGAGAATGCATTTACAGACATGGCCACGGAGAGCATTCTTCTCCTGAGCGTGACATTTTCAAAATAGGGTGCTCGTTTCTGGAGGTTTGCACATGCAGACTCCAAGACAAAAAGCGCAATTCATTCAAATCTTGTACAGCGCTGGCCGGATCGTATTGGAATTTCTTCTAGATATACGTTTGGGCTTAACTGGTTATAAAATATTCCAGAAGGAGGGTTGATTGGAGACATTTGTTCATTTCGGTACTGAAATAAGGACAGATGTAAAATGGAGCAAAAACCATAGCTTGGAAAAACTATTTCGTATTTGGATTGGGTTTTCTGCAGGCAATGTTAACGGAAGTCATACAGATAGGGATGATAATTGGTACTCTTCATTCCGGTGTCCTTTAAGCGTTTATTTTCATTTTTTTTTCTGTATACACTGTGCAAATGCCTTATTACTAGGCACCATGTAAAAAATTCATTCATTCATTCATTAGTGAAGCTCAGAAAACAACCAATCAGAATTCCTCTGTATTGAGTCATGGCAGGGAAGGGTGCCCAACGGTTGGCCGAGGGAAAGCGGCGTTTGCCATCGGCCAAACTGTAATACTATAATAACGCTTTGGATAGCCTGTCCAAAAACCTGGGATTTCGCTAGAACGAGCGGTATTCCCGGAAAACTCATTTATTTCGTAGCTTTATGACTCGTTCTTCAAACATCAAACACACTTAGGGATTGTATTTAAACGGGATCTCAGTCTTTGATCTTTTCCTCTCGCAGGGAAAAAAAGGAAGGTTTCTGCCATTTAGGCGAATCGTACGTCAATTTTTCCAACTGCAGGAACAGATAGTTTTCTATATAGTCCCATTTCTTTTGATAAGACTCCATAGACAATATAACACAAGTCTTTCAGGAGAAAACAGTTCTTCACTAACGGTAAAAAAAACAAAACAAAAAAAACTATTTAAAACATAAGCACAAATCGTGGCACAGTGCCAAATAGCGTACTTACTTAGTCAACAGATGAACAGATAATAATCATATTTATTGCAAGATACTTTTCCCTCTGCCAGGTCAGAATAGAACTTCTTTTTATTATCGTGGGAAAGGAAGAAGAAAAGAACATAGTCAGGACATAGTTATAGTTAAGACGACGTTACGATGATAGTTAAGACAGGGTGGGGAGAATTACAAATTTAGGGAGTGAGAAGATTGATAAAGACGCTTGAACAAGGGCTACTTTTTACAAGTTATTACTGGAGTACGAGAATTTAACGGTAGCATTTAGGTGGTACAAGAAATGAAATGATGAGCTGCAAAATACTCCAATCCCCAACACTCAACGGTTGCGGTTCGAGCATAGAAATGGGACATCTAGGGCCGTACCAACCATCTTTCAATCGAATCTATAAGCAATTCCGGGAAATGTCAGGTAACCCCAATCCAACCCACCCACCCAGGTTGAACCCGAAAAAGGAACCAATTTTTTCTATTTTCCTATTTCATCTATCTCTGTCTGGTCCTTCGCGCACGAAACAATTTTTTTGCCCCCCCCCCCCCCCCCAACGTGACCGGATCCGGTTCGTTGCAAATCCAGGGAACCATCTCTTACCACCCATTAAGCTATCCCTTGAATCTGAATATTTCCAACAAACCCTCCGTAGGCCTACCCCCACCCCCGAATCTGTCCTGAGCCTCAAAATGAACAAGACCATAGGTTTCGATGGGATCCCAAAACTCTAACATTTGATTCAAACAACTGGGTCGCCATTGAGTCTTCGTCAGATTCCTTGAATATTTTTACTGTTAAATAAAGTTCAAAAATGGATTCAGCATGTCTCCTTGCCCCAATACCGAATTTCTAATCGATTTCAGAAACAACTTTGAGCTTCAACCAAATTTCCAGTTTCAGCCGAATTCATGATAAAAGTTCACATATGGAGTCAGCAGACCTTCTTACCCACTCAATGAATATCTTATTAGCTTATAAAACATACATCTTTTTACCATAAATTCCAAACCCATCCTCTGCCTCTAAAGATAGGACTAAAGAACCCATCTACGAGCTTGACCTGTACTTTACCAGTGATTTCTCATTGAACAACATCCTCGCTTGATATTTCCTCGTTTGAACATTATATATCAAACCCTTCGACCTCCGATTACACTAGATCTCTCCGACGCCACAAAGAATAAACAAATGAATGCCGGCATCCACGCGCAGAGCTATGCTAGTTTGAGAATAAAGGGGTAGGACTGCTATAGCCGAAAACTGGTCGACAAATTTTGTGTCCTGTTTTCGCCGGATTTCGGGTGAACTACTTGTCCGGCAAGAAAATAACTTTCATATTCGGATTCAGCACGTCTCCTTTGCCCCTAAATCAACTATCTCAATAGATTTAAAAAATAAAAATTTTCCCCCTTAATTTGAACCCCCTCCCCTAAATGTAGGGCTACAGAGCCCATCTACGAGCTCGACCTTAATCTTGACCCAAAGAATCCTCACGAAAATATCTCTTTCCCTTCGAGAGTTATAGTGCGCACAGACGGACAGACGGACAACTTTTGCGATGTCATAGGTATCCCTCCCATTACGTTTTGGGATCCCAATAATAAAGGGAATACGAGGATTTTACCTTTAAGTTTCATCCCAATTGCTCCACTCATTTATGTATAGTCTAAGATAGCCTCTCTTACCACCCACCAAGTTGCACTTGAATTTAAGCATTTCCAGGAAGTTTCTTGTACCCGGCTCCGGTAAGCCAATTTCCCAAAGTAGATCATCCGAAGCATATGAGCTTTGTATCTTCCAAGTTTCGTCCCAATCGCTCGACTGTTTTGATCCCTATAGGCGTGCGATGAATTCCAGTCGAGACACCCCTCCAATCGCCAACCGTGGCTGAGCCCGGTAAACAAATGGATCACCTTCTCTTGTCACCCTTTCAGTTTCACTCCAATCTGATAACTTTATCACACCTTCAGCGGGCCACAAATTCCTCGACCACCCTCCACGTCCGCGGATACTCGAAACTAGAAACTAAAAGTTTCTAAAAGAACCGGTCCTTTAAATGCAAGCTAAGTTTCATCCTCCTAGCGTATGTGGAAGCGTCCGACCTAGAAGGAGTGTCAGCGACAGACCTACGGACAGAGATTAGAATCGCTGTATGACACTTGAGCCGGAAACTTCACGTGCCGTGCAAACTAGTAGAACGAAGTAGTTCGAAAAAGTGAAGAAGATAAGTTCTCATGATTCAGTCATCCGCGGGGGGTGGAAGGAGGGGGAATCTGGAACATTGTGGCACGCGTAATTGCGAACGGGTGACCTGATTGGCTTTCAGGTGATAAGAGAATATGCCCTACACGGTCAGAACCCCTCTTGAAACCGATTCTGGTTTGGACAAATGTATATCTTCTACACTCTCAGAAGTTTCATAACAGACAACACAGGGATGCGCGGTTTATACAGAAAACACTTGGGATGTAATCTGTTGTCGCGACACACCTTATGCATGAAATGTTATGCATAACAAGCATTGCCAGGAAGCCAAAAACCTGCACTGAATTTCCCAGTATCATGACGACAAACAAAATACTTTTTTGGCGGTTTTTCATCTCTTCCTAGCATTGCTTGTTATGCACAACATTTCATGCATAACGTTTGTCGCGACAGCAGATTACATCCCAAGTGTTGCCTGATAAAACCGCGCATCCCTGTGTTGTCTGTTATGAAACTTCTGACAGTGTAGAAGATATACATTTGTCCAAACCAGAATCGGTTTCAAGCAGGTTTCAAGAGGGGTACCGGACGTTTCCCGGAAACGGCGGGATTCCAGTGAAACTTGACGGGTGGTTTACGTCTCCCAACCTGACTCATTTCTTGGTCTGAGCCGCACTCGGCTATGGTGGAGAGTTGGAAAGGGCGGATATTGTGACATTCTCATTTACTTCCTCGTACCACCTACTCGTAGCAAGTGTAAGATGAGCTCATAGCTCTTGTTTAAAAAAAAGTATCTGTTCATTTTTTTAGGGGCGACAGCCTTTTCTGATGCTTTATATTATTGTTACTACACAAGGACTAAATAAATGGATATCGGTCGTAGTCGAGACGCAGGTATGCCTATAATATGATATGATATTTATTACACTAAAAGCCCAAGGGCCATGGCAATACAATCAAAAATAAACACAATGACGAACTTTTTTCTACCCACCACTAAAACTACAAAAAATTACAAAAAATATTCTCTGTGCATCATTGACAGCTTGAGGAATCCACCCACTTTCTTTATAGTAGCATAACACTCACTCTTAAACATTTGCTCCATCCATTCCTGATGACACTCATTTACTCGTCCAAATATTTCAATTCTCAAATCATTCAATTCCCTACAACCACACATAAGATGTCGCACACACTCATTCATATCTCCACACATCGGGCAGAAGTAACGACCAATCCTCATGTTTATTTTATTTGCTACTTTTTATTTTACTGCAAAGTTTTCATTTTTCTATTTGCAAAGTTTTGTTAAGAAAAACTGGCAAGGCAGTCATTCGGTTCCAGTCATAGCGGAAGTTTTGAAAGCCTGAAACTGTAACATGTGTTCGACAAGGATAAACCGCCATTGGTGAGGTCATCAGTATGAAACTGTAAACACAGTTGAGCCAGACTGACGCGAGACCATTTTCGGGAGAAACACACGTTTCCCGCTCCGCCCATTTGGGGCAAAAAGAAAACGCTGTAATTCCCAATCAGGCATTTCAAACTGAAAGTCTACAGACGGTTCCAGCTCATTTATCTGTTCAATGAATTCGCTTTCCAGTCCGGTTACCACTGACTTGGCGCTTAACTCCTTCCGGAATTCATGAGGGGAAAGTCCCGTTTAAGCAACATTGCGGGAAAGGATTAATAGACCGCGAAGAGATTCACAGTTCAATTTTGACAGGAAGCCCGAGGGCTCAGCCAAAAGTGCAGTCCCTTCCGAAAAACTACGATTTCGGTCTATTGGGCACCAAACATCTGTGCACCGCCACTTCATCTGTGTTCTTTTTCCCGGGCGCTTGTATTGCATTTGAGCAGTCAGTCAATTCTGAGTGCCAAACGCTATAGGGCTAATCAGTTTGTTTTTCCAAAACCTTTTAGAATCTGAGAAGACAGCTCATTTTCCAATGATTTTTTCATCAAAGGGCGAAGCAGCGGCTAAGACATATTTTCAAAAGGTAAGTTAGAAACGTAAATAAAGAAGTGAAAAGTGAGTTTTATCGAATTTATTATCGAGTTTATTTGATTGATTGATTGATTGAACCTGCGCCAACAAGAGAAACATGCCTTCTCTTGCAAACATTTATTACTTCACGATAAGATATACAAGTTTCAAGAAAGCATATTTGCATTTCAATTATTCGACATCAACAATTTCACTATTTAATACTGACATTCACATGTGTTTTAATAACTGATACTCGCGTATATTTCAATAGCCACTGGCGAGGAATTCAGTTAGTGATGGAGGCTACACACGTGATTCTTCCCGCCTTGTTCACGGGACTTCTCCGGGTTTCCTCGTTGTACGGCCGGGTCTTTAGAGGCTAGCATTACAGATCCATACGAATTGCTATACCGCAACTGTTGTGCCGGGTTCCGGCAAAAACTTCCCATTTTATAAGTAGTGAACTGACAGACATAATGCTCCTCAGCCGGGATTTGAACCCAGGACCCTCTGCTTACAAGGCAGTCCTTGTCTAAAGTGCCATCTATGTAGTATTATAAATTTCCGTGACATGGGGATGGCATGACATGGGGATCACTGTTCCTATGGCTGGCTTCTACCAGACTATTGTAGTGGTTAGCGAACTCTGTTCACAAGCCCCTAGGTAGCTCAGTTGGTAGAGCGACTGCCTTGTAAGCAGAGGGTCCTGGGTTCAAATCCCGGATGAGGAGCATTTTTGTCTATCAGTTCACTACTTATAAAATGTTTCCATCTCAAGGGCGTCTTCCCCATTAAAATTATATATTTGGTTTTATCTGGTTTTCACCATGAGACCCCGTCTTGTGGGTCCTGGTATATCTACGTGGCTCCGACAATGGAATCCTAGACTTCTAAATTATATTCGAAAACTGTTTATGGTTTATTGGTCACGGTACAAGTCCCTTGTCTAAAGTGCAATCTATGTATTATTATAAATTTCCGTGACATGGGGATGTGAACTGGTTAGATGAATTTGCCTTCGGGCGGGATCACTGTTCCTATGGCCGGCTTCTACCAGACTACTGTAGTGATTTGCGAACTCTGTTCACAAGCCCCTCGGTAGCTCAGTTGGTAGAGCGACTGCCTTGTAAGCAGAGGGTCCTGGGTTCAAATCCCGGCTGAGGAGCATTTTTGTCTATCAGTTCACTACTTATAAAATGTTTCCATCTCAAGGGCATCTTCCCCATTAAAATTATCTATCTGGTTTTATCTGGTATTCACCATGAGACCCCGTCTTGTGGGTCCTGGTATGTCTACGTGGCTCCGGCAATGGAGTCCTAGACTTCTAAATTATATTCGAAAAATGTTTATGGTTTATTGGTCACGGTACAAGTCCCTTGTCTAAAGTGCCATCTATGTATTATTATAAATTTCCGTGACATGGAGATGTGAACTGGTTAGATGAATTTGCCTTCGGGCGGGATCACTGTTCCTATGGCCGGCTTCTACCAGACTATTGTAGTGGTTTGCAAACTCTGTTCACAAGCCCCTCGGTAGCTCAGTTGGTAGCGCGACTGCCTTGTAAGCAGAGGGTCCTGGGTTCAAATCCCGGCTGAGGAGCATTTCTGTCTATCAGTTCACTACTTATAAAATGCTTCCATCTCAAGGGCGTCTTCCCCATTAAAATAATATATTTGGTTTTGTCTGGTTTTCACCATGAGACCCCGTCTTGTGGGTCCTGGTATGTCTACGTGGCTTCGACAATGGAGTCCTAGACTTCTAAATTATGTTTGAAAAATGTTTATGGTTTACTGGTCACGGAACAAGTCCCTTGTCTAAAGTGCCATCTATGTTTTATTAAAAACTCCCCCCCCCCGGCAAACAAGACCAAAGGTATCCATGGGATGCCAAATATTGAATATTTAAAGCGAATCTTGTAGATTTCTGGTCTTCGCCAAACCTCTTTAACATTTTGCTATAACCTATAACCAAGTTCAGATATGGACTCAGCATGCATGTTTACTCCAACATCTCATCTCGAATCGACTTCAGAGTAACTTGACCATTGCACTTAACCAAATTCCTCCTTTTAGCAGTAGGCTATCCGACAGAAGCCATAAAGAGGCCATAACCCCTCGCCCTCGCCGGTGGCTTACTGCCCTTGGTCAAGGTTTAAAAGACAATCAACGCGATCAGGCAATCTGGACATATGCTGATCGCTGGCCCCGGCGCCAAATTGCTTAGGCGAATTGGTACTCAGCGCTAGGAAAAACCCTATTCCTTCGAAGACATCCAAATATACTGCTGATGTTGCTAAATTTCTTTGAAGCCACAGATGGCTCAGTGCCAGAAGTGGAGTTCATGAAGGAACTGTGAACGATATATATGCTTAAGGTGCGGACTTTTTAGACGTTCAAGCAGCGGCAGGGAGTTGGGTTTAATCAGGGACCCATAAATTTCCTGTAATGACTCGCCATTCAGGGGGCTTGTCATTTCCTATGCTTCTATGTTGCCCGAGCCTCACCTGGTTTCCAAAAATTCGGCTTGGGTCGAATCGGCGTTCTTGCTCAGATAGGTGTACAAAGCAATCTTCAGTCAGGACTATTCAGCATGCCACCAGGTACCTAAGCTAGGACAAAAGATCCAGGATACTCTTCCATTACAGAGAAATATTCCTAGTTCAGCACAACAGCTGCCAAAAGTTCTGTCTATCTGGATAGTCGGGTATTTCATCCCCGTGGGTATTTCTCGAACTATCTGACGCTCGGTCAAGAGCGCATCAGAAATCTCTTATTGACAAGCCCCCTGAATGGCGAGTCATTACAGGAAATTATGGGTCCCTGGTTTTATCAAGTCTTAATTTAGTCTCAATCTTTTTTTTATGCTTTAGTTTGTTTAGTGCTTCAATGGGAAACTTTAAAAGGTTCGTAGCTACGTGATTTGATCTCCAATTAGGTGCATAAATTAGGTGCTTTGCGAATTAGGTGCCAATTAGGTGCTTCGTGAAAGTTAGCGGAGGGTTTATGTATTATCTCGCAGGAAAACCCCGAGAAGGCAAAGTGATCTTGTTGTCAATTCATAAAATATAAAATATATATATATAGAGAATATCATATTCACAAAATAATCTTTTGTCCTTTCGCCAGTCTGCAGTATCTGAAGCTTGTAAAAAGATTAAATTTGGATGCTCTAAGATGGTGTCAAATCGGTCGAAGTATAACGGAAAGGCTTTGGTTTCTTTGTATTCAGTTTTTTGGAATCGCTCTGTACTCTATCTTTCTGGCACTTTTATTCTATTGAAAAAGAGTGACATACGTAAACTACGTACATGTTACTACAAATACTGTAAATACCTGCTTTATTTGCCTATATCGTATCGAAATCGGAGAATAATCCGAAAATACAAAGTTCCCGATATAACGGCAAAACTTCATGTGCTTCATAATAATTTATCTGGACAAGCATCTAAACGGCTTACTCCATATCACGGGCTCATCCGTTTGTTCTGTTGATTTTTGTGTTTATTTTCTTGTGCTAGTGTTTCTTTCAGTTGTTTATTTGTTTCTTTCTCTTCTTTACTCAACTATCTTCAAATTTGTTTTGTGCAGTGGGTTACAAATAAATAATTATTATTATACTCTTACCTTATGAATGGCTAAAATCCCCGGGAATGCCGATAATATCCCTCTATAGTCATGAGTGAGGTTGTCGAGTATCTCCCAATCGTACTTGGATTGGTCAGCGTAGAGCTGGCCGATTTCGTCATACGTCTCCCCGGTTCGTTTTAAGGCAGTGCGAAGCTGTTTGGAGTCTGAAAAGAAAGAACGTCTTTAGAATGGTGATGCAAATACTCTATATGACTGAGTCCAAAACCCGCCAGTGATCCTCAGGAAGAACGAGAAAACGTCTCCATAACGACCCAAACTCAACAACTCAGAAACTGTGCCAACCAATCACGGCGATCGTTAGGGACAGCTTTGGTGCCGCTTCCGGCTCTTCCGCTAGGCAAACGGCGATTTTGCATCGGTATGGAGAGTTAGTCATCAAGAGTATTGGGAACTAATTCCAGGTATATTCGCCCTTAGCCGGCAACATGCGATGAGAGGCATGCCTAACCTTTCCTCAGATTTTTTGTGAATTGGGTAACTGGATTTTGCTTCAGATCCCGTCATGACCCTTTTACACTTTTCAGATGCCACAGGAGGAATACGACTTAATTGCGTCCCCAACTAATTCAATTCTAAGAATAAATTTACAGCTAGTTCGGACACTCAAGAATTTTGTATCACAGATTTCGGGACACTGGCGTTGATAACAAGGTCTTCGCTCTAGAATGGCATTCATTCAGCGCTTGTCGCGTTTTGGAGTTAAATCGGAAGCATTACAACATTTGCAGTGTCTAGATCATCCCCATTTAAGTCGCCAGCTCAAACCGGGACTACCGCGGGGCCCTCTAGTAGCGCGACTCGAAAGCACCCACACGAATAAGCTCAGAATACTATTGATGACTAACTCTCCTTGCCGAAGTAAAATCGCCGTTTACCTAGCGGAAGAGCCGGAAGCGGTACCACAACTGTCCCAACGATCGCGGTGATTGGTTGACAGATTGGTTGACAAAGGATTTGAGTTGTTGAGTTTGAGTCCTTAGGGCGGCGTTTTCTCGTTCTTCCTGAGGATCACTGGCGTGTTTTGAACTTAGTCATATAGAGTAGAGGGGTTAGTATAGACTAACCCCTGGTTCTCACTGCTGCGATTTTGCGCAAAAATTCTGCATCTTGCGACATACGCCACAAACCGTGCGACAGGCAACGCAAAACTTTAACGTTTTGTCGCAGTGTCGGATGCGTTGAAAAATTCCTACTTTTTGAGGGAACGAAAAAAAAAAAAGGATCAATGAAGTTCAAGACTAAAAGTTGCTCTAGCTTGCTCTGAAACCAAACATTGTCATCCTAGGATGGCTGAACGCGAAATATCTGCTGAATAAACTTGCATTAATGTATGTATGTATTTATTTATAACCCATCTACAACAGCTACAAAAGCATGAGACGGAGTACAGAAAAAGAAAAGAAAAAAAGAAGGAACTAATAAACTCATACCCAAATACAAAACAACAACAAATTCGATAAATACTAAAATAGAATGCCGCTCCAGGGGTGGTGAGACGGCTTGTCAGCAGTCATCCGCTTGAAGTGTTCGGCCATTTCAGTTACCGGTTCCCGCAGACCGTATTTTCGAACTAGAGGTCTATTTCTTGACCAAGACGGGATTCCAAGGAGATATTTCCCATATTTAAAATAAATTTTTCGGAGTTCAACTTTATCACTGTCACTTAATATGTCCCAGAAGGGAACGATATACAGAAAATGGCCCATGACTGAGCTGTTAAATATTCGAGTAAGTAGTTTCCTACCCAAATTTAGCTGGGATACAACTACTGAAACGTAAGAATTTCGCACTTTATTCTCAGTGTGCTGTACCAGAAGCTTCCGCGTAGCAGCAATAGTCCGACCGATTGGGATACCCAAGTACATGAAGTGATCGACTGGAGTAGCAACAGTATCTCCCAAATTAACCGGAGCTTCAATAGGATCTTTGCAATTAAACAAAAGCACTTGGGATTTATCTGGATTCAAAGACATACCAATCTTATCATAGTTAGTACTTAGATCCCGGAAATACCGTTCAAGACCAGCAACAGTTCGACTTATGTTAAAAAGATCATCCGCATAACAAAACTTCGAAACATCTAAACCGCGGAATATACAAGACGTATCAATGTTACTTTGGGCAGGCAGAAGCGCATTGTTAAACACAATAGGGGACGTTATCGACCCTTGTTTGATACCCTTTTCTACCGGGATATCAATAGTTAGCTTTTGTGAATGAGGCAATTTAACCTGCACTTTAAGTTGACGATACATGTCGTAAAGTGGGGCTACCACATCTATTTCAACTCCCGATTTTATAAGTTCTAGCATAGCTTGGGGATGTATAATCGAGTCAAAAGCACGTTGCACATCATAAGTACCAATAGCAAGCATTTCATCGCTTTCATGTGCATCTTTCAAAACATTACATAGCGAACGGAGTAATTGTGCGCAACCTAGGCCCTTTATGAAACCAAATTGAAAACCGGGCATTTTACATTTCGCTTTTATCCTTGAAATAATAAGTAACTCGAATAACTTACACAGAACACTTGAAACTGTGATGGGTCTATACGATGAACAAAAACCGCTCGGTTTTCCCTTTTTTAAAATAGGAGAAATAATTCCAACGCAAAAAGAGTCCGGAACAAAACCGACATTGAAAATTATTTGGAAAAGAACCGATAGGTGGGACACAAGTAAGCGGCCTCCATGTTCGAGATGTTTACCACAAATGCCATCAGCACCCATAGAAAACTTTTTCTTCATGTTTTTAATCGCGTCGAGTATATCACCTTCTTTCACAGACAACTCGCACCGGGTTCCTTTTGACATTAATAATTCCAATTCTTCAGAAAATGCATTCTCAACCGACGGGTCTGGGGAAGAGAATTCACTAGAAAAGTACGATACCCATGAATCTTGCGGAATTTCAACGGTAGGTTGGCTATTTTTTAAAGGTTTTGGGCGACACTTCCAAAGCAGATTAGTATCTGCAGCAATTTTGTCCGCGAGATCTTCCTTAATTTTCACTCTATGCTCATCTAGGGACTTGCGGAATTTACGCTTCGTATATATGCGCACCGAGTTTACGACACCGCTACGGGGTTTACCGCACTGATGCCAAAGATTTAGCCAAAATTTTGAATCGTTACACACTGATTTTAAGTTATCATTTTGAGACCAGCCAGATTTTTGGGTATCAGGGCGAACACGTCTAGAAGGCACAGCACACTTTTCGGCGCAATTTAGGGCATGTGTTATTTCAGCGGAATAAATATTGAGTGATGCCCGAAGTTCCTGCTCTGCATAAATCTTATTTGCACTGATCTGAAGAAGATGGAATGGTACTTTAATTTTACCCAGTAAATCATCACAAACATAAGAAAATAGATCAGTATTAATATTTTTCCAAGATTTACGGGTATGCCATTTTGGTTTACCTTGCGTATGCGGGGGAAGTTTTCCGGGGAGAAGAGAAACCGAGATCGGTAGGTGATCATTATAAAACCCATCCTCTCCAACCGAAACAACAGAATCACAATCCATAGTAAACAATATAATCTGTTTTGAACAAGACGACACATAGGGTTTGACTGAAAATTTCTTAACAGAGGGTGGTATTCAGATGTGTAATCTCCCAGCATTTGCAGAGGTCGTTTCCCCAAGGGCGTCTGTATAAAGGAGCAAAAAAGGGACAGTCAACTTCAAAATTAAGCATTTTGACCTCAAAATTTTCTACATTTAAATTTCCGTATTTTTATCATCTTAGATCAATCTTTTAGTATTTACAGGTTTGTTTCCTTCCCCGACGATGACCCTGAAGATTAACTGCCTAACGAGGACCCTTGCCAAGAAGGGCCGAAATATCGCTGATGAAGCATCGTAGCAGACGTATCCGTTGTATACATTATTTGAATATATGTTTCAAAGTCAGCTTGGGCCCAAGGAATTTTTAAATTTTACTGTCCCCTTTTCGTTCAGTCATTTATTCATACTACACAAACTACATAACATAAATATAAGGCAAGAAACAAGACCCCTTGAAGTTATCTTGTTGGGGATCCACTACCTATACCTTTATCCAACATTGAAAATATTCACATTACAATAGTTACGTCATATTACAAGCATAAATAAACTACAAATACAGAAAAATATTAACGGCAAAATTTGCTCCTCATATCTTCATCCCTTTGCACAACAATCTCGACGAAAAATTTCGTTTTCCCTTTGCGTCTGCGTGGCGGTGGGAAGGTGCATGCGACTCTGTCGCACGTCCGAGAAATCAAAGAAAAAATCGTGTCGCATACAACGCAGCAGTGTGAACCAAGGGTAAGAAAGAAGCTTAGAGAGAAAGAAAAAGATTTGGCTGTTGTATAAGAAAATAATAATAATAACAACGGCAGTATCTATTCTTTCAATAGATCGTTTTGAGGTTATTAAGTCATTTTTACACATCAATCGGCCAGTAGTTCAGCAGAAATGCTCAATCGCAGGTGCATCGGCCTATCAACGATATGCACTCTAATCCACTGAATAACTCCCAAGAGGGTGGAAATGAATTGCAACCCATTTCATAAAATGGACATTAACTTTTCTGCCGGTGGCAAATAATGTTGGTTTCGTGTTTTCAGGGAAACCGCGAATGTCGCTCCCTGCTACATTGGTCGACACAAGTTGACAACTGCGTCGATATTTCCATATCCTGGAGAAATGACAAATATTTTTTATGACAAAGAGATATATGTCATTTTTGAGCCAAACGAAGTACCTAATACTTAACATTCATGTCGGATCTAGTGTTACTTCGAACCGCCAAATGCAGTAGCTGTGCGTAAATTTTGACAATTCCAAGCAAACTTAAGCAAGCATGTTCATTACCCAGAAATATTTATCAACAAAAAATATAAGAAATAATAATAAAGAAAGGAAAAGACGACCAAAACGTATGCTCCACCATTGGAACACAAACTACAACAACTTCCCTTTTTAACCATCCTATGATCCGCCAACCTTCGAAGCCTACTATTGCGTTCGTTCTGAAAGACCCACCGATGGTTCGGTCCCCAAAGAGCGCAAGGAATACCTGGACAATTCGAGAAATTCCAGTTAATAGATTATCAAATTTACTTCTTGGAAAGAATAGTGGCGCCTTGTTTTCTCTGGCAAGGATTCGTCTTTAACTTTAGCTGAAGCCATTAAAAGCAAATAAGACTCACTAAAACAAGTCTAGTGAAGTGCCATGTTTTATGGAATCGCTCGATTTATTCCCCCTGGATGCGGATGAACTTTAAGAAGTAGTGAACAACTGTGTCAAGACCGCTTGAATTGCAGGACTGCATAAAGTTTTTCTGGCATTCGTCGGCTTTAACATTAGTTGACGCTAATAGAAGCAAAGAAGGATCGAAGCGAGAAACACTACACGTTCGGGCTTCGTCATAAAGCATATAGTAACCGCAGCTTGGAATGCGATTCCTTGTGGAATTCAGAATGTGGTAAGTTTAGCTCAGTTCAAGGACCGACTAAAGAAACATTTCTTGACAGACCACCAATGATAAAATTATACTCCATTTGTTTAGTTGATTGGTTGATTTTAGTACAGCGGCATTGTTTCCCACTTATTGTTTTTTTTTCTTTGCTTTCTTCCTTCATTTCTTTTTGTTCTTCCTCTTAGTTTTCTTCTCTTTTTTGAAAAAGTATGTGAAAATTAATATAAGTGACATTTTTTTTTACTGCCCCCACAGGCCCATTCGGGCTTTCCTGCAGTCAGAAGTATCACCTACATGTATAAAGGATGTTCAGAGGGTTGCGAAAGGTGTGTCCATGTAGTTTAGCATGTAAAAGTGGGTTTATATAATAAAGAGTGTTAAAAAACAAAACAAAAAAAACTAGAAACTAAATCCAGTCTACGAAAGTGCCAAAGTTTTAAAGAATCGCTCGATTTATTCCCGTGAGTCGCAGACGAACTTAAAGTACTAGTGAATAACTGTGTCAAGACAGTTCGAATTAGCAAGCTCCACTGTTATAAACTCAAGTTCTGAAGCAAGGCAGATCTGCAGAATGCTGAAAAAACACACAGAACTTAACTGAAGTAACTATATCTTTCTGGCAAGGACTTAGCTTTAACTTTAGCTGAAGTTAATAAAAGCATGGGAGGTTCGCTAAATGAATTCTATCAAAAGTACCTATGTTAAATAGAATAGAACCGTAAAGAATTAGTGAACAACTGTGTCTAGGCCGCTCGAACTCGCAAGATCCTCTCTTATAGACTAAAGTACTGAAGTGAGGAAGATCTGTTAAATGATGAGAAACGCACACGATTTACGGAATCAGCGATACCCGTATTTAGCTTTATCTTGAAATCACCAGAGTAATTCGCGTGGCTTGCTTCAATAAACGAGCAATTTGGGCTCAGTTGCCTATGAGCCAGCGGGAGGAGTTGGGACCTTGCCGATCCCTAACCAGTTTTAATCAAGTCAGCATGTCGATTTTAGTCGCCTTGAAAACAACCCGTTGCCAAGTTAGGAAATATCAGGTTACTGCAAATGTGAGCCCATTTGCCCGCGAAACAGGAGGGTAGGAAAAGCAAAACTCAGTTGTGCTTCCAGACCTAGTGACCAGTAAGGCCAATGGGTAATCATCTAAAACCAAGCTCAGATCTGGATTCAGCATATGTGTTTATTCCTATATGTCATATTATCTGCTTTGACGAAACTGATCAAAACTTCCTGCCTTACTTCTTGTTTCGGAAAGACTCCGGGCGAACACTTGTCTATACAAAAGAAGAGCTGTAAGCTCATATGGCACTTGCATGTGTCAAGATGATTTGATTGATCAAAAGTAAGTTTCGACTTTGCGGTTGAGATGCGCGCTATAAGGGAGCTGGAACTTCATTTGTAAGCAAAACCCTTGAGGCAAAACTGCTAATGGGCTGACGGGCATCACGAAAATGCATATATTGCTTAAAAGTATTTTTTTTTACTTTGCGGTCAAGATTGGTACTTTAAGGAATAATCGGATTTGGGAAGTAGCAATTTCTAAGCAAATGTTGTTGAGTCTCCAATATTCCAGCGAAGTTTCATCGTCCTAGCACATCTGGAAGTACCTTAACGCGCGATCACCGGAATCCCAGACCCCCCTCCCCCTCCTCCAGCTCCACCCACAATAACCGGAGCCAATCCGGTTCTGTAAATGATTAATCCAGAGCATCTGTTTGTCATTCCCACGAAGTTCGATCCAGATCACACCAGTCTAAGCGGGTCAAGTATTTTCCGCCCTCCCCCCGATAATTGCCGGATTCGGTCCGGAAATGAAAAAGGTCACAAGAGAAAAATGTCCTCTGTTTAATTATTAAATTTCACTCGAATCCGATCACCCGTTCCAAAGTTACGCATGACTCAATATTCCGGATTCCCCTCCCTCAAATCCCCCCCCCAAGATTATCATATCGAGGATTTTTTTTTTATTCCAAGTCAGTTTGACCGGGTCCCTGATATGCCTTCCAAGTTTCGTCGTGAAAATCCCCCCAAAAACGGAATTCCGGGATACCCCTCCTCCCCCCCCCTCAAGTGTCCGGATCCAGTCAAATTATGTAAAAGATTTACATGGGCCAGATGTTTGTTCTTCCCAGCAAGTTTCACTCCAATACCATCATTCTAACCGTTTCTCGAGATTTCCGGTCCACCCCCCCCCCCCCCACCCCACCCCACCCAGCTCCCCCGCGGTGCACGTAGCCAATCCGATTCAGCAAATGACTTACCTAGAGCATCTGTTTGTTCTTCCCACAAAGTTCCATCCCGATCCCTCCATTCTAAACGGGGCACGTATTTTCCGCCCCCCCCCCCCCCAATAGTTGCCGGATCCGGTCCGGATATGAAAAAAATCATCGGAGAAATGTCCTCTGTTGAATTCTTAAATTTCACTCGAATCCGATCACCCATTCCAAAATTACGCATGATTTCGGATTCCCCTCCCTCCACTCCCCCCACCATTATCTGATCGACAAAATTTGTATTTTGAAGTCAGTTTGATTGGGTCCCTGATATGCCTGCCAAGTTTCATCGTGAAAATCCCCAAAACCACCATCACCGGAATTCCGGCCCCCCCCCCCCCATAAGTGTCCGGATCAAGTACAATGGTCTAAAGGACTTATCTAGAGCAGATGCTTGTTCTTCCCAGCAAGTTTCACTCCGATCCCTCCATTCTAACCGTTTCTTGAAATTTCCGGTCTCCCCCCCCCTAACTCCCACCTGGCTACCGAATCCGGTCAAGACTTTAAACGGGACATTACAGATATATATTCTGTTCAGTTATGAAGTTTCATTACAATCCGATCATCCGTTCGAAAGTTACACACTTCTCAATTTCCCGGATTCCCCTGCGGATTCCCCTCCCTCCACTCCCCCACCATTATCTGATCGACAATATTTTTATTTTGAAGTCAGTTTGATTGGGTCCCTGATATGCCTGCCAAGTTTCATCGTGAAAATCCAAAAAACCACCATCACCGGAATTCCGGGACCCCCCCCCCCCCCATAAGTGTCCGGATCCAGTACAATGGTCTAAAGGACTTATCTAGAGCAGATGCTTGTTCTTCCCAGCAAGTTTCACTCCGATCCCTCCATTCTAACCGTTTCTTGAAATTTCCGGTCTCCCCCCCCCCCAACTCCCCCCTGGCTACCGAATCCGGTCAAGCCTTTAAACGGGACATTACAGATATATATTCTCTTCAGTTATGAAGTTTCATTACAATCCGATCATCCGTTCGAAAGTTACACACTTCTCAGTTTCACGGATTCCCCTGCCCTCCACCACCCCCCCAAAATGGTCGGATCAGAAAAATGATTATTCCTAATTTTGTTTGGTCGGGTCTCTGATATGCCTGCCAAGTTTCATGGTCCTAGCACAACTGGAAGTACCCTCACTCGAAAAAGTGTGACAAAATGCCCTAAATTTTCAAGTTTCCAGCGCCCCAACTCCCCCGCATATGGTCGGATCGGGAAACTTATTATTTCCAGGTTACTTTGGTCAGGTCCCTGATATTCCTGCCAAGTTTCATTGTCCTAGCTCATCTGGAAGTACCCTAACTCGAAAAAGTGTGACAAAATGCCCTAAATTTTCAAGTTTCGAGCGCCCCCACTCCCCCGCATATGGTCGGATCGGGAAACTGATTATTTCCAGGTTCGTTTGGTCGGGTCCCTGATATTCCTGCCAAGTTTCATTGTCCTAGCTCATCTAGAAGTACCCTAACTCAGAAAAAAGTGACAAAATGCCCTAAATTTGCAAGTTTCCAGCGCCCCGCACTCCCCCCCCCCATACGGTCGGATCGGGAAACTGATTATTTCCAGGTTAGTTTGGTCAGGTCCCTGATATGCCTGCCAAGTTTCATGGTCCTAGCACATCTGGAAGTACCCTAACTCGGATATGTGGGACAAAAAAACTCGGACCGACCGACAGACCGACAGACGGAATTGTGATCGGTATATGGCACTTGAGCCAGAGGCTGCAAGTGCCATAAAAACAAACAAACTAAGGCTCAAAAACGAATCCAGCATATCTCTTTACCCCCATATCGAACCTCTAATCAACTTTTAACAAATTTTCCGGTTTCAGCAAGATTCCGGGCGAACTATATGTCCGAGTAGAACATGATCGTCATACGGATTCAGCATGTCTTCTTACCCCGAAATCAAACATGTAATCAACTTAAGATAAAACTTTAACTTTTAACAAATTTTCCGGTTTCCACCAGATTCTGGGCGACCTATATGTCCGGGTCGAAAATGATTGTCATATACGGATTCATTATGTCTTCTTACACCTAAATCAAACATCAAATTAACTTCAGATAAAACTACTACTTTAAAAAAAGTTTCCGGTTTCGAATATTCCTTCAGCCCAAGCTGACTTCGATTCATATTTGATAGTGCAGCCGGTTTCAGCCGGATTCCGGGCGAACTATAGCCTATGTCCGGGTTGAAATGATTGTCATATACGGATTCAGCATGTCTTTTTACCCTGAAATCAAACATCTAATCAACTTCAGATAAAACTCTTACTTTTAACAAATTTTCAGGTTTCCGTAGAAAATGATTGTCATATAAGGATTCAGTTTGTATTCTTACCCCCAAATCGAACATCTAATCAACTTCTGATAAAACTTTTTCTTTTGACAGATTTTCCGGTTTTGGCCGGCTGTCCGGCAAGAAAATGGTTTTCATATACGTTTTCAGAATGTCTTCATAACCCAAATCAAATACCTAATCAACTTCAAATAAAACTTTTGCTTTTAACAAATTTTCCGGTTTTTGGCCGGATTCCGGGCGAACTACTTGTCCGACGAGAAAATGTAGTTTTTATGAAATTCCGGTTTGAAATTGGGTTGCCACATTTAGTATATTTTTCGGTCCGAAGCGGATGGCCTCACTGTCTTTTTTCTGGAGTCTGAAGTTCATGTTTCTAATGACCTCAAGAACGGTAATCGCCATTTCGGCTCACGAATGCAGCTTTTCCAACAAAAAACCAAATTGCCCCAGGAATAGATTCATCGTAATCTTCCCTGGCGATTATCCATCGATTTTGTGCATCTAAAGTTCTCGGGATCATAGACGTCAATGACGAGAACAACAGACGGACGAAAAGTATCACATTTTGGGATTTAAAAGACGGAGGCGTAATAACCAACCTTATCACTATTGCAAGCTCGACTGGAACATATAACGAGAATGGATCGATCCCGACATTACTTACGCTCTAAAGGCTATATCGGCTTCCGTACTTATTGGTTATCAGTTCTTTGAAATCTGGAGCAGAGTTTTAGGGTCCCTCTGGTGGTTATAAAAACTACAAGTTTCACTATTGGGATTTTCGAAATGCCCCCCTCCCCCCATTGTGTAATAACTGACATCTCTATGAGAAGCTTGACAGACAACGTAGAGCCTACAACAGTTTTGTTGTGTCCAAGAAAAATAATTATCTTAAAGCATCCGTGTCAGTTTTCAGCCTTCACCCCTGTTGTGTAATTTCAGCCAAACTCATTGTTCGGCCGCATTCAAATAAGCATTGATCTTCTATACTATTCATGATTTATTTTTGAATAATTGTTTTGTTGTGCTTGAATATTTCTGATGGTCATGTATAATGCAAAAACGCAGGATCCCATAACCTGCTCTTGTTGTAGTGAAGTACATTAATACAGGCAAATATTTGGCTAATTTTAAGAAAATGTGGCCAATAATCAAGTCAATAAGAAAAGAAGAACCCTTCCTGAAAATCCTAAGTTTCAGGTTCATGCCACACTGTCCGTCAAACCTGTCTCATGCTTTAACTCAACATCCTAACCTTGGACTCCGAGTTGCACGCCAGTCTATTTAAAAAGGGTCTTTATAAAACATTTTTCTCAACTTTGTCCTATGGTTCATGAGATTCCTCTCTAGTACATAGTCCATATTGTTCAAGCAATTCTGCAAGCAGAAGTTGCAAGGTGATTCGTAGAAAAAATGTGATAGCTACTGTCCTTATTTTTCTTTATTGTTCAAACGTTGGCCAAAACTCAGGCCACAAAACGACCCATTGTCCCTATTTCCCAATTCATAGTTTATGATAATCAGTATGATGGAATAATGTATGTATTTTTTTGCCAGGGGTCTTGATCTTACTCGATAAGGAGGCTTTGTTTTCATATTTTTGCAAACAAACAGTTTCGGGGCTGCGAACTCGACCAGAGTAAGGCAGGAAGTTTCGATCGGTTTCGTCAAAATATGACTCATAGGGGTAAAATCACATGCTGAATCCATATCTGAACCTTGTTTTATCAGATAACTCAGATAATTAGCTATTTGGCTTTAATCTGTTTCTAAATTTTAATAGTAAAAATGTTCAAGGAGTCTGGTGCAGACTGGATCTGACGAAAACAAGACCCAATTTATGGATCAAATGCTGAATTTCTGGGATCCCGTCGAGACCTTTGGTCTTGTTGACTTTGCAGTTAAGATGCGCACTTTAAGGGAGCTAGAAATTCATTTGTGAGCAAAACCCTTGAGAAAAAAATGAGCAAGGGCTCATGGAGATCATGAAAATGTATAGTTTGTTTAAAAGTATTTTTTTTACTTTGTGGTTAAGACTAGTACTTAAAGGAATGATCCTAGCACATCTTGGGAAGTACCGCAACTTGCGATAATCGGAATCTCCCGCCTCTAACGGCTTACCGACGAAACGTCCCCATGACAAAACGTCCCCTGGCGAAACGTCCCCGTGACAAAACGTCCCTATGACCAAACGTCCCCGTGACAAAACGTCCCCACGGCAAAACTTCCCCAAGCATAGATTTTTAAGTTCGCCTCGATCTTCAGGTGCATGATAGAGGTAAAATAACTTCATAGTGTGCATTACAGATGTGGGAGCATTCCTTATAAGTAGGAAAGACTTGACGTAGGACCGGTTGCTTTATGAATGTATTGTTTTCAGTTAAAATCTGTAATAACTTTTTTCGAACAGGTATGTAATGCATATCCTCCTATGACCCACGGTCAGTTATTTTACGATAATCTTCACACAGAAAGTTAGTGGTAGATATGAGAGGATGATATAAGTCATATCAGCCTCCAGAGAGGATGTTATAATTCATATCAGCCTCCGGAGAGGATGATATAAGTCATATCAGCCTCCTGAGATGATTTCTGTTCGAAAAAGTTATAACAGCTAACACACCTTGATATCTGAATAACAACCTCGACTGCCATTTAAAAATATCAAAATCGTCTTCGGCTCGGCAGATATTTTTCATAACCTACCTCGCCTTCGGCTCGGATAGGTTATTTTCAATGAAAGTCTCGGTGTTATTTTCCGATATCAACCTCTACGTCTGAAGTTAACCTTTAGTGTAATGTGCCTTGCAATTGACTCGTAACTGATCAGTTCTAGGTCATTTGAAGCAACATGCACAATCTGAAGAACACCGATCGGCTCCTCAGAGAAGGGGGGAAGCCCGCTGTGGCTCTTAGAGAGTCAAACAAGAAAAATGCAAAAGTAACTCTAGTGCCGTTATGCTGGATAAAAATGACATGGGAAGCAAGGAAACAGAAAGCGGATGGAACAATTAGTTAGATAAAGAGACATAGTAAATCTAGGTTAGACCGGTTAGATCCTTTAATAAAATCTTTTAATAATCAACATCACCAAATTTGATCTCGAACAAAAGCGAGATCAATGAGTTATATCGCAGCGTAAACTAACACACAAAATAAACCAATTAAAATAAGAAATAAACCGAAAACTGACAAACAACTAAATCTTTGCACTTTTTTTAAGAAATGGCTATAGCCGGGAGCAACACTTTGGTTTGTTTCTTGAGTATCGCTTAAATGCTGAAGTGGTCAACCCATCATAGTTTTCAAAAGTTTATATTCCAAAAATATATTTTGTCTGGACTGATGACGCAGTGAGTAGTCTCATAGGCCTGGCTATCCCTCAGAGATGAAAAAAAAAATTCTATAGCCCGGGACGTTTCACCATGGGGACGTCTAGCCAGGTGACATTTTAATCGGGGATGTTTTGTCATGGGGACGTTTTGTCATAGGGACGTTTCGATTGGGGACGATTTGTCGACAACCCATTCCCACCTGGTCCCATCCCGATCTCTCCAATCTAAGCGGGTCACGTATTCCCCCCCCCCCACCCGATGAAAAATTTGTAGCCTGCGTAGTAGTATGGTAGTAGTACGAAAACGTTGCATGTAATACTATGTAATAGCCAAGAATACTATCATTTAATGTGCCTCAGACTGGTCCAGTCTTATGTAGGAGTATCCAGTAACATCCTGTCTTGCCATAGCAGCATCCAGTCTTGCTAATAGTAGCATATAGTAGTATGCAGTAACACGGTAGCCTTGAAGTAGAAGCATGTAGTAGCATCGTTAGTACTGCATGCAACTTTTTCGTACTACTTCATAGTGCTATTTTGAGATAAATTTTTCATCGGGCAACAGTTGCTGGATCTGGTCCGAACATGAAAAAGAACATAGTCAATTATTAAATTTCACTAGAATCCGATCACCCGTTCCAAAGCTACGCATGACTCAATAATCCGGATTCCCCCTCCCTCTACTTCCCCCACGATAATCAGATCGAGGAAATTTTAATTTCCGAGTCAGTCTGATCGGGTCCCTGATATGCATGCCAAGTTTTATCGTGAAAATCCCCAAAACCCATCACACGAATTCAGGGACCCCCCCCCCCCCCAGGCCCTTCAACCCAACCCACCCGCAAAGTGTCCGGATCCAGTCTAATTGTGTAAGCGATTCATCTAGAGCAGATGCTTGTTCTTACCAGCAAGTTTCACTCCGAATCCTGTATTCTAACCGTTTCTCAATATTTCCGGTCTCCCCACCCTCAGCTCCCTCACAGCTATGGAATCTGGTCCGGACTTAAATGGGACAACAGAAGTGTGTCATCTATTCAGTTGTTAAGTTTCATTCCAATCCGATCACCCGTTCGAAAGTTGTGCACTACACAATTTTCCGGCCCCTCCCTCCCTCCACTCCCCCCCCCAGATGGTCGGATCGGGAAACTGATTATTTCCAAGTTTCTGGTCGGGTCCCTGATACGCCAGCCAAGTTTCATCGTCCTAGCACATCTGGAAGTACCCTAACTCGCAATCTTGGGATAGACCGCCTGCCACGACCGACAGACGGAATTGCGATCGATATATGGCACTTGAGCCAGAGGCAGCAAGTGCCATACAAAATATATTGACATTTTTTTTGGCGGATTACGGCCAAACTAGTAATCCCCTAAGAAGACCAAGAACAAACATGTATTCGGCATATGTCTAGCCCAATTCCAAAGTTCTAATCGACATCAGAAAAACTTACCTGTGTTAACTTTATCGGTTTGGTGAGAAAAAAAAATCAGATATGGTTTATGCATGTTTATGTCTACTCCTACATCGAATCTCTAACCAACTTTAGCAGAATCTTTTACTTTTGCAAAGCCTTCCAAAGTGCTTGTCCGGCAAGAAAATGAAGTTAAAGAACGAATTCAACATCTCCTTAGCTGTATTTCGAGCTTAAAGTCAACTCAAGAGATTTTTACTTTCAGGAAATTTCCAATTATAGCCTGATTCCGGCCGAACAACTTGTCTGTCAAGAAAAACAAAGTTCTGATATTGACTCAGCATGCCTCCTTACCTTTTAATCTATTAATGTATAGCTTTCGAAAAAACATTTGGTTCCCCTACTAATTTGAAAGCCCCTCTCCCATGCGATTTGCGAACTTGACCTGGACTTTAAATCTTACTGGAAATGATCTTTTCACGATGAAATGGCTCAGAACGGACTTCGAAAATACCGTTAACTTGCCACGTGAAATTAGCGATTTTCTTATTAGTGCTTGTCGACTCTATCCAGCCTTGTTGCTCTCCGACGCAGCGGCTGGACGAAAAATATTTCATAACCAAGAGCGCCGCGGTTAAAAAGTTGAAAAACCAAGCGAAATAAAAGCATTCCAAAACAGAAGGTAGACCTGATAGTCTACCATGCCGTCCAAAATGAAAAACAATAGTTGCGTTTTTTGCCTTTCCTCCGTAGGTCGGTTAACCTACCTATTTGCCACTATTGACCGTTTTCTCGTCTCGCCGGTCGGTTCGACTGAGCTCTAAAAAACGGCTTATAAGAAAAAATGGCGTCTTCGGGTCGCAGTCGCCTATCTCTCCAATGAGAATTTTGAATTTCGCACCGTACCAAGAGCGTAGGTCGGTTGGATGGAGCTCAGACCTCAGTCCACAAGTCGGTTAAACGACCGACGAAAAAACAGCTTATACGGATTTAGGTCGGTTAACCGAAGAAAGAAAACGGCTTATAGAGAGAAATCTCACAGGTCGGTTAATTGGATGGCGGCAAAAACGCAACTTATATTTTGAAGCTTCTCATGTCCGTATGTGTGAACGAGTCGTCGGCGGACATTGATGCTTTCAGCGAAGTTTGTGTCGGGTGACAGTCAACACTCGGGTTGCCCGAAAAAGCGCTAAGAATTAGTAGGTACAAAATGAAACATTGGCGAAAGGGAGGATTTCAAAATCTCAAAGGAACTAACGATAATATCAAGTATAAACAAGAGAGGTCCTTTAAAGGCACAGAAAACTTGACTACGCAACTTTCGGCCATCAAACCGACCTGGGGGGCTTAGATAAAGATACAGGGACTTATTGTCGACAGGACCCCCCTTCTTTGTTATCTCAAACCCCCTCCTTAGTGTTCCCAAAGCTGGCTGGCAGGCCCTTGCCCCTTATGCACTGTAAAAGTCCGCCTTTGGCCGTGTTGACTAATACATCGGGACAGTAGTCAAGAGGTCGTGCGTTCGATTGCTACTCCCGGCACAAAAACCTTTTGCTTTTTTTTCTACTAACTCAAAAGTCGAATTCTTGGAAACTGCCCGGAAACTGCAATGGTCGTAACGAGAATTTTTCTTACTCTCAATATCGACTCAGGGTACATTCTTGATATGTCAGCTAGCTCCCCGAGTCAAGTTTGAGTCAAGTTTTCTGTTCCTTTAACAGAAAGAGTCCTAACACCAATTCTGAACAAAACATAATATTTCAACCCATTCGACAGTTGTTGTGCTAACTGACGGAGTTATAGGTATGGTATAGTTAATATAGGTAAGGTATAGTTCACACCAGCGTTTTCAGATCACAAAAACGGGGCAAGGTCCTATCGCCAAAGATTACGATTTTTCAATACCTTAGAAAGATTTCGTCAACTTTTTGGGAAACTTTCTGATTTATTTTCGTTAGTTCGCGAATAGACGTACACTGTAATGGTCGTGTTCGTCAAAAATAAGTAATAAATACGTAAAAACATTTTCATTCATGCCGAATGCTTTCATCTTAGCGTCAATGTGGTTTATTTGGAACCGATGATCCGTTTTTGGCATCCGAAGCGGCACCATCGTCAGTGTTTTAACAGCGGATTACTTCCAAGAGACTAGATGTGCTTTTCTGCAGCTGTGGGTTCTCAGGGTTTTAAAAGTTATCAGTATTTTCTGAATACGCTCAAAAAGTTTTTCAATAATCTCCATTCTTCCGAAAGGACAACTGAAACAGGAAAGTGGAAAAGTTCCTCAGAATGCTGCTCTTAGACATAAGCCACATAAGTCGAGTTCGACTGAACAGGAAATAGATATTTAAATGGGCGCAACGGTGTTGGGGCCGAATTTTTGTTTAGACTGCGGGATCCACAATCAGTGACATGGTATCTATCACACGGTAACTAACTTCAGGGACAGGGTACCTATATTTCGTCCGTCTGTCTCAGCACGATGGGTTTAGGCGAAAGCCCCCCGAAAAAAAATCCCCCCCCCCCCCAAATGCAAATATATAGAAAATTAGAAAACCTTATTAAAATGCAGTTTCGACTACAAGCACTTAGTTTTCACTAGACACGATAGTTAAATATAAACGCGTGACAGCGGCTCGCTGGCCGCTCGCATCTACATGTACCTTTCATAAAAGTGTATTTATATTTCCAAAATTTAGTCATGTCCGATAAGGGACTACTGACTGTATGCGTGTGTGTGTGTGTGTGTGTGGGGGGGGGGGATCGCCGAGTTCTTTTTTTAGCCGGAACCCCATCACGATAACTCTCGAAGGGGATGAGAAATTTTGATCCGACTTAATGTGGGATACTTTGCTTCGTAAGTACAGATCAAGATTGGACACAACCAAATGTGGCACAATGTTTAGAGGTGGGACAGAGCTAGGGTCACAAATGTAAGACGTGAACAAACTTTCACTCAAGCTAAAGAGATGGCCGAGGCGAAGAACCATGCTGAATCCGAATTTTAAGTTTTATTTACAGTCGGATGGTTCGCCCGGAATCAGGCAAATAAAACGAAATATCTTTGAAGTAGAAGTTTTTGTTTTTCTAAAATCGATAATAGTGTTATTAGGCAAAACAATCGCAGAATTATACCTTAAAAAAAAAAAAAAAAATTCTGTTTCAGAACTAGAGTGGTTAATGCAGTTTCCTAGCTTTCCGCAACATAGGCTGTCGTAACGATAAACCGTTTACCCTTTACGCGAGCAAATTTCCTCAGAATAAGGCGACGCGTTATTTCAGAATCCCAAAATCTCAAACTCACCCAAACCGCTGCATAGCAAATGTTTGTGTCTGTAGGAAACTGAGACATTTGTTGTTTCTTCTAGTCAATCTCCATCTACCACCACCCCTTCCCCCCATCCAGAAAGTACAAAACTATTTCACGTGTAGGAAACGCTTGTACACGACAATGTACCGTTTCATTTCATGTACTGTTTACACTGTTTAATCTTGGAAAACGCTTAGAGTGGAAGGATCGGGATGAAACTTGGTGGGAAGAACAAGCACAAGTCCTAGGATCCGGGCACTGTGGGGAGTTGGGGGAGTCCGTATTTCTAGTGATCCCGCGACTTCGGTACTTCCTGATGTGTCTTAGAAGGATGCGATCGGGGTGAAACTTGGTGGGAAGAACAAGCACAAGCCCTAGGTACGTCATTGACAGTACTGGACCGGATTTGGGCACTGTGGGAGAGTTGAAGAGGGATTTCGGATTTCCAGTGATCCGGAGTTAAGGTACTTCCAGGTCGGCTAGGACGATTAAACTTAGCAGGCATATCAGGGACCCGACCATTAACTTGAAAATAGTCGGTTCCGCAATCCGACCATCGTCGAGGAAGGGGAATCCTGAACCTTGAGGTATGTATAACTTTCGAACGAATGATCGGATCTTAATGCTTAACTTTCGAACAGGTGATTGGATCTTAATGAAAGTTGATATTTGGAAAGACCGCATGTCTCAGATGTCCCGTTTCAAGTCTGAACCGGATCCGATGAATGTGGGTGGGGGGGGGGGGGTCGGAGGGTGAACCAGAAATCTCAGAAAACGCTTAGAGTAGAAGGATCGGGATGAAACTTGGTGGGAAGAACAAGCTCAAGCCCTAGATACATCCCTGACAGAACCAGACCGGATTTGGGCACTGTAGGGGGAGTTGGAGGGCGGGAGGTCCGGAATTCCGGCGATCGCGAGTTCGGGTACTTTCAGATGTGCTACGACGATGAAACTTGGCTGGAAAATTAGAGAATTGACAAGATTGGCTTAGGAATTGTCACTTCCCAGAACTCTATGTCGTTTCTGCCGCAGACGCAGGGCCAAACTGATATGGATGTTAGAGTGATTTATTGCTGGGTGCGTTAATCCACCCGAGAAGAGGAAGCACAAAGACTGGAATCTGCGACTGAATTAAACTGAAGTACTCGAATACATGCGGGGAATTGCTCGTAACCAAATGTTTCAATGTATTATATAGCCACCTTATTTGTATGCAAGTGAGTCTCAAATTGTATTTATCTGAAATTAAATCGAACTTGAAATTAGGCTCATTCTGACGAAATGTCCGCATGACAAATTGTCCTAATGACGAAATGTCCGTATGACACATTGTCCTGTGACGAGTTTTCCTGTGACGAATTGGCCGGACACCCTTACTTTTGTCCAACGTGCAGTGAGGGAGATGAGGGTCATATTCATTTTATGTGTGGTTGTGATGAACTGGAGGATATAAGGGAGGAGTTCACGGGAGGGACTGGTTGGCGAAAATTGTGCAGAGTAAGTCTTTTCTTAGTTCGAGAATATGGGGAGGTTCGTCAGAGTGGCTACTCTAGACAGGAAAAGTGTTTGAGTGGTGTTTAGTGCGAGGGATACTCACTCCCAAACCCGTGTACATGGGTGCCGATTAGATTAGATTAGATTACGTTTATTACAAACAAATAAATACCATATAATCTGTATTACCTGCAGGGAAAGTCCCGGGGGACTTAGTGCCGGAATGTGCCGTAAGGTACCATCCTATTTAATAGTCGGTGTTCCAAACTCACAAAGTGTGATAAAGGTGCATTAAATAAAAAAGTGTGAAAAATACACTTTTTCATCAAGAGAAGAGATACAGTGATTACAAAAACTTGAAATTTAACTAGCCTACAGCGACTAGGAGCTCAAGACCACAAAAAATCAACGAAGAAACCAACGAAAATGGGGTTTGTAAAGACCAACGAATATACTGAAATAAAAGGCGAATATTTCGGGAGGACAACCGCCTCCCTCAGTCATTCGCTAGTAGCGAGCGAAAACGGTCGTTATTGTTATTCGCAGGTATTGGTGAGTGGCTCGCTCTCTTTATTTTCGGCTTTCAATTCTTCCAATCTTGTTTTAATTTTCGGTTTCTTGTTGGTTTTCTGCTTTGTTTTGGTTTTCTTGGTTGTTGATCTTCATCCTCGTTTTGGCATTTTTCCTCGAAGTTTTCTGTCTGCGCTGAAGAAGGGAGGCGGTTGTCCTCCCGAAATACTCGCCTTTTATTTCAGTATATTCGTTGGCCTTTACAAACCCCATTTTCGTTGGTCTCTTCGTTGATTTTTTTTTTGTGATATGTCAGGCCAATGTGGTTTACGAAATTATCTAGGAGCTCAAGAGCGAATGCTCAATCTATTTTATGTGAAAAAAAGGAAAATCTTTACTGGGTATTCTGAAAAGGAAAAACTGCAGTAAAAGCCAAGAGATTCATGAAGCTACTTGTGTATTAACACGAGAAAAAAACTTGTTATAAGGCGACTAGAAATAGTGTTGGGCGATATTCGATATCGATAACGATATATCTGACCAAATATCGATGTCGAATATCGACACGTAAATATCGATATCGAAGATGATCTACTAAACGTCATCCGACGTTTAGTCAATTCAGGTAGTGTCCAAATGTTTAAGCGTGGTATAGTCGACACCCCATTTTACTCAGCTTTTGTAGTTTGAAAATGTGTTTACCTTTGTAATGTGTCAGTTTCTGTGTGTAAAGTGTATGTAATCCGTTCGTACTTGTGTAGTAACGGTGACAAGCTAAAAGCTTAACGACAATTGCAATAATAAATAAAACAAATGATAAAATGAACCCGCGGACCGTAAGATCTCCAAATGGCTGTCACCATATTGGCATTTCTATCAGTGATCTCCCTCATTCGACGACAAGTATCAATGCCCATTCCCTGGGAAGCTGACTGGGCTATGAGTCGTTAGCCTTCACCTATTTCTTTATGAACGCCATCACAAAAGGATCTACGTCGATTCGGAACTATCCATTCGTTCGACCCCGAAAATACAGGGACCACAAGCCTTCCAAATGGCCGTCATCTCACTGGCATATCCACAAATGATCTCTCTCCATCGATAATGAGGAATAATAGCAATTCCCCGGAAAGCCAACTGGGCAAGATTCGTTAGAGGTTCCCATGATAAATGCCGACTCCTTTTTACTGAAATGCACTGCCATTGTTCAACGACCGCATTAGAATACGCTTGATCATGGACGTCAAGATCTAGCCGCAAGCCAGTCCCTGTTTGGGATCCCAAAACGTAAGTGGAGGGATACCTATGACATCGCAAAAGTTGTCCGTATGTCCTTCTGTTAGCACGATAACTCTTGAAGGGGTTGAGATATTTTGTTTATTGCTTGGCACAAGGACTCTTTGGGTCAAAGTACAGGTCAAGTTCGAAGATGGGCTCTGTAGCTCTATATTTAAGGGTGGGGGAAGGGTTTCAAATTAAGGGACAAAAGAATATTTTAAAAGCTAATGAGAGTCGATTCAGGGGTAAGAAGACATGCTGAACACGTTTATGAATTATTTTTTCGCAGGACAAGTAGTTCGCCCGGAATCCGGTCAAAACCGGAAAATTTGTTTAAAGTAAAAGTTTTGTCTGAACTTGATTAGATGTTCGATTCAGGGGTAAGAACACATTCTGAATCAGTATATGACAATCATTTTCTACCCGGACACATGGTTAGCCGGAATCCGGCTGAAACCGGAAAATTTTTGAAAAATAAAAGTTTAATCTTAAGTTGATTAGAGGTTCAATCTAGGGGTAAGAAGACAAGTATATGAAAATTATGTTTTCGCAGGACAAGTAGTTCGCCCGGAATCCGGCCAAAACCGGCAAATTTGTTTAAAGTAAAAGTTTTATTTGAACTTGATTAGGTGTTCGATTCAGGGGTAAGAAGACATTGAATCAGTATATGACAATCATTTTCTACCCGGACACAAAGTTCGCCCGCAATCCGGCTGAAACCGGAAAATTTGATAAAAGTAAAAGTTTTTTCTGAAGTTGGTTAGAGGTTCATGAAGTGGTAAGGAGGCATGCTGAATCCATATTTGTAATTATTTTCTCGCCAAACCAATAGTTCGCCCGGAATCCGGCCATAACTTGAAAATTCGTTCAAAGTTACAAATTTTATCTGAAGCTGATTAGAGGTTCAATATAGGGGTAAGGAGATGTACTGCATTCGTTTTTTAGCTTTTTTTTTAACGACAAGTAGTTCGCCCAGAGTCCGACAGAAACCGGAAATTTGGCAAAAGTAAGGCAGCTGGAAGTTTTCATCAATTTCGTCGAAGTCGAGATGACGCATAGGGGTAAACACAAACACTGAATCCTTATCTGAACTTGGTTTTCTCAGATGATAGCCATTGGCCTTAATCTGTTTCTAAATTTTAATAGTAAAAATTAAAAAAAACACCAAAACCTTTGGTCTTGTTATTTATCATGTCCAAATTGGGCGCAGAGGCTACTAATTGATTGAAGGAATTGGGCCGGGAGTCGTTACTTTTTGTATGTCTGGGATTGTGACAAAGCCTACACATGAAACGTAATAAAACAAGAGCTGTAAGCTCATATGGCACTTGCATGGGTCAAGATGATTTGATTGATCAAAAGTAAGTTTCGACTTTGCGGTTGAGATGCGCACTGGAGCTGGAACTTCATTTGTAAACAAAACCCTTGAGGCAAAACTGCTAATGGGCTGATGGGCATCACGAAAATGCATATATTGCTTAAAAGTATTTTTTTTTACTTTGCGGTCAAGATTGGTACTTTAAGGAATAATCGGATTTTGGAAGTAGCAATTTCTAAGCAAATGTTGTTGAGTCTCCAATATTCCAGCGAAGTTTCATCGTCCTAGCACATCTGGAAGTACCTTAACGCGCGATCACCGGAATCCCAGACCCCCCCCCCCCCCCTCCTCCAACTCCACCCACAATAACCGGAGCCAATCCGGTTCTGTAAATGATTAACTCCCCCCCCCCAAGATTATCATATCGAGGATTTTTTTTTTATTCCAAGTCAGTTTGACCGGGTCCCTGATATGCCTTCCAAGTTTCGTCGTGAAAATCCCCCAAAAAACGGAATTCCGGGATACCCCTCCTCCCCCCCCCCTCAAGTGTCCGGATCCAGTCAAATTTTGAAAAAGATTTACATGGACCAGATGTTTGTTCTTCCCAGCAAGTTTCACTCCGATACCATCATTCTAACCGTTTCCCGAGATTTCCGGTCCACCCCCCCCCCAGCTCCCCCGCGGTGCACGTAGCCAATCCGATTCAGCAAATGACTTACCTAGAGCATCTGTTTGTTCTTCCCACAAAGTTCCATCCCGATCCCTCCATTCTAAACGGGTCACGTATTCCCCCCCCCCCCCCAACAGTTGCCGGATCCGGTCCGGATATAAAAAAAATCATCGGAGAAATGTCCTCTGTTCAATTCTTAAATTTCACTCGAATCCGACCACCCATTCCAAAATTACGCATGACTGAAAATTTCGGATTCCCCTCCCTCCACTCGCCCCACCATTATCTGATCGACAAAATTTTTATTTTGAAGTCAGTTTGATTGGGTCCCTGATATGCCTGCCAAGTTTCATCGTGAAAATCCCCAAAACTACCATCACCGGAATTCCGGGACCCCCCCCCCCCATAAGTGTCCGGATCCAGTACAATGGTCGAAAGGACTTAGAGCAGATGCTTGTTCTTCCCAGCAAATTTCACTCCGATCCCTCCATTCTAACCGTTTCTTGAAATTTCCGGTCTCCCCCCCCCAACTCCCCCCTGGCCACCGAATCCGGTCAAAACTTTAAACGGGACATTACAGATATATATTCTATTCAGTTATAAAGTTTCATTACAATCCGATCATCCGTTCGAAAGTTACACACTTCTCAATTTCCCGGATTCCCCTGCCCTCCACCCCCCCCCCAAAATGGTCGGATCAGAAAACTGATTATTTCTAAGTTTGTTTGGTCGGGTCTCTGATATGCCTGCCAAGTTCCATGGTCCTAGCACAAGTACCCTAACTCGAAAAAGTGTGACAAAATGCCCTAAATTTTCAAGTTTCCAGCGCCCCCACTTCCCCGCATATGGTCGGATCGGGAAACTGATTATTTCAAGGTTAGTTTGGTCGGGTCCCTGATATTCCTGCCAAGTTTCATTGTCCTAGCTCATCTGGAAGTACCCTCACTCGAAAAAGTGTGACAAAATGCCCTAAATTTTCAAGTTTCCAGCGCTCCAACTCCCCCAGATATGGTCGGATTGGGAAACTTATTATTTCCAGGTTACTTTGGTCAGGTCCGTGATATTCCTGCCAAGTTTCATTGTCCTAGCTCATCTGGAAGTACCCTAACTCGAAAAAGTGTGACAAAATGCCCTAAATTTTCAAGTTTCCAGCGCCCCCACTCCCCCGCATATGGTCGGATCGGGAAACTGATTATTTCCAGGTTCGTTTGGTTGGGTCCCTGATATTCCTGCCAAGTTTCATTGTCCTAGCACATCTGGAAGTACCCTAACTCGGATATGTGGGACAAAAAACTCGGGCCGACCGACAGACCGACAGACGGAATTGTGATGGTATATGGCACTTGTGCCAGAGGCTGCAAGTGCCATTAAAAACTGGAAGCCCAAACCATGCAGTTAGACAGCGTAATAAAAAGGTGAATAACTCGAAAACAGAAATCGAAGAATACTTGTAGCAACAAAATCAAGAAGAATCCGACTAAAGGGCAAAGAGATAATCGAACCCGGAGCCGACTTAAAATAAAACAACTTATGAAACAAAATAATGCACTGACGTAGGGAGTAAGCGCTTAATTTACAATCGACGGTTGTGCGCAGGTTAGCTTGAAGTACACCGGAAGACTGGTTGTCAGAAGGTTGAGAACCTTGCATCCAATAGGCACAACTGTTGAGCTGTCACAATGCATCCTTGGCATAATTCATTCCCTACCAAAGATTCGAACTGTCTCTTCTGAACTGAGGAATTTCACGAGTCCTCGAAACCTTAATTTACTACTACCTAAGTGGCTCTTTGCTCGCGAAAAAATGTCAAAAACTGGCGAAGAAACGCTAAAATACTTGAAGCCCCGTAGTCAATTCTCACTTTCTCTGGCGATTTAGTGGATTAAGTAAGTAAGTAAGTAGGCTAAGGTTTATTAGACAAAACTTGCTAGCTAGCTAATTTGGTTGTCTTTACAAAAATTACATTCTTTTAAACACTCACGAGTAACATAAATACCAAATACGGTACTACAAATATTAAAGTCACACTGACATTTTATTGAACATGTTGACGAAAAATGGCACAAATGTGTTACTCTGTCTCCTTGTTTTGGTTTTTACCGTTTTTAGTTTCGGCTGCGAACGCGTACGATTGTTCATTGGTGCATCAGGTGGGAGGATAGTTCGGTGTTGGACAGATGCAAGGATTTTACACCCAAACTTAAGAATTAGTATGTTACGACGTTCATGCAGTGAGGGGAGGGACAGGTGGTACAGTATCTTAGAGTAAAGACAGAGAAGGGAGAGCAGACAGAAGGGCCTCTCAAAGTTTTCTCATTACAGGGCTGATGGCATTTCTACAAAAGCTTGGCTATAAATTCCCCATGCCGTTCAATCTTGTCTCTTTTGAAACAATAATGATTGTTATCTAATGTGAGTTAAATTTCTGTACGCATTACCATATTGTCACTCTGCCACGTAAACTGATTGTAGTGTAGGCTACTTTTTTGTTGTCTATTTTATTTACTTATTGGGAAAATAAGCGATAGTAATAAAAATATATATTATAATTGGCGGTGCAAAACGGATAAGCCAGCTACATTCTATTAGAGCTATATTTCGGCCCTTCTTGTCAAGTGTCCTCTGCAGGCTCAAGCCACTCAAGCTGGAAAATAAGCTTTTGAAAAACAATTAAAAATTTTTCATTAAATATCTGATTTTGAGAATTTCTTCTTTTGGAGTTAAAGCTGGTGCTGTGTATATAAAAAATACAAATATGTATTCCTACCTTCACTGTGTTCATCGTAATCGCAGGGAACTTCCAGGGCTCTGAAGACATACCCTATCCTCTGAAATTCTCTCTTATAACCGGACTGACATCTTTTCATATGCTCGGAACCAGTCATCTGTAAATCCTTCAACGCATTTTCAAACACCTGAACGTAGCGACTAAATGCCTCGGTGCTTGCCTCTCTAAAAGAGAAAAGAAGTCTGACGAACTAGGGAAGGTCGTCGTAAGCATCTCTTCATTCATTCTTCCATAGCCGTTGTGTATTTTCAGTCACCAACTTCTAATTTTCACACAATTTCAGTTCCCGGAATCACAATCGGTACCTACTTTTTTTCACCGTGCATGTGGATAAGCAAAGTAGTTGGGCCTGGTCAGGATAATCCAACCCAGTACGAGAATCTGGACGTGACGCCAATGACGAAAAGACTTACGGCTTTCCTTGAAAAGGACATTTGTTTACTAAAGCCGAAAGGGTCCCAGACTGAACTCAAGTGCTTAAGAATCTAAAGAAGAAGAAAAAGTCAGTTTAAACTTGTGTGGGTGACAAAAAAACGAAAAGCAAACAAGCGAAAACCAATTCTGACCGAAATTGACATAGTAATTACAAAGATCCTGAAAAGTTCGATCAGATCACCTCAGAGGAATCTACAAGCTAAACTGGGTAACTGCAGTTTTCAGGTCGGTCTTCATAAGGCAGGTGGTCAACGGCATTTCGTCCGTCAATAGGCTCACTTTTGTCCAGAGTAAAATAACACTAGGGAGTAGCGCCAAGACTTGACAAAATTAACACACAGTCGAATAGCAGCGACACTATCCCCACTAGCGGTAGAGAACATCCCTACTGAAACCCATTCAGTCGAACACCAGTGCTTGCTCCCATAACTTCATATTCTGAACATTGCAAAAAAATGATACATCCTTCAGTGTTTCCTTGGTGTGTGCAGACCGCACCTATGCTTTACTAGAAGTGTGTAAACCCGCAACTTTGTCTCGCTTTAAATGCCGCAAGCGTAGTGGGCGGCGCTACGAGTATGGTCCGTTTGCAAAGCATGGAGAGCATAGGTCTTGGCGCTACTCTCTTGTGTTATTTTGCTCTGCTTTTGTCCGACACTGAGCCAACCCGTCAGCTGGCCCAACCGTGTTGGCAAGTCAGTCACTCAAAGGTGGATGAATTGGCGGGTGAGCCAGCTGTCGAAGTTTTGGAATGAGCAAACGGACAGGCGGCAACCCTCATTGGCACTGTCGAGGAACATTTTTCAGTGAGCTTGAACAAAGATTTGGTCCACAACGATAAACTTGTCTGAACAGATACTTGATTTGTGTCTAGTTCAACTGCCAGAACCTCACGCTTAAAGGACCCCTCGCACTATTTACTCTTCAGCTTACGGTATTTTAAAATATTTGAAAACTTTAAGACTATGCTGTGTTTTCAACAAATAACCCACAGGTTTAGCTGCTTTAACCTTTTCCGAGACCCGTTGACTTTTAGCGAAAAAAGGGAAAAAATTTACATAACCGGTTTTTGTGATGGAAAAACTTTTGTCGACAACCGTCGGCAGCGTGATACACATCGAAGGTAGCAAAGCACGGCAAGTGAGAAAATCAGCGTGGTTTTGTTAGAGGGGTTAGAATGTACCGTAGGAAGTTGGGATCTCCAGGTTTAGAAATCTATGGAGTGATTATGGATGTAGGTTGCCTTAGTATTATAGGTAAGACGGATCCTTTAAGGTAGGGTCCTGTCTTTGCTTTTATTTTCAGTCCTTTCTGGAGCTGCAAGCTTAGAGTCTTAGCAAGTCTAGACTTTCATCCATGTCAGGCGCCAAGCTGATGAAAAATTTATCTCAAAATAGTAGTACGAAGTTGTACGAAAAAGTAGCATGCAGTACTAACTGATGCTACTACATGCTTCTACTTCAAGGCTACCGTGTTACTGCATACTACTGCATGCTACTATTAGCAAGACTGGATGCTACTGTGGCAAGATAGGATGCTACTGGATACTACTACATAAGACTAGACCAGTCTGAGGCACATCAAATGATAGTGTTCTTTGCTATTACATAGTGCAACTTTTTTCGTACAACTACCATACAACTACGCAGACTACAAATTCTTCATCGGGAAGCAGTGAGCCTGTTTAGACTTCAGACAAACCCTACAGAAACCGGCCCGCTCTCTCACAGAATCAATGACCCCACAATTATGTATGAGTTTCGTCGGAACTCAGCAACTGTAATCGTAAAAAACATTTTTCATTAGGACATGGGTCCTACCTGCTTTACATTTCATATCTTCGTCAACAAAGTTGTTCCAAAGACGACAATAATCGTAAAGGCCGACATGAAACAGTTTTCAGAAACATACATCAAAGATAAACAACAACGTTAACGACAAGGAACAAGACCAAAGATTTCGGTGGGATCCCAAAAATTCAATATTTGATCCAGACAATTGCGTTTTGTAGATAGCTAGCCTATTCGGGAAATGTAATTCTTTTACTTTTCCCTATCAACATTTGTACTATTAAAATTTAGAGACAAATTAATGCCAATGGTTAGTCACCGGAGAAAACCAAGTTCAGGTGTGTATTCAGCATGCGTGTTTACCTATCTACTTTGAAGAAACTGATCAAAACTTCCTGCCTTAGTTCTGCCAAATATCCGGTTTCGGCCGGATTCCGGAACAAATATCCGGTTTGGACTGGATCCGGCAATTGCGGGGTAGTTGGAGGGGGGGTCCTGGGAATCTTGAAACAAGCAAAACTCAGACGGGGGACCCAATTTTGATGGAACTTGACAACTGTCAAGGTCCAGGATGTCCTATTTCGGTCGCTGCGTCGGCGGCCGCTGTTGGGAGATTTCTGCGGGTGTCCGGAAATCTTGTAGGAAGCTTACAGTGGAGGCATCGGACTGAATCCAAATCCGGCTTTGCATCCAGGATTCGTCCTTTTGGCCGGAACTGAATCTTCTGCTTGTCAGGCTGGATTCGGAAACCGGATTCGGAACCTTTTCCCAATTTTACGCACTGTGCCTAAGGTATTGTGCTTAACCAGCCCCGGGAGGAAACCCACAACATGAAAACCTAGAAATATAGTTAACATCATCGTCCCATTAAACATCTCATTTGCCGTAGGCATCAGTGCTTTTTTGTCACCTCTAAATAAACTATAACCTATGCAGTCGATTTGATTTTTGTTAAGCTCGGATTTGATTCCAGATTTGAATCCTTAGCATGAAATGGTGGATTCGGATTCGTACCTAGCTCTGGATTCGGATTCGAATCCTTTCATGATCGGATTCGCCATCCCTGCAATCGGATCCAACCTTGGCAGTGCGAATATTAGCTGAATTTGCACGCTAACTACGATGAGCTTTCAGCTCTTGCTTATTTATCCTGAATTCCTAAGACCCCTAATTTCCAAGACCTCTCCCATTTTCCTTCGGAACCCCAAAACTAAAAAAGTTTCTCGTTTTAGCGTCTGATTAGTTTCTGGTTTTACCGTTTGAGTTTGTTCTCTAAATCAATTCTATCCATTTTAAAATATTTATAATCTCTGCCCTGCTCCACCCCCCAAAGTTTCTAATATGACCTTACTTTTCACACCACGATCCTTAATATCAAACTTGGATACCCAAAACCTTCTACGTTATCCTGCTTAACGACGGACGGACAGAATTATATCTCACTTTCGTCCGGCATCTCGAAATCTCATGTCCAAATTCACACATTAATTTTCACAGCGTCGAAGAAAAACGTTCGTCGAGGATGCCAGGATAATCTGACAGTCCAATTAGGACATCTCACTTGAGTTTTAATATGCATTTGACGTAAAAATTGAGAAGGAGACGGGGAACTTCTCTTTCAACAAAATCAAAAGAAAAAAAATATGCAAGACGACTGCCAGCTTCAAAAGGAAAATGTAAAGACCGAGAACAATCCCAAAAGTTTCAGATGGATCCAGGATGTCGGGAACCGTCCGATTCCGTGTCTCACTTTATTTGAATGGTTCACGCTTTTCCAACTTATCACGCCATCTCGCAGTGTCGGGTTAAAAGTTAAAACTAATGCATCTTAAGGACCATTCAAGCTTACGTTTAAGGCGCAGAATTCCTGAATTATACTTGCTATCCGCGAATATCTGTGTAAAACTTTCGTCCCGCCAGGCTTGCTGTAGTAAAAATTAATAGGAGCGGGTTCTATTTTGTGTGTTAAAAGTTTTACGTGACCAATCACAGCATGTGTTTCCATCACATGACTGTCGAGGAACAAAGAGAGAAACAGATAGGGAGAGATATTTGCAATATAACTGAAACTGAGTGAGCTCTTTGAACGGAAAGTCACTCATACTAAACTGTAACGCTAATTGCGTTTGACATAAGCTTTTACCTTATCTGAAATAATTACAGTAATCCTGGTAGGCTCAAAACTAAATCGAGAATCTACATTGGTCCAACAGACACAGCAACACATGTTATACTAAATTTGCACAAAACCCGTCGAGGCTGATCTTACATTCCACATTTCAGGATGTTCAATGTCCCTAAAGTCATCAAAGGTTTGGTTCTCCTTCGATTCATTGTCAGGCTCCGTGCGGTTAATCTGGGCATACGTTGTGCTTGGCGAAGAGGAGGATAAGGCTTACAAGGCGAAGTATTTTTATTCATGTTACAACACAAGCGTTAACGGTCTCTTACTGACAGAAGCGCGTCAACAGTTCAGTTGGTAGATAACCTTGCCTTCAACCAAACACTTAATGAAGATATGTATTAAAGGACCCTCTTGCTTATTCTGCCTTTTATAATATACTTAGCTCCATATGGAATTCTAAGCTTCTAAAATCCCCGCCTTTCTCCAATGTTTCTTTTCGTAACTACCAATTTTAAGCGCTTTTTCGGCCTTGTCGAGTTTTCCCGTCACCCAACGAAAAGTTTGCCGGAATCTTCATTGTCCGCAGACAGCTCTTTCAAACATAAGGATGTGACAATCTTCTGTTTACTAATTCTTTTATTTGCTTAGTTTTGCCAATTTTTAACCATGGTGCGTTCAGTTTTCAAATCTTTGGCGCCCAGCCGCCGCGTCGGGGAGCAGGAAGGAAGGCTGGATGTAATCGACAAGCACTAACAAGAGAATCGCTAGTTTCAGGTGGAAAGTAATGGTATTTCTGAAAACGTTTTTTCTTATCCATTTTATCGAGAAAAGATCATTTCTAGTAAGAGTTGTGCTTTAAGGCCTTTTTCTGCGACACGGTTGTGGGCCGCACACTTCTGAATGTTTGTCGCGGAAACACGTTTGTGTGCCACACAGTCGAGCCACTGGTTGAAAGTCGCGGAAACGCCGTTTTACCTATTTTTTTGGCGGTAATTCCAAATATCTGAAAATAAAAATAAAATTCGTGTAAAATCTCAATAAACGGAACTCCAGGCTTATTTCCTTACCATTCTGTACAAAAACCATCCTCAGTTTAAGTCTATTTGCTTGAAAAAGTAGTTAACTTTATTGTTTCCAAACTATTTTGCTGCTTAACTTGAATTTCCCGCCAGAATCGAGCCACAAAATCGACAATCACCTCGCCAGTTGTTTGTCGAATTTGAGCCACAAAGCGAGCCACGAAAATCTTGTTGGTCGCGGAAACACACTTGTGGGCCGCAGGAAAGACCGCGGAAACACTCTTTTCGAGCCACAGTCGACCCACAAACTGTTTGTGGGAGCACGGAAAAAAGTATGTAAACTGTATTGTTTACAATACAGTGTTTAAAAACGCCTTTAGTATTGTAAACACTGAAGTGAAATATTAACTGTGTGAAGATTCACTATTTACAGGGTTCATGATTTAAACATATTCTCGCTGTAAACAGTCGCGCAATACACGTTATTTAATGTTGGACTTGCAAGTTGCAGGCCGGTTTGACCAAGAACTTCGCTGTTTAGGGGATTTTCTCCAATTCGGTCACAATTCAACATGTCTTCTCAGACCTATAGCGGTACTCTAAACAGCTTGGCACATTCTGAAGGCGTAAAAGATTTTTTTTACAGAACCCACTGTACTTTAAGTCAACATTTTGATCGCCTTATCCTGTAACTTCTACCCACCCCTCTACTTATGCCACGGGCCAACCTACGGACCTGACCTGTACTGAAATTCAAAGGATCTACATCCCAAGTTTCAAAAAAGGAGTTCCTCCTCTTATGTAAGGTACGTAGAATTTTGAACGATAATGACAGAACCCCAGGAAGATCTCCCAGAACTCCCCAGGCTGCAAGCGCTTACTCTGAAGAAGATTAAAGTCACTACCATTCAAGTGTGAAGAGGAAGGACTAGCTGAAAAACTTAGTGAAGATCCAAAGGTAATTGACAGTCTTTGCCGCAAGGCTCGATGAAGGGATCAAATTTTGCCTGGATAAACAACACCAATCTGCGATCCCAGCGTGCCCTTGTGGACTTTACTTCAATCCGTTTTCTGATCGAATAAGTATATCGACCATATGAACTAATCCGACCAGGTGTTGGCCGAAAAGAACGTCGGGTTACCGAGATAATGGCAAGGATAGACAGAAGGGCAGAAAAAACGTAAGATCTGATAATAGTCCTCCCACAAAATATGCTGGGTGAGGGTAAAACTGATCATGCACGAGCTCCGCACTGAATAATCGACAAGCTACCAAAGAAACATCCCTTGCGTACCAAGATCTTATTTGTCAGTCACTTCCAGTTCGCTTGAAATCAGAGTATTCCCCAGCTTTCCTAAATCCCGAGACACGTCCCAGGACTCGGGAATTAACACACCGCACAATAGCATCAGAGACATGTTCCAATCTTCTTTTCTAAGTCTCGTGAACATCTAGATCTAATTTTTGTGTAAAAATATTTTTTGAGTGCACGTAGCTTTACGTACTTTTCCATTTAATGCTGGTTCAAATTGAGGAGAGTTAGGACTGCTGAAATGACAAAAACTTAGCGCTCGATTTCACTCCATAACTATACTTTGAAAACTGCAGATTGGTAGCCTGTCTATATTTGTGGATAACGGGAACACATCATCTGCACTTTTATTGCATATTTTCTTCTGCATTTTTTTGGTGTTTGGACAATGGGATTAGTAGTCTACTGTGAAGTGGAATTGAAAAGACAGCTTATTTTTAAATCTGATATTAGAGTAAACTGAAATATTTTGACTCGTCTAAGGGATTGTGTATTTTTTCACCCGGCACTCAAGTAATAACGTCCTGAGTGAGCGCTGCACGACAACCGAAAAATCGCACCGACACGGATATTCAAATTTCAACCTAGGCCTGCATATCCAGGGCTAAAGATGCTTAAGTTGGAAAAGTTACGCCTGTACACTGTCAGAAGTTTCAATGAGTGTCAGTCGCTAGTACCGAGCGAGAACATCTTGTTATTGTTGTTCGCAGGTATTGGTGAGTGCAGGGGCGGGACAACCCCCCCCCCCCAATGTTGTCGGCCAGTAAGGTAAGGTAAGGTAAGGTACAATTTTAATAGCAAATATGAATAAACCTGGAGTTTCTCAAAAGCATCTGACATGCCAGTGGCATAAAAAACGACGCTTCACTAATTCTGATGGGTTTGTAAAAATTATTAATACAATTCCAGCCTAAGGCATTGTAAAGAAAAAAAAAACAAAAAACTATCACACATCAGCACTAAAATTTAAGGACAACACGAGAATTTACGACAACAGACATAGGACTAAATAAAATATGAAAAATAAAAAAGGTTTGCGACATGGGTCAGATCTTCCTCCGAGCACGAACGAAAATGAATCAATTAAATCAGATAGAAGAAATATAATTGCTAGATAACATAAATGTTTTAGAGCTCTTTTAAAAACTTTCCCATCTTCGGACACTCTAACAGTTTGCAAGGATGCAAGTCGTGAGAATTCCTTTTTACCACCCTAACACCTTTTTTCAACAAGTATCGCTATCAGAAGCCCCATCCCCCCTAAATCCTCTCTCCACTGGCACAGAAAAGAAGTTTCATCTTCAGAACAGTAACGGAGTGAACTGCAACGAGAACGGAGTGACCGAGAATATCTAATAGAACAGATATCATGCTAAAGTGTCTACCGTGGGGATGATTAGGTGTTTGTTTCAGGTTCCCAGAAGCTTCTTTTTTTTGTACTGAGAACAGAATAAAAACACTAGTCTACCATGTATTAAATGTACCGTCCGAAGTCACCCCGCACTATGTGTCCGGAATCACCCTACGCCATACATGGGGCGACTTCAGACACTTGGCCAGAGTCTGCTTTAAGTACCTTAGCCAAAAAATGGCAAAGAAGAAGTGAGTCCGAAACAAGAGCTACGAGCTCATATGGCACTTGTTACTAGTAGGTAGGCGGTACAAGAAAGTATATGAGAACGTCACAAAATACACCCGCCATCCAAAAATGCGGTTCGGAAATAGAAATAGGATATTTAGTTTAACCGAATTTTCAGCAGTTCCGGCATCGTCTCGGATTATCTGTAGCAAACGCGCATGACTGTTCAAACTTCCAAGTTTCAGCCCAATAAATCCACTCGTCTGATCCCTAGACCTGCTACACGGTTTCTGGTACTCCTCCATCCTCCCTACCGCGGACGAATCTGGTTCGGACTCACAAATGGATCATCCAAAGCATCTTCTTTTATACCATCTATCAAGTTTCGCTCGAATCTAAGCATTTTGGGAAAATTCCGGTACCCCCCACCCCACCACCGTTGTCGGATCTAATTCGGACCCTAAAATATGTCATGTAGGGTATATGCTCTCTCTACATTCCAAGTTCCGTTTAAATTGTCAAAAGTTTTCGCCCTCGCCACCCCCAATACCCCCCGCATATAGTTCGAACGCATGTTTTACATGTCTAGGTCGTCGATTCTTATCACCCAATAAGTTTAACTCGAATCAGACCACTCGTTCGCAATTTGCATAAGTCAATTTCCATATTTCCCTTTCCTCGCTCCTCCAAAAATGCTCGGATCTAGGAACGGATGTTTCCGTGGGTATGTTGTGTTAGGTTCTTAAGTCAATAAGGTCGGGTCATTATTATGCCTGCAAAGTTTCGTCGTCTTAGTGCATATAGAACTATTCTAACTCGCGACTACTGGAATTCCACGAAACCCCCTCCAAATCCCCCCACAGAGCCTCGAAACCATCTGGCTCCTTCAATTTCGTATCTAGGCCTAATGCTTGTTCTCTCCATTAAGTTCCGCCCCAGTCCCTGTGCTTGAAGCGTTTCTTCAGTTCCCCCCCCCCCCCCCATCCCCCCACAGGTATTGGACCCGACCCGGACTTGACACTGAACATCTGAGGCGATAGCTCTTTCTACCTGACAAGTTTCATTCAAATCCGATCACCTGTTCAAAAGTTATGCATGAGACTAGATTCCGGACTCCCGATCCATCCACTCCCCCCACGCCGGTCGGATCGGGAAAACGACTACTCACAAGTCAATCTGTTCGAATCCCTGACATACCTGCCAAGGTTCATCGTCCTAGCACATCAGGAAGTATGCTGAACTCGGGGTATCGCTAGAAATCCCCCCCCCCCCCCCCCAACTCCGCCACAATGCCCGGATCCGGTCCGGTTTTGTCAATGTTGTCAATTGTCAATCTACGACTTGCGCTTGTTCTTCCCACCAATTTTCATCCCTATTCATCCTCATTCATCCTCAAGTAGCAGATTGGGTGCAGAACTTCCTGACTGGACGCAAGCAGAGAGTCCGAGTCTTCGGGATAGCAGGTGAGGAGGTCTTGTCATCGGAAGCCGAAGTACTTAGTGGAGTCCCGCAAGGGACAGTACTGGGACCAACCCTCTTCAACATATACATCAACGACGCCCATCAGCTTCTGAAGAATCCCATGCCACAATACGCAGATGACTCGAAACTAATTGCCAATGCCTTTACGAACACCCTTCAAGAAGATCTCAACAGTTTAACTGACTGGTCAAGTGAATGGAAATTAGAGTTCAACCCAGACAAATGTCGTGTACTTCACTTTGGATACAATAACCCTAAGCGACAGTACCAGATGAGAAGACATGGATCAAGCACCCCAGTCCCAATCCCCTCCACCTCAGAAGAAAGGGACCTCGGAGTTATTGTGGACGACAAACTAAAATTCCACGCTCACACCAAAAAGGTAGTGGCTAGCGCCAATCAGGCCCTAGGGATGATAAAACGATCAGTCGCATCCCGCAAACCAACTGTCATGCTGAAGCTTTACAAAGCTCTGGTCAGGCCCAAGCTGGAGAGCGGCAATGCCCTCGCCTCACCCTATTACAAACAAGACAAGAAACTAATCGAAGGTGTCCAGAGGCGAGCAACAAAATCCATCCAAGGCCTTAGAGCACTACCTTACGAACAACGGCTGCAGAAACTGAAGATCCCGACACTTACTTACCGGCGGAAGAGAGGGGACATGCTACTAGTCTACAGAATCCTCAACTCTAATTGTCTCCCCTCCCTCTTCGCCCCCGACAACCACTCACGGACTAGGGGCCACTCCCGGAAACTGTCCAGAAGGTCCAACACCTCTCGTGTTCGCCAGCACTTCTTCAGTAACCGAGCTGTTCCTCTATGGAACAGCTTGTCCGAACCAACTGTCACCAGCGAAACACCCGAAGGTTTCAAAAAGCGACTCGACGAGGACTGGCGCGGACAGCCCTGGAAAAAGGACTGGTGCGCACCGGAAGCAGCAACCAGATCATAGCACCATCGTCATCCGCAAGCTACTCATCGGGATATAACATCCTTATTGCTTGCAAGTGCAATTTAAGGTAAGGTAATTTAAGGTATCCCTCCACTCTAAGCGTTTCTTAAGATTTCCGGTTCCCTCCTCCAACTCCCCCACTGTCATGGGATCCGGTCCGGATTCAAAGTAGGACGTCTGAGAGACGAGGTCATCCTAAATATTGACTTTCATCAAGATCCGATCACCCGTTCGCAAGTTAAAAATACCTAATTTTTGGCTTCCCCCTCCCTCCACTCCCCGCCCGATGGTCGGATCGGGGGAGTGACTATTTCCTCTTTCATCTAGTCGGGTCCCTGACACGCCTGCCAATTTTCGTCGTCCTAGCACATCAGGAAGCCCCGAACTCGCGGGATCAATAGAAATCCGGATTCCCCCCCCCCCCAACTCCCCCAAAATGAGCGGATCCGTTCCGGTTATGTCAGTCACGTATCTAGGACTTGTGCTTGTTCTTTCCACCAAGTTTCATCCGGATCTCTCCACTCTAAGCGTTTTCTTCGATTTCCGGTTTACCCCTCCAGCTCCCCCCTATGTCACCGGATCCGGTCTGGATTTAAAATGGAACGTCTGAGACACCAGGTCCTTCCATATATCAAGTTTCATTAAGATCCGATCGCCCGTTCGTCAGCTAAAATATCTAATTTTTCCTACTTTTTCCAGATTCCCCCTCCCTCCCCTCCCCTTCAGATGGTCGGATCGGGGAAGCGACTATTTCTAATTTAATCTGGTCCGGTCCCTGATATACCTGCCAAGTTTCATCGTCCTAGCTTATCTGGAAGTGCCCGAACTAGCAAAACCGGGACCGACAGACCGACTGACGGACAGAAATTACAATCGCTAAAATCAGTGTTATAGCTGAATGGTTTATCTTTCCACTGAGATATAAACGAAAGCCGAGACCCTGAAGTCAAAATCGTCCGGACTCGCCCCAGTCTCCCCTAAATATTTCAAGGGTAGAGGGACAAGCACAAAGAGGTACAGTAGAGGTATGCTTATGTGAATAGTGCAGTTTTGAGCTAAATGGTAGAATGGGGATGCAAAATACCTATTCAGGTGTTTTCAGATGCCCTTAATTACCTATTTTGGCAAAACGGTAGTTAGCTTTAAACACAGCAAGTGCATGAAAATGGCAAAGTCCGCTGTCAACAAACGTTCACATAAGCATACCTCAACTGTACCACAAATCCAAAAGAATAAATTATTTCAATGAAATCGATTATCTGTAGATGACGGACAGACGAAGTAACGTGATTTTATTGAGTTTTCAAGCCTGTTTAAGTGAATACGTGATGTGTAATTGCGTCTTGATTTCACTCCATTACTTTATTCTGAAAATTGTGCACACTGGCATATATATCTTTGCATATATCTCTGCATTTTTGTCCGCGTGAACAATGGGATTAGTAGTTTACTTTGAAATTGAGCTGAGAAGGCAGCTTAATCTGATATTTAAATACGCTGAAACATTTTGACTGATCTGTGTAACTTTGAATCCTAGTTCTGATATACGTGTAATGTGACGTCATTCGCCGAAATGCATAATTCGTCGTAGCTCTGGTTTATGTTATAGTTATTTGATTTTTAGTCCTGATATGAATTGTAAATGACCACGGTGATTCGAATTGTATATAAGTTTATTATTTATGACAAAGATGTTGATGTTATTATATCTATGACGAAAAATTCAATGTTCGGCTTGCCCGTGAAGGAATTTTGAAAATAAACTGAAAGTGAAAATTGATTGACTCTCCTATCTCAGGCCTATTCGGTTAAGCTTTTGTCAGATTGTCTAATAAAAAAAATAAATCCGTCGAGTCAATACATGTCAAAAACAGATGCATGAGAGGGGACATAATCCATGGATTACCAACCTTGATGGATACTTAACGTTTCGTATGTCTTTCGGATGTTTCTCCTTGGGTAATAAACTTAAAGTCGAAAACAGGAAATCGAGGAGCTTGGTGGGTAATATAAAAGTTCTCAAGGATACTGAAGGAGATAATGGCGTCTGATACGAGCTTTATGACGCGCGGGACGTAAAAGACAAACATCACTGGCTCAACGCATTAAACGACAGTCTTGCGGAAGAACTTAATAACTTGGACGAAATCCGAGCAGTAATGGCTGAAGAATGCTAAAGATTTTCCCTTGTTTATCAGGAGACAGGATCTTGTTTTTTCCCTAAATTAAAGATCCCAACGATATCCCGCAACAAGCCCAACAGACTCTCAATTGCCATTTTAATCGTAATTTGAAACTAATTCCGCGTTAATAAACAAGAGCTAGAAGCTAATATGGCACTTGCAAGGCTGGGCAAGAGGATGAAAGTAGGAATTTGCCAATTCGTGGGTTTATTCTTATCATTCGTAAGCAAAACCCTTGAAATAACAAAGATCATGGAACATTGGAAATCAAGAGATTGTATCGTTTGGTAAAAAGGATTTTATGTTTGCATTTGCCTGTGATGATGCGCACTTTATGGGCTCTAGAAAATTCATCTCTAATCAAAACCCTTGAGGCAAAAATGATCATGGGCCATTTAGAATCACGAATACATGGTTTGGTCAAAAGTATTTTTTCGACTTTTCGGTTCACACTCACACTTTAAGGGTGCTAGAAATTCATTTGTAAGCAAAACCCTTGAGGCAAAAGTGATCATGGACACATGGTGATCATGAGAATGTATATTTTGCTTAAAAGTATTTTTTGTACTTTGCGGTTAAGATGAGTACTTCAAGATATGGTCGGGTCTAGGAAGTGACAATTTCTAAGCCAATCTTGTCAAGTCTCTAATGTTCAAGCCAAGTTTCATCGTCCTAGCACATCTGGAAGATCCTTAAATCGCGATCAGCGGAATTCCGGGAACGCCCCTCCAACGCCTCCCCCAAGAGTGCCCGAATCCGGTCCGGTTCTGTCACTGATGTATCTAGGGCTTATGCTTGTTCTTCCCACCAAGTGTCATCCCAATCGCTACACTCTAAGCGTGTAAATAAATCCCCCCTCCCGCATTGATCGGATACTGGCCGCAACTCAAATGGGACATCTGACACATAAGTTCTTTGCAAATATCAAGTCTTATTAAGATCCGATCACCCGTTCAAAAGCTTAACATACCTGAAGATTACGGATTCTCCCTTCCTCACTCCCCCTATGATGGTCAAATCGGAGAGGCGACTGTTCATACGTTTAAAACAGTTTCATCGTCCTGGCACATCTGTAGGTACCTTATCTCTTGATCACCTCCCTCCAACTTGTCAACTATGTATCTAGGGCTTGTTCTTTCCACCAATTCTCACCCGATCCGTCCACTCTGAACATGTCACACGATTTCCGGTCCCCCCCCCCCCGGCAATTCCACCCAAAGTCACCGGATCTGTTCCGGACTTGAAGTGTATCATCTGAGACGTGAGGTCTTTCCTAATATCAAGTTTTATTAAGATCCGATTCCCCGTTCAAAAGTTACACATACGTCAATATTCAGGATTCCCCCTCCTTCCACTCCCCCCCCCCCGGTGGTCGGATCGGGGAAGTGACTATTTCCAAGTTAGTTTGGTCGGGTACCTAATACGCCTGCCAAGTTTCATCGTCCTAGCACATCGGGAAGTACCCTAACCCGCGATCACCGGACTGACCGACCAACGGAAAAGCGATCGGTATATTGCGACTCGGCCGGAAAGCAATTGCCATAACAAATTCTACCTACAACCTTGACCTTGAAGGGGACCCTTGCCAAGAAGGCCTCTAATAAAATGTAGGTGCGGTTTCCGTTTTGCATTGTCAAATTGTCAACCTAAAACCTTCAATAAATAAAATAAAATTCCCTCGGTATCAGTCAATAGTGCCACCTATGTGGAAGCTTGTTCAGAATTAATTAAGTATTAATCAATTAATCAAGAATTTAACTGAAAAGGGCTGAGATAGGACAATCTAGTTACCTTCCGCAAGCTGATCACTGGCCACCGAAAAGCCGCGATTGTATTCAAATTCCCATTTTCCGCGTCATAGAAGAATTTTTCTACTAATTCTGAACGGCATAGTAGAGCAATAGAGAAAATAACAAAAATCCCTGAACAAAACCCAAATAATGACCCAGTTAAATGATAGAAAAATATATATTGGCTTTTTAGTTAAACTTTACATCCCTCTTGCAAAACATCAAGGCCCAAACAGCAGTAGATATAGTTTCTATCCCAATATTCTAACAAATGTAGCTCCTTTGAAACTTTACTAGCCCGTTCCGCCTGTTTTCAGCCTGGCTTGTCCCCAATGGTTCTGATGAGAAACTAACTGACGCTGAAATATGCACGTGCCCACTTCATGCTAGTAATATCTATTTTTTGCTCGCCTCTGACTGTTCAAAATTCGACTTCAGCCGCCGCCTAAACTGTACTCCTGGATCGCTTGTATTTTAGAAGGAAAATAGGGCTGCCGGTGGCATGGAAACACCTTATAAAGTTCCAGGCGGAAGTCCACGAGTATTAAAAAAAACGAGTTGCAAATGCAGAGGGCGTGTGACAGAAAACGGTTGGCAAAACGAAACTACTGCTACCTGAAGTTTTCATCGGACCGGAAAACAGACACAGCAGGACAGAGCTAACCTTCGTTCATGGACCAAGTTAACATTGTTCAAATTTATCCAGGTGCAAAAAGTCGGAGCTTTGTTTGTTGAACAAGTAATCAGTACTAATGTCCAAAGGAACCAAGCTCCGACTAAACATTCGGCTAAACTAAAGGCGTATTCTCGCCGTTCCCCGAGGACTCCTCGGGGAATCGAAGGGAACGGCGAGAATAGAGGGAGTCACTCCACGCGGACTCCGCGTACAGAAACAGCGAGAATACGGGGAATGCTTCTAAAATGGATTTTGTTAGAAAAATGAATGTGCAGCTGAAAAAATTAGTCTATATCCACTTTATTTTTGGTTTTGTTTATTCTGATTCTTTTTAATTAATTTCACATAGCACCTACAATAGCAAAAATTGATTCCCCTCCGAATTTGAAAGGGAGTCCTTTCTGATGATGGTGATGATAATCGGAGCATTCCCCGTCCGCGGGGACTCCCGAGAATACGGGGAGTGAGTCCCCGGGACAAACAAAAACGCGGGGACTCCTCAAGTGGAGTCCTCGGGGAACGGCGAGAATACGCCTTAAGCTAAACTAAACTGGCATCGAAGGTTTCCACTAATCTCCTCCAGACTCGAATGACATTGCGACGAAGACGAGACGAGACATTAGAGCTAGTTTTGGCCCTCTTGACAAGGGTCCTCTTCAGGCTCAAGTTGAAAAATGAACTTGTGGAAAACTCTATATACTCTATATGCTTGTGCCTCTATGCTTGAAATATTTAGCAAATACAACGGAAAACGATTGCCAAAAAATAAATCCTTTTCGGATCACACGTAATAGTAAGCTTTCTTCATAAAAGACCTTACAATCTGGAATTTAACATTTCCTGAGCCACTGAAATGCACTGCTTGAAATGCATTTCAATCCGCTTGGTATTGGCTACCATATCTGCTTGGAAATACAAATTGGCGGCCCAGGAGTAGCTGTTGCCAGGTCTGTTTTAGAATTTAAGAAAAGCTTCAACAAGCCCATCTCTTTGGTTACCCCACTCTGCTCATACGCGTCTAATTATTCAGTCTGGTCGTGTATCAAAAGTCGTTTCATTTTCTTTCTTGGTCCCCCCGGATTCGTTTACGGTAGGGTTTTAACAAATTAAATAATTACTGCCGCTTCTAACGAGACCGAGACTCATACATAGTTAGTAGCTGAATCTGATTTAAGAGCAAACCTGCGACGGGCTGACGAGTTCCCGCAAATGAATTTTTTTGCGAGCCGTAAAAATAACCAAAAGGGCACGAATACGGAGTGAATGTAAGGAAAGACACGGAGTAGAAAATAACTTACGAAATGCACAAAAGAATTTCTAGCCTCAAGCTGACAGCTTCATCTTTTTCAAGTAAAAAAAAAAATTCTGCCATGATCAATTCTCAGATATCCCTCGCCGTAGTCACATTACCTGTTGACGGGTTTTAAACTCTCTCACACTGAGCTGAGTGAGCGAAAAAAAACTGACTTACGAAAAAGATGACAGCAAAAGCAAGGTTTGGTTTTTCTTTGGACATCTAGTCGCATAAGCCCCGTTCACAAGCATGCCTAGCCAAGCACGAATGCTTAGGCACGTGCCTAGCATCACCGTTCATACCCATATCTAGGCATAGATTTTGGGCCAAGCACGGAGTTCTAGGCACAATAGAACTCGGTGCCTGGCTAAGCTTGGGGACTTGCCTAGGCATCTGGCTTGGCTAGACATGCTTGCGAACGCGGCTATAAGGAGAGGGTGACTGAGCGGTGCTTGTAGTTTTAATCCGAGCCTGGGTCATTTGCGTGTTTGAAGTCTGAACTATAACTCTGAAGATGACGAGAGACATTATCTTAGTAACGGGAGCACACCCCGAAGGAGCACAAAATAAGCGAAGGAAGGGGAGAGGGTCAGCAAACACTCAGTACTTTTTCCACTTAACCCCAGCTTGTTTATTTTATAGAACGGTAAGAAAAGTTTTAAATCTATGTTTAATGTGGGTTTCAGCAAATACTCTTCTGTTTCAGTTTTTGTTTTCGGATGGTCGTTTTATTCAAAAAGGGTCGAGTTGAAACACTGTCATAGACCACTTTTCAATTAAATGTCTAAAAATGTTTGAAATGTTTCGTGATCAAACACTATGAGCTGATATATGATATGATAGCTGGCACTTTCTTTCATTTATTGTGATAAAAAAAAGGCACCCTGATCACAAAGCATTACGAAATTTTCGCCTGCGGCGCCTTTTGTAGTCCACTCTGTTCGCTGAGGAAGTGGGTATTATGTTTGAGGTTTGTGCCTTTTTAAACGTAAAATTTATTCGGGAAATAATCAGTTTTAGGCGAAACAGGAAGATTGAAAAAAAAATTCGCCTGTGGATTGGCATTTTGTTGTTACATAGTCGTTAGAAGTTGCTGCGTTGGCTACGCTCTCCAGTGAGTTCCTGTTATTAGACCTTCTTCAAGTTTCACCTTCGTGTTAGACGTTTCACCTTCACACCTTCAAGTGGGAAGTAAACGAGTCGTGTGCAAAGTTCAACTGATTAAAAGTTCGCCCGTACACTGACTTGAATCGTTGTACTGATTTTGTTCACGGCCTGAGGGCTTCAACAAATGTCTATCAATCCCGGGGTAAGAACAGAACGTCAAACTTACATTACAAGCGTATCCAGCGGGTGTTCAGGCACTTGAAATGTGAGGAAGAGACTTGCACCGACAAACTCGTCTTTCTCCGCTTTTCTCTTCCCTACTTTCCACTTTTTGTCGTCGGTACAGTTTAAGAAATGCTGCCATGTTTCACACCGTGACAAGACTGGATGGCGGCTCACTCTGTCCACAAACGACTGTAGTTGTGTTCTTCGCTTTTCTATAAATTGTTCTTCATATCGTCCTGCAAAACCAAGGGAAATTATGATGCGAGTTTTCCTCCCTAATAAAAAGATCCAGCCGTGTCAACCTATCCTTGCCGGAAACTTTGACAGGGAGACCATGCCTGTAAAAAGTGGATAGCGATAAAAGCAAAAATGGCTGACGCAAATCATACTCCAAATCAAATCAAATCGTTTCTTGACAAACCAACTTCCTAGCTTTCTTCATCAGCTTCCTCATCTTCATCAGTTGTAAACCCAAGTCTACGCATTGACACTAAATATTAGTAGATCAAAGTTTAAGGAAGAAGGATGACCCAGCGATTAGGGATTTCGCTGTAAGTATGGATTTTCTACTAGGGTCGGACCTCTCTTCAAATCAGACGGTCACGACTTAAGCCCGCTCTCGCAGAGCGGGCCACTGAGCGATAGAAGGACTTAACAAAAAAAAAATCTACTCTCGTATTTTAGAGCTTCGCAACTGAAGTCAAGGTATCGGGTCGCCGAGGAAGACTGGGAGTATTCAAGAAAAAATGGGAGAAAATGTGAAAAAGAAAGTCTGGATATACATTGCCTGCTCGCGGAAGAAGGCCAAGTGGTGCAACGTCTAGCATACTCCAAAGTCGGCGAATAGCCTGCATCCCCCTTCTAGTTTCAAGTACAAGTCTTTATCAAATCTTACAATTAACTGTTATTCGCCTCAAAACTAAAGCCAAACCCTTGGCTGGGAATCCCAAACCTCTAAACTGGTTCAAAGGGGAGCCAGTCTCCTCAAACAATTTGCTCAGCTAAGACGATTTCGGCTGTCCCACAACACTCTCACTAACCTCTACAAAACAAACATTCGTCCTGCCCTTGAATATGGATGCCAGGTTTGACACGCCGGACCAACAAAAGCCCAAGATTCAAACATTTGGCGCACTCAAAAGCTAGAATGTCGTATCATCCTCGGGCACGAGTATATATCATACGAGGCGAGTCTGTTGTCACTAGGCCTGGCTACCTTATCAAACAGACGGCATGAACTGCTCATGGCTTTTGGGAGGTTCTGTCTGTCGTCGGAGCTCTTTCGCAACATTCTGCCGGATTTCCAGCCAGCAGCCGAAAATAAACGCCCCACTCGAGGATCAAATTCGGGGAAGCAAAAGTTAAAGCTCCCTCCTGCTAATTCCAGTGTTCGGTATGCCCGTTCATTCGTACCGTACTTCTGCAAAAATTTTAACAATTCAGTGACTTGAACTGTGACCTCATGTGTTTTTTCTATCTTTGACGTGCCAGCGCTATTCGTTTCTGGATAATTATGGCTAATTAATCAACTTAATGTGATTGAGACATGTTAGACCCCACGGAACTGAAATCCTACATCAGCTCTCCCCAGGTTCTTACAATAGGTAGGCTAACCGAGTCACACTCAAAAGCGCAACTTACTTTATGCCGCCCACTTCAGAGTGTACGACCGCACAAACGCCCCTTTCATCCACTAAGGTCGCCCATCAATAAAGCCTGGAGGGGAAATGCCGTCTTCATATTGACGCGTCTTCTAGCACTTTCGACTTTTCCCTATTCATTATCGCTCGAGGATCCGAACAGATTCTGGGGGGATCATTAATTTTCGAGCGGTGAATTGTCCCATTATGACACGTACAGATTCGAGAAGGACCGTCAACTAATAGACCTTTCTTCGAATCGCTCGTAGGATATCAATCGAAGGGGAGGACCCTTGTCTCCCAAGCAATATCCGAACTTGACTACCGTCGCTTAAGAATGGAGGATTAAGCTGAAAATGGGGAATATTACATTCCTTCCAGTTCTCACAAAGGATATTACCAATAAAACCTCCAATTCACACGGGGCCTTGGTGCAGTGATTCAACCCAACAATTTTCGAAAACATGAGCAAGAAGTAAAAAATCGGAAGGGCAGGATATCAAAAAAAAAAAAAAAATACCCGATGAAAAATTTGTAGCCTGCGTAGTTGTATGGTAGTTGTACGAAAAAGTTGCATGTAATACTATGTAATAGCAAAGAATACTATCATTTATTGTGCCTTAGACTGGTTCAATTTTAAGTAGCAGTATCCAGTGGCATCCTGTCTTGCTAATAGTAGCATGCAGTAGTATGCAGTAACACGGTAGCCTTGAAGTAGAAGCATGTAGTAACATCAGTTAGTACTGCATGCTACTTTTTCATACAACTACTATTTTGAGATAAATTTTTCATCGGGTAGGGGCTTCCTTTTTTCGTCTGCTTTCTTTTCTTCTTTTCACCCTTCTGAACTTTCTGCGTTAAAAGTTATTTATTATAAATTTTCTAGATATTCCTTCTTGGTTTCCCTATTTCTGCGAGTAACTATTTCCTAACTTCTAATTTTAAAGTGAAGAATCCTTTGGAAACTTTGAATAGTAAAATCCTAACTTACTTTTAAGCAAAATATAAATTATCATGATCAGGGGCGTCACGACCGGGGGGGGGGGGGGCGCCCCCCCCTCCAATGTTGTCGGCCAGTCGGTAAAAAATAACCGAGTCGGAGCGAAGCGCCGCGATTTTTCGCAAAAAGTTGATTTTTTTTCCATTAAAACAGTCGATTTTTCGTTTGTCGTTATTTTCTTGAAAATAGTCGTTTTTCTGCAAAAACAGTCGGTAAAAATTACCAGCCAGTCGGTAAATTCCTTGCCCCCTTAAGTACCTTAAGTCGTGATCACCGGAATTCCGCCCCCCCCCCTCAAACTCCCCCACAGTCGCCGGGGCCAATCCGGTTCTGTAAATTATTTATCCAGAGCATCTGTTAGTAACTGCCACAAAGTTCCATCCCGATCTCTCCAGTATAAGCCGGTCACGTATTCCCCCCCCCCCCCAATTGCTGTCGGATCCGGTCCGGGCATGGAAAAGATCACCAGAGATATGCCCTCTCTTCAACTATTAAATTTCACTTAAATCCGATCACCCGTTCCAAAGTTACGCATGACTCAATATTCGAGATTACCCCTCCCTCTACTCCCCCCACGACTATCGGATCGAGTAGATTTTCATTTACATGTCAGTTTGATCGGATCCCTGACATGCCTCCGAAGTTTCGTGGCGAAAATCCCCCAAACTGACATCACCGAAATTCCGGGAAACTCCCTAACTCAGAAAAGTGTGACAAAAAAGTGGACCGACCGACCGACAGACGGAATTGCGATCGGTATATGGCACTTGAGCCAGAGGCTGCAAGTGCCATAAAACAGCGGTTTGTGGTTGACTTTTTGGTTCTTTTTTTTTTTGCAGATTAGGCTTCGCGCTTATAGGTTCCGAGGAGCTCATTGATCAGAAATACCGGTTCTGCAAGCTTTCCGTATTTCTCAAAAGGGTCGGGCGAGGTAGGAAACAGCCGGGACGATTTTTAGTTGACTACTCTAGAACTGAGCTATGCTTAACCTACAGCAAATTACACAAGGCTTTGGCTGTTTTTAGCATCTTTCCCTGTCCCTTGCCTTGAATGACAAACGTGGCAAATTTTGCGTTGCCTTTGTCGGTCTTCTGACCAATATGCGTGATAATCAGTGTGGGGTAATGCTAACAGAGGAGATAGGAAACACTGAATAAGTGTAAATCTCGGGAACGGGAACTGATGGAAATACTGCTGAAGTAGAATGAATTACTATCGTAAATGAAGTGTCCTTATAGAAACACAGCAGAGTTTCAAAGTAGTCACCTTTTATTAGAAAATTAGGCAGTACAGTGTGTCTACTGTGACATGTGCTTTAAATTACGATGGACACTAACTATGCTTTGTTTTTCAAAAAATGCTTCACAAATAAAAGATTCTGACTTCCCTGAAATGGAGATTCGAAAATAAGCTGTTCTTTTGTTATCGCTTCTCATTACCTCTTCGGCAACTCGCGGAGATGATCTCGGAGACTGAACCTCCAAGGCGCGGAAATTCAAAACTCTTGGTCAGGCATGAAAATCAGTCATTACAGAGCTGAGTGATAAAGAGTGTCGTGGCTGCTACACTAAACCGTCTCTGTAGCTGCCACATTGCTCAAACGCTCTCTGATCAGCTTTCTGTTGTGTCTACTTCCAAATAAAATTTTCGATTTCTGGATTTGAAGTGATGGAAGTGCCAAAATATGGACAAATATGGCAAACTTACTTGACGCTGAGTCGAGAATTCACAAGGAATTCTCAATCAATGCTATCAGTATACTTTTTGTCAATAATACAGATAATTCGGGGTTTATAATAACAACAAATCGGTAAGAAATAAGAAACTGAGCTTCTATTTGTCAAAGCTAGTAAATTGGATGATGGAAGACAACAAAGTACGCCGTAACAAAAAGTGGCGAAAATAATTTGTCTAGGAATCGGCTGATTTCTGATGTAATATTATAGGCTATTCTAGAGGGTGACTTTAGTTTGGTCCGCCCACTGTACTGTACGCTATAGTGTAAACAAGCAAGCGACTCCCCGGATCCGAACTTAAAATACTCTTGATAACCAACTCTTCTTGCCGATGCAAAATCGCCCTGTACCTAGCGGAAGAGTCGAAAGCGGTATCACAGCTGCTCCCAAACATCGCCGTGATTGGTTTAACACAGGATTGAGTTTTTGAGTTCCACCCGAGGATCAATGGCGTGTTTTTGACTTGGTCATATAGAGTATTTTCCGGCTGAGACACAAAATTCCGACTCTATGGGAACCGAAGCTTACCTGAAACTTGCTTGTCCGGCAGAGGTGGCACTGCGATCAGGCAGAACTTCTCCTCGAGTCTTTCGCGAAGCCAGTCAAAGTGCTTGTATCGACGAGAAACTTGCACGTTGTTGAACTGAAATGTAAAGAAATTTTATAGGTTTTGTAGGTTTTAAATTTTATTTGTATCTAAATGAAGTGTCGTACCTACAGAAGTGATTCATTCTACTTCCCTTATTTTATTTATTTTTCATTAGTTTATTTCTATCCACCAAAATCGGCAAATACATTACAAAGAAAACAAGAACAGGAATATATCAGCAAATAGGACAATAGGTAGCCTACGCATATTCATATATATATCAACAAAAAACCTCATAGAAACACTATAATCCTAAATACTTCGTAACAATGACGTTTAATATAACAATAACGTTGAAACCCAAACTGGAACGATGTAGTCTGTAGAAATTCACGCAGGATGTCAGCCAAACATCTCTCAAATATTTTTGAAATTTTTGAAGATAATTATCAAATCTGGTTAAAAGGCCAGCACGATTTTTCAAAATTGGAACCAAATTTACAGACATTAGGGAATCCGGAACAAACCCGTGCACAATAACACGCATTGAACAGGGCACATAATACTGCACATTTCCTTTCAGAAGCAAATTTGAGGTGCTTAGCAGACACACCGTCTGCTCCCCCCGATTTAGCAGTATCTAACTTTCGTATTCCATCTCAGGTACGGGTCTGATCATGCCAGACGAGGGCAGTACACGATATTCATAGCAATCACTGCCTACTTAAGAAACAAGACCAAAGGTTTCGATGGGATCCAAAAAATTTAATATTTACAGACAATCGGGTCTTGTAGCGGTCCAGTGGTAATCATCGGAGAAGACGAAGTTCAAATATGGATTCAGCATGTGAGTTTACCCGTATAGCCTGCGTCATGTCTACTTTGACGAAAGTTCCTGCCTTACTTCTGCCAAACTTCCGGTTTCAGCCGGGTTCCGGGCGAACTACTTTTCTTGCAAAAAATTAAAATCAACGAGAGCTGTAAGCTCATATGGCACTTGCACGGGTTAAGATGATCAAAAGTACGGTACGTTTCGACTTTGCGGTTGAGATGCGCACTCTAAGGGAGCTGGAACTTCATTTGTAAGCAAAACTATTGAGGCAAAAATGCTAATGGGCATCATGAAAATGCATATATTGCTTAAAAGTATTTCTTTTTACTTTGCGGTCAAGATTGATACTTTAAGGAATAATCGGATTTGGGAAGTAGCAATTTCTAAGCAAATGTTGTTGAGTCTCCAATATTCAAGCGAAGTTTCATCGTCCTAGCACATCTGGAAGTACCTTAACGCGCGATCACCGGAATCCCAGACCACCCCCTCCTCCAACTCCACCCACAATCCCCGGAGCCAATCCGGTTCTGTAAATGATTAATCCAGAGCATCTGTTTGTCATTCCCACGAAGTTCGATCCAGATCACACCAGTCTAAGCGGGTCAAGTATTTTCCACCCTCCCCCCAATAATTGCCGGATTCGGTCCGGAAATGTAAAAGATCACCAGAGAAAAATGTCATCTGTTTAATTATTAAATTTCACTCGAATCCGATCACCCGTTCCAAAGTTATGCATGACTCAATATTCCGGATTCCCCTCCCTGACCCCCCCCCCCAAGATTATCATATCGAGGATTTTTTTTTATTCCAAGTCAGTTTGACCGGGTCCCTGATATACCTCCCTAGTTTCGTCGTGAAAATCCCCCAAAAAACGGAATTCCGGGAAACCCCTTCCTCCCCCCCCCTCAAGTGTCTGAATCCAGTCAAATTATGTAAAAGATTTACATGGATCAGATGTTTGTTCTTCCCAGCAATTTTCACTCCGATACCATCATTCTAACCGTTTCTCGAGATTTCCGGTCCCCCCCCCCCAGCTCCCCCACGGTGCCCCTAGCCAATCCGATTCAGTAAATGACTTACCTAGAGCACCTGTTTGTTCTTCCCACAAAGTTCCATCCCCATCCATCCATTCTAAACGGGTCATGTATTCCCCGCCCCCCAATAGTTTCCGGATCCGGTCCGGATATGAAAAAGATCAACGGAGAAATGTCCTCTGTTCAATTCTTAAATTTCACTTTAAAGTTCACTAATTATACACTCGAATCCGATCACCCATTCCAAAAGTACGCATGACTGAAAATTTCGGATTCCCCTCCCTCCACTCCCCCCACAATTACCAGATCGACAATTTTTTTATTTTGAAGTCAGTTTGATCGGGTCCCTGATATACCTTCCAAGTTTCATCGTGAAAATCCCCAAAACCACCATCACCGGAATTACGGGAAACCCCCTCCCCCCCCCCATAAGTGACCGGATCCAGTACAATGGTCTAAAGGACTTATCTAGAGCAGACGCTTGTTCTTCCCAGCAAGTTTCACTCCGATCCCTCCATTCTAACCGTTTCTTGAAATTTCCGGTCTCCCCCCTGGCTACCGAATCCGGTCAAGAATTTAAACGGGACATTACAGATATATATATTCTATTCAGTTATGAAGTTTCATTACAATCCGATCACCCGTTCGAAAGTTACACACTTCTCAATTTCCCAGATTCCCCTGCCCTCCACTCCCCCCCAAAATGGTCGGATCAGAACTGATTATTTCTAGGTTTGTTTGGTCGGGTCTCTGATATGCCTGCCAAGTTTCATGGTCCTAGCACAACTGGAAGTACCCTAACTCGAAAAGGTGTGACAAAATGCCCTAAATTTTCAAATTTCCAGCACCCCCACTCCCGCGCATATGGTCGGATCGGGAAACTTATTATTTCCAGGTTACTTTGATCAGGTCCCTGATATTCCTGCCAAGTTTCATTGTCCTAGCTCATCTGGAAGTACCCTAACTCGAAAAAGTGCGACAAAATGCCCTAAATTTTCAAGTTTCCAGCGCCCCACTCCCCCGCATATGGTCGGATCGGGAAACTGATTATTTCCAGGTTCGTGTGGTCGGGTCCCTGATATTCCTGCCAAGTTTCATTGTCCTAGCTCATCTGGAAGTACCCTAACTCGGAAAAGTGTGACAAAATGCCCTAAATTTTCAAGTTTCCAGCGCCCGCACTCCCCTGCATATGGTCGGATCGGGAAACTGATTATTTCCAGGTTGGTTTGGTCGGGTCCCTGATATGCCCGCCAAGTTTCATTGTCCTAGCACATCTGGAAGTACCCTAACTCGAAAAAGTGTGACAAAAAACTCGGATCGACCGATAGACCGACAGACGGAATTGTGATCGGTATATGTCACTTGAGCCAGAGGCTGCAAGTGCCATAAAAACAGATTCAGCATATCTCCATACCACCCATATCGCCATAATCAACTTCACATATAACTTCAACTTTAAAAAAAAAATCCGATTTCAGCAGGATTCGTGGTGAAATGTGTCCAGGTATAAAATGATTGTCGTACACAAACTCGGCATGCCTTCTTACCCGTTAATCGAACACTTAATGAAATTCATATAAAACTTTTACTTTTAACAGATTTCCGGTTATGGCCGGATTCCGGGCAATCTACTTGTCCGGCGACAAAATAATTTTCATATTCGGATTCGGAATGTTTCACTATCCTAAAATCGAACCTCTTATCAACTTCAGATTAATCTTTTATTTTTTACAAACTTTCCGGTTTTGGCCGGATTCCGACCGATCTACTTGTCCGACGAGAAAATCATTTTCGTATTCCAATTCAGCATGTCTCCTTACCCCTAAATCGGATATCTAATCAACTTCAGATAAAACTTTTACTTTTAACAAACTTTCCGGTTTTAGCCGGATTCCGGGTGAACTACTTGTCCGGCGAAAAAATGGTTGTCATGTTCAGCTTGTCGTCTTACCCCGTAATTAACTATCTCATTAGCTTTTAAAAAATTTTTTTTTTCGCCCCTTAATTTGAAACCCCTCCCCCTCCCCTAAATATGCAGCTATCGGGCCCATCTACAAACTCGACCTTTCCCTTGACTCGAAGAGTCCTCACACCAAGTTTCATCAAAATATATCATTCCCTTCGAGAGTTATCGTGCTGACAGACGGACGGACAAACGGACGGACGGACAACTTTTGCGATGTTATAGGGATCCCTCCACTTACGTTTTGGGATCCCAAAAAGAGCCTCAAATTTGCTTCTCCGCAACTCACAAATGGCCGCATCCCCGGAATACCCATCCATGGTCTGAGGGAGGACCTGAGGCACATTAAATACTGACCGAAAACGAGACCAAAAATCTTTTACTTTACCTTTTAATAATGATTTTGCCATCGGATCAAATCTCAGAATTTCGCAATTTTCTTTCGCAACGAAGGTACTTCAACGAAAGAATTACCGAAAACATGCTGCCGAAGAAGAAGCAGAACTAGACACGAGGAGGATGCTGTTGACCAAAAGCGCCAAGTAGCCAACCATGTGTCTGTGCTAGTGTTGGGCGATATTTGGATTTTTCGATATATCGATATTTTCCCTTTCGGTATTCGATAACCCTTAAATCGATATTTTCGATTTCGATATTCAATAATCGATATATCGATATTTTCACTTTCTATATTCGATAATCGATATATCGATATTGATATTTGTTTACCATGTTTCGCTATGGGATTCCTTTAAATAGCACCTTGGATTATCTCAAACTCCGAATAAATAAGAAATGAATTAAGGAAAACATATTGCTCCAATTTCAGATATATAAGTGTAGGTTAGGTTGGATTATTTACAATAATTACGAATGAACAAATATCGTTTTCGATATCGATATTTACGTTTCGATATCGATGTCTGGTCCGATATATCGATCTATCGATATCCGATATATCGCATCTTGGATCATCTCAAACTCCGAATAAATAAGAAATGAATTACGGAAAACAATTGCCCCAATTTCGGATATATAAGTGTAGGTTAGGTTGGATTATTTACAATAATTACGAATGAACAAATATCTTTTCGATATTTACGTTTCGATATCGATATCTGGTCCGATATATCGATATCGAATATCACCCAACACTAGAGTCAGCTTCATGATATTTTTGCTTCTGATGAAGGTAATTCAGTGGCGACCAAACTTTTTTTCATATGTGTAGAAACGCAACAAGGCAGAAAACTATAGGCCCATAAGTCTTACCAGTGTGGTAGCAAAGTTGATTGAGGGGATAGTCAATAGTGCCATTATGCAACACCTTGAGTTAAACAAAGTCCTGAGCGAAGGTCAGCATGGGTTTCGCCCCAACAAGTCAGTCGACACAAATTTCCACCACACATAATGTAACTGACATGTTGGACAGAAACATACCTGTCGATGTGATCCTACTTGACCAGGAGAAGGCCTTTGACAAAATTGCCCACAGGAGACTTATGTTGAAACTCAAAGCAGTTGGAACCGAAGAGGAAACCGTCAAGTGGATTAAGGATTTCCTTCGCGGCAGAACTCAGCGAGTCTGCATTTGGGGTAGTAACGGATATCAAGCATTATCAGACAAAACTGCCGTCACCAGTGGTGTCCCGCAAGGAACAATCCTTGGTCCGACCCTTTACAATACATATGTCAATAGTAAGTAAGTAAGTAATTTATTTATGACCCGCCATTTTGAAAAGGCGGAGTAAATGACGAAAATAAAGAAAATAAACAAAACACATATATACACACAGAAAAAGACACTTAATTTTTAATCTTCGGTCAGGAAGCAGTGGACGACATCGTGTGCTGGTTGGGCCTTGTTGTCCATGAGTTTTGAAAGTGATGACGAAACATCCAAACGGGTAACACTTGCGTCTTGAATTTTGAATTTCTCCGTCAATGTATGGTTATGACATAATTTCGACAAGTGGAGCAGGTGCTTTGCATATTTAAAATAACATGATCTCATCTTCTTAATCTCCTTCTTTCGCAGAACATGAGTGACGCCAGAAAGAAATAGTATAGAAGGAGCGCAGAAGGTGCTGTACAAATTTCCCAAAGCTTTACGATTATAGCGCCCCCGGTTGGGGACGATGCGCCCATAGGCGCTACGGATCGACTTATAAACTTCTTGAACAACCGAAGAGCAAAATTTTGACAATGAAAATTTGAATGTTATGCCGAGCCATCGTAGAGAGTCTGTTGATTTGACGATGAACGATCCAAGAGATATAGAAGCTTTAGATCCACTCGAACAATTTGAGGAATGGTTGAAATGCAGGTACTCACATTTGGAAAGGCTAACTTCAAGGCCAATTTTCAGAAGTTCTGACGACAGCTTACTTACACTTTGTGAGTGTGGATCGGCTACGGCTTACTAAGAGCAAGTCGTCCGCGTAGGCTATGTAGCTGAAGGCATAGTCTTTATAGAAGTAAGCAGGAAGCAAAGAATCGAGACATGAAGATATGGCAGATTTGAAGATGTAGGGAGATAAGACTCCCCCTTGGACATGATGTCCAAGACAATGACATGAGTAAGCCTCTGAAAACAATAAGACCCTGTACGCAGACGACACCAAGCTCTTCGGACCAGCCGACCAAAACCGACCTAAACCTACTCACAGCCTGGGCAGACACTTGGTTAACTAAGTTCAACGCAAAGAAGACCAAAGTCATTCACATTGGACATAACAGTCCCCACAGCCAATACACCATGGATACCCCCCATAAGAAAAGTAAGAGAGAGCAGCAACTGCGAAAGGGACCTTGGTGTGCTTATCGATGCCGAGCTCAAGTTTCACAACACACACAAAATGTCGTGAGTAATGCCAATCGAGCACTTGGAATCATCAAGCGAACTGTAAGCGGTAGGAGTCCTAAGGTGATCAGCAAGTTATACACGTCACTCGTCAGGCCGAAGCTGGAAGTAGGAGTCTCACTAGCATACCCGCAATACGAGATGGACAAACGCCTTATCGAAGGCGTCCAGCGACGTGCCACGAAAATGGTCAAAGGAATGCAAAGCACCCTATACCCAGAACGACTCAAGGCCCTGAACATCCCCACAATGACCTACAGGAGAAATCGTGGTGATATGATTGCTGTGTACAAAAATTTGAGCAACAACATCCCACCCAGCATTTTCGTGCCAAACACAGGAAGAACCACCAGGGGCCACCCAAAAAAGACGACTAAGAGGCCTGTACAGAAGCGGCATGCACAGACCTTCTTCACAAGTAGATCAGTCAATTTGTGGAACGCACTAGCAGATTTCACTGTTACCTGCCAAACAACAAATAGCTCCAAACATTTGGACAAGGAGTGGTCCCGCAAATAATGGAGATTCAACTGGAAACCTGAACAAGACAGCACCCATGAAGGCGTATATTAGGAGAAATCCTATTCGCCTGCCATTGCAAATCTGCAGGTAATTTGCAGACATGTGCTAAGAATGAAACTTGGCAGGCATATTTAACTTGGAAAAAGTCCGTTTCCCCATCAGACCCTCTGGGAGTGCAATAGAGGTATGCTTTCATGCACTTGCTGTGGCTAAATATATGTACAAAGTAGCCAAAGTCGGTAATTAAGAATTGACAAGATTGGTTTATAAATTCTCATTTTCTAGAGCCAATCACATTCCTTAAAGTACTGATGTGAACCACAAAGTACAGAAAATACTTTGGAGCAAAACATATATTTTCATGATCCCCATGAGCCCATGATCATTTGTGAAGCAAGGGTTTTGCTTCAAACTGAATTTCCAGCTCCCTTAAAGGACTCCTCGCACTATTCACTCCTCAACTTACAGTATTTTAAAGTATTTGAATACTTTAACTACGCTGTGCTTTCAATAAATTACCAACGGTTTTGGCTGTTTTCAGCCTTTTTCGGGTCGCTGTCACTACCACAACACGTCAGTTCGCATAAACGTCAGTTCGCATAAACCAAAAATCCGACAGTTCGCCCACACGTCAGTTGCGCTACACGTCAGTTCCTCTACACGTCAGTAGACCAACACGTCAGTTGATCAACACGTCAGTAGACCAACACGTCAGTTGACCAACAAGTCAGTAGACCAACACGTCAGTAGACCTACACGTCAGTAGACCTATACGTCAGTTCACCAAATCCTAAAATCCGACAGTTCAGCTACACGTCAGTTCACCTTCACGTCAGTTCCCCTACACGAGAGTTCGCCTACCGTCAGTTGACATAAACGTCAGTTGGCATAAACGTCGGTTGACATAAACGTCAGTTCGCCTACATAATCCGTCACTCCGCCTAAAGATTCATATCGGGCTATTGTTCAAAGCCGACTAGGGCACCGAAAGCAATTAAGCAGAGGGACGAAAACACAGGGGATTAGTAAAAGGAAGCCGACATTTGCGCATATAAAATTAGTTCAGAATGGCCGGGAGCTCGCAATCAGACGCGGCAGGTAAAGTCACTAAAGAAAGAATAGATGCAAAGTAATCCCATCAGTACAAGCTGTTGCGAAGGTTTTTACCGGGGCTAGTCATACGGAAACTGAAAAATGTAAGGTGAAACGTATAATTAAACGCATTTAAGGGCTTAACAACCATCCCAAGGGGAAGGACCAAAAAGTGCCAGTGAATCTCAATCTTTGTCGAAAGGGTACCGGAAACAGTGAGGGACGAATTACTTCTCTCTTGGCCAGTGCTCCCACTAGATCCACTTAAAACAAGAGCTACGAGCTCATATGGCACTTGTTACGAATAGGTGGTGTGAGAAACGAGAAAAAACTCTTTAGCGTTTTTTTCGGATATTCCGCTAACCCTCCTCACCTTGCTCGGATCCGGTCCGGACCCTAAAATATTTCATGTAGTTTCAATTGAATCGGACCATCCGTTCGCAACCGACGGAAGTCATTTCCGGATTCCCCCTCCCTCAACTCCCCGAAAAATGGACCGAAGTCTTCCTAGAGTATTACTTCGGGTTCTTAAAGCACAGCTCTTACTAGAAATGATTTTTTTCCTATGAAATGGACCAGAAAAGAATATTTTCGAATGTACTCTTACTTTCCACCTGAAATAAGCGATTTTCTTGTTAGCGCTTGTCGACTACGTCCAGCCTTCCTGGCCTCCGACGCGGCGGCTGGGCGCAAAACGTTTGAAAACTGATCGCGCCGTGGTTAAAAAGTGTGAAAACTATGCAAATAAAAAAGCAAGAAACAAGAGCTTCTCAGATCCTTATGTGTGAAAGAGTTGTCAGCAGAGGTTGAAGATCCCGGCAAACGTTTCGTTGTGGTCCGGTCAAAACTCGGCAAGCCCAAAGAAGGGCTAAATTTCGTAGAGACAAAACGAAACAATGGAGAAAGGTGGGATTTTAGAAGCTTATAATTCTGTATGGGAACTAGGTATATTACAAAAGGCAGAATAAGCAAGAGGGGTTCTTTAAGACAATTTGTAATGGGTGATCGCGATCACCGGAATTCCGGGACTCCCCCCCCCCCCCCTCCAAAGAGTCCTGATATGATCTGGTTCTGTCAAGAAGGTATCTAATGCTTATGCTTGTTCTTCCCTGTATTGTGTAAAACTGATGAACATTCTGGCAAAAGATCTGTAAGAAGGATCGCTAGGTCATGTCAGACAACATCACAAGGAAATTTTTAGCTTTCTATTTCACCGAATCCCTTAAGCTTAGAGCCCACCTGAATGAAGTACTATCTATCGTATAGTTTTGTGAGTCGAGGAAGACGAAAATACAGAAGCTGGGACAGATAAAACAAAGTTAGCGGCGATAGGCCTCAGCTATAAGTGTAATCCACACGGGATGGCGGAAAGAAACCTCTTGGGACTTACGCGGTCGCGAATCATAGTAAAAATGTAAGCCCTTTTCGAGACTGAAACCTCAAAGCCGATTAAAATGTGGTGCATGGATTATGCGTAGAGGGTTCATGTACAGGTTCATGTACCAGAAACCCCGTCTGAAGTACCATTCGTCGCATTGACACCAGCATCTAGTCAGTCCTCAGTCTTTACTACGTCCTCGTCGGCTGCCTACTCAACCTCTTCAGTATTGACTCCGTCCATAGTGTCTGGTATCTCATTAGCATCAGTTCCTTCTTCAGTGTCGATCTCGTCCTTGGCGTCAACTACCCTCTCATCGTCGAATCATTCTTTCATTTTCGGGCATAGACTATGCGCTGGATGTGCCGATGCCCTTCAAAGACGTGGGTCTGAAACCCACTCTGCCGGGCCACACTTGATCGGCAGAAACCCTTTTTGCACCTATAGTAATTAGTGCGTATCCTTAATTCCTCCGTTCTTTCAAGATGATTGTGTTCCGTGTCTTTATTTTCCATGTTCATAAATTTCTAGTCATCGACTGTCCATATAAATATATTTGAAAATTTGTATTCGTTTGCTATTTGGAAATGTGGAGTACTCATACCTGACTATAAATAATCGAAGCATTTTTTAATATATTATTGTGTTTTAGTTGCCCAGCAATTGGTATTTTTCTCTTGAAGTTGTAAACTAGCTCTCTTCAAAATACATTTATCAGAACCGAGTGTCTTCATTCGCTTCCCTGGTGCCTTCCAACCATCTTCTTTTATTCGTAACGCAAATCAAAACTATCAGATCTGACGAGAGACTCCTGACTTAATTTTTGCCCTCATTGAAATGGAAATTGTCGGCTCCTCTTATCAATCCCCTGGGCGAAATTCCGTAATTATCCCATCGAGAACAATATGTGAGCGAACTGTCGGAAAATTTCAGTGAACTGACGTTTATGCGAACTGACGTTTATGCGAACTGACGTTTATGTCTACTGACGTTTTTGCCAACTGACACTTTTGTGAAGTGACGGTAGGCGAACTGACGGTTGACGTACTGACGTGTAGGTGAACTGTCGGATTTTAGGATTAGGTGAACTGACGTTTAGGTCTACTGACGTGTTGGGCTACTGACGTGTTGGTCAACTGACGTGTTGGTCTACTGACGTGTTGGTCAACTGACGTGTTGGTCTACTGACGTGTTGATCTACTGACGTGTTGGTCAACTAACGTGTTGGTCTACTGACGGATTTTTGAGTGTCAACTGACGTGTAGGCGAACTATCGGAAAATGTTGGCGTACTGACGGAATTCTGTGGCGAACTGACGTTTATGTCAACTGACGTGTTGCGGTACTGACGGGACCCCCCTTTTTCGAGACCCGTTGACTTGTAGCGAAACAGGGAAACAATTTACAGAACCGGTTTTCCTGATGGAAAAACTTCTCGCAGACAATCGTCGACAGCGTGATACACATCGAAGGTAGCAAAACACGGCAAGTGAGAGAATCAGCGAGGTTTTGTTAGAGGGGTTAGAATGTACCACACGAAACGTGGGCCTCCGGGTTTAGAAATATATGTAGTGGTTACGGAGGTAGGTTGCATTAGTATTATAGGTAAGACAGGTCCTTTAAAGTGCACATCTTAACGAAAAAGTGAAAAAAAATACTTTTGACCTAACGATAAATGTTCATGATGCCCAAGGGCCATGATAATGTTTGATTCAAGGGTATTGCTTACAAATGAATTCCTTAAAGTCCAAAAAATAGTTTGAGCAAAATATACATTTTCATGATCCCCATGAGCCCATAATCATTTTTGCCTCAAGGGTTTTGCTTTCAGATGAATTTCTAGTGCCCTTAAAATGCAAGAATAAGATACTTTTTACCAGATCATTCTCTTGATTTCCAAGGGCCCATGATCATTCTTATTTCAAGGGTATTGCTTATAAATAAACACAAGGAACCCAAGAATTTGCAAATTCCTAAATTTCATCCTCTGACCCAGCCTTGCAAGTACCATATGAGCTTCTAGCTCTTGTATTCAACCCAAGCTCATGAACATTGTAGACTTGCTTCATTCTTGGCCAATATCTCATAAAATTTGTTTACATGTACATCAGAAATCATGGTTTATCGCAATATTTTAATTTGAAAAAAAAAAAAAACGCGGCACCGGCTCGGCACCGCCGCACGCGCCACTTGGTGTACATCGTTTTTGGGAGTGAGCAACCCCTCGGCCATTCCCCGAGGACTCCTCGGGGAATCGAAAGGAACGGCGAGAATAGAGGGAGTCACTCCACGCGGACTCCGCGTACAGAAAACAAAGAGAACACGGGGAATGCTTCCAAAACGGCTTTTTCGAAAAAAAAAATATGCAGTTGACGAAATTAGTCTGGATCCACTTTATTTTTGGTACGGTTTATTCTGACTGTTTTAAGTAATTTTACATCCGAATCTGAAAGGGAGTCCTTTTTGATAATGGTGGTCATAATCGGAGCATTCCCTGTCCAGGAGGGGACTCATCAAGTGGAGTCCTCGGGGACGGCGAGAATACGCCTCAAAGCTAAGATTGTGTCGCTTAGCTTCGGCTCTGTACATGTTAGAATATTAGAATAAAAAGAGCTAGAAGCTGGTATGGCACTTGCAAAGTTGGGTCAGAGGACGTCTGTCGGAATTTGTCAACTAGTGGGTTTTGACACTGCAAGACGGATAAATTCAACCTACATTTTCTTAGAGCTATATTTCGGCCCATGTTGGCAAGGGTCCTTTTCAGGCTCAAGCTAGAAAATGAACTTGTACCCTTGCTAAGCAGGGCCGAAATTTCTCTAATAAATGTAGCTGACTCTTGGGTTAATTGTAATTCTAAGGGCACTAGAAATAAATCTGGAAGCAAAACCCTTGAGGAATAAATGATAACGGGCCCATGGGGGTCATGAAAATCTATCGTAGGGTCAAAAGTGTTTTTTAAACTTTTTAAACAGTTATTATGCGCACTTTAAGTGTGCTAGGAATCCATTTTTAAGCAAAACCCTTGAGGTACAAATGATCATGCGATCTTGCCGGGGATCATGAAATGTATCTTTTAGAGAGCAGTATTCTTTTTTACTTTGCGTTTAAGAAGCGCACTTTAAGGGGCTAGAAATTCATTTGTAAGCAAAACCATTGAGGCAAAAATTATTATGGACACTTGGGGATCATGAAAATGTATCGTTTGCTCAAAAGTATTTTTTTCTTTGCAGTTAAGATGAGTAGGCGACTTTAAGGAATTCATTTGTAAGCAAAACCTTTCAGGCACAAATGATCGATAATACCCATGTCGATAATGCGCATGATCTGAGAAGTGACTATTTCTTAGCCTATCTTGTTGGATCTCTGATGTGAGAGCAAAATTTCATCGTTAGCACACCTCGAAGTACCTTAAATCGCCATCATCGGAACTCCGGACACGCCTCCAACTTCCCCCACAGTGCCCGGATCCGGTCCGCCTCTGTGAATGATGTACCTAGGGCTCATTCTTGTTCTTCCCACCAAGATCCATACCGATCCCTCGACTCTGATCGTGTCACAAGATTTCCGGTTCCTCCCTCCAACTTCCCCAACATCACCGAATCCGGTCCGGACTTGAAATGAGACTTCTGAGACACCAGGTCTCTCCAAATATAAAGTTTCATAAGGATCCGATCAGCAGTTCGAAAGTTATGGTCTACATACCTCAAGATTCCGGATTCCCCCTCCCTCCACTCCTTTCCACGATGGTCGGAACAGAGAAAATTTTCTTAGGTAAATATGGTCGAGTCCCTGATACGTCTGCCAAGTTTCATCGTCCTATCACATCCACATCTGGAAGAAGCTTAATTCGGCATCACCGCAATTCCGGACCCTCCCCCCCCCCTCCAACTCCCCCACAGTGAGTGAATCCCGTCTAATCCTGTTAACTATGTATCTACGACGTGAGCTTGTACATCCCACTAAAGTTTCCTCCCGATCTCCCTCCACTCTGCTGGGCGTGTCACACGATTTCCGGTTTTCCCCTCAAAACTCCCCCCAAAATCATCAGATCCGGTCCGGGCTTAAGTTTGACCTCTCAGACTTTCCAAATATCAAGTTTCATTAAGATCCAATCCCCAGTTCTAAAGTTATACATGCCTCAATTCCCTCTCCCTCCACTCCCTCACGATGATCGGATCGGGGAAGTGACTATTTTCAGGTTAGTTTTGACGGGTTCCTAATATGCCCGCAAAGGTTCATCGTCCTAGCACTTCTGGATGTACCCTAACTCGCGATCACCGGACTGACCAACCGACCGACGGAAAAGTGAACGGTATTTGATTGTGCAAAACGGATACGTCAGCTGAATTTTATTAGAGCTATATTTCGGACCTTCTTGGCAACGTTCCTCTTCAGGCTCAAAGCCGCTCAAGTTGGAAAACGAACATGTGGAAAAAACATCGGTATACGGGGCCGTAATGCAAGTGCCATAAAAACGGAATCTGCTTTGATGCAAAGGGTTGCCCACACCCCCGCCAAATGACGTACACTCCTTCCCGGCACCGGCCAAAATCACCGGTGCCGGCTATAAGTTATGCCATTCATCTCTCAAACGCTTCTAAGCATGCTGATTTGTATGTTCTAAAACGTGACAACCGGTGCCTGTTGGTCTAAGCCGGGGCCGGCCCGGGCAGTTGCTGTACACTCAAATTGAGAATGGTCAACCCGTCACTGCTATGTGTGCCTTATGGTTCATTTCGAAACTTAAATTTCGACCACATTCAAATCCAACGTGATGTTTCTAAAAATTAAAATGGGCTGTTGTACTTCTTTCTTTCGAATTATAGCCACCTAGCGGTTCAGAACTGACACCACTGCATCACTATATCTATTTTAGAGAACTGAGCGGAAATGCATAACTGTTCCTGAATTAATGAATGTATTGTTTTCATTGCCGATCTTTACATGAAATATGACGGAAAGAGATAAAAACACCATTTTAACTAAAATAAACATAAAACTTTTGCTCCATAGCTGAAGAGGCAGTTGAGAGGGTCTAGGAAGTCCAGAATCGCGCACGATGCGATAAAACAGACTCGTGTGCGTGTTTCATACTATGTTTGGCGTAATGCGACGTTTTCAGTATTTGACGCCAACTATACCCAATCAGGGTGAGTGAGTAACACCTCCACACGGGCTGGAAAACTCTCTCTTGAAGATGAACTCTCGCTATACGAGAAACTTAAAACATTTCAGAGGATTAGGAGAAACTCCCTCTGGCAAAACACACCCTACACTCCACTCCCATCAAACGCTCGGCGAGGAAGATTGTTGAATAAGAACAGATGTTTATTTCAAAGCAGGGAAGACCGGAAAGTTACGAAAAAGTGTGAAGAAGGGCGAGGACAGGACAAGATCTTTTGACGAAATATTACTGAAACTCGATGAAGTGGAATGGTGAGTCAGCCGATTCAGGCTAACACGGACGAGCGTACTGGACAAAACACGTCAAACATTTCAAAGCAACAACGTTCTGAGAGAACGCATCTAGGCAAAACACATTGGACTCTGTCCTGAGGCCTAATTAGATAATAGGAAAAACGTACAGTGAATAGTGGATACAGTGAAAAACATAGAGATAGTCTGTCCGGTCTAGCACCGGCGACAGGACGGACGATGCACCAAATCTCCTGGTGCCAGTTAAATTTCGCACTAACCGGTATTCAAATTCATTTGTACCATATTTTACTGAGAAAATTAACAAAAAACAAGTGAATTCCAAGTGATTTATTTTCTTTTATGCAAACTGTATATATTCAAGTATTCTAACACATTAATGTAATGGTAGACGTATTAGTGCCATGTCGGCGCTACGAGTTGGATCAATAAAAAAATATATCTATCTAACCGTCTAATCGCTCTTCCACAGCTTATGGAAATCTTATTAGAAAGACGAACGTGTGAATTCTGTGTAGTACAGTAGGGTAGACCAGGGTAGGGTTACAGGACAGTAGGTACCCAGTAGGCTAACAAGGAAGAATTTCTGTGAAACTGTACAAACAAGCAACGGATCATTCTTGCAATCGCAGAAAAAATCGTTTGAGTTCGAAACAAAATGCTACTGCAGACGCCGACGGCTTGATTGTAACTACATGCATCGAGAGTGCAAAAACTCATTGACATGTCTCATCCTCGTCGGCAACGACAGCTGCCTCTTATTCTGCTTCTCCAGTAGGCCTGTGCTGATACCATCCACAAAGGCTTAGGCGGCTTAGGCTTATATTTCAAATGAGAAACAAAAGCTGAAAGAAACGAAAACTGAATCTATGCGGCAATTGCTAAATTCTGTTTCTGCACGTGTTCCTTGCATGTGAAATCACTTCAAGATTACAAGGACATGTTGCACCGTTCCGAGCCGGCTTTCCGTTGCAGCAGGAGATCAAGCTCTTTTGAGAATCTATGAAGGGAAGTCTGAAGAAACTCTCGTCTCCTACGACATCGCCTGTTTTTGGCCAAGCTCACTTCCTCTTCCGTATTGTCTGCCCCGGTCGGATGCCTCCTACGCCTTCAGCAGCGAGATTCCATTCTGTGCGCGTATATTTGCAGATAATGGAACGGAAAAGCAGTGGACAAGAAGAACTGTTTTCTGCCAACAGTCACTTCCTAGTAATAGTTGCGTTTATGCAGATACCATGGTATCTGATACCACGGTCTAAAGTGGTTTTTGCAGTTATCGTGGTATTTGCTACCACGGTCAAGTGGCGTGTTTGCAGTTATCGTGTATGTGGCCACACTGTAAATGGTTTTAGAGTGTAAAGATTAAAGTTAACTGCAGTATTTGCTACTCGGATTATCCTTATCTCTACGCAGATAAGATTAATACCAAATAGAGATAAGATGAATTCGAGTAGCAAATACTGCAGTTAAACTTTAATCTTTGTACGGAGAAACTTTTTACAGTGCAGTTAGCGTGGTATCTGATCTTCAGATACTACGGCACGACCGTGGTAACTGGTCGTAGTATCTGAAAAGTCATCTCACTTTAATCAAATTTTGTCAGATTGGTGAGAAAGAAGTTTACCACTTAGTGATGTGACTGAATATCTGTTTTTCTTTTGGGATGACTTCGAAAAGCGCAATTTCGGCAATAGTCGTTTTTGCAGAGCAACCGTATATCAGACACCACGATTACTGCAAAAACGACTAATTGCAGATCCAGTTACCGTGGTGACAGATACCATGGTATCTGCAAATACACAACTAATGAACGGGACGAAACCAGGTCCCCAAAGTCTTCTTCAGGTCATCTGATGCAATGGCAAAGAAAGTTGTGTGACATGGTCAGACGCAGCTGCCGTAAGATTGGCATGTAATGCACAACTGCTTGCAAATACAAGTACTAACTTCACCACGGTGCAGTTTCTTCTGGCACTTCTCTAGAAGAAGGGATTTTAGTGTTTTATGCTAGCTCTGTGTTCCTTTATTGAATTCTTTGGTGAAATGATGATCCTCAATAGCCTATGTGATCCAGAAATGATGGGTTTCAAAACTGTGATCGATATGACATGCTAATATTTCTCTTTCACAATTGCAAAATAAGTCAAAAACATTAATAATTTTCAACTGTGTCTGCGTATTACAGGTGGTTCGACTAACGCAGTAATTAAATTTATATATATACATACATATCTTAAGGTTAACTTTAGACATCGAGGTTGATGTCGGAAAATACCACCGAGACGGTCGGCGAGGGCGAGGTTGATATTTTCAATGGCCATCGAGGTTGTCATTCCGATATCAACCCAGATGGAGGTGTGTTAACTGTTATAACTTTTTCGAACATAAATCATCTCTGGAGGCTGATATGACTTATATCATCCTCTCCGGAGGCTGATATGACTTATATCATCCTCTCTGGAGGCTGATATGACTTGTATCATCCTCTCAGGAGGCTGATATGACTTATATCATCCTATCTTTTCTACCGCTAATTTTCTATTTGAGAATTATCGTAATATAACTGACCGTGGGTCATAGAAGGATATGCATTTCATATCTGTTCGAAAAAAGTTATATACATAGTATATACATATAACTAAGGTAACAGTACTAACTAGGTTATAAAAGATTTTAGTCCCAGATTTCATCCGTCACGATGTCTACGACATCAATGGATAAAGTTCAACAGGCTGCAAAGTATTTTTTTTTAAATCTCTTCTTCCGGTACGACTGCCTTGCACAAGTGATGATGGAATGCGTCAGTAGTTTTCTTGTAGAAAAAAACTCCTTTCGACATGCCATTTTGAAAGTTTCAAGGGCTACAGCGTTTAGTCAACGGCGATGAAATTAAACTGAAAAAGATTTGCTTCGCAACACTTCATGCTGCCCAGGGCAACGTAAATCTCGTTCCATTCCAGATCGTCATCTATCATTAGGCTACCCCAAGTAGTTTAACTGATTTACACTTCCTGAATGTCGAAGCATAATCAGGAGTCTCTCTTCTCAGTCTTCTAAACTTCATAACGGCTAACCTCATAACCGAAAGACCCATTATCATTAATTTGCATTTGTCATGCTTGACGGTTCCTTTGGTTCCTCCAAGGTAGTTCTGAGCGAGGAGACGGAGTCTTGAACAGGCCTTGAACCTGATTCGAGCTGTTCGGATGTCCAGAAGGAAGTTTACAAATAACAAGAGAGGAAAGGTCATCTGCGAATTTTTAAATACAAGGGAAACAAAACAGCCACATTAAATGTTCACAATCCAAATCGAGCCAAAACCATCCTAAAACGACGAAAACAAGACAAGAACTCACATCAAAACGTTTGCTCGCGATGATTAGTTTTGCAGCTTCGCTGAAGTGCCATATACCGATCACTTTTCGGTCTGTCGGTCGTTCAGGCCGCTGTTCTCGAGTTAGGATACTTCCAGAAGGGCTTGGACGATGGAACTTGGCAGGCGTATCAGGGACCCGACCAAACTAGCTTGGAAATAGTCACTTCCCAGAGCCAACAACCGTGGAGGGAGTGGAGGGAAGCGGAATCCGGAATTTTGATGTATAACTCTCGAACGGGTGATCGGATCTTAATGAAGGTTGATATTTGGAAGGACCTCGTGTCTCAGATATCCCATTTCAAGTCCGGACCGGATCCGATGAATGTGAGGGGGAACCGGAAATATTGTGACACGGTTAGGATGGAGCGATTGGGATGAAACTTGGTAGGAAGAACAAGCACAAGCCCTAGATACATCAGTGATAGAACCGAACCAGATTTGGGCACTGTGGAGGGAGTTAGAGGGGGGGGTCGGAATTCCGGTTATCGGGAGATAAGGTACTTCCATATGTGCTAGGACGATGAAACTTGGCTTGAACATTAGAGACTTGGCATGATTGGCTTAGAAATAGTCGGTTCCCTAAACCGACCATCGTGAGGGGAGTGGAGGAGGGGGAATCCGGAACCTTGAAGTAGCCTATGTACAACTTTTGAACGGGTAATCGGATCTTGATGGAACTTGATGTTAGGAATTACCTCGTGTCTCAAAGGTCCTATTCAAAGTCCGGACCTCAACCGATGAATGTTTGGGTTGGTGTTGGAGCTGGGAGAACCGGAAATCTTGCGACACGATTAGAAAGGAGCGATCGGGATGAAACTTGGTAAGAAGAACAAGCACAAGCCCTAGATACATCAGTGACAGAACCGGACAGGGTTCGGGCACTGTGGGGGAGGGGGTCCGGGATTCCGGTGTTGGCGAATTTAAGTGCTTCCAGATGTGCTACGACGATGAAATTTGGCTTGGACATTAGAGACTTGACAAGATTGGCTTAGAAGTAGTCACTGCTCAGGTCCGACCATCCCTTAAAGTACAAATACTAACCGCCAAGTAAAAGAAACTTTAAGAAAAATATAAATTTTTCTCATGATCATTTTTGCCTCTAGGGTTTTGCTCAAACATGAATTTCTAGCAGCCTTAACGTGCGTATCTTAACCGAAAAGTAAAAAAAATACTGTTGATCAAACGATATATATTCATGATCCCCAAGGGCCCATGATCATTTTTGCCTCAAGGGTTTTGCTTACAAGTGAATTCCTTAAAATATAAACAATAATTTTGAGCAAAATATACAGTTTCATGATTACGATGAGCCATTATTTTTGCTTCATGAGTTTTCATTACAGATGAATCTCTATAGCGCCATTAAAGTGCGAATCATCACAGCCTAATTCAAAATTAATATAGTTTTTACGAACGATACATTATCTTGATTCCCAAGGACCCAAGATCATTCTTATCTCAAGGGTTTTGCTTACAAATAAGCACAACAAAACCCACGAAATAAAGAATTCCTACTTAGTGTGCCATATGAGCTTCTAGCTCTTGTTATATGGTTCAAGAAAAAAAAATAGGAATCTCTTCTCCATCTTTGCTTTTGTAAGGAAGATATTCCAAATGGAGAGATTTGATTTGATTTTATTAGATTTGGGGGTAGGCCTAAAGTATACATAGGGAAACAAATTAGGTTAAATGTAACTTCCCACTGTAAAGAGATATAATATGGGGGAAGGGCACTCGGAAGGGCATCTCGAAACAGAGAGTTTTTCCTTCAGCCCAAGCTGACTGCGAACCATATTTGACGGTGCAAAACGGATAGGTCAGCTACATTTTCGTAAAATGTAGCCGACTTATATCCGTTTTGCACCGTCAAATCTGTTTTCTTTAATGTTTATGGAAGAAATTTTGGAAGAATATTTTGGAGTTAACAGACAGAAGTGGGCTACTTGAAGATTTGAGGTAAAGTGATGGACTGGAAATTAAGAGATATTAATAAATTAGCATGAATAAAACAAAGTTTTGTAGAGATTATTCGGTAGTATAGAAGGCTTTTTTATGGATTTTTTTAACATATGAGAAAATGTTGATGGAAGAATGAAAAGTTTGAAAATAGGAGTTACTCTATAGGGTTGGGAAATATAATAAGGAAGAAAGGTTTTAAGACGAAAGTGTAAGTGACGTAGGGTAAATATTAGGTAAATTTTGTATTGATGTCACCGAGTTCGAGGTGGAGACGTAGCCACTTGCTTTAGTTTAATCCATAGCAAGAAAGAACTGAAAATAAAAGAAGCTACGCGGGAATAAAGAACAAGAGCTAGAAGCTGATATGGCACTTGTAAGGCTGGGGCAGGCGATTAAAATAGGAATTAGCCAATTCGTGGGTTTGTTGTGATCATTTTAAGCAAGACCCTTGAAACAAGAATGATCATGTGTCCTGGAAAATTACGAGAATGTATATTTTGGTAAAACGTATTTTTATTTTTGCACTTGGCTGTTACTGATAGACACTTTAAGGGCGCTAAAAATTGATCTGTATAGTCAGAACCCTTGAGGCAAAGATGATCGTGGGCCTTTTAGGATCATTAACATATATCGTTCGTTCAGAAGTATGTTTTCGACTTTTCGGTTAAGAGGCGCACTTTAAGGGAGCTAGAAATTCATTTCTAAGCAAAACCCTTGAAAAAGAAGTGATCATGAGCTCCTGGGGATCATGAAATTGTATATTTTGCTTGAAAGTATTTTTCGTACTTTGCGGTTAAGACGAGCACTTTAAGGGATGGTCGGATCTGGGAAGTGACAATTTCTCAGCCAATCTTGTTAGGTCCCTAATGTTCAAGTCAGGTTTCATCGTCCTAGCACACCTGGAAGTACCTTAGCTTGTCCTCACCGGAATTTGCCCCCCCCCCCCTACACCTTCCCCCAAATTGCCCGAATCTGGTCCGGTCCTGTCACAGATGTATCTACGGCTTATGCTTGTTCTTCCCACCAAGTTTCATCCCGATCGCTCCACTCTATAAGCGTGTCACAAGATTTCCGGCTCCACCCCCCCCCCCTCCCCACACACACATATATCAGATCCAGTCTGGACTTGAAATGGGACATCTGAGACACGACGTCTTTACAAATGTTAAGTTTGATTAAGATCCAATCACCCGTCCGAAAGCTATACATGCCCCAAGATTCCGGATTCCCTTTCCCTCCACGCCGCCCACGATGCTCGGATCGGGAAGCTGACTATTTCTAAGCCAACCTTGTCAAGTATCTATTGTTCAAGCAAATTTTCATCGCCCTAGCACATCGGGATCTTTAAACACGATCACCGGAATTCTGGACACCCCCCACCAAGTTTCAACCCAATCGCTCCCCTCTAAGCGCATCACAAGATTTCCGCCCCCCCCCCCCCTCCGGCACGAGGTCTTTCCAAATATAAAGTTTCATCAAGATCCGATCACCAGTTCAAAAGTTACACATTCCTCAAATCTACGGATTCCCCATCCCTCCACTCCCCCACGGTGGTCGAATCGGGGAAGTGACTATTTCCAAGTTAGTCGGGTCCCTGATTTGCGTGCCAAGTTTCATCGTCCTAGCACTTCTGGAAGTACCCTAACTCGAGAAGAGTGGTCCGACCGACCGAAAAAGTGATCGGTATATGGCTCTTGAGCGAAGCTCCAAGTGCCATAAAAAAAAAGAAAAAAAAACATTTGCTCGCCACCCCACTCCACGGCTGGTAAACAAAACTTTGCGTAGGCAAACGCAAAACGTGGCTGATACTCTCGCAGACGTCGAGCCTATCGGGCGTTCCCTCTGTCATGGAAGAAGGTGGCCTTCCCGGCTCCAAATCTCGATTCCCCTATCGAGCTTCACAGAAAAACTTGGTCCGTCAGCTGATGTCGACCGGGAGCTTCGTTACAGCTCCGGTAGATTCATGTCCCTTAGTCGGTCTGAAGGGTTACAGACACATTCCAGTTTGGTGAGAGAAGGCGAACAAAAATACTGAATAAAAATTTTCAGAGAACGCCAGGGCTTGCGATCGACATTTGGCCAGACCGACCGACCAAAAGTGACGGTGATCAGGAAACTGACTATTTCTAAGCCAGTCTTGTCAAGTATCTATTGTTCAAACCAATTTTCATCGCCCTAGCACATCCGGAAGTAACTTTAAACGCAATCACCGGAATTCCGACCCCTACCCTACAACTTCCCCCGAAGTGCCCGAATCCGGTCCGGTTCTGTCACTGATGTATCTAAGGCTTGTTCTTCCCACCAAGCTTCATCCCAATCACTCCACTAAGCGTATCACAAGATTCCCCGCCCCCCTCCGGCACGAGGTCTTTCCGAATATAAAGTTTCATCAACATCCGATATCACCAGTTCGAAAGTTATGCATTCCTCAAGATTCCCGATACCCCATCCATCCACTCCCCCACGGTGGTCGGATCGGGGAAGTGACTATTTCCGAGTTAGTTTGGTCGGGTCCCTGATATGCATGCCAAGTTTCATCGTCGTAGCACTTCTGGAAGTACCCTAACTCGAGAAGAGTGGACCGACCGACCGAAAAGTGATCGGTATATGGCACTTGAGCGAAGCTGCAAGTGCCATAAAACAAAACACAAGAAAATTGCTCGCCACCCCACCCCCCGGCTGGCAAAAAAAAACGGTCCGGTTCTGTCACTGATGTACCTTGCCGAATCAAGACTAATAACAAACCGGAGTGAATTAGACTGACTTTTCCGTGATGCCCTGAAATACAACAGTCAACCACTGCGACAAGTGGGAGGGGTTTGTGGCTTCTGCCAGTGGCATAAACAGTAAATACCGTGCAATGCAGGGCAAGTCACTGCCCCGCACCTGAGCCCACACTCCCAAAGTCAAAGTTTTTTTTGTTTACATTTTTTTTTTAATTTCATCAGAAAACATATAAATTAAACAAACAATTTACCATTAACGGCCACTTTTAAGACAAAAGAATCCTGATTGTGGCCGCAATTCTAACCACTCTGAATCGAGTACATTAAGGACGGTCGCATTTATTTTGTCACTGCACGGCATCGGCATACCTGTCGTGCTAAATAGACAACCCGATTCCAACAAGCCCATGACTGGGTCAATCATATAGGAGAGGAAATGAGACCTTGTGCAACCTCAAAAGGATTAGGAGAGATTTCTGCGCGACAATCCATCTTCATTTTGCCAGACAAGAAGAGGGAAAATCTTGAACATAAATTCGTACCGAGAAATACATCCATCGACAACAAAACCAGCTCTTCGGTTCCAATTCCAGCACCATGGAGACGGATTGTTTCTACGGGAAAGTAATTTCTACTTTCCTATAATTACTTCTAACAATGCAGGCGAAACTCGAAGACGAAGATAGAATAATTCCTTCGTGTAACTAAAAAATATTTTACAAGTAATGAGCTTATTACAGGTTCATTATCAATTTTTCCGCCGATATTAATGTCTCGATTAATGTACCAGCTGATGCTTTCTCCAACAACACGTCCAGAAGCCCCGGCGGAATCGAAGCCACAAACTTTTTTGGTTTGTTTTATCTTGTCAGACCTGCCAAAACGATAACAACGAAGATGCTAAATAGAACAAAACAAATCGGAGCACCGCTGGACAATCTATGTTGTTTAAACTGCACCTCCCCCCCCCCATTGTGTCGTACCAGAAACTCAGATACTCACCGGATTCGGATGCCCTTTTCACCCCGACCAAAAATGAAAGCCTTTCTTATTGTTATGCTGATACAACGTGAGAAATTAGCTTGGTTCAGGTATTACATCCGTTTCTAACTTTTCGGTTGTAGCCGGATTCGGAGGGGGTCTTCACCCGAGTCAAACAAATGTAGGATATCCCAAATCAATGCTGTTTCAGTATAACGAATCACTACCTTTTATCAGCTAAGGTAAGAAATCTAACATTTCTACAATCTCCGGTTTCTTTCGGATTCCTGAATGAACTACTCATCAGTTTATAATCTCATAACAAAAGGTAGTAAATGCTGAGAAGTGGGAACTGCTAGTGCGGTATGGTTAAAGTGGACCACAAAAAATGGTATTTCTACCACACACACAATGATAACCATCCCTACTGCCACTATGAATGTTCAAAACCACAAAAAACGCCGTCAAACAATGAGCAAATTAAAAAAAACACCAAATTTCCTAGGTTTGAAATAATTCGGTCTAAACTAAATCTCAGCCGATTATCCGGGACAGCCGTTATGGCATGTAGGAATATCGAGCCGAGGATCAAAATAATAATTTCCATCTAATGCTCCAACTGTTTGTTACAAATAGGCTACAAATAAATTAAAACAAACAATCTGTCTTGACAGGCTGCCGACCGGATGGATATTTCGGCGGGAATCATGCTCAGAAAATTTCAGAACGGCCCTAACTAACCGAGGAAACCAATTAGGACGTTGGCAAATGGTAACAAGATATTCTGAATAGCGATAGGCTAGGATTATTGATTTTCGGATTGAGTGGATAGTTTACCGAAATTCGCAGAAAACTAAAAGCCACACAAATTCTCGACAGTTGATTGAATTACAGCAGAGGTATGCTTATTTGTATGTCGACTAACAGCGAACGGTTGTCTAAGAAAAATGACAACAATTACTGCAAAATACTTCCAAAAGGTTTATTTCCTTCATGCTTTGTCATGTGTCACTCTTCTTGCGTTTAACTACTACCTGTTTTACTTTTACAGTTAGAATCTTTTGCTAAGTGGAAACAAATTTCAACTCAAAGGTCGTGCCAGGACAACAACGAAATTGTTGACTATTAGCTGATTTCAAGTTTTTTTCTTTTTCCCTTCTACTTGACTGTTTTTTAAGGGAGTAACAAAACCAGGGCATTGAACCGTTAGAGAGGTGTTCAAATAATCATAACCCTGCTGTAGTAACCCGCGCGTAAAAGAGATGCGTTTCTCTTATTAGCATATTTTGTTCCATCATCGGTTGGACCGGGATCGGACACAAATCGGAAACGATGCCATCGTTTTCCAAGAGGATCGACAACCCGACTTACGTTTTCCGATTTGTGTCCGATCCCGGTCCAACCGATGATGGAACAAAATATGCTAATAAGAGAAACGCATCTCTTTTACGCGCGGGTTACTACAGCAGGGTTATGATTATTTGAACACCTCTCTAACGGTTCAATGCCCTGGTTTTGTTACTCCCTTAAAAAACAGTCAAGTAGAAGGGAAAAATAAAACACTTGATATCAGCTAATAGTCAACAATTTCGTTGTTGTCCTGGCACGACCTTTGAGTTGAAATTTGTTTCCACTTAGCAAAAGATTCTAACTGTCAAAACTCATCTCAGACACAAACCTGCACGGCCATATTATCATCGAACCACCTAAAGTCTACACCTCGCAATTTTCATGTTGCATTTGCCTTTCACGGCACAACCCGACTTGAGTAAAGCAAAACTGCCGAAAATGCTATCAAAGAACAGACAAAACGTTTCAAAACTCATCTCAGACACAAACCTGCACAGCCATATTATCATCGAACCACCTAAAGTCTACACCTCGCAATTTTCCTGTTGCATTTTCTCTTTCACGGCAAAAACCATATTGCATGGATCAAGAAACTCAGAACAAGCACCAGTTTGAGATCCCCCGACACCAGCGGGCTTGCTTAAAAATATTTTCCTAGTTTGGATCCACGAACTGGATATTACCAATAACAAATAATCAGATAGAACCTCCGTCTCCCTATCTCTGTAATATGACCATGCGGAGTCGAATATTTACCCGTAGCCTACCCTGCACGACGAAAACGAGCGGAGGTGAAGAGCTACGCGGCACTAAACGTTTCGGTAGCCTACCTCTACAAATGGCTATATCGATGTGAAGCCGCCTAGAAGAAACTTTCAAAGCTGATTGGTCCTCTGGACGCGCTCCAGAGCGGGTCAGCGTCCTTCCTGCACTTATTGCTCTGCTATGAGCAACGGCGAAGAGGGAAGTAGACGGATATCAACCAGGGTTGCCACATGTCGCACGACAGTGTGAATTGTCACTCTATTTTGTTTTTGTCACTCTTGTCCTAGGTAGGACATAAAAATCACTCTTTTTCAAAAAATGACCAAATGTGTCATTTTGCAGCAGGGTTTCCGACCAGAAGTCACTATTTCAAGTATTTTTCATGAAAGTAAAATTAAGTTGTGTCATTTTTACAGAGGCGATTCCGACCAAAAGAGAACATTTCATGACAATAGATTTTACTCATAATTCACTCTCTGTTTTGGGCAATTTTTGATGTGGCAACCCTGATATCAACCCAAAGCTAGAGGAAGTACCTCTAGATCCGCTCAGTTTTGGGTATATCCATAGTCGATGCATGGGACGAAAGACGGAGGTTCTATCTGATTATTGGTTCTTGATAATACCCAAAGGTCCTAAACTCCGAATGTGCCGTAAGAGCCAATCGCTATTGCTGAACAACGTTACGGTGGTACCGTGGTTCAGCTGTTGCTCGAAAGGTTCTGTTGAAAAAATTTTGTTTCTGTGACCAAAAGGGTTTTCGTGGCTGGAAATTCTGTGGGAAATTAAAATTTTTGCGGCAAATTCAAGTAGACATACATACGAAAATTCTTCTAGTACAGAATGGTAAGGGCGTACGCCTGATGTTCTATTTACTGGTATTTTATATTCATTTTCAGGCATTTAAAAAAGACAAACCAAGGCTCAGTGAGTTTCATCTCGTGGGTCAAGTGCCTCGCAAACTCTGTTTCCGCTAGGAACATTCTGAAATCTGTATGACAAATATATGCCACGGAAATGCACAGGAATAGAATTCTACGAAAAAGCGAGTCTTGACCTTGACTAACGAAAAATAAGTTGAAGGAATGCGCATGACTTTTTGCAGGTAAGCAAGACTACTAGCATGGGGATCTAAAACTCTCGTGCTTTCCCTACTTCAATTTCGTCGCTCAAACACTTCACACAGGGAACGTGACGGCTCTCTCAACCTAATCCAAGGAAAATTTCTTCCCTACTTTCAAATCCGCTGTCAACGAAGCTGTTTGCTCGAGAGGATTCCTCAGGGCGAAATCAGGGCTTCAGCAAACATTCGAATTTCCAAGAAAATGGAGGGTCCTCCAAAAATTCTTTTTAATTACTGTCATTAATGAAGTGCCCAGATGAACTCTTACGACAGAAGACGCTTTCTAGAAGCTATTATTGCTTCCCCGATGAGAGGCATTGCCTCGCCCAAAGGGAAGTCAAGCACTTTGTAACAAGACGTTGAACCAACGAAAAAAACAAAATTTCGCCTCTTGGTACTTACAACCATTTACTCCTTGTACCATACTTCTTACAGCAATATTTAAAACATTCGTTGCCCTATTTACCCTGCTATAGGCTAGTGCAACTACGGAGAAACACCTTCATTCCTCAACTGGTCAATTATTCACATAGAGAATTTTTGTGTAGTTTTTAGTGGTTGTTAGTGATAGTTCGTTGTTGTGTTTATTTTATTTTTTTTGTGTTGATATCATATCATATCATTAGACAGCAATATAGACACGGTTAAACAACGACTTAAATGCACTCGAAAGGATCAAAAGCCGGATGACCTAGTTTTGCCCCGCACTGTAAAGCGCTTCATACGAAGACAGGCTGAAGACACTGAAGATACCGAGACTTGCTTACCGTCTGCGCAGGGGAGATCTGATCGAAATATACAAGATTTGAGGAGGGCCTACGATAGTCGGCTCGAAGGCGAACTGGTTACCCTCAAAGCCAACAACCTCAGGGGCCACGAGTTGAAACTTAGATCTCAGCGATTCAAGAAAGACGTCGGCAGGTGGAAGTTTGGAAATCGCAATCGTGGAGGCTCGGAACCAAACATGCACTGGATGAACATGTCGGAGCCGACAAGTACTGTGCTGAATTTTCGTAGAATTTTGAAGAGGCTAACGTCTTTCTTACTATTAATAAAACAACAATAATCAATCGGAAGAGCTCGAATCCGTACGCAAATGCGTATCGAAGATTATAATGAAATCAGTCGTATCATAAGGTACTGTTCGCGTAGGTGGTCCCTAGCCTCTTCAACCGAAGACAATAATTGATCCTAAACTTTGGTAACAGCTGTTGGCGAATGATAAGTACCGATCCTTAAAGGACCCTTCGCACTATTTACTCTTCAACTTACAGGATTTTAAAATATTTTAATACTTTAAAACTATGCTGGGCTTTCAACAAATAACCCAAGGTTTTGGCTGTTTTAAGTCTTTTCCGAGACCCGTTGACACGTAGCGAAAACAGGGAAACAATTGACATAACCGGTTTTCTGATCGAAAAAATTCTGACAGACAACCGTCGACAGGTGATACACATCGAAGGTAGCAAAAAACGGCAAGTGAGAAAATCAGCTTTATTTTTGTTAGAGGGGTTAGAATGTACCGTACGAAATTGGGGTCTCCGGGTTTAGAAATATCTTGCGTGATTATGGAAGTAGGTTGCATTAGTACAACCGTAGACAGCGTGATACACATCGAAGGTAGCAAAAAACGGCAAGTGAGAAAATCAGCATGGTTTTGTGAGAGGGGTTAGAATGTACAGTACGAAATTGGGGTCTCCGGGTTTAGAAATATATTGCGTGATTATGGAAATAGGTTGCATTAGTATTATAGGTAAGACAGGTCCTTTAAACTAATACTCGTCAAAGGACGAACCTCAAGGTTTATAAACTCGTTCGTGCCCTTTTATACAGATGTTTTCAGCAAAGTGAATGTAAGTGTAATATATATAATTTTAATGTTGCAATGACCAGGGTTCTTTGGCATCTTCCAGAGAAGAAAGTTACAGAAAAGCGCGTTTCTCCTTCAATCTATTCCAAATCACGATTACATTCGGTCTCTTTATAGTGCTTATGAAATAACAGCTTTCTTATTACAAATTTCGTTGTTCCAAATTTATTTTCATATCATTTTTATAGGCTACTAAGTTTTACTTTAAAGGGTTGTGCCAGGGTGTTGTAAGTCACTATGCAAGGTTCTGGGGAAGAACCAATCAGGTAAAGCTGGTTCAGCAGGTTTTTGGAGCGCTGGTGGCAAAATGTTTGGCTCCTGCGCGATGAGGTTTTAGGCGTTTTCTCGCCGTTCCCCGAGGACTCTTCGGCGAATCGAAAGAAACGGCGAGAACATGGGGATGCTTCCAAAACGGCTTTTGCTCGAAAAAAAATATGCAGTTGACGAAATTAGTCTAGATGACATTGCTTTTGGTTTTGTTTATTTTGATTGTTTTTAATTAATTCTGTATTGCACCAACAACAGCAAAAATTGATTCCCCACCGAATCTGATAGGGAGTCCTTTGTTATGATGATGATGATAACCGGAGCATTCCCCGTCTGTGGGGACTCGCAAGAATATGGGGAGTGAACGGGACAAACGAAAACGCGGAGACTCCTCAAGTGGAGTCCCCGGGGAACGGCGACAATACGCCTTTTGAGGCGACTTACTTCCGCCGACAAGAGCGGTGATACTCGAAGAGCAGTGTTCCGAGTCCCTTGCCAAGTATCCTCCTTCGCCGACGTGATCCGGTGCAGATCGACAAGATAAATAGTTTCATCTTAGATACCAGTTTACCAGTGATTATGTACACAATACACACTAGACTCGGTATAATTAGTTTTGCGACCAATCCTATCCAACACGTCACGAAATGTAGTATTACTTCCCCACAACGGAAATTATCTCGTCAGGCTTACGCTACCATAAGAGGTCGACACCCCCGACCGACATCGACAATCTCGAAGACATCCCCTCGGACACACCCGTTTAAAGTACAGACATCTGAGAGCTTTAACTTCTTGGTTTTTGTTTCTAACAGTTGGACGTGGATCTCATAAATGCCATTACTGAGTTCGGCGACCATTACTCAACTGGTCTTTTTCAGCTCATGTAGCTTGTCCTCCATTTTGTTTGAATACAGATGATGAAAATTTGTTTAAATTTGTTTAGACTCTGGATGCCAATCCAAACTTCAGTATTTTGGCACACCCCTTGAATATTTAAACTTTATCGAACTTAAATCCATTCCACTTTTGCCGCTTCAGAATAAAGTAAAAAAAAAGAGTCAGTGCTCTCCAAGAACCTCGCCACAAACACCATAACACCAGCAGTTAGTTCCAAGGTAGTTCTGCTAACCTGCAGTGATAAAAAAAAATTCATTCCTGGATAGACTACTGGTCGCAAACTAGGATTACGAGTGATGACTAGGGTCGACCCACAGGGGCAAAAGCGGCCTGCCTTCTCTTCCCTCTCTCCTTTGACTCACTCGATCGACCCGGGGATGCTCGTTGACATAGTCCTCCAAGGGGGTTGACCTTCTAATGCAAAAACTAGAATAAATAAGTTTTTATTGCCTACTTACTCTCTTACTGCAGACCAGCTTATTCTCAACCTTAGAAGACCCCTGTGTCCAGGGGAAGTGTGTCGTTCCCCCTCCCTCGTGGTCTTCAAGAAAAATCAGGAGAAAAGAGTAAGCTAACCTGCAGGAAGAGAGTAAGTAGACATATAAATAGTAGTATGCTCTTGGAACAGTCCTGATTCTAAATCAGGCCTTTGGCCTGGCTCCCGCAGAGCAGATTATTGGACACGACGTGATCCGGATTCTCAACTACATACCATTAATCCGGAGATCCAAAGTAGAAAGAGTGACAAGATAAGACACATCGACTTACCGATGGAGTGAGTTGATAGGCTATGAAACTCTTCAGGCCTTTCAGCTTGGTCTCCTTCTTTGGAGAAGCTACTCCAACGACGTAAGGAAAGGGGTTGGCCGCCCACAGTATCAACGACCCGTATTCCTAGAACACAACAACAATGAAGGCTTAAAAGGCTACGGAGTCTGACCAGACTGACAACAATATCCAAATAAGCAAAAACAACTCCAATTATTGCAAAGTACCCAGTCACACAAGCCGAATACCTGAAGAAACGGACAACCATGTTACATCGGCTGTTTTTGTTAACTACGGGAATAAGACCGATTTCTGCCAGAAAACAAGAGCTACGAGTTCATATGGCACTTATTACGAGTAGGTGGTAGAAGAAAGTAGATGAGAACGTCACAAAATACCCCTACATCCAAAAATGCGGTTCGGACCTAGGAATAGAATATCTATTTTCACTCAATTCTGAGCATTTTCGGAACCGCCTCGCTAGGGCAAATGACTTTTCTAGCTACCAAGTTTCTACTCAATAAATCCACTTGTTTGGTCCCTAGACGAACACACGATTTCCGGTACCCCCTCCAACTCTCCCTACCGCGGCCGAAATCTGTTTTCGACTCATAAATGGATCACCTTAAGCATTTTCTCGTACCATACATATCAAGTTTCACTCGAATCTGAGCATTTTTGGAGAACTTCCGGTAACCGCCCTCCCCCCCCCCCCCACCGTAGTCGGATCCGGTTCGAACCCTAAAATATGTCATCTAGGGCATTTGATCTCTCTATATTCAAAGTTTCATTCATATCGCTCCACTTGTTTGTGACCCACAACATTTTTGGGACTCTCACCCTAATTGCCCCCACTGTGGCTGAATACGACTCGGAAACATAAATGTCGCATCTCTGACATCTCCTCTTCCCGTCTATCGAGTTTGATTGGAATCGGAGCATAGCCAATCAGCAAATTTCCGGTTGCCGCTTCAACCTCTCCCCCTCCCCCCTACCTTAGCCGGATCCGGTCCGGACGCCAAATGACAAATCAAGGCCGCATAAACTCGGTACTGTTCAACCTGAGTCCCATTATGTTCACCTGTTTGTTGTTTGACCCCCCTCCCCCTCTCGTTTGTTTTTTGACCCATCGCCCCCCCCCCCCAAACCGTGGACGCATGCGATTCGGTCACTACTTTGCATGTCTATGTCATCAGTTCTCATCACCCATAAAGTTTCACTAGAGTCGGACCACCCGCCGAAAGTCAGTGATTTCCAGCTTCCCCTTCCCTCAACTCTCAAAGATGGTCGGATCCGAAAACGTTTTCCAAGGGCACTGTGTTTGGGACCTCAAGTCACTAATATGCCAGCAAAGTTTCATCGTTCTTAGAATATCTAGAACTATCCTAACTGGCGATCACCTAAATTCCGGGAAACACCCTCCAACTCCCCCACAGAGCCCCGATACGATCTGGTTCCGTCAGCTACGTATCTAGGGCTATAAATGCTTGTTCTTCCCACCAAGTTCCATCCCAATCCCTCGACTCAAAGCGTTTCACGAAACTTACGGTGCCCCCCTCCCCCCCCCCCCCCCCACAAGTATCGGATCAAAGCAGGACTTGACGTTGAACATCTGAGACGATAGCTCTTTCCACTTGCCAAGTTTCACTCAATTCTGATCACCTGTTCAAAAGTCATGCCTGCCACTAGATTCCGGGTTTCCCATCCCTCCATTTCCCCATAATAGCCGATTCGGGGAAACGACTATTCTCAATTCAATCTGTTCGGATTCCTGATACACCTTCCAAGTTTCATCGTCCTAGCACATCAGAAAGTACCGAATTCCCGGGATCACCAGAATTCCTGCCCCCCCCCCCCCCCCCACTCACCCACAGTGCCCGAATCCGGTCCGGTTATGTCAACGATGTATCTAGAACTCGTGCTTGTTCTTCCCACCAAGTTTCATCACGGTCCCTCCACTCTAAGCGTTTCCCAAGATTTCCGGCTCCCCCCTCCAGCTTCCCCCAAAGTCCCCGGATCCGGTCCGGATTTGAAGTGGATCGCCTTTCCAAATATCAAGTTTCATTAAGATCCGACCGACGATAAGAAACGAAGAGTGTGTCAAGCGGAAAACTGGCGAGTATCTGTTCCACGAAAAGCTCGTCGCGCTCGAGAAATTTGGTAAGCAGTGAAAATTACGTTCTATTGCCTGGGGCGTTGAGGGTACAGAATGGAAAGCCGTAAGATTCTAACTTCACAACTCATAAGTTGGTAGTAGTGTATCGAGACAATTTAGAATTATGCTAGGTGTAAAACAAGGTAGCACTTTATCCCCACGACTTTTCACTATTTATATTAATGATATTGTGGATTTTCTAGAGAAAGGATGGGCTCCAACGGTAAGTCTTAGAAGTAGAAATTTGTCAGTGCTGCTGTTTGCGGACGACCTTGCAGTGGTTGCTAAAAATTCAGTATTTATATTAATGATATTGTGGATTTTCTAGAGAAAGGATGGGCTCCAACGGTAAGTCTTAGAAGTAGAAATTTGTCAGTGCTGCTGTTTGCGGACGACCTTGCAGTGGTTGCTAAAACGCCCGAAGATTTCCAGACGCTTTTGAATTTGATTTGGGAGTATTTGGCGATGAAAAAATTAAAGCTGAACGTAAAGGAGAGTGAAGTAATTATTTTTAATAAAAGAAAAACTAAAGTTCACCTTCAATAATGAAGAACTGAAGGTTGTTAAGAGAATAAGATACCTCGGATTCGTGTTAACTTACAACGGAAGTTTTAAATCACATATTGATGAGGTGATTAATAGAGGTAAAGTACCCATGTCACCTATTTTTCGAAATCAGACAATTATGGGTATAAACAAGAGCTGTAAGCTCAAATGGCACTTGCAAGCATCCGTAGTAGGTAAGGGTAACAGCTAAGATTTGTGCTGGAGGCACACGATTATGGACCTTTCGAATTCATGAAAATGTATGGTTTAGTAAAAATGTGTCATGAACTTTGCGGTTACAATGCGAAATGTAAAGGGGCTAGGAATCCATTTTGTAAGCAAATGCACTGGTACACAAATGATCATGGGCCCTTGGGTCATGAAAGTATATCTTGCGGCTAAGATGCGCACTTTAAGGGGATCAAACTGAATCTGGAAGCAAAATACTTGGGGCACAGATGGTCATGGGCCCTTGGGGATCTTAAAAATGTTTAGTTTCTTCAAAATGAACAGTTTCTTAAAAAAAACTTCCCACGTTGCGGTAACATTGGTGCATTAAGTATGCTGGAAAGTCATTTGTAAGCGAAACCCTTGAGGCAAAAACTATCACGGGCCCTTGGGTATCACGAAAATGGATCTTTTGGTAAAAAATATTTTGTTTCACTTTGCAGTTAGATAAGGGGCTTAAAACTCATTTCATATACTTTAGGACAAATGATCATGGGCCCTTGGGGGATTATGAACGTGTTCGTGAGATAAAAACACGTCCTTTAGTCAGCTGTCAAGTTTCCTTCGGATCCAACCAACCGTTCAAAAGTTATGCATATTATGGTAGTCCGGATTCATGTTTCCTCCACTCCCCCCACGATAGTCAGACCAGGGAAATTACTGATTCCAAGTCAATCTGATCGGATCCCCAATACACCTGCCGAATTTCACCGTCCAAGTGCATCTGTAAGTACCATAATTGGTGATCACCCGATTTCCAAAAAACCCTTCCAAGACCCAACAGTGCGCCGATCAGGTCCATTCATCCCGTCCCTCAATTCTCAGCTTGTTCCAAGATTTCCGACCCCCTCTAATCCTCCCCTCCCCCTCAGAGTTCTCGGATCCGGTCCGGACACAAAATGGTAATCCGTGACACGAGCTCTTTCCAACTGTCAAGTTTGGTTTGTGTCCGATGCCGCGTTCGAAAGTTATGCTTGCCTCAAGATCCCGGATTTCCCCTCCCTCCTCCCTCCCCCTCCCGATGGTCGGATCGGGGAAATTACTTTTCTTTAGTCAATCTGGTCGGGTCCCTGATAGGTCTGCCAAGTTTCATCGTCCTAGCACATCCAGAAGTACCTTAACCCGTGGTAATCGGAAATCCGGGACCCAGCCTCCACCCCCCCCCCACAGTGCCCGGAAGCGATCCGGTTATGTCAATGATGTACCAACGATATGTGCTTGTTCTTCCCACCAAGTTTCATCCCGATCCCTCCACTCTAAGCGTGTCATGATATTTCCGGTACCCCCCCCCCCAACTCCCCCAACAGTTGGTGGATCCTGTTCGGACATAAAATGGGACATATGAGGCATGTGTTCTTTCCACATACCGAGTTTCATTCAGATCTGATCACCCGTTCGAAAGTCACGCATGTCTCAATATTCCAGATTCCCCCCCCCCCCCACGATGGTCGAATTGGGGAAGTGACTATTTACAAGCCAGTTTGATCGGGTCCTTGGTATGCATGCCAAGTTTCATCATCCTAACACATCTGGAACCCGTGATAACCAGAAATCCGGGATCCAGCCTCTCCCCCCCCCCCCAACAGTGCCCGGATCCGATCCGGTTATGTCAGCAATGTATCAATGATATGTGTTTGTTCTTCCCACCAGGTTTCATCCCGATCCCTCACTCTAAGCGTGTCACAATATTTCCGGTACCCCCCCCCCCCCTCCAACTCCCCCACAGTTGTCGGATCCGGTTCGGATGTAAAATGGGACATACGAGGCATGTGTTCTTTCCATATATCAAGTTTCATTTAGATCCGATCACCGGTTCGAACGTTATGCATGCTTAAATATTCCGGATTCCCCCTCCCTCCACTCCTCCCACGGTGGTCGGATCGGGGAAGTGACTATTTCCAAGTTAGTTTGGTTGGGTCCCTCGTATGCCTGCCAAGTTTCATTATCCTAGCACATCTGGAAGTACCCTAACTCGACAAGAGTGGACAGACCGACCGACTACCGACCGACCGACCGAAAAGTGATCGGTATATGGCACTTGAGCGAAGCTGCAAGTGCCATAAAAACCTTAAAATGCATAAAAGAATATTTAATGCAAAAATTTTGCCAATTTCAGAATATGGAGCAGAGATATGGGGGGGGAGAGACGGCAAAACAACTAGAGTCGATCCAACTTCAGTATTAAAAAAAAATTATTTGGGCTACATCAGACAACTCATTCTCAAATTTTTAAGGGTGATATAGGTTGATTTTCTTTAAAGTTACGTAGGGCTCTGATGCTTAGATTATGGTTAAAAATTATAAATATGAGTAAGGATAGCTTATGATGAGATGCTGAAGAATGGTTTGAAACATTCTTGGCCATTCCAGGTAAAGCTATTACTGGAGCGAGTAGGAATGCCATATATATGGAATGAAGGTCTTGGTTGTGTTTATCTGCCAAAAGATCTATAGCGTTAGATTAGAGTGGTTTTAGAAGGACAGGAAATCCAGTGTTGGCAGAGTATTGTTAATAGTTCTATAACATTAAGTCATTATCAAGTGGTTAAAGTTTGTTTTGGAGAGAAGTGTATTTTAAGTTTAATCTACCCGGGAAAGTTTTAAGTCGTTGGATCCAACTAAGGGCAAACTGCCTTCCAATTCAGAGCAGGCAGAAGGTTTTTGAGAGAGGTAGTGTGGTTCCTGATGGGAGGTATGCTTGCCCACTTTGTGAGAAGGAGGAAGAAAATTTGGACCATTTCCTCCGTAGATGCCCGAAGCTTTCCGATTTAAGAAAAATTTATCTAGATGGTGTAATTTTGTCACTTCCCGAAATTTTGAGTAATACTAACCATACTGTTATTACTCGAATGGGCGTGTATATAGACAAATGTTTAGAATTAAGAAGGAGTCTGATTGTTTAAGTTATATTTTAGTTTTTGTTTTTTTGTAATTTTTTGTAACTTTTGAAATACACTGATCTATCTATCTATCTATCTATTAATAAAGAAAATACAAAATCCCTTAGATGAGTCAAAATATTTCAGTATATTAAAATATCAGATGAGAAAATAAGCTGCCTTTTCAGTTAAACTTTAACAGAAAATAAATTCTCAATCAGGAACCTTAATAGATTCGTGTCTCCAGAATTCTGACTAGATTTTTTATTTTTTTTATTTACTTATTTGTGACCCGCTTTTTGCGTAACAGCGGAGTATGAGTAAATACACAAAGTAAAATATACGTATAAAACACTTAAACAAAACAATGTAAATAAACATGACAACATTCTTTTTGTTTGATTTTTCTGACGAGCTTTCGTCCTTGAAAGAACGTCAACGTAGTTGAAGAACTAGAAGATATTTCAGAACACAAACATTTATCTAGAGATACTAAGGTAGAGAGATTGCACCTTACCCGAGGAAACGGAAAAAGGATGGTACAAGAATTTTACGCTGCGACGTAGAAGTTTTACGATTTTGAGACTGAATTATCGGTGTTTGGCAACGATTCTGAGTCCGTAAATTATTCAAAAGTTACTGCTTGCCTCTCTTGATTGTTTTTTTTTCGCAATTTCGGAGCGAAGTTCAATCGGAAAGGACGGCTGGAGCGTTTTAAACTTTTATAGCAAAACTATCCTATTGGTTGGTTTCTGCAACTTCAACTGACAAAGAGAATGGGAGACCCGTTTTAAGTGTTTTCGTATCTGATTCTGGTGAGAAAAATCCAAAATTCCCAGATTTTTGTTCTGGCCAGAAAAACTATCTGGGCAGTGAGTCCTTACCTTTATTCAGTAAGATCCGTCTTTTATAACTGAAGAATGGTGGTTGGGTTGGGTATTGTGGTCGCACTCTTGAGTCGCCTGTTCGCAGGGTGTTAATGATACTAGGTTTTACGTTGAAATATAAGGTTGTTGGGTTCCGGCTTGACAACGAGACCGGAACAACACCGTCCCTAGTAAAGTGGATACATGTGCCTGCTTCTAACAGTGTAATTAACTGTCTTCTTGTCCCCTTCCCTTCCGTTAGAGTACTGTTACAGCTAGTGCTGCGTGTTGCAATGTGTTTAGAGTGAAAAAAGAAATAATGCCTGGGAGTATTTGTCTGGACCATAGCATACAAGTGCCGTAATTAACCAGGCTGTAACTCCAAATTTTGGTCCGTCAATAGATTTTCCATCTCGCTAGGTATCATTCATTAGTGTTTTGTACTGCCTATGAGCAGGGGCGTCACGACCGGGGGGGAGGGGGGACGCCCCCCCCCCCAATGTGGTCGGCCAGTCGGTAAAAAATAAACGAGTCGGCGCGAAGCACCGCAATTTTTCGCCAAACAGTTGATTTTTTTAACTGAATCAGTAGATGTTTCGTCAAAACAGTCGTTTTTTTCTGAAAATTAGTCGATTTTTTCGAAACTGTAGTTTTTTTTCTTGAAAAACAGTCGTTTTTTCTGCAAAGACAGTTTTGCCCCCCAAACATTTTGGCTAGTAACGCCTCTGATCGTAGCTGACGTATCCATTGTATACATTATTTGAAGCTACATCCGATTACGATAGGCAAAATCGTATTTCTGCCCACTAAGTTGAGGGTGTATCACACCGCTGAAAACATTGTAATAATATCAGAGATTGAGTAGGTATCAGTGTTGGGAAGTACTTCAAGTACTTGTACTTCAAGTACTACTTAAGTACAAAATCAAGGTAGCCTACTTGAATTTTACTTAAGTACATTTTTCCTGGAGTACTTAATACTTAGGTAAAACAAATAGGTACTTGAAGCTCTCAAGTACCAACACATTCTTAAGTACTTTCAAGTACTCGCCCAAGTACATTCCGCTTCGATCGAATGATTTTTTTTTTAACAGAAAAGGATTTTTCGGAAGAGGAAATTTCAAGACTCAAAAGTAGTTCGATTTCAGGATTGGCAAAAAAATGCTAAAATCAGATTCTCAGTACCAGCATCTCCACCAGAAGACAAATCATTAGTCTTAAGCAAGGCACACTTCTTTGAATGTTTCTTGACCTAGAACAGTGCAGTTCGGACTAAATGGAAAAAGAAGAAAACAGCCGTTGAGGAATTTCTGCAAGCCCGTAATTAGTTACTTTGGTAGACTGGTAGATGACTTTCATAAGGTGCATACAAGTGGCACTGTTCAAAACTAACTAACGTTCAAAGAAGCGTAGCTTTAATGACTCTCGTGGTATTTAATTCTTTGTTTAAACTGCCAAATGCCTTTACTTACATGACTTTCTTTGAAGTACAAGTTCTGTACTTAAAACTCAAGTACTACTTAAGTACAATTGTGGTCTGGTATTTAATACTTGATACTTAAGTACAAAATATGGAAGTACTTAATACTTAAGTACAAATTTGAAGTACTTGTTACAATACTGGTAGGTATGCAAGTGATGTACTTACGATAATATGGACTTTTTGTGCGTCTGTAATATGTCCGCCTTTTGTTTCTCCGAGTAAATAGGCGTCTCCACCCGTCTTGGCGAACGACGAAAATGGATTAAAGCTCCGCCTGACTGTACCTTTCCCATCAATCCTACCTAAAAAGAAAGTTATGTGAAGTTTCTAGACGTCCCTAATAGGATTCTAGGACGGTAAGCTGCTGCCACCACACAACTTACTCCAAGGTCTTGTCCATTAGCAGCTTTAAAGAATCACGGACATAAATAGTTGCGTTTTTGCGGATACCATGGTATCTCTTACCACGGGAACTGGATCTGCGATTACTCGTTTTTGCAGTTACCGTGGTATCTGATATACGGTTGCTCTGCAAAATTGTTTCGCTGTTTTCGCTACAAGCCAACGGGTCTTGGAAAAAGCTTAAAACAGCCAAACCGTGGGTTATTTGTTGAAAGCAAAGCATAGTTTTAAAGTATTCAAATATTTTAAAATACTTTAAAGGACACCTGTATGAAGAGTACCAAGTATCATCCCTAGCTGTATGACTTCCTTTATCATTGCCTGCAGAAAACCCAATCCAAATGCGAAATAGTGTTTCCAAGCAATGATTTTTGCTCCATTTTGCATTTGTCCTTATTTCAGTAACAAACAATTTTAGAAATGAACAAATGTCTCCAATTATTCCTTCTTCAGGAATATTTTTTAACCAGTTAAGCCCAAACGTATATCTAGAAGAAATTCCAATACGACCCAGCCAGCGCTGTACAAAATTTGAATGAATTGCGCTTTTTGTCTTGGAGTCTGCATATGCAAACTTCCAGAAACGAACATCCCTATTTTGAAAACGTCACGCTCAGGAGAAAAATGCTCTCCGTGGCCATGTCTGTAAATGCATTCTCCATGGTATGTTCAAGTATGGTTTCACTGTTCAGGTGTCCTTTAAGTTGAAAAGTAAATAGTGTAAGGGGTCCTGTAAGGATGGGGACCGCAAACTCGCGTGTAGCAAAAAGTAAGGTCAGTTGCGAATTCGAGACCTAATCTCTATAGCCCAGAGCGGAACGCTTATGGACTTGGTAACCCGTGCAGAACGATATGGATCATTTACTGATATTCCTCTAGTCATTTGGCAAGCCAAAAGTAAGCGAGTTTTTTTTTTCGACTGATCACGCCAATCGATAACGACCACGATTATAACGACCGGTCGTAACAAGAAGTTTATTGGTCCGTTGATGATGCATGTATTCCTTACTGCTCTAATTCGTTCGGACTTGAACACATTTTACGAGCAATCTTTTGTTCTTTATCATCGGTTCGGCAGCATGACTGAAAAACAACTCAAAAAGTTTTGGTGGGATCCCAAAGAAGAATACTTATTTGACTAAACTTCCGGCCAGAATTAGGGAGGTAGAAAACGTATTTATTTTTAAGAGTAAATTACAAGAGCACCTGTTGAAAGGTAAATAAGGGTCGCCGTCACTACCCCCACCCGTCGATTCACCCACCCGTCAATACACCCAATCTAAAAATCCGTCGATTCACCCAACCGTCGATTCGCCCAACGTCGATTCGCCCAACCGCTGATTCGCCCAACCGCTGATTCGCCCACCCGCTGATTCACCCACCCGTCGATTCGCCCACCCGTCGATTCGCCCAATGTCGATTCACCCAACGTCCTGTTGCTTGAGCGTCGATTCGCCCAATTCTATGATCCGTCGATTCGCCCACCCGTCATAAGACCCAAAATATCCGTCACAACCCCCACTTTTTCCGACGGTTTGTCTACCCGTCACAAGACCCAAGAAATCCGTCGATTCGCCCAAAAAATCCGTCACAACCCCCACTTTTTCCGAAAGTTCGGCTCCCCGTCACAAGACCCAAAATATCCGTCGATTCGCCCAATTTTCAAAACCGACCTTTGATCCAGCGCGGCTCTTTTCATTGAATGCGATGGAACAAAGCGACTGAGTCACAGGGGAGTAATTAAGAAGGATACAATACCGTCCGATGTAAATAAGGGTGAAAACTAGTCAATACAACTTGAGCCAGAATGATGAGAAGCATGATATAAGACCTCGGTGCTGATAATGAAAGAGGAAATGGAGGATGAATGCAAGAGTAAAATATCAATGAGCTACTATGTTTTTAAGTACAACATGTACCGAAAGCGGTAGGCTACATGTTGCGATTATTTGGTCGGTTAAAGGAAATTATAACGCCACACGATCATTCGATTCTCAATAGATTAAAATTTGACTGGTACTTCTTTGGTCGGCAGACTCGACCCAAAGTAGAAGTTGGAAGAAGTTGCTAGAAGTTGGGCGGCAGGAATACCAAAGGTTCCGACGGAAACCCAGAGGAGAATATTTATGAAACTATTACAGCTGGAATACTGAAGCTCCAAGGGATATTCTGATCCATTTTATGCTTCCTTATATATGACCCTTGTCGGATGAATCGGAAATTGTACTAATTAGTCGGTAGCTTTACAAGCTTCTGCAGAACAGCTGGCCGACGACAATTATAAGTCAACTTTTTCACTTAAGTTATTACCGGATTTCTTTTGTTGTTCCGGGCTGAACCTGACTTTAGATGAATCGGTCCAGCAGGAAAAATGGGCTGACGCCCATAATGACCATGATCACAACGCCCACGACTCAAAATGCCCACTATTCAAAATGTCCACGATTCAAAATGCCTACAACCCAGCCCACGGTTCAGAATGCCCACGATCGTACAGTTTGAGGTGTTCAGGCCGTAGTAAATTGGACCTAGTGATGAATGTGAAACGAAAGGCGCGGACCGAGTATCAGGATGGCGATAATCGTGCATTGAAACTGTTCAGTTACAATGTAATTTCGAATTCTGAAAATAGAAATGAAACACCAACAGTGAGCTCGAAACTGTTTTTTTAACGATTCTTACCTTCAGGGTGCAAGGTTTAGATCGCCATTTCTTCGTACTTTCGCGCAAATCATTCTAGTTTGATGAATTATAAAATAATCCTTTTATAATTTTCCGTAGTAATCCTGTCCCTTTTAATCTCGCTGTCCGTTGTCCCAGATCATTTTGACCTCCCCTACCGACAGTTAGTCGTCGGCACTTTGAACCAGGACGATTTTAGCCTTCCCTGAGAGCATTTTCAACTGTCGGAATGACATTTTTGACAATTTTGATTTCACCCTGAATTACGGCATTTTGAGTCGTGGGCATTGGGAGGTGGGCAAAAAGATCGTGCTGATTTTGGGAACCACCCGAAAAACGTCTATAATATCCCCATTTTTGTTTGTTTAGGGTTTTCATGCCCCTATCTCGGCACTCTGATCGGTTCTGGTCAAACTTTTACAAGACATTACTTACCATTTTTCAACGGCACGAAAATATGTGTGTTAATTCTCCAGCCTGATACTTGGCCTTAGAACAAACTTTTATCAAGTAAGGGAAAACTGGAATATCCAGTATCCAGATTCACAGAAGTGCGAAAAGTATAACAAGTAGATCGCCAGATTGCGTGTGGAATTGATGAAAAACTCATTTGCGGGAGGTTTTAAAGTGGGGAAGACATTGCCGGAAAATGCTTGGCTCTAATGAGACTTGTCGTAAGATCTGATGAGCTAATTGACCCGTTTCTAGGTCCGAACCGTAACTGCCTGTGGTTAGGATGTTGAAAGGGCATGTTGTGGCCATACCCGCTCCTCCCCCCTCCAGCTTCCCCTCATGTAAGGCGGATGGTCTTACTAGCATCAAAAATTACATATCTGTGACGTAATTTAGTTCAATAACAAATAACACTTCGCTACACTTGTGATATTTTCTGTTATGATTTCGCAATTGTTGGGTACATACTGAATATTATAACTCTTGGGAATCACGAGAATGTATTGTTTGGTAATTTTTTTTGCACTTGGCTGTGATTATGTGCACTTTAAGGGCGCTAGAAATTCTTCTGTAATCAAAACCCTTGACAAAAAAATTATCATGGGCCCTTTAGGATCATGAATATATATGGTTGGTCAAAAGTATTTTTTTTTACTTTTCGGTTAAGATGCGCACTTTAAGGGTGCAGAAATTCATTTCTAAGCAGAACCTTTTGGCAAAAATGATCATGTGCTCATGGGGATCATGAAAATGTAGGTTTTGCTGAAAAGTATTTTGTGTACTTTGCGGTTAAGATGAGTACTTTAAGGGATGGTCGGACCTGGGAAGTGACAATTTCTAAGCCAATCTTGTCAAGTCTCTAATGTTCCAGCCATGTTTTGTCGTCATAGCACATCTGGAAGTAGCCTACATTAAATTGCGGCCACCGGAATTCTGGATCCCCCTTCAACTCCCCCAGAGTGACCGAATCCGGTCCGGTTCTGTCACTGATGTATCTAGGCCTTACGCTTGTTCTTCCCACCAAGTGTTATCCCAATCGCTATATTCGAAGCGTGTCACAAAATTTCCGGTCCCCCCCCCCCCCCCGGCTCCCCCACATTGATCGGATCCTGTCCGAACTGGAAATGGGACATCTGAGACATGAGTTCTTTCCGAATATCAAGCTTCACTGAGATCCGATCACCCGTTCAAAAGTTAGGCATACCTGAAGATTCTGGATTCCCCCTCCCTCCACTCACCCCACGGTGGTCAAATCGGAAAAACGGCTGTTCTTAGAGGACCTGCCTTACCTATAATACTAACGCAACCTACTTTCATAATCACTCCATATATTTCTAAGCCCGGAGACCCCAACTTTGTACGGTACATTCTAGCCCCTCTAATAAAACCATGCTGATTTTCTCACTTGCTGTGTCTTGCTGCCTTCGAGGTGGATCACGCTGTCGACGGTTGTCTGCGACAAGATTTTCCATCAGGAAAACCGGTTATGTAAATTTTTTCCCTGTCTTCGCTACAAGTCAACGGGTCTCGGAAAAGGCTTAAAACAGCAAAAGCCGTGGGTTATTTGTTGGAAGCACAGCCTAGTTTTAAAGTATTAAAATATTTTAAAATACTTTAAGTTGAAGAGTAAATAGTGCGAGGGGTCCTTTAAGTTAAAATTGTGGAGTCGCTAGCTGCTTGCCAAGTTTCATCGTCCCAGCACATGTGTAAGCATCTTCAGTCGGGATCACGATAATTCTGGAACCCTCCCTCCAACTCCCCCCACAGTGCTCGGATCCAGTCCGGTCTTTTAACTATGTATCTACGGCTTGTGCTTGTTCTTCCCACCAAGTTTCATCCCGATCCGTCCACTCTGAAGATGTCACGCGATTTCCGGTCCCCCCTCCAACTCCCCCCAAAGTCATCCGATCTATCACAGACTTGAACTGTGACATCTGAGACACGAGGTCTCTCCAAGTATAAAAGCTTCATTAAGATCCGATTCCCCGTTCAAAATTTGTAAATACGTCAATATTCCGGATTTCCCCTCCCTCCACTCCCCCCACGGAGGTCGGATCTTCCGACCACCGGGTCGGATTTCAAGGTTAGTTTGGTCGGGTCTTTAATATGCCTGCCAAGTTTCATCGTCCTAGCACATGTGTAAGCACCTTAAGTCGGGATCACCGGAATTCCGGAACCCGCCCTCCAACTCCCCCCACAGTGCTCGGATCCGGTTCGATCTTGTCAATTATGTATCTAGGGCGTGTGCTTGTACTTCCCACCAAGTTCATCCCGATCCGTCCACTATGAAGATGTCACACGATTTCCGGCTCCACCCTCCAACTCCCCCCCCCCCAAAGTCGCCGGATCCATTCCGGACTTGAAGGGAGACATCTGAGACAAGAGGTCTTTCCAAATACCAAGTTCCATTAAGATCCGATCAACTGTTCGAAAGTTATGCATGCTGCTAAATTCCGGATTCCGCGGTCTCCCCTCCCCCCCCCCCATGGTCGGATCGGGCAGATGACTATTCTCAAGTTGGTTTGGTCGGGTCCCTGATATACCTGCCAAGTTTCATCGTCCTAGCACGTCTGGAAGTACACTAACTTGAGGACAGTGGCATGACAGACAGACCGAAAAGTGATCGGTATATGGCACTTGAGCGGAGCTGCAAGTGCCATAAAAACGGTAGCTCTTTTTTCTGATGTTTTACTCTTGCATTCATCCTCTTTTTGATGCTTCTGATCAATCTGCCCCAAGCTATATTTACTAGTTTTCACCCTTATTTACATGGGACGGTATCGTAACCTTCTTAATTACTCCCCTGCGACTCAGTCGCTTTCTGATACCGCGTTCAATGATAAAGGTCGCGCCCGGTCAGCGGTTGATTTTGAAAATTGGGCGAATCGACGGATATTTTGGGTCTTGTGACGGGTAGGCGAACTTTCGGAAAAAGTGGGGCTTGTGACGGATTTTTTGGGCGAATCGACGGATTTTTTGTGTCTTGTGACGGGTATGTTAACTGTCGGAAAAAGTGGGGGTTGTGACGGATTTTTTGGGTCTTATGACGGGTGGGCGAATCGACGGGTGGGCGAATCGACAGATTTTAGAAGTGGGTGAATCGACGCTTCACGAAACCGAGGTTGGGCGAATCGACGGTATGCGAATCGACGGGTGGGTGAATCGACGGGTGGATGAATCGACGGGTAGGTGAATCGACGGGTGGGTCAATCGACGGTTGGGTCAATCGACGGGTGGGTGAATCAGCGGGACGGCGAATCAGCGGGTGGGCGAATCGACGGATATTTTGGGTCTTGTGACGGTTAGGCGAACTGTCGGAAAAAGTGGGGGATGTGACGTATTTTTTGGGTCTAATGACGGTTGGGCGAATTGACGGGTGGGCGAATAGACGGGTCCCCGTAAATAATGTGAGCGGGAGTGGCTCAGGGAAAGAGCGGGTAAATGAAGTGGACTGGATTTTTTTGGATTCAACAACTTTACTAAAAAAAAATCATTCCGGCTTGACGACCGGTTACAAACAAGGCACATACGTGCTTGAAAAACGCAACCAGTACACATTTACTATCATATTATATAACTAATCAAACCTTCACTAAAACAAACTAAAAATTAATTAATTAATTTGTCAATTAGCCCTCTCTCGTCTTCCAAACCCTCAAACCCTCAGTTATTTATTACAAACCTGTAATAAATAACTGAAGCTTCTGCCGACTACAAATACCTTATTCGGGCAAATTACTTTCAAATACCACTGTAGGAAAAAAAAAAGAAGGGCGGAAATATCACCCTTGAAATTGCCAGTGCCAGAGAAAACTGAAAGTGCCAGAGAAATTTATTCAAGAGTTTACTTATGTAAGGTGATAAAAACCTCGGCACGGGCCAAGAGGCTTATTGAGACTTACTGAGTTTTCTGGCGGAGTTATGTTCAACATATTTGATAAAAATAAAATATGAAATGAATTTAATCATCCAGACAATCGGGTCTTGTAGACTTCCGATCTTCGGTTTATCGCACAGGCATATTATGTATCGCTAATAAACCCACATAGTATCGACCAACCAGGAAAACCAACCAGATAAATCGCTTCAGCATGTTGACTTGCCTACTATCGAATCCACACGATTCTATCAAGAAATAGGCTACTATCGAAATTCATATTTTGCCGGATTTCGACCGAATATCGTTCCAGGCAGAGAAAAGAATTGCGGATAGGATACCGATCCAACGTGTTTTCCAACCCCTATTTTGATACTAACCAACTTCATAAAACACTTTTACTTCTACCAAATTTCCGGTTCTTGCAGGATCCCCGACGAACTACTCGTCGGGCGAGAAAATAACGTTCGGATACACGTTAGCGTGAATTCTAATCTTATGGAAGCTCACGGAAGCTCTAATCGACTTCAGAATAAACTTTTACTTGTACCAAACTTCCGTTTTGGCCGGATTCTGGACGAACAACTTGAGAAAATAACGTCAAGATTTTGATTCAGCATTTCTCTTTAGGCTACCCATAAATCGACCGTCTCGTTAGCTTGAAGAAAAACTATTTTATTCATGCCTTATCCGAAACCTCCTGCTCGCCCATAAATATAGGCTATGGGTCCCATCTATGAAGAGAAAACCTTTTGTTTCCTGTAGACAGTTAGTTCTTAGAGGTTCCAGCGTTTGGCATGTAAAAGTAATGTTGATCAAACGTTTCCGAGCAGACGATATAGACATTTGAAGTATTCGCGGCAAAACAGAATTGTCGCTAAAGTAGCGAACAAAGCACACTGCCGTCGTTTTAAATATCAACGTCAAGAACAGTGTTGCTGCTTAAATAGCGGACATCGTAAAAGACGTCAGCCAAAGAATGTCGGAGAGAGCACCTAAACGTAAACAAAAGTCGCATCGAGGATCTGCCGGTTGTAAAACCAAACTAATGCCTCACTCCAGTGCTCTAAACTGCGTCAAATGGCTCTGTATATTATGTGCAGGCAGATCGCTAGCCAAGTACAACCTAATTACTACGCTGAACGATGGAAAGGAGTTCCATTGGCTATGCTCTATGTGAAAGTGACTCGCATGTCCGGCAACGTATAAGCAAAAGTCGGAAATATCGTAAGTGTTGTTACCAACTTTATGACAGCAATAAAAAAGATATCCAAGTACTGGTGCAAAGAATAGACTCTATCGAAGACTACATGAGCAAAATGCGTACAACGGACGAAATGAAAGTTCTCCGTCAGTTCTCCGACACCAACCACATTCAACCAGCGAAAGCCCTTCTGCCGCAGCTCAAGGATGAAGCCAGCGAAGTCAAATGACGTTCAGCGAAGAAAAAAAGCACCATCTTCCGTCCTTAGACAAGATGTACCTGACCTTCCTACCGTGATTACTTGAAGTGCACAAGCTCAGTTAGAATCCTTGGCGTCCATTGTGACGATGACCTGAGCTTAGAATGGAACACCCATGTTATCAGTACCGAATATGCCACAGCCGAATAGAGTGACCGAATACACTTGATTATTAACTCTTCGTGCCAACGAAGCCAGAAACGTCACCACAACAAACGTTCTTGATTGGTGACACAGGATCTGAGTCCATTTTGAGAATTCGTTCTAACGAAAGGATAGGTTTCTCATTCTTCCCTTAGATCACTGGCGTGTTTCGTAGTCATATACATTATCGAAAATATGCAGAAACGTGCCGCCAAAATAATTTTAAGAGAAAGAGAGAGAGAGAGAAATTTATTGAATAAACAAAATAAAACACTTCCGTTTGACGACCACCCAAGAAGTAACCTTGTCCTAGAGGGTGGCAAAAAATAAACTGCACTAATGCAGAACAACTACTGAACAAAAAATCAACTTCAATTGTCCTAATCGAGACCACAAAACCAAACCACAAAAAGAACACCCACAAACAAAGAATAAATAACAACCGAAACATAATAAAGATTGATAGGTAGTGAGTATGTTGACCACGCGGCAAGCCTTCAACGGGTCCCAGAAACGCTATAGGAAAGAGGTCACGAACTTGTGATATGACTTTCGGAAGAAAATGTGTAATCTCATCTCAAGAGGATGACATTGTTTTGTGTAGTGTATATGTGTATTTCACTCAGACTCCGCATACTGTTATGCAAAAAGCGGGTTACAAATTAATAAAAAATAAACAGGGACAGCAATGAGAACCACTTTATTCACCAATAAACCCCGGCTTAGATTTCCCCCAACAAAGCCGTCTGAGCTCTAAATGAAATCTTGTCCGCCGTATTTTGTCCGTTATTTTAACTTCGTTTGACAAGTATTAGCTTTTCTGGTCTTTTATATTTGTACTGCACATTACTGACAGTGATTATATTGGACACTATCTGATAAGTGTACGCTATCTTTACATATTTGTGATGTATTTAAATATATTGTGGATGATTTAAAATCCTATTCTTACATTTTCTAGAAAAAGCGAATCTGAAAAGTCGAGAAATTAATGAATGAAATCAAAGGTCCAAAGAAACAGTTCCCGAGGAAACAGGATCTTGCTGATGAGGTTGACAGAAGGCTAGGTGAATCTATAAGAATAGACAGGGGCAGAGGCGTCACGACCGGGGGGGAGGCCCCCCCCCAATGTTGTCTGCCAGTCGGTAAAAAATAACCGATTCGGAGCGAAGCGCCGCGATTTTTCGCCAAAACAGTTGATTTTTTTATTATAAAAAGTCGATTTTTCTTGAAAACCGTCGTTTTTTTCAGAAAATCAGTCGATGTTTCCGAAACTGTCTTTTTTTCCTGAAAACGGTCGTTTTTTCTGCAAAAACCGTCGGTAAAAATTACCAGCCAGTCGGTAAATCCTTGCCCCCCCCCCCCTCCCCAAACATTTTGGCTAGTAACGCCTCTGGACAGGAGTCGTAAAAGAAGGGAAAAAAATGTGACAGCTTATGGCGATCCCGAGAATCCACTTCAGAATAATCCTACTTCAGAATCACAGCAGAGGCGTGCTTATGTGAACATCACCTAACAGTGAACGCTTGCCGAAGAAAAAACTAAAACCCAATCAGGTATTTTTTACTGTAAAATAATTGCCAGAAACGTTTTTTCGGTCATGTTTTCATATCCTTTGAATATTTTGCCTTTAGTGTATCAACTGCCACCTAATTTTCTATTCACAATATGAACACCTTGCTAAAAGGAACGCACCTTCAACCAAGAAGATGGCGGTCCGAATCAAGAAATGCCTCAAATAGAAGAGAAGCATTTTTGTAAATCCAAAAAAAAAAATTAACTGGATTTCTACTCAAAGTTTGTGCCAGGACAACACTGAAATAGTTGGCTATTGGGTGATTCCAAGTTTGTTTTTTCCTTTCCATTTCACTGTTTTATAAGCAAGTAACAAAGCCAAGGTAGTGAAACAGTTAGAGAAGTTTTCAAATAAGCATAACTTTACTGTACTCGATTGACACTGAAGTTGCAAAAGCGCGTCAGCTGAGACAAATAACTCGGCTACTAGTATCCCAGCAGGACCACCACCTACTGTCCCAGTCTCCTTCACAGCAGGTCACCCGTCAGTTGGTATTAAGACAGCGAAACAGTCGTTTGATAGACGTGCACTCAAAGAAGTTGTCAAGCTTCGGAAAGATACAACGGAAGGGGAAAGAGAAAAGCGCAAAGTTCTAGTTGTAGAGCTGCGGCACCGGATGTCAAAGGGCGAAATGATCTTGTCATATGGAGTGGTAAATCGTAAAAAAAAAAAGGGCTACGAGCTCATATGGCACTTGTTATGAGTAGGCGGTCCGAGAAAGTAGATGAGAACGTCACAAAATACAACGGTCATCCAAAAATGCGATTCGAACCTAGAAATTGGACCTAGATGTAGTTTACTCAAGCCTGAGCATTTCCGGCATCGCCTTGGATCATCTCGAGCAAATGCCTGTTCTAGCTTCCAAATTCCAGCCCAGAAACTCCAGTCGTTTGATCCCTGGATCTGCCACATGACTTCCGGTACCTCCCTCCAACTCCCTCTACCGCGGCCGAATCTAATTCGGACTCAAGAATGGACCATGTCAAGCATCTATATGTTATCTAGGGCATATGCTCTCTCTAGAATCCAAGTTTCATTAATATCGCTGAACTCGTTTGACCCCTATGCGAGCCACAAAATGTCAGGAACTCCCTCTCCAACTCCCCCTACTGTGGGCGAATACGACTTGAAATCGTGAAAGTCGCATCTCTGACATCTCGTCTTTCCGTCCATCAAGTTTGACAGGAAATGGAGCATAGCCTATCTGCAAATTTCGGTTCCAGCCCCTCACCCCCCCCCCCCCCCCATACCGTGGCCAGATCCGGTCAGGACGCCAAATAACAATATAGACCGCATAAACTCGGTACTGTCTAACTTGCATCTCATTTGGTCCATCCCTTTGGTTTTTGTGCATCTCAAAAGTTTCCAGAAGCCCTCCTCCAACTCTCCCAACCATGGCCATTTGTGGTTTGGACGCATGTTTTGCATGTCTAGGTCATCAATTCATATCACCCATTAAATTTATCACCCGTGCCCAAGTTACGGAAGTCATTTTCCGAATTCCCCTTCCCTCAATCCCCCAAAAATGGTCGTATCCAGGAACAGAAGTTTTCCTAGGGCATTGTGTCGGGTTCTCAAGTCAATTAGGTCGGGTCACTAATATGACAGCAAAATTTCATCGTCTTAGCACACCTGGAATGTTCTAACCCGCGATCACTGGAATTCCGAGGAACCCCCTCCAACTTCCCCCACAGAGCTCCGATATCATCTGGCTCCATCAACTACGTATAAAGCCTAACGCTTGTTCTCCCCACCAAGTTCCATCCCAATCCCTCGACTCTAAGCGTTTCACAAGTTTTCCAGTGCCCCCTCCCACCCCCCCCCACCCCCCTCCTCCTCCCTCAAGCATCAAATCCGATCCAGACTTGACATGAAACCTCTGAGACGATAGCTCTTTCCACTTGACAAGTTTAATCCAAATTCGATCACCCGTTCAAACGCTGTCCATGCCACTAGATTCCGGATTCCCCATCCCGCCACTCCCCCACGATGGTGGGATCGAGGAAATAAACTATTATCAAGTCCGACACGTTCGGGTCCGTGACATGCATACCAAGTTTCATCGTCGTAGCACATCAGGAAGTACCGAATTCGCGCGATCACTAGAAATCTGGACCACTCCCGAACTCGCCCACAGTGCCCAAATCCGGTCCGATTATGTCAATGAGGAATCTAGGACTTGTGCTTGTTCTCCCATCAAGTTTCATCCCGATCCTTCCACTCTAAGCGTTTCCCAAGATTTCCTGTTCCCAGTCCGACTCTCCCCAATGCCATGAGATACGGTTTGGATCTCAAATTGGATGTCTAAGACACGAGCTGTTTCTACATATCAAGTTTCATTTAAATCCGGTCACCGCCGTTCATAAGCTGTGCATGCCACTATATTCCTGATTCCCCATCCCTCCACTCCCCCGAAGATAGTCGGATCGGCGAAACGACTATTCTCGAGTCAATCTGTTCTGTTCCCTGACACGCCTGCCAATTTTCATCGTCCTAGCAAATCAGGAAGTACCGAACTCGCGAGATCACTAGAAATCCGCCCCCCCCCCCCAACTCCCCCGCAGTGACCGGATCCGGTCCGGTTATGTCAATCACATATCTAAGACTTGTGCTTCTTCTGCCCATCAAGTTTTAACCCGATCCCTTCACTCGAAGTGTTGCGGAACATTTCCTGTGCCCCTCTCCAACTCCCCCCAATGTCACCGGATCCGGTCCGGATTTACATGGGACGCCTGAGACACGAGTTCTTTCTATATATCAAGTTTCATTAAGATCCGGTCCTCCGTTGGTGAGTTAAAAATACCTCAACGTTCCGGATTCCCCCTCCTTCTCCTCCCCCCCACCCAGATGGTCGGATCCGGGAAACTGACTATTTATATTTTAATCTGGTCGGGTCCCTGATACGCCTGCCAAGTTTCATCGTCCTAGCTTATGTGGAAGTGCCCGAACTAGCAAAACCCGGACAGACAGACAGACCGACGGACGGACAGAAATTGCGACCGCTGTATCGCACTTGGCCGGAGGACAAGTGCCATAAAAATGAAGCCGATTGAGTAGTCGGCAGCGATGCTCCATCTACAACCGTAAAGTGTAGGCTACACAGTAGGTATATCTAGTTTCCTCTCGTATATTTTGAAAACAAATTGGCTGCTCTTATGAAAGTGTTCACGATTGTTTCGCATGCCCGAAACGATTCGGCTGTGAGTTCTGAATCAACGTCATTTCATCTCGTTACGAGATAAACCCGTCTAAAACAGTTTATGTAAAATTTTCCCTGTTTACGCTAGATGTCAACGGGCCTGGAGAAAGGCTTAGAACAGAAAAACCCGTGGATAGTTTTTAGAAGCAGAGCCTAGTTTTAAAGTCAACTATATTTTCGGACGGTGGAACATAAATAGTAAACAGTATGAGGTGTCCTTTAACTCTTGTACAAATATATCTCATCTGATATAATGTTATCGTAGCCACAAGCAGATGCACTAATGGATAGATCGCAACGTCAAAGGCATCCTAACTTCCAAATGAGATCCTAGATAGTGAAACAAAAAATACCGTAGTGAAACTGAAAATCGACTAAAAGTCAGCCAGAAATTGATATTGTTCTTCCTTGACCCGCTTCATGTTCCGGAGATAACATCTCCCGAAATCAGCCAAAAGCTAGCAGAACAAGGTCATCGGTCCTTTGGGGGGCAATAACCTTGATCAACTGCCTTAAAGCTAAGTGCAAACACAGTCCGGTAAGATTCCGAACGCGAAAACGCGCATACGAAATTCGCGTCACGATGCCCGACAGGTTTTTCAGATAAGATGAAATTGAGATGTGAAACTTGGCCCCAGGTTTGAAAAATCCACTGCTTAGCCTACAGTCAGATGATGCTGATTGATTGCCGAATGAATGAATGCAGCTGACATTAAATAGGTCGTATAAACAGTTGAAATTTCAAACACAGCTTCTAATTTTTCAATTCTCAGGGCACAATTTCGCATGCGTTTAAAATTCGCTCCGGTAAAAGTAGAATATTTTCTACTCAAATCGGAACGAAATTATCGTACCGAATCCGCATGACACGCGTCAAAATTCCGGAGCGGAGAAGGAAATCCGCACCGGACTGCGAAATTCGGACTGTGTGTGCACGCTACTTAAAGGTTGAGGTTTTATGCCAGGAAACGAAACAGTTTAGGAAATGAAACGTCCAACTGGACAAATATAAGTCTACAAAATACGAGTTCCAGGTGAATAGGGTGGAAAACTGAAACACGGGGCTGCATCATACCAAGGAGAGGCAGCGGTAGCTTTGACAGTGCAGCTACTACACTGTAAGAATGGAATACAAATGTTCAGCCCCCCAAAAATAGTGCCTTTTTTCTTTCCTTTTTTGATCGGTTTTTGTACTAACCTGGACGTATCAAACAACCCAATGCCCAGCTTTTGCTTAATAAAAAACGATGGTGGCCAATCTTGTCAAGTCTCTAATATTCAAGTCAATTTTCATCGTCGTAGCACACCGGGAAGTACCTTTAAACGCGATCACCGGAATTCCGGACCGCCCCCCCCCCCACAACTTTCCCCCATGTGCTCGAATCCGGTCCAGTTCTGTCACTAATGTATCTAGGGCTTGTGCTTGTCCTTCCCACCAAGTTTCATCCCAATCGCTCCACTCTAAGCGTATCACAAGAATTCCGGTCCCCCCTCCGGCTCCCCCCCCCCCCCACATTCATCGGATCCGGTCCGGACTTGAAAGGGGACACCTGAGACACGACGTCTTTCAAAATATAAAGTTTCACCAGGATCCGATCGCCCGTTCGAAAGTTATACATTCCTCAAGATTCCGGATTCCCCATCCCTCCACTCCCCCCACGGTGGTCGGTTCGGGGAAGTGACGATTTCCAAGTTAGTTTGGTCAGGTCCTTGATACGCATGCCAAGTTTCATTGTACTAGCATTTCTGGAAGTACCCTCACTCGAGAAGAGTGGGCCGACGGACCGAAAAGTGAATGGCACTTGAGCGAAGCTGCAAGTGCCATAGAAACCACCCTCTACTGTTTGAACAACCGCCAAGACGAAGCAAGACTTCAGGCAACAGACATTCTTGTCCTACATAGCAACACATCAAGCGAAAAATAAAATAAAAACAAAAGCAGGGTCAAGTGTTTGCATGCTGACATAATAAACTAACGAATATGCTGTTGTTGATTATTCACAGATGTTCGTCAACCTAGGCGATGGACTGAATTCTGCCGTCGCGGAATCAAGAGAAAATAGTGGCAGGCAAAAGGGGTCAGCAAAAGGGGGGGGAGAGGATGGCACTGGAGAAACAAATAGAAACAAATAGCCAAAATAATTGATCACGACTGAAAAATCTTCTTGGTTTAGTTCTAGGGTAAAAGTTATACTGTGTATTTGTAAGTTAATTCTCTTTCGTGTTTTCCTTTCTTTTTCTCCTTTTTCCTTGTTATTTACTCCGTCTTCGTGCTTACTTTGACAGGCTTTAAATAAAATCATCATCATCATCATCAATTAAAAATCCAACAAAAGTTTATCCATGTGCAATTTTGTCACTGCTTCTGACACTCTGATGGAAGGAAAAAAGAGGGACTTTGAGCCCGTCTTTAATAAGCTATTCTCCGTGTAAACACCTACCCTGTAAAAAAAATCTTGCAGAATTTGCTACTGGGATTAATTTTGTCTCTAAATAGATAATTTTATCTCTATTTTGGATTAATCTTAGAGATCAGACTAATCTTGACTTACTTGACTTATGTCTCCTGCCGGGCGTCGCTCAGCGTAGAGAGTGATATCAGCCTCCTCCATTTAGTGCGATCAGCAGCTAGCGCTGGTGCGTCGTGGGTGTCAATGTTTGCCGACTTCAAGTATTTGGAAAGACTATCGGACCATCGATATTTCGGTCTGCCGCGGGGTCGTTTCCAGCCGGCTTCTGCGGGGTTGAAGTCTAGCACGATTTTCGCAGGTAGGTGTGACGGCATTCTAAGGAGGTGACCGTACCATCGTAGAGCGCGCTGTGCAATTTGGATGGAGAACAGTGTCTGCTGCGTTGTCTGCAGTAACTTCTCGTTGCTGACGAAGCTGAACCATCTCAGGCCCTCTATCCTCCTAAGGCTTTTCGTCTGGAACACGTCAACAGTCTTGAGAGCTGTGATTGTAGCCGGCCAGGTCTCTGTTCCATAAAGAATTACAGACCCGACCAGGGCGTTGAAGATTCGCAGCTTCGTGTTCCGACTAATACTTGATTTCCGCCAGAGGTGACGATTTAACCTCCCCATTGCAGCAGATGCCTTGGCTATTCGTGCTTGTAGTTCAGGGGGAAGCGAGCCCTCGGCAGCAATGACAGCGCCCAAGTAGGTGGACTGCTGAACCACGTCGACAGTAGTTGTTTGGTCCAGGGCCACAGGAGGATTGGTGTTGCTAGAGGATGGATCTACGACCATAATCTTGGTTTTGTCCCAGTTGACATGTAGTCCTACTTTTGCAGCTTCTTCATGAAGGATACGAAGTGCTTCCAAGAGTTGGTCCATGGATTCCGCCATGAGCGCCAGGTCGTCGGCAAAATTTGAGCAAATTGAGTCCAAATCCAAGCCTTGAGGTCGTCTTCGCCATGACGATGTCCATGATGACGATGAACAGTTCGGGCGCAACGGCACAACCTTGCCGAACCCCTGTAGAAATTCGGAAGAACGGGCTTCGTCGGCTGTTGACTTGGACGCAGCTCTCTGTCTCGTGACGGAGGGCTTCGAAAAGTCTGCAGTACTTATCTGGCAGGCCGATGGACTTCAAATGTTCGACAGGGCATCCCGGTCGATTGATTCGAAAGCAGCTCGGAAGTCGACAAAGGCGATGAATGCTGTCTGTCGAAACTCTCTGGGTTTTTTTTCCACTACTTGACGGACCATGAATATATGCTCTATGGTCGATCGCTCTGACATAAAACCGGCTTGTTCGGGTCGCCGAATTCGGCGGATAATGTTTCGGCAACGATCCAGAAGCACCATAGAGAACAGTTTGCCAGGTACTGAGAGAAGGGTTATTCCCCGGTAATTGGCACAGTCACTTCGCCTGCCTTTTCTCTTCCATAAGAGGATGATGATTCCTCTTCGCCAGTCTTCCGGAATGACCTCCGTTTCCCACACAACAGAGAAGAGAGTCTGCAGAAGGACGAGCATGACTGGGCCCGCATATTTCAGCAACTCTGAACTTATGCCGCATACACCAGAGGCCTTGTTGTTCTTCAGCCTATGTATCGCGCTTCTGATTTCTGAGGTGCTAAATGGTTCGGTGGGGAGATCGCCAACTTCGATGGGGTGGCTGGGAGACTGACGGAGTTTTTCGTCTGCTGTTATAGGGGGATAGTGCTGTTCAGGTGCGAGGAGAAATGTTCCTTCCAGCGATCGAGGCACGAGCTTTCATTCGGAAGAAGAGTCCCGTCTCTTGAAAAGACGGGTCCCAAAGTAGGAGCCTTGCTTTCTGTGAGATCTCGAAGATGCTTGAACAGACCGCCTATGTCTTTCTTCCTTGCCGCTTCCTCGATTTCGTCAGCTTTATTTTGGACGAACTTCGCTCGGTCTCGGTGGATGAGTTTGTTGCGGATACCATTTAGCTTCCTGTAAGACGCCATGTCACCATGTAGCCTGGCCTTCCGCCTCAGTTCTATGACATGCGAAGTTTCTTCTGAATCCAAGCTTTTTGGGGGCGCCTCTTCTTGCCTAGAACTAGTTGTGCGGCTTCATTCGTTTGTGACTTGAAGTATTTTTCGCTGTTCGTGAGTGTGTGGAGTAGCTCAAATTGGTTCGATACCTCGACGGCATACTTTCGCTTGGCATCTGACTCCTTCAGTTTCAAGACACCAATGACCGTTGGCCTCGTTTCTGACCGCTGGGCTTTCAGGCCAAGCTGAACTTCAGCGCAGAGAAGTCTGTGGTCTGCGTTTCCTAGCTCGGCTGATCTGTACGTTCTGCAATTTATCAGCGATGACCTCCAGCGCTTCGAGATGATGACATAGACGATCATTTTTTTCGTGCGGCCGTCGTTGCTGTACCACGTATACTGGTGGATGGTTTTGCGCTGGAAGTACGTGTTTGCAACAACAAGGTCGTGAGATCTGCAGAGCTCGGGTAGGCATAGACCATTGTCATTGAGGGGATCGGGCGTTACGGGTCCTATGGTGCCTCCCCATACGCCGGCGTCGTCTTAACGTTGCGTTGAAGTCCCCAAGCAGGACGCTGATGTCGTGGGGTGGATACGCTTGTGAGTGTTCTGGAGACCTCAGCATAAAATTCTGTTTTGACATCATCATCGGAATTGTTCGTCGGAGCATAACACACTAGAACTGTCATTTTGCCATGTTTGTGTTGGAAACGTGCTTTCATAAATCTGTCTGAAATCACAACGGGCACTTTCTTGCAAGGCTGTTGAGTGCAAGGCCGACACCGTTCCTTCTTGCCCTACTACCAGACCAGAGCAATGAGTAGCTATCGCCTATTCGTTCTTCACCACTGTGGATCAGGCGGGTCTCGGTCAGCCCTGCAATAGCTATCTTGTTCTTACGTAGTTCTCTGGATAAAAAGTCTTTCGCTGCAGCTGCTTCCAGGGTTAAAACATTCCAGGTGGCTATTCTTAGTCCCCTTTGGTCAATAAGGTTAAATCTGTCGATCTTTCTGACGTTGTCAACATGTCCGTTGACGCGCTGCGGTCCTGATCTTAAAACGGAGTCCGTATCCAAGGCTGATTTATCACTTTGCGTAGCGATTGCTTTCAGGTGGAGGGTCGCTAGCCCAACCGACCCTAGGCATGGGGTTACTAACCACTGGGGTGGGCTCCACCCACCCGATGAGGTTCGGGCCGCCCTATACGGCACGATTAGTTTTAACGGAGGTGGTGAGTCCTCCTATCCAGCGGGACGTGGCTGCTTACTGGTCACCAATTCCAAGAGCCGGGCGAGTGCCGTATCCCCCGCCTAAGATTAATCCCAGTAGCAAATACTGCAGTTAACTTAAATGCTTACTCGGAGAAACTTTGTACAGTGTAGGCTTGCAGAGCAAGTAGCTAACACTGGTTTAATGCTTGCTAATAGGCTAAACATTTACAAATAATATTGCAAAACAATGACGTATTTTCGCAACTCTTAATAGTGTATCTATAGTAATAAGATTCTAAAAGAGTTGGATGGCTTCATAGTACAGCTTTGGTTCTATAAGATTATACTGCAAATTTTCATCCGTCGCAATGTCCGCGAGGATCAAGTTGAACTTGCTTCAAAGTCAATATATTTTCTTTTGAACCCCTTCCTCCGATGTCATTTTTTTAAACGCTGAGCGATAGCCTTTGATTAGGTGATTAAGGATTGTGGGTGTTTCCCACAAGTTCGCCTTTCCAACTTGAGCGGTTTTGAGCCTGAAGAGGACCCTTGCCAAGAAGGGCCGAAATATAGCTCCAATAAAATTCAGCTGACGTATCCGTTTTCCACCATCAAATATGATTCGCAGTCAGCTTGGGCTGAAGGAATATTTAAAATTTAATCAGTTATTTCAAAGAAAAAAATCCTTCTTGATATATGCAGTTTTAAAAGTTTCGAGGGGCTGACAGGTTCAGTGTTAAATCGGTAGTGAAGAAACCAAATCAAAGTACTTTCGTCGGAGAAAAAGGTTGCTGAAACACTTCAAGTTGCAAAGGCAACATAAATCTAGTTCTATCCGTTCTCTTCCTTTACTATATGTTTGTAGCGGGACATCGTTACGGGATATCCAAGTCGCGTTCCTTGACCACTCCCCGCCCACAGATGACGTCACTTTCTAAACGAGTAATGCTTACTTGAGTACTGGCCTATATCTCCAGAACTGGAGGAACGATTCGTCCTCTGATGAATGCCAGGGAGCTCATGAGCTTGACTGGAGTTACCCGGGGCGCCGATTTCGCTTGCATCATCATCCCAGTCATCCTCATCCCAATCGTCGCATCCCTTAAAATACAAAAAAATGAAGAAATAATTTAACCGCGTCAACACACAACAAACCGCTGTTCCACTCCAATACTCTGTAAAAAAAAATCTTGCAGCATTTGCTGTCTCTAAAATCTTGTCTCTAAAAAGATAATCTTATCTCTAATCCGGATTAATCTTATCTCAGCAGAGATAAGATTAATCCCAGTAGCAATTACTGCAGTTAACTTTAATCCTTACTCGAAGAACCTTTGTACAGTGTATAGGTTGTAATGTTTATAAGGTTTAACAGAAAACTGCCACAAACGGGACGGTGGAAAACAAAAAGCTAAATAATGGGCAACAACAACATAAAACATGCAAACAAAGACAAGGGTGTCTTCCTTGATGGGGAACACCACATAAAATTGCGAGGCTGTCTGACTGTGCGGTTATACTTTAATGGTGCTAGGAATTCAATTTTTAACAAAACCCTTGAGGACAAGAAGTCAGGGCCTTTGGGAATATATGTAGCAATTGGCCAATACGGTATGTTTTCACTGTGCGCAATTTAAGGTGTCTAGGAACTCATTTGTGACCAAAACCCTTGAGGCAAAATGACCATGGGCCTTGGGGAACATGAAAATGTATCGTGACGCAATCAAGACCTGAAACAGAACATCTAGGATAGTCAGTTATGAATTTTCACCTAGGTCGGTTAACTCGTTCGAAAACTATGCGTCAAGATTCAGCATTCCTCCCCCCTCCACTCACCCCTGGATTGTTGGACCCGCGAAATGATAATTTTAAATTCAATCTGGTCAGTTCGTTATATGACTGACAAGATTCATCGTCCTAGCCCATCTGAAAGTGCCCTAATGCGATTGCCATAAGGTTCCCGAATCCCCCCCCCCCCCTACAGTGATCGGATCTGGACCTGATTTGTTAACAGAACTTCTGGGCGTGAGCTCTTGCTATCTCGCAAATTTCATCAGAATCAGGTCACTCGTTCAAGGTTATGCATGTCACAAGATTTCCATGACCTTCCCTCTCCAGCTACAACAACCGTGCCAAGATCCGCTTCGGTTCTGTAAATAATGTATCTAGGGCTTACGCTTGTTTTTCCACTAAATCTCAACTTTATTTTCTTGCCGAACAAGTAGTTAGCACGGAATCCGGACAAAACCGGAAATTTGGTAGGACTAGACGTTCTTCTCTAAAGTCGATCACACATTCGAAACAGGGACACGTGAAATGCTTAATCTCTCAGTTGTTTATTGTAAAGCTGATACTTTTAGACGCAACACAGTAGTCTGATCGATAGAGCGGTATACCCAGAATCAAAGTTTCGCAGTTCGCCACCTGGAGTAACCTCAGATCTTTAAAGCCGCTTTCACACTGAGGCGTTGAGGCTTTCACACTGAGCTACGCAACCTCTGCGTCGCTCTTGGTTACGCAGACAGATAAAACGCAACGCATCAGGTTTTTCAGTGAAAAATGAAACTTTCTGAAGATAAACTAGAGAAAACCTACTTACGATGCAGAAAAACTTAGTAATGATGAAAGAAACGAGAATTCAGCATAAGAAACCTGGAAAGGAAAACGTAAAAACACATCCAGCGTGAAAGCATGTCGCGTAGGTGAAAGATACGCTACGCAACATGTACGCAGCGCAAGATAAACGCATACGCAGCGCATCGCATCGACGCGTCAATGTGAAAGCGGCTTAACTGTTGCTGCGCATACATACTGAGAAGGTATGCTTCCTACCGTTCTTCGTTAAAAAAGTAACCGACTCCGAACCAACATTCACCTGAATAAAGTTAGCAGAACGCGTTCGAGATCTACCCAGTGATAGACTCGTTAACATCTATGTATATATATATATATATATATTAGTCTATTTAACGACAACATCAAAATGAAAACTGAACGACTATTATGCGTGTCCGCTTCCCATTCTGAAAATAAAACTGAACTGAATTAAGTCACCATTTTATGTACAAATGTGGGACATTTCTATATACGTATGAATGTACATCTATATACCCGATCAACCGTATCAGAAAATCCGACAAATATTTACCTTTGGGATCCCACCAAAATCTTTGGTTTTGTTTGCACAGGTTTCCGGTGTTAAATGGAGGAGCCTCCACACCTTTTTTCGGCATGTGAGTAGCTAACAGCTTATAAGCTCATATGGCACTTGCCAAGTTGGGTCAGAGAATGGCTGTGGGAATTTGTCAGCTCGTGGGTTTACTGTAATCCTTAGTAAGCAAAAACCTAAAGGCACGAATGTTCATAGGCCCTTGAGGATCCTGAAAACGCATAATTTAGTCGAAAGTTTCGTTTGCACTTTGCGGTTAAGATCTGCACTTAAAGGCGCTAAATTCATTTGTAAGCAAAACCCTTAAGGCAAAAATGGTCACGGCGCCTTGGGGATCATGAAAACATCTCATTTGGTCAATAGTAGCCTACAACTTTGCAGTTCTGATGCGCACTTTTTAAGGGGGCTAGGATAGGAATGAGTAGGAATTCATTCTTAAAGGACACCTGAACAATGAAACCATACTTGAACACACCATGGAGAATGCATTCACAGACATGGCCACGAAAGGCATTCTTCTCCTAAGCGTGACATTTTCAAAATAGGGATATTCGTTTCTGGAGGTTTACACATGCAGACTCCAAGACAAAAAGCGCAATTCATTCAAATCTTGTACAGCGCTGGCCGGATCGTATTGGAATTTCTTCTAGATATACGTTTGGGCTTAACTGGTTAAAAAATATTCCAGAAGAAGGGTTGATTGGAGACAGTTGTTCATTTCTAAAATTGCTCGGTACTGAAATAAGGACAGATGCAAAATGGACCAAAAATCATAGCTTGGAAACATTATTTCGTATTTGGATTGGGTTTTCTGCAGGCAATGTTAACGGAAGTCATACAGATAGGGATGATACTTGGTACTCTTCATGCAAGTGTCCTTTAAGCATAACCCTTGAGGCACAAATGATCATGGGCCATTGGGGATTACGAAAATGCATCTTTTGGTCACATGTGATTTTTTTTTTTCGTCTTGCAGTTAAGACGCACACTTTAAGGGCACTCGAAATTCATTTGCAAGCAAAGCCCTTAAGACAAAAATTATTTTGGACCCTTGTGGGTTGTAATGACAAGAAATATTTAATTCCAAATGTTTGTAGCAACTCTCGCAAAGTGCCTTTTCGTCGTGGTGCCCCTTTTTCTCGTATTCGTCCGCACGTGAGTGGCATTGCCTCACGCAGTGCCTATTTTCAAGAGTGCCTGTTTTTTGGGCAGCGATTTAAGCAAAGAGTAAAAGCAGTAGCAGTATATAAAGATCAATGAATATGTATCACTGAAGTCAGTCCTAAGTCAGTAGTGATTAAAGAGAGTTGCATTAACAGATGTATTCCATGTATGCACAAGTTCAATATTAAACTTTAGTGTGTTTTATAAACACTGTTTACTGAATGTAGGACTTTCATCCCGATCCCTCCACTCAGAGCGTGTCTCACAGTTTTCCCCCCCCCCCCTCCAACTCCCCCTAAAGTGACCGGATCCGACCCGGACTAGAAATAGGACATCTGAGACCCGAGCTCTTTCCAAATATTAAGTTTGGTTAAGATCCGATCTCCCGTTCAAAAGTTACAAATACCTCAAGATTCCGGATTCCCCCTCCCTTCACTCTCCCACGATTGTCCGACTGGAGAAGTGACTACTTCCAAGTTAGTTTAGTTGGTTCCCTAATATATCTGCTAAGTTTCATCGTCCAAGGACATCTGGAAGTAGCCTACCCTAAAGCTAAGTGCACACACAGTCCGGTAAGATTCCGCATGCGAAAACGCGCATACGAAATTCGCGTCACGATGCTCGACAGGTTTTTCAGATAAAACGAAATTCAGACGTGAAACTTCGCCCCAGGTTTGAAAAATCCACTGCTTAGCCTACAGTCAGATGATGCTGATTGATTGCCGAATGAATGAATGCAGCTGACATTAAATAGGTCGTATAAACAGTTGAAATTTCAAACACAGCTTCTAATTTTTCAATCCTCAGGGCACAATTTCGCATGCGTTTAAAATTCGCTCCGGTAACAGTAGAATATTTTCTACTCAAATCGGAACGAAATTATCGGACCGAATCCGCATGCGATGCGTCAAAATTCCGGAGCGGAGAAGGAAATTCGCACCGGACTGCGAAATTCGGACTGTGTGTGCACGCTACGTAACTCGCGATCACCGGACCGATATATGGCACTTGGCCGGAAGGCAAGTGCCATAAAAAGCAGCGCACTAAGCCTGATACACATGCAACTTGGGTCGTTGTCACCACCTTATTCACTAAGATAACCTTGGAGACTTAGATAAAGATCGCACAGAGGGATTCCTTTGACCTTAGACTTGTTCACCGAACAGAACCCTTTCTGAATCTGCCATAACGAGTTTAGACTACCGCTCCATTCCCCCTTAACTACCAAAACTGACATAATTTCTCCAACAGTATTTAGCAAACCAAATGCGACGAAACGAATTCTTTCGAATGAAACCTCCTTTAAACTGCTTGAATCAACAATATCCCACGAAACCAAACTCAATTTCTGTTTAGTGTAGGATTTCCACACTTTTTCTCGACCGGAAATCCCAGCATCAGCTATTCGTGACGAAAATCAGCGAGATTATCATGCTACTCGCGGAGGTGAAAGAAACAGGTACAAAAAGGGAGTCGTGGGGGAAATTTCACCTAATGAGATTACCAGACTCGGGGGAAATTACAAGCAGTTGACAGGTGAAATAAGAACAAATTCAAGACGTAATGAAAGTGTGTGAAATAAGAACAAATTCAAGACGAAATGAAAGTGTATAATCTGAGGTGTTCAACGACTTATTTTGGGGGGATAAATATGGCATAAGTAGTACCCTACAGAGTCGCAACATTGGACCCCCGTTTGATCCACCAGGCGTAGATCATCACTAAAACAAGAGCTGAAAGCTCACACGGTGTAGCTAGCGTGATATCAGCTAAGGCTCGCGCTGTCCAGTGTGAATGGCTCTTCCGTGACCTACCTCCAGCTCACCCGAAGAATATGATGGTGCTGTCCACCAAGTTCCGTCCTGATCATTCCACCCTAGGTGTGTCTAAAGACGGGGGCCTCTTTATCCCCCCCCCCCTCCAAGAGTCCGACTCCGGTCCAACCTAGTAAATAAACATCTAGGACCCGTGACCTTTTTCGCTATCAAGTTCCATGCCAAGTGGATCACTCGTTCGGTAGTAATGCATGAGAGACTTTCCGGGAGAGGCGCACAAGCTTGTCTCCCTCCCCCGCAGTGTCCTGGTCTGGTCGGGATATCAAGAAGTGCTACAAGTAAGGCTTGTGCCGTTCCCGCCAAGTCCTGCCCCAATCCCTCTATTTTTCGGTACGTAAGTCACCTCTGGAGCATGTTCTGTCGCCAACTGCCCGGTTTGGACTAGAACTGGAACATCCGAAGCATTTGCTCTTGCCAATTATCATGTTCCAATCAGATCCGATCATTCTTTCGAAAGCTTTGCGTGCCACAAGATTCCAAATTCCCCCTTCCTCTACTGACCCCTGGATGGTCAGATCCAAGACGAACTCGTAAGGTCCTTAACCTTCTGACACGTTTCAGCATCCTAGCCTTTCTGGATGTACCCTAACTTGCGTGCCACAAGGATTCCGAGACCCCCTTCAACTCCCATACAGTGCGCGGATCCGCTCTAAGGCCTTTTTCCGTGACACAGTTGTGGGCCACACACTTCTGAGTGTTTGTCGCGGAAACACGATTGTGTGTCACACAGTCGAGCCACTAGTTGAAACTCGCGGAAACGCCGTTTTGTCTATTTTTTTGGAGGTAATTTTAAATATCTAATAATAAAAATAAAATTCATGTAAAATCTCAATAAATAGAACTCCAGGCTTATTTCCTTACCACACTGTACAAAAAGCATCTTCCGTTTTAAGTCTACATGCTTGAAAAAGAAGTCAGCTATATTGTTTAGACACGATTTTGCTGCTTAATTTGAATTTCCCGCCAGAATCGAGCCACAAAATCGACAATCACTTCGCTAGTTGTTTGTCGAATTTGAGCCACAAAGCGAGCCACGAAAATCTTGTTGCTCGCGGAAACACACTTGTGGGCCGCGCGAAAGACCGCGGAAACACTCTTTTCGAGTCACAGTCGACCCACTAACTGTTTTTGGGAGCACGGAAAAACGCCTCTAGTTACAAAACGATAAATTATATCCAGGGCTTGTGCTTGTACTTCGCGCCAAGTCCCCGTGCCATTTGACTGTTTATGCCGAAAAGAAAACCAAGGTGGAGTAAAAGTTACAGAAGAATTAAAAAACCACCACCTCTACTGTAGTATGTTCTTGAAACCGTAGCTAAAAACAAAAACCTAGTGTATCACAAGTTATCACATTGCAGTAGGTCTAGCATACAGTCCTTAGGTCGGCATACCGACGAAACGTCCGCATGGCAAAACGGCCCCGGCAAAACGGCCTCAGCGAAACGTTCCCGTGGCAAAACGTCCGCATGACAAAACTTCCCATGAAAAAAAAAGAAAAAAAACTGACCTGGCTCAAAAAGAGTGACATAGGGAGAATATAAAAATCAGCGTAGTACCATCATGGTACTTTCAATGGCATTTTCAAGATCTTGTTTAGTAAATCTTGTATTGCTCATGATAATCTTTGTATGCCTAGGCGATTTCAATCTCTTATTCCCATGCTGTGGTCTGAAATTAATCCGCTTTGAAAAAATGCTGGGTCTGATGTAAATCTTGAAATACCCCTCCCCCCCCAAAAAAAATATTATTATTATTTCTCGACTATTCCCACCTAGAGCAAAACAAAGGTTTTGAGTCTCAGATATCACAGTAAGTGCCTTGTAGTCTAGGCAAACTATTTTCCACCGATGTTTAGTGTCAATAAATGAGCAATTTATTACCTTGGCATCAGCAGGGTAGACTACTTCAGCATATTCACTGGTTGCATCAGTAGTAACGTTCAGCCTGTAATCTTTTACTGGTGGCAAGGGTGGCAAGGCAGAAGTTGCTTCCTGCAATCAGAGTTCCATTTATGCCGCGTAAACTTTATGCTCGCCCCCCCCTTTCTTCCTCTTGACATTTCTTTCCTTCCCCCAATCGGTTTACGTAGCATCCCACCGCCGCGCTCCTCCTTCGCGGCAACCCTACCGATGAATCCTGGTAGCTGACACTGCCTCCAGTAAGGTCGCATTCCAGAACTTAAAGGACCCCTCGCACTATTTTACTCTTCAACTTGCAGTATTTTAAAATATTTGAATACTTTAAGACTCGGCTGTGTTTTCAACAAATAAACCACGGTTTTGGCTGTTTTAAGCCTTTTCCGAGACCCGTTGATATGTAGCGAAAACAGGGAAACAATTTACATAACCGTTTTCCTGATGGAAAAACTTCTCGCAGACAACCGTCGACAGCGTAATACACATCGAAGGTAGCAAAACTCGGCAAGTGTGGAAATAAGCGTGGTTTTATTAGAGGGGTTATGATGTACAGTACGAAATTGGGGTCTCCGGGTTTAGAAATATATGGAGTGGTTATGGAAGTAGGTTGCGTTAGTATTATAGGTAAGACAGGTCCTTTAACGATTGTTAATAAATTGTTAACAGTTGTTAACTTTTTGCGTTCCAGGTTTCTGATTTCGAAATTTAAGCTCCGCCCACCCATAATTTCCGTTTCAGAGCTTGACGATTGTTAACTATTTTGTAATGATGGTCGGTGAGCATCGGTACAAAATAGTTAACAGTTGTAGAATCTGGAAAAGTTTGACGATCGTTAAAGCTGCAGTTAGCTCCGCACCGAAGTAAAGTTAACGATTGTTAACAAGTGTTAAAGTGTCTGGAACGCAACTCTTTCAAGACTTTCATAATTCCTATTTATTGCTATGGCATAAATGACATTTTTCGCCAATACTTCAAACTTAATTAGCAACGCTACTCATGACGTCGACACACACCCTTGCTAACACGGCTAACTATGTAGGGGTAAACAGAGGCGTTACGTTACTAGCCAAAATGTTTGGGGGGGGGAACAAGGAATTCACCGACTGGCTGGTAATATTTACCGATTGTTTTTGCAGAAAAAACGACTGTTTTCAAGAAAAAAAACGACAGTTTCGAAAAAATCGACTGATTTTCAGAAAAAAAATCGACTGTTTTAATGAAAAAAATCAGCTGTTTTGGCGGAAAATCGCGGCGCTTCGCGCCGACTCGGTTATTTTTTACCGACTGGCCGACAACATTGGGGGGGGGGCCTCTCCCCCCCCCCTCCCCGGTCGTGACTCCCCTGGGGGTGAAGCAAATACTAAACTGAATAGGCCTAGGCCTGAAAGACTAATATTAACTGATTTAAAGAGCGATAAACACAGCACGGCTACGAAACTACAAAATCAACCTGTATCTAGACAAAAAGGATTTCCTTTTCAAAAATATCTATCTATCTTTTCGATGGAGTTTTCACTCACTGAACCAGCAAAAATATTTAAAAAAGACTGCAAAATTTGTGTAGGCTACTCCTGGTATAGGCTACAACGTTTCTGTAGCTTTATTACCACACTATAGTGAGCCTACAAGTAAGTAAGTAAGTAAGTAAGTAATTTATTTCTGACCCGCCATCTGAATTAAATTAAACTAAAAGAATCCAATAAAACCCTACAAATACAATACACAATTTTTCATTCATCGGCCAGAAAATCAAGTCAATTTCACTTGCAGCTTATCAAAATTAAATGCGAACAGAGCCTGATTTGATACTTGCCTCTACATATGCTGCAGGGAAGATTCCAGTCTGGTTTCGACCATCCAATCCTTCCCACCAGCCTTCACCAACATCTTCATTGGTAACTGTTAAAGTCTCCCCAGCCCGTATTGATAACTCTCCTGATCCTGGTTGGCCATCAAAGTCATACAAAACAATAACCTGAAAAGGATTAGTACACAATCAGAACCTTCAGTATGCTCAAGTTCAAATTGACCGCTAAGGTCAATATCTTCGAGGTCAAAAGCTCCAATGGCCTAGTAATGATGATGATGATGACGACATTTTAGACAAAAGGAAAACAAGAGCTGAAAGCTCATATGGCACTTGCAAGAATAAGCAAAATGTTGGCAGGAGTTTTTTGTTTGGGAGTTTTGTACAGAGTCGAATATTATTTTATTATACACTAGTAAGTAAAAAGTACTGTAAAAGGCATTTCTAGAACTCCTCTTCTTCGTTGGGCGGTTCAACGGTCTCCAATATGGTTTCGAAATTTATATCAAGTACGTTTCTTCTTTGAATTGTTGCTGCGTAATTTCCCGTTTTAAAGGCGCTAGAAATGCATCTGTAAGCAAAACCCTTGAGGCAAAAACGATAGCAGGTTCTTAGGGATCATTGACATATACAGTTTGGTCAAAAGTAGAACCCTTGTGGCACAAATGATCATGGGTTGAGATGTATCGTTTGCTAAAAAGTACTTTTCGACCTTGCGGTGAAGATGCGCGCTTTAAGGGAGCTAGAACCTCATTTGTAAGCAAAACCCTTGAGACAAAAATGATAATGGGCTCATGGGGATCATGAAAATGCATATTTTGCTTAAAAGTATTTTTCTTAATTTGCGGTCATGATTGGTACTTTAAGGAATGGTCGGATTTGGAAAGTGGCGATTTCTAAGCCAATCTTGTCGAATTTACAACTCCACTGTATTTCAGCTTGACAATATCACAATTATTCACAATCTCTCTACAATGATTGATTACTAGGCTACTTGCTTTAACTGCTTGCTTGTTCGAACAAAGGCTTTGCCATCAAACACAAATAACACAATAGACGTACACCACGCCAGTATTTCGTCGCAAGACAACGTAGTGCGGTAATTGCGTTGTAAGAATAGGGAAGAGTTATGGCGTGTCAGAACTGCGCGTAAGATCGCATAGAGGCCATCTAGCGTTTCAGAAATGCATATACCCTGGTAGCTTTGTTTGGCCAGAGAAGCCGCTGACACTTGCCATATTGTTCCAAACCCCTTCGATTGCTCTAGCTCTCTCCGAACGAATTTAAGCAAAGAATGTCTCAGCCACGAGCAGAGCCATACTAAGTGCTTCCACTCGGGACGCCCCCAAAATAAGTAGGCTCCTCTTGAAAATAAGTATTTAGTAAGTAGAAGCTAGTATGAAATGAAGTAGAAAAATAAGTAGATTCAAACAAAAATGCACAGGGGCATTTTGACGGGGAGGATGCAGAGTCAAAACTTTGGCAAATCTGTCAGAAATTTAGGGACAATTTGAGCTTTAGGCTAGATTATTTTAGATTTTCGAACCAGTTTTAAATTATTTTCAAAAGTTAAAGTTCAAAAACGAAATTTTTAAGTAAAAATAACAATACTAAAAAGAGCAGCACGACAGCTGATTAGACAGCAACTGGGCGTCGCTTTTGCGAAGACCACTTGGACAGTACAGGACTATTGCTGCGGCCGATTCCACTTCAGCTTCTAACTACCGAATCCAAGAAAAAATTCGACTGACGGCCGCAGGGGAAAGTTTAAAACTCGCATTTTCTTTCCTGCAGGATTTTCAGAAACACTAACAACGGAGAGGGTGAAACCCGAGCAGCTCCCTGCAATACAGGTTCTCAAACGAATGTTTTTCAGATGCAAAGCCTAAAACCAGATAAAACCCCAGCAAAATTATGCCTCCTTCTACAAAATAGAGAATAATATGAAACGCACCGCAGGCAAACTTTTTTCTTAGACATTTTATCAGAATATTTGTTTGCATCACAGATGAAAGTAAGGTTTGGAATACAATTACAGATCGGTCGATCTGTCTTTAACAAATGCTCCACTCGACCCATCTTCTCTCAATTGTTACAAAGTCTATTTTTGCTCAAACAATTTCCTGCAGGGTTTTTTTATTTTTTTTAAAATCAACCTCCCCTTCTGCTACAAGAGAGAGAACTGCGAATAAAGCAAACAATTTTTTGAAACTATGCGCCGCAGGCGAAAATTTCGAAAAAGTTCTCTTTTTTTATGAGAAAATAAGTAGGAGACCGGAAAGTAAGTAGGAAATAAGTAGGTAAGTAGAACCAAAATTTGGTAAGTAGAAAAGGCCAAAAATAAGTATTCTACTGCCAAAATAAGTAGAAGTGGAAGCACTGCATACTAGTGTGATGAAAGAATGACTCATCCATGCGCAGAGCTATCCTAGTGCAAAGAAAGGGGTAGGGGTTTGACGAAAACTAGAAAATACGTGTCAACAGATTTCGGGTGTCCCCCTCCAGCCCCCCCCCCCCCCCCAGTTATCGGATCCGATCCGAATTTGACAATGAACATTCAAGACATTTGTTCTTGATACCTATCAAGTTTAATGCACGCCCGATTATCCGCTATATCAACCCCTACTAAGGTTCATCAACATATTTTGCCAACCCCTTCGACCTTCGATTGATCTAACTCTCTCCGAACGAATTCTAGCAAAGCATGACAAATCCATGAGCAGAGCTATACCAGTGTGATGAAAGAATGACTCATCCATGCGCAGAGCTATACTAGTGCGATGAAAGGGGTAGGGGTTTGACGAAAACTAGAAAAAGCATTTCGGGTGTCCCCTTAAGCCCCCCCCCCCCCAGTTACCGGATCCGATCCGATTTGACAATGAACATTCAAGACATTTCTTCTTGATACCTGTCAAGTTTAATGCACGCCCGATTATCCGTTCCAAAGTTATGAATGTTACTAATTTTCGGATTCCCCATGTTGCCACTCCCCCATTGATGGTCGGATCGGGAAAGTGATTATTTCCAAGTTAATCCGGTTGGGTCCCTGATATGCGTGCCAAGTTTTATCGTCTTAGGTCATGTGGAAGTGCCCAAACTAGCAAAATGCGGACAGACCGACAGACAGACAGACATTACGATCGCTATATGGCACTTGAGTAAGCTCAAGTGCCATAAAAAATACAATGAGCTTTCAATAATGTAGTAAATGCACAGGATCATAGAATAAACATTTTAAAAAACGAAAGAAAAGGGACTAATCGGGTCTAAAAATCTTCTTCCTAGATGGAATGCGGAGAAATGGCCAAGGGCAGAAACGTGAAGGTCCTGGGTAATTGAAGATAAATTTGCACAAGGGTCAGGGCAAAAAAGTTGCAGTTATACAGGAATTCCTATAACGTCGAGGAAGGTACAAGAGAAATTTACAACATTTGAAATAATAAGTCCTGATACATTTTAAATCTTTAGATGGTTTAGTACAGTAAGTGGTTTAGTACACTAGCTAGGTTTGATTTTGACTGCCATTTCGAGTTTTGTAATATAAAAAGGAGCATCAGTTACCCTATCATAGCTCTACTGTACTCTATTACCAGTGAGATTGGCTGCTGTCACTAGCCTACAAGGCTACTACAAGGGTGTGGTGGTGGGCTAATGTTCCACCCAAGGTGGCTAGTTGATCAAGCTGGAACAGATTATTGCAGGTTATGGTAAAACAGTGGATTTAAACTGAGGAGCTACGAGCTCATATGGCACTTGTTACGAGTAGGCACGTAGACAAGAAAGAAGATGAGAACGTCACAAAATACCCCCTTCAGCCTCCGAGGATCGGACCTAGAAATAGGATATGTAGTTACTCATAAAATGATCACCTAAAGCATCTTCTCTTACCGGCTATCACGTTTCGCTCGAGTCTGAGCATTTTTCGCGAAAATACGGCACCCCCCCCCCCCCCCACCTTGTTCAGATCCGGCCCGGACCCTAAACTATGTCATCTAGGGAACATCGTATCTTTACTCTTCAAGTTTCATTCAAATCCCTTCACTCGTTTGACCCCTATGCGAGCTACAAAATTTCCGGGACTCCCCTCCAACTCCCCACACTGTGGCCAAATACGACTAGGACATATAGACGTCGTATCCCTGATATCTCCTCTTTTCACTCTTCAAATCGAAGCATATCTGCAAATTTCCGGTTTCCGGTTCATCCTCCTCCTACCCTGGCCGGATCCAGTCTGAACCGTAAAAAACAACCTAGGTCTCATAAAATCAGTATTGTCAAAGTTCTATTCCGTTCGGTCCAATCGTTTGGTTTTTGTGCATGTCACAAAGTTTCAAGACCCCCTCCCCCTCCAACTCCTACAACCATTGCCGCATGTGGTTCGGAGACATGTCTTGCCTGTCTAGGTCATCAGTTCTTATCACCAGAAAAGTTTTACTCTAGTCGGACCACCCGTTCGCAACCTACAGAAATCAGTAATTTCCGAATTCCCCTCCCTCGAAAATGGTCGGATAAAAAAACGAAAGTTACTCTAAAGGCATTGTGTCAGGTCTTTAATTCTACTTGGTTGGGTCACTAATATGCCAGCCAAGTTTGATTGTCCTTAGCACATCTGGAAGTATCCTTATTCGCGATCACTGGAATTCCGGGAAACCCCCTCCAACTCCCCCCAAAGAGCCCCGATATGGTCTAGTTCTGTCAAGAACGTATCTAGGGCTATGTTTTTCTTCCCACCAGATTCCATCCCGATCCCTCGACGCTAGGCCTTTCACGAAAATTTTCGGTGCCCCCTTCGACTCCCCCCACAGGTATCGGATCCGGTCCGGACTTGACATGGATCATCTGAGACCCCACCTCTTTTCACTTGCGACGTTTCATTCAGATCGGATCGCCCGTTCAAAAGTCATGAATGGCACTAGACTCCGGATTCCCTATCCCTCCACTCCCCCACGATGGTCAGATCATGCAAACGACTATTCTCAAGTCAGTTTATTCGAGTCCTGGATACGCCAGCCCAGTTTCATCGTCTTAGTACATCAGGAAGTACCACACTCGTGGGATCAACAAAATTCCACCCCACCCCCCCCCAAGTCCCCCCACAGTACCCGAATCGGTTCGGTTATGTCAACGATATATCTAGTGTTTGCTTGTTGTGAGGTGTCTTCCCAACAAGTTTTATCTTTTTTTTTTTTTTTTAAATTAAATCCTCGTAGTACCTTTTCTGTTCTTCCAGTCCAATATGAATTGGCCAGGTGACTACGCTTCCACTTACCCTCGGTGACGCCAACGGTCTTATCTTAAGTTAAACACATGACCGGCCTATCTATTTAGCGTCACCTACACTTTCCTCTATCTCTACGTTTTTTTTTTTTTTCTTAATTATTTTTTTTCCTTCAATTCTTTATTTGTAAAATTAAATTAATAAAACTAAATTCAATAACAATATTTACTCTTTCCACTATCTATATATTTCAATCATATTATACAATTTTAACGTGAGTTAAAATTAATAAAGTTCCACTATTATTATTCTCATCATTCGAACTATTTCTATTACAAAATTCAACCTAAAAAAAAAAAAAAATTCTAAATAATCACCTTTTATCTTGATCACTCCACTCATAGCGTTTCCCAAGATTTCCGGTTGCCCCCTCCAGCTCCCCCCGAAAGTCACCGGATCCGGTCCGGATTTCAAGTTGGTCGTCTGAGGCACGAGGTCCTTCCAAATATCAAGTTTCATTAAGATCCGATCACCCGTTCAAAAGATATAAATGCCTCAAGATTCCGGATTCCCCCTCCCTCCACTCCCCCCACAGTGCCCGAATCGCCTCGGTAATGTCAATGATGTATCTAGTGTTTGCTAGGTGTCTTCCCACCAAGTTTCATCTCGATCCCTCCACTCATAGCATTTCCCAAGATTTCCGGTTGCCCCCTCCAGCTCCCCTCAAAAGTCACCGGATCCGGTCCGGATTTTAAGTGGGCCGCCTGAGGCATGAGGTCTTTCCAAATATCAAGTTTCATCAAGATCCGATCACCCGTTCAAAAGTTATAAATACCTCAAGATTCCGGATTCCCCCTCCCTCCACTCCCCCCACGGTGCTCGGAGGGGGAAGTGACTATTTCCAACTTAATCATTTGGGGTCTCTGATATGCCTGCCAAGTTTTATCATCCTAGCTTATGTGAAAGTGCCCGAACTAGCTGGTCCGGATTTGAAACTGAATTCCGAAACACTTGTCCTTGACACATGTCAAGTTTCACGCATGTTCGATTACCCTTTCCAAAGTTATGCATGTTAATAGTTTCCGGATTTCCCATCCCTCCACTCCCCCCACTATGATCGGATCTGGAAAGTGATTATTCCCAAGTTAATCTGGTCGGTTCCCTGATATTCATGCCAAGTTGCATTGTCCTAGCTTATGTGGACGCGTTTCACGTGGTCTTACTTTAATAAAACATATCTACTCCCGTATTCGCTCCCGAATACATCGAGTCTTGGCGCAGTGGTAGAGCACTGGCTTCACGACGCAGAGGTCCGTGGTTCGATCCCGCATTTGGACAGCGCTCTTTTTGCTACGTTACGCTCCGCTTTTGCTTTATAGTCTCCAGACTCCCGGATCCGGGGGAAGTCGGATTGGGGGAATGATTATTTGTAAGTTGATCTGGTCGGGTCCCTGATATGCCTGCCAAGTTTCATCGTCCTAGCTGATCTGGAAGTGCCCGAACTAGCAAAACCGGGACAGCCAGACCGACTGACGGACAGAAATTACAATCACTATATGGCACTTGGCCGAAGGGCAAGTGCCATAAAAAGATGTGATACAGCCTAAACCTGAAAGGCTATAGAATTTACATTCAAACAATACATAAAACAGATACGTCAGCTACAATACGATGCTTTGGCAGCAATATTTCGGCTAATAAAACAGCATTTGGATGACAGGACCGGGACAAGGGTAAATCGAACGCTGCTCATGTTTTGGTCCTGTCGCGGGTAGATTTCTCAAGTGCGTTTTATTTGTGATGCTTGTCCCTTGAGTCATTCACCTGGCAAGGCTAAATAAAAAGACTTTAAACCGTGACAAGGCAGTAACAAGACGACAAGACCGAGACAAGGAGGACTCAAATCGAACGCAACTGCAAGTTGCGTTTGTTTTTTTTTTGGTGTAGTTTCACTGTAGTTTTGATGTACCGTACTTTGGTTTCATTATGAAAGTACCTTCTACCGTTTTGTTCGTCCATTCGACACATTGTACTTTCATAACTAAAACAAAAGTACGTCAAACTACAGTGAACTACATCCGAAAAACTGCAACCTCAAACTGGTTTGCAGAATTCGATTTCTTCTGTGTAAAAACAAAACCCGATTCATTGACAAAACAAACTTTCTTCTTTCGCCCGACAGAAACACTATATCTTTCCCCAATGCAGCATATTAAAGCACATTTGAAAGGTTTCTATCTGCCTCAATCTTCATCTGCGACCTTACCACCAAATTAGGTCCGAGTCTCAATTCACGACAGAAGACGCTATACACAGCAATTGAAGAACGAGAAGTTCGGTTTCAGAATACCTTAACATAAAAGGAGATCATTTTCGAGTTTCATTTTCATACGTTAGGCTGCGGAATTTTACGAAGGTTTTTCAGATCTGCTTTAACACTAGTTATTCCAGTGTCTGCAGAACCCCTCCTGTCCTAGGAAACGAATTTCGGGTGTATATTAAAATCTCCAATGTCCTTGTCAAGCGTTGTACCCACCTCAAACTCGCTTTGTAATCAACATTTGTCCAATGTTCTGGGTACACTTGTTTCGCTGGTCTCCCGTTATTTGAATTCTGATGTCTAAAAATTCCATACCTTCTTTTCCACTTGTAGTCAAAGTCTGACCAACAATCCATGCACATAACCTTGTCTCTCACTTTTGGTCTATAAGGTATATTAATGTTATCCAGTCAGGCTCCGCTTCAATTAACCTATTGTAATTTTGACAGGCTAATATTTGAAAGACCTAAGTGAGACAGATATAAATCACATGGGAATAAAACAGGTAGGCAAATTGCTACCACCATGAATCATGTCTCCAACCTAACACGGTTATGAAACCTGGTTTAAACGACTCGGCTTGCCTTTGACAGGGACGGGTTTACGACTGAAGCTGGGCAGTGCCAATTTTTTTCTTTTTCTTTAACAATCTGGATTGTCTTTGACTAAAACGAATGCTCAGTACCTCGGTGAGGCCAAAATAAACAAATGATACGACCTGGCAAAAGGCAGGAGAGGGTGATTCCCCCCCCCCCTCACCCCCCCTCCCCTTCAAGCCACCCCTGCCTTTCCCACTAGCCATCAATTCTGACAGGTTAATTTCTGAGCTTCGCTCAAGTCATCTTTTTTTAGAGTTTAAAATTTGGATACACATACAGTGTATCCAGCGTTAAGCATAGGGTATCACAAATGCTAGATACACCCAGCATTTGGAATAGGGCATAGGGTAGGCTATAAAAAAAATCAGGAATTTGTGGCAGACTGCTCAACGCATAATGTTTCTCATCCTTTAGCAATGCAAGCAAAACTGAATCTTTCATTGAGCTCCTGTCAGGCTTAAACAAATTTTCTTGAATTTTCATCATCCCTTAATTTTCGATCGAATGAGACCTGTAATCCACTTTACCTGAACCCAACAACCATCCATGCAAAAACATCCCCTCCACTCTTGCTCTAGTCTAGGATTTTTTGAACTGATATATAGTCGACGTACACTGTACAAAGTTTCCCCGAGTAAGGATTAAAGTTAACTGCAGTACAGGAGGGGTTTCCAACCTCAGACAAGATTTCAAATTTCCAGAGAAGTCTTTCCTTCAGAATAATCTATCTGGCATAAAAAGAAACCAACAAATATGAAAAGCATACTAGGCTAAAGCTAATTGAATGGTTTACATACTGGATAAACAAATATTGCGCCAGTATTTCTAGTTAAACATGTTTTTCTTTTCAAACAAGATCACTTCATTCTAACCTTACATTGATTGACTTACAAAATGATGAAAAAGGTAGTTACCACAGTCAATAGCCAGAAAATCCCTTTTCAAAGCAGCTCCAAAACAAAGAAAAGGCACGGAATTTCAACATTATGGTCATGTGACCACTGAAAAAAGCCATATTTTGCCTCTTGACTGTCAGGACAGCATGTACATTTCATTTTTTACATTTTCGCAGCAACAATCGAGGTCAGGTACCTCAGCTGTATTTGCAACTAGGATTAATCTTATCTCTACTGGGATAAGATTAATCCGAATTAGAAATAATCTTATCTCATTAGGGACAAGATTAATCCCAGTCGTAAATACTGGAAACATTTGTTTACAGTGTACAGGAGGGGTACCTGACCTCGTTTGTTCACTACCTTGATTTTTGCCGCGAAAATGTTAAAATGAAATGTACACGCTGTCCTGACAGTCAAGAGGCAAAATATGACTTTTTTCAAAGTCAAGTGTCCAAAAATATTCAAATTCTGTGCCTTTACTTTGTTTTGAAGCTGCTTTGAAAAGGGATTTTATGGTCATTGACTTTGCTAACTCTACTTTTCATAATTTTTAAGTCAATCAAAGTAAGGTTAGAATGGAGGGATCTTGTTTGAAAAGAAAAATATGTTTAACTAGAAATAGTGAAGCAATATGTATTTGTCCATTATGTAAACCACTCAATTAGCTTCAATCTAGTATGTTGTCATATTTGTTGGTTCTATTTTAAGCCAGATAGATTATTCTGAAGGAAACACTTCCCTGGAAATATGAAATCTTGTCTGAGGTTGGATGTTGGATACCCCTCCTGTATGCTTAGCCTATTTGGAACATTTGTTGACTTTGAACTTTACCATTTGCATGCACTTGCTGTGACTAATGCTAACTACCAGTTAGCCAAAAAAGATAGCCAAAAACAGATTAAGGGCCTCTGAAAAAACCTGAATACTATGGATATTTTGGATCTTCATTCCACCACTTAGCAGCCCAAAACTGCACTGTTCCCATTTAAGTAAATGTTCAAATAGGCATACCTCTACTGTGCAGAAGAGGTAGCCGCCACAACCTTGAATGTACATGATAACCATATCCTCAGGCTCAAACTTGGTCTCAAAAATGTTAAAAGGAAATTTCTGGGTAGGCTAGTCCTTTACTAGCCTAGTTCCTAGCCTAACTGTCAAGAAGCAAAATCTAATGACATCAAATGACATAGGACTTGGTCAGGACTGAAAGAAGTTTCCCTTTAACTGTTTAAAGGTTAACAGAATAGGGCCAAGATACGACAGTCTGATTACCAATCATATTTTTACTTAATTACGCTAGAAGACGGGACAAAAACGCGTTACTTCGTTACTTTGTTATCCACGATTCTTGAATTTTAGCTGACGTAATTTCCCTTCCGTAGCTGTTGTACCTCTATACGAACATAGCTCTATGTTAAATGTTTGGCAACTACAACGGCAGCCACTTGCCGTAATAACAGATCATGGCGGATTTACGTTCTTCAAGCCAGGAAGATGAAAGTAACATGGGAAATGAAAGTGACCAGGAAGAACTTGGCATTCGCCATGAAGGAAGAACATGACCAGTTGAAAACTCGAACTTGCTAATCAACGTGGTGGAATGCTGGCCAAATTCTCTGTTGACTGTGTCCTTCCACAAAGGAAACCTATTCGGGGTAGCACGGAACAGAGGGCTATCTTCGGATGTGATTCTGCAATCTGGATTCGAACATTTCAAAATCTTTGCTTTGTTAGCCACTGAAACACACGCTTTTGCAGACATTCAAATTTTCTGCGACTCGCCGTAAAGTTATTTGTTGTGCAACCAGCGGAGATTCCAAACGTCACTACTAGACTACGCGACGTAAAAAACAAAAATCCCTTATATGAGTCAAAATAATTCAGTGTAGGCTATTCAAATCAAACATATAAAAATAAGCTAGCTTTTCAGTTAAACTTTAACATTTCTCAGGCTAATTTGGAGGTTATGGACACTACAGAAGTGACTAGCCTAGACAAAAAAAACTTAAAAGTCAAACAACCATGCCCAGTAACCTGCCAGTAACATGCCTCTTCTGTAAACTACGTCTACATACCTTCTTCATGAGATGCAGGGAAGTCTTGTTTAGTCAAATGTATCCAACCCTTAATGAGTGATGACCACAAAACAAATTCACACTTTGATCTTACCCAAAAAGACTTCTAGGAACTATAAGTTATTCTTCTTCTTCTTCTCGTAAGAAGAAGGAATTTGCAGACACGCTTTTGCAGACGCTTTTGCAGACATTCAAATTTTCTGCGACTCTCCGTAAAGTTATTTGTACCAAACGTCACAACTAGACTACGCGACGTAAAAAACAAAAATCCCTTATATGATATGATATGATATTTATTACACTAAAAGCCCAAGGGGGCTATAATTCAGTGTATTCAAATCAAACATATAAAAATAAGTTGGCTTTTCAGTTAAACTTTAACATTTCTCAGGGTAATTTGGAGGTTATGGACACTACAGTAGTGACTAGCCTAGACAAAACAAGAGCTGTAAGCTCATATGGCACTTGCATGGGTCAAGATGATTTGATTGATCAAAAGTAAGTTTCGACTTTGCGGTTGAGATGCGCACTCTAAGGGAGCTGGAACTTCATTTGTAAGCAAAACCCTTGAGGCAAAACTGCTAATGGGCTGATGGGCATCACGAAAATGCAAATATTGCTTAAAAGTATTTTTTTTACTTTGCGGTCAAGATTGGTACTTTAAGGAATAATCGGATTTGGGAAGTAGCAATTTCTAAGCAAATGTTGTTGAGTCTCCAATATTCCAGAAAGGTTTCATCGTCCTAGCAAATCTGGAAGTACCTTAACGCGCGATCACCGGAATCCCAGACCCCCCCCCCCCCTCCTCCAACTCCACCCACAATAACCGGAGCCAATCCGGTTCTGTAAATGATTAATCCAGAACATCTGTTTGTCATTCCCACGAAGTTCGATCCAGATCACATCAGTCTAAGCGGGTCAAGAATTTTCCGCCCTCACCCCAATAATTGCCGGATTCGGTCCGGAAATGAAAAAGGTCACCAGAGAAAAATGTCCTCTGTTTAATTATTAAATTTCACTCGAATCCGATCACCCGTTCCAAAGTTACGCATGACTCAATCTTCCGGATTCCCCTCCCTCAACTCCCCCCCCCCCCCAAGATTATCATATCGAGGATTTTTTTGTATTCCAAGTCAGTTTGACCGGGTCCCTGATATGCCTTCCAAGTTTCGTCGTGAAAATCCCCCAAAAAACGGAATTCCGGGAAACCCCCTCCTCCCCCCCCCCCCCCCCGCTCAAGTGTCCGGATCCTGTCAAATTATGTAAAAGATTTACATGGACCAGATGTTTGTTCTTCCCAGCAAGTTTCAATCCGATCATTCTAACCGTTTCTCGATATTTCCGGTCCACCCCCCCCCAGCTCCCCCGCGGTGCCCGTAGCCAATCCGATTCAGCAAATGACTTACCTAGAGCATCTGTTTGTTCTTCCCACAAAGTTCCATCCCGATCCCTCCATTCTAAACGGGTCACGTATTTCCTCCCCCCCCCCCAATAGTTGCCGGATCCGGTCCGGATATGAAAAAAATCATCGGAGAAATGTCCTCTGTTCAATTCTTAAATTTCATTCGAATCCGATCACCCATTCCAAAATTACGCATTACTGAAAATTTCGGATTCCCCTCCCTCCACTCCCCCCACCATTATCTGATCGACAAAATTTTTATTTTGAAGTCAGTTTGATTGGGTCCCTGATATGCCTGCCAAGTTTCATCGTGAAAATCCCAAAAACCACCATCACCGGAATTCCGGGACCCCCCCCCCCCCCATAAGTGTCCGGATCCAGTACAATGGTCTAAAGGACTTATCTAGAGCAGATGCTTGTTCTTCCCAGCACGTTTCACTCCGATCCCTCCATTCTAACCGTTTCTTGAAATTTCCGGTCTCCCCCCCCCCCCCTCCCGCCTGGCTACCGAATCCGGTCAAGACTTTAAACGGGACATTACAGATATATATTCTATTCAGTTATGAAGTTTCATTACAATCTGATCACCCGTTCGAAAGTTACACACTTCTCAATTTCCCGGATTCCCCTGCCCTCCACTCCCCCTCAAAATGGTCGGATCAGAAAACTGATTATTTTTAAGTTTGTTTGGTCGGGTCTCTGATATGCCTGCCAAGTTTCATGGTCCTAGCACAACTGGATGTACCCTAACTCGAAAAAGTGTGACAAAATGCCCTAAATTTTCAAGTTTCCAGCGCCCCCACTTCCCCGCATATGGTCGGATCGGGAAACTGATTATTTCCAGGTTAGTTTGGTCGGGTCCCTGATATTCCTGCCAATTTTCATTGTCCTAGCTCATCTGGAAGTACCCTAACTCGAAAAAGTGTGACAAAATGCCCTAAATTTTCAAGTTTCCAGCGCCCCAACTCCCCCGCATATGGTCGGATCGGGAAACTTATTATTTCCAGGTTACTTTGGTCAGGTCCCTGATATTCCTGCCAAGTTTCATTGTCCTAGCTCATTTGGAAGTACCCTAACTCGAAAAAGTGTGACGAAATGCCCTAAATTTTCAAGTTTCGAGCGCCCCCACTCCCCCGCATATGGTCGGATCGGGAAACTGATTATTTCCAGGTTCGTTTGGTCGGGTCCCTGATATTCCTGCCAAGTTTCGTTGTCCTAGCTCATCTAGAAGTAGCCTAACTCGGAAAAAAGTGACAAAATGCCCTAAATTTTCAAGTTTCCAGCGCCCCGCACTCCCCCGCATATGGTCGGATCGGGAAACTGATTATTCCCAGGTTAGTTTGGTCGGGTCCCTGATATGCCTGCCAAGTTTCATTGTCCTAGCACATCTGGAAGTACCGTAACTCGGATAAGTGTGACAAAAAACTCGGACCGACCGACAGACCGACAGACGGAGTTGTGATCGGTATATGGCACTTGAGCCAGAGGCTGCAAGTGCCATAAAAACTTAAAAAAGTCAAACAACCATGCCCAGTAACCTGCCAGTAACATGCCTCTTCTGTAAACTACGTCTACATACATTCTTCATGAGATGCAGGGAAGTCTTGTTTAGTCAAATGTATCCAACCCTTGATGAATGATGACCACAAAACAAATTCACACTTTGATCTTACCCAAAAGGCCCTCTAGGAACTATAAGTTATTCTTGGGACACCACCATTCAGCTACTTTAAGATTGATCAGTTTATATATAAAAGAAATGTATGTAGCTGATCATACTATACTACCAAAAGTTTGTAGCCAGTTAGTTGGCTACTCTTGGTGTGCCATATACAAACAAGCTTAGTAGCCAACTAGTTGGCTACACATGTTCCCCCAGAAACACTCTCAGTAGACTCTCAGTAGCCAACTAGTTGGCTACACATGTCCCCCCAGAAACGATCTCAGTAGCCAGTTAGTTGGCTACACATGTCCTCCCAGAAACACTCTCAGTAGCCAACTAGTTGGCTACACATGTCCCCCCAGAAACACTCTCAGTAGCCAACTAGTTGGCTACACATGTCCCCCCAGAAACGATCTCAGTAGCCAGTTAGTTGGCTACACATGTCCCCCCAGAAACACTCTCAGTAGCCAACTAGTTGGCTACACATGTCCCCCCAGAAACACTCTCAGTAGCCAACTAGATGGCTACACATGTCACCCCAGAAACACTCTCAGTAGCCAGTTAGTTGGCTACACATGTCCCCCCAGAAACATTCTTAGTAGCCAGTTAGTTGGCTACACTTGTCTCCCCAGAAACATTCTTAGTAGCCAGTTAGTTGGCTACACTTATCCCCATACACACTTTCTCAGTAGCGGCATACTTCGCTTTTACAAAGTGTTTCTGGGAAAATTCTTCTTCTTCTGTTAAGCATAGAAATTGGCTTACTAAAATGTCCGCCAGATAACGTTGATGAGCAGGAGGAAAGTCAAGGATTTGTATTTTTTCTTTCCAGGATCTGACAACATTTATACAAAAAAGACATGAGAAAAGATGGAGCTTGGAAGAGTGCGGGGATTGTATGAGCATGTTTGGTTCTTACGTTCTGGTCACGAGAGCACAGAAACTGACATTATTTTTGAAAACCCAAAACGTAAGTGGAGGGATACTTATGACATTGCAAAGTTGTCCATCCGTCCGTGATACGATAACTCTCGAAGGGAATGAGATATTTTTATGAAACTTGGTGTGAGGGTTCTTGGGTCAAGGATAAGGTCAAGTTCGTAGAGGGGCTCTGTATCCCTACATTTAGGGTGGGGGAGGGGGTCAAATTAATGGGCAAATAAAATATTGCTGTAGCTTCATGAAGGCAACTCGCTATGTTTTTAAATTTTATTTTAATAAATTCAGTAAAAATCGAAATATCGTTGTAGCTTCATGAAGGCAACTTGCTGTGTTTTTACATTTTTTTTTTAATAAATTCAGCAAAAATCAGGTACCGATTCGGTAAATTTTATGAGGTTCGCCCCCCCCACCAATGAAAAATGCCCCTCCCCCCCCCCCCAATGAAGAATGGCTTGGGACGGCCCTGACTGTCGATCAATTCATGTAAAATAAAATCAAGACAAGTTAAGAATCATTAATAAATATATGGATTTGCACAGATAAACGTAGAATGCAAATAGGTTTGGAGATACTACATGCACAGCCACGCCATCTAGCGTAGGCTAAAATCAACAACAGTGCAAGCTGAAGAAGAAGAATATTCCCAGAGAAACACTTTACAGAAGCGAAGTATGTCGCTACTGAGAAAGTTTGTATGGGGGCATGTGTAGCCAACTAACTGGCTACTGAGAGTGTTTCTGGTGGGACATGTGTAGCCAACTAGTTGGCTACTGAGAGTGTTTCTGGGGGGACATGTGTAGCCAACTAGTTGGCTACTTAGAGTGTTTTGGGGGGACATGTGTAGCCAACTAGTTGGCTACTGAGAGTGTTTCTGGGGGGAGAAGTGTAGCCAACTAACTGGCTACTGAGAGTGTTTCTGAAGGGACAAGTGTAGCCAACAAGTTGGCTACTGAGAGTGTTTCTGGGGGGACAAGTGTAGCCAACTAACTGGCTACTAAGTGTTTCTGGGGGGACACATGTAGCCAACAGGATCACTTTGTATTTCCGTCATCTTTTCAATCTAGTAATAACCATCTCAAACTTTGAATGTCCCCGTGATACTTCACAGTTATCCAAAAAATGATAGAAATATCTTGAAAGAAAGATCTACTTTTCTTCTTTTTTTCCCAATATTTTTCCTTCTGACCTATCTTGATAGTATTCCCGGATTAGTAAAAATACAAAAACAACTCCAATACTTGAGCTGAGACCTATTTCCGTCATGGCAGATCTTCTTACTGAAAATTCTGAATTCTTGTTCAAAATACTCTGACCCCATTGGCTACTTAAAAGTCTTGAACCTGATTGGCTGGTTTTCATCTTTTTTTTTACCTCAACAGCAACATTTTCAGCATCATCATCAGCACCATGTGGTTTCAAATCACGTACCGCACATGTCCGGAAATAAAAACAGATGGAAATAGAGTGTGATCCTGTAGTTGGCTACTAAGTGTTTCTGGGGGGACAAGTGTAGCCAACTAGTTGGCTACTAAGAGTGTTTCTGGGGGGACATGTGTAGCCAACTAGCTTTTTTGTATAGGGCACACCAAAAGTAGCCAACTAACTGGCTACGAACTTTTGGTAGTATAGTATGATCAGCTACATACATTTCTTATATATATAAACAACTAAATTTTACTTTAGCTGAATGGTGGATATCCACTTTCTGTGACTCACCGTAAAGTTATTTGTAGTGCAACCAGCAGAGATTCCAAACGTCACTAGATACTACGTGACGTAAAAAGCAAAAATCCCTTATATGAGTCAAAATAATTCAGTATATTCAAATCAAACATGTTAAAATAAGTTGGCTTTTCAGTTAAACTTTAACATTTCTCAGGCTAATTTGGAGGTTATGGACACTACAGTAGTGACTAGCCTAGACAAAAAAAAATAAAAAAGTCAAACAACCATGCCCAGTAACCTGCCAGTAACATGCCTCTTCTGTAAACTACGTCTACATACCTTCTTCATGAGATGCAGGGAAGTCGTGTTGAGTCAAATGTATCCAACCCTTGATGAGTGATGACCACAAAACAAATTCACACTTTGACCTTACCCAAAAGGCCTTCTAGGAACTATAAGTTATTCTGCTTCTTCTTCTCGTGAGAGCGAAAGACGAAAGTATCGAAAACCATCAATTATCTGGCAAAAATAATTTAAAAAACAACTAGGTGGTACCGGATTCGGAAATATTCTGGAAGGTAAAAAAGAATTTGGAGTTTAAAAACTGGAAAGTAAGGTAGGCAATGTTTTAGTGCCTATGCAGATGCCTATGACTATTGAGAGATTGCACCTTATACGACGAAAACGGATATTTCTCGACCATGACGGAAGCAGGACTAGGACTTTCGACTTTGAAACTGAATTATCGGCGTTTGGTCATCATTCTGAGCTAGGGACTTGCTGGAAATGTCAGTTGGACTACTGTTCGATTGTATAATTCCATTTTTACAAAAGAGTTTCCATGGAAGTGAGAGCTTGAACTTTTAAGTCTTCAAAGTTTTAAACGTTAACGGAGTCTCAAATCCTATTGGTCGGTTATGACATGTCATCAAAAAACAACCAATAGAAATAGTTATGGCGTGTCATTCAAAAACCAACTAATAGGAAACGGGATTTGTTGGGATCCCAAAGCGTAAGTGGAGGGATACCTATGACATCACAAAAGTTGTCCGTCTGTCCGTGAAAGCAAGATAACTCTCGAAGGGAATGAGACATTTTGATGAAACTTGGTGTGAGGATTCGTTGGGTCATCGGACAAGTCAAGTTCGTAGATGGGCTTTGTTGCCCTACATTTAGGGGTGGGGGAGGGGGTTCAGATTAAGGGGCAAACAAAATATTTTGAAACAGCTAATGTGACAGTCGATTATGGGGTAAGAAGACATGCTGAACAAGACGGTAAAAACCATTTTGTCATCGGACAAGTAGTTCTCCCGGAATCCGGCCGAAAACGGAAAGTTTGTTAAAATTAAAAGTTTTATTTGAAGTTGATTAGATGTTCGATTTAGGGGTAGGAAGACATGCTGAACACGATGGTGAAAATCGTTTTCTCTACGGCCAAGTATTTCGCCAAGAATCCGGTCAAAACCGCAAAGTTTGTTAAAATTAAAAGTTTTATGTGGAGTTGATTAGATGTTCGATTTAGGGCAAGAAGACATGCTGAACACTTACGTGAAAACAATTTCCAGCCGGACATGTAGTTCGCCCGGAATCCGGCCAAAACCGGAAAATTGTTAAAAGTTAAAGTTTTATTTGTAGTTGGTTAGATATCCGATTTAGGGGTAAGAAGAGATGCTGAATCCGTGTGTGACAATCATTTTTTACCCGGACATATAGTTCGACCGGAATCCGGCTGGAGTCGGAACATTTGTTATAAGTTAAATTTTTATTTGAAGTTGATTAGATGTTCATTATTAGGGAAAGAAGATACCCTGAGTTCGTTTTTGAGCTTTCTTTTTTCGCCGGACAAGTAAAACCAAACTTGGTTTTCTCAGATGATTAGCTATTTGGCCTTAATCTGTTTCTGTTGATGTTCAAGGAGTCTGGCGAAGACTGGATCTGGCGAAGACAAGACCCAGTTGTCTGGATCAGATATTGAATTTTTGGGATCCCATCGAAACCTTTGGTCTTATTTTTATAGTGAATGTTGAAAGCCTTCAAGGTTCAAGCTCTCATTTCTGATGAAACTTTTTATAAAGCTGTGTTTAACTTCTACAATTAAGAAAAAGCCAGAAAAATGTTACCAACTATTTACAGGCGTAGAATAGTTATCAAGCATAGATAATTCAGTCTCAAAGTTGAAAGTCTTTACATTGTTAATTACTCTTTTTCTACTCCTATCCGTTTTCGTTTGGTAATCCGCAATCTCTGGCACTTGGCAGGCAGTCTCAGTGATGAAGTCCGGTGCCTGTGAAGGTGCATGTTGATGATGAGATGATTGAGCTGCCTAGATGATTAAGCTGTGATGTTGTCGCAAGGTATTGAATAAATACCTCGTTGGCTCCGGTGTGGGAGTCTTTTTCATTGTTAAGGTAAGACAATAGTTTTGAGCGCGATGAAAGGTTTGCATGTTGTACTTCTTCAAAGTTCTAGAGAAATTTTTGGATGACTCTATGAATATATGGGAGGTAGGCTCGGGCATTCTTTTCTTCTGGTTTTGGTGGCCCAAAGGTATCTTCAGAGTGCTTTAGATGATTTTTTTTTGACGAGCGGAATGGGTTGTTGCCATTTTCAGTTCAGTATCCAAGAGGGCTTCGTCGTAAATTTTGATGGTGCCGTCGACCGTTGCAATGAAACTACGCGTACTACTGGTTGATTGTGAACAAAGACTATGGCTGTGAATCTTTAAGCAATCTGTCATTGTGGGTTGGTTTACTGTACAGCAAACAAATGAAATTTGTTTCGCCATTGGCGATCAGCTGTTTCATGGTGTCATCCTCGAATCCGGTGGTCAACTGGATTGTCCGTTATAGTCAGAACTGGATAAAAAATTATGCCATAACCATACGTTGACGGAGAAGTTCAAAGTTCAAGATGCAATTATTACCCTTTTGGATGTTTCTTCGTCGTTATAAAAAATCATTGACAACAGAGCCCAACCAGCGCACGACCTTCTTCACTGCTTCCTAACTGATGACTGAAAATTAATGTCTTTTTCTGTGTATTTATGTCTTTTATTTATTTTCTTTTATTTACTCCGCTTTTTCAAAATTGGGGTTTAGAAATAAATTACTTACTTACTTACAACAACTCAGGCGAACAAGTGTCCTGTTTTAATTTTGAATTATCTTACCCTATAAATGTTCCTTCAGCCCAAGCTGACTGCGGTTCATATTTGACAGTGCAAAACGGATATGTCACTGAACTGTACTAGAGCTGTATTTCGGCTCTTCTTGGCATGGGTCCTCTTCAGGTACAACAGCTGGAAAATGAACTTGTGGAAAAACAACTAAAGATTCTGGTTTAAGCATATGATTTTGAAGAAAAAAGCAAACAGCAGCCATGTTCAAAATGGAATAGCAGCACCAGCTTAAACTCCAAGCAACTTCCATGAAGAAATTCCCCAAATCAGATATTAAGCTAGAGTCTTGGTTGTTTTTCACAAGTTCACTTTCCAGCTTTGTGCCTGAAGAGGATTCTTGCCAAGAAAGGCCGAAATATTGCTCCCATAAAATTCAGCTGGCATATCCGTTTTGCACTGTCAAATATGAGCCGTAGTCAGCTTGGGCTGAAGGGCCGGAAGGAATAGTTATTGGGTAAGTAATTCAGAATTAAAACAGGACACTTTTTCGCTAGTTGGGTCAGGCTGATTTCCAGACCCCATAAACTTGCAATATAATCAAATGCTTGCAGAACTTTTGGCGTTCTCCGTAATACTTTTCATCGAACAAAAATACTTAGGTTTATTCATAAACTTCCGGTTTTGGCCGGATTTCAACCAGACTGTCCAAGGCGAAAACAATTAGCCTTTCACGGTTTATCGTGGAATTTGCATGGCCCTAAATTTCTAAGCCATTCTTCTCCTCGGTTACGGGAAGATGACTGGGAAATCTAAGAACAGTTATCAATTTAGCGTGCACAAAACCTCTAATTGACTTCAGATTCGTACTCCTGTTTTAGCCGTATTTCTGGTAAATTGCACGCCCTCTGAGAAAATAAAGTTAAAAAGAATTCAGCATGTCTCTTCCCCCCTATGTCGTACCTCTAATCGTCTTCGGAAACGACTTTATTTGTACGGAATTTCAGGCTTTGGGCGGATCCCGGGAGAACTACATGGACACCAAGAAAAGTTTCAGATATGGTTTTAGCATGCCACTTTACCTTGAAACCGACTATTTAATTAGCATGAAAGAAATATTTGTTTCACCTCTTAACCTGAAATACCATCACGCTCATAACCATAGGACTAACCCACAGTATTGGTTAGAGACTAAGCCGAACCGCTAGAGTTATTATTCCTGTAAATTTTGTTTGGCACTTGCAGCTCCGCTCAAGTGCCATATACTGATCACTTCTCGGTCGGTCAGTCTGTCGGTCGGTCGGGCGGTCCACTGTTCTCGAGTTAGGTACTTCCAGATGTGCTAGGACGATGAAACTTGGCCGGCATGAAAGGGAAGCAACAAAAATATGGAAATAGTCAGTTTTCCGACGTCCCATTTCAAGCCTGGACCGGATTCGACAGCTGTAGGGAAGTTGGGGGCGGGGAGACCGGAATCTTGTGAAGCAGTTAGACTGGAGGGGTCGGGGGGGGGGGGGGACTTGCTGGCATCAAGCATCTGCTCTAGATAAACTGTTTTACCAACCAGAATGGATCCATTCCCTTGGGGGGGGGGGAGGTTCGTTTCCCGGAATTCCGGTGATGTCTGTTTTGGGTATTTTCACAACCAGACTTGGCAGGCATATCAGGCTTGCAAATAGTAATTTTCTTTATCCGATCATCGTGGGGGGATTGGAGAGACAGGGAATCCGGAATATTGAGTGAGTGATGCGTAACTTTTGAACGGGTGATCGGATTCCAATGAAATTTATTAAGTGAATATAGGTCATGTCTCTGATGTTCTTGTTTGTATCCGGACCTGATCCGTCAACTGTGTGTGTGTGGGGGGGGGGGGAGGGGAAGGGATTCCCGGAGAAATCTGGATAGGACTGGGAACGGGATGGAACTTGGTGGGAATAATAAACAATGCTCTAGATGAATCATTTATAGAACCGGATTGGATCCGGGCAGTGTGGGGGAGTTGGAGGTGGGAGTGTCCATTGATCGCTAGTTAAGGTATTTCCAGACGTGCTCGGACAGGAAATTTGGAGATTGGCTTAGAAATTGTCAGTTCCCAGATCCGACCATTATTTATTTTTAAACCCGCGTAGCTTCTTTTTTCCATTCCTTCTTGTTTTAGATTGAACTAAAGCAAGTGGGTACGTCTCCACCTGCAACTCAGTTACGTTAACACGGTGACATTTAAAATTTGCTGCAAATGAAAAGTACTCTCTGCTAGCAACGTTTTTCAATCTTTTTATTACGCATGGTTTTGTGTCTTCATCGAACATGGATGTTAGTGTTGTGCCGATCCCAGAAGGTCGTGGTTTCAATACTTCAAAATCCGAAAACTATAGACCGTTTGCTTTGGCGACACTTCCTTCTAAATTGCTTGAAAAATGTGTGCTGATGAAATTGTCTGGTTGTTCGCGAACAAGTGATTTTGAGTTTGGGATCAAGTCTTCACATGGAGTAGACTTTGCTGTTTTTTTTTGTTTAAGCTCGTGGTTGAATACTTCTGGTTTTACTCAACACCTGTATTTGTGTGCTTCGTTGATTCAGACAGAGGAAAGAGTTAACCACGGTAAAATTTTGAAAATTTTGCAGGACAGAAGGTTCCGATGCAGTTTCTTCGACTATTGGCTTTTTGGGATCCCAAAACGTAAATGGAGGGATACCTATGACATTGCAAAAGTTGTCCGTCTGTTCGTCTGTTCGTCTACCCGTCTGCCCGTCTGTCCGTTCGTCTATGAGCGCGATAACTCACGAAGGGAAAGAGATATTTTGATGAAACCTGGTGTGAGGATTCTTTGGGTCAAGGGTAAGGTCAGGTTCGTAGACGGGCTCTTTAGCCTTACATTTAGGGGTGGTGGAGGGGCTCAAATTAAGGGACGAACAAAACACTTTTAAACAGCTAATCTGATAGTCGATAATGGGGTAAGAAGACATGCTGAACACAATGATGAAAACCGTTTTCCCGCCGGATCAGTAGTTCGTCCGGAATCCGGAAAAAACGGAAAGTTGATTAAAAGTAAAAGTTTCATTTGAAGTTGATTAAATGTTCGATTTAGGAATAAGAAGACATGCTGGACACTTTTGTGAAAAGCATTTTCTACCCGGACAACTAGTTCACCCGGAATTCGGCCAATACCGGAAAATTTGTTAAAAGCAAAGTTTTATTTGAAGTTGATTTGATGACAGATTTAAGGGTAAGAAGAGACGCTGAGACTGTAAATGACAATCATTTTTTACCCCGATATGTAATTTGTCCGGAATCCGGTTGTAACCGGAAATTTGTGTAGAAGTTAGACTTTTGTTTGAAGTTGATTCGATGTTCTTTATAGGGATAAAGAGATACGCTGTTTCTGAACTTTCTTTTTTTGCTCGACAAGTAGTTCGCTCAGAATTAGGCCGACCCCGGAAATTTTGCAGAAGTAAAGCAGGAAGTTTCGGTCAGTATCATCAACATAGATATGGCTTATAGAGGTATATCTGAACTTGGTTACTCTGATGGTTATCCTTGCGATCTGGCAAAAACAAGACCCAATTGTATGGATCAAATATTAGATTTGTGGGATCCCATCGAAACCTTTGGTCTTGTTGGTTCCGGAATCAGCGGTAGTTTTTGGGTTGATAAATGGTTTTCGGCAAGGAGGAGTGCTATCGCCATTGCCTTATGCTTTTATGTTGATTTACTTTCTCAAAGACTGAAGGATTCAAATCCAGGTTGCTTTGCGGGTGGAGCTTGCTTTAACCATTTTCTTTTCGCTGACGATTTTGTTTTTCTTTCCGCTGCGGCGTTCGATCTTCATGAGCTTCTGAGGGTGTGTGATACATTTGCTGAGGAGCACACGTTTAGTCGCGTTTTTTTGCGAAAAGAGATCACAGGCCTCTCTCACATGTCCGCTGTCCTTTCTGCTAATTTGACCGTTTTTTGCAGAGAGGAGTATGGCGCCGTTCTCCTGAGCAGATTGGTCAACTGACGTCCGAGATGCCAATCTCCTTTCTTCGCAGGCCTGGGCAGAAAGGACAAAGGGCTTGGTCCAAAAACGGCCAAAATAGACGTGAGGAGTAAGGCCTTGATCCAAAAACGGGAAAATGGACCAAGGCCTTGGTAGATAGGCGACAAAAAACGCGACTGTTCTGTTTAATCCTAAGAAAACTGTGGCTATGGCTTTCCTACCTATTGATTGTTCTGTACCTAGGAATCCCATTGTGTTGTCGGGCCGACATGTTTGCTACGTCACTGAATGTAGATATTTAGGTTTCTTCGTCAATGAGCATCTGAAAGGGGTTGTCGACAAAACGTCCCCATTCGAAACGTCCCCTGACGAAACGTCCCCATGACAAAACGTCCCTTCGACAAAACGTCCCCGCGGCGAAACGTCTCCGATCAAAACTTCCCCTGGCGAAACGTCCTCATGGCGAAACGTCCCCGGCTATAGAATTTTTTTTTCGTCGCTGATAGGGATAGCTAGGCAAATGAGACTACTGAATGCGTCATCGGCTTAGACAAAAAATGTTTTTGGAATATAAACTTTTGAAAACCACGATGGGTGGACTGCTTCAGCATTTAACCGATACTCAAGAAACAAACCAAAGTATCGCTCCCGGCTATAGCCATTTCTTAAAGAAAGCGCAAAGATAATAACAATAAAATATATAGTTTGCCCTAGCGTCACTTGCACTTTCGTCTTAAAAACCTACTTTCTTTTTTCTACTTTCCAAAATCTGATGAAAAACTATCTTCTATTTTCAAACTTGTCATTTTTCCGTCAAATATCCTTGTATTTTTTTTATAACCCTATCTACAAAAATCTTTTCTAATCATACTTAATATTAAAATCTCCCAATTTTCACTCAATTCAATGATTTAACCTCAAACTTCAAAAAATTCAAGCAGCCAAATCTGTGGGTCTGACCATTCCTTACAGTAGGCTACTCATCTCAACTGAAAACTACACAAAATACTTTTAAGCAAAAAACACATTTTCATGATCCCAATGAGTCTATGATCGTTTTTGCCTCAAGGATTTGGCTTACAAATGAATTCCTAGCTCCCTTAAAGTACGCATCTTAACCGCAAAGTGAAGAAAATAGTTTTGACCAAACGATACATTCTCCTGATTTCCAAGGGCCCATGCTATTTTTTTTTTGAAGGGTATTGCTTTGAAACAATCACAATAAACTCACGAATTTGCAAATTCCTACTTTCATCTTCTGGCTCAGCCTTGCAAGTGCCATATGAGCTTCTAGCTCTTGTTATCCTTCTTGTAGTTTGAATTCTTATACTTCTTCAATCCAAGCCATATGGGCAAGGGTTCTTGCCAGACCAAAACCGTCTGATTGGAGAAATAATTCAGAGAGGCAAACCTGATCTATAGCAGGCTTAAGCTATGTATCATTTGTGAGAGCTGATTGCGAAGACTATAACGTTCTAGATTATTTTTTTTTTTTCGAAAAGTGTGACAGGTTTTCGCTGAAAGGTTTCCTGCAAACTGTCGGTTTAGGTGCTGGATGTCACGGTGGTTCATTCGTCGTCTACTGTCTAATCGAAAGAAACCTCCTACCTAAACCCCAAATACGTGGTAATCTCCCTTGAACACCGCAATCATCCCCTGTATCACCTTCTACTCGTAAAACACGTATTGTCTACTCCCTACTGAGAATCTCCCTATGGCTCCTCCAGCACCGTCTTCTTCTTGCTGTGCCATCCATCGCCGGAGATCAACTGGCTCTCCTACTCGCTCGTCACCTCTCTTGCACCTCCCTGGTCCCTGCGCCCCTGTAAAAAAGAAATAAGGGGCCTTCCCTTGATTGTCGCAGGCTCCCTCAAAATCAGAAACTCAGTTATGTTTACCTATGTACAGGAGAAACTTGCGAGATAGAGAAGAGGGTGTCAACAAATTTTCTTCTTGACAGAGGTCACTCAAGCTTTTGAACCGGTGTGGTAGAAGTGGTTGAATACCCTTCCGGATATTGAGACTGTACGATGCGGCTTGTCGCGTTTGTGTGGATAGTAAACGTTTTGGATACACGTGCCTTTGAAAAGATCACTCGGTAAATAAGTTAGCTTTCTATTTCAGTTATTATAGCTTTGAAGAAACGAAACCTGGGAGGAATCTGCCACTTTGAAATTCCGCGCTCGACTTGATGTCTAGTAGTCTCTCTTCTAGAATCGTAGAAGTAGTCGCTGTAGTCTTGTAGTCGGCCTCCTCGCAACGAAGATTTGCTCTTAATCAGCTAATTGGAAACAATTTATTATATTACCTTAAGTAGCACTTCGGAGCAACCTAAGGTAAGGTAAGGTACAATTTTATTGACAACTGTAGATAAACTGAAACTGCATAAAAGTGACAGACCTGCCAGTGGCAGAAGGAAATGACGCTTAGTTAATCCAGATTGAGTTGTAAATTTTTTTTTTAATAAACCCTAGCCTAAGGTGTGACAAATAAAAACAAACAAACAACTAATTTTTGTTTCATTGTTTTCTGGCCGATGAATGAAAAAATGCATATTGTATTTGTTGTGTTTTATTTAATTATTTTATTTTATTTTACATACTCCGCTTTTCAAATGCTGGGTCAGAAATAGATGCTTACTTACTTGCTAACAGCATCAGCACGAGAATCTTAGGACAAAATAATTAATAACTAAAACAAACACAAATACAAATGCCAACACGATAATTTTAGGATAGCAGACATAGAATGAAAAAAAGGAAAGAAAAAAGCTTGCGGCAGTAGTCTTATCTTCCTCCAATCACAAACAAAAATGAATAAATAATGAAACAGAAAAAACATAATTGTTAGATAACATATACCTTTTGAGAGTCCTTTTAAAAAAATTTCTATCTTCAGACACTCGAATGCTATCAGGCAAAGAGTTCCATATTTTTATACCTGTATGACGAATGGAAATGCTAGATCTTCTACAAGGATATCGACTGGTAGAAAGATTAGACCGCCGTATCGTGTTACAACCGTGAAATTGTTTGTTCATATAAAAGAGATTTTTAAAATCAGCAGGTAGTGAATCTTCTAGTAGATAACGGTAAACAAAAGTTGCGTCTTTGCAGATATCATGGTATCTGATACCACGGTCTAAAGTCGTCTTTGCAATTATCGTGGTATCTGATATTCAGATACCACGGTCCGACCGTGGTAACTGATCGTGGTATCTGAAAAAGCGATCTCACTTTCATCGGTTTTTGTCAAATTGGAGAGAAAGAAGTTTGGCACTTAGTGATGTGACTGAATATCAGTTTTTGGGATCCCAAAACGTAAGTGGAGGGATACCTATGACATCGTAAAAGTTGTCCGTCTGTCCGTCCGTCCGTCCGTCTGTCCGTCTGTCCGTCTGTTGGCACGATAACTCTCGAAGGGAATGAGATATTTCGATGAAACTTGGTTTAAGGACTCTTTGGGTCAAGGGTAAGGTCAAGTTCGTAGATGGGCTCTGTAGCCCTACATTTAGGGGTGGGGGAGAGGGTTCAAATTAAGGGGCAAACAAAATATTTTTAGACAGCTAATGTGATAGACGATTATGGGGTAAGAAGACATGCTGAACACGAATATGCAAAACATTTTCTCGTCCAACAAGTAGTTCGCCTGGAATCCGGCCAAGACCGGAAAGTTGGTTAAAAGTAAAAGTTTCTTTTGAAGTTGATTAAATGTTCAATTTGGGGGTAAGAAGTCATGCTGAACACGATGGTCAAAACCATTTTCTCGCCGGACGAGTAGTTTGTCCGGAATCCGGCAAAAACCGGAAAGTTGGTTAAAAATAAAAGTTTGATTTGATGTTGCTTAAATGTTCGATTTAGGGGTAAGTAGAAATGCTGAACACTTATTAGAAAAGCATTTTCTACCCGGACAACTAGTTCGCTCGGAATCCGGCCAAAACAGGAAAATTTGTTAAAAGTAATAAGTTTTATTTGAAGTTGATTAGATGACAGATTTAGGGGTAGAAGAGACGCCGAGTCTGTATATGACAAACGATTTTTAACCGGACATATAATTCGTCCGGAATCCGGTTGTAACCGGTTTTTTTTAGAAGCTAAAGTTTATTTGAAATTGATTAGATGTTCTTTATAGGGATAAGGATCGGAATTTGGCCGAAACCGGAAATTTGGCAGAAGTAAAGCAGGAAGTTTCGGTCAGTATCGTCAAGATAGATACGGCTTATAGAGTTATATCTGAAATTGGTTTTCTCTAATGATTAGCCTGGCGAAGACTGGATCTGGCGAAGACAAGACCCAGTTGTCTGGATCAAATATTAGATTTTTGGGATCCCATCAAAACCTTAGGTCTTGTTCTTTTGGGATGACTTCGAAAAGCGCAATTTCGGCAATTGTCGTTTTTGCAGAGCAAGCGCATGTCAGATACCACGGTAACTGCAAAAACGACTAATTGCAGATCCAGTTACCGTGGTAACAGATACCATGGTATCTGCAAAAACACAACTAATTAATTAATTAATTTTATTTTATTTTTCACCCTTCAAAAAGCACATGGCATAGACGGAGTATGAATAAAGAAAGAAAAGAATAAGGAAACACTATAAAAAGGAAACACTATAACAAGCGGAAACCAGACACAACAGAGAGACTACGACAACATTGCACTATCTATAAAACTACCCTATTGTAGAAAAATTCTCTCCCATTGATGCTTAATCTTATTGTTGTAATTCTGGATGTTTTCCAACTGCTGTAAGTGGGTCAGTGATGTTGTACGTAGTGACGATTTTACTATTTCGGGTCCAAGGAGGGAGGCGGAGCAGAAATTTACAGAAACGGAAATAAATAGAGCGAATTTGTTTTTTATTAGTGTTAGCTACCATTCGCCACAAAGGTGCGATGTATAAAATGTGAGGCAGGGCCACAGAGTTAAAAACTGTGGCGAGAATAAGACGGTTGAAACGCAACTTATTCGCCACAATGGAACCAGAAGCTGCAGCAATCTTTTTGCGAATATGTTTGATCAACAGTGCTCTGGTCACTCCGATCGACCTCCCGATCGGTAGACCAACAGAAATCAGCGAATCTGCTGTTCTGACGTTCGAACTTCCCAGCCGAACAGTTATATCAGGGCTAGTTCTCCAATTAAATAGAACAACTTGTAATTTTCAGGGTTAAATTTCATTCCTACGCTGCTGTACTCATCACTTAACGTATCAAAATTTTCTTCAAGACGATTAACTGTGCGACTGGGGTTTAGAATGTCATCCGCGTAACATACAAGACCAACGTCAATTCCACGAATAATACAAGCCGGCTTTACATTACTTTGAGGTTCTATTACAGCATTGTTGAATAGTTGCGGCGAAACTACCGATCCCTGTCTTACTCCTTTCTTAACAGGCACAACAACATGAGCACCCGGAAAACCAGGGATTTGAAGAACAACAACTAGATTATCGTAGAGGTCCCGGTAACCACGGGTTATAGATGGGTATACTCCTCGCTGACAAGCAGTATAAAGAATATGCTCATGGACAAGCGAGTCGAAATCCCTACTAACGTCGTGGCTTGCAAGAACTAAAGACTCCTTACCAGACTCTGCATCAAACAGAATGAAACAAACAGCACTAAGGGCGTGGGAGCATCCCAGTCCCTTTTGGAACCCGAATTGACAAGGGGGCACATAACACTTTGAGTAAATTTTGGGAAACGTGACAAGCTCGAAGAGCTTGCACAATACATTTGAGACTGTAATCGGGCGGTAAGGGCTAGAAGAATCAGAAGGTTTCCCTTTTTTCAGAATTGGGTAAAGCTTTCCTTCTAAAGATCTGAATCTTGATGCAATGCTCCCACAGGTGTCAATTCTAGTAAATTGTTTCTTCTAGTTCTTGGTACTGGATTCCGGTGCATCCCAGTACAGCTTCCAGGGTTTTGTTTGCCCTTCACAGGCCGTTTGAATTTGAAGGCATCTGCGGTCTTGGATGTAACAGACTCTTCAGGCAGATCGTTCCAAAGTGAAATGACTCGGTTCCGGAAGAAATGACTCCGGGTCCTTGTTTTCGAGGATGGCTTCTCCAGACGTCTTGAGTGCCGACGGGTTCTCAGTTGAGGAAGACTATGGTTGGTCAAGAGCTTCAACGCCTGGATTACGTCACCTCGTTTTGTTCGGTAGACTAGTGTCGGTTTTGAAATAAACTTCCTTCTGTTCTTCTGTCTGGATATTTTTGACAGTCATAAAGCATTCAAAACTATTGCAGTTCGTTGGATGCTTCAATAGGATGCAGAAGGAACAGAACATCAAGAGAAAAATGCTCAAAGCACAGCAATGTTTGGCTACACTTTCAGTTTATTTTAATTCTGCTTGCGCTCAGCACTCTGACTAAACGGTTTCTAGATTTACTTTTGGTTGATTTGGTTCGTAGTTAGGCTACGTCCGAATTAAATTAAAAATTTAAAATACGCGTTTTATGAAACGCCGATCACGGATCAGTCGAAAACATCACCAAAGGTTTCAACGGCATCAAACATTTTAATATTTGATCCAGACAATTGGGTTTTGTGGATATCCGGTCTTCGCCAGACTCCTTGAACATTTTTACTGTTAAAATTTAGAAACAGATAAAAGCCAATAGCTGATCATCTTAGAAAATTCAAGTTCGGATATGGATTCAGCATGTGTATGTCATATACATGTGCACGTCATATGCACTTTGACGAAATTGATCAAAACTTCCTGCCTTACTTCTGCCAAATTTTCGATTTCGCCCGGATTCTGGGCGAACTACATGTCCACAGGGGCGTCACGACTAGGGGGGGGAGGCCCCCCCCCCCCCCGAATGTTGTCAGCCAGTCGGTAAAAAAAAGCCGAGTCGGCGCGAAGCGCCGCGATATTTCGTTAAAACTGTCGACTCTTTTCTTGGAAACAGTCATTTTTTTTAAAAAAACAGTCAATTTCTCGTAAAAATAGTCGATTTTTCTTAAAAGTGTAGTTTTTTTTTCGAAATCAGCCGATTTTTCATCAATACAGTCGTTTTTTCTCAATAATAGTCGTCTTATCTTCAAATACAGTCGGTAAAAATGACCAGCCAGTCGGTAAATACCTTGCCCCCCCCCCCCAAACATTTTGGCTAGTAACTCCTCTGCATGTCCGGCAAAAAACTAGAGGTCAAAAATGGATTCAACGTAGGCTATCTCCTCTAATCAACTTCAGATAAAACTTTTCCTTAAACCAAATTTTCCGGTTTCAGCCGGATTCCGGGCGAACCATATGTTCGGATAGAAAATGATTGTCACATATGGACAGAGCATGTCTCCTTAACCCTAAAAAAATCTTTAACTTTACTTTTAATAAATTTTCCGGTTCTGGCCTGATTCAGGGCATAGCTACTACTTGTATGATGAGAAAATGATTGTCAGATACGTGCACAGCATGCCTTCGTTCCCCAAAACCGACTATCTCATTATGCTTACAAATAGTTCGTGCGCCTCCTAATTTGAGCCCCCACCCTAAATGTAAGGCTACAGAGCCCATCTACAACTCAACCTGTCCCTTGACGCAAAGAATCCTCACACCAAGTTTCATCAAAATATCTCATTCCCTTCGGGAGCTATCGTGCTGACAGACGGACGGACAGACGGACATGTGGACAAGTTGCGAAGTCATTGGTCTTTCCCCACTTACGGTTTGGGATCCCAAAAAGTACGCTGAATTATTTTTTAAGGAACCAAGGGATAGTTTCTACGTAATTTTCAATCAAGTCGTTTCGGACTAGGGTTATTCCGCAGCTTCGTGATGGACTTTACCAGCTGTTCGGTTTCAACATGTTGCATGTCGCAAGTATTGGGCTTTTTTAAAACTTAGCGAATGGAAAGGATTATCGAAAAGATGTTCCGCTAGTGCAGATTTGGGAGTATAGTTGCGGCAGTCTCCGTTGGGAAGGGCGTGGCAGTTTCTTGTCCTTGTTTACCCTGTCGCTTTCCGAAAGTAAGTTGTCTCTGTCCTGCCGACATCATGCTTTCCGCAATCAAAGGGTATTCAACAAATTTGATCTTGATTTCTTTTCCGATGTTTAGGTAGGACAGTAAAGTATTGTTGGCTCTGGGAAAGATTCAGATGTTGTACTTTTTCAAGCTTTTGGACAATTTTTCGTCAATCTAAGGACGCATGAAAGATAAACACTAGCGTTCTGTTCTTCTGGTTTGTTGTTAAAAGGGGTGCTTACAGTATTTTCGGAGGCTGAATGTAGCTTCAGTCGTGTTTTGATGATCTTTCCAACAAGCCAAACAGGACATCCAAAATGTGTAAAAGTTCGTTATCACAGGAGGACTTCGTCGCAAATTTTAATGGCCCGGTTGGCTAGTGAGATAACTGCTCCACGTTTGAATACTCCGGTTGATATGAGTGGTACCAGGGACCCATAAATTTCCTGTAATGACTCGCCATTCAGGGGGCTTGTCAATAGGAGATTTTTTATGCGCTCTTGACCGAGCGTCAGATAGTTCGAGAAATGCCCACGGGGATAAAATACCCGACTATCCAGATAGACAAAAATTTTCGCAGCTGTTTTGCTGAATTAGGAATATTTCTCTGTCATGGAAGAGTATCCTGGATCTTTTGTCCTAGCATAAGTACCTGGTGGCATGCTGAATAGTCCCAACAAATTTTGTCTATCTGAGCAAGAACGCCGATTCGACCCAAGCGGAATTTTTGGAAACTAGGTGAGGCTCGGGCAACATAGCAACATAGAAGCATAGGAAATGACAAGCCCCCTGAATGGCGAGTCATTACAGGAAATGTATGGGTCCCTGGTGGTATGCTATATAGGTATCGTCAGTTGTGGGTTGGTTTTCTGTGGACTGAGCGGACAAGACTTCCTTCTCCGTTAGCAATCAGTATATTCTGCTATGGCAGCTTTTGAGCGTCATTTTCACATTCGATCGTAACTCTGTCAGTTGGATTGTGTTTAAGGTGTCGACGAGCCCCACAATTTCTTTTTTTTTGCCTTCCCAGTTCCCGTGCTGTAAAACCATCGTCAACATAACGTTTGTAGAAGCTTGGAACCATCGGTGCGATGCTAAATGCCTTTTCTTCAATTTTCCCCAGTGCGAATTCAGCAAGTCCTTGTGAGATGGAACTTCGTATTGCTGCTCCTTCACTTTGCCAATAGAATTGACCCCATATCAATGAAATAAGCAGATTCCCCTACAAGCTTAAAGCAATCTTGGATTGCTTAGGGTTAGGGGAGTTTAGTCTGCCAGTTCAGAACACCCTTCAAATTCGGAGTGTTTTGAAAACGTCAAAATTCTTGCAACATTCACCGAGATGCTGTTGAGATCAAGAAGGGCCGAGCAGGCCTACACCGAAATACAGGCGAGTGATCCGTACCGGAATCGTGGAACGGTGTTATTAATTAAGGAAAGTTCAAACCTCAGGCTCTTATTCATGACAAAACTGAAGTTAATCAAAACGTGGATAAAAAAAATACCATGGGATCGCCCAAATCGAGCAAAAAAAACAGCAGGCGTGTATGTATGAATAAGAATCACACAGGACAAAATGTGGGGTAAATCATTGGGATCGACTAAAAGCAGGAAAGGAAAGGAAAGGCATGGTGCACGAGAATAGCAGGCATGCACACTAAAACCGGGAAATGCGAACTAAAACAAGGAAAGATGCACCAGAACCCGAAGATTCGAAAAATTGGCAACCTGTGCCGTGCCTTTACTATGTTAGTATCGTGTGAGGCGTCGGCAAATTACATATTTAAACATTTTAGTAGTGAACTGAAAGACAAAAGTGCTAACCATTTGAGCTACCGGGGGGCTTGTGAAAATTAATAAGAAGACATAGATGGCACTTTACACAAGGGACTTGTACCGTGACCAAGGAGCATTGTATGTCTCCGTGGCTCCGACAATGGAGTCCTAGACTTCTAATTTATATTCGAAAAAAAAACAAACTGTTTCTGGTTTATTGGTCACGGTACAAGTCCCTTGTATAAAGTGCATCTATGTCTAATTACATATTTAAAGTTCAACATTTCTTCCTCGTTTTAGTATTCAGTCAGGGGAAGGCATTTAACAACTGGTGAATCCTTCCTCGTTTTAGTTTGTCTTTACTGGTTTTAGCATGCTTGCCTGCTTTTCTCGTGCACCGTGCCTTTCCTTTCCTTTTCTGCTTTTAGTCGATCTCAAAATCTTTGCTTCAAGTTATCATTCTTTAGTACAGACTGCAATCCGAAAAGATATCTTCCAGAAATTATCGGAGAACCACCTGCACCTGCGCCTTAGTTAAGAATTGCATTCTTACGTGTTTTCTTGTGTTTAAAGGATCGTCAACATTTACGGCTAAATCGTTAACCAATCGGGGCAAGATGTAACAAATGGGTTGACAGTCAGGGATAGAATCAGGGGTAGCCAAGGTAGAACCCTTAGTACCCAGTGGGGAACAGAACCGCGCAACTTGTACATGGCAAAACTGAATCTAGAAAGATTTGCATAATTGTCCTTGGGGACTTGCTGAGAGCTCCAGAGTCAGCCTAACATTTGTCTTCTCGTCTAAGGTGCCACAATGGGGTTTGAATTTTCTGGCTTTATCACTATTTTGTCTGAACAAAATTTGATTAAAGTACGATTGGGTCAAGTAGAAGCAGTAGTAGGATACGTACAGCACAACTACAGTACCCTACTTTGACATAGAAAAACCCGAAGTAGAGAGATAGGCAAAGCTGAGTTTGTGGAGTTCGAGAGATCAATTGTGATGTAATTATGGAATGCATGTTATATGTTGCAGGAAAGCCAAAGCAAACTTAAGTTAGTTCATTCTTTCACATTTCACCTAACTAAAACCTGACGAGTACCCTTGCCAAAAAGGGCCAAGACATGGCTAAAGCAAACCTTACTTGATTTAGTGCCACAAAAAAAGAAAATTGATCTTCTAGGTCTGTTTCTCTATACTGTAAAAAAAATTGCAGTATTTGCTACTGGGATTAATATTGTCTCTACTGAGATAAGATCATTTCTAATTCGGATTAATCTTATCGCAGCAGAGATAAGATTAATCCCAGTAGCAAATACTGCAGTTAACTTTAATCCTTTCTCGGAGAAACTTTTTACAGTGTAGCGACAATGGGAATTGGTATTTACAATAATACCGGATAAATAGTACCATTGAATCTGATTTAAGCCCGAAATTTCGAAAGGAACAACTCATCCTCCTGTTGTATCTCGAGATAAAAGGCGTCTGGAATCAGAATGTTCGATGAGTCTTCGAATAGCATTGATATTCCGGTCATAATCTGGGCCTGATAGGAGACGAAAGGCAGAAAACAATTTTCAACAGACCTGGTTCAGAGTTTGCGTAAGTATTGCACGCAGAAGTCCTACGAATGTTCCTGTTTGAGATCCCGCACCGAAACCTTTGGTTTAGTTGTTTTAAGATAAGGTTTTTGTTTTAATTCAATGCGAGGATCCTGCACCGTTAAGACTGCGCTAGTTGGCAGTGGGCAGGGTTGGAGGAGGGTAGTGCTCCGATTGGCGTGAAAACTAATGGGTGGTATGAACAATTGCCCTCGATTCGAAATTTGTGTGTCCGTATCGTGTCTGGGCACTTTGGGGGAGGTTGGGAGGGGGCCCCTGTCGTAAATTTTGGCATGCGTGTGTTCAAACGAGTGGAGGAATTAGGATGAAACTTGGATATGGCGGCCCTCGGGCAGAATCCGACGTCGGTGGGTTGACTTGGTGCGATTACCAGAGATTCTTCGGAAGTGCTTTGATCCGATGGAGGAATTGGGAGGGGGGGGGGCGATTGGCGCGTAGGGACCAACCAGTGAAGCGATTCCGGGAATTTACAAGAGCTATGTCCGTTACAAGTGTCAGATGAGCTCGTAGCTCTTGTTTTTTGTTTGTTGTAATTAATACAATGGCCTCAGGATTTTTGTTAGTAACATTGTTAAGATTATTGTATTTGACCATAAGTGTCTTTGACCTTGATATTGTATTTGATCATATTTGACCTAAGCCCAGTAGTTTATCAATCAATTGCCACTGCCACCTCTATTTAATTGATACTGTGGATATCTTTCCGGAACCCCCTCTCATGAGAACTTAGATGAGCTCTTTCCTTCTCCACAGATCATCATTTGCTGAAGGACCCCTGGAGTTCTCTGATATCCTCCCAGAGAATCCGAAGAATTATGACAAAATGCAACCGCCGAGAGAAGAAGGTACGCCACATTTTCCACCATTCACATCTACGTCATTAAATTTGGATACCCGCCACATCTTGATGACCATCTCTCCCTTCCCTGCAGAATCTCCGGGTACCTGCGGAAGAAAGGAAGAAACGGTGTCACAGCTGCACTGACTCAGGATTTGAGTCATTGAGTTTGAGTAGCTACGGACACCATTTACTCCTTCTTCCTGAGAATCACTGGCGTGTTTTGGACTTGGTCAGATAGAGTATTGGCTCGGTATTCCGTTTGAATCTTAACCTATGAGAATATGCCAAAGCGATCTTCCAACAGACGAAACTTTAGTTGTTAGCTCTTTTGCTACTTGAACAAATTTGCTTTTTATAGCCCACATTCTTTTCTTGTCAGTTTTGGGCCTTGTTCCCTCTAATCGTGGCGGTAATCCCTTTGTGTTAAGTCGGCTTCTCTGTCTAGACAATACACGTGGGCGGACTCGAATAAGTAGTCCAATAGGTAGGCGATGGAATAGCTTTTTGAGATGAGCAGGGTTTTCTGTTTCCGAGAGAGAACTTTGCCTCGAATTAGTCGTTGAAGTTCGAACGCATCTTTTCGATTTATGCTAGATTCACAGCCTCGCATGCACCTGCTCGCAGCACAAGATGTTTAATTTAGTAACAGAAGAAGAGATTAAGATAACGCTTCTCTCACTACATAAAACATTTACAACATTGAACTTGGATTGCGTGAACACTCTAAAATGGAGTCACATACGCGTCACAAGTGAGCGACGTTTCGGTATGTCTGTGAAAATGTTTCGTCGGGTTGACCGTTCCACAGCTGGCATGCACGATAACACAGCCAACGTTGACCGATTTTTCTGCTTATTTTGGTGGGTAGCCAATAGCTTCATTGATATGTGAAGTCAACTTTTACCAATCCGGTGTTCCCTAAAACTCTCTGAGCGTTTTTCTTACGACCCTCTCACCGCCTTTCCTCCCAAAAGAGAGCATTGTGCGGTCTGAACTACTTCCTTGCCAGGAGTTAATTCGGAGGTATTCTCGCATTTGCAATTCAGTTTAATTCAATTCAATTCAAATATTTTATTGACCTTCAAGATCGAAGAGTATAAAATGAAGTAAATACAAACAAATTGGCCCAACATGTAATACTACAAAAAGACAATCTGGCCAAAAAATACTAAGTATACAAGAAAATAAAAATTATACACTCGCGTTAAACTATATTAACTATTTAACTGCTAAATATAGGTTATGAGTAAGAGAAGACATTTTCGACGGAAATTTTTGTTGCTTTTTCGTGTAATTTGAAGTGGATCTTTCAAATGGTACAAATTTATAGCAGATGAAGTAGAATGGAATTTTGAAAGTCGACACAAAAATTTACCAAAATTAAAAAAAGTACTTTTAATATGCGCAATATTATAATTTGAAAAATAAGGAAACCAACTAGAAAATAAAAGGACTTGAGGTAGAAACCGTACTGAAGACGCGCGAAGACGATCTCCTAGTTGAATAATCTCGAACAGAAATAACACTACCGAAGCTCGCTGAAACTCTCGACCGAACAGACTTCATCATATGAGCTCGACAAAGGGAAACTGATGGCCCATACGGAATTCCCAAATAAAGAAAAGATTCAAGTGGCTTAAGGACTACATCATACATCTTAATACTAAAAATATTATCAATTGGGTCAGCAGGCTTAGGACCAAAAATTAGGAGCTGACACTTTTCAGGACGAAACCTTAAACCAAATCTAGACAAAAGTTCAATTAAATGGTCCACATTCTTCTGAAGAGCAACGCGTGATCGACTCAAAAGAAGAAGATCGTCCGCATATGCGATCCACGACGCTACGAAACCTCGACCAACAACAAGCGAAGTTCTAACAGAATTAAATAAAGAAGTCATAGTTATGTTGAAAATAATAGGAGACAGTACGCTGCCTTGCCTCAGACCTCTCTTTAAAATCACGGAAAAACCGCTTAAGCTATTTTTCCATTTAATTATAATACAAGAACTCGAATAACTTGCAGAGGGACCCCAATTTTAAGAAGAGCAGACATTGACCAAGAATGAATGACAGAATCAGAAGCTGCCGCAATGTCCAGGTCTAGACCTGGTACCACTTTATGATACTGTCTGACATAAAAACACATCATGCTCCACCTAAGAAAGTAAGAAGGCTGGACCACTACTCGATTGAAAAACTTAAGGCAATTTTGTCAGAAGCGGATCGTGCCCCGTGCATAGACACAGATGACACGGACATGGCAGCTGAATATCTTGTGAAACAGTTCCAATCTGCACTTGAATTAGCTTGCCCAGCAAAAACTCTAAATGCTAAGCGATATTCCATGCCTAGAAAACCATGGGTTACAAAAGAGATCCTGCAGTCTATTAAGACAAAAAACAAAATGTACAAAGCTTTGCTCCAAAGCCCAGACGAGACAAAAAAGAAAGCATTTAAGGAATATAAAAATAAACTGACAAGCCTTCTGAGAACTGCTGAAACTATCCACATATCGAGAAAATTTTCTGAGGCTCAAGGATCGCCCAAGAAAACATGGACTCTCATCAATGAGTGCATTGGCAGGAACAAACAAGCCTCTTTCCCTGAAGAGATACATACTGTCAGAGGGACTATTAAGGGAAAGCAAAATGTAGCGAACGTCCTAAATGAATACTTCGCCACCATTGGAGCAACTACAGCGAGTGAGATCCCTGAAACTAACAGCTCCATCCCATCATTCTCTAATTTTTTACCTTCTATGGCAGAGAGTTCAATATTTTTAACACCTACCAATGCCACTGAACTTACCCGTGTCGTGAACCAACTAAAAACAGGAGGATCTGAAGGTGTTGATGGCTCCTCGACCAAACTACTGAAGCTGATTCTGCCCAGTATTGTAGACTTACTTGTACACATTATCAATCTGACGTTTAAGAATGGAGTTTTTCCATCTTGTCTTAAGTCTGCACGAGTTATAGCCCTACACAAAGGAGGAGATCCAAAAAACCCTTCCAACTACAGGCCAATATCCATACTATCTGCATTTGGTAAAATAATTGAAAGGTGCATATACAACAGATTTGTTGGATTCCTCGAGAAATATGAATTTTTCAGCCCATCTCAGTTCGGTTTTCGGAAGGGTCACTCTACCGAACAAGCCCTGATAGCGGTTACGCAATACATTCACGACGCACTGGACCGCGGTGAAATCCCAGCATCTATTTTTATAGACATCAGAAAAGCGTTCGATACTATATGTCATAAGATACTGAAATCTAAACTGGAAAACTGTGGTATCCGTGGTCCTGCAAACACTCTGGTTATGTCGTATTTAACCAACCGATATCAGTATGTGGACGGAGGGGAAGTGAAGTCAAATCCTACACAATGGTCAGGAGGAGTAGGAGTCCCACAAGGTTCGATCCTAGGACCGTTGCTATTCCTCATCTACGTAAATGACATGAACAGGTCACTGGAGAATAAAGGCCTGAATGTACTATTTGCAGACGATACCGCATGCAATGTTGCTGCGAAAAATGAAGCATCCTTAAGATATAAGATGCAGCTAGCCCTTGGAAGATTGGTCAAGTGGTTTAATGCGAACAAGCTATCGATAAATTCTACGAAAACAAAATTTATGGTTTACTCTCGATCGCCGAGAAATGTTCCATCATTTACCAGCCTCTCATTGGTGGATTGTAACATCACCATAGCTAGGGTGGAGAGTATGAAATACCTCGGAATAATCATTGATCCACTACTAAGTTTCAAAGAACATATTGACCGACTGAGAATGAGAGTTGGTCGAAATGTCGGTCTCCTTCGCCACCTAAAATCTGTCCTGCCTTATGACGCCCTTCGATCCATTTATTTTTCCCTAATTCACTCAAATTTAAATTACTGCCCACTTGTTTATTTAAACACTTTCTCAACAAATATTACTGGTATTCAGAGACAACAAAACAAAGCCCTTCGGGTCCTCAAGCAATTCATTCCTTCTCCACTCAGCCTCCCCAACAAAACATCAACAAAAACCCTTTATTTCTTTCTCAATATTTTACCGGTTGGTCTGTTTGTCCCTTATCATGCTATCCTATTCAAAGTTAAACACCATCATAAACAACTTCCAGGATATTTTTATAAGCCGGACATTTTCGCTAAAAAAAATACATCCCATCAACACTATACACGGAATGCATCACTACTATGTCAACCATTTATATAAACGGAAAGATCAAGATTCTCGGTAAAAAATACTGTTATAAAATCATGGAATAAATATCAATCTAGTTTTGACCCACAACTCTCTCCAAATGTTTTAAAAAATAAAATAAAATCAAGACTTCTGACTGAATATTGAGTCACAAATACATTATTTGTAAGAAGATTGATGGCTTGTCTTTCGAGTATTGACGGTTTCTTGGCTGTCTCGTCTTTTTGTTTATTTGTTATTGAGGAGGTTGTTCGCTGGATGTCCCCTTTCTTGGGACCGGATGGTGGTTATTATATTTTATAAGTTATGTATGACCATGATTAGTTTCAATTTAGTCTTCTGGCCATCGAGCCTGCTCTCTGCCATGAAGTTTTGTCAAATTTATTAGTTATTATTGTTTGAAATTAAACGAACCTGAACCAAGAGAAAAGATACGATTACTAGGGCTACAAACTGAAATTAAACGTGCAAGAAGAGTGAGAACTATATCCATGCTAAGACCCTTTCGAAAACCAATCTGATTCAGTCCTTGATCGCACGGCTCAAAATATTTTAGCATAACAGTTTCAAACAACTTGCTTAGCTGGGAAGATACAGTTTTTGGCCGATAGCATGAACAATGATTGAAATTGCCCTCTTTCTTAAGGAGAGGAGAGGTAGCGCGCGAGAAAAACTAGAAGGAAGAATAGCAGTAGAAAGAATAAGAGAACAAAGTATAAAGAAAAAAACAGCATTAGGGGAAGCCCATTTAACATGCTTCGAATTTAATCCATCATAATCAAAAGCGCACTTGGATTTAAGCTTCTTAATTCCAGCCACAACTGCGTCCGCAGAAACAGAATTAGTTTGTCCCAAATCAGATCGCAGCAGATCGGAATTAAACTGGTCATCCAGGCTCTTATGAACACTCTCGTCACCACGAGCAAAAATTCGACTGAAATGAGAAACAAAATCATCAAGAATCAAAGTGCTTTTATCCTCAGGCGTACTATGAGACATTGTTGTTTTAATTTTAACAAAACGCCAGAGACCATTTTCATTTTTAGAAATACTATCACTAACTTCATCTCTAACAAACTCGTTATGGGTTCTCAATTCAGATCGGAAAATCGACTTCGTAAGTTTATAATTATCAAAAAAAGGCCAAAACCTTGGACGGCCTGCCGATTTCCACAAAATAAACGCTTCATGTGCGTGTTTCTGACTTTGAAAAAAAATTGGGTTCAACTTCCATGCAAAAACACGGGTACCTGTCCGATAACGGACCGAATCAAAAGCTTTTCTTGCTCCCTGCATGAACAATTTCAAAATAAAAAATATAGATATCAACCTGATCTAAACTTAAAAGAGGTCTATTAACAGTAATTTTTGATAAAATAGCAGCCGACTGTTCGTGATATTTACAAATTTTATCTTTATCCCAACTTATTCTATTGACAAATTTATGTAAATGCCTAAATCACTCACTTTCAAGACGCTAGTTGGAGCATGGTATCATTTAGTGGCCGGATTCGGAAGGACATCACTGGGCACTGTGAAGTAGCTTACAATTTAATACATCAATCAACGAGGAGGAAAACTATTTAGCTGGGATAAGGACGGGAAGTTAAAAAAATACTGCTAAATATTTGGCAGTGTTTCTTTCCTTCAATTAGTTTTGAGGTTGTGCAACACTTCTGCTGAAAAAATACGCCACAGTTTCGGAAGAAAGGTGTTTCCGCTATATAGGGACAGTGAATACTAGCAGACCTAACGAATAATTACTGATCCAGCGAGAAAGAGGGTCGAATAGCTCTAGATTAAAGTTTTAGTACTCTTAAAGTTTAACTGAAAAGCCAGCTTGTTTTTATATCTTGAATGTGAATACACGAAATTAGTTTGACTCTGCTAAGGGATTTTTTTTCACCTTGGGCTCTAGTAGTGAAGTGTGTACTCCTGGCCCGAGAAGACAAAGTTAATCCAGACCCGGAGGATTTTAATTTCAACATAAGCTTGCGTTTCAATGGCTAATGGACCGAAGCTCAGGAAATGCTCAGTTTCAGAACATAAGGTCACTTTTGATGAACGACTGCCATTGTGTATGGCTAAAAATGAGTTATTTTCGGCAATACTTTACAGTTGTAGTTGCTAAATATTCCAAGCGTACATGTACAGGAACATAGAGGTTCCACAAATCCGAAAGAAAAAGTTCATTCGACAAGAATCGATCATGCATTCTGCTCGGGTTTTCATTCATATTTAAGTGAATAAGTGATTGGTAACTTGAATGTCATATCTCAGTCCTATTCGGTTAAACTTTAACAGTCTACTAAGCTGTAAATATTGTGAATGCCCTATGCTTGGCATTCAAGATAACGAATGGCTTACAGTTACGGAAGCTGAAGAGGGATGATTCGGAGGGTTAAGGTCCCTTCAGTCTGAAAAAGCTCTAACGTAGGCTACTCTCTTTACACTGATACCCTTCGTTCCGTTGACGTAAAGAGACTACGTACTTCTCCATAACGTACACATCTCCTACGCAACGTACGAACGCAGAACTGAAATTTTTAAACTTAAGAAATGTAACTTAAGAAGACAAAGGAGAAATTAAATTAAAAGAATTTACCTGATTTGACTGCCGAAATTTCCGAGAAAGACTCTGGACTTATAAGGAACAAAATGTCATCCTGGTGACATTATCTCAAAACAGCGCAGATTGGCGAAACAGTTGAAAACGAGTCTACCGTTTTGAACAGAATGAGGAACGCACGAGGAAACTGCGTCCTGAAAGAATCTGGGGACAGTCAGCACACTGAAATTAAGGGTACAAATCAAATTACTTTTGCGGCAGTTCAGTTTGGATTACGTTTGAACAATGTAGACTCACGAAGTTCTTTCAAGTTCCACAGGATTGTTTTTCTTTCAAGTACTCTCATGATTACTTCAGTTGATCCATGTCTTGGTGGAATCCGTTCTATTGTCTCGTTCTTCAACAAAACCGATGAAATAATGGAGAAAATAAAAGAAATTCTTCAATCTTACTCTCATGTGAGTCTGAAGTGGTCAATTGAAGATGTGAAACAGTCGAGGTAACAGAAAAGATTTACGTAAGCGTAACGTAAGATACTTCGTTTCAGTCTGAAGGGGCTTCTAGTCATTAATTCATGTTTGCATTTTCATTGTAGCCCAACTTTCTTGGGTCCGACTTGGTGGCCTGATCTCTTTCTATCTACAGAATCTTTCTTTCTCTCTTTCTGTAGTCCTAGGCCCATAGATGAAATTCTCAGTACAGCGTTGGCTTGGATGCAACAACATACCTCTACAAATGACGTCCTTGTTTTCCCTTACCCATTTCTCGACCTCTATGGTATCTGACAGCCGTTCTTCCGTCAGTGAGGCGGCGTTGGACGTCGGCTAGTAGACTTTTCTGCTTTCCAAGGATAACGCAACAACAGCTATCAATTTATCTTCATTGTTTTTTTTCTGGATGGGTTCCAGCTGGATACCACTTACATATGCGGTAAATCAGGAAAGAAAAGGTGATGAGATTCGGATACGCCTGCTGAAGCTAAATGATCTCCGTCAGTAATTAGACAATAGCCCATTCGGGAAATGCTATCCTTCAGTAGGCAGAGCAGTCGAGGGACGACATAGATGAGCACGCTTTTCCATTTTTCTTTTGGTTGCTTTTCCACTTTTCTTCGCGGTTGGCTGTAGGCTTCCCGGTTATGATTTCAGTGCTTGGTGATATATTAGTCTCGTGAAGGTTGGAAATTCCTGCAAAAAACAGTTCCATATTGTGACGATCCAGGGTCACCAAGTACGATAACACCACTGGACGTCACTGCGAGGTCTCTAGCCTAGCTGGCGTACTAGACGCCATCCCATTAGAGACTTCAAAAATACATAGGCGAAGCTTATACACCTTACAAGTAAGGGGTAAAGAAAAGAATACCTTGCCTTTTATTGGCTCTCGTCAATCACAATAAACATAACACTTCTCAGATACTTTATACTCAATTAACAATATCCATTCCAAAAGGCTGAACTAACAGTCTCCTTCACTTAAACATTCTATTATTCATAATAACTATTATCTGGTTAACTTTTCTAACACAATTAACTTTTCTTAATTTTATGCATAATTTAACTATTGTTTAAAGTTAACAATTTAATAATTGTTATTTCCATTTTTACATTTTCACTATCTCACGAATGCAGTTACGGCTTGTGATACTTCTCAGTAAATCCGTGACAGATCTTCCCCTTCAAAGAGGCGAATGCCTTATTTTCACTTTACACACTCATCACTTATGACCCAAAGTCTGTTCTTCTTTTTCCAAAGACAAATTGACACTTCATTTTACCTGTTCATTTCACTAATATTCACTGAGTAAAATTTCGGGAAGCTTTGAGTTTAGTTCGCGTCTTCTGGCCCGTTATTTTCTGTGGGCCCTCTTTGGCTTCTTCTGGCCGCGGGGGAGTTTGTCCCCTTCTTCTCTCAGCTCAAGAACATATATAAATCTCCGACCAACGGTGCTAGTTGCATAACTTCAGGTCTGCCAACAAGACTGAAGGGTCGGTCCGCAACAAGGGTATTGTTGGAACATTTGCGTAAAAAGGCCTACTGCCAGCAACAGGGAAAAGCCTCCAAGGTCCAGGTGATGCGCTTTCCGACCTGCTCTGGTACTTGGGTTGACTAGGGCTTGCAGGCGTATCAATACTCAATATGAGTCTAAAACACGCCAGTGCTCTTTAGGAAGAAGGAGTAAACGTCTCCGTAACGACTCAAAGTCAACAACTAAAACCCTGTGTTAAACAATCATGGCGATCTTCGGGAGCAGCTGTGATACCCGAGGTGATACCGCTTCTGGCTCTTTCGCTAGGTACCCGGCAATTTTGCATCGGCAAGAAGAGTTAGTCATCAAGAGTATTGGATGTGCTACAAACAAATTCCACGGTAGGTCTGGCACCTCCGGAATTTGCAACCGACGGGCAGCTGCCGCTCTTTCTCGCTTCACCGCTCGATTGGGTGGAACTAAGCTCAGCGATTGCGGCCCAGTAATCACCTGAGACGCTGGCTGTTGGTGAACCGGAACTGGCAGAAGACGGCCGCTTCTTTGAGCTTCTTGAAGTTGCCCCAACCTTGAAAAAACAGAGGGCGTGGGGCGTAAATATGAGGTCCTGGTTAACCTTGTTCCCAGAGTAGTGGCCCCTCGTCCACCTCGGTATAAGCCGGGTCACATGGTTCGGGTTCTGTAGTTGCGCTGCTTGGTTCCTCTGAAGGCACGTCTTCGAGGATTTAGTCTCTGACCCTTTCCTCTCTTTGGGCATGGAACTCCACGATCATCGGCTTGCCTTGTTTTCAGTCGCATCGATGTTCATCGGCGGCACTGGCATCTCTTCTTCTAGGGTATATTCTTCACCATTGCATTGAATTTGTTCGTCCATCTGCACGAGAGAATCAAAAAATTAGTTACATATATAAAAAGGACTTAGAGGTTGTCCAACTAAAATAGCCTGGGCAGCTCATCTGCATTTGCATTTTCTTTTCCTTTTCGAGCTACTACAGTAAATGAGTACTCTTGTAAGGCAAACCATTCCCGGTGAGGCGACCATTTTCATTATGCATTGACTGGAGGAACGCTAGTGGGTCGTGATCAGTAAACTGTGTAGATAGTGTTGACATTTACCAATGGGCCAACGTATTGCCAAGCACTCTTGTTCGATTGTGGAGTACCGAAGCTCCGGCCCTTTCAACTTCCTTGATAAGAACCGAACAGGATGCTCCCTATCACCCAAAACCTAGCTTAGCGCAGCCCCAACGCCTATCGCCGATGGATCAGTTTGCAGTCGAAAGGGCTTAGTGTAGTCCGGTGTTAGTAAGACCGAGTCCGAATCCGAGCGTTCCTTCAATGTCTAGAAAGATTGCCTTGCCTCACTTGACCGTACAACCTTCACGGGGGAGTCTTTTTTGGTCAATGCAAACAGCGGTATGTGATGTTCGAGTAGTTCTTTATGAACGATCGGTAATAGCCGGTGAAACCCAAGAAGGATTGGACCTGCTTCTTCGTTGCCGGAAGTGACATTTGTTTTAATGCCTCGTTTTTTGGGGGGTCAGGCAAGATTTTTGTCGATCCGACGATGTGACCTAAGAGCGACTAATATTTATCCAGCCTCATTGTCAAGCTTTCAAGTTCAACTTTTCCGAGAATAACATCGAGATGTTGCACGTGCTTTCCAATGACCACAATCCCAATAATTACAGCACATTTCAACTTTAATTCCCCAGCAAGCTCATATGGCAATTGTTACGAGTAGGTGGTACAAGAAAGAAGATGAGAACATCAGAAAATACCCCGCGTGATTCTTTCAAATCACTCCACATGTTTGACCCTTATGCGAGCCACAACATTTCCGGGACTCCCCTTCCAGTTACCCCCACTGTGGCTGAATACAACTCGGATACGTAAAAGTCGCATCTTTGACTTCTTCTTTTCCCGCCTGTCAAGTTTGACTGGAATCGGAGCATAGCCTATCTGCAAATTTTCGGTTCCCGCTTCACCCCCCCCCCCCCCCCCTACCTTGTGCGTATCCGGTCCGGACGCCAAATTACAAATCAACGTTGCATAAACTCGGTACTGTCTAACTTGCATCCCATTCTGCCCATCCGTTTGGTTTTTGTGCATGTCAAAAAGTATACGACTCCCCCCCTCAAACTCCTCCAACCGTAGCCGCATGTTGCTCGGGAGCATGTTTTGCTTGTCTAGGCCAGCAGTTCTTATCACCCATACATTTTCACTCGAATCGGACCACCCGTTCGCAACTTCCGGAAGTCAATGATTTCTGGATTTTCTTTCCCTCAACTCCCCCAAAGATGGTCGGATCCAGGAACACCAGTTTTCCTAGGACATTGTGTCGGGTCCTTAAGTCAGTAATATGGCTGCAAGGTTTCATCGTCCTTAAAACATCTGGAACTATCCAACTGGAATCGGAGAATAGCCTATCTGAAAATTTCCGGTTCCCGCTTCACTCCCCCCCCCCCTACCTTGGCCGGATCTGGTCCGGACGCCAAATAACAAATCAAGGTCGCAAAAACTCTGTACTGTCCAACCTGGATCCCATTCTCCAACTCCCTTTAGCGTGGCCGCATGCGGTTCGGATGTACACATGTTTTTCTTGGCTAGGTCATCACTTCTTATCGCACATAAAGTTGCACTCGAACCCGACCACCCGTTCGCAACTTACGGAAGTCAGTGATTTCCGGATTCCCCTTCCCTCGACTCCCCCGAAGATGGCGGATCCAGGAACACAAGTTTCCTAGGGTATTGTGTCGGGTCCTTAAACCACTGACATGCCTTCAAAGTTTATCGTCCTTAGAACATCTAAAACTATCCTAACTGGCGATCACCGGAGTTCCGGGAAAAAGCCTCCAACTCCCCCACAAGCTCCGATACGATCTGGCTCTGTGAATTACGTATCTAGGGCTAATGCTTGTTCTTACCACCAAGTCACATCCCAATCCCTCGACTCTAAGCGTTTCACAATATTTCGCTGCCCCCCTCCAATCCACCCCACAATGTAACAGATCTGACCATGTTTTGGCATGGCAAATCTGTGACGATAGCTTTCATCCAATCACCCGCTGAAAAGTTATGCATGCCACTAGATTCCGGGTTCCCCATCTCTCCACTCCCCCATGATGGTCGGATCAGGGAAACGACTATTCTCAAGTCAGTCTGTTCGGGTTCCTGATACGCTTTCCAAGTTTCATCGTCCTAGCACATCAGGAAGTACCGAACTCGGGGGATCACCAGAATTCGCCCCCCCCAACTCCCACCCAGTGCCCGAATCTGGTCCAGTTATGTCAACGATGTATCTAGAACTTGTGTTTGTTCTTCCCACCAAGTTACATCCCGATCCCTCCACTCTAAGCGTTTCCCAAAACTTCCGGTTTCCCCTTCAGCCGCCACCAAAGTCACCGGATCCGGTCCGGATTTGAATTGGGTTGCCTGAGACTCGGGGTCCTTCCAACTATCAAGTTTCATAAAGATCCGATCACCCGTCCAAAAGTTATAAATACCTCAAGATTCCGGATACCTCCTCCCTCCACTACCCTCACGATGCTCGAATCGGGGAAGTGATTATTTCCAGCTTAATCTTTTGAGGTCCCTGATATGCCTGCCAAGTTTCATCGTCCCAGCTTATGTGGGAGTGCCCAAACTAGCAAAACCCGGACTCACCGACAGACAGAAGGACGGGCAGAAATTGCTATCGCAATGTTTCACTCGGGCGAAGGCAAGTGCCATAAAAACGCTGAAAAGCGAAAGCCGGCCAGTGCGGCCACAATAGTTTGCATTGACACGTCCGAGGCTGACCCGTTTTAGAGACTAAGCGTGAATTCACGCCTTTTCAGCAAAACATCCTGCTTCCACTTTTGGACCCTTGATGCTGTTTCAGTCTGGATCTTTTGCACTAGCTAACGTGGAAGCCAGCTTCCTATTCTAATCTCTCCGCGAACCTGCACAAACGTCTGATCTCTCACAAATGAAATCCTCGCGTGCATTCAGATCACAAATCCAGATAAAGGAGGGGGGGGGGGCTGTTGATACCTAATAGAATTGTATGAAAGTCGTGCCATCTAATCCTAATTATAATTAGGTTTATCTCTTTGATCCTGCATTGAAGTAGGAGCGCATAAATTATGTCCTGATTCAAGTTAATTAGCTGATATTCTCTTTATGGAAGCTTCGTTGCAATCTGTCGGAGAACCAGGGGAGATCCAAGGAATTTCCCTGTTTAGAAAAGAAAAGGTCAGTAACCCTAACTGTGGGCATCACACAGACAATCGGAAGAGAAACTTTACTTTCGTTGTACTGCTTTATGAAATACTGGACCTAGGGAATCTAAATTGTTCGGTACTAGATCTTGCCTGGAACTGATACCACTTTTCCGCGAATCTTGTTATCTTTTATTCTTTTGCGCTGACGGGAGGACACGATACCGAATCTCTAACCGACTTCAGAAAAAACTTTAGCTTCTACCAAATGTCCGGTTTCAGATCAGAAGAGTTCAGAAATGGATTACCCTTATCCATTTTACGACTGTCTCATTAGCTTAAAACGTATTTTTACCCTTAATTAGAAACCACCTCACCCACCTCTAAATACAAGACTGCAGGACCACCCATCTACGAACTTGGCCTTTACTTTGATTCAGTGGATCCTCATACCAAAGACAGTAAAAGTAGGAAAGACCGGAAACTCCCGTAAGCCCCATGAGTCGCAAAAATCAGCGCCGTTTAGCGGTTGGACTTGGTCAAATTTTGAGCGATAGATGATTCATATAATCAAAGCAAGAGGGCGTGAATCGGGTGAATCCTGTTCACAGGGGGCTGAAACAGCGGCCGATACTCGATCAACGGCTGATTTACGTGTTGAATAGCTGCTGAAAAAAAAATAAAAAAAAAATCAGCCGATAATCTTCCAAATAGGCGCATATTTTCATCGCGGTGATCGATGGGGATAAAGTAAATCCTTTGGAATGTGACCTTTGATTACTCTTGGGACAGTAAACAAACCGTAATTAGGGAAATTAGGTCAAACTTGTCGAGTTTCATTAGGCCAATCCAGTTCAAATTTTGTCAGACCAGTCTGAACAGAGCAGGATTTTTACGTTAAGCATCCCAGGATTACTAAACGATTTAGAAAAAGGTAGAATAATTTTCTAATCTCAACAGTGTGTATTCTGTCTATGTCTGATATTTGTTTTCGTTGTTTTTCTTTGAAAAATAATACTTGAAATAATTTTTCCGTTCAACCTTCTCTGAAAAGTGACTGAACAACACTAAATGATATCATTCCGTTCTTATTATTTATACTTATTATTAATTATATTTTTATTTTCTCATTAAATTAATTTTATTTGTTTTAACTTAAAATGCCGGTCGCCTGAAGTCTGTCAATATTCAACTTGTGACTTTTATCTAGTCTGAAGACTACAAGTCAACTATATTTGACTTTGACAAACTCACAAGATGTTTATGTTAATTTTTATTCTCTTTTTAATTCTCCCGTTAACCCCAAACAGTCGTCTGAACAGATCAGCCGCTGTTTACGAGCTTATTTCGGTCCCGTATGAACAAGCTGAAACAGTTCAGGTGTTCTAAAAAAACTGTTAATCCATCTTTACGATTAAAAACTATTTTCTTAGCCTACAGAAGGAGATTGCGTTGTAAGTTGCTATGTACCGTATCCTTGTATTTGTTTAAGCATTTCCATGCTTTGACCAATTTAGCAGGTAATCTATCTAAGCTTATATTCAACTTTACACAGATTAAATCCAACTACCTGTGTTGGACCTAATAGTTTTGGTTATATTCGGCGTTGCAGTAATAATATGAATTCTCCTTTAGCCCAAACTGACTGTAAACATGTCAGAAATATACTAAACAAATCGATAAATATTTACAACTGCATAAGTAATTTGTCAGTCGTTTACTGTATTTTTCCCAGTCAGTTTACTCTTCAACATCCAAACGTAGACCCTTACCAACAAGAGCCGAAATATCGCTCTCAATCATTGTAGACTCCGCGTTTAACTATCATTTATGAATAGCATGCTTTCTTCCTTCAGATTTCCTCTTTAATTGGAATAAAAAGCAAGCAAGCAAGCAAGTCACATTTTTAGTGGAAGAAGAGTGTTGAATTCACGGGCGGGCAACCACTAATTCCAAGTCAACTAATATTGATAGACATTACGGATTCACGCCGTCTTGTTTTGATTATATGAATCATCTAACGCTCGAAACTGGACAAAGTCCAAACGCTAGGCAGCGGCCCAGTCGATTTTCATCGACGCGGTTTTAGCGGAGCACCACTGCCAAGAAGAGACACTACCTAAGAGACGTTACACACGCAACCGACACCCGCTCACCCTCCGCCATCTGTAGACTGAATACAGAGAAAAGTGAATTTAATTCTTCATCACCGCGATAGCGTTTCGCTTTAAGGGGTAGAGTAGGGACTGGTATTGCCACCTAGTTTTTCCGATAATTGGTCGACAAATTTCATTGAATTGTTCACCAGACAGTTGTTGAATGTATTCTACCTTTTTGACCCAGTAAATGCTCATTCGGGCTTTGGATACAGCTAAACCGACCGCAGACTCTATTTGTTTATCTTCAGTGAGTTCAAAAGCTGCAACAGCATGTCTCCTCACCCCATATGGACTTTCATTGGGTTTAAAGCCTCTTACTAAATTTCCGGTTTTGGCCGGATTCTGGGTGAACTACTTGTCCGGCGAGAAAATAAGTTTCATATTCGGATTCAGGTTTTTCGCCCCTTAATTTGCAAAGCCTTAATTAAAAATATACACTTATGGGGCCCATCTACAAACTTGACATGTACTTTGACCCAAAGGATCCTCACACCAAGTTTAAACAAAACATCTCAATCTTTCGAGAGTTATCGTGCTGACAGACAGACGGACGGACGGACAACTTTACGAAGTCATCGGTATCCTGTCACTTACGTTTTGGGATCCCAAAAAAGACAAAAAAAGACAAACGAGTCGCTAGGTCATTCGGGTTCCCCGGAATCGGTCGAAAATAGAAACTCTGTCAGTTTTAAGAAATATCTTTGTCCAGCTGTTGATTTTGGTGTAGATGTAAGAAGACTACTTCAAGTGAATTCTAAGATCGTGTTTTAATGATATGATAACTGGAAATTTTTGAAAGAACAGAATCCTCCGATAAAACTTATAAAGGTGGTGTATTTATGCCGAAGTCTATACAGATAAAGAGCATGTTGAATCAGAATATCCTCCGAGTTTCCGACGAGCCATGGTATTCCCGTCGCAATCTAGGCTAGACTAGAAATTAAAGACTCAAAGGAATTAGCTAGCAAATCTGATTAATTTCAATTCTCAATGCAGTTCAATTTATTTCCAAACCATTCACGGACAAGCCGAATTTTCGGTTTTTTGCCAACAAAAATAACTGTATTAAGATAAAATGACGTCAAACGTAGAGTGAATAAATACAACAACAACAACGATGACGTCAAACGTAAAGTGAATAAAGACAAAAACAACAACAAAACAAGATTCTCAGACAGCAATAAAAGTTAGTAAAAATTTTGAAGAACAAATGAAAATTTAGACGTATGTTTGACACTGGCACTTGTTGAAACTGCTTCAGAACTGAGCCGGCTCACGAATGAGGGCACGAAGCTACGCTGATACCGAACATGGGAGCATATGACCGGTTGTATTACCGGAATCGGTTGGGAAGCTGCTCTGCCAGGCCTGACTCGAATTGCGGCGAAATCAGGGGGCAGGTGGGGCGTAGGGTTGGGTCTTGTAGGATTTGTTTTCCAAGGTTAAATGACAGGGTTTCGCGGAGTTGGGAAAGGGTTTTTAAATGAAACATATTAAGAAGAGTTAAATACGGCACTTTTGGGCATTTAGCAGCAATTAAGAGGGCTCGATATTGAATCCTTTCTAACGAGCCCGACTGCTCATGCGTCAGCCCAGAATGCCAGACGGGACAGCAGTACTCCAGTACCCGTCGAATAAACGAAATATACACCGCAGTAGACCCTCGGTGGGGACGCCATACCTTGCCAGCAGTTTCAGGTACAAAAGTGCCAAGTTACCTCTTTTGAGCATCAGTTCTACCTGGTCATGCCATTTCATGTCCGCCGAAATCCATACGCCGAGAAGTTTTATTTTCTCGCCGAACTGTTCTTCAGAGAGTGGTGGTTCGAACTCAGGTCTGGTCTTCAGGCAGTTTACTGTAAGCACAATTGTTTTATCCATGTTAACTGTCATATCCCCAGACGCTGCTTCCTCGCAAATATCGTCTATAAGAGATTTAGCGCTACTTTTAATGTTCCTGAGACATATTTCAAGAAGGGACAGGTCGTCGACGTATTTCCAGCGATCAGGTAAAGAAGTGACAAGGTTATTCACCATTACCAAAAAGAGTAGTGGCCCAAGCAGGGTTCCTTGAGGCACTCCGCAGAAAATAGGGAGAGTGGCCGAATACGTCGATTTACACTTTGTTTGTTGGGTCCTATCGGAAAGGAAACTAGCCACAATTCGCGCCAAAAATGGGTCTACTTTAAACTGATCCATCAGTTTTTATGGCACTTTCTTCCCTTTTCTCACACTTCTTCCAGCCAAGTGCCATATACCGATCACATTTCCGTCGGTCGGTCGGTCGGTCAGTCCGGTGTTTGTGAGTTAGGATACTTCCAGATAAACTAGGATGATGAAACTTGACAGGCATATCAGGGATCCAAGCAAACTAACTAGGAAATAGTCATTTGCCCGATCCGACCATCGTGGGGGAAGGGGGAGGTGGTGGAATCCGTAAAATAGGGGCATTCATAACTTTCGAACGGGTAATCGGATCATAATGAAACTTTATATCTCCGGACCGGATCCGACAAATCTGGGGGGAAGTCGGAGGGGGGAACCGGAAATCGTGTGAAACTCTCAGAGTGGAGCCATCGGGATGAAACTTAGTGGTAAGAACAAGCACAAGCTCTAGATACATCACTAACAGAACTGGACCGGATTCGGACCCTGTGGGGGGAGTTGGATGGGCGTTCCGGAATTCCGGCGAGCCGTAGTTTATTTTTTGAATGAATGAATGAATAAGGGTTTATTAAATAAAATAGAATCTTCAATGCCCAGAGGCGAACCTGTGAGGGACTAAATACCCTCAAAACAAAACATCAACAACAACAAAAACTTCAACAAATATAAAGAAAAAAAAAAGGAAAGAAAGAAAGAAAGGAGCTTGACTTACCCGGTCTGGGACGCCCAACCCAAAAAAAAAAAAAAAAAATTCAACCAGAATCACTGCTAACTATCCAAAAAAAAACTAACGAAAAAGACAACCTAAACGGCTGAGAATAACGCATCAAATTCATATACAGCAAAACAATGAACCTTTAACATGTTACGAAAATCCAATAAAACACTAAATGACCTTAACTCTGTCGATAAGCCTTCCCATACTAAAGGCCCAACACGTCTAATGCTAAATCTCGATCTACTAGTTATTACAACCGGCCTGCGGATCAGCTGCGAACTACGAGTTCCATGTTCATGAAACGATGATGCACGGGCAAAATACTGAGAAAAGCACTGGGGTAAAACTTCATTGTATACTTCCAGGTGGGCTAGGACGATAAAACTTGACAGGCATATCAGGGACCCAACCAAACTAACTTGGAAATAGTCACTTGCCCGATCCGACGATCGTGGGGGAGGGACAGGTGTCGGGACATGCAGAACCCGTATGGAAATACTTCAAGTCGTAAACAATCGTTTTTTTTTCAATTGTATTTTTTAACTGGAAGGTCTTCTACTTCTCTCCAACTTCAAATGCTTAATTTTCTGTGATTCAGTTCAGTCGACAATCTTAACAAGATACGATATTCTCATTGTGGTATAGAGAGGCAAATGTTTTTTCTTCAAAATTATCGATTAAACGGCAGCACTATAAAAAAATTACCAGAAGACGCTTTTGCAGTGTAGAGGGGACATCGAATGCGAAAGCTGCTTTTGAATTAATTTGCGCTTCAAAGAAAAGTTAAAATAGCAAAAACACGAATGACAGCTCTCAACTTAAAGCATTCCCACGTCTTTTAAACTTTTCAAAAAAAAAACAATCGTAAACGATCGTAAAATTACGATCGGAAACAGTTGTTTCCAATAGTTTACGATTGGGATTTCAGATTCCCAGTTTCGCTTGAACTATTATAAAATTAACTTCCCTATTCCCGTTCTTAAAATCAGGTCTGTCTCTCATGATTTGAAAACAAAACCAAGTGTTTCCAGTCGAAACAACCGAAAACGATTGGAAACAACTGAAAACGATTGGAAACAATTGAAAACGATCGTTTTGAATCGGTACGAAAAACGCGATCGTATAATAAAATTACGGTCGGAAACAACTGTTTCCAATCGTTTACGATTGGGATTTCAGGTTCACAGTTTCACTTGAACTATTTTCATTGTGTAAAACTAAAAAAAAATAAACATCCCTACACTGTCAGAAGTTTCATAACAGATTGCGCGTAACACTTTCAAGAATAACACCTTTTCACTTAGAAAAAAAGTGTTATGACCAATTAAGTTATACTATTTCGTGCCCAGGTCTCCAACAACACCTTCAATAGGTAAAAATACTACACTGTCAGAAGTTACATAACGACAACAGCAGGATGTGCGGTTTCAACAGATAACACTTTGGGATGTTATATGTTATGTTTCTTTTGTTCCCGTTAGTATTTTTAACAGTTGAAGGTGTTGTTGAAGATCTAGGCACGAAATAGTGTAAACTTAATTGGTCATAACACTTTATTTCTAATTGAAAAGGTGTTATGAAAAGTGTTATCCGCAATCTGTTATGAAACTTCTGACAGTGTAATAACGTTGTTAAAATCTAGGTCTGTATTTCATGATGAAAACAAAACCAAATGTTTTCGATCGAGACAACTGAAAACGATTGGAAACAATTGGAAACGATCGTTTTGAATCGGTACGAAAAAAACGATCGTAAAGTTACGATCGGAAACAACTGTTTCCAATCGTTTACGATTGGGATTTCAGATTCACAGTTTCACTTGAACTATTTTCATTGTTTAAAACTAAAAAAAAGTATACTTCCCTATTACTGCTGTTAAAAATCAGGTCTGTATTTCATGATTTGAAAACAAAACCAAGTGTTTCCAATCGAAACAACTGAAAAAGACTGGAAACTATTGAAAACGTTTGGAAACAATTGAAAACGATCATTTTTAATCGGTACGAGAAACACGATCGTAAAATTACGATCGGAAACAACTGTTTCCAGTCGTCTACGATTGGGATTTCAGATTCATAGTTTCACTTGAACTATTTTTATTGTGGAAAACTAAAAAAAAAAATAAACTTCCCTATTACCGTTGTTAAAAATCAGGTCTGTATTTCATGGTTTGAAAACAAAACCAAGTGTTTCTGATCGAAACAACTGGAAACGATTGGAAACAATTGAAAACGATTGGAAGATTTCAGATTCCCTGTTTCGTTGAACTATTTTCATTGTGTAAAACTAAAACAAAAATTAACTTCCCTATTACCGTTGTAAAAATCAGGTCTGTATTTCATGGTTTGAAAACAAAACCAAGTTTTTCTGATCGAAACAACTGGAAACGATTGGAAACAATTGAAAACGATCGTTTTGAATCGGTACGAAAAACACGATCGTAAAATTACGATCGGAAACAACTGTTTCCAATCGTTTACGATTGGGATTGCAGAGTCCCAGTTTCGCTTGAACTATTTTCATTGTTTAAAACTAAAAAAAAGTATACTTCTCTATTACTGTTGTTAAAAATCAGGTCTGTATTTCATGATTTGAAAACAAAACCAAGTGTTTCCAATCGAAACAACTGAAAACGATTGGAAACAATTGAAAACGTTTGGAAACAATTGAAAACGATCGTTTTGAACTGGTACAAAAAACACGATCGTAAAATTACGATCGGAAACAACTGTTTCCAATCGTTTACGATTGGGATTTCAGATTAATAGTTTCACTTGAACTATTTTTATTGTGTAAAACTAAAAAAAAACTAAACTTCCCTATTACCGTTGTTAAAAATCAGGTCTGTCTTTCATGGTTTGAAAACAAAACCAAGTGTTTCTGATCGAAACAACTGGAAACGATTGGAAACAACTGAAAACGATTGGAAACAATTGAAAACGATCGTTTTGAATCGGTACGAAAAACACGATTGGGATTTCAGATTCCCTGTTTCGCTTGAACTATTTTCATCGTGTAAAACTAAAAAAAAATAACTTCCCTATTACCGTTGTAAAAATCAGGTCTGTATTTCATGGTTTGAAAACAAAACCAAGTGTTTCTGATCGAAAAAACTGGAAACGATTGGAAACAACTGGAAACGATTGGAAACAATTGAAAACGATTGTTTTGAATCGGTACGAAAAACACGATCGTAAAATTACGATCGGAAACAACTGTTTCCAATCGTTTACGATTGGGATTTCAGAGTCCCAGTTTCGCTTGAACTATTTTCATTGTTTAAAACTAAAAAAAAGTATACTTCCCTATTACTGTTGTTAAAAATCAGGTCTGTATTTCATGATTTGAATCGTTTACGATTGGGATTTCAGAGTCCCAGTTTCGCTTGAACTATTCTCATTGTTTAAAACTAAAAAAAAGTATACTTTCCTATTACTGTTGTTAAAAATCAGGTCTGTATTTCATGATTTGAAAAAAAACCACGTGTTTCCAATCGAAACAACTGAAAACGATTGGAAACAATTGAAAACGTTTGGAAACAATTGAAAACGATCGTTTTGAATCGGAACGAAAAACACGATCGGAAACAACTGTTTCCAATCGTTTACGATTGGGATTTCAGATTCATGGTTTTACTTGAATTATTTTTAGTGTGTAAAAATAAAAAAAAGATAAACTTCCCTATTACCGTTGTTAAAAATCAGGTCTGTATTTCATGGTTTGAAAACAAAACCAAGTGTTTCTGATCGAGACAACTGGAAACGATTGGAAACAATTGAAAACGATTGGAAACAATTGAAAACGATCGTTTTGAATCGGTACGAAAAACACGATCGTAAAATTACAATCGGAAACAACTGTTTCCAATCGTATACGATTGGGATTTCAGAGTCCCAGTTTCGCTTGAACTATTTTCATTGTTTAAAACTAAAAAAAAGTATACTTCCCTATTACTGTTGTTAAAGCACAGAGGACAGTATTTACGATTTAATTTATGTAAATACCTCAATAATAAAGAGTTTCCAAATAGTACGCGCCATCGCTTCCGATATTGTCGTTTCCGAGTTCTTGCAGAACCTCATTAGCTCAACGTACCATGGAGATGTCATGATCGCTACAAACCACAATATTCGAAATTGCTTCGGTGCATGTGTTCTGAGAGATGAATTCCGAATCTTCAAGAAATTGCGATTTATGTGAATGTTGCAGCAAAAGTCAGAGTTTTCTTCAGTTTTACACCAATTACACCCTTTATTGAGTGGCTGTATTATGTCAGAGTTGTTTTTGATACCTCTGGTATTTTGCAACTGCATTATGATGGGTTAATTTTCATCTCAAAGAGGCTATTGGCTGCTGCAGCCTGAAGTATCTATCACTTCATGGAAATAACTCTAGCAAGGTATGGAATCTTACTGGGTTCATTGTTTCTACTTCTCGTGATTCCACTTGAGATCTGATGTCTTTTCTTTTCAGTTTAATATTCTGTTCTTGATCTCACAATACCACATAATCTCATTATGAGAGCTTTCTGTTGGGTTGGCAGTTGTAGGCTATTTCATAAGGTGGCAGGATTTTGTGGGATCCAAAACGGCACTTATCAAATATGCTTTCAAAAAATTTCTCCGAGGGGCCTTAATAGTAGTTTTAATTTGTGGAAGGCGCATCATTTATGTTGGGCCTTAGGATCATCATTTTAGTCACACTAAAATCTAGAACTTGGGTGGGAGGAAGTTGAAGTTTGCGGAAAAATGCAAGTTTAAAACAAAATAGTTGCCCGAGGCACTCGGGCTACATTTGTCTTGAGCGCAGTAGTATCAAGCTGCTGCTGCTTGGGTGTCGCTGAGGAGCAAGCTGAAATGAAGGACCTGCTTGGTCACATTGCTGTTGTGAACAACCTTTTGCTTTATCTCCATACAAAATTGGCGGTAATGTGTCATCAAACTTGTGTAATCTTTCACCTGTAGCACCATATTTCCCATCCAAAGCTCCAAGTCAACAACCTCAACAAGATATGCTATTAATGAGCTAACTTTGAAGATATCAAGCTACTTGATGAAAAATTTATCTGAAAATATTAGTATGAAGTTGTACACAAAAGTAGCATACGAACTGATGATACTACATATTTCTATGTCAAGCCTACCGTGTCACTGCATTCTACTCTATGCTACAACTAGCAAGACTGGATGCTACTATAGTAAGACAGGATGCTAGATACTACTGCTTAAGATTGGCCCAGTCTGAGTCACATTAAATCATAGCATTATTTACTATTTACATGTTTACAACATGTTGTACAACTTTTTCAGAAAGCTATCATGCAACTTCGCAGTCTGTAAATTTTTCAGCGGGTATATGTCAGTGCTGGGGTGGTCTATCTGCCACAGATGCATGCTCATAGGCAAATTGGGGTACGCCATCAGTTTCAAATAGTCTCTGCCTACGCCTTTTAACCTGTGCTGGCTAACCCTGTTGACTAAAATTAATTGTGAATGATTGTTCTGTGGATTTCAGTCAAATTGTCAATAAATTCTACAGTTAGAGTTGTAAGAAGCATATCCACAATTTTTGGGAGTGGTGCTCCATGATATGAGCACTGGTATGGTGGAGCAAGGGCACTGTAACCTACCAGCCTGCAAAAAACCTTGATTTTGTATGTCCCATGTCATATACTGGGTATATCATGCATTTGGCATGCTCTTGTCTTGTTCTAAGTCATTGTGCCCCAACCTGTGAGCACCAGTGCTCATACCTTGGGGCGTATCCTAATTTAAGAGCAAGCATGTCCTAAAATCGTAGATTTGTGGCAGCACGCATATTCAGTTTCTGGAGCTTGTATCTTAGAAAAGAACCCCGAACTCAGATTCAAAACTAAAAACAAACAAAAAAAATGCAATTTCTATGCTTAGTCTGTGCTTGAACAGCTCCCAGGACTTGAATATTCACCTCAGACGTAAAAGAAGTAAAAGAAGAGGACTGGATTGTAGCAGAGAAATTGCTTGGTTTTACCATTTACCTTTTTACCATACAGTATGCACTTTGAAGTGCATCACTAAAATATAGGCTATATCTTTCTATTCTATCAGTAGTGCAGGCCCTTTCCATGTGTTGAAACCAAGTGATGGGGGACATCTGTTGGAATGTCCGGGGGCTAGTTCGATCATAAAAACTATCACTGTTGAGATAAAATTACTATAATCCACAGCAAATCTTGCCCAGCATGGATTTGGCTCCTACATTTCGTTTTTGATCCTTTATTTTATTGTAATACTACACGAAGTATATCGCAGCATGAATGGGAATCTTTCGTATAACTATTCGAAGTACCCGAGGCAGCTAATTGCTCCAGGGATTGTTCCAAAGTTGAAGGTGTCATTGTCCATATCATCCATATTTACAAAGTCTCAATCTGACTTTTTCCTTCTGTGGTCTAGATGAAACAATGAGCTCTACACAGTAACTTCCATTATCACAGACAAAGTTTTTCAGAGTAGGCTATATAAAAATAAATTTGTATAATTCACAATCATTCGAAAAATTTTGACCTTTTAATCAATACAAAATGTCAAAACTATTCCTTTTCCGTGGGAGTGGTGAAGCTGGAAAAACTCGTGATGCCAATGTTGCTGTTGCCTAGAAGAAAAAAAAAACATATGACGTGTCTATCTAAAGTCACAACACAGACAGAAAGTTGCGTAGGACTGTTCGTTTTTTTTTTGTCCTCAGAGCGCTTGTTTCATGCTTGTCAACACCATCACCATTTGGTTAAAGGGGCTCTTCAGGGTAGCTGAAGTTTGCAACTGCAAGCTTTGCAACTATACAGACAAACTGAGTCTGGGATCCCAAAACGTAAGTGAGGGATACCTATGACGTCGCAAAAATTGTCCGTCTGTCCGTCTGTTAGCAAGATCTCTAAGGGGTTGAGATATTTTGTTAAAATTTGACATGATGACTCTTTGGGTCAAAGTACAGTTCGAAGGTGGGCTCTGTAGTGCTACATTTAGGGGTGGGGGAGGGTCTTCAAATTAAGGGGGGGGGGGACAAAAAATATGTAGGAGTTACCAAGGGAACAGACCTGTAATCAAATTGATTACAGGTTCTTTTCCTTCCCCGAAGTTGAATCAGAGGATTGACAGCCTGACGAGGACCCTTGCCGAAAAGGGCCGAAATATCGCTGATGAAGAATCGTAGCTGACGTATCCGTTGTAAACATTGTTTGAATAAATGTTTCAAAGTCAGCTTGGGCTCAAAGAATATGCATCAGTTACGATGGTATCAGTTACCAAGGTATCAGTCATCACGGTATCAGCTACAATGAAAACAGGTACCGTGGCATCAGTTACCATGGTGTATATATATCATTGTAAGAATCTCAGCAACAAGTAAACATTTTCTGGCGAAGACCGGATATCTAGAAGATCCAATTGTCTGGATCAAATATGAAATTTTTGGGATCCAATCGAAACCTTTGGTCATGTTCAAATTCACGATACTTGCAGCCAAAAGCAGCAGACCAGCATGTAAATCACTGCAAGTCTGTGTCAAACCTGGATAAACCTAGTCTGAATCTATCCTTCAACTCTTCCTTGAAATCTGGTTTCTACCCTTTCAATTGTAGGTAATCATCAGTACCAGCCAAGATTAGGGGCATGAAGCATCCTTGTACTAAATAGCAACCAATTCGAACTTGAAAATAGGATGAAATCATCGCAGTAAAATATTTAAACCAATAATTATTCAGTGATGATTCATTATCTCAGTATCCCGGCGTCACCGAACCGCATCTAGGTGGTGAGCAGAGGGGCTAGACAGTTGCAAGTAAAAATCTGAAGAAATGGAGAGTATCTGCAGTATTTCAGTGTTAATGGTACTTCCGTGGTCTCAGTAAACCTATCACCTAGAATTAGTTGGTGAAAACAAAGATAACATGCTGTATTTCAAGGATAAACACTCACCTATTTACTAAAGCTCTCTGTGGAACCAGTCAGCGGGGTATTGCAAACATGGCTGTAGCTATGAGTCTACAAATCTAGACGCAATGCTGTGATACACAGGTGTATTCCAGGTCAGAATCCTGGGCTGTACTTGGTAGATCACATTAGGAAGCATGTGCATCTATTGACCAGACGTAACGTTTTCTGGATTTGCACCTTTAAAAAATTAGAGCATTTCAAGCAGCGTAGAAGTATTTTAATGCGCTACACTATAGTCTTAGCTTCATATGAATTACAAATGCACATCAAGAAACAGCATGACTGAATTTCAAGGAGAGTCGAACATGATTTCCAGATAGCTAAACCTTGGGCTGAAGGAATACTTATAAACTGAAAGTAGTTTCTTTTGTTTTTGTATGTTGTCGATTTTTAGTCCTGGTTTAATTCTGAGACAATCATAGGATCTCAAATAAATGCTCTGACTGTCTGTCAGACTAGATCAGCATAGTCTCCGTTTGAGAGTTCTCTTGGGATCATGAACAGCTAGAAAAAAAAGTTTGTTGTAAATGTTTAGTGATTTTACTCAACCCTCCAGTATTGTTTGGTATTGTAGAGTGTTTATGCTTCTTCATTGCTATCCCACAATTCCCATTTATGCTATTCTCAAAACAGAACTGACACATTCTTGACAGAGAGGCAACCAGAACACACAGACTTAGTGCACTAGACTGGTCCTAACAAATTATCTGTTAATCAGTCAGCTTATCTGTCGGTCAAGCTATGTCAGCATGGAACTCTGTTCTGTGAATTGCATACAAATAGGATTCAAAGGAAGGGTAGCCTACCAATTGAAGACCCTTACAATTAAAAAAGCGTTTCTCTTAGTCTATCCTACTCTACCCAAGTCTCTGTTAATCGGCCTGGTTGCTGGCCTGTCAGACTGCACCAGTCACCAGTGCACTGAGGATTGTATAAATAAATCTTTAACGGTAGGGTATGCAATAAGGCTGGGGTCTTCTCTCTCATAAAAAAAAAAATATTTGGTGCAAGTGTAACTATTTTGTAATTTAACTCTAACCACCGATATTGTGTTGTGTTCTGGGGTGCTAAAGCTTTTCTCATTGCAAATCCAACTTTACCCAAGTCGGAGTTAACCAGTCTGGTTGTCTGTCTGTCAGGTTATGTCAGCAAGAATTTTCTGGTCAGAGAATGACGCACAAACATGATTCTAAAAGAAGGTTATAGTTTGCGATCTGGGGACCCTGACCTGATGCAAATATTTTTTATTGACTCGAACACTCAATATTAGTTGCGTTTTTGATCCGAATTCTCCTCGCGATTCTCCTCCGAATTCTCCTATTTCGCGTTTTCGGACTATTCAGACGAAGTGAATTCTACTTTTCTTGCGTTTTTGTCAGAATCGAGAACGGGGAAAGCCTCGCGATTCTGCAGAATCGAGAATTTGCTCCGATGGTGAATTGTCGATTCTCCTCTCTCCGTTCTCCTCCCTGATTGGTCAACAGAGTTCGGGTGTTCAATATGCATATACACGTATACCAGGTTGCGGACGAGATGCAAAATTAGTGTTTTTGTCAAAAGCGAGAATGGAGAAGTCAGAGGAGCAAAAACGGTAATTTGTATGAGAATCGAGAATTCAGAAGCGAGAATTCGGAACGGAGAATTCGGATCAAAAACGCAACTATTGTGTCATGTTACTAGAGTGCTCCAGCTTTTTTTGCAACCTACCTTACCAAAATTGGTTTTGTTGTCTGTCTGTCAGACTTAATAAGCCTGAACTGGAGGCTCTTTTTTTACCTAGTTACCTTGTTACATAGACTACAGTAAGCTATCACGCACATACCAGTTTGGGGCATCTTCGTCATTTTTTCGGGTGGACCTGCAGGCTCAACCCTCCTTGTACAGGAGGGATACCTGACCTCGTTTTCATACTACTACGATTTTTGCCGCGCAAATATTAAAATGAAATGTACATGCTGTCCTCAAGAGGCAAATATGACTTTTTGAACACTCATGTGTCCTCAAATATTCAAATTGTGTGCCTTTTATTTGTTTTGAAGCTGTTTTGAAAGGAATTTTCTAGCTATTGACTTTGCTACCCTTTTAATCATTTTGTAGTCAATCGAGGTAAGGTTAGAATGAAGGGATCATGTTTGAAGAGAAAAATATTTGTAACAATAAGATTGAACCAGTATTAATTTATCCAATATGTAAACCAATCAATTAGCGTCTGTCTAATATGTTTGTCATATTTATTGGTTCCTTTTTAAGCCAGATAGATTATTCTGAAGGACAGACTTGTCTGAGGTTGGATACCCCTCCTGTACCTTGAGAAGTTGAGCAGTGGCTGGTATAAATATCCAGCACTGCCCTGTTCTTCCTGGAGAACATCCTCCTCACTAGTTTCACTGGTCTCACTACTTCTAGTGCTGGCACAACTGCTGCTGCTAGACCAGTGCTTCCACTCCCCGCAGTCCCAAAATAAGTAGGCTTCTCTTAAAAAATAAGTACTTAGCAAGTAGAAGCTAGTATAAAATGAAAAAGAGTAGCCTAAATTCATTCAAAAAAGGAAAAAGGGCATTTTCGATGGGGAGGATTCAGAGTGAAAATTTTCACAAAATCTATCAGAAATTTAATGACAATTTGAGCTTTAGGCTAGATTGTTTTAAATTTTTAAACCAGTTTTAAGTTACTTTAAAATGTTAAAATTCGAAAATAAAATTTTGTAAGTGCAATTAGCAGCATAAAAAAGAGCGGCTCGGCAGCTGATTATGCAGCTACTAGTCGTCACTTTTGTGAAGTAAACTTGGACAGTACATGCGTGTTGCTGCGGCTGATTTCACTTCAGCGTCAAACTATCAAACCCAAGATCAAATTAAACTGAGCGCTGCAGGCTAAGTTCTGATATTTGTATTTTCTTTTTCTGCCGAACTCAACTGCTTCCCATGGAAATCCTAGCTTTTAATGTGGATCAAACATTAAGACCCCAAGAAATTTCAGAATCATCAAGAACAGAGAGGGTGAAACCCTAACAGTAGCTTCTAGCATTTTTTTGCCAATATTTAACCATTTCCAGTACAGGCTCTCGAACGAATGTTTCTCAGATCCCAGGCCTAAAACCAGATAAAAACCCACCTTCTAATAGAGAATATTATGAAACGCGTTGCAGTTTCCCAAGTATCCAGTTTCCCATTTCCAAAGCAGCCGAAATAAAAGCAAGGGAAAACCGTGAAATCATAGTGTATTTTAAAATCAACCTGCTTCTATACTAGAGAGAACTGCAGACAAAACCAACCAATGTTGAAAAATATGCTGCAGCCAAAAATTTTGATAAAGGCCTCTTTTTGTTAAAATATAGAGCTTTCGCATAAAGATTAAATATTGAGATAATAAGTAGGAGACCCGAAAAATAAATAGGCTAGGTAAGTAGATGAAAACTTTCGTAAGTAGAAAAGGCTGAAAATAAGTATTCTACTGCCAAAATAAGTAGAAGTGGAAGCACTGGAAGCACACTCAAACCACAGAGCCAACTAAATACAGCACTTTGAGGTTTCAAATATTTCCACGCAGCAACGGCAAAGTTCTCTGAAACACACGTAGCGGCAACGTAGAAATTCGAGTAACAACTTGGAAACACTGGCAATCTCACGATCACTGTGAAAAATGGTCGAAGACCGCTAACTTCGAGATAAAGGATTTTTTATCATAAAAGGTTTCGGATGAAAGCAGATCTACTAGGGGGAGGGGTGGAGTAGAGAAATAGCGCATTAGGTCGAAGCTTTAAAAATCAGGTCTGTCTTTCATGGTTTGAAAACAAAACCAAGTGTTTCTGATCGAAACAACTGGAAACGATTGGAAACAACTGAAAACGATTGGAAACAATTGAAAACGATCGTTTTGAATCGGTACAAAAAACACGATTGGGATTTCAGATTCCCTGTTTCGCTTGAACTATTTTCATCGTGTAAAACTAAAAAAAAATAACTTCCCTATTACCGTTGTAAAAATCAGGTCTGTATTTCATGGTTTGGAAACAAAACCAAGTGTTTCTGATCGAAACAACTGGAAACGATTGGAAACAATTGAAAACGATTGTTTTGAATCGGTACGAAAAACACGATCGTAAAATTACGATCGGAAACAACTGTTTCCAATCGTTTACGATTGGGATTTCAGAGTCCCAGTTTCGCTTGAACTATTTTCATTGTTTAAAACTAAAAAAAGTATACTTCCCTATTACTGTTGTTAAAAATCAGGTCTGTATTTCATGATTTGAATCGTTTACGATTGGGATTTCAGAGTCCCAGTTTCGCTTGAACTATTCTCATTGTTTAAAACTAAAAAAAAGTATACTTTCCTATTACTGTTGTAAAAAATCAGGTCTGTATTTCATGATTTAAAAAAAAAACCAGGTGTTTCCAATCGAAACAACTGAAAACGATTGGAAACAATTGAAAACGTTTGGAAACAATTGAAAACGATCGTTTTGAATCGGAACGAAAAACACGATCGGAAACAACTGTTTCCAATCGTTTACGATTGGGATTCAGATTCATGGTTTTACTTGAATTATTTTTAGTGTGTAAAACTAAAAAAAAGATAAACTTCCCTATTACCGTTGTTAAAAATCAGGTCTGTATTTCATGGTTTGAAAACAAAACCAAGTGTTTCTGATCGAGACAACTGGAAACGATTGGAAACAATTGAAAACGATTGGAAAAAATTGAAAACGATCGTTTTGAATCGGTACGAAAAACACGATCGTAAAATTACGATCGGAAACAACTGTTTCCAATCGTTTACGATTGGGATTTCAGAGTCCCAGTTTCGCTTGAACTATTTTCATTGTTTAAAACTAAAAAAAAGTATACTTCCCTATTACTGTTGTTAAAAATCAGGTCTGTATTTCATGATTTGAATCGTTTACGATTGGGATTTCAGAGTCCCAGTTTCGCTTGAACTATTTTCATTGTGTAAAACTAAAAAAAAATTAACTTCCCTATTGCAGTTGTAAAAATCAGGTCTGTATTTCATGATTTGAAAACAAAACCAAGTGTTTCCAATCGAAACAACTGAAAACGATTGGAAACAATTAATTGAAAACGATTGGAAACAATTGAAAATAATCGTTTTGAATCGGTACAAAAAACACGATCGTAAAATTACGATCGGAAACAACTGTTTCCAGTCGTTTACGATTGGGATTTCAGAGTCCCAGTTTCGCTTGAACTATTTTCATTGTGTAAAACTAAAAAAAAATTAACTTCCCTATTACCGTTGTTAAAATCAGGTCTGTATTTCATGATTTGAAAACAAAACCAAGTGTTTCCAATCGAAACAACTGAAAACGATTGGAAACAATTGAAAACGTTTGTAAACAATTGAAAACGATCGTTTTGAATTGGTACGAAAAACACGATCGTAAAATTACGATCGGAAACAACTGTTTCCCATCGTTTACGATTGGGATTTCAGATTAATAGTTTCACTTGAACTATTTTTATTGTGTAAAACTAAAAAAAAACTAAACTTCCCTATTACCGTTGTGAAAAATCAGGTCTGTATTTCATGGTTTGAAAACAAAACCAAGTGTTTCTGATTGAAACAACTGGAAACGATTGGAAACAACTGAAAACGATTGGAAACAATTGAAAACGATCGTTTTGAATCGGTCCGAAAAACACGATTGGGATTTCAGATTCCCTGTTTCGCTTGAACTATTTTCATCGTGTAAAACTAAAAAAAAAATAACTTCCCTATTACCATTGTAAAAATCAGGTCTGTATTTCATGGTTTGAAAACAAAACCAAGTGTTTCTGATCGAAACAACTGGAAACGATTGGAAACAATTGAAAACGATCGTTTTGAATCGGTACGAAAAACACGATCGTAAAATTACGATCGGAAACAACTGTTTCCAATCGTTTACGATTGGGATTTCAGAGTCCCAGTTTCGCTTGAACTATTTTCATTGTTTAAAACTAAAAAAAGTATACTTCCCTATTACTGTTGTTAAAAATCAGGTCTGTATTTCATGATTTGAATCGTTTACGATTGGGATTTTAGAGTCCCAGTTTCGCTTGAACTATTCTTATTGTTTAAAACTAAAAAAAAGTATACTTCCCTATTACTGTTGTTAAAAATCAGGTCTGTATTTCATGATTTGAAAAAAAAAACCAGGTGTTTCCAATCGAAACAACTGAAAACGATTGGAAACAATTGAAAAGTTTGGAAACAATTGAAAACGATCGTTTTGAATCGGAACGAAAAACACGATCGGAAACAACTGTTTCCAATCGTTTACGATTGGGATTTCAGATTCATGGTTTTACCTGAATTATTTTTAGTGTGTAAAACTAAAAAAAAGATAAACTTCCCTATTACCGTTGTTAAAAATCAGGTCTGTATTTCATGGTTTGAAAACAAAACCAAGTGTTTCTGATCGAAACAGCTGGAAACGATTGGAAACAATTGAAAACGATTGGAAACAATTGAAAACGATCGTTTTGAATCGGTACGAAAAACACAATCGTAAAATTACGATCGAAAACAACTGTTTCTAATCGTTTCCGATTGGGATTTCAGATTCCCTGTTTCGCTTGAACTATTTTCATTGTGTAAAACTAAAAAAAAAATTAACTTCCCTATTGCAGTTGTAAAAATCAGGTCTGTATTTCATGATTTGAAAAAAAAAAACCAGGTGTTTCCAATCGAAACAACTGAAAACGATTGGAAACAATTGAAAACGTTTGGAAACAGTTGAAAACGATCGTTTTGAATCGGAACGAAAAACACGATCGGAAACAACTGTTTCCAATCGTTTACGATTGGGATTTCAGATTCATGGTTTTACTTGAATTATTTTTAGTGTGTAAAACTAAAAAAAAGATAAACTTCCCTATTACCGTTGTTAAAAATCAGGTCTGTATTTCATGGTTTGAAAACAAAACCAAGTGTTTCTGATCGAAACAACTGGAAACAATTGAAAACGATTGGAAACAATTGAAAACGATCGTTTTGAATCGGTACTAAAAACAGAATCGTAAAATTACGATCGAAAACAACTGTTTCTAATCGTTTCCGATTGGGATTTCAGATTCCCTGTTTCGCTTGAACTGTTTTCATTGTGTAATTGTTTCCAATCGTTTTCAGTTGTTTCCAATCGTTTCCAGTTGTTTCAATCAGAAACACTTGGTTTTGTTTTCAAACCATGAAATACAGACCTGATTTTTAACAACGGTAATAGGGAAGTTTAGTTTTTTTTTAGTTTTACACTCAAATCATGAAATACAGACCTGATTTTAACAACGGTAATAGGGAAGTTAATTTTTTTTTAGTTTTACACAATGAAAATAGTTCAAGCGAAACTGGGACTCTGAAATCCCAATCGTAAACGACTGGAAACAGTTGTTTCCGATCGTAATTTTACGATCGTGTTTTTTGTACCTATTCAAAACGATTATTTTCAATTGTTTCCAATCGTTTTCAATTAATTGTTTCCAATCGTTTTCAGTTGTTTCGATTGGAAACACTTGGTTTTGTTTTCAAATCATGAAATACAGACCTGATGAAATACAGAACAACTGTTTCCAATCGTTTACGATTGGGATTTCAGAGTCCCAGTTTCGCTTGAACTATTTTCATTGTTTAAAACTAAAAAAAGTATACTTCCCTATTACTGTTGTTAAAAATCAGGTCTGTATTTCATGATTTGAATCGTTTACGATTGGGATTTTAGAGTCCCAGTTTCGCTTGAACTATTCTTATTGTTTAAAACTAAAAAAAAGTATACTTCCCTATTACTGTTGTTAAAAATCAGGTCTGTATTTCATGATTTGAAAAAAAAAACCAGGTGTTTCCAATCGAAACAACTGAAAACGATTGGAAACAATTGAAAAGTTTGGAAACAATTGAAAACGATCGTTTTGAATCGGAACGAAAAACACGATCGGAAACAACTGTTTCCAATCGTTTACGATTGGGATTTCAGATTCATGGTTTTACCTGAATTATTTTTAGTGTGTAAAACTAAAAAAAAGATAAACTTCCCTATTACCGTTGTTAAAAATCAGGTCTGTATTTCATGGTTTGAAAACAAAACCAAGTGTTTCTGATCGAAACAGCTGGAAACGATTGGAAACAATTGAAAACGATTGGAAACAATTGAAAACGATCGTTTTGAATCGGTACGAAAACACAATCGTAAAATTACGATCGAAAACAACTGTTTCTAATCGTTTCCGATTGGGATTTCAGATTCCCTGTTTCGCTTGAACTATTTTCATTGTGTAAAACTAAAAAAAAAATTAACTTCCCTATTGCAGTTGTAAAAATCAGGTCTGTATTTCATGATTTGAAAAAAAAAAAAACAGGTGTTTCCAATCGAAACAACTGAAAACGATTGGAAACAATTGAAAACGTTTGGAAACAGTTGAAAACGATCGTTTTGAATCGGAACGAAAAACACGATCGGAAACAACTGTTTCCAATCGTTTACGATTGGGATTTCAGATTCATGGTTTTACTTGAATTATTTTTAGTGTGTAAAACTAAAAAAAAGATAAACTTCCCTATTACCGTTGTTAAAAATCAGGTCTGTATTTCATGGTTTGAAAACAAAACCAAGTGTTTCTGATCGAAACAACTGGAAACAATTGAAAACGATTGGAAACAATTGAAAACGATCGTTTTGAATCGGTACTAAAAACAGAATCGTAAAATTACGATCGAAAACAACTGTTTCTAATCGTTTCCGATTGGGATTTCAGATTCCCTGTTTCGCTTGAACTGTTTTCATTGTGTAAAACTAAAAAAAAAATTAACTTCCCTATTGCTGTTGTAAAAATCAGGTCTGTATTTCATGATTTGAAAACAAAACCAAGTGTTTCCAATCGAAACAACTGAAAACGATTGGAAACAATTAATTGAAAACGATTGGAAACAATTGAAAATAATCGTTTTGAATAGGTACAAAAAACACGATCGTAAAATTACGATCGGAAACAACTGTTTCCAGTCGTTTACGATTGGGATTTCAGAGTCCCAGTTTCGCTTGAACTATTTTCATTGTGTAAAACTAAAAAAAAATTAACTTCCCTATTACCGTTGTTAAAATCAGGTCTGTATTTCATGATTTGAAAACAAAACCAAGTCTTTCCAATCGAAACAACTGAAAACGATTGGAAACAATTGAAAACGTTTGTAAACAATTGAAAACGATCGTTTTGAATTGGTACGAAAAACACGATCGTAAAATTACGATCGGAAACAACTGTTTCCAATCGTTTACGATTGGGATTTCAGATTAATAGTTTCACTTGAACTATTTTTATTGTGTAAAACTAAAAAAAAAAACTAAACTTCCCTATTACCGTTGTTAAAAATCAGGTCTGTATTTCATGGTTTGAAAACAAAACCAAGTGTTTCTGATCGAAACAACTGGAAACGATTGGAAACAACTGAAAACGATTGGAAACAATTGAAAACGATCGTTTTGAATCGGTACGAAAAACACGATTGGGATTTCAGATTCCCTGTTTCGCTTGAACTATTTTCATCGTGTAAAACTAAAAAAAAAAAAACTTCCCTATTACCGTTGTAAAAATCAGGTCTGTATTTCATGGTTTGAAAAAAAAACAAAGTGTTTCTGATCGAAACAACTGGAAACGATTGGAAACAATTGAAAACGATCGTTTTGAATCGGTACAAAAAACACGATCGTAAAATTACGATCGGAAACAATTGTTTCCAATCGTTTACGATTGGGATTTCAGAGTCCCAGTTTCGCTTGAACTATTTTCATTGTTTAAAACTAAAAAAAAGTATACTTCCCTATTACTGTTGTTAAAAATCAGGTCTCTATTTCATGATTTAAATCGTTTACAATTGGGATTTTAGAGTCCCAGTTTCGCTTGAACTATTCTCATTGTTTAAAACTAAAAAAAAGTATACTTCCCTATTACTGTTGTTAAAAATCAGGTCTGTATTTCATGATATGAAAAAAAACCAGGTGTTTCCAATCGAAACAACTGAAAACGATTGGAAACAATTGAAAACGTTTGGAAACAATTGAAAACGATCGTTTTGAATCGGAACGAAAAACACGATCGGAAACAACTGTTTCCAATCGTTTACGATTGGGATTTCAGATTCATGGTTTTACTTGAATTATTTTTAGTGTGTAAAACTAAAAAAAAAGATAAACTTCCCTATTACCGTTGTTAAAAATCAGGTCTGTATTTCATGGTTTGAAAACAAAACCAAGTGTTTCTGATCGAAACAACTGGAAACGATTGGAAACAATTGAAAACGATTGGAAACAATTGAAAACGATCGTTTTGAATCGGTACGAAAAACACGATCGTAAAATTACGATCGGAAACAACTGTTTCTAATCGTTTCCGATTGGGATTTCAGATTCCCTGTTTCGCTTGAACTATTTTGATTGTGTAAAACTAAAAAAAAAATTAACTTCCCTATTGCAGTTGTAAAAATCAGGTCTGTTTTTCATGATTTGAAAACAAAACCAAGTGTTTCCAATCGAAACAACTGAAAACGACTGGAAACAATTAATTGAAAACGATTGGAAACAATTGAAAATAATCGTTTTGAATCGGTACGAAAAACACGATCGTAAAATTACGATCGGAAACAACTGTTTCCAGTCGTTTACGATTGGGATTTCAGAGTCCCAGTTTCGCTTGAACTATTTTCATTGTTTAAAACTAAAAAAAAAATTAACTTCCCTATTACCGTTGTTAAAATCAGGTCTGTATTTCATGATTTGAAAACAAAACCAAATGTTTCCAATCGAAACAACTGAAAACGATTGGAAATAATTGAAAACGATCGTTTTGAATTGGTACGAAAAACACGATCGTAAAATTACGATAGGAAACAACTGTTTCCAATCGTTAACAACTGTTTCCAATCGTTAACAATTGTTTCCAGTTGTTAACAATTGTTTCCAGTTGTTAACGATCGTAAACGGTTGTTAACAATTGTTTACGACTTAATTATTTCCATACCTGAACTTTCGAACGGGTGATCGGATCTTAATGAAACTTGATATCTGGAAAGATCTAGTGTCTCAAATGTCTCATTTCAAGTCCGGACCGGATCCGGGGAATAGGGGGGGGGAGGGGAGAACCGAAAATCGTGTGAAACTCTCATAGTGGAGCGATCGGAATGAAACTTGGTGCGAAGAACAGGCACACGCTCTAGATACATCACTGACAGAACTGGACCGGATTCGGACACTGTGGGGGAGGTGGAGGGGGATTCCGGAATTCCAGCGATCCGTAGTTAATGTACTTCAAGGTGGGCTAGGACGATAAAATTTGGCAGGCATCTCAGGAACCCGACAAGATTAACTTGGAAACATCTAGCTATCGTGGGGGAGGGGTAGACGGCAGAATCCGAAAATTAGTAGCATGCACAATTTTCGAATGGGTTATCGGATCGTAACGAACTTAATATCTTGAAAGACCTCGTGTCTCAGCATGTCACATTTCAAGTCCGGACCGGATCTGATCAACTAGGGGGGGGGGGTCGGAGGGGAGAACCGGACATCTTGTGACACGCATAGAGGGGAGCGATCAGGATGAAACTTGGTGGGAAGTACAGGCACCAGTCCTAGGTGCATCAGTGACAGAATCGGACCGGATTTGGGTACCGAGGGGGGGGGGGTGAGCACTGTAGAGGGTGTCCGGAATTCCGGTGATCGTGAGTTAAGGTACTTCCAGATGTGCTAGGACGATAAAACTTTACTGGAGCATTAGAATCTTGACATCATTGGGTTAGACATCGTCACTCTCCGATCCGACCATCCCTTCAAGAACTCATCTTAACCGCAAAGTACAAAAAATACTTTTAAGCAAAATACTACTTTTTCACGATCGGCATGAGCACATGATCCTTTTTTCCTCAAGGATTTTGCTTAGAAATTAATTTTTAAGCACCCTTAAAGTGTGCATCTCAAACGAAAAGTAAAAAAAAAAAACTTTTGATCATCACTTCCATCCTCTGACCCAGCCTTGCAAGTGCCACAATAGGAAAATCCGTAAAATCAGGGGCTGGTTGGGAGATTTCCTTTTTCTGGTAGAGGTAGAAGAGACTGCACAATATGGGCGAGATGGGTGTTCAGATCGTTAGCAGTTTTCAGTTCATCTTCTCCAAGGTTAAAATCAACTCGTTGCTTCGTCTTACCAATCATAGTTTTTACATGTCTGTGTATACCACTGTGACGGTTTAGATTTGAAAAGATCGCTTACGTTTTTGTTGTAAAAGTCTGAAGCAGCTTGTCGCGTCATCTTTCTCATCTTATTTTTGAGCTTCGAGGCCTGGTCGCGTTTGCCTTCTTAGAAAAGGCGCCTTTTCTCCCGAATCAAGCTTTTTAAATGTTTGGTAATGTATTGGCGATCAGATGAAAAATGCTTTGAAATCTTTTCCGGGAAGCATTCTTTGTATTTGGTAAGCAGAATCTCCTGGAAAAGAGTTGCCTTATCGTCAGTTATAGACTTGATCCCAGCTTTCGCTTGAGATCCAGTATCCGAACGATAGCAGTCCTTCGTCGGTAATCGGTCTTGAAGTGGTTACTGTGGACTTATATGTAACTTTAAAACTCTTAACGGGATTTAGCTCGAGAGTATAATGTTAACTACCACCGAGCGGGGATCCAGATACAGGGTTTTGGTATAAATCATGCATATTGGTACACATTACATCTAAAGTAGTCCCACCTTTAGTGGTTGGAATTCTCACTATCTGCTTTAAACCTAAGCTTCTATTTATGTGGTCTAGCGTAAGGCCATTTGCGTCGCCCATTATAAATATACCGCTATTGGGGGACTTCCCAGACACGTAGTCGGCACTTAACTGCAGTTTCTCTAGAAACGCAGAACGATTGAACGCATTTTGCGCGGGTGAATAATAAAAAATGCATAATAAGATGCCAGTATACTTGCAGGGAAGTCGCTTAGGCTTAAGGTTTATCCACATTATCTCATCAAATTTATCCAGACAAGGCACCTCGATTACATTAGCTTGTATACTATCATGTATGTAAGCAGCCACTGTGGTTGATTAGTGATAAAGAATATGTTTACGGGATCTAGGAGGTAAGTAAGTAAGTAATGTATTTATAACCCGCCATTTTGAAAAATAAAACACAAAAACACGCAGAAAAAGACACTTAATTTTCAATCTTCGGCCAGGAAGCAGTGGATAACGTCGTGCGCTGTTTGGGCCCTGTTGTCCATGATTTTTTATAGCGACGAGGATACATCCAAAAGGGTAACACCTGCATCTTGAATTTTGAACTTCTCCGTCAATGTATGGTTGTCACATAAAGTGTGACGTGTAATAAATGAATGAATGAATGAATAGTACAGACTGGAACTCTAAAAAGACCTGATAATGTGGACGAAGAAGTCCGATAAATATTCCCTTTTGGGATTCCATCGAAACCTTTGATCTTGTTCTTTATGTAGAAATAAATGTGAGACGCTTGAGTATTTCAGAGGTCAAGAGTCATACCTTTATTGTATAAACTGTGGTAGTAAACAGAAACAAAGCAACGGAGCTATATTTAGCTATATTCAGCTGACGTATCCGTTTTGCTCTATCAAATATGATTAGCAGGCAGTTTGGGCTGAAGGAATATTTAAGGCAACGGTAGCTATGTCTGTTCTGTGTTGTAGGTCTATCAAACTAATTAGACTGATACAGCTGAAATGTCTTATTTTCAGAAAACCAGGATAGAAAAGACTAGAACGATCTGGCTCCTCCGAGCGTGCTGAAAAGATCTTCAGGGTCTTCAAAAGTAACAAAAAGGCTATGCAAGTTTTTCCGGTGGTCCTCGGCTTTCCCTTTAATCCCGAGGATAAAAGGAAAAGCCGGGGGGAAAGCCAGTAATTAAAGAATTTCCCTTTAATTACTGAATATTTTTTAAGTACAATGTCGTAGTCGGGTTCGTTGGTGAAGATTTGACCAAGTCCAGAGTAGGAGCCTTCACATACACCAGAGGAACTAAAACCATTGCCTCGCAATTCAAGGGTCCAGAAATTGATCGATACCATGTAACATCTCATATCTACACATGGTAGTCCTTATAAGAGCTCCCGTTCTCTCGGTCCGTAGTAAATGCCGTTCTAGGGACAGGCGAAATATTTGCAAAGATTAATTTTGCGTTTCGTTTTATAATGTTCATGAAGAAGAAAAACTACTGGATTTATGCCGTTCTTCCCAGCTCTGACTTTAGGCAAGGCGAAAAGAGACAAATTTTACGATTTAGGGATAGCTGAAACTGGAACTACGCTGTTTATCATACTTCCGAAAGGAACTTGATTTAATGTGAATGAACCAAAAGTAATTCTGAATTTTATGAGCATCGATGCTTTCCGTTACCCTTTTTTCCATCATTCTACGCCATCCACGTCCTCGCAATTCGCAAATGCGCGCAAATGAACATTGGCGTTCGCTCTCCCGGGAAATTGACTTTTTGTTGATAACCCCTTTGTGGAAGTCAAAAGGAATTAACAGAAAAGTTTACATAAAGAAAGAAGTAGCATTTTCACACGGGTCCGAAAGTGCTGGCACCTGCTTAAACTTTTTTTTTTCTATCGGATTTGTCATTACATTTCTACGTTTCGGATTGAGACTGAGAAATTGTATCACCTGTGCTTGCTAAAAATTGGAAATTCTATCACCTAGAAAGAACTGGAACATATATTCTGATATACTAATTTAAATGTTGTGGATGGTTCCTAGTAAGCAACGCTAACCCTTAAAGCACAACTCTTACTCGAAATGATCTTTTCCCAATGAAATGGATCAGGAAAAACGTTTTCGAAAATACCATTACTTTCCTCCTGAAGTTAGCGATTTTCTTGTTAGCGCTTGTCGGTTATTTCCTGCCTTCCTGCTCTCCGACGCGGGGGCTGGGCGCAAAATATTTGAAAACTGAACGCGGCGTGGTTAAAAGTGGGAAAACTAAGCAAATAAAGAAGTAATAAACAGATGCTTCTGAGATCCTTATGTGTGAACGAGTTGTGAACGGACGTCGAAGATTCCGGCAAAAGTTTCGTTGTGTGACGGGCAGAACTCGGCAAGGTCAGAAAAGCGCTAAAAATTCATAGGCACAAAACGAGACAGTGGAGAAAGGTGGGGATTTTAGAAGCATATAATTCTGTATGGGAGCTAGTTATATTATAAAAGTGAAATAAGCAAGCGGACTCCTTTAAACGATAGAAAAACAACAGCTAGAAGCTCATACGGCACTTGCAAGGCTGGGTCAGAGGATGAAAAGTACGAATTTGTCAACTCGTGTGTTAGTTGTTATCCTTCTTAAGCAAAATCCTTAAGATAAGAACGGTAAGGGCCTTTCGAAATCACGAGAATGTATCATTTGGTAAAAATTGCATGTAATCAAAATCCTTGAAGCAAGAATGATGATAGGCTCATCAAGATCATGAAAACGTATTTTTTCCCAAAAGTATTGTTTGTGCTTTAAGGAATTCACTTGTCAGCAAAACCCTTGAGGCAAAAATGATCGTGGGCACTTGGGAATCGTGAATGTATATCATATGGTAAACATTATTTTTTTGACTTTTCGATTAAGATGCGGACTCAAGGGTGCTATGAAATTCATTTTTTAGCAAAGCCCTTGTGGCACAAATATCATGTACCCTCAGAGATCATGACCTGGATGGTTTGGTGACAAGTTTTATTTTCACTTTGCGGTTATGATGGGCACTTTAATGAAGCTAGAAATTAATTTCTAAGCAACCATGGGCTCACAGGAATCATGAAATGTGTATTCAGTTTAAAAGTATTTTTTGTACTTTGCGGTTAATTTGAGAAATTTAAGGGAAGATCGGATCTAGAAAGTGACAATTTCTAATCAAATCTTTTCAAGCCTCTACTGTTCAAGCCAAGTTTCATCGTCCGAGCTCCTCTGGAAATACCTTAACTCGCGATCACTGGAATTCCGCCCCCTCCCCCCAACTCCCACACAGTGCTCTAATTCGATCATGTTCTGTCACTAGGGTTTGTGCTTGTTCTTCCCACCAAGTTTCATCCCGATCGCTCCACTCTAAGCGTGTCAAAAGATTTCCGGTTCTCCCCGTCCCCCATCCTCACATTCATCGGATCCGATCCGGGCCTGAAACGGGACATTTGAGACACGAGACACCCGTCCGAAAGTTGTTCATATCTCAGGGTTCAGGATTCCTCCTGAAAACCCCAAAAAACCTTGCACTTCTACCTTTTCACTTTGAAGAGGAACCCTATGCAAAATCAGAGGAATCCGAAAAACCTTGGGCGTGTATGTTCTTCTCATCCCTCCAAGGAGATATTTTCCTGGCAGATAAGATGGATTTCCAGACTCTGTCTCTTTTCGCAAGTCACTAGTGATTTACAATGTTCTCCTCACATTTTACTTGAGCGCGAGTGGGTGTTTGAAGCAACCTAGCTTGGGAAAATATACGTGCTTCTGGACCATAACATTTAAGTGGGTAAGTTATTTCAAACCCGTCATTTTCAAAAAGTGAAGTAAGGGAAAGACACTAATTAAATACACATAAAAGACACACAAAAAGACACACAAATTTCAATCTTCGTCCAGGGAGCAGTGGATAAGGTCATGCGCTCGTTGGACCCAGTTGTCCATGATTTTTGAAAGTGATTAGGAATCATTCAAAAGGTAACACTCTTGCATATTGAATTTCTCCGTTAGTGTATGGTTGTGGCACAATTCCGACAAACGGAACAAATGCTTCGCAAATAATAACGTAAAACCAGGGCATTTCGTCCAGGATATTCCTTTCACCTCCTATTTGGAAATTTTTTCTGATCTTATTCATTCCCTCCAGTGGGAATTTTTCATCTTGCGTCGAAAGGTGGAGATAGCGGCCGTCCCAACATAATCTTGGCTTCCCCGGTTCTACCGTAAAGATAAAACAAGTATAGCGGAGGTTCGCATTCACCTTTTTATTTCCCAAATAGACATGTTACCTGTTCTTAGTCTCGTCTCAGTTGTTTCTTTTATGAAGCCCTGGAGAGTCCCCTGTTCCGAAATTCAAATGGATGGGGACTTTCCGAATCGAGTAGGCTACCTGCCCTTTCAACCCTCTCGGCAAGACGCGAAAAAGAAAGAAGCGAGGTCGAGTTCTTTCACTGTTTATTTATGGCCCTTTCATGGAAGGAAAACGTACATAGAAAAGAGTGTTTTTTAAAGCGATCGCAGTTTCTGTCCGTCCGTCGGTCTGCCGGTCGGTCGGTCGGTCTGTCCAGGTGTTGCTAGTTCGGGCACTTCCACATAAGCTAGTACGATGAAACTTGGCAGGTATCCAAAAAATCCAAAAAATTTAGTTGGAAATAGTCACTTCACCGTTCCGAGCATCGTGGGGGAGTGGAGGGAGGGGAAATCCAGAATCTAGAGGTATTTATATCTTTCGAACGAGTGTTCGGATCTTAAAGAAACTTGATATTTGGAAAGACCCCGTGCCACAGACGGCCCGCTTAAAATCCGGGCCGGATCCGACGACTTCGGGGGGAGCTGAAGGGGGGGGGGGCGGATATCTTGGTAAACGCTTAGAGTGGAGGGATCGGGATGAAACTTGGTGGGAAGAACAAGCACAAGTTGTTGATTTAATCGGACAGGATTCGGGCACTGTGGGGGGGTCGAGGGGGGGATCCAGAATTCCGGTGATCCCGCTAGCTCGGTACTGGATGTGCTAGGACGATGAAACTTGGAAGGCATGTCAGGAACCCGAACAGACTGACTTGATAATAGTAGTTTTCTCGATCTGACCACCATGGGGGGAGTGGAGGAATGGGGAGCCCGGAATCTGGTGGCACGCATAACTTTTGAACGGGCGATCAGAACTGAAAGAAACTTGGCAAGTGAAAGAGCTATCGTCTCAGGTGTTCCATGTCTAATCCTGGCCGAATCCGATACGTGTGTGGGGGGAGGGGTGAAGGGGGGCACAGGAAATCTCGTGAAACGCTTAGAGTTGAGGGATTGGGACGGAGCTTGGTGGGAAGAACAAGTATTAGCCCTATATAGATACGTAATTGACAGAACCAGAACGTATCGGGGCTCTGTGGGGGGAGTTAGAGGGTGTTTCCCGGAATTCCAGCGGTCGCCGGGTTAGGATAGTTCCAGGTATTCTAAGGACGATGAAACTTTGCAGGGGTATTAATGAATTAAGGACCCGATATAATGCCCTTTGAAAACTTGTTTTCCATGGATCCGACCATCTTCGGGGAGTTGAGGGTAGGGGAATCCGGAAATCACTGGCTTCCGTAGGTTGTCCGAACGACATGCGGCCACGGTTGGGAGAGGTCGATGAGGGGGGGGGGGAGGATGGGATGCAAGTTGGACAGCTCCAAGGTAATGCGGCCTTGATTTGTTATTTGGTGTCTGGATCGGATCTGGCCACGGTAGGGGATGGGGGTGAAGTGGGGACTGGAAATTTGTGGATAGGCTATGCTCCGGTTCCAGTCGAACTTGATGGACGGGAATAGGAGATGTCAGAGGTGCGACATTGATGTTTCTGAGTCGTATTCAGACACAGTGGGGGAGTGGGAAGGGGATTCCCGGAAACGTTTTGGCTCTCATAGGGGTCATACAAGTGGAGCGATTTAATGAAACTTAAAATGCAGAAAGATCACATGCTCTAGATGACATATTTTAGGGTCCGAGCTGGATTCGACCACGCTGGGGGAGAGTTACCGAAGGTTCCCAAAAAACTCTCAGATTTGAGTGAAACTTGATGGGTGATAAGAGAAAATGCTTCAGACGATACATTTTGTAGTCCGAACCGGATTCGGGCTCGGTAGGGGAAGTTGGAGGGGGGGGGGGGGGACCGGAAACCGTGTGGTACCTGTAGGGACCAAACGAGTGGATCTTTTGTGGTGAAACTTCGAAGGTAGAAAAGTCATTTGCCTTAGGTGATCCGAGGCGATGCCGGAAATGCTCAGACTTGAGTGAAACTAGGTATCGTATTTCTAGGTCCGAACCGCATTTTTGGATGGCGGGGCATTTTTGTTTGTCATCTTCTTTTTTTGTACCACCTACTCATATCAAGTGCCATATGAGCTCGTACCTCTTGTTTATTAAAGTTTAACTGAAAAGTAAAACTTATTTTTGTATCCTTTAATTGAATACCCTGCATTATTTGGATTGTGTAAAGGGATTTTTTTTATTTTTCACTATTTGCTCTAGAATGACGTTCAGAATATCTACGGCCGTCCTCACAACGCAAAATTCTACTATGACGCGGAAAATTTGAATCTCAATCGAAACGCAGCTTTTCTGTGGCAAGTAATCATCTTGCGGAAGGTACCACAAATCCGACAGGGAAATTTCACTATTTGAAAATTGATTATCGTAAACAGCGGAGCAACGATGTAACGCATCTTCATCGGGTCTTCAAACTCCTTTAAGTAAACAAGTGATGGGTAGCTAGATTGTCCTACTAGATTGTCCCTATGGTTTAGCCTTTTCGGTTAAACTTTAAGAAAAAACAGTATGTCTTTAAACAGTTAAGGCGTTGAGCAATCAAATGATAAGACCTATACGGCTTTCCGCAAAGGTGGGGAATTATACAATAGACTTTTACCGTGACAAATAAACCGTCACTGGAAAAATAGGTCCCACCTGAGAGCAGTGTCGTTTTTCGCTTCACTATATAAAACGCATAAGTTCTAGATAACGCTTTTCTGTTTAGGAAAGTGAGTGAGACAAGCTTTATGATAGCATTGTTAATAAAGGTTAACTTCCGACATCGAGGTTAATATTGAATTATAACAACGAGACTGCCATTGAAAATAACCTGTCTGAGTCGAAGGACTTACGAGCTCGATGAACTTCTGCGGAAGTTGTTACGGCTTCGTATCATCCTTCTGGAGGCTGATACGATTTCGCATCCTCCTCCCTGGAGGATGATACAATATGGTATCAGCATCCACAGGACACACTGTCATTGTCATTGTCTTGTGGTACTACATAGGAAATTAAAAATTACATACTTGGTTGAGAAAGTTATTGGTTGTTATATCTCATAATTTTTTTTTCGGTTTGCAGGTGTTCCAACGGTTGTCCAGTTTCATGTCACTGTTATGAGTCTTGATTCAATAGACGAAAGCTCAATGGTAAGTAAAATCGTAAAGCTAGTAAAATAAAAATCGTAATGTTAACTCAAATAATACACATAATGGATGGGTTTAATGACGAACTTTCTCAATAACGAGTTTCCATGACGAATCGTCAGTATAACAGATTTTGAATCTTCTTTGGAATAGCGAGGTAATCACTCAATTATTCCTACAACTATAAGAATGATCAGTGGGTTGCACAAGCACTTTCGCGTGGACAGCGCCATTCAAGAGGACAAACCATCATCGTGACATGCGTTTGTCGTGGATACCATCCACTTCCAATTCAATGTCGCGTGAATAGCCAAAATTGAGCCCAAGACAGAACATCTATCCAATGGTGCTCGGTAAGACGGTAACACTCTTGAACGAAACTGAATCTCTCATCGAGCTCTTGAGGTTTTCGTGAAGTTGGCATCATTCCTGACATTTTCGTGTGGATAGTATCTTCCGTAAGCTCGACAACCATCCACGCGCAAACGTCTAAAAGCAGAAGTGATAGGCCGGATAGTTTCAGAAAGCGTGGATGATAACCCTTCGCTTACGTCGTACGCAAATTCAGAAAGACTGGATGAGAGTGCTATTTGCTTACTTCGTCTGAATATTCGCAAATGATCTTTCTTCACTTGTGCAATTAGATTCTAGAAACAGCGGAGGATCATTTTCACTTCCGCTATGTTTCACAGGTAGTTAAACACGGGATGACTAAAAGCAGAAAAGGAAAGGAAAAGCAGGCAAATATACTAAAATCAGGAAGGGCAAACGAAAACGGGGAAAGAATTACCAGAAATCGAGGATTCGAAAAATTGGCAAGCCTTTCCTCTGTCCCGTGAGGGGTCGGCAACTTACATTTGTAAAAGTTCATTGTTTCTAAACAGAGGTACTAAACATAGGAAAAGCACGGTGCAGCTTGCCAGTTTTTCGAATACTAAAATGAGGAAAAGGTGAACTTTTACAAATGTAAGTTGCCAATACCTTACGGAATACTAAACAGAAGAAAGACTATCAGTTTTCGAATCCTCCATTTCTGGTAATTCTTTCCCCAAAAAGAAGGGTACAACACTCTGGCGTCTCGAGGGGGGGGGGGACTAAACTTTCAGAAGTTTCATAACAGAACACGAGGATGCTTGGTTTCAACAGATAATGCGTAACAGATTACACTTCGGATGTTATCTGTTGTTTTTCAAAATGTTATGCATAATAAGCGTTACCATCAGGAAAAACCGAAAAACCGCCAAAAAGTATCAGATGAGATTTCCGACATGATGATGATAAGGAATAAATTCAATAGATGCTTTTTTGGCTCTTCCTAACAAAGCTTATTATGCATAACATTTCATGCATAACGTTTTCAAACACAACAGATAACATCCGAAGTGTTATCTGTTGTGCATCATCTGTTGAAATCGCGCATCCTCGTGTTCCCTGTTATGAAACTTCTGACAGTGTAAAGGGCTAGGAGTTGTGGCTTCACTGTAAAAAGTCCCTCCTACATCGGACTTTAGTGGTTGCAGTTTTATTCCGAATTCGAAGAGTTCAAATCCGAATTTGGTGAGTTCAAACCCTATACAGGATTAAAACGCTAGAATGCAAAATACTTAATCTGCAGTATTTTGCATTCTAGCGTTTATCCTGTATCGGATTTGCACACTCCGGATTCGGGCCTCAACTCTCCGAATTCGGAACAAAAATCACCGAATTCGGTGATGTAAAACCACTAAAGTCCGATGTAGGAGAGATTTTTTACAGTGTTGTCAAGTAGTAGCCGATGGTGCGCAATGCGACCATCCTCAAGGTTCCCAGTGAGGATGATGGTCGCTGCTATTGACAAAAGGATGTTCGCGAGACCCTCGCTGCCTTCTTTTCACAGAGTTGCAAATATTTGATTCCACCGAATGTTCCAGACTTTTGCTGCCGACATCTTCTTCGCTCAGAGTTGGAAGGACAACCGGCTCCGATTACCAGACAATATGACGTCAGAATATAGGCTCCTCCCAGTGAACTGGCTTAACGATATGTGGCGACCAGATTCATTCTTCAAGAACGCTAAAAAAGTCACGTTCCAGGATATGACGATACCGAATCATTATATCTGGTTATATCAAGATAAGACGATATTGTATATGGTCAAGTGAGTAATTAGTTCCGTTTTACCCTGCTAATGATGTTTGTCTGTGAAGAAGCTCTCAGTTCTGGTATTGTCTGGTCCTAAAAGCTACAGTAGGAAGATACTGAGAATGTTCAGCTATTGTTTTCAGCACCAGACAAGAGTGCGTTTCTCTCTCTTAATAGAGCAGCTGCCATGTCAGACGGCTATCATTTCCTAGCTCGCTTTTTCGGATCCCAAAACGTAAATGGAAGGATACCTATGACTTCGTAAAGTTGTCCGTTTGTCCGTCCCTCCGCCTGTTAATACGATAACTTCGAAGGAGTTAAAAAATTTTGCCCAAGCTTGGTATAGGGGTTGTTTGGATCGAAGTACAGGTCAAGTTCGTAGACGGGCTTTGGAGACCTTTATTTAGGGGTGGAGGAAGGGGTTCAGATTAAGGGGCGACAGAATATTTTTGAAAGCAAGATATAATGGTTGATTTAGGGGTACGGAGACATGGACTCGCTGATTCCATGTCTGAAATTGATTTTCCTGTCCGACAAGTATAGTTCGCCTGGAATTTGGCTAAAACCGGAAAATTGTTAAAAGTCAAATTTCATCTGAAGATCATTAGAGGTTCGATATTGGGGTAAAAGAGATATGTAGATCATTTTCTCTCCCGGAAAATAGTTCGCCCGGAATCGGGTCGAAACCGGAAAAGTAGTAAAAGTTAAAGTTTCACCTGAACTTGATTAGAGGTTTGACATGGGGTAAGGAGGCATATCGAGTCCATTTCTTAACTTTTTTTTTTGCCGGGCAAGCAGCTGCCTTGACTTCGGCCCTGTTTTTGGGGCCGTACTGTACTTACCGTACAGTACCGTACTTGTACTGTTTTTGGGATCCCAGAACGTAAGTGGAGGGATACCTTCGTAAAAGTTGTCCGTCCGCCTGTCTGTCTGTCCGTCTATTACCACGATAACTCTCGAAGGGGTTGAGATATTTTGTTCAAACTTGGTATGAAGCCTTCAAGTTTCAAATTAGGGGCGAAATAATTTTTTTTAAATAAGGGGTAAGGAAACATGATGAATCCGAATATGAAATTTATTTTCTCCCCGGAGGAGTAGTTCACCCGAAATTCGGCCAAAACCGGAAAATTTGTTAAAAGTAAAAGTTTTATCTCCAGTTGATTAGAGATTCGATGTAGGTATTTGATGGTGGAAAACGGATACGTCAGCTGAATTTTATTGGAGCTATATTTCGGCCCTTCTTGGCAAGGGTCCTCTTCAGGCTCAAAACCGCTCAAGTTGGAAAGACGAAATTGTGGGAAACTTGTGGAACTTGTTTCCCACAAGTTCGTCTTTCCAACTTGAGCGGTTTTGAGCCTGAAGAGGACCCTTGCGAAATATAGCTCCAATAAAATTCAGCTGACGTATCCGTTTTCCACCATCAAATATGATTCGCAGTCAGCTTGGGCTGAAGGAATATTTATCCTACAAGTACGGAACTCCAATAGCCCAGAATGCCGTCAAGTATCCATCCTAGCTGGAAAGAAAGGACAGGTGATAAACCTTTTTTTTTTTTTTGGTGTTTCCCACAAGTTCGTCTTTCCAACTTGAGCGGTTTTGAGCCTGAAGAGGACCCTTGCCAAGAAGGGCCGAAATATAGCTCCAATAAAATTCAGCTGACGTATCCGTTTTCCACCATCAAATATGATTCGCAGTCAGCTTGGGCTGAAGGAATATTTATTCGATGTAGGGGTGCTGAATTCAGTTTGAAATATATTTTCTTTCTGTGCAAGTAGTTCGCACGGAATCCGGCCGAAACCGGAAGTCTGAAAGGAATATACGAGACCCAATTGTCTAGATCAAGTAGTCCAGTAAATATTCGGGATCCCACCGAAACCTTTGATCTTGTTTCCGAGGTTGGTTAAAGGTTCGATGTCGGAGTAAAAATACGTGTCAAGCAGTTCGCCTGGAATCTGACAAAAATTTGGTTGAACTGGAGCTTAATGCTTATGTTAATAAGAGTTTTGGTCCGGAGGTTAGAATGCATGCTGAATCCGTATCTGTTTTTGTTTTTCCCAACAGTTCGCTCTTTTTTCCATGGTTGGGGAGAAGGAGAGCTTAAAAATACAGGGACATAAAAGACATCAGTTAAACTTGGTGGAAGGCTATTAAATGGGAAATGGATATGATGAATCGGAAAACATTTTGTTTCCACCTTGATCGACAGTGTTTGGTTATAAGCACCGCCGGAAGTTTACGAATGAACCTATAATTTTCAGACATTCTTTTCGGTGAAAAGTGTGATCTCTAAGAAATGGATCTGCAAGTTTTTATTGTAAGCTTACGGATTCTGGAAATCTGTCAGACCCGACTATTGTCTGTATCAGGAAGTTCAGACATATTTAAGTTTTTAGATCCCATCGAAACCTTTGGTTTTGTTACACTGGAAAACCCAATTTTACATTTTGGTCGCACTGTTCTTGTCTAATTTAACATCAGCAATACCAGCGCATATGGACATAAATATAGTTGGTGGTCAACCTTGACTCTTTGGTCCTATCCGATCTGGTTCGTGTAATCCCTTTTCTTCATTTTGAAGCCCCATCAGGGCGAAGATACATTCATGTCATTATTCTCTTTCGTGTTTTCTTTTCTTTTTCTCTTTTTTCCTTATTACTTACTCCGTCTTTGTGCCTTGTGTTTATTTTGACGGGTCATAGATAAAATCATCATCATCATCATCCATTCCACGTAACGAACCATATATATCGACCAAGGACAAATATAACAAGTGCTGAAAGCTCTTTGACATTTGCAAGGGTAGTAAGTGTGTATATACACCCTGATCTGACTGGTTTGCGCAAGGTAAGCTTGCAAAATGGTTGTTTGCACGTACTCCCAGGTTGAAAATTAGCCCGCTTTAAAACTATCCCGCTTGTCCAGACATTAAGGCGTGCCGCGCCCACCAAGCTTGAATCCCCTCTACAGCTCACCGGAGGCAAAAATACAGTCTGGATCTATGAATTGCACATTTAGTGACTATGGTCGTCCTGTCCGTAAAGTTTCGTCCCCAACCCGACACTGAAAGTGTTCGGCAAGATCTCCGGGATCCCCCCTCGAACTCTTCTCAGAGTGGCCAGATCGAATCTGTTGCGAGTGGAACGTCTAGGGTGATGTGTGCTCTTGCCAGTTAGCAAGTTCAATCCGGATCTGATTAATCTTTTGAGAGTTATGAGTGACAAGAGATTTCCGGGACCCCTCCACTCCAGATGCGTCATTTTGATGAAACCTAAAAAGGGGGGGGGGGCAGCGGTGGCGTCCTGGGCCCCATGACAAACGGGCGGTTTGAAGTGCTTGGGCGGGGGGGGGGGTGAATACCCCAAAATGTACTTTTCGGAAATACAGCTCGGCTGAAGATATAAATGGTTCAGAAACAATAAACAAGAAACATACTGCACTACATCCGGAAAACTAAACCAAATTAAACAAACCAGTTTGTGAAAGATAAAGGTCATGCATCATATCAGGAACTCGCTGGAGCGTGTGGCCCGCGTAGCAGCTTCTAACGACTGTGTAGCAACAAAATGCCAATGAGCGCCGAATTTTGTTCTGGATTTGCATGTTTTCTAACAAAATTTAACTACTTCCCGAACAGATTTTAGGTTTTAAAATGGCCCGTCCCCAAAACTGTGAGCCCAAACAGAGCGTGCTACAAAAGGCGCTGCATGCGAAAACTTTGGAATTCTTTATGATCAGAGTATCTTTTTGGATCACAAATCAAAGCAAGGGCCACCTCTCATAGATGAGCTTAAAGTGTTTGGTCACGTCGTATTTCAAACAGTGTGAGGCATGTTAACTGAAAACTGGTACATGACGGTGCTTCAACAAAGTTGAAAAGAGTTCAACACCTTTGAGTTCAACACCTTGGCTGTAACCCACGTTAAACAAAGGTAAATCTTTTCTTACCGTTTTACAAAATAAACAAGTTGGGGTTTGGTGGAAAAGGCACCGAGTGTTTGCTAACCCTCTCCCCTTCCGACTCTTATATTCTGTGCTCCTTTGGGGCGATGCCCCCACCTGAATTTTCAAGGGGGCATAGTGACCTTGGTCAACTGGATATGGCGCAACCAAATCTTATAGTTCTGATGAGAAACTGATATTATTAGGGCTATTTTTCTGTTTTTCCTTGGTAGCTCTGGACCCCCTTGGAAGGCAAGGTTGGCAGCCGGCCCCCAAAATTACCCCTATTCTCCACTCCCCCAACAGCGCCAGGTCCGCTTCAGATCTGGAAATGGTACATCAATGATAGTCCTGGCCGCCAAGTCCTGTCGTGATATCACTAACCTAAGTTTGTCACAAGATGTCCGGATCTCCGGATCTCCAGATGTCCGGAGATGTCCGGATCTGACTTCCTTCACAGTGGCAGAATCCGGACCGAATCTGCAAATGGAGGATCCGGGGCATTTTTTCTAGCCAATTGTCACGTTTTCTCCTAATCGGGTAACTTGTTTGAGTCATGCGTATCAAAATATTCGGAATACCCTACCCTCCACTCTCCCCGAATGGTTGAATCCTGGACTTGACTATTTTTAAGTCAGTCTTGTCAGGTCTCTAATATTTCTGGCAATTTTATACCCTAACCAAGCGTCCGACCGAGGTAATAGCGATATATGTTCTTTAAAAGTTGAAAAAAGTCAGACTATTCCTACACTGTCAGAAGTTTCATAACAGATAACACGAGGATGCGCGGTTTCAAAAGATATGCGTAACAGATAACACTTCGGATGTTATCTGTTGTGTTTCAAAATGTTATGCATGATAAGTGTTACCATAAGGAAGAACCGAAAAACCACCAAAAAATATCTGCTCAGTTTTCCGACATAAAGACGGTAAGATATAAAGTCAGTAGAGCTTTTTTGGCTTTCCCTAAAAAAGCTTGTTATGGATAACATTTTATGCTAATTTTTTCAAACACAACACATAACACCCGAAGTGTGATCTGTTACGCATTATCTGTTGAAACCGCGCATCCTCGTGTTATATGTAATGAAACTTCTGACAGTGTCAGACCGAGGTAATAGCGATATTTGGCCTTTAAAAGTTGAAAAAAAAGTCAAACTATTCCTAAGGATGAACTGATTTGCCGGTTCTTAGGTGATATCCAAGACTAGCAAATTGGCCATTATTTTCATTGGAAACAGAAAATTCGAAAACATCTTTTAAATTACCCCTAATCACACTTGAAAAGACAAGGCCTTACAGCTGGATGACGATGGCTTTGAGTTCCCGAAATCGCAAGATGAAAGAATAGGACGCAAAGCTCAACTGCAGTGCTCTCCATTTCTTTACACTTCTTTTACGAGTGGGCCTAATTCCTGCTTTGTGCTTAGCCTATTGGCCTTCTGGGAGTTTGCAGACAAACTCAAAGGGACTTTATGGCTTGGAGTGCTCAGTGTTTCTCCCTAATCTCTTTGACGCCACATACAGAGAGGATGGTCAAGGTTCTTAAGCTCGGTTCTTCAAACACATATGGAGCTCTTCAGACTCGAAAGGATCTGAGCACCGCGGACATAAGGACCCTTGACCAAATAAGAAATTGTTAAATTGTTCTTAAGACCCAAGGGTCAAAAAACAATCAAAGTTATTACAGGCAAAATAGATCGTACCAAATTTCGGGGCCAAAATAAGTAAAGCAGCAGGGAGAGAAGGATGTTTCTGTAGACATGTTTTTGCTTTGGACGATATTTAATTTTGAACTGTGCAGTTCTAGCTGGTCTGTTCGACGCCGTCCGAGGTCAAAAAGTTCAAAAGAACCAAAGGGGAAAGATCGGTCTTTGAAAGAATATGTGACTTTACCAGGCAAAATAGATCTTACCAAATTTCGGGGTCAAAATAAGTAAAGCAGCAGGGAGAGAAGGATGTTTCTGTAGACATGTTTTTGCTTTGGACAATATTTAATTTTGAACTGTGCAGTTCTAGCTGGTCTGTGCGATTCCGTCCGAAGCCAAAAAGTTCAAAAGAACCAAAGGGGAAAGATCGGTTTTTGAAAGGATATGTGTTTGAAAAGCCCTTGTGCAGGACTTGGCTATCATCAGAAATCAAGTCTAACAAGATGAAATCAATCTAACAACGTTGAAATTAAGTCTAAAATCGTTGCCTGTGCAACGTGAAGTTTTATTAGTTTTACCTTTGCTAGGAGGATGAAACTGGGCATGTACAGAAAACCAGACACAATTGTCTAAGAAATCTTCCTTTTGCGTCTGATTATGCGGGGGGGGGGGGGGGGGGGCAGGACAGGAAATCCGGGATCTTGGGACGCGCTTAAGCTGCGGTGATTTGGTTCGATTTAAACTGGATGGATGGCAGGAAGAGATGCCTGAGCCTCGTTTTTGTCGCAATAGCGCTGCCGCATCGCTGCTGCAGCACTTCTTTGCTTTTGCACAATATGCGTTTTTGGATTCACTTTCTTCTTGGTTGAAGCGGCAGCGCTGCAGCATCTTGCAGGGAAGCACAGACTTGGTCGGTGAGCAAGTCCGTGATTCTCGAGAAGCGCTGCCTTCTTCCTCGGAAGCGCTGCAGTGCAAAAACGGATGTAGAAAGAATCAGTCCGTAATCAATCGGCCGAGAAGTGGACCTGCAGCATGCAACTAAAACGAGGCTCTGAAATCTGCAATTTATGTGTCTGACCCGCATCCAGCCATGCTGGGGATTGGAGTGGAGAAGGAAGTCAAGACATTTTCTAACACGCATATATAGGTACCAAGTGGATGGATGGATTGGAATGAAACATGAATATAGCTTGAAAACTTGGGGTGCTGGAAAATTGCCGGAAGTATTTGGATTGGAGTGAAATTTTGATGGGCTTTAGAGGGAACTGCCATAGATTTATGTGTCAAATTGTATCTGGGCCCGATGGGGAGGGGGGGGGGGGGGATTTGAGCCACGCATGGAACCATGCAGATACAAGATTTGGGATGAAACTTCTAAAGTGCAAAGGACCTAGATTTGCCATTTTGACGCCTATACTGGAGACGGCTTCGTCGAGGGAGGCACTAGAAACTTACTGGTAGTAGCCTACTCCTTTCAAGTGAAACTTAAAGGAACCTTTTACATGGCCTGCCTTCCATATTATCCATAGCTCCCCTTTCGAATTACAAGCTTTAGGAATTCCACCCTTTGCTGGGATTGACTAAAAAGAGGCACGACACGGCACGGCATGGTGCAGGAGGCACGAGTAATAAAAAGAGATTAGCAAGTAGTAGAAGTAAACAAGTAAGTGAGACTTCGTAACACCAGAGCCTAAATGAAGGCACGTTAGAACATTGTCTCTGCCCCTCACTGTGAAGACTGAAAGGGCCCTTTTGGTTTTCGTGCCTCTTTTTAGTAGTATGCCTCCTACACTATGTCGTGCCGTGCAGTGCCTCTTTTTCGTCGATCCCCCCTTTGCCACTGTTTCGTTTAGCTCTTTTCCAAGCATCGAAAATTTTGCTGAAGGTTTCAAGGTCCGCGGACGGACAAGGGTCAAAATATTGGTAGCGTTCCAGTGAAGTTATTACAAGTTACGATGATAAGAGGAGGAGCGAGCGCCGTATTGTCGTGGTTACCACGCTCTCTGGAACGAAAATAATAACAACGCGGACATACGTCATCACTCTTACGGGAGTTCCTGCAGAACCGATAGTTATTATCACTTATGATGCTCGCGACCATCATAAGTAAATTGTAACGATCGTAACAGTCGTGGAACGAAAATAATAAGTGGGAGGAGCCAATTTACTTATTACGGCGTGCTCGGGAACGGCAATAATAACAAGAATAGTAACGATCGTAACTAATAATAAGTTACTGGAACGCTACCATTGTTTTCCATTTTGGAAGACTGGTGTGCGAATAGATGTTTCGGACTGTGTGTTTTCCCACTTTTGAAATCACGACTCGCACTGTTTTCAAATTCTGTGTGTCAAGCCTCCGCTTCGAAGAGTAGGAAGTCAGGGTCGAGTCGACAAGCGCTAACAAGAAAATCACCAATTTCTCGGGGCAAGTACTGATATTTTCGAAAAGCGACATTACTGAGCCAATTAGTCGTGGAAAGATAATTTCTAGTAAAAGCTGTGCTTTGTGGGTGGCAGGAGCAAATGCCGTAGAAATGACAGTTGGGTCCAAAGAGCTTGTCTTTTCGTGTTTTTTCTCTCGAAAAGTCAGATTAAGCGTTCACCGGATGATACATCTTCTTAAGAAATAGTTCTTCTTTTACTTGAGAAAGGAAAGATACTTCAAGTACTGAGCAGTCAATTACTGTTTCGGATCTCTACGAACTTTGGCAAATTTTGTGTGACTTTATCCGTGACCGATCATCATCACTTCTTATCGCAAGTCATATAAGCTGCGTGACGTAACCATAAAAAAACAGCATACTTCCACGAAAAATGACGACTGATTGATACGTAGCTCATTGTGCGAAATTCAAAAGGAAACTCAAGTCTTGAATACCAATAATAGAAGGAATAGCACGAGAATGATAAGGCCTTAACTGTCTTCGAACTTTAAAGTTTTGCAAACATGGTTTCCGAAATTTCTGGATTTAGATCGGGAAGTTTTAGTGCAACTAAAATTTCCGTCAGCTTTATTTTTCGTGGAATTTAAACATAGATCTTCTCAGCTACGAGCCTATGTGGTACACTGTCAAAAGTTTCATACCAGATAAAACGAGGATGCGCAGTTTCATCAGATAATGCATAATAGTTATCCGAAGTGATAACATCACTTCGGATGTTATCTGTTGTGTTTGAAAACGTTATGCATGAACTGTTATGCGTAACAAGCTTTGTTAGGAAGAGGCAAAAAAGCATCTGCTGACTTTATTCCTTATCGTCATGATGTCGAAAATCTCAGCAGATATTTTTGGGTGGTTTTTCGGCTCTTCCTGATGGTAACGCTTATTATGCATAACTTTTTGAAACACAACAGATAAAATCCGAAGTGTTATTTGTTACGCTTTATCTGTCGAAACCACGCATCCTCGTGTTATCTGTTACGAAACTCCTGACAGTGTAATTCTTCTTTTACTTGAGAAAGGAAAATTACTTCAATTTCTGAGCAGTCAGTTACTGTTTCGGATCTCTTCGGGCTTTAGCAAATTTCGTGTGACTTTATACGTGTCCGACCATCATCACTTCTTATTGCAAGTCATAGAAGCTGCGTGACGTAAGCATAAAAACAGCATACTTCCACGAAAAATTACGACTGATTGATACGTAGATTGTTCATTGTGCGGAATTCAAAAGGAAAGTCAAATCTTGAATACAAATAGTAGAAGGAATAGCACTAGAAGGATAAGGCCTTACCTGTCTTCGAACTTTAAAGTTTTGCTCTGGCAAACTTGGTTTCCGAACTTTCTCGATGTAGGTCAGGAGGAATTTAAACATACATCTTCTCAGCTACGAACCTATGTGGTACTTGTGTCGCAGAAGCGGTAAAATAAAGTAAGTGTTGACGTCGCACAGCACCCCTTTCCAACTCCCCCACCGTCGCTAGGTACGGTTCTGACCTAGAAATGGGAAATCTAATTCTAGGGCATCTGATTGTGCCACCCGTTAAATCTCACACTAATCGTAGCAATGTCCGCCTCCCCCACTCCAACTCTCCCAACGTAAGTATGATCCGGCCGGGACTCAGAACGGATCTTATGAACTTACCGTCCAGTTCCCTAAGAGAGTCTCACAATTATCGGGACCCCTCTTCAGTTCTCTCCACACGAGACCGGATTTGGTTCGGGTCCATAAATGGCCATTCTAAGAGATCTGCTCGTACCACCCATCAAGCTCCACTCGAACCTGAGCATTTCCGAAAATGTCCACCTCCCCCATTCCAATTCTACTCACCGAGGTCGAAGCCTGCGGGGAAAAAAAAACAAGAGCTTTAAGCTCATATGGCACTTGCAAGCATACGCAGTAGGTAATGGTAACAGCTAAGATTCTTGCTGTATTGAGGCACGGACTACTATGGACCTTTCGGATTCATGAAAATGTATGGTTTAGTAAAAATATGCCATGCACTTTGCGGTTGCAATGCGCAATTTAAGGGGCTAGGAATCCGTTTGTAAGCAAATGCACTGGTACACAAATGGTCATGGGCCCTTGGGTCGCGAAAGTATATTATTCGCTCCAAAGTATTATTTTTTTGCAGTTTGTGGCTAAGATGCGCACTTTAAGGGGTTCAAACTGAATTTGGAAGCAAAATACTTGGGGCACAGATGATCATGGGCCCTTGGGGATCTTAAAAATTCTTAAGAATGTTTTTTCAGCTTTGCGGTAACGTTGGTGCTTTAACTATGTTGGAAATTCATTTGTAAGCAAAAACCTTGAGGCAAAAACTATCACGGGCCCTTTGGGATCATGAAAATGGATCTTTTGGTCAAAAGTGTTTTTTTACTTTGCAGTTAAGATACGCACTTTAAGGGGTAAATATTCCTTCAGCCCAAGCTGACTGCGAATCATATTTGATGGTGGAAAACGGATACGTCAGCTGAATTTTATTGGAGCTATATTTCGGCCCTTCTTGGCAAGGGTCCTCTTCAGGCTCAAAACCGCTCAAGTTGGAAAGACGAACTTGTGGGAAACACCAAAAAAAAATATATTTTCGGCTTCAGGCTCAAAATCGCTCAAGTTGGAAAGACGAACTTGTGGGAAACACAAAACTAAAGATTCTAGCCTAACGTTAAATATTTAACTTCGTAAATTGTTTCGTGAGTCTTGCTTGGAGTTAAAAAGGTTGCTGTGATTTCATTTTGGACACGGCTGCTGTTTTTGCTGCTCGACTGGGTCGTAGGTCGGGTAGAAATTTTTCTGCATTTGGGTTGAATTTCGTTTTGTTGTAGAGAGGAGCTTGGGGTCTGAATTTTCTTTCACTGATGATGCCTTTCCATGTTTCTGGTAGTGAGTATTCGCCTGTGTCTCTGTTGATCCCTGAACGGTTTTTCGTAATTTCAACGGCTTCTCTTATAGTTTGATGAAGTCCGGTGCATGTTGCAAGAATCTGGGCTTTTTCAAAATGTACAACGTGGGATGGGTTTTCGAAAACGTGTTCTGCCAGTGCTGATTTGAAGGTGTAATTTGGACGGTGTCCGTTGGAAAGGGCGTGGTCGATCTCCTGTTCATGTTCTCTGAGTCTCTTTTCGAAAGTCCTCTCTGTCCTGCCAACATAGCGCTTCTCGCAGTCGCAGGGTATCGAATAAATACCTCGTTGGTTCTGGTTTGGGACTTGATCTTTGCCGGTGTTTAGGTAGGACAGTAGAGTGTTTTGAGTCCGGTGAAATGCTTCGATGTTGTACTTTTTTAGGTTCCTGGACAGTTTTTCAGTGACTCCTTGAATGTACGGGAGGTAGACACGGGCATTCTTCTCTTCTGGTTTGTCACTACTAGGAGTGCCAGTGTTGCTTTTGGGGGCCAGATGAATCTTCAATCTTCTTTTGATGATTTTTTCGACTAGTTGGATGGGGTACTTGTTGCCGTAAAGTACGTCTCGGATGTGGTTCAGTTCGGCGTCTAGGAGAGTTTCGTCGGAAATTCTGATGGCTCTGTCGACCAGTGAAATGACGACTGCGCGTTTCACGTTTTCTGGTTGGTATGAATCGTAAGGCAGATACCTGTCGTTGTGGGTGGGTTTCCTGTACACTGAGCAGACGAAATTTGTTTTTCCGTTGGCGATCGTAACGTCTAGGTATGGAAGTTTCAGGTTGTCATTCTCAAATTCGGTGGTGAACTGGATTGTCGGTTGGACTCGGTTCAAGGTGTCGACAAAAGCAACAATGTCTGTTTTTTGACCCTCCCAGGCTGTAAAGCCATCGTCAACGGAACGTTTGTAAAAACGGGGAACCATTGGTGCGATGCTGAATGCAATTTGCTCGATTTTTCTCAGGGTTAATTCTGCCAGCCCTTGAGAAATGGAACTCCCCATAGCTGCTCCCTCATGTTGCCAGTAGAAGATCCCACTGTAGATGAAGTATGTAGATTCCCAGACGACCTTGAAACTTTGTAAGATTTCACTTACTGACAGGGGAGTTTTTTCATCCAATTCTGGGTAATTTTCAAGTGCCTCTTTGAGAGCCTGGAGGGTGAAATCTTTCCTGAGGTTGGTAAATAACGATACTACATCAATACTTGCCTTTTGGGTTTCTTGGGTAACGGGATACTTTCTCAGTTCTTGGACGAAGTCAACAGAGTTTTTTATGTAGTGTGGTCCTGAATCTACGGTGTTTCCCACAAGTTCGTCTTTCCAACTTGAGCGGTTTTGAGCCTGAAGAGGACCCTTGCCAAGAAGGGCCGAAATATAGCTCCAATAAAATTCAGCTGACGTATCCGTTTTCCACCATCAAATAAGCACTTTAAGGGGGCTAAAAATCATACACTCGAGGAACAAATGATCATGAACCCTTGGGGGTTATGAACGTGTTCGTTAGATCAGAAACACGTCCTTTTGTCAACAGTCAAGTTTCATTCGGATCCGACCAGCCGTTCAAAAGTTACGCATGAAATTCCGATATTCCGGACTTCAATTCCATCACTCCCCCGAACATAGTCGCATCGGGGAAATGACTGCTTCCAAGTCAATCTGATCGGGTCTCCAAAACACCAGCCGAATTTCATCGTCCAAGTGCATCTGTAAGTACCTGAACTCGCGATCACCGGATTTCCGGAAAACCCCTTCTAAGACCCCCCACAGTTCGCCGATCCTGTCTTCTGTCAAAAATACATTTACAACTTGTCCTTGTTCTTCTTACCAAGCTCCATCCCGGTCCCTCCACTCTTAGTCTGTTCCGAGATTTCCGATCCCCCTTCAATCCCCCCCCCCCCAGGAGTTATCGGCTACGGTCCGGACCCGAAATGGCATATTCGTGACACGCGCTCTTTCCAATTGCCAAGTTTCGTTTGTGTCCAGTGCCCCGTTCGAAAGTTATGCTTGCCTCAAGATCCCGGATTTCCCCTATCTCCCCCATCCCTCCCGATGGTCAGATCAGGGAAATGACTTTCCTTAAGTCAATCTGGTCGGATCCTTGTAAATCTGCCAAGTTTCATCGTCCTAGCACAACTGGAAGTACCTTAACCCGTGATAACCAGAAATCCGGCACCCAGCATCCCCCCAGAGTAACCGGAACCGATCCGGTTATGTCAGCGATGTATCAAGGATATTGGCTTGTTCTTCCCACCAAGTTTCATCCCGATCCCTCCACTCTAAGCGTGTCACCGATCCCCCCCTCGAACTCCCCCAGTTGTCGGATCCGGTCTGGGCGTAATATGGGACATGTGTTCATTCCACATATCAAGTTTCATTCAGATCCGATCACCCGTTCGAAAGTTACGCAGACCTCAGTATTCCGGATCCCCCCTCTCTCCACTCCCCCACGATGGTCCAATCGGGGAAGTGAATCTTTTGAAGTCAATTTAGTCGGGTCCCTGCAGGGTCCTTGATAGTCCTTCGAGATGACCTGCCTGACAAGTTTCATCATCCTAGCACATCTCGAAGTACCTTAACCCGTGATAACTCGAAATCCGTGCATCCAGCCTCCACCCCACCCTACCCCATTCCACAGTGCCCGGATCCGATCCGGCTATGTCAACGATATATCAAGGATATGTTTTTGTTCTTCCCACCAAGTTCCATCCCGATCTCTTGACTCCAAGCGTGTCACGATATTTCCGGTACCCCCTCCAACTCCCACCACAGTGGCCGATCCGGTTCGGACGTAGAATGGGAAATTTGAGGCATGTTTTCTTTCCACATATCAAGTTTCATTTAGATCCGATCACCCGTTCGAAAGTTACGCATGCCTCAATGGTCTAGATTCCCTCTCCCTCCACTCCCCTCACGATGATCGAATCGGTGAAGTGACTATTTCCAAGTCAGTTTGGTCAGGTCACTGACAGGCCTGCCAAGTTTTATCATCCTAGCACATCTGGAAATACCCTAGCTCGCGATCACCGGACCGACCAACCGACAAACAGACAGATAGACAGATGTACAGACAGACAGACCGACAGAAAAATGATCGGTATATGGCACTTGGCCGGAAGTGGCATAAGAACATTCTACCGTCCAATTTCCCCCAGTTTCCATCCAAATTATTCTCTTTTATACTCATTTGGTCCCTAGGCGCGCCACAAAGTTTCCGAGAGCCCCCTCCCCCAACTCTCTTAACCGTGACCGGATAACAGTTTGAACACATAAATATGCATATCTAGATGATCTTCTTGTTCAGAGAAGATCCCATTAAGTTTCACTCGATTCTGATAATTTCCGAGAAATGTTCGTTAGACCCCTTAACAGTCACTTCCATGATTATCTGTCTTTGAACTAGGAGCACCATTATTATAACAATTGCAATGCACAGCTTTGTTAGATCATCATATGTGATTCGTAATCTGAGGCCTTCTGCTTGGAAACAGAATTTTTTTTTTTAATTACTGCGTGTTAAAGGATGGGGGGGGGGGTCATTTCTTTTCTTCTTTCTTTCCTTTTCACTTGTTGGGGGTGAGGGGCTTTAACTTGTAATGAGTTAAATATTAGCCTATGGATTTCGGTTATGTGTTTTGTCTTACTTGTTTGTTTGTTGTTGGATAAAAGTCATGGACCAGGCGGATAATTGTGAAATGTTATGTTTGCGACCCCAAACTAATCCTTAGCTTATTTTTCCTGACACAAATCTACTTTCTTTTGTGGGTTCTATCACCTCCATCACGGCGATACAGGATGTCAGGGACCTTCCTGTTCTCAGCAGCAACACATTTCGATCAAAACAGAAAACAAATGAAGATACACAAAATCTTTGCAAGAATAAATTTTTTACAAGATGGTGTATAAAATTTATGATTAATATTGCTAATGGTTCGAAATCTCATTTCCTTTACATTTTACTCTGATTAGAAAACAGAACCGTACGTCGGGAGGCTAATAATACAATTTAATTACGCTAATTTTTACAGGATATAAACGGACCTTAGGGTTATCCAGAGCGCTGCTGCACTAGAAAATTGCCAGCTGAGGGTGTGAGAAAAAAAAACCATTAGGTTGGCCCTTCAGATCTACTTTAAAGAAGATGGAGCCCCGTCCACGTGTCGGATTCTTGGTCAACTGGAACTTAACCATATAAAAAATCTGCGATTCCGACAGAATCCACTCCTTCTCGTAAATCTGAATCGATTTTTCTGCAGGTCAAGGGATTTTAGGATCCCTTTGTATTTGCACTGTGGACAACTGTGGTCAGGGGACCCGGATGTTCACCAGCGTTTTCATACAGCGCCATTTCTGGGCCTGTCCAACAGTCTGGTGATTGCCAGTTATTCCAGATGTGCTAGGACGATGCAACTTGGCAGGCATATTTGGGACCTGATCAAACTAACCTGGAAATCTTGAGGAATTTGGAGGGATACATAGCTTTTGAACGGGTGATCGGATCGAAACTTGATATTTGGAAAGATACGAGTCTCGGATGTCCCATTTCTAGTCCGGACTGGATCCGGTCACTTTGTGGGGGGTTGGAGGGGGGAACTGGAAATCGTATAACACGGTCAGAGTGGAGGGATCGGGATGAAAGTTGGTGGGAAGAACAAGCAAAAGCCCTAGATACATAGTTGACAGGACCAGACAAGATCCGCGCACTGGGTGGGGGGGGGGAGGGGGGTTCCAAAATTCCAGTGATCTCGGGATAAGGTACTTCCAGACGTGCTAGGACGAGGAGAAAAAACATTTCCCGATCCGACCATCGTGGGGGACTGGAGGGAGGGGGAACCCGGAATCTTGATGTATGTTTATCTTTCGAACGGGTGATCGGATCTTAATGAAACTTTCTAACTGGAAACACCTCGTGTCTCAAAAGTCCCATTTGAAGTCCGGACAGGATCCGGTGACTTTGGGGGAATCGGAAGGGGAACCGGAAATCTTGTGACACGCTCAGGGTGTAGGAATCGAGATGAAACTTGGTGGGAAGAACAAGCAGTAGCCCTGACCGGATGCGGGCGCTGTTGGGGAGTTGGGGGGGGATTCGGAATTCCGGTGATAGCGAGTTCAGGTAGTTCAAGATGTGCTAGGACGATGAAACTTGGCTGGCGCATACTAGAGCCGACAAGATTGAGTTGAAAATAGTCACTTCTTAGATCCGAACCTCTTGGGGGGGGGGGGGGGAATGGAGGGAGGGACAATCCGGAAACTTGAGGCTTGTAGAGTTTACGAACCGATGATCAAATGAAACCTGACAATCGGGAAAACTCTGATGTTTCTTATTTGTACATCAAGGGGTTTTGCTTAAGAATGAATTCCTAGTCCCCTCAAAGTGCGCATCTTAACAACGAAATGATTTTTTTTTTTTAAATACATTTTCGCGATTTACAATGGCCCATGATCATCTTTGCCTCAAGGGTGATGCTTACAAATGAATTCCTAAAGTACCCATCTTAACCGCAAAGCGCAAAAATCATTTTTTCCTCAACCTTTCCGCACCCTTAAAGTGCGCATCTTAACCGCAAAATGAAAAAAAATGCTTTCCAGTAACGATACATTGTCATGATCCCCAAGGGCACATAATCACTTGTGCCTCATGGGTGTTGCTTACAAAGAAACTCCTAGCCCCCTTAAAGTGTGCATGCTCACCAAAAAGTGCAAATAAAACTTTCGACTTAACGATACGTTTTCAGGATCCCCAGGGCCTATGAACATTCGTGCCTCGAGGGTTTTGCTTACAAAGGCGTATAATATACCCACGAGTTGACAAATTCCCACAGTCATCCTCTGACCCAGTTTTGTAAGTGCTATATGAGCTTCTAGCTCTTGTTAGTCTGTAAAAAAAAATGAACTTGCAGTATTTGCTACTGGGATTAATCTTGTCTCTATTGAGCTAAGATTTTCTCTAATTCGGATTAATCTTATTCCAGTAGAGATAAGATTAATCCCAGTAGCAAACACTGCAGCTAACTTTAGTCCTTACTCGTAGAAACTTTTACAGTGTACTACTAGCTGGTCTTTCATTTTATATTCACCGGCCCAGGCATAGGGTCTCCTCGGCAGTCAACAGAGTCGTGCCAAATTTTCGGTAATCTAACAAAAAACCTTCAATTTTATTCTTTGTTAATGTAGCTTTAGATGATATTACAGTTAAGCCGTGGGATAGATTGATGTACCTTGGTATTCCGACTGGGAAGACTGTGAAACAAATAAAGCATTGATTGTTGAGAACATGGAAAGCAAAATTCGTCGGTCTTATGGTCAAGCTGTTTCAACCCAGTTTCATCTAAACCGAAGCCTATTAGCAAAATTATGTACCAGTATTGCGCTAGCCCATGTTGTATATCCAGCTCCGTTGTCTGAAACATTAAATGATACGGGCCGAATAAAAATTAAACGATCTACTTTAAAGCTATGTCAACGATTAAAGCGTAATAAGAGCGGTCATGAGTGGCAAGGGATTGTTCTTTGACAGTTTTATTAGTTATAAGTGTGATTTTCCCTCTGTGATTTGCCCTATGTTTTTCTTTGTTGTGTGATCTTTTTCTATGCTTTTTCTACTTTCTTTTTGTGATACGTCTTTTGTTTTCTTTGTTGTGTGATCTTTTTTCTGTGTTTTTTCTACTTTCTTTTTATATACTCCCTCATTTTCTCTTTCCTGTGCGAGTGAAAAATAAACATTATATTACATTACATTTAATTTTGTGTAGCCTACTTTGACTTTAGAAAATATTCGACCAGACTAAAACTATACTTTTTAGCACATTCTTTTTTTTTTTACTTTTGCATTACCGAGGCTGGGGCTCTGGGTAGAAATTGCCAGTGAATATTGTTAACATACTTGATAGTGCAAAACGGATACGTCAGCTGAATTTTATCAGAGCTATATTTCGGCCCTTCTTGGCAAGGGTCCTCTTCAGGCTCAAAGCCGCTCAAGTTTTTCCCACAAGTTCGTATTTCCAACTTGAGCGGCTTTGAGCCTGAAGAGGACCCTTGCCAAGAAGGGCCGAAATATAGCTCTAATAAAATTCAGCTGACGTATCGGTTTTGCACTATCAAAAATGATTCACAGTCAGCTTGGGCTGAAGGAACATTTATATTATTAACAATTACAATATCGCATTCGTAACGGTTAAAACGACAAAGGATCTTTCCAGATATCAATAACGTACAAGGTCTTGTCCCCTGGCCAATCCGCAAAAATAAAATGAAAGGAAATCCACTGAAAACATTTTATAGGTTCTTTCTCTCCCGTGCTATTTTTCTGTTTCTGTCCTTATATTTCTTTGTGTCTTGTGTTCATATTCGCGTGTTAAATATAAAATCATCATCATAAATTCTTGACAGTGTGTACTTGTTAATTTTAACGAGTGTCTGTTGTGCCGATACCTTATTATATTGTTACCTTATTATACCTTATTATTGTTACTATGTTCTTTTCTAGATTGACTCTTATCCTATCATGTGCCATGAATTTTAAGTCATATCCGCACGACAGTCAGCAGTGTGCAATCCAAGTGGAAAGCCGTAAGTAATCTCATTTGCATTTTCTCAAGTTTTTGCTTCTAGCCGTTCTTTTTTGCACGATAGAATGGATGGGAATTGGTAAAACGTCTAATGCAGGGGGGACTTCAGTTTAAGAGAAATAGACAGAATACGGGGACATTAGCTATCTTGCTGAAAGAAGCATTCGATCGGTGTTTGCGGATGCTGGTTGGGGCTTGGGGGGAGTCATGTTTGTTGCTACTTTTACTAAGATATTAGGATAAAGTTGGGAAAAGAACTTGGATAAGTAAATGTGTCAGAATTCTTTAGCTGTATTGGGTAACCTGCGTGATTGGTGAGGGGATACAGACAAGTAGAAGTCAGTGGGGTTCAGCCGAGTTTGTAGTTAAGGCGCCGATATGAAGTGTTTATGTCTTACCATTTTTCTTAGTTGGGAAAAGCAGCTAGCGAAGACAAGTAGACACGTTTGGCCGATCCACAGAGTAGTAACATTTACTGTAGTATTCTAACAGAATATTCGGTTTAAACCTGTGCCGCCTATCTTTTTTCTTGCGTTTGCACTTTCAGCTTCGATCGTGTCCCCTTTCGCTCCTTGTCAAGAACGGGACCCAAAAGGGATCGACCAAAAAGAGGCACGGCACGGCATGGCGCAGGAGGCACGAGTAATAAAAAGAGATAAGTAAGTAGCAGAAGTAGATAAGTAAGTGAGAATTCGTAACTCCAGAGCATCGAAGAAGGCACGTTAGAGCACTGTTCCTACATCTCACTCCGAAGCCTGAAAGAGCCCTTTTAGCTTTCGTGCCTCTCTTTAGTAATCGTGCCTCTTACACTATGTCGTGCCGTGCCGTGCCGTGCCTCTTTTTAGTCGATCCCGACCCAAAATGTAACGGTAGAGCAATATGATGAGTTCTACGGCCATTAAATTAAGATGTTGATGTGGTTTCAAGGGTGGTTGATAAGGCTAAGTCTTGAATAGGGTCACTGGGACCTGGTGGATAACGTGGAAATCCTCTGGAGACTGGCGGGCCTGACCTTAAGTTCCACTCTCAAAACCAATCAACAAAACGAGGGGGTGGGGACGGATGTCCTAGGTAGCGTATGTATCAAACGCACCGTGCTCTTCTCTCTCAAAATAACCAAAATATATACTTCTCAGTAAAGTAACAAAAAAGGTCTTCCCTCTCCAAGAACGTAAACAAAGATGTCTGCCGGAGATGAACCAAGTGATGATTATCATGATGGAAGATGGACCATTTCGTCCAGGTAACAGACAATTAGAGACATACGTCATCTATCAGCAATGATCTGAACTTATTGCCTGCCTAGATGGCGTATGTGTTTACACCTTGGTTGGGAATGATAAGGGGGTGATGGTTCGTAGCCACAACAGATGTCAATTCAAAGCACAATGTTGGAGGAAAGTCTGGTAATGGCCGTAGTATAATAAACCGTCTTTTGCTTTGTTTTTGCTTTTCAGCTGAAATTTTCTATTTTCTTAAGGCTTAGTGGCCTTAGTGTTTACTTTGCAGGATGCACATGTCTTATATAATTTTATGTGCTGAACTCGGATATCACAACTAATTTAAGATATGGTCAACAGAAGGTGTTTCACATTCATCACCATACAAGAAATTCATGATTATATTATAGCACAGTCGTTTGACCGCAACCTAATCGCAACAGAAATGATTAAACCGTCTTGTAGAGGAACGAAATCTGTTCCGACGCGTCAAAAGTGGGAAACACAACTCAAGTAAAAGCTCTTTTATAGCGTTTTCTAATTTTTATGCTTTTCCAGTTGGTATTTTCGATTTTCGATACATGTTTTTAAGGTAATTTTCTGTGCCGAATTTGAATAATGCCTCAGGTTCAAGATCTGTTCAACCTAAAAATATTTCACATTCATATCAAGTAGAATTCCTGTTTCTGCGTCTCTCAACTAAATTAAATCCGAATCAAAGGTAACAAAAAAGCACATCGGTAAAAGGCTGAGAAAGTTTAGGCCTACCCCTTCTAGTACGGTGCAAGGATTTGTAAATTTTGTGCAACCACTTTTCTTAGGCCTACACATCGTCTAGAGATAAGAGGGTTTTCGCGAGATTCTGGAATCACCTTCCGGCGAGCGAAGCGCATCTTGAAAACAGTGGAAAAGCAATTTGTGTAATCCCTGTCCATTTTTCCGCTGGACCTTTTGCAAAAACGCCGGGAAGTTGCTGAATTCTGGATTTCAACAGTTTCAAAAATTCCCGCTCAAGCATTCAATTTCCCGTGGAGCTTTCCACTAACTTTCTGGAATCACTATCCAAAAAAGCTGCTTCGGTTTCCAAGCAGCGAAGGAACAATTGGAAAGTGATTCGACTTTCGAGCTCGCTAAAACCCTCTTTATATTTGGTCTCGTTGGAGTCCAGATTCGTCAGCGTTCCACGCAAATATTTTCGATGGAGCGGCTCAGACCTAGAACCCTAACTTTAGAATCCCTACACTGTCAGAAGTTTCATAACAGATAACACGAGGATGCGCGGTTTCAACAGATAATGCGTAACAGAGAACACCTCGAATGTCTGTTGTCTTTCAAAATGTTATGCAGACGTTCTTTATTTTTGTTTGTGTGTTTGTTGTAGTGTTTGTTTATGGCTTCTGGTCGGAATAAAAGTCTTGAATTGAATTTAACTGGAATAAGCCTCACCCTCAGGAAGAACCGAAAAACCGCCAAAAAGTATCTGCTCAGTTCTCCGACATCATGATGATTTTGGCTCTTCCTAATAAAGCTTGTTGTGCATAACATTCCATGCATAACGTTTTCAAACACAACAGATAACACCCGAACTGTTATCTGTTACGCATTATCGGTTGAAACCGCGCTTCCTCGTGTTTTCTGTTATGAAACTTCTGACAGTGTCGACAACAGGCAGGTTAGCAAAACCATCCGTCGTCTCGGACCATTCGAGTTTAAAGGCACAGAAAACTTGACTTCGCAACTTTCAGCCATCAGACCGACCTGGGGGGCTTAGATAAAGATACAGGGACTTATTGCCGACAGGACCCCCCTTCTTTGTTATCTCGAAACCCCTCCTTAGTGTTCCCAGAGCTAGCTGGCAGGCCCTTGCCCCTTATGCACTGTAATTATGCACTTCTGCACTGTAAAAGTTCGCCTTTGGCCGTGTTGACTAACATATCGGACAGTAGTCAAGAGGTCGTTCGTTCGATTCCTACACCCGGCACACAAACCTTTTGCTTGTTTTCTGCTAACTCAAAAGTCGAATTCTCGGAAACTGACCGGAAACTGCAATGGTCGTAACGAGAATTTTCTTACTCTCAATATCGACTAAGGGTAAATTCTTGATACGTCAGCTATAGCTCCCCGAGTCAAGTTTGAGTCAAGTTTTCTGTTCCTTTAAACTGTCACGAAGGTGAGACGATGAACACAAGGACAGATCGGCCTATACCAAGAAGCCATGCAAAAAATGTTGCAGATGTAGTGAAGAGGAAGTCAAAGACGGAGAAGCAGGAGCTGACTAGAAGGTAATGAGGTAGACGGCGCAACATGGGGGATCTATCTCACCTCCAAATAATTGTAGTACCACACTGTCAGAAGTTTCATAACAGATTGCGCATAACACTTTCAAGAATAACACCTTTTCACTTAGAAAAAAAGTTTTATGACCAATGAAGTTTATACTATTTCGTGCCCAGCTCTCCAACAACACCTTCAATAGGTAAAAATACTACACTGTCAGAAGTTACATAACGACAACAGCAGGATGCGCGGTTTCAACAGATAACACTTTGGGATGTTATATGTTATGTTTCTTTCGTTCCCGTTAGTATTTTTACCAATTGAAGGTGTTTTTGGAGATCTAGGCAGGAAATAGTGTAAACTTAATTGGTAATAACACTTTATTTCTAAGTAAAAAGGTGTTATTCTTGAAAGTGTTATGCGCAATCTGTTATGAAACTTCTGACAGTGCAGCACGTATCATATTACCATTCCCGTAAAACGAGAGGAGAACCCACCGACGGACACCGATGCCCTAACCAACGCCACCAACGCCAACCAGTCACAACGAAGCCCCAAATGGCTAATTTCCGTAATGACTAAATTCCACGACAGTCCACACCTGTCCCCAAGAAGAACCTTGAGCCCCTTAAAACTATGAACGATATGAAAATATTATTTGAACTTAGTAAATATGAAAGAGCTCATTAACGGCGTAATAATAACATCAAATACACTCCTGTCATCTAAGGGGACCGGAAGCTGAGACTAAGATGGACGCAGCTTTCATACTACTTCTAAAAAATAAAGATTATCACAAACTGGGCAGAGCACGAAAAGGCCGGATCATGGGTACACTGTCAGAAGTTTCATACCAGATTGCGCAAACACTTTCAAAAATAACACCTTTTCACATAGAAATAAAGTGTTATGACCTATTAAGTTTACACTATTTCGTGCCTAGATCTCCTAAAACACCTTGAATTGGTAAAAATACTAACGGGAACTAAAGAAACATAAGATATAACATCCCAAAGTGTTATGTGCTGAAACCGCGCATCCTGCTGTTGTCGTTATGTAACTTCTGACAGTGTAGTATTTTTACCTATTGAAAGTGTTGTTGGAGATCTGGGCACGAAATAGTATAAATTTAATCGGTCATAACACTTTTTTTCTCAGTGAAATGGTGTTATTCTTGAAAGTGCTATGCACTTTTCTAAGTGAAAAGGTGTTATTCTTGAAAGTGTTATGCGCAATCTGTTATGAAACTTCTGACAGTGTAGGCCTATAGATGTGCGACTGATCCCACCAAGGAGGCAGCCATATTAAAGTTCCCTAAAATGAAGTCTGAAAAGACGACTATAGGTTTCTGAACCTATACTTGCTAGAGGCAACCGTCGGCTCAGTTGTCGCTAGAAGAGATGTCGCAGGGTAACATGGCCCGACGAAAACATCAGTAAACACCGAACGAGGACGGTTTTAGCGATTTCAATAATTACATATATGTATTGCTATAATAAATATATATACATATATATATATATTACAGATTAATAATTGCTGCTACCCGCAAAACTTGGTTTTGAGTTATATCCTTGGATAACTATGATTGCTAGGTAAGGCAGTCTTGAACTGTTAAGGCTAAGCTTGTCTCACCCCACACATAGGCATGAGTATCCAATAGGCCCAAAATCTTAGGACCAAAAACCAGCCGACAGGAAAACGGATGGATTAGTCATGCTGCAATTAAAATACCCCAACGTTATACCCAGTATCTGCCTACTCATGGTTCTAATTAGAAATAGTGCGAGGAACAAATGATAGTTTTCAAATTAGTGACGTCAACACATCCATTTGGGTCCGTATCAAGTCCTAAGTGCGAACAACGGGATAATGTATCATAAATACAAGTTCTTGGATAGTGATGGATGTGAAACACTTTCGGCTGACCGTATCTTGTTTCCAGTGAAGAAAACACTAAGCCTTAAGAAAATCGAAAATTTCAGCTGAAAAATACAATAATATAAAAAAAACTAAAAAATACAAATTTTGCAGGTTTCTCAACTTTTGATATTTTGTACACTTCTTTTCTCTACAAGATGATGTAAAAAATCATTTCTGTTGTAATTTGCTTGCGGTCAAACCTCGATTGTCAAACCTATCGATTGTCCCCGGCTTTGACCCTCTATACGTGGTAATTTTTTACAGAAGTGTAAATTAAAACCTTGAACCATACCCGTGAAGAAGCGCCCTAAACGCCAGCTACTAGTTGACCCCATTTGAAAGCGTTCCGGTAATGGATCATGGGATGTACTGGGCGAAAAACTTTCCCAATGAATATGTGCCCAGAAAAAAATAAACACTTCTTCGACTTCGACTTCTTTTTCAGGTGTGCGACCTAGATAAAAAGTATTTCCAGGATGTATGGAATAGTTCGGCTCATTTCTTATTTGCTGTTGGGTAGGCTTATTCAGCGCATACTCTCTGTTTTTCCCAATTTTTGGTTTGTGTTTAAGGTGATTTTGAAAGAAAGGTTTGTTTTTGGATTCTATTATTGACGACTTATTTAGCAGATTTCTTAGGAATTTATTTATTTGAAGTTGTTTGTTTTGTTGTATCCTTGTATTAACCATAACCTATTAGCAGGGGTGTTACGTATGGGTGGGGGGACGCCCCCCCCCCCCTCAATGTTGTCGGCCAGTCGGTAAAAAATAGCCGAGTCGGCTCGAAGCGCAGCGATTCTTCGTAAAATCAGTGGATTAGTTCCTTGGAAATGGTCGATTTTTCTTCAAAGCATTCGGTTTTGCGTGAAAATAGACAATTTTCCTTAAAAACAGTTGATTTTTTTCAAAAACGGTAGATTTTCGTCAAAACAGTCATTCTTTTCCTAAAAAACAGTCGGTAGAAATGACCAGCCAGTCGGTAAATACTTTGCCCCTCCCCCCAAACATTTTGGCTAGTAACGCCTCTGCCTATTAGGGCTTTTAGTGTTAATAAATATCTCTCTATCTGTATATAGTACAATTTTTCAGTTCTGTATTTATCTGCTGTTTTCGCTTTTTTTTCTTATTTTATTTTGTTTTTTTTTTTCTTATTTAATTACCCCGGGCCTCATGTGCTACTGTGCAGGCTACCATCATCGGTACTGAATCAGTAATAAGAATAATTACATGTTGCGCTCGAAACTTTGCCTTTCGAGAACACATGGGTTTCTTAAGAAAAACGCTTTTTGCCCTGAGGGTTACCTGTGAGGCACTAAATGACCCTAAAAGATTAAGGACTAATATGACATGTCAAGGACATTGAGACATTACGGGGAAAATATGGATCAGGTACCAATATTTGAATTTCCACTTACACCTGACATAATATATGCTCGTCGTCAACACTCTTCGTCTGTTTTCATAGTTTTTAACCAAAGTATGGTGGGACGTTACAAAGAATCCTGAGTCTGCCAGCTAGTCGTCATTCATTTAGAATCTGGAAATCTGGAATAATTCTTTTATTCAGACTCATGCACCTATGATAGACAAGACCAAAAGATTTCGATGGGATCCCAAAAATTTAACATCTGATCCAGACAAATGGGTCTTGTAGATATCCGGTCTTCGCCAGACTCCTTGAACATTTTAATATTAAGATTTGGAAATAGAAGAAGGCCAATGGCTAATCTGAGAAAACCAAGCTCAGATATGGATTCAGCGTGTGTATATTTACCCCTAGACTATACGTCATATCTCCTTTGACGAATTGATCAAATCTTCCTGCCTTACTTCTGCCAAATCTCCGGTTTCGACTGCAACTTCAATCCTTGGAATCGTGAAAGGAGACTACAATAACGGACAATGCCTACTCTGAACGGGCGTCGGAAATTTATGAAAATATCTGTCTTTTGTACTTTTTAGATTTCCAGAATCTGGAATGGCACTTTTCTGGATTGTATAGGGACAGGCTTAGAAGCCTGCGTGAATCTACTTATGGAAGAATGGGGTCATTCAAATCCGGAAATAGTCGAATTCCGTTCATATTGGACTTTCCTTCATCCGTGGACATCTTGGAGAGGGTATCTTTCTAGATCTCCAGGGACCCTCAAAGGACTGGTTGGGCACATGTTTAAACCGGTGGTTTTGGTTGGCAGACTTTTTTAGACGGAGACATTTTTTCGATTTCATGTTGTTCCACGGGGACATTAGAAGCCCGAAAATGGGCGTTACAGCTTTTTTGTGATGATTTTTCTAAGGCAAAAATTGAATGTGGGCGTTCACAGACGGGGACATTTTTGGGTGCGGACTTTTCTTTTTTAGATGGGTTCTTAGGCAGGGGCATACTTATTCCTGCAGACCAAGGTGACTGCGAATCATTTTTTACTACGCTAAGCTGATACGTCAGCTAAAATTTAACCCGAGAATATCCTATAGCCCTTCGTGCCAGGGTCCTCGTCAGGCTCAAGCTAGAAACAAGAGCTGGAAGCTCATATGGCACTTGCAAGGCTGGGTCAGATGGAAGTGATGGTCAAAGTATTGTTTTCCCTTTTCGGTTAAGATGCGCCAAACTTGCAAGGCTGGGTCGGCGGATGGAAGTGATGGTCAAACTTTTTTTTTCACTTTTTGGTTAAGATGCGCACTTTAAGGGTGCTCAAAATTAATTTCTAAGAAAAACCCTTGAGGCAGAAAGGATCATGTACTCATAGCGATCGTGAAAAAGTAAATTATGCTTAAAAGTTTTTCTTGTATTTTGCGGTTAAGCTTTAAGGAATGGTCCGATCGAAGAAGTGACGATGTCTAACCTAATGATGTCAAGTTTCTAATGCGCCAGCAAAGTTTTATCGTCCTAGCTCATCTGGAAGTACCTGAACTCGCGATCACCGGAATTTCGAAAAACCCCGTACAACCCCCCCCCCCCCCCCCCCTCGGTACCCGACTCCGGTCCGATTCTGTCACTGATTCACCTAGGACTTGTGCCTGTACTTCCCACCATGTTTCATCCTGATCGCTCCACTCTATGCGTGTCACAAGATTTCCGGTTCTCCCCTTCCACCCCCCCCCCCCCCCCTACTTCATCTGATCTGGTCCGGACTTGAAATGGGACATCTGAGACATGAGATCTTTCAAGATATCAACTTTCATTAAGATCCGATAACCCGTTCGAAAGTTATGCATGCCACTAATTTCCGGATTCCTCCGTCTCCCCCTCCCCCCACGATGGTCGGATCGGCCGAGTGACTGTTTCCAAGTTAATCTGGTCGGGTCCCTGATATGCCTGCCAAGTTTTATCGTCATCCGGAACCTCCCTCCAACTCCCCCACAGTGTCCGAATCCGGTCCAGTTCTGTCAATTGTTTATCTAGAGCTTGTGCTTGTTCTTCCCACCAAGTTTCCTCCCGATCACTCCACTCTGAGAGTTTCACACGATTTCCGGTTCCCCCCGACACGAGGTCCTTCCAGATATCAAGTTTCATTAAGATCCGATCACCCATTCGAAAGTTATGCATGCCCCTATTTTCTGGATACCGCAATCTCCCCCTCCCCCTACGATGGTCGGATCGGGCAAGTGACTATTTCCAAGTTAGTTTGGTCGGGTCCCTAATATGCCTGCCAAGTTTCATCGTCCTAGAACTTCTGGAAGTACCCTAATTCGAGAAGAGTGGACCGACAGACCGACCGACCGACCGAAAAGTGATCGGCATATGGCACTTGAGCGGAGCTGCAAGTGCCATAAAAACCGAGATCGCAGATCAGTATCAATACATAAATGGTCCGTTTTTTAGTTTACTAAAAAATAGACAGCGACATTTTTTAACGGGGTATTTTATTTTCTGTTGACGACTTTAGATGAAGAGGTTGTTTTCGGGCTTGTAGAAGTTCGAAAAGCAGTTTCGATAGCAACGTTCAGCAAACATCCGAAAGTTTTATTGAAACTATTTTCTTCTATTTGTTTCAGTATCGCACACGACTGACGATTTGGTCTTCAACTGGGATCCCGATGTCCCCCTAGTTGTCGACGATCGAATTGAACTGCCACAGCTCGACTTGGTCGCAAATACAACGGGGGACTGTACACATGTCTATGCAACAGGTAATACATTGCACAAGTTTCATCATCGTTCGTACTATAGGATTGATTTTTGACAGTGATGTTCCTTGTTGTAGATATCTTCCCTGGAGCCAAGGCCATGTCAAACGTTCAGCTCTAGACCTCTGAACGTTTCGCGCTAACTACCGGAAGTTCTTGTTAAATTCCGTAGCAACACCAATGCTTCTGTTTTTTCCTCACGAGACGGGCTTTGATCATTACTTTTGATCATTATTCTGTATCAGTATATTAGTACACCTTGTTCACTTGTTGTATCCTATTTTCCGTACTTTTTGTTAGTGCGCCTTCCCCTAAAGTTACTGACGTTGGTGTACCTTATTCTCCATTAAATCTTGCATGCGCTCTCAACTAAAATGTAACATGCTGCAAAGTTTCGTCACATCTTTTATGTTTTTTTTTTCAGTTTTCAATTTTATTCGTAAGAAATAATACTCTTTATGGCCCCACCGTAAGGCCTAACATAAGGCCTGGCAATGGGTGGGGCGTATTCTTTCTTCATATAGTCTTAAGGGAAACAAACCAAACAAATAAAAAAAAGGAGACAAAACAGAAGAAGAAGAAAAGCAGAATAAAGACATTACAAACTGACAAGAAAAATCCACTAACGAACGATTTTCCATCAACAAAGCGCACTTGCCCCCCCCCCAAAAAAAAAGGAAAGAAAAAAGATGAAAGGACATTACTAATTGTGGAGATATCCATTATTTTATTAGATCGTAAAAGTTTACTTTGCTTCATTTTGAGGTCACGCGACGTGATTGCCCGGATAGCACCGTTCTGCAGATTTGAACTTTCTTGTAACAAGATACAAAATTGCTAGCCCACACGGAGCATCCATAAATTAAGTAAGGATGAAAAATAGCATAGTATATCATTCGTAGAATTTTAGATGATGCAAATGTTTTTAACTCTCCTTATCACTCCAAGAGACCGAGAAAGTTTAGAGGACAGAACATCAGCGTGCTCTTTCCATGACAAATTCCCATCTAGAGGAAAACCAAGGTAAATGGATTGCACTCTTTTGATGACTGAGGTACCCACCACAACTTGACCAGGGCTTGTCAGGGTTTGTTTTTAAAAGATTCAGGGTTAGAAGGTGAGAATTAGTAAAATTGGTAAATTCAGCTAGTGCTATTTTTAGCTTTTCATATAGATCAGGTATAGAAGGGGGAAGATAAAAAAAGAAGGGTGTAATCAGCAAATAAAAGAATACCAGCTTCTTATAGGAGATACTTAAACGTTTCAATAAAAATAATAAAAAGTAGTAGACCCAAAATCGAACCCTGTGGCACCCAGCAATGAATTGCACATTGTTCAGACGTAATATTACCGTTCACGACTACTTGTTTTCTTCCAGATAACTATGACCGAAGCCAATCTAGTGCTTTACCCCCTATTCCAGTAGACCTTACCTTACCTTAGTTACTACAGAGCCATCGGTGGTGCATAGGGCGTCGGCAAAGCCTCTCCATTCGTCCCGTATTGATGCCGCAGCGGTGACGTCTTCCCATTCAATTCCAATAGACTGTAGAGAATTTAGTAGTTCATGGTGGTCAACAGTATCAAAAACTTGGTTTACGAAATTATCTACAGGGTCAGAAGTTTTTTTTAAGTCCAAAAATATTGCAGCTGGAATCAAACCATTTTCAAAAGCTTCGTTAATCCAATCTACTAGTTTAATAACAGCCAAGTCCGTTGACAGACCTTTGCGGGACCAAAATTGCGTGTCCAGCAGAGTTTTATTATGTTCAATGTATTTCAAAAGTTGACCGTGCACTATTTTTTCATAAACTTTAGAAAAAAAGAAGGATTTTATGTTCTTTCGCAACCTTTTTCTCTTTTAAATTCTTCCATAACCTTTCACAGTTTTATGTTTATTTTATTATTCACAGACTTTATTGACAAATTTCTCTAAATCTTCCTGTTTGAATGTGTTTGTTAGTTTTCCATTGCTAGAATGTGTTTTGGCTCATATAGCGATCGTGATATCTCTCCAACTTTTGCTAGTTCGGGCATTTCTAGATAAGTTATATGACCATGAAAATTGGCACTCAGTCATAAAATCCGACTCAATGCTTTAGGTCCTGGTTAGATCATATGCCCTAGAAGTGTAATTTTGGCCCGCGGCAGATCTGACCTCAGTGGGCGGCGGTGTTGGAGGGGGTACTGGTCATTTTCCGGCAATACAATTTTCAGTACACGGATGACCAAGTTGAGTTATTTGATCTCTGTTAGGAGCTGATGGTCTAGATATGCAGTTTGTAATTCCGAATCGCATCCGGCCACGGTGGGGGAGGTGGAGGGGTCCGGAAACGTTCCACGCGTAGGAACTAAACGGGTGGAACGATTGTGATGAAAGTTGGGTCGCACAAAGCGTTGGGTCGCACAAAGCGGGACCCACTATAGCCCCACCGGGTAATAGCTCCGGTAATCAAACCGTTTTGCGGTTGACATTGGGAAGAAAAGACGCGGAAATCTTCAGCTAGTCGAGATGGAAAATTCATCTCCGCCATTTTGAAACGTATCTTTGGACCAATCGCAAACCACAGTCACTGACTTTAGCCGTTTTGTTTACCTATGAGCAAGGGCGTTCCGAGACTTTCTTCAATGGTGGGGTGGGGGGCGAACCTGGTAAAATTGACCGAATCGGTACCTGATTTTGACCGATTTTTTTTTCTCAAAAACACAGCGAGCTGCCTTCAGGAGGCTAGAATATAAAAGTTGTATAATTTGTACAAAATCAAATCTAAAGAGCAAATCTTGCGCGTTTTCACGCTCTTCCTCTTCTGTTGTTTTTTTTCAGGGATAGGGATACTACCGAAAAACTAACTAAAATAAATAAGGAACAGATTGGGAGCGGTAAAACAACCGAATTTCGTAGTGGAATAAAACCCTGTTAGGACCACCTTAAACAACCGAATTTCTCAAGTCTGGTAAGAGATACGGACTAAACAAAAATCCGATCAATACTGAATTCGGTCACGAATCAAAAAGAAATGAATCCGATTAACGACCAAATTATGAAAGGAACTGACCAGATGTGATAGAACACCTACGGACTTCCGGTGTGTTACCAAATTCGGTAACGAATGAGACCAAAGAAACGCGTAAAATCACCGAGTTTACGACGGGACGCACCGAATTCGGTGAAATTGATGCGGGCTGAACAGAAGTTGGATGGATTACCAAATTTGAAAAAGAACGGGAACCAATAAACACGTTAGTTTCTCGTTCTTCCCGAGGATCACTGGCGTGTTTTGGACTTAGTTACATAAGCATTGTCCAAAGATGTGTAATAAGCTGAATAGCGCTACGCGAAGATAGGAAGGAAAATACAGAAGAAATAAGATTGTATATCCTTTTATCGGGCGTCGGTCTACTCGTCGGTACATCGGGTCCTTTTATACACGAGAAATAAAATTCTACAAACATTTGTCGGACAGAACACAGAAGAAATCGAATTCTGTATGCTTTTGTCGGGCGTCGGTCGACTCGTCGGCACATCTGGTTCTTTTTATATATACGAGACTTCAGCCTCCAACAAAGTAGAACTTTCGTGCTTCCCGTGGCAACCCTGACGACGCAGCTCCTTTCCTCGACCCGCTGGCGGAACCAACCAAGCGTTCTGATTGGCCCCGCATGAGCGAGAATAGAACGCGAGTATATTCTCCATAATCACCTTATTACAGCGCGACCCGAGGAAAAGAGGAATCTGTAATGTGATGTAAGCCTTATACGCCATAATACACCTTACAACACCTATTTGGACAATGCTATAGAGTAGCGAGGAGAATCGCCAAACGCGACTATGGTACCTAACTCGCGTTTCACCTGGCCGGCCGACCGTAAAAAATATTTGTTTTGGCCCTTGGGCCGAAGGCCGCAAGCGCCATAAGTACATGTTAGAAGAGAAGTAAGATAAATTTGGGACCAATGGAACACGAATAGCACAAATGATTCTTAAGAAAGTTGTGATTTATCGCTACGATCACTGTCGATGGTCTCGTGCGTATCTCAACTCAATTTTAGGGACTCTCCCTCTATCAATGTCAGAATTTCACCGCTGATTGCTCTCAACTGTCACTTGTCCCTTTCTTATGCCAATCAAGGTTTGTTTTGGCTAGAAGGAATTCATAAATCTGATTCTTCTCCCTGCCTCATCCGCCATTTCTCAAATCCGTTTGAGAAATTATCGCAAGCGTATTCTTGCAGTGATTGCATCGCTAAAATCGGAAGAAATTTCCATCGCTTCCGAATTTTTGTGCTTTATTGTTGCTAAATTTCGTTGGATCTGATTTGCAGGGAACTTAATTTATCAACTTGTTAGCATCTATTCACTTTATCAGCACCAATTTCCTCATTTGTAGAAAGTGCCCCATCTTTGGGAGGTGATAAGTTTGAGTTTAATCTGGAACGAGCTCAGTAGGCTACTTCGTACAAATTTTCTGAAACGAATTTTCTCTAATCTGCATAAAATAGAGCCGAGTTTGTCGATGTACTAGGCTCTTCGTTCAGGTTAAATTTATTATTAAAAGTCTGAAATATTATAATATTATTCAGATATAAATGTAAAATGACAACATCGGTTCAGTCCCTCAGCGTCCACTAAAGTAGTTATTTAAAGGGGTTTCTACCCCACCCTCCCCTCAATTTCAAAACCCCATTTTATCATCAATTTCTTAAATTTTAACATCCTTTATTCCAAATTAACCCCTTTTTTACAGATTTTTTAGTTTCATAATTACACGAAATAAGGTGCCAAGAAATGATAATATTACCCCTTTAAGACATATAAACTGATACAATATACCCTAATATATAAGTACACTTATTTTATTAACTATTACAACAATTCTAAATCATATCACTGGTAAACAGTTCTAAATCCACATATGTTTCGTTACTCTTATTTACCCGTACAATCGGTTGCAAAATCAGATTTTTCTTTGCAAGTAATTCGTTAGCAATAGCATTATATTTCTGAGTTATAAACAAATCACATGCTTTGCCATTATGACTAATAACCACAACCAACTTATCACCATATTTTGTCTTAGCAATTCTCATTTTAACGATGGCATATTTCAATCCTAGAACTAGTTCTTCTTTCCTGATTGTCTCGTTGTATTTATTCATTCTGATTGTATTCATGACTTCCTTCAGCGACTCCATTTATAAGCGGCTGAATTTCTTTAATAAAAATCCAGATCGGTATTCATCACATCATCAAATTAAAATCACCTCAATGTACCCAACAGTTTTCTCTCTAGTGCGGATGAAGCTCTTTGGGCAAGCAAAAAATAGAAAATCTCTTTGCGCATTAGCATTCACATCACAAAACAGTTGGTTCCGGAGAGATTACAGGCCCCGTTGGCATAATGGTCTAAGTCATTGCAAGCTTAGTAATCATTGCATCAACGATTTCGTGAGATCGAATCCCACTACCAGCAATCCGTTGATAGTGAGCGATGGCGAACAAAAAAACTCAGAGGGTTTCCTCCCCTCACGGGGCACCCCAGACTCACCAAAAAAAAAATAAGACGACGAATAAACATCTTCAATCTTCAGAGTCTGGGGTGGGAGGTTTTGCAAAAATTTTATATTTTTGGTAAATTTTCTTGTTTTCTTATAGATTCAGTTCTTACAATATTTATAACCGTTTAAGCGAACCTGTTTCATGTATTTTTCGCGAGGAAAAAATCGAAAGGTTTTACGCATTTCAGTTTCACGCTGAATACCCTCTTCAATCGTTAACTGTTCACATTTTAACAACGATATCAATTCAGTATAAAAATCATAAGTGGTCTTGTATTCTGCTTTCCTGTCAGCATTATTCAGATGTTTTTCAATCAACTCAATAATGAATGCAACAAGACTTAAAGATACTAAAGGTAGCATTAGATACCCAGACAAACCTGCTACTGAAAAGATACCTTTGGATAAAAAAAGACAATTGCTAACAGTATTGTAATATTTATAACTTCTACGGTAAACGAATAATTTCTTTTCCAATTCTTCCATTTATAACATAATAAAATTGTTTCAAAAATTATTTGACTGAATGAAAGCTTCGCGATTCGGAACACACGCGCCACCTGCGAAACTCTACTTGCTCTTTCTTGATCGGTTGGAGATATTTAGGTGGCGCTTGCTCTGTGAAACGCAAAACTCAAGAGTCATCTCGGAAACTGTGCTGTCTGTGTTTCTCGATCGGTCGGAGATAATTAGGTAGCACTTGCTCTATGAAACACATATTGAAACCAGTGATTTTCTTTACGGCTGAGAAAACGCAGTCGGGAGAAATTCATTAATAAAAATATCCCCCTATTAAATGATGAAAACTGCAGAGGTTATTCAGCGTTGTAAAACCATTATATCAGACAACGAATCGGTTATACGAAGTTTACCGCAATACCGAATTAATGAACTGCGGACATATGCGAAAATTAATAAAATCAAAACAAATGGAGCTAAGAAACATGAAATAACAAATAGTATACTAAACCATCTTAATAAGAATATTTTGCTAGCTGAAGATACAATTGATATTCGACGCAGAAACGAAAGAATCCATAATAAGAACAGACAATCCGACTATAACCCAGAACCGAAATTACGGACAATTCTGGAAGATGAGATAAAAGAAAATAATATCGCCATTAAGAAAATTAAACAAGAATACAATGGTAACAAAGAAAAAGAGACAAGTGAATTAAAGAAATTTCTGAAAAACAAGAACCTATCAACTCGCGGAAACCGAGAAGAAGTACTAAAAAGAGTTGGAGAATACTAAAATAATATTATTAAAAAACATGAAGATACTATAAAGAAAAATAGAGATATCATTAGAACTCAAGTAGAAAGAAGTGATAAAAATAAACCCAAAGTAGTCGATTTATCAACTCTCTTTATAAATAAGAAACAGATTAAAGAAAAAACTACCATTCCTAATTATTTATTCAAAATGGAGGAAGAGCAGCAGCCTACTATTTCTAGGGAAATTGAAAATTTGTATACCGTAAATGTTTCAATTGAAAGCAATGGAAGAGATAAACATACTCTTATAGCTTTTGTTTTCGCTGATTTACAAAGAAGAATGAATGAAAGATATCAATATAGAGTTCAATTCGTAACCAGGGTTATTTTCTATAGACAGGAGAATGATGAAGAAGTAGTAGTATTTTACAACAGTACTTCTTGGATTTTAAATAAAAATAGCATACTTACTCATAGTCATTTGGATGATAATAACAAGAGACTTAGTTCTTTAAGTAATACTCCTCGATCTGGGCTACAATTTAGTCTGTCGGTATGAAGGAATTGATTATAGGATGACACGAATAGAATCGTACATGGGAGGAACGTTTAAAACACTGCCAGATTTCGTAAAAAATAAAAAAAGCTTGCCTGAATATTGAAAATAAGGATCAAAAATGCTTTCTTTGGTCAATCTTAGCACATTTATACCCAGCTAAAGATCATGCAGAAAGAACTTCGAAATATAAACAATATGAGAACGAATTGGATTTCAAAGGGATTACTAACTTCCCAATGGATACAAAAGATATACACAAATTTGAAAATAGATACAACATTAAGATTTGTTTATTTCAAATTGAAAAAGAGAAAATTTTCAGAAGTCATATACTAAAAAGTACAATCAATGGGAAAACTGCAAAACATATCATTCATTTATTATATTTCGATAATCATTATGTACTGGTAAAGGATCTGAGCAGATTAGTTGGTCCTCAAATCTCTAAAACGAAAACAAAGACATACCTCTGCACTTATTGCGGAAGACTTTTTAAGAAGGAAGAACACTTTGAAAAACATGAAAGTAAAAATAATTGCGAAGATCCTGATATTATAATGCCTCCTGAAGGTTCAAGTATACAATATAAAAATATTGCAAAACAAATGAAAGTACCTTATTGCATAATAGCCGACTTTGAGTCTTATAACGAAGAATACAACCAGGTAAACGGAAAGAAAACAATAAAAGTAGCTGAACAGAAACCTTTTGCGTACGGATTTCAGGTATGCTGTTCCTTTGATACAAACCAAAACAAATACTACGATTATTTCGGTGAAGACGCTGCAAAACATTTTGTTAAAACCGTTACAAAAGTATCTACAGAAATTGCAAACAAATATGAAAACAGGCAGAGAAATCACACTTATACAGCTGTAGAAATTGCAGAAAAATGGAACACACTAATGGATAAGACCTGCCATATCTGTAAGACTGAAATCACTGAAAATCCCCACTTTGATCACGATCACATGACTGGAAAGAATAGGGGTTTTACTCATACGGAATGCAATATGAAATACAGAATTCCCAAGCATATCCCTGTAGTGATGCATAACTTATCAAAGTATGATTCCCATCTATTTGTGAAAGAGTTGATACCTGATAACGGAACATTTGAATCAGCAGAAAGTTTTATATCATTCTCGAAATCAATAAGTATTCCAAGACAGGATACAGAAATAAAATATGAAATCAGATTCATAGATTCCATTCGATTCATGGCCGCATCTTTGGACAAGTTATCAGCAAATTTAGCTAAATGTGATTGTATGATACCCTGTGATCATCTAAGAAAGAATTTCAAATTCACATCAAATAGTTTCGAAAAAGATGACGAATTCCAAGAAATAATTAAGAATGGGGTATATTCTTATGACTTTGTAGATAGCTTAGGTAAAATGGATTGTAAAAAATTACCACCGATAGAAAACTTTTATTCAAGGTTAACGGGGAAAGGTATTAGCAAAGGTGACTATAAAAGAGCGGTGTCTATATGGAAGAAATTTAATTGCGAAGACCTACTGGATTATACGAAGTTATACTTAAAAAGTGATGTTTTAATATTGTCTGATGTTGTAGAGAATTTCAGAAATGTATGTATTCATAATTATGATCTGGACCCACTACATTACTTCTCAGCTCCAGGATTAACATGGGATGCTTTCCTAAAGCATTCGAAAGTAGAACTACCGTTATTTTCAAAGGAAGACCTGTATACATTCATTGAAAAGGGGATAAGAGGGGGTGTATCTCAATGTATAAAAAGATACGCTACAGCAAACAATAAATATATGAGTGATTATAACAAGAGTAAACCATCTAATTATTTAGTGTACTTGGATAAGAATAATTTGTATGGGTGGGCGATGTCACAAAATTACCAGCAAATGATTTCCAATTCATTCCCATACCAGATGATTTGAAAGAAAGAAATGAATACAGTTCACTCGAGTATTATAACCATCTAAAAAATCATATTAACTCGGTGATGCAATTACCGAATGTAGGTGCTATCTATGAAGTAGATTTGGAATACCCGAAAGAACTTTTCAACTTACACAAAGATTTACCATTAGCACCAGAACATTTCAATGGCAAACTATGTACGACCTTATATGATAAAAACAACTACGTAATTCACCACAGGAACCTAGAATTCTATTTACAAAAAGGTCTGAAATTGAAAAAAGTACATAGAATACTAGGATTCACTGAAAGTGCTTCCTTAAAGGGATACATAGACCACAACACAGCACTTAGAACTAAAGGTACAAATGATTTTGAAAAGGACTTTTTTAAGCTGATGAATAATGCTTGCTTTGGAAAAACTATGGAAAATGTGAGGAAACGAGCAGATATGGAAATAATAACTGACGATAAAACAAGAGAAAAAATGATAAAGAAATCCAACTTTAAATCTGAAATTATTTTCAGTGAAAACTTTTCTGTGGCAAGAATGTCAAAGGAAAAGATAAAACTAGACAAACCAATGTAAATCGGTTTTGCTGTACTGGAACTATCCAAGCTCTTGATGTATGAATTCCATTATGATTATATGAAACCTAAATATGGGGATAAAATAGATTTATGTTATATGGATACCGATTCGTTCATATATGACATAAGAACCGAGGATTTCTATGAAGATATCAAACAAGATTTGAATGAGAGGTTCGATACATCTGATTATGCAAAAGATAATCCATACGGGTTTCCTAGTGTAAACAAGAAAGTGATAGGAATGATGAAAGATGAATAAGCAGGACAAATTATGACAGTATTTGTTGGATTACGATCAAAAGTATATGCTTATGATAAGGACAACCAAGAACAATCAAGCAAAAAACTAAAAGGAATAAAAATGAACATAGTGAAAGATAAAATTACGATTCAAAACTATAAGGATGTACTGTTTGGTAAAATTGAAAACCTATCTGTAACCCAGTATAGCTTAAGATCATACAAGCACAATATGTTTCTAGAAGAACAGAATAAAAAAGCGTTAGATCCTAAGGATGATAAAAGGATGGTAACAAGCGATAAATACACAACTTTACCTTTAGGTTATAAACATTAAATTCAAGTCCCTACTTAAAAACTTCAAGTCCCTACTTCAAATATTCAAGTCCCTACTTAAAAAAGCAAGTACCTACTTAAAAACTTCAAGTCCCTACTTAAAAAATTCAAGTACCTACTTAAAAACTTCAAGTCCCTACTTAAAAACTTCAAGTACCTACTTAAAAACTTCAAGTACCTACTTCAGTAAATCTTCTAATGACAAATTCTTCCTAAATGAATGAATGAAAAGGCACCAATAAAAGTGTGTGATTTTAGCGAAAAGAGCAACTATCAGAAGAAACACGAACTTGCACCTCAGTGGCCATTTAGATTGTTAATTTGTGGAAGTTCAGGAACAGGGAAAACCAATCTACTCTTGAATTTAATTTATGAATATATCTGTTTCAACCGAATATACTTGTATGCAAAAGATCTTGAAGAAGATAAATATAAAGAACTTATAGACAATTTAACCACCTTGGAATCAAAATGTAAAACGAATATTTTAACCGTAAGTAATGACCTTAATGATATTATCGATGTTGATGACCTAGACCCTAATTATCAAAACTTGATTATATTTGACGATTTTGTCACTGAAAAAGACCAGAAGAAAATAGAAGATCTTTCAGTGTTCTAATCCAAAAGAAATAAAATTAATCAGGCAAAATCATGTATCTAATATAGATAATGAGAACTTTCAGAAACGATTCGAGGTTGCAACTAAAGGTTACGGATTTTTCTTCATAGATTTAAAAACAAAAGATAAAACCCTGAAGTACAGAAAAAACTTTGAAAAATTTACTGGATAATTTTTTTTCTATTATAAATGAATAAATTTGGTAGTGTTGGAAAAAAGGTTGGTAATGAATCGAAAGTTACTGATGAAAATGGTAACATTAACCTACAAGATAGACGAATTATTAATTTAGGTGATGCGAAACGGATAAGGATGCTATTAGCTTAAGATGACTGTGATTTTGAATCAATTTAAACAACAAATAACTGCAGGACAAGTGCAAACCAATCAATATTTTAGCGAAGATATCAACAGATTAACTGCGGTAGATGATTCTCCTGATAATGCATTGGTAAGGATCAAAGATAAAGGGTTATTTGTAACACAAACAATTCAAGTTAGTGAAATAGAAATTGATGCTGGGGATAAAGTAATCACAAATGTTCAAGATCCTAGAAACAAAAATGATGCTGTTAATTTAGGAACGTTAATTACATATCTTTTAGATTTGGAAAAAAAGCTCGAAACCCAACAAACCCTTAGCAATACTATTCTAACAACAATTTCTGACCAAGAAACCCACATCAATAATATTGAAAGAGCAATCGTAAACATTTTAAAAAGGCTTCTAGAGCAAAAACCTGTTGACAAACCATTCGTTTCCAGAATAGAAAAAATTATGGCTGGTGAATAAATTTATATGATAAATTATTTTTCTAATAAATGGTTGAAACAATGGAGTATACAGTTTATTTGTCAAAGCTTCAGAAAGGAAAGCTGAAGAAATGCTTTGGCGCTAAACAAAAATGTCAGATACGTGTTAGTCATAGTAGACAGAATGAACGAGAACCAGTCAAGTTACTTTTAAGTAAACGACAAATTGATAAAATTGAAACATGTAAAATGAATAATAGGGGCTGTGATATTGATGTATCATACAAACAGATGAAAGAAGCGATTCAAAAGGGTGGATTACTTCTTTTCCTAATACTGTTGGCAATTACCCTTGGAAAGGCAGCTTTAACAAGCGGAGCTGCTGCTTTGGGTACATTCGCTGGTAAGAAATTGGTGGATAACATAACCAACACACGTGGGGCGCTAAAACTTCCTGGAACACAAAAAGTTGTAAGTAATGGTGTACATGGAAGGCCTAAGAAGGAAACCGATGATGTCAACACAGGTGGTGCGCTTACACTTCCTGGAAAACAAAAAGTTGTATGTCATGGGGTACGTGGAAGGCCTAGGAAGTCAAAAAACGGGGACATCAAAAAAGAAGCAAAAGTAAAGTAGAACCTCTAACCAATTTTGATATTATGGATGCATTAGAGAGTATACCACATTTTAGAGGTGTTTTCTTTATAGATACGCTACCCAAACAGATAAATAGTATAGAATGTGGTGTAGTTAATTATGATAAACGTGGAATGCCTGGAACTCACTGGGTTGCCTATTGTATTCTACCTAATCAACCATATGTCGAATTTTTCGATTCTTTCGGTATAACCCAGGAAAAGAAATAATTAAATATCTAAAAACTTCAAAGAAAAAAATAGCTTATGAAATTCTTGCTGTTCAAAATATAGATGAATTAAACTGTGGACTTCATTGTATTTCCTACACCCATCGCAAACTGAAGTTGGTAGCTTTTCGTTTATAAAAATTGTTTTCTAATAAATGGAGATTTATTGTATGAAATGTAAAAAGAAAACTGACACTGAATCAATGTTTTGTCACAGAAAAATAATGTTCCAATGGTGAAAGGTAATTGTGTTATTTGTGGGTCGAGGAAAAATCTGTTTTTAAAAAAAACCTCGACGCAGAAAAAGATATTTTAAAGACGTATTATTCGAATTATTCAGGGGTTGATGATATTTACCGAAAATTAAAAGAAAATGGAGTGAACGTTTCTAAAGATAACATAAAACATGTTTTGCAAAATGAGAATGTGTATACGTTACACAAACCTTCCTATCACAATTTTGAAAGGAGGCGAGTCTATGTTCACCATGTTGACGAGCAATGGCAAGCTGATTTAGTTGACCTCCAGAAATATAAAAAAGCGAATGATAAAACAAATTACATCTTGACTGTTATTGATTGCTTTAGTAAATACGCTTTGTGTGCCCCTTTGAAAGATAAAACGGGTGCTGAAATAATAAACGCATTCAGTCATATCTTTAAAGAAAGAATTCCTAAGAAACTACAAACTGATAAAGGTAAAGAATTTGTAATGAGAAATTTTCAAACATTTTTGAAAAATAACGACATACACTGGTTTGCATCTGAAAGTGAATTGAAAGCACAAATTGTTGAGCGATTCAATAGAACGTTGAAAGAAAAGTTATGGAAATATTTTACTCACAATAACACCACCAAATGGATTGATATTTTACCTTTATTTGTTAGGAATTATAATAACTCTTATCATCGTTCAATACAAATGAAACCAATAGATGCTAGTAAAAAGGTAAATCAGAAAAAGGTTTACAATGCTTTGTTTCCTCCATGTGATTACAAAGTCACAGGAAGTTACAAAGTAGGAGATTTAGTTAGAATTAAAAAAGAAAAAAGTATTTTTGATAAAGGTTATTTACCTAACTACACGAATGAAGTATTCCAGATAGCAACCGTTATACCTACCATTCCCATTACTTATGAAATATCTGACAAAAGTGGGGAATTAATTCAAGGAGGGTTTTATAAAAAAGAACTTTCAAAATTTATTATGAAATAAAATTACTTGTATATAAATGGATTCAAGACGTTTGAGTGATATGTTATCGGGTATAGTTAAGAACAGAGAAATTCAAAGAAGAAAGGTTCAACAATACGAGATGGAGAAAGCAGGGTTTCGGGAATATGCTTCAGAATTAAACGCTCCAGTTGTTACGGCAGAAAAAGAAAACACTAAAGATACCATTAAGAAATTACAAGAAAACGCTGAAGCTATCATCGAAAAATTAGAGGAGGTTCAGGTTCAGGTTCTTTTATTTCGAAAATACATCGTGACAATATAATTTGATCACTGGGGGCCGGCAGGGATACGAGCTCGTTAGCTCGGCCCCGTTTTAAACACTCACTATATGAACATAGTATAAATATAAATATATAAATTTATATTTCATATAAATATATGAAAAGGTGGATATTAATTCAAGAAGCCGGCTTCTCCAATTAGGTGAAACGTATAAAACAGCTTTACAAAGACAACCATATCAGATTCCAGTTTCAGAGGTAGAAACGCAGTCAACACAATCGACCGCTTTAGAAGCATCTCCAGATTTACCAACAAGTATCAAAATCGTTGATATGGATCAAGGTGTTGATAACGAGTTATTAAAAGCACTTAATGTAAAATATAGAGAGAATCATACAAGATATAAAGGAGAATATTTTGAGATGCCTTATTATTACTTTGATAACCCAGAGAATATAGAAGATGCTTTGTCTGAATTAACACCTATAAGTCAAAGTTATGGTGGTTTGAAAAGTAAAAGTAGTTCTAGTAAGTATGATAAAATTATTTTATTTATTCAAGACTATAAGGATAGATTAAAAAAAATTCAATCTAGTAGACCCTTTATCAAACAACAAGGAACTGGAATATTTATGAATTGTGATGAAATGATTGAAAAATTGTACACTTTGATAGGTAGTAGAGTAAACGGAAATACATCTGATGAGGTGAGGAATGAAGCTATTGATATTTTGGATTCGTTAATGCGAAATAAATTCTTAACCAAGAGAGAATGCAATTCAATATATAAAAAATATTTCTAAATAAATGGTGTTGTTAAACATTGAAGGTAATGAAAGTATAATTGATATAACATTTAGTCAACCGATTGAACTGAATCGTAATTGGGATTATGAAATAGGTTTGAATCAGTGTACTTTGTGGTATTCGTGGCATAATATTAGTGATAAATTTGAAAATAATAGATTTCAATACAGGAAAGATGAAGAGGGGGGATGGGTGAATGTTACTATTCCTAACGGGATGTATAACGATGATTGTTTGAATTATTTTTTGTGTCAGTATTTTGATACTTCAAAAGATAAATGTCCTATTGTAATCTCATCCAATCCAGCATCTATGAGATTTGTCATACTATTACAAGAAAAGTATGTGTTTAGATTTAATAGTGAGTTGTGTCAGATTTTAGGGTTTGAGAAGGATAGTGAGATTTCTACGAAAATTAATGAAGGTACAAAGCTTCCGAATATAACAAGAAGCGTTGATAAAATTCAAATTCACTGCTCTCTTGTAAACAGTTCTATCGTAAACAAAAGTAAATCAGACGTCATTTGGACATTTGTTCCGAATACAGAACCAGGTTGTCAAATTGTTGAAAATCCTAGACAATTAATCTACCTTCCTATTAACACAAAAGACTTTATTTACTCCTTGAGAATGACAATTACTGATCAGTTGGGAAGACCTATCGATTTGAATGGTGATAATGTTGGATACGTTTTGCATTTGAGAAAAACTTAAAGGATTAGTGAAATAAAATTATTTACCTATAAATGTTGATTAATAATAAACGATTACTTTATAAAAAACAGTATGGAAATGGAATCGGTAGTTTATTCAAAAACATTGCCAATTCTCAGTTATTTCAAACGTCAGCAAAACAAATAAAAGATGGAGCTATGTCAATGTATAACAAAATTATTAAACCGAGATTTGAGTTGTTGAAAAATAGAGCAATAGAATACGGGAAAGAACTGATTGATGTAAACAGGAAAGAACTCATTGATGTTATTGGAAATAAGAAATCGATTAAGGATCTTATAGGTACAAATAAAAGAATGTTAAATCAAAGAAGTCAGGACTTGATTAAAACGTTAATGACTGGAAGTGGATTAAAGATTCTGAAATAACTTTTATCGAATAATTTCTTTCTTATATAAATGGCAGTAAATAAAGTTGTCAGTCCGCAATGGAACATTTTTGATGAGCCGCTTGTGGATGATAGAGTGGTCAAATATGAATTTAAAGAAATTCGAGAAACAGATGTGAATGTATCAAATAAATCAGAGTTTGAATTCGTAACGAAGAAATTGGATTCCTGGTTCTATCCAAGTGAAAGTTATCTTGAAGTGGGTGTAAGAATAGTTAAAGAGAATGGAGCTAACATAGATGCAACCGATGTCGCTACGTTAACTAATAATGGATTCAATTTATTTAGTACCGCTGAGTATATAATAAACGATGCTCCTGTTGAAAAAAATAATCATGTTGGTATTGCAACTACCGTTACAAAGTTGATTGAATATTCCGATGATTATTCTAGAAGTGCAGCTAGAAATCATTTCTGGTATAAGGATTATAATCAGGGAATAGATATCAACCCTATAATATGTTCATTTACCGCACCTGCAGCAGCAGGAAATGTGGATGTCAGTTCTAAATCTAATCCAAATTATAATAAGGGTTTTGAAAAGAGATATAATAGAACTAAAAGCAGTAAATTAGTAAATATGTATTTACCATTATCAGAATTGTTTGGATTCTTGAAAGGAAACAAACGATTTTTTCGAGGTGCATCGCATAGAATTTGTCTAAGAAGAAATGACGATAATAACATGATTGTAAGAAATGGGGATACTAATTGTAAAGTAGTCATTGAGTATTTATCTTGGAAAATTCCTGTCATAGCTCCTAGTATTGAAATGCTGAGTGAATTGGAAAAGGGTTTGGCAAAGGATAAAAAGTATAATCTGATGTGGGAAGCTTGTAATACTTATAAAAGTGATGTTAGTCAGAATAAGGAACACACATGGAAAGTTGTGTCTGAGAGAAATAGTCCTACAAAAATCGTTGTGATGTTACAGAAAAATGAAAAGCATAACAACCAAAAAAAGAATAATATGGTGTTTGATCATATGAATTTGACAGATATAGAGGTTAGAATTAACGGGGATAAATATCCAGAAGAACCCCTCAAATGCGACTTTAGTGATGAGAAATGCACGTACTCTAATCTGTACAACAGATACATACATTTGGGTTATAAACAATTAGCGTTTGATACTGGTAGTGTAGTCAATATAGAAGAATTTAAAGAAGTATATCCATTATTCTGTTTCGATGTTTCCAAACACGAGTCAAATATTTATAATGGAACAACTGCTGATATTGAAATAAGTATAACATTAAAAGATAATCAACCCATACCATATAATATTTACTGTGTTATATGTTATGAAAGAAAAGCTACACTTGATATTATTAATAAAAATATGTATGTGAGTTTGTGAGTTTGGATTTTTATTAAAGAAATTCAGCCGCTTATAAATGGAGTCATACATACAATGAGAAAATCAGGAAAGAAGAACTACTTCTAGGATTGAAATATGCCATCGTTAAAATGAGAATTGCTAAGACAAAATATGGTCATAAGTTGGTTGTCGTTATTAGTCATAATGGCAAAGCATGTGATTTGTTTATAACTCAGAAATATAATGCTATTGCTAACGAATTACTTGCAAAGAAAAATCTGATTTTGCAACCGATTGTACGGGTAAAGAAGAGTAACGAAACATATGTGGATTTAGAACTGTTTACCAGTGATATGATTTAGAATTGTTGTAATAGTTAATAAAATAAGTGTACTTATATATTAGGGTATATTGTATTAGTTTATATGTCTTAAAGGGGTAATATTATCATTTCTTGGCACCTTATTTCGTGTAATTATGAAACTAAAAAATCTGTTAAAAAGGGGTTAATTTGGAATAAAGGATGTTAAAATTTAAGAAATTGATGATAAAATGGGGTTTTGAAATTGAGGGGAGGGTGGGGTAGAAACCCCTTTATATAACTACTCACTAAGTTAACTTTTTTCTTCGTTTTTGGGATCCCAGAACTTTAGTGACGAGGTGCCTGTTAGCCTACTTTATAAAGCTTATTCGTCCGTCTGTCTGGCTCTTAGTACGATCACTCTCGAAGCGGCTGAGATATTTCGTCAAAATTGGTACTGGTATCCATTTGTAGATGGGCCCCTTATATTTAGGTTTGGGGGGAGTGCTTTAAGTTAAGGGTTAAGCAAATATTTTTGCTAAGCTAATGTGACACTTGATTTCGGAGTAAGGAGACATGCTGAATCTAAATTTGACATTTTTTCCATCACCGGAGTAATACCATACTTTGCCCGGAATCCGGCAAAACCCCGGAAATGTGGTAGAATTGAAACTTAATTCTGAAGTTGGTTAGGGTTTCGATATGGAAGTAATAATGTGTTTATATGGAGTTAATAATTTTGACCTTCCAATTTCTGGAGGTATAAGGCATAGAGTTATGGATATACAAATCGTCAAAGACGGAACATGTGGCGGGTCTGTATCGGCAAACATTCCCCTTTTGAATCCAATCAAAACAATTGGTCTTGGATACTTGAACGACAACCGGCACCCGCTACGGCCAGGGCTTTTCTTAGGGTGGAGTTAGTTCATAGTGTATAAATGTGTTTGTGTTTATGTAAGCTGGAAAAAAGGATGTTATTGGGCATAGCCGATACTAGTGTCGTGTATGGTTGGCAGACCGGTAAGTTGAAAACGTATGTTTTCTTTTCCAGGTAACTTCACGTGTCTTGAAGTGGTTTTCACCTTTAAACGCCGGCTCGGCTACTATCTCTTCCACACTTACGTCCCGACCTGCCTAATTGTCATCATGTCATGGATCTCGTTTTGGATTCGCCCCGAAGCTGTTCCAGCGCGAGTGACACTTGGCGTAACCTCACTTTTAACCCTGTCAACACAGCATGCAAACTCTCAGAAGTCCCTGCCCCCCGTCTCTTATATTAAGGTAATCTTCTCTCTGTATTTGTTTGAACCGTCTTATTCCTCCGCGTAAAAAAATACCTCATTTCATGTCAATTTGGATGAGCGTCACTTTTTCAGAAGTTTTCTTGATTTAAGTTTCGAGAGTTCCCTCTCTGGCAAATTGGACGGAAGATGGAAAGTTCTTTCCAACATTTCACTATGTTTCTAGATGTTCTGTTCTTCTGTACGAAGATTGAATAGCCGGGGAAATGTACGTGTTTGAGAGTGCAATGTTTCCCCATTGCTCTCCTGGGAAGCATTGCTGATTGCAGCGCTGTGACCAGTTTGGAATTTTTACTCAGAAACTTATCAAGCCGAAATTAAAACTTTTGTAGCAAATTTCTCAGTTTAGTGAATGTCTCACTCGTAAATGGAACAAAAACTTTAATATGAATGAATTAATTAATTAATGATTTATTTGCACGGAAGAGCCACCCGACCGTCATACAACAACAAAAAACTATTACTTACTTAATTACATTCTTGTTAAAATCACTTTACTATACACTATATATGCACAGCCTCTTCATCAAAAGAAATTTCTCCGGTGCCTGAAACCTAATTTGAGGAACAAGAGTATTTCGTCTATCATTAGAAACTTTACTCCCGTCACTGATTTACACCTAATCATCGATCCCCAACCATGTTTCAAGCGATCAAGGGTTAGCCTATTCGTCCTTCTGGAATTCACCGTATTTTAGTCCATCATGCGGTTTAGTTCCTATTGGTCCTCAACTGATCATCATCATCAGATTAATGTTCTACTTGAACTATGCTAAGATATGTGTTTAATGATTTTCCTTCAGCAAAAAAGTGGCGAGCCTCCCGGACAACGATAGTTTTGCACCACCCTTTCGTTTTAAAAGTGAAAGCTTTCTTTTTTGTACTGTCTCTGTGTGATGGATGGTGATAATGAGACTAGAGAAACAAACAGAGAGTTATCCACTTGGAGCGCTGAACTAGTAGTTTCTTTTTGATCGACCAAAAAGAGGCACGGCATGGCATGACATAGTGTAGGAGGCATGAGTACTAAAGAGAGGCACGAAAACTAAAAGGGCCCTTTCAGGCTTCAGACTGAGGGGCAGGAGCGATGTTCTAACGTGCCTTCTTTTGGGCTACTCTCAATTACTTTTCTACTTCTACTACTGACTAACCTCATTTAATCACTCGTGCCTCCTGCGCAATGCCGTGCCGTGGACTCTCAATTACTTTTCTACTTCTACTACTGACTAATCTCTTTTAGTCACTCGTGCCTCCTGCGCAATGCCGTGCCGTGAACTCTCAATTACTTTTCTACTTCTACTACTGACTAACCTCATTTAATCACTCGTGCCTCCTGCGCAATGCCGTGCCGTGCCGTGCCTTGCCTTGCCGTGCCTCTTTTTAAGTCGATCCCATTTTTTTCCAAAGTCAGGTAGTTCCGAGGTCTCAGACTGGTCTTTGGCTCCTCCTTATGTATAGAAATATTAGCCACAATGTTCAGCATCCCTCTCCCCCACAAATCGCTGTATCTGGAATATGAAGATTTCTACGGAATCGGACGAAGTGACCAACGCACCTGTCAAGTTTCATGCTCAATCGTGTGCAAATGTCCGTCCTCAAAATGATCAAGTTCATTTCCCAGCTTGAGCGGCTTGAGCTTATGGAGTATTTACTCAGAAGTATACTATGTTTCAAGTAAACGAGACGTCGGGTATATTCTCGAATATCGACGTATTTAGCCTCACATCCATTCCAATCAACTAGCGACTTGCGACAGTCGTGCCTACGGAATTTTGTCGCATCACCTCCATCCGCACGGCAATTATACCTGCCACAAAATCTCCGTGATCCCGCTCAAACTCCCTCACAACAACTGTATCCTGTCCGCTTCTGCAACAGGCCTAATACGATATCGTCCCGATCCCTCCATCCGTTACTATTGGCACAATACATTGTTTCTCTCTTTTGTTTTTCACCTTCTTTTATCAGACACCACTAGTTCTCATGTTGTACAGTGGGTAAACACAATTCATTCATTTACATGCCAGGAGAGTCGTGGGTCCTCTCCAACTTCCTCTACAGTGGTCGGATCGGATGATTCCCGGATCTGTGAATGGCACATCTAGGGCTTATGCTACAAGCACGAAATGAGTGTCATGCCTCTACCTCTAATTATATTGACATTTCAGAATCAGCGGCCACAGCAAACAAATATAAATAAAAAAAAGACATTAACGCACTATTAGCCAACATCACATTGATACAAATGCTTGTCATCACTTGCATATGCTTATCCCATTATTAAAATATAACTTTTTAAACAAGTGACATTTTAAATGACAATGTACGGTAATTTTTTTAACCCTATTGCTATTTCCACTGTCCTTACCTTCCCCTTAGCCTTTCTCACCCACACATATATAAACTTGCGAAGGGGAAAGAAGATCGCCGAGAAACCTTACTGGTGGAATTCTTTTCTGAACAACTATGAACAGCACACCATGTGCATCTGCTCGAATAATCAAGAGATATAATAATTTACTGTATCAGGAAAGACTAGCCTATACAAATCAGTGTAGCCAAAACTTAAATCGGACCACAAAAAATGGTTTTTATACCACACACACACTGATAACCGTCCCTACTGCCACTATGAATGTTCAATACCACAAAAAATAACGTCAAGCAATGAGCAAAAAAAAAGAAATAATTTCCTAGGTTTGAAATAACTCGGTCTGGACTAATTCTCAGCCGATTATCCGGGACAGCTGTTATGGCACGTAGGGAGCCAAGGATCAAAATAATAATTTCCATATAATGCTTCAACTGTTTATTACAAATACAGATAAATAAAAAAAACGAGACTACTGTGGTACTCCTGAAGACATACAAAAAATAATCAATTAAGTCTTATAGTTCTTTGCTAATAAAACGTGAAAAATTTCGTTATCTGGAAAAGAAGACGTTACGCGTGGGTTTTTTCTCGAGACAAAAAAGCAACCCGGCAATCAAGTTCAAATCTAAGTAAACTGGTGGCTTTCGATCAGTAAGAGAAGGTTAGCAAAATGTTTGGATTCGGTCTTTAAGAGTGAACTAAGAAAATACTCTGGGCACTTCGCCAACCATGTGCCTTGAAATATATTCTAAAATGAACGAAGAACCTGACAGACTGTGACAAATAGCAAGGTAGTCTAAGCGTTGCATTCAGGGTTAAATTCTAGATTTCATTTTGGCAGCAAGAAAAATAAGAGAGTTTGCTGAAGCTCGAGAATCGAGCACAAGTCTTGAATGCTCTAATCAGCCTTTATTTTCAGGCTATTGATGTCTTCATGTCCGGATGCACAGTCTTTGTCTTTTGCTCCCTTATGGAATACGCTCTCGTAAATGTTGTCCTAGGTGATGTCATAGAAGCGCAAGAATCGTTCTTCCGGAAAAGATTAAGACTTATATGTGCGTCAGCGAGGTCAGCGATGTCCAAAAACAAAGTAAGTGTTTGTTTTTCCTACCTGCAATGCTCGTCTAGAATATGACTTTCCCTTTGCACGTGCATTGTGTTTTTTCACGAATTTCGGCGCCCGGTGAATGGCCATTTTCATTTGGAGCAGGACATATTCCTTGAGAGAAGAGAGAGAGAGAGGTAAATTTTCGAATTGGTGAAAAAAGTAAGAAAATGTGAACCGGGGTTCACGTCTTGAAGCTTTCGCCTGTCGTAACGTGTTGACCCCACAACAAACAGTTGTAATATGTATTTGCACTACATTTGCACATACATTAACATAACATACTAAAGAACAGCAGAAAGAAAAGCCTACCACCGAAAAGACTAAGAACCAAATCCTCCGAGGATTTGGTTTTTGGATTGGAACAAAACTATACCTCTATTAAAATCATACCTTTTTTAAATATATCAGGGTTTAAGATTTATTTTATTAGTATTTCAGACCATTATCGGTCTGAGCAGAACCTTGTTTGATCGTTCTGTTGCAACTGTTGGTAAATTGAGCTCGCTTAAGATGTTCCCCAAAGTAAAAGAAGAATGGAAGCGTTTAGAGTCTACAAAATGACTGCCGTGTGCGCTTTCATTTTACATCTCGACACATTTACTCTCTCGGTAACAGACCGTAATCGTTGGAGCAGGACATTCCTTGATCATTCTGTCTTATTATCATTGGGTAAGTTGAGTTCGCTCTGAACATGTAGCCGAAAGTGACGGGAGAATGGAGACCTTTGGAGTGAGTGAGTTTGGAATAGAGTGCTAGAAATATTAATGAAAAGTAGAAAAATTAAAAGTTCAGAGAGGATTCTCAGGGTCGACATACTCCATCGATACTATAGTTTTCGTATTGTGGCCAGTTGGCTTTTAACATATCGTATGAATGTATCGTTGAATATATCGCTCACCGTTGGTATACCGCATGGGGCAACTGGGCAATCTGAGCACACCAATCTTCGTGCTTCTGCTTTTGGCGGTAATGACAGAATATTTCTTTGCTCTGAAAACGTTCTTCATAAAAAAAAACGGTTATAAACTTCGAACTTCAATGATCATGAGAGTCGTAAATCAGATGAAAGTTCTTTATTCCAAACAAAAAAAAGAATACCGTCCAATCCCATCCCCTCCATAGAAAAAAGGGCACGTGTTGAGAAGTATAAGACGGGCTTGCCTCTTTTCAAATTACGCGTTCATGATTCAAAGTAATAAACTATGAAAGACAAACAAGCTACTCGGTCGCGATTCGAACCTGTGAACTTTGGCTTCAATCGCCTTCACGAGTAACTACTGGGCCATCGAGGTGCTTGTTAACGCAGTTTGCAAACCACTACACTCGCCAACGAGAAGCCGGCTAACAGGAGCAGTGATCCCGGGCGGGGCAAGTTCGTCTACAAGTCATGAAAAGGATGGATTGGGGATTCTTTTTCCTGATGAATTTCATTACAGTAATATTGATGAAGTTGAGCAATTAAATAAAGAAATCAGGTTTGAAGTGTTGGTTGTTAACGTAAAAATTGGGGAGAAAAATGTAACATTGTGTGCTATTATAGGCCTCCTTCTTCATCGACTACTCCGTTTACAGTTCATATCACCGTATCAAGGGATCGATTACTTTTTTCGTAAATGTTTGTACGCGTTCATGGATGTCTAAGATCGTGTCAGGAACCTCTCAATAAAGATCCGCTTCTTGCTTGTTTGTCTCCGAACCGCATCGGACAGTAATCTATCTATTTTGAACGTGGCTGGAGACGAATGTCGAAACGGGCCTGGTGCATCCACGTCATGGTCAGTTAAAGCCAGGCCTTCTAGATTTTTCTTCCGAATTTCAGACATTTGTTTTTCGAGATGGATCCGGAAGGTGAAGCCAAGCCATGAACGAGGTGCTGGATACCTCAGATTCAGGAATCTAGAAGGTGTCATAGAGGCAATATCAAATATGCAAATGAAGTAGGTAGTATAAAAGGAAGAGTGATTACACTTGCGATTGGGATCCAAAAGATATCTGAAAGGAACAACCAGAAATGTTGAAGAATACCAAAATTTCCGCTCATCATTATAGTGAAAAATGTTGTATAAGCGGAAGCATGTTTTATATCTGAAAGGTGAAGCCTGGCTCTTAGAGTCTTCATACAAATCAACGGGTTGACATTGCAATCACACGGAAACGACTGGCTTCTGAAATACTATAGTAGGTGAGCAAGTTTATACACGAAAATCAGCAATTTAGACCTTCATTTATATTTTGAACATAATCTCTCTCGGGAAAAAGTGCCTTTGGAAATGAATTTGAAAAAAAAATTTCACATCCTTGATATATTATTTAATAAAGTACGGGAATGGCATTATATCAAAGCAACTGATTACAGAACAACTTTTACTTTATCTTTTTACTTTCTTATTTTAAAACGGGATTATCTATCGATTTTTTGCTGCGGCATTTACCAAGACTTTCGCCACTAACTCATTCTGCTTCTGTCGAGTTCTGCTCCTGTCAAGTTTTCAGAATTCGTTGGAACGTTGGAAACATCTCATGACAAATTAAAATCCAAGGGAGCCCACGAAATGCCAAAAGTAAAACGAATTGAGCTAGAAAGAGACGAGTCGAATTAAAACACGGTAACTGCACATTTGAGGAAAATAACTTAATCCTTTGAACGCGAAGAACTCTATTACTGATGGTAGTTCTTAATTTTATGATAGATCACGCAATTCTTGTGTATTAGCTCTAGGAATCATCCGAAAAGTTTTTCAAACAACCGCTACAGAACTGCCATCGTTGTCCTGCAACTATTCTTGTGCAAGCACTGCTTTTCTTCTACCATACCCATATAGAGGTTGGAAAAACGGTATTAGCTTTTAACTTTAACTTGAGGAACATACCCATAAAGTTTGATTTTTTAGAGTGTGAAGGAACTGAAGAAGGTAGCTTTTGGTTGCGAGAACGAACGGCGGAAATTTTTGTGATATTACAAGTCAAACGCAGAGGGGAAAATCCGCGAAAACAAAGCGAGGATTGTTCGTCCTTCTTTAGCAAACTCGAAACCATTAGCTTCGTTCGTTGCACTCCGGGCTGTCTCTTGTGTTTAGTCACCAGTGTCCGGTTCTTCCCTTAAAACGCGTTTTTTTTTTGTTCACCTGTGAGTTGATGAAAACTGGCTAACTCCTCGCTGAAGCCGGGCTCACGAGCAGGTTCTGGTTAGTCCGCACCGGTGAGATAAAACCGGACACTGGTTAGTTCAAAAACGGGTTATAAGACTGGTGACAAGTCACCGGTGGATGCAAAAACGGCTTATAAGAAAAACCGGAGACCACCGGTGAGAACTCCCGTGACAAAGAACGCAGCTATTGCAAATTAGAAGAAGCAAACTTCTCAGTGACAGTATGGACTAGCGTTCTCTAAAAAGGGTTTTGGATTCTGAACCAAAATTCTATCTTTTAATCTAATCTGTTTATTTATCTAAGTCATTAATAGCGAACAAGGGCCATATGGCCATTGAACAATAAAAAATGTTAAACGGCCTATGAAAGCCATAGCCAACTAATCTATAATATGCAAAAACAGAATTTTCTTAGGAACGAAAAAACAAACAGCAACTCTTGGGAACGCTTAGCTATGACTGGTTTAACCAGCAAATTGATTTCCGGGCTAGCAAGCCGAGCTGTAAGGAATTTGGTTGTTGATTTGGAATAATAGAACTGCTTTTTTTGCGACATTTTAGAAGAAAAGAAGCCCGAAAAGATAAGATGTGTTATTACACAGCCTATTCAAAGCACCTTCTAACTACCCTGGTTGAGCTTTTCAACGCCTCTTCTGGAAATGATTAGCCACCACTACAGCTTTTGGATCTAGGCAGTTCTGCAAGCTCCTGTCCTATCTTCCCCATGTTAAGTTTTTGGTACAGAGCTCTGAAACCGGTTCCGCCTCCGTGCCCCTGCTCCGACGCGTAGATCCATCTCCAAACGCATTGGTGGGCACGTATTTTTGTTTGGCTGTGTCACTGCGTCGTGAAGATGCAGGGGAGGGCACGGTCTGCCGTGTTTTGATTTACTTCACAGCTTAATCAT